>OZ024813.1:136488926-137745926 GCA_964017055.1 Chloromyia formosa
TGCCAGCATGCACCTCCCGTACATCCATGGCCACGAACGTCGTCGTGGACGGGATTCGAACCCGAAACGCCGCTCAAACATGAGACTGATACCTCAAGACACTCCGCTACCGGTCGCCGTTATTACTATTTTTGACGACTTTTTCGTTAACTCTACGGCCTTTATGTCGGCCTGGTTATCCGTGAAAATTGCGATATCCCTTATGGCTACCGCGCTGCGCTTCAGCATCCGACAAGCCTCCCGTATTGCTGTAAATCCGCCTGAAATACAATAGGAAAATCTAGGAGGCGAAACGACTTAGAGACTGCGTAGTGGAGAATCCTGCACCGACCCCACAGGTCATTTTCGAACCATCGGTGAAAATCTTCGAGTCATATCTCAATATCACTTCTTCGTCACACCATTTCGCTTTAGTTGAATAGAGTGTTTTTCTCGAAGTCTGTTTCGGGGACGATATAGTCCGTTGGTAGCATATCCTGTAACTCACCCGCTAAGGATTGCAGCATATTACTAAGCCCATGTGGTTTCGCTGGCAGTTTCCCTAACTCTGACCGTGCTACATGCAGCGTTGAGCCTGGAGTCCCCAGTTTATGCCGCAGGTTTTCCTACAAGCACAAAGAGCTATATAGGCTTTTTTGATGCGATGCTCGGCGTGGAGTTTCCATGAGAACTTCGAATTGAGAATCACTAAAAGGTACTTTACCTTTGTTGATAAAATCAGTTACCGCCTGTTTATATATTCGATTACTTACCCCAAACATTCTATCCAATCTTTCATTGAAAGCAGCAATCAATTGTTCAGTAACCGAATCGAATTCTTCATTCTCCTGATTCCAACCGGGGATGAAAATTACAAGATCTCTGTTGGGCATAAATTTTGGACTATCCGCAATTGTTATAAGACTTGGCAGCGAAATTATGTCCTTTCCCTCATCATCAATCAAAATAACGGCCAATTCGTCTGCTTTTATCAGACCCTGGCGACCAGCTAATCCTTCCTTTTGCACCGTCTCACCTTTCAATCATAATAAAAGGGTGTTTTGTTATACCTAAATATGCCCTTCTCCTTATAAACTAACTACATACTAACTTACATACAAAATCCAGCGCTTTTAATGTTTCTCTATAAGGCAGCTCTGCAAATGTTGCTACCAAAAACCGAACAGTTGTCTTTAATAATTTCACAGTATGCAGTCCTCGCAAAAATTCCAACGGACCACGCAGTAAGGACGATTCGAAAATTCTCTCCAGTCGAATCCACATTGATTCGATGGCTGTACCCAAAGCGCCACACTCACCACTCGGTATAACAGTTAAGGCCAAGAATAAGCTCAAACCAAAGTGAAAATATACTAGACGCATCTTTGGCGGATGTCTGAAATAAGATATGAAGCTTTTAGTACAAAAATTTGTTGTTGTCTAGGCTTATGGAAAGTTTTTTCAGTGATATCAAACCATTTTATGTAAGAAATAAATGCGATGGTAAAATTAATTATTTTGCTCTCTTTCAGCGTGTTTAAATGAACTAAAGTGAACTGTGAAAATTGTGGGTTGAAAATCTGTATAAATAATAAATCTATAAATTTTGTGTGTCTGTACATTTCAAATAATTGCCAACAAAAAAAGTTAACTGGGGCGTAATTGTCGCTAATCGAATACCTTAAAATGTTTTTTAAAATTTTTGTTTGTGTACGCATCACAAGAAAATCGCTAATCCGACTGAAGTACAGTTTTCCTGCAAAAAAATATTGCTTAATTTGCAGCAACATTTCGTTTGTATTTCATTGTAATCAGTGATTATAAAATATCTAGATTTGAAGGCTTTCAAACCACCAAAGCGATTCATACCTAAGAGTATGGGGCGACCTGTAGCGCAGTGTGTCGAGGCATCAGTCTCATGTTTGGCTGCCGGCGTTTCGAGTTCGAATCCCGTCCACGACGATGTTCGCGGCCATGGATGTGCAGGAGGTTATTAATTGCCTTGATTCCTCCAGGGGCATGGGCCACGCCAACATCTCTAGCATTTCTATGCCTTGTTGACGTTTCGATAGCATATCTACTTTTCGGATATGCAGTTGCTAGCATTAGCATGTACCTAGTATCTGCGCCGTTTTTATACTGACAAGCTCGGAGCACTGTGAGAGTTCTATTAGTACTCACAGGCAGTTTTTTGATCGCGCCGAGATTTGAACTCCGAGCTCTAGATTAATATCGTAGAGCGGTGACCAAACGACCACGGGCAACGAGCGCAACTGCATTCGCCGAAACCGGTTTATGCCGACGAAACGTCAACTGGGCTACATGGAACAGTTGACGCGCTATGCCCCACAACGGGTTAGGGCAATTGAATTGTAATAAAGAGAGGCTAGCGACCCCCGAGGTATTCCTCTCCGGTATACCGCAGCGTATATGGCCTGCCTAAGAATAGATTAACGGTAACATATCCATATTACGGACAAAGGTTCCTTTTGGCTAGTCAACGTTCGCTGATAATTGCTTTATGCTGGTTTCAAATCGGCACTTTCAATGGTGCTCAGCTCACTGTTCGAAAATCTGCTTTTGGCCAATTTTTTTAAGATGAGCCGCTGCCAAATACTCAATTGCCCTATCCTTTTGTGGGGAATAGCGCGTCAACTGAATTGTCTGAAACTGGTTTATGCCAACGAAACGTCAACTGGGCCACATGGAACAGTTGACGCGCTATGTCCTACAAGGGGTTAGGGCAATTGAGTATCACATCTATATAAAAATGTAAAATTCGAAGTTGATACTTGCTAACTCCTGGCTTTTTAAAATCTGTGAGTGCATGTTCCCGAGAATGATTTGCAAGGCCTTCTTGCGCGCATCCCTTTATTTCAGAAAAATCCTTTTCTAAAGGCTTTTTTCTTTGTTATCCGTAAAAACCAAGACTTCTGGCCAAGATGGATCAAGTTTTTCCATTAATTCACACATTAAATGCAAACGAATTGAAATTAATGTGTATATCCGTGCGTCTGACCTTGATCGCCTTATGGTATTGCGCTGAGCTGAGTGTGCCCTTCTCTCTAGAAGAGGCCCCAGCAAACTTTCGGCATTACAAGTTAATATGTATTTAGTTAGAATTTTCGAATGAATAACGTTCTCGTGTCTATCGATGCAATTAGATCTCACATACGCGATCTGTTGTTAGGGTAAATCGAGTAAAGTAAAATTGAGCTTGGCGACGTCAAAGGTGAAAAACGAAACTCTTCTATAAAAATCATCTTTTGCGTTTGGTGACACTTTCTCAAAATTTCTATGACATACCCTTTTGAAGTTCTTTTGAATGCGGACCGTCAACCCTTTGTGACTCGAAATGAACCAGGTTCATTGTGATGCCTTGTTTACCTGATCCAGATTAATGATCGTCGTACTTACACTGAAGCCTCCTTCAGGATATGTTTCATCTTAGCCAAAGTTTTCTCCGCCAGTTTTTTATATTATTTGATTTATGATATTTATCTATATTCATTTCTTTAGACAAGCTTGCTGATCTGGATGTTTGCATATTTGATTAGGAAATTTATTTAATCCATTTGAAAATTTATTTATTGGATCAGGAAATTTACTTCTTTTTATGATATTTATCTATACTTATTTCTTTAGATAAGCTTGCTGATCTGGATGTTTGCATATTTGATTAGGAAATTTATTTAATCCATTTGAAAATTTATTTATTGGATCAGGAAATTTACTTCTTTTTTTTCTCTCGGAATTTTATTTATTTTATTCGGAAAGTTTTTTATTTGATTTGGAGAACTATTTAGATGATCCGGAAACATATTTATTTGATCCCGAAAGTTATGTGTTTCGTCGGAAAGTTATCTATTTGATCCGAAAAACTGTCTATATTTTATCCAGAAAGTTATCCGCATTTGTCTCGGAATTTTATGTATTTGAACTGGAAATGCTACTCGTATATATGGAATCAGTTGCATAATTTTTTCAAACGCCATTTTTGTTCAAGCGGTTTCGCTTTATATTAATACGAGTATCGACGTCGCTGGGAGAGAAGTGGTTGTGAAAGCGTCATTTTTGTCTGGACGGTTGCTTGGCACTAATTATTGTCGCTAATGGTTGCTGCAGACGATCGAAACAAACGGCTCGCGACCACCACGAAACCACGTCAACTTCATAGAACGTGCGGATAAATTTTTTTCTCATTTCCACCGTTCTATTGAAAATATATATAAAGTTAGGAAAACAACTTTCGCAGATTGAGTCGGAAAATGAGCAATAATTTGCCGCTAATTAGTTATGGAAAAATCAATTTTGTCGTGGTTCATTAAAAAAAAATTAGGTATTTCCCTAAGTCTATATAAAGTTAGCGAAACAAACGGTGGAACGGGTTACCATATAAAATAAGAGTAAGTCAATAATTTACCGCTAATTTGTCGCTAATTAGTTGTAGAAAAATCAATTTTGTCGTTGTTCATTTAAAGAAAAAATGCCACCGAACGAGTGAGAAAGCTCATGACATCACAGTTTCAATTTTTCTGATACGCGCACACATTTTGTACGAAATTTCATGGTTTTTGAAAGAAAAATTGATTTCAAATCTACAGTTTTTGATGCAGTTTTTAATTTGGACCTCCACAACAAGGAGAAGGTTACTCTTTGCAGGGCATTTCGAAAATCCACCCCATCCCCCTTTCCCACATTTTTATGTACGGTTTTATTCCCATATTTATGAAATTTTATTTATTTGACCTCCAGGATTAGGGGAAGGTAAATAATCACATAAGATTGCAAAAAAACACCCTCATCACCTTTCCCACCCCTAAAAGTCAATCTGCAAATTTATCTACAACTTTATTCCGATCTTGATGAAATTTTGTAAATGATACCTTCTAGGCAAGGGGAATGTAGCTGTCTACATCGGATTTCGGAAAACGGCCCCATCCACCTCCCCACCCCTAGAAAAATTATCTACAGTTTTATTCCAATCTTGATGAAACTCTGTTTATTAGACCTTAAAGTCTAGGGGAAAGTTGTTCTTCATAGAATTTTTGTAAACCTCCTCATCCCCTTCTCAACCCCTTAAAAAATGTGCAACTTTATCAACAGTTTTATTCCAATTTTGATGAAATATTGTAGATTGGAACTCCAAGACTACGGATATATAGTACATTTGATTTCAAAAAACCACCCCATCTCCTTTGTAACCCCTAACAATAAATCTGCAAACATATGTACAGTTTTATTCCGATCTTGATGAAATGTCTATTACAATCGATATTAATATATAGGTACATATTAGACCTTCAAGGCAAGGGGATCTTGACTGTCCACATCGGATTTCGGAAAACCACCCCAATCACTCCCTTCTCATCCCTAAAAGGAAATCTGCAAATGCATCTACAGTTTTATTCCAATCTTGATGAAATTTTGTATATTGGATATGGGAAGATTAATGTTAACAAAATATTTCAAAAAACACCCCCATCCCCCCTTGTCCACCGAAATTGAAATTGCAAATGTCGGGGTGAGAAAGAGCGTTAGCGAGGTTTTCCGAAATCCAATGCAAACATTTACATTTTACATTTCATTTACAAAGTTTCATCAAGATCGGAATGAAATTGTAGATAAATTCGCAGATTGACTTTCAGGGGTGTGAAAGGTGATGAGGCTGGTTTTTTTTAATCTTATGTGATAATTAATCTTCCCCTAATCTTCGAGATCCAATATTTTAAATTTCGTAAAGATGGGAATAAAACCGTATATAAAAATGCAAATTTCTTTTAAGCTGGGGAAAGGGGGATGGGTGTGGATTTTCGAAATGCCCTACAAAGAGTTACCTTCCCCTGGTTGTGGAGGTCCAAATTAAAAACTGCATCAAAATCTGTAGATTTGAAAGCAATTTTCCTTTCAAAAACCAAAAAAAATCGTCCAAAATGTGCGCACGTATTAGAAAAATTGAAACTGTGATGTCATGGGCTTTCTCACTCGTTCGATGGCAATTTTTATTAAATGAACCACGACAAAACTGATTTCTCTACAACTAATTAGCGACAAATTAGCGGCAAATTATTGACTTACTTTTATTGTATATGGTAGCTCTTTTCACCGTTTGTTTCGCTAACTTTATATAAACTTAGCGAAACACCTAATTTTTTTTAGTGAACAACGACAAAATTGATTTTTCCGCAACCATTTAGCGGCAAATTATTGCTCATTTTCCGACTCAATCTGCGGAAGGTGTTTTGCTGACTTTATAAACATCTATTGAAATTTACGTAGTTCGGTGGTGATCGCGAACTATTTAGTTCGTCGTGTGTGTCGACCGTAAGTCATTCTCACTAGAGAACGAGGCCCACAATTCGAAATTGAATCGTTAACGCGCGTAAATTTTAACTTTGAGAATCAACTTCGCTCGGATAAATCGCAAAATATTTATAACTAAATGGAAATATATTAAATTCAGCTTTAAATTGACAAATTCACTCTCAAACTTAGCCTTCATCTTGTCACCCTCTTCCGCGCCTTTTCAGAGTCGACGCCCTAGGCGACCGCCTGTTTCGTCTTAGCGTTTGACCGGCCCTAACTGTTCCATGTGGCCCAGTTGACGTTTCGTTGGCAGAAACTGGTTTCGGAGAATGCAGTTGCCAACCTGCGAGAAGTCGGGATATGTGCTTTATTATTACGCCCCGCACTAAAAGAGGTAGACAGCTCAAACATCCATGGCCACGTAAGTTGTCGTGGACGGGATCGCCGGTAGTTCTACATGAGACAGATGCCTCTACACACTGAGCTACCGGTCACCCCAGAAATTAAAGTAAGCACTCTCAAACACCGACCAAAACAGATAATCGAATACAGATACCCCAAACACAAGAACACTTCGAATATAATCAGGATCACTTGAAATGCATTGGCTCGACGTTATTGCCAGCAGTCTGCGCCTTGATTGCACTGAATATGATAAATTCCACCAACAATACTTAGGTCGGAAGACTTTTACCTACGGATCTGTTTTGCTGAAGATTTTTGTTCAAGCACTCAGCAGGAATTTTAGATAAACTAGAATACAGACATTTAGGTACTAGACACGACTAACCTGATTTTAAATTAAACTCGAACTTATATAGTATGAGCATTAGTTCATTAAACTAATTACGTGCATACTTATTTTGGAATGCATTTTTTAAATATAAACATATTCGTTCATAAATTTTGTTATCGTCTAAGTAGTTCAAAATTTTCAGCATAACTATACAATGTCGCTCAATTGTTTATTTCTATTTATTTCAGGTAAGTCAGCTGGAAAACATCTTACTTGGAATTAGAATCACCTTTTCATTTGTTGTTGAAATAGTACGTTTCCAACATCAATCGAGGCACGTAAGTTTACGAATTTCAATTGCTATACTTTTCGTCATAATAAGTATATCTTTTCAGAAATAAACAACCTTGATTTTTGTATTTACTTTACAATCAGTTCAAAACATATTAACCATTTCTACATAAAGGGACAGGAAATAATTCGAACATTGACCAATATGCTACGTATTGCCTAGTCTAGACGCCTAGACTATACTTTTTATTGAAGAAAATTAAAAAAATTTTTTTCAGTAGGATACACTTAGTGCAATTTTTTTTTATACTTTCTGAAGCTTTCCGCCTATGCAGATACAGGGTTTTCCGTTTCAGATATAAAATATTTTAATGGTAGATTCATTTGTTAATTTGTGGAAAATTGGCACTGACATAGACACTCTGTCTTTAAACGTTACAGAGTTACAGATCTTTTTTGTAAATTGTGTCAAAAAACTAAACTTGCCGAACAAAATCAAAATTTGCAACTCCCTGATCATTAAATTCGAGATTTAACCTCATTTTCTGAAAATACATAAAATTTCATCTAAAACAAAGAACAAAGATACAACTGTTCAAACTTTAAAGAAATTTCAGAATCGATTTTTCGTTGGAAATTCAAATGATTATTTTACAACCGTACTTTGGACTGACAAAACTCCAAAGTAGACAAAATTTGCTCCATTGTATTAGCTATCGAAAACTTAGATTTGAAAATTTGCAAATGTATTAAAATGTATTAAAGACAAAAAACATGGTGTGAAAATGAAACAAATTTACTTCATAATTGACTTAACAGATAGTCCACGTTACGAAAAATAGAAATGAAACTGGAATATAGAGGGCTACGCCCGCAATCCGAGGGTTTTGTAGCAAGTACTTATTTTGGTATGTAAGTATCGGCTCCTTGCTCTTCTTGGTACCACTTAGATGGATAAAAAAAATAAAATGTCTGACCCATAATATAGTATCTTATATGCCCAATCATATTACGTGATTGTAATGAAACTTAGGACATATTATAGCCTATGGTGTTGGTTATTCTTGGTCATCGGTACTTTTGATCTCGGACGTGTTTAAGGGATGCAGGGATGCGCTAACTGTAACTATGGAAACAAACTATTATTAACCTATTTTGAGGAGATATACAAATTCCATTATTTCTCGTTTTATATACTGTTCGAAACCCACCTGCCTGGAAGTTTTCATTTTTCTAAGTGCAACGGTCTGGAAATGCAAGGGGGGGGGGGGGCAAATTACGATCTAATAATTTATCCTCCCTCATTGTTCCCCTTTTTTTCAAATATAAGTAAAGTAAACTCAACATTACCTTTCTCACAACACCCCACTTGCCTATACCAGTCGATAAACAAAATTCGACCTTAATTTTGCCCTTCACCCTCCCCTCCCCCGCCCGTTACAGTTGGCCAATTACCACACATCGCCCCCTACCAATCTTTACACTTTCATAAATGTGATTAACCATAATATGTAACAATAACTGCGATTCGCACTACGGAAAACAACATTCAAGTAGTACTCGCACCTTTGAAGCCGGAAGGTGTATTTTTTGTATGAATAGTGTAAAAATGCCTAACTTTAAGTGAATGTACTATTGTTAAATATTACATGGTTGTAATGAAACGTAGATGCATTATTGTCTATGGTGTTGGTTATCATTGGCCATCAATATTTTTGACCTCGGGTGTGCTTAAGGGGTGTGCTAACTGAAAAAATAGAAATGTACTATTATTAACCTTTTTTGATGAGATTTTGGAATTCTATTATTTATAGTTTTCTATGTTAGTAAAATGCCGCTTTTCTGTAAATTTTCATATCTCTAAGTATAACGGTTTCGAAATGCAAGGGGGGGGGGACAAACTCGGATCACATGTTTTCCCCTCTCCCCCTTTTACCCTTTCTTTAAATTCAAAGAAAATTCTAGAAATGGAATGTATTCGACGGTATCTTTCTTACGATACCCCACTTGCCAATACCAAATGAAAAAAAAAAATTTCGTCCTTCATTTCCCCTCTATGGGGACCCCCCCTCAAAGTTGACCTATTACGATGCATCACTTCCTCCAGAGAATTATAGTACTTCTACACATTTTCACTAAATTTCATACATGTAGCCTCAGCGGCTCGTGAGATATTCCATGGACAGACAGACAGACAGACAGACAGACAGACAGACAGACGGACGCATGACCGATTTCATAAGGGTTTTGTTTTACTACAAAACCCTAAAAAAGGTGTATATTTTAGAAATTTTGCACAACTGATGTGGAGAGTCCCCTTAATATATGCTCCAAAGTCCCCGTTGACAGAGGATCCGGAAGTGTGCGATAAAGGGGGTTAAGGAACATTTTTTCCGATTTTTCTTGACTATTTCGGGTTTCTAGTGTAGACATCGAAATAATAAAAGGGAATGTGATTTGGTAAAGGATACTATTATATTGTATAATTTAAGATTTGAGAAGTTCTTCAGTTCTTCACGAAGACGACCTTTTGGACCAGTCGTTCCTATGGTAGCTATATGACGCAGTGGTCTGATTCCACTGGTTCCGACATGTTTACAGCGTGCAATAGAAAGAAGGCTTTGGGCTAAATTTAAGCTCGATAGCTTCAAAACTGAGGGACTAGTTTACATAGAACGAGACAGACAGATGGACAAAGCTTAATCTAACTACTCGTCTCATCATACTGACCCAGAATATAGGGTTATCCATTTTCTCTTTCGGAAAGTAAACTTAAATTAAACACAGTAAATATTTTAAATTCGATGGAATTTTTATTTCATAATAAAGTTTGGATTATGCCATTATACGTGGAATACAATATCTGTCAAATGTCCCTCACGGGACCGCTTGCAGGACTCGATCCTTTTGAGGTAATTTTCGATTACCTTTTCACACATTTCGGGCAATAACTCGGCTATAACTCGACGGATTTCGTCCTTCAATTGACCAATCGTCGTGGGATTGTTCGCATAAATACGGTCCTTCGCATAGCCCCACAAAAAGAAATCTAACGGCGTTAAATTGCAAGACTTTGCTGGCCAAGCCACATCGCCGAATATCGAAATTACGCGCCTGGGAATTTCTCGCGCAATAAAGCCAAATTTTGTCGCGTGGTGTGGCATGTGGCCCCGTCTTGTTGAAACCACATATTGTCGAGATCCATATCTTCAATTTCCGACCAAAAAAGGTCATGAATCATGGCACCATAGCGCTGGCCATTGACTGTAACGGCGGCTCCTTCATCGTTTTCGAAGAAAAACGGCCTAATGACGCCGCCGGCCCACAATGCACACCAAACAGTCACTTTTTGCGGGTACAACGGTTTCTCAGCGGTCACTTGCGGTTGCTCACTGCCCCAGATGCGACAATTTTGTTTGTTTACATAGCCGCCGAGCGCAAAATGGGCCTCATAGCTAAAGAAGATTTTATTCGAAAAATCGGCATCGGTGGCCTGCTGTTCGAAGACCCAATCTAAGTACTCACGACGCAATCTGTAATCAGTCGGCTTTAATTCTTGCGTGAGCTGGACTTTTTAAGGATGGAGATGAAGGTCCAAATGCAAAATGCGCCACAATGTGCAGTAAGATAGGCCTAAATGCTGGGATCGGCGCGGAATCGACAAATTCGGGTCTTCGGCCACACTTTCACTCACAGCGGCGATGTTTTCGGTCGAACGAGCAAAACGATGATGCACAGGTGTAGAAATGTCTGTCACCGATCCAGTTTCTTCAAATTTTTTCAATGTGTAGGCAATTGTGCGCTCATTGGGACGATTATGTCGACCATAAATAATCTGCGCATAATGCACGAAACGTTGCCACCGCAGATTCACCATTTTGGTAGAATAATTTAATAATTTTAACGCGTTGTTCAGTCGTAAAACGTTCCATCTTGTAAAATGGCAAGCCTTCAACTAAACCAATACCAGTTTGGAATACACTGACATTTGACAGATGTCGAATGGCAGGGCTTTACTTTCCGAAACACGAAATGGATAACCCTTTATATATAGTTTATGTGGTCGCAGATGCTTCCTTCTGTGCATTGCAAACTTCATGAGAAAGTTAATATACCCTATCATATGCGTGAAAGGTATAAAAAATACTCTTAAAAACCGTTATAAGTATTTGAAATCGTTAGGAAGTATGGGATTTTCTGTATATGGGCCAGTAGTTCTTGAGCCCCGGGCCCGAATTTTTTCTCTTGACGGTCCCGGTAACTAGTCTAATGGTAGGTTAGGTTACACTAATAATAAAGTCAACAGCAAGTGTTACATTTCGCACGTCACATTCGACAAAAGCCATGCGCACAAATAATACAATTCATAAAACTCATTCTTACGAGTACATTTCACGACAAAAAAGAATGCAACTTAAAATTAAAAGATATCAAAACCTACTGTTACAATCAGCAACGGCTTCGTATTAAAGCTTTCCTGTATCCTTCACTAACCACCTACATAGCGATATCAAGGTGTAACATCTGCATGGCCTTCCTTGTCATATCCTTTTTTAAAAGAGCTATAGTCAGCATTCTGTTGGAATTATACTTGGTATAACACACCAGCGGAAAATATGCGGAGAAAGGAATGGAGTTCGGAATTAGTTCATTATGCAGCATGTTGACATTTCCGCTTGTTGTGGGAGATACGAAGGAAGTTGTGGCATTCACTGCACTATTGAAACAGTTCTACAATAGTTTCAAAGTGGGAACAAGTCAACGTAAGTAGATAATATCCAAGAGACTGAATAGAGATACTCGTACACGTAACATTTTCAACGGCCTACATTTCAAGGTGGTTTCTGATTCTGATAATTTCAGTCTTGTTTCGTTCAGCTGTGGGGTTTTATATAGTTCTGGCCGTCGAAACTTTCATTTCAATGGAAACATTCATTATATCTGCTGCACATGTAATTGAAGCCATCTGCGAGGGAGATGATGGGCTCTGTTATTAGAATAGGCCCATACGATTTATAATGTGGATATCCCTGCAACCACAAACTCTCTTAAATCGTTCTTATAGCACTATGAATGTTGTTGGGTTCTTATATCATGCTTCAAGAAGCTTTTAAGGATCATATTTTTGTCGGAATAGCTCTTTGCGTTACTAGGCTATGATATAAGATCCCAGTATCGCAAAGCTACCACACTAGAAACATAATTTGCAGGATCGACTTTCTGTGATGCTGGTTTCTTCTATCATTGTTTCGAAAATTTGAAAAGTTTGAAAGCGGTGTGGCGTATGGCGAAGACGCTGGACCATGGAACGGTCAGTTGTGGGTTTAAAGCCCGATCAGTGTGAAAAAAACTTAAATTTTTTTCACTCTCGCTGTAATTTTTTTTAAATATGTCCTTACAGATGTACAATTTATCAAACATAAATGCGACGAAAAATTTACAAACGGTGAAAATAAAAAAGCAACAAACGGCGTAGAGAGACTCGAACCCAAAACACTGTTGGGTATTGGAGATATATAAGCGAGTTTGTGGCTAGTTGGGATATTTACCATCTCAATAGTTTGATAGACATTTTGTGATCTTTCTGCTCAATTTTAGGATATCAATTTCTCGTTGCCGTGCTCGTCCTCTTCTCTGATAATAACGAAACTGACAATGAACATGGGCGTACACAAGGTGGGACAGTAGTGGGCGATCCTCCCGTCCCGCTCGGCTCATGAAGACAAAAAAGTATATGTATGTATGTACTCGTATATCTTTATCTCTCTCTGGTTGCTTTTAACCTCTTGTGGGGCATAGGACATTAACCACGCTGACTTTCCACCTCGTCCTGTTCACCGCCATCGCTATCATCTGACTCCACCATTTGCCTATTGAGTTACCCTCGACCTGTGTCCGACAGGTGTTTCTAGGTCATCCAACGCGGCGACTTGCATCGGTTCCCTGTGGGTTTCAATACAAGGCCGGCTTAGCAATGTTTTCCTGCCCTTTTGGAAGTGTGTGACCTATCCATTGCCACTTTCGCGTTTTTATGGAGGTGTCTTATCCTGGCCAGTTCGTGAAAGTTTGCAATCTAGTTGTTGTCGCCTTGGTCACCTTCGAAGTTGAACAGCTATATAGATGCACTGATTTTACATTGGTTTTGAAGATCCTGAGTTTGGTGCGTCTGGAGGTGTTGTTGCTTCGCCAGAAAGGAAACTTTCACCCATCTCTCCGGCAATTTTCGTATTCCATCTTGGAAAAAGGAGGCGTCTTTCGACGCGATCCATGATTGGACTTCCTCGTACGAACGAAAATTTTGATCAGCCAGGCCGTGCGCCATGGAACGAAACGAAGTATGTCTTGACCACTATTGCGACGTGTGGCCGAGCGTGTGGAGTGGATTTTCTCCACGAGAAAACCCACTTTTCCCAGGGGGGGAGTTGTCACGGATCCAAAGCGTGACAAGATATCTGAAAGAAAGAAATAGATTAGTTACGGCGGCAGTAGGGGGTGGTGGCAGGACATACTCACAACATGATGAAAGATGCTTTTATCCCGCGGCGAAGTCCTGGAAGTAGAAAAGAAGAAAAAAACATCACAAGGTACCTCGGTTATATCATGATAGGGAAAATACTTATCTGATTCTCGTCATCGCTTCGTCAAATCACACGCACGCGACCGAAACTTATTGGCGACACGAACAATTGGAGTCTCGAAACCAAAATTCCCGAATACACGCAATGTAAACAAACACTCTACTGACAGTTAATTGACAATGCCGAATGACGTGAACTGCTTTACCAACACCGGTTGTTGTACTAATATTAGTACTAATAAGCCGGATTCTAGTATTGCGCGGATAACTGATTCACGCAATTATCCGTTGACCAAATGTTATTTAAGCGACGGAAAATAAACGGGAACCCTCTTTGTTACATTTTTCTTTGTGGACTAAAGGTGGGTGTCCTTATCTTCGAAAAGGGTAAATAATAATTGGAGACTAACACGGCTCTTTGTTACATTTTTCTTTGTGGACTAAAGAGAATACCGGCGACTGGTTCGAATGATTGGTGGATGATCGTGGAGCTCAAGGAGACAATTAGCAGAGTAAAGAACCGACTTGAAGACGTTGCGACGCGTCGGTAGCGGACATTAGACAAGGAACGGAGAGTGTATGGGAGACAAATAGCCGAGTGAGGAACCGCCTTGAAGACGTTGCGACGCGTCAACGACGAATCGAATCGATAGCCGACGCTAGGCAAGGAACGAATAGTGTGCAGACTACGTATGAGCAGAGATTGGCATCACAAAGGAGTAGTGGATTTGTAGTGAGTAGAGCCGCCACCCAGGTAGGGCAATAGTTGAGAATTAGTGTTAAGATAGTGTTAAATCTCTAGGATAAGTCCTTTAAATATTTACGACCGGTCGTCTCATTTGCGTTTCGTTAACTTCATATTTGGATTCTGTAATAAATATTGTGAAAATCGTATGTGACGCGCTTTGGATTTTCTTGAGCAGTTAGTTTTTGACAGTGTATTCCGTGTCGGTGGTCACAGTGAGCAATACTCCCTTCCGCGGGTTCGTACTTTTTCGCGGAAAAAGAACCAATCACTGGCGGTCAAAAATACTAAGTACGTGGCGCCCACGACCCTTCTCCAAGAGTTGGTCGGACGGCCGTAAGACCGCGGACACGGTGTAACAATTGTCATGCTGGAGGATGACTTTGTCGTGTCTCTCTTGGTACTGTGGTCGTTTTTCTTTAATGCACGATCTAAACGCATCAATTGCGTTCGGTACCGATCTCCTTTGATAGTTTCATTCGGTTTCAGTAGCTCGTAGTATATCACACCGAGCTGGTCCCACCAAATGCAAAGCATAACCTTGGCGCCGTGAATATTCGGCTTTGCAGTCGACGTTGAGGCATGTCTGGGCATTCCCCATGACTTTCTGCGCTTGGGAATATGGTAACGGACCTCTTTTTCGTCTCCGGGTACGATGCGATGTAGAAATCCCTTCCGATTCTGTCTTTGAAGCAGTTATTCGCATGCAAATAATCGCCGTTCAATATCTCTCGGTTTTAACTCGTACGGAACCCAATTTCCTTGTTTCTGAATCATGCCCATGGCCTTGAGGCGTTTCGAGATGGCTTGCTGAGTCATTCCCAGTGATTGAGCTAACTCTTCTTGCGATTGTCACGAATCTTCATCGAGCAGTGCTTCCAATTCGTCGTCTTTGAAAATTTATTCTCTCCCACCACCATGCTCGTCCTCGACATTGAAATCGCCATTTTTAAAACCTTGAAACCACTCACGACATGTTCTGTCACTCAGAGCAACGTCACCGTAAGTATCTGAGAGCATTCGATGGGCCTCAGCTGCAGTTTTTTTTTTTTCAAAAGGAAGCAGAAGATCAAAACTTCCCGCAAATGACGAGAACTTGGTTCGAAACCAGACATTTTGAATCGCGAATCTTTTTAAAAATGCGAACAAGTTTTACTAATGCGGGGATATCGATTCGATATCGTTCACAGACGTCGAAACTCACTTTGTGACACTTTTGAACTACGTATTTTGACCAGCTCTCACCGATGCAGCCGTCTGTCGAAAAACGGCGGAAGCAAAGTTGTACACCTAAAGAATAAATAAGAAGAAATATGCCGCAAATTGTGTGGAAAATCGCTAATTACAAAGTGTTTTATTTCTCGACACAAAACGTCAGGGCAAAGCATGTTTTAGTAATAAAAATAATGAATTAACTCCTTCAACTTTGTTTTTCTTAAAAATTTTGAGACGTTGTAAAGTTCAGCATTATGGGTTAGAATAACATTTTGTGTGCGGAATGCATATCTTCACATAGTTTTCGAGCCTAGAATAATTGAAAAATTGAAACGATGTATCGTAAATTGTGCAACTCTCAGCCAGCGAAGCGGGCGTTCATGTCTGTGCGATATGGATGGTTATGATCCCTTAAGCATATATAAAATATTGCGGAAACGTTTTGTTCTTTAAGTTTGTCTTAGAACGTTTTTCGATACAGTTAACCGGTTTTTGAATTATTTTCAAAAGAAAAATAGCTAATTTTTCCTATTTTCGTAGATTTTTTCGAAGACTGTCTCCAAAACTATTCCAGATACGTAAGCAATTGTCGGAATATTTTTTATGGATTTCGTTGTGATCTTTCATTTGCTCTCGGAAATATTTTCCTGTGATTAACCGTTTTCGAAATATTTTCAAAATATCAAAAACATTGTTACTTTTTGTATTTTTTCACGATTATCTCGAAAACTGTTTCAGATACGAAAAAAAATATAATTTTTTTTTTAATTTCCTCACGATCCTTCATTTTGTCTGAGAATGATTTTCACTGGGGTTAACCATTTTCAAAATATTTCAAAAATACAAAAACGGTCCTTGTTACTGTGCTTTTTCTTTCCGAGATTTTGCGGAAAGCTCACTTCGTATTCACGAACACTCCTGGTATAATTTTCGCTGAACCCCACTTAGAAAATGGAAAATAAAATCAGAACATTAGAATTTGCATTAAGTAAGATAAGACTTAAGTTATTTTGAGTGGGGAGGCTTTTTTCCGTCGGGTTAGTTTTTCAGGCAACCCCGTCTAGCACCCACTTTCCACCCTACAAATGTCTGGCGATTTTATTTATTATCTTGAAACAATTTTTATTTTTATTATCTTATTCATCTTATCTTATTATCACCTAGCGAGGCATAGCGCTTCAACCATTCCATGTGGTTTGCCTGACGTTTCGTTGGCGTAAACCAGTTTCGGACCATTCGACAAATTGGGAGATGTTGTAGCTAATTATTACGCCCCGTAACACAGGAAGACAAGACAAATCCATTGCCACGAATGCCGTTGACGGACTTGAACCCGTAACGACCGTAGTCAGACATAAGAGTGACGTCTTTACGCATTGAGCTACCGGTCGCCCCGTCGTCAGCTTGCCAGACTTCTCATTCTCTTATTCCTGCATTACAAAGAACCGGTCGTGAAAGTTTTAGCCCTTTTACTTATACCATAACACAATGCGTCGCTGGCTCCCCAGCAACGAATACGATGGTTGGCAGCGCACCTTTTTTCTTCCTCAGATCAGTCGAACTCAGCTATTCAGCAGCCAGCAGCCCGCGGAATGCTGAATAGTTTATTTTCATTGGCCAATTCTGACCCATAAATGCCCACTTTTGAAATTGTAACGACTTTTCACAAATGGAAATAATTCCAAATAAATTGAAATCAAATACGTTTGTTTGTCAGCCTATTATACAAATTCAACATTGCAACATGGTTTTTTGCTTCTCGTAAGATCTTTTAAAAAACACTTCGCAAGCATTGGTGTTCTGCAGTACCTGCAGATTGGAAATACTTCCAAAATCCTTTTATCGATTCAACATAACCACTCCTGAAACTAAAAGTGCTGATTCAAAACTGATGTTCGCAGCCACCATTCTCAACAAAATTGAATCAAAAGTAAATACTTAAGTGTGTCTCCGAGCGACAATGACACAATTTCCACACTCTTTATTGTCGAATGCTGGCGACGGTTCTTTGAAGAAAATTCGGTTTCAACCGGTCTCCATACAAACTTATCGGTAAATGCCATAAGATGTTTCAGGCAGGAATAAGAAATGGAGACGAGTACGTTTTGAATTGCAAGAGGATGTGATTTAAATTGAAAAATCACCTACGGCAACAAACGGCCATAATACATCAAGGATCTCACGTAACGCGTATTTTACTAGGAATAGTTTCATTTTTATGGTTGAGTATGCTGTTTATTGTATCAAAGAGTACAAACAAATATAAAGTTGATGGTATTAGCATAAGTGCATAAAGCGTACAGGACCTTTCGTTACATGCCTCCTGCAACCGCAACCCACTCATTATACGTACAGCTCCGTCGCAGATCATACCAAGTGGCACGAAAAGAAGTCAAAAGGTCCGATAAGCTCCTTGACGCGAGGTTGTAATGATGTTGTGTCCGTAGTACGTTTCGTTAAATTCCAAAACGTTCAAATTCTGTTCCGGGTCGATAAATCTCCTTCTTGGCTTCCAATTCCGGTACTTTTTGTTCTGACGTAGAGTTACTGCTCCGTTTCATGGCGACTTGAAGGACTTAGACTGAAACCAGGAGACGTTCAGTAGGTTTCTCAAGGCGCAACACAAAAATTTCTAATGGCTTATTTTTTTGTGTATGAAAAGAGCGGAAGAAAGGCGTAAAGAAGGATTTAGTAGGTTTATATCGTCAGCTTGCACTTTTCCCCATGTGTACGAAGTACAACCTAAACTTCCAGCTCCCTTATGTGTAAATTTTGCAAGTGTTTTTGCATTGCCAATGTGAGCACATGTAAATTATTGATATGCTAAAAATAGATCCTTCAAGGATAACAACTTCGGCATTCTATCACTAAATAAAATAAGGTACTTACACTGGCTATTGCAGGTATTGCGAAAATGTAATGCAAGTAGGAGGATGCACACACCATTTCCTCATTGCTGCATTTGTCCAATTTAAATTATAGCTTTAGAAGTTGGTGTGATGTAACCGTGATTTATTGTGCAGGGGTGCAGCCTGGTTGTGCTATAAATTACATTGGGCTGTTGTGGATAATATGACTTAATTTGGATAATAGATATGACTTAATTTTAATTAAAACGCACATTTTTAGTATGAAATGGATTTACAAAGGTGTTTGCTTTGAAATCTTTACAAATATATAAAACTGTCCTACGTTTAAAAGCTATCATGTGAGCAACATGTGCATAGCAAGTTGCTCGAGATGAAATTATTAGATCTTGAATTCCACCATATAATTTTAAAATACTAATTCATTCAGATGCCCTCATAACCATTTTGTTTGCTTTGCTTTAACAAACACCCAGAATACCTTATCCTTACAGTTTTTATTTCAAATCGCCTTCCCCTCTCTGTAGGGACTACCCGATAAGGCTGGATTTGAGTAAGTGAATAAGTTACGCCAAAAATTCAATTTATGATGGTTGTCCCGTGGAGGGTGGAAGTTGTGTTGTACATACATGGAGCGACATAAAAGAATATACCACATTTTGAAAGGAATCAATCTCGCATTTTTTGAAAATTAATTTCTTCTAGTTTTTTGAATTGTATTGTTTAGCAACGACGTTATCAGTGACGCATCACTTCCAGCGTTTACCGTCTTAGGGGACTATTTTCAATTAGTCTGGGACGGAAATGGAAAGTATTTTATGGATGATATTTTAGTAGCATCGGAGACGCCAGAACAGCATCTGGACCACTTACAGATGGTATTCAACCGGCTTCGTAGCTTTTTAGTAGTTATCAATGTATCTAAGTGCTCCTTTGGAGTATATATATCGTGTAGAGAACTTGGGACATCAAGTCAGCGAACACGGGATTTCACCCCCGCTTCTCGTGTCGATGTAATCAAAAGTTACAAGCGACCCACCACAACTAAAGAGCTTCAGTTAACTATTACCGACGCTTCATCAAGAAGGCAGCCGATTTGCAAGCACCGCTCAACAAACTACTTAAGAACGCGAAAAAGGGGGATAAAACGCCCATCGAGTGAACGAAGGAGACCGACAGCACATTCAACGCCTGTAAAAACAACCTAGCCGATTCGACGTTACTTGTCCATTTCCAGCCAAAGATGCCTTTAGCATTAGTGACAAATGCTTTCCACGTAGCGGTGGGCGCGGTTCTTGAGCAACGCCAAGGCAATATTTGGCTGCCTATAGCGTTTTTTTAACGTAAGCTAATGTTTGCTGAGCGCAAATACAGTACCTATGATAAGGAGTTGCTGGCAATTTACGCTAGCATTCGGCACTTCCGTCACTTCTTGGAAGGTGTCCAGTTTACAATCAAGACGGATCATAAGCCGTTGATGTTTGCCTTCACACAAAAAGCGGAGAAAGCGTTGCCCCGTCAGGCCCATTATTTAAGCTTTATATCCGAATTTTCGACGAACATAGTTTATATACGAGGCGAAGCAAACGTGGTAGCGGACGCTGTCTCGCGTGTCAACGCCATTGCATTATCAGGCGTTTTTCAATCCTGCATCGTTGGTATTCGTGCCCGTCGACATCGGGGGTGGCAAAATACTGTATTTTACATACATACATACATTTCGAGATCAGCCGTAAGACCATTCGCGCCTGCCTCCTTGCGGAGGAGTATTTTCGATTCTGTGCACAACTGCTCGCATCCTGGAGGCCGTGCAACCTTCAAAGGGATTAATCGACGATTTGTTTGGCCAAGCATGAGAAAGGAAATTATGCAGTGTTCTCGTGCCTGCGAACGATGTCAAAAGTCTAAGGTCGGGCGCCATACAAAAAACGAGCTGCGACCGTTCCTGAGAAAAGGTTCCAGCACGTACACATTGACATTTTCCATCCGTTAGCCACTTCGCATGGCTTTCGGTATTGTCTCACCATGCTTGACCGGTTTTCTCGCTGGCCTGAAGCCGTCCCGGTCGTGGATCAGTCTGCAGAAAAAATAGCCGCTGCCTTCTACGCTAATTGGGTCTCCCGTTTTGGAGCTCCAAGTGAATTTTACGGGTCCCTCTCGAAACAAAATACATACCGTGTTTTATGTTCAGAGAGAAATTATTTGTCGTCCAAGTCTTTTGTCTTCTTTCTTGGGAAACGTCTGATTCAGCTTTTATTTCAAAACTGACCGATTTGTTTCCATCTTTCAAATTTCCGCATCCCTTTAAAATCACAGTCCCGGAGCCCGCCCTCCTCTCGACGACCTTCAGAACGTTTCGAGAAGAGAAATAAGAATCCCTCTTGCATCATTACCCTGTAAAATAACATTCCATGTGCAATTATTCCTACTCGAACTGTCCACAATGACAGTTATTAATTCCATGCAACTAAATATTTGCTGTTGTACTCGTATGCTTAAACTAGGTGGTGAGTTTTCTTTGCAGAATTGTGAGCTGCTAAGGGTTATGCAAGGATCATAACCACACTAAGATTTACACATGAATGGCTTAACACACTCGTGTATTTGCCGTATGTATTCCTAGGTATTATAATCCGAGGAAATGGGAAAATCGATTTTATGACTCTGTTTTTGCATACTTTGGAAATGCACAGATGCCACATTGCAACCAGAGTGCTTATCTGCAAGGGAAGGTCTAGCAAAATCTTATGCAAACATATCGATTTGCGTAATCGCCACATCTTTGAAACTTCACTCTATCATTTCCCAATTCCACCACTATACATATCTCAAATCCGGCAATGTACGGAAATCAATGGAAGATATTGACACAACCGCACACATATTGGTGATCAGAAAAATGGCGAGGAGAAACTCATTAAATCGGGCAAAAAAAAAAAGATTAATCTATTTTATTGGCTAGCGTACCAAAATTTTTGAAAAGCCGGTTAACATACAGAAAAAACCGCAAGTGTTAAATTAAAAACTGAAAACTGTATTGGAAAACTGGTAGTCATAATGGGTATGATCAAACCAAGAGGACGCCTACTTCCCCTACAATTGTAAGATAATTAAATGTATCCATAACTCCCAATTAAATAAACATGGAAAGCTCTATCTTTGGTAGATTGTTCGTGAGGGTAATCTCATATTCTCCTGGAAAAATACAATCGATCCGCTGAAAACTAATGGTACTTTTCTTACATAGAGCCCCGTACTACCCTAATTTTCAAGTTTTTCATCTATAACTTTTGAACCAATAGACGTAGACACCTGATTTTTGGCATGTACAACTTCACAGAGCTAACACAGAAGTGTTGCACCTTGTATTGTAGTTGTGCAGCAAACTACAACGTTTTGCATATCTTTGGTATGGCAGGATCTATCCGCACATGTCCAATATCAGCTCTAGAGGCGGTCATTATAAATATTCAGCTGCTTATTGCTTATAATTTATTGCGGAATTAGCAACTCTACCCGCTGCATCTAACTTACGATACACTTGTGTACATTCGGGGACACTTGAGCATTCTGTAGCGAATTCTTGGTATGCAGATCTGCTCGAGCTTAGATTACCCGGCTGCGGAACTTCGGTGGAAAATTTTCGGTGTTCATCCCCTGATACTCGGAATGGAATATTTTCACTCTTGCTCCTGACCTCTGGGGTGGTTTACTAATGGGTCAAGAACGAGACAGACAGTTGGTAATGGGGTCTTTGAACTGAACACAACGATGTCAATCTCCGTGGGTGTCTGACCCAGCGCATTTCATGATAAGATCCATAACACTAACATCGCTATCTGCACTGACAGTTAGAGTCGAGTCAGTCATTAACACTCTTCCTTCACATAAATTCTCATAAAAATTAGCGAAAGAGTATTTTGATACCCTTTAATTTCTCACAAACATCAATCGGGTTACTCTATGTTACCATAGGCCATCGGGGTATTCATGGCAACGAAGCTGCGTATGAACTTACTTGACTGGTCACATCGGCGAAATTTTTCGAGCCTGATCCAACAATGCAACCAGATCGCAAGAAAGAGAATGGTCTGTGGACAACAGCCTGTGGCACTGGAATATACAAACCGAGTATTCACGCGAGAAGCGCATATATGATGTGACACGCTGAAGTGCTGACGTCCAAAAATCGTAGTCGCTCAGACGCGCCTAAAGCCTTTACGAAATAAAATAAATAACCAGCGTAACAAGCCAGTTTTGGATTAAGACCTCCAAATGAGTTAGCATCATCTAATTTACTAGATCGTGACGTTGTGTTTTGTACAGGTGTGATCAGCAACACGCTCAACCGAGTTCTTTACCCCGGGTACTCATTTAACAGCTGATTGGGCTCATAGTTCGACGCGTGAATCGTGTTCTTTTTATTGATTTTTACTTTTTTTATTGCATTCAGAAGGAATCGAACCGGGGCCCAGTGCATAGAAGGGGAACGTGCTAACCATGGCGCCATTCGGACTACTAAAGCCCTTATGCGCCTAGTATATCGGCATTGATACGAAAATTGACTCAGTTTTTTTTTAGCAAAAAAAAAGTATTGATAAAAAAAATAACAGTTTGGTTAATTTGGTTGTAGCGATAAGAAGCGGTTGGTCGTGATTTTTCGAGCTCCTCATCTGGATCCATGACTTTTATTTTGCGGATTTCTCTACCAGATGCTTTCAACTCCACTTCTGATCCGATTGAACTAGTGCCCTCAACAGTTAATTTTGAGATTTGAATGTCTTCCTGGTCAAATTGTGGAATCAGGATTCCGTAATAATTTTCGGTGCGGGTATATCGTTGCAATTTAGATTAAAAGCAGAAGTAGAACAATGTTGTGTGGATTAAAAACGACAATCTGTGACTAGAAGGTATATGTGTTGACTGCTTAAAGTATCTTGTTGGGCAAGATGGCGGCTCGGGAGGATGTTTGTAAGAGCGGATATTTCGAATCAGTATCCAAATCAAAATATCTGTGATTTCAGATCTACCGAATCATAGTGCTCGCCGAAACGCGACTATTCATAACCACTATCTTAAAAGGCTGGAATCTTCCTCCTTCCTCCGGGATTTAAACGATTACATACATACTATATGTACCTGCATGGTGCACCTGCTATTACAAGCAAGGAAACCATCCAATGAAATGAGGACATAATACGTAATCACAAGTTACATTAATTTTCTTGTCTAGGTCATTCATTCCTATGTATGTGCCGTAGTCATTAGTACAACTCTATAAATCCACCAAGTCTGTGTGCACACAGGCTATCTCTGTGCTTCACTCCCATATCCATTTTGATATCGAATTAAATTCTAGTTAATCGCCATTGAGATTGTGCCCATGACGAACATTCGAAAAACAAAAGCTCGGTGTCAACAAAGCAGGAGAAGGACATTGCATACCTTTCCGTTTTTGGTACATGCCCACAATCCGAAAACGATATTTTCATTCATAGTTTCACTGAAATCATGGGCCTGCGGAAAAAGAGGGAGAAAATTGGGCGAGTAGCCAGGACACGTACAGCCTGTATTCGAAGAATTACCATGAAAGTTGTTATTGGCGCGAGTACGATTCTGCTTACAACTATAAGTGGAAAATAATATTCGATTTACCTATAACCTTAAAGTTTTCCTACTGTAAGTCGTCGCTTCAAATGACGCTGTTAACTTGATTTTCTGAACAATCAGTTATTTTGGTGACAGTTAATGTTCTATTCAAGCGAACAGAAATCCAGAATAAATCGAACGTCACCAATGTGAAACGAGCCCCCTTCGAAAGTTGGGGCGAATTGCGGACTCACATACAAATATGTAGAACAAATTGCCGAGAGACAAGTTGACGTTCAACCAATTCACTTTCAACTCTGATCCGATATGATCCCACACGAGACCTGAATCAAAGACCAGTGGACAAAGTCTGCAAAATCCTTATTACACAGTAACATTATAAGTTTATAAGTGACAAGTAAAACGAAACCACGTTACGTTATTTTATTTTCTAGCCTCGAAATACAAATATCAGTGCGAAACATTGACAATTCCAGTCATGTGAGACTATACAACTTCTTGTTAACATAGGGAAACATTCAGTAATACACCTACTTAGCATTAAAATAAAGATGAAATTTTTAGGGTTTACGGTCCGGAAATAGCTTCTGTTTTGAAAGGTAAAACCCTACTCGTAAAACACTTAAATGTATCCTGTTAAATAACTCGACTCTTTTGTCATTATTTTTTCAAAATGCTCGTATGTATTCATTTCGTGAACGTCGTGGTTTTCATATTAATTTTTGTATGTCTGCAAGGGTTAGAGTTGGATAAAGTCACGGAAGTGACTATCTAAATTTCAGGTTCATTGTAATTTACTTCCTTTGATTGCCTTTATTATAATTTACATATTAAAATATAATGGACGATCAGTACCAAGTCCTTAATAAATACATAATAATAACAATCTATGTAAACTTCTTCTCGATTTTATACTTTAATGGTTTTTACTGTATAATTTTAATGATAAAGCTCACCACGATTTGTAATTTCCGAATACATAATGGGCGCGTTTTTTTAACAGCCATGAGGAGCAGAGCTGGTTGACACCACACAATTACACTAACAATTTGATCTGAGTTGCTCTGGATAGAAGGTTAGTGCAGGAGTTCTACTCTGTTAAGTAGCTCTGCGTTTTATAACACCGGTGGCGCAGGTGTGGAATTTTTCGGGCAATGCACTTCACTTATACAGTTTGGGAAGCACATAGAATTAATTTCCTGTCAATAAAATGTCGACTTTGTGTAATTATATGGAATAGTAAACACACAAAATGATACTGCTACCTAAAGGAAATTTGTTGAAAGTTAAGTTGACGTTTGAATACCTTTGGGGGCGACCGGTAGCGCAGTGAGGCATCAGTCTCATGTTTGACTACCGGCGTTTCGGGTTCGAGTCCCGTCCACGACGGCGTTCATGGCCATGGGTGTGCAGGAGGTGTATGCTGGCAACTGCATTCTCCCAAACCAGTTTATGGCAACGAAACGTCAACTGGGCCACATGAAACAGTTGACGCGCTATGCCCCACAAGAGGTTAGGGCAATTGAGTAAGACACACTCCCAAGCAAAGACATGCCTCGTTTTCGCCTGATAAGTTCTACAATACATCGTTTTTTTTCTCTTGTGCTGCTCTATCGTTCTCCGAATAAATAAAACGCAGCTATTATCAATGTTCTGTCCACATGGGTACGTTGACAAGAGAAGGATTCCAACTAAAATTCAAATATGTTACAGTGGGTAGAAGAACGGAGAAAAAGGATAAGGAAAGATAATAAACATCCAAATCGCAAGGCAGATTTTCAATTTATATGATGTTGGGCGGTCAATTATGTAAATCTTGCGCAAATGCTTCGCACGGATGGTACTTTCAGCCAGGTTATGCATCATAAAGCGTAATATAGAAAAAGTTTTTAAATTAATTTTTAAAAATATACGTAGTCGTGCTATAAGTTCTGTCCCTAAGTACTGTGAATACTCAAGTGTTATAGGACTGATGCTCGCGAGCGGCTTTGTTAACAAAACATAGATTGGACCCTGCATTGCAAAACATTCTCCAGTTTGGGACGTTTCATCGCGGAGTTAACATGAAGTGGAGCCTGAAGGAAAACTGTATCGCGCTGTGCAAGTGCTACAAATCGCCAATAGAGGGTTTTCAATCTGCTGCAACCTTTGAAATTTTCTATCGCTGAAAATCTGGAAAAGACGATGTCCCGCATTATCAAAAAGAACCTGAAATTTGGGACTTACTGAAGAACCACAGGACATTTGCTGATACCAGCTTTGAAAAGGTTACGAACCACAATAGCGAAGGCGTTACTTCAGCGGTACGCGAACGGGAAACTCAGGCAAATCCTCTTCAATAGCACAAACATTTTCACGGAAGAAGAAAAACTCAACCGGCAAAATGACAGAATTTACGCTCACAGTTGTCGGGAAGCTGACGAAAAAAATTGAAGTGTCAAAAGAGGCCATCATCATGCTTCTGTCATGGTTTGGTGGGGCGTTCCGTACGACGGTGTCACTCAGCTGCATTTTTGTGAACAAGGGGTGAAAACCAAAGCAGCAATCTATCAGAGCGATAGTTTGGTAAAAGTAGTGAAATTATTGGACGACACTCTGTTTAATGCGCAAAACCTGTCGTTTCAGCAAGACTCAGCGCCAGCACACAAAACTAAAACGAACCAGAAGTGGTGTGCCAACAATCTCCCCGACTTCATAGCCGCTGCGGATTGGCCTTGTGAAAGCCCCTATTTTAATCCGCTTGACTACCCTATGTGGAACTGCTTAGAGTAGAGGGCCTGCAGCAAAGCTTACAGAAATATCGAGTCGCTTAAGGCCGGTTTGATAAAAACAGAAGCTTCTATCCCCAAGAAGTGGTGCGTGCAGCGATGGACGAGTGGTGTAAACGGTTGATAAAGTGTGTAAAAGCCAAGGGTGGTCGTTTCGAGTAACATGTAGTTATTTTTTGTTCCTTTGTGAATGGAAAAATGTACCGATAAAATATTTTGTTTACTTCAACGATTTAGTTTAATTGAACCAATTTGAAGGACAGAACTTATGGTACCACTGCGTAATAGTATATTTAAACCCGTTTTAAAATAATAAAAAATATATGTACAATATATTTTAAGTAAAAATTTATTGAGTCTCGGACTAATTTAAGAAAGGTGGGAGACCGGTAGCTCCGTGCGTTGACCGTTGAGACGTCAGTTCGATGATACGGGTTAGTCACGGGTTCAAATCCCGTCGTGGCCATGCATGTTTGTATTGTCTTTCTCCTTTGGTGTGCGACCATACAACCCTGTAAAAAATATTTGGCTCATTTCAGCACCAGTGCCTGGATAATACACTTTCTTCATCTACTAGGTGAATTAATTCTCCTGAAATACACCGCATGATTATTGTGAAAATATAATATCTATACCTGGTATAAAAAACAATATGGTGACAAAATTCACATAAGCAAAAGCAAAATTTAAAATTATTAATATCATATTCACTCTATTTCTCTTCCAACACAAGTTTCTTCTTATCAGTGAGTCGATAGCTTAGTGCGTTGAGGCGTCATGTCAGTCCGATGTATTCTTCCTTCCAATCATGGGTTCAAATCCCGTCGTGATAATGGCTAGTGCTCGTAGCTTTTTGCCAATATAATAAAAAATGTCCCGTGATCCACAGCCCAAAGCAGCACAAATGTTATTGTCATATAAGAAGTCATAATAGCGTTGTTTAAACGGTTGTCAAATGGCAAATTTACCGTTTTGGCCTGGTTTATAAACATATGGTTATAAATCAGGCAAAAACGCTAAATAATTCATTTGACAGACGTTGAAATAACGCTGCTTAAACTGTGCTGCTTGGGGGGTATGGATAATTTGTTTTAACTATTTTGAAGGATAATATTTCATCCTTTCGGGATATTTTGAAATTCACCTAAAGGTGAGAACTACAGAGGCATATCACAAGGCTGTAAGTCCTATAACATTTTAACGAAAATTCTTGAAAACAGAATAGAACCGTGCGCAGGAGGAATCATTGGCAAATATCAAGGCGGTCTCTGACCTGGTTGCTCCACAACCGATCAGCTCTTTACGGTCAAAATTATGCTCTAGAAGTGCTGGGAATACAACGTAAACGTATACCAAATCTTTGCTGACTTCAAGCAGGCATACGACAGTATCGACCGTGGTCTACTGTACAACGTCATGCTGCAATTTGGAACACCAGCAAAATTAGTGCGACTGACAAAGATGACGATGACCAACTCCATCTCCCAAGTCAGGATCCACAAAGACTTACTGATCTATTTGAAACACGCACTGGTTTGAAACAGGGCGATGGACTGGCACTGACGCTCTTCGACCTAGCACTGGAATACGCTATTCGGTCTATGAATATGGACAACAGCAAGACGCTACTCATCAAGTCGACACAATTAGCAGCGTAACCGGACGACATCAACACCATGTCCCGAAGATTGCCCGACGCAGAAGAACTTCTGCATACGCTCGATACCGCTGCAAAAGAAGTTGGACTACGCATCAACGAGGGTAAAACAAAAAAATAATGATGCAATCGACGACAAGGAAGCCAGCATAATCGAGCATCAATGTGGGCGACTTCAATATCGAGTTCGTGAACGGCTGCAACTTGTGAAGGAACGCCAGCGAAACTGGCGAAATTAAGTGACGGATACAGCTAGCTAATAAGACTTTTTTCTCGGTTCTCCCCATAATGAAAGCGAAGCATGTCTTTAGAACCACGAAGCTCCTCGTGTACAAAGCCACCATACGACCAGTGCTATGCTATGGCTGCGAAACATGAACCCTAACTCAATCCTCCGGGAAAATGCTAGACACATTTGAACGCACGGTTCTGCGGCGAATTTTCGGGACTGTCTGCGATCAAAATGGATGGCGCATCCGGTGCAACCATGAAATGTATGAAATCTACGATGGAGTGGAAGTTTTGAAAATCGTCAAATTACAACGACTTCAATGGGCAGGGCATGGTCAATGAATGGACGATGATCGCATGCCAAAGCAAGTAATGAACGCAGAGCGAGTCGACGGAGCGGGACTGCCTAGACGACCGAAAGCACGTCGGGAGAGCTCAGTATATGAGGGCACCGAGCAGCTACTGGGCTGCCAAAATTGGAGGACGTGATCAGGTGACCGAGATAATTTGAGGACAACGATCCAGACGGCCAAGGCCCGACGTCGGGCGGTCGCGAAACGATGATGATGAAACTTTAAAAGAGC
The DNA here is from genome assembly GCA_964017055.1 of Chloromyia formosa. Classification (NCBI taxonomy): domain Eukaryota; kingdom Metazoa; phylum Arthropoda; class Insecta; order Diptera; family Stratiomyidae; genus Chloromyia; species Chloromyia formosa. Next base: position 136,518,493 of record OZ024813.1, read on the forward strand.
CTTACCGAATCGGCACTGTTCAAGGCTACCAAAATCTGTTCTCCTGCCTCTAAACTCAACCTATCATAGTTGCGTTGCTCTTTATTGTAGAAAATGATGATTGATGAGTCAAATTTGTGAAAAATACTGTTCACTACAAAAATGGACTGGACGTAATTTGGGCTAAAATAAACTGGAACGGAGTTATACGCGAAAATCTGTTAAAAGTGCTAATGCAGATTTTTCCAAGATGGCGGAGAAAGCACAGGGGGTGGAGTGAGACAATCTTGGATTTTTGACTACCACCTTCAGGAAAGAAGGTAGATCTCGAGACACTCCCTACGAGGCTCTAGTTCAGTCAAAGAACAACAAGAACAAGAAATGAGATAAAAAGGGCGATGATGTTCATCACCACATTAGGCCCGTCCCGTGCAAGTTGTACATTTTAATTTTAATCCATTTACTTTCAAGTTGTCTATGAGTTGCTTTGGAAAGTGTTGTCCTTATCACCCAGATTCAAGAGATACCCATATCTACCAGGCGAATGAAAGAATGTCCCCATTTTCCGACCCAAGGACTCAAACTACCATCAAGAGTAGTCTAGTGCATTCACACAAACACCCCATCTTGCCTAGATAACACATTACCAAAAATGTCCTTTCTTTCGCACTAAAGGAATCAAAATCGCTTCAACAGTAGTCAAGTGCATTCGCGTCAACAGCACCAGTCATATGACACTCACCTTGCTTAATTATCGTTGCATTGTCAAGAATGTCCTTTTTTTCCACACCATAGGACTCAAAATGGTATCAGTCCTGACGAAAGGATTCCAAATGCTTTCAACAGTACTCGAGTGCATTGGTCTTATCACCCCGAATCAGGAGATACACATATTTACAAGGTTTGGTTTCCGTTTCATTTCATGATAAAGAGAGTTATTTTTTTCTGACAGACACCTGCAGGAGTACGAAAATATTACCGTATGCTAAAATACTTATAACAACCCAAGGAAGCTGCGTACAAAATTATGTATGTTGAAATCGGACAACGGGAAATGCCTGGAGAAGCGATCTTTAAAAAGACTTAAGGTTCAAATACACGGGACGCGTATACGCGATCGCGTGATTTTTACGCGATTCGCGTAAACGCGACTAGTGTTTACACATAGCTCGGGTTTACACGCTGAGGAAACGTCAGAAACGGGCACCAAAATGAATTACTGACGCTGAAATAATGCACACGTCGTTACGTTTACATGAGGTGCGTTAACGATTCGACAGCATATGTGCGAGTATTAAATCATCTTTTATTATGTGTTAGTTGTTTAATTCATCGACTCACAATGACGAATGAGTACTCGTCGTCTGCTAAAAAATTACGTGTTTTCGTAAATCCGTTTGCTGTTTACACCGGACGGATATCGTAAAATTGACGCGCCCGTCCGGTTTACGCGTCATGTGTACCTGAACCTTTAGGCAAGTAACTCTGGTTTAAACAAAACAGAATATACCGTTAGTCTAGTCGATGATCAAAATAGCGGTTCCCGATTTTTACTTAGGGTGACACAACAAACCTACATACCTAATTGGTTGAGATCAGAACATGGGAAGTGCCCGGACAAACGCGCAAACGAACAAACGTACAGCATACATCGTACTGTATGCCCGTCCATTATATTTTTATATGGGACGGGCCAATAATTGAAAAAATAGCAATTTTCAGACTGTCATATCTCGGGTGTTTTTCATGGTATCGACTTCAAAATGTAATATTTCCTCAGACGACCCAAGAAAATGACCCTACCATTGAACCATCCACGACCACCTGGGGTCTGAGCTACAGAGTCGATTTCTTCGTTTTTCTTTAGGGGGCGGGATGCTCCCGCGTCCCTTGATTTTTGCAACCTTGATTGGTGATATGGATGCAGATTATAGTTTTTTTTATCTAACTCAAACGTTAAAAATATATACACTTTTTGCTCTTATTCTGTTCTTATTATTTACTGTTTTTCTTTTGTTTTTCAATCCTTCGTTTATTGAAACATTTTTGAGTTTGGTTTCTTGCACCCCTAGGCAATTGTGCAATGTTTAAGCGATACCATTCCAACCATAACCAACTTTATCGCTGTTCACCATTGGATATCAAGGGAAACAGTAACACATCATAAACATCAATTCACTTTCCTTTCACCCTTCGTCCGATCAATTTCGTTTCGAAATACCATCACGACGTTATCCTCATAATTTGCTCCTACTTTCTATTACCACCGACTGTAACGTAACTAGAAATGTATCCAAACGAAAGTCAACAATATATGGCCGTCGAGTGCACAGCCAAGGGAGGGGACTCCGATTGAGATAAGTTTGGGGTACAAGCTGGTAGGCACGCGGAGCATGAGTTCAGGATTGCATGTGCACATCGAGCAGCATGCTCCAAAAACGAATGTCCTTGCAATCGACTGAAAGAAGGCAGAGTTGGAGCAACTCCTCGACGATAGGAGTACTAGGACTCGCACGGAGTGGTGTGGTAATGCTCTTAGGCTATATAATTCCAGCTACCGAAACTCGGGGAAAATTTTTAGTGTGCCGGCGAATTTGTATGCGAAAGCACGTTCCTCACTCACTCATTCAAATAACGCTCGGCAGCCCATTAAGAACAGTGCATTGCAGAAGACGTGTTATGTAGTGGATTGGGGGATACTCGGGACTACACTCCTCCCTTACCTCTACACATCTTAATAAGACCTTTTTCAGATTTCTTTTGCCAGTTGCAACTAAGTGTGATAATAAAGGGAAATTGTGAATAAAAAAGAAAAAGTGCATCCATACGGAATCACTGTTTACTGGACGATCCTTTTCCGCTGCTAGTGCTGCAAACTACGTTCTCGCGCACTATTACGTGTAGGTTCTCCGAACCACGACCAAGTGTTGCAGTGCGTGTCCAAGTGTTATGCAAGAAGTGCAAGAATGCAATTTTCAAGTTCGTGGTCCCAATTGCACTAAAAAGGATACATCCGAGCGAATTAATTAAATCCAAAAAGGATTTCGTCGAGAACTGTTTAAGTGTTTCAATTATGTATTGTGCAATAATTAAACGATAATCCGGTGATGTAGTGACTGTGATCGTAAAGTGCCACAAATTAGAGGATACTCGACATACTATCTTGTAGTAGTAAAGTTCAAAAGACGAGACGAAGAAGAATGCCGTGTCTGTATTGTTCGCAAGAAGAACTCGCCTACTAAAGGAACAGCAACAGAAGGTTTGTTTTGAAAATTTTGAAGAGATAATTATCTAATGAAAAGCTAAGGGGAAGGAGTGGAAAATCGATGGTAAATTGTTGTTCTACATTGTCTTCATAGTTAAACTGATTCTGGTAATCAGTCGGATATTGTGCAATATCATGGTATTTCTACCTTATGTCAACGGTCCTTGTAGTCTGACAACCATTTGTGGGTTTTGAACAGGCTTCGGTATGAACTCATTGATGAGGTTCAGTGCTTGGAGGCATCCATCAGCTATGTTTAGGTACATCACTTCACGACTTCAAGTCCTTGAAATGAGGAAAAAGTACCTCTGGAGAGGTCAATAATCGTTCCAAACCGTATAAATGCTTCAAAGTAGAAAAACTTGAGAAGATCAAGCACGAAGAAATCTCAAGTCATCGTCTACCAAATAAAGATGAATTAGATAGGAAATACAATAGCTCGTGTACGTCCTTACGTAATACGATTCAAAACTCGACTCTGAATGGATTTTGTCAGAGGGATGCAGACGACATACTATTTTCCAAATTTAAATGATACACAGTTAGCGCTAACGAACCAGTTGTAAATACGAGTTTATCGTATTATTGAATGAACGATACAGACAAGAACGTTACGTTCGTGAAAAGCTAAAGCTAATTATATGTTTTAAGAACGTAATGATTATTGGACTGTGACAGTTCCTTTTTAATATTTTAATATGCAGTGTACACTCTCCATATGGACATAGCCGGACACTTCTTATAAGCAGATAAATTTTGAAGCCCCGAACATTTTTTCATATTTTCAAAGAAATTAGGCTCCCTTAACCCTCTTATAGCCAAAAACGGACAGGCATTTTTCAGATATTTTTCAAACTAAACCTGTAACAACCGGACAACCCTATGGTTTCGCAATTGCTTTACTTCGTATTTTCAGGCTTTTAAAGATTCTGGACGACTGATTAGTGACAATGCCGGACATAACTATTTAAGCGCGCTGTTCAATTAATAGAAGATGGCTCATAACTTTCTAGCACGGCATTCAAAATACACGTTAAATATAATAAAGGAAGCTCCGAAATGTCTGTACTTTGTACAAATTTTACCCTAAGTTCTCTATCCTCTTTATTTGTTTGAACCCACCACCAAAACGAGCAAATCAATGGAATAACCGGTGTAAATTACATTCGGAGCCCAATGTGGAATAATTTAATACCTTCCCTTAAGACCATCTAAAGACATCCTCAAGTTTTCTCAATGCTATGTTAAGTTTCGTTAAGGTTACCTTAACAATTTTTTTGTGTCCTACGTCAGTGAAAATTGTGGAAATTAGTCGACAAATTGTCGAAAAAAAAATCGGCAGTCAATCAGAGATCAGTGTGATTTTATCTGGTCGACGAAAATAAAATGGGTAACCGGATACCGTTAGTCACGAGGCACATGAACCGTAACCTTTTGTAATGAGGTAAATTTGAGACGGGTCAGCAAACACTGAAAGGAGAGAACTGGAGGGTGTCGACCGTAGAGGCATAGGCGACGTGAGCGCCGAAAATTCCTCCATCAACAGGAAGGCGACGGCATGCGCTTGCAGTAGCCCTGTTCAGGAGAGGCGAGGTGAGCTCTTGCCAACCTGCTGCCCTCTGTTTTCTCACTAAACTTAAACAAGTTAATGGCATACCTCGAATGAACACCACTCTACAAACAGGGAAAGGGAAAACACCACATATCCACTGCCATTTTCGCCTGCGTATCAATTCGTCAATTGGCATCTGACCCGTACGCTGACTTAGCTCTTCATTTGATATTGTTTCGGGCCAGAAAGTTCTTAGATTTCGACGAAGACATAAGTTGACGAAAGCTTGCAGCTTTCTGGTAACCCTTACGGCAACTTTTTATGTACTGTTCCCATACGAAAGTAAAGAAAAGACAGTACCAGAGAGTGAAACAGGCTTAATTTGGTCTTGATGCTGAGATAACTAGTCTGCCAGATTCTGGACAGCATGCCTTATGCACATTTATCCTGGTTGATACGACCGCTGCTGCCGCCGTTTGTTCCATTTAAATTCAATGAAAATTTGTAGCTTCTAAACTCGGCCTTAACGAAAAAAATTAAGTATTCCCAACCTAAACAAATTATTTTGTTAATAACTTTTTTACAGGGTTGGCAAACGAAACTTTTCCCGTGCAAACAATAGTCCGCGACGAGCAAACGAACTGTTCAGTTTGCATTGCAAAATTATCCTTTTAAGAGACAAATTAAGGATTTAAAATTTCCTAACGTAATGGGCAAACGAAACGTTTGGCTGTGCAAACGATACTCCCGATGCGCAAACGAAATACGCATTTTGCCCCGAAAAATATCCTTAAATATTTACTATCTTTACAAGGGATCGCAAAGAAAACATTTTCCGGGATAAACCATGGTCGACAATGGGCAAACGAGCTGCCCAGTTTGCAATACAAAAATTTCTTTTAACGAGTCAAATTAAGGATTTCTAAACTAAGAAATTTATTTTGCTAATAACTATTTTGGCAAGGGTTGACAAACGAAACATTTACCTGAGCAAGCGATAGTCCACTTCGCGCAAACGAACTGATCAATTTGCACTGTAAAATTATCCTTTAAAGTGCCAAATTAAGGATTTAAGTTTTCTCAATGTAAAGAACTTAGTTTGCTTATAACTCTTTTTGTAAGGGTGTTCTTGGGAAAATGTGGGCCTACGATGAGCAAACGAACTGCGTAATTTAAATTTAAAGAATTTAATGTGATGGTGCCAATTTCACTGAGCTTAAAAGCCCTATGGTCAAAATCTTTTCATTAATTCTATTAGTATGTATGAACGATCTTGTTGCTCTCTTAAATCTGATGTCTGTTGTAATGGCTTGCATTTTTTCGCCAGGCATGAGTGTATTTTTAATCACACCGATGTTGAATCAATTTCCATTACTAAACTAGTCTTACGTCTATAAGTTTCTTGTACCACTTTAGTTGCATTTAAGGTTCTATCTTCCTTTTCCTTCGAACAACAGCTGCCTTGTTTAACAGCCTCTTCCACTTGCGTATGTCGTATTAACGACCCTTATGGCATTATGCAGTACGGCCGGTTGCATAACATCAAGGCAACAAAGGTGGAGGTATTGTGACGACGGGGTTGGAGTCCCCTTACTGACACTCACTGTCGCCAATACGTAGTCCGCAAGGTTCTGCATCTTAATCAAATATCTTCGTTATATCCATTTTAGGTTTCTCATTCAGGCGGTTCTTTCCCATAAGTATTTTGGTCCAGCCAGGCTTATCAAAATGATGAAATTTTAAAAGTATTTGAAGTATTAAAAATGTTAAATCCCAGATACAGTTCTAAAATCAGTACATTATCTATTTCCTGCTTTTATTATTTTGTTTTGTGCACGACCACATTTTCTGTTGCTCCTCTCTATAGTTCTCAACGTTCCCATTCCAATCCCACTTTAAGATGACAAGGAAACTTGACTGGCAATATCCTTTGATTATGTAGGCGTTCACGTTAGTGACTGAAATGCACGTATTATGTGGACTACTGCAGACTGCGTAGTTTTGAAGACAGTTTTTGAAAAAAATCAAAAGTTATATTAGCAAAGCAACAAAGGAAAGCACTCTTGAGATTGTTTGATTTGTTCGTTGGCAAGAGTAGAAAACTACTAGATTCGACAAAGGAAACCGGTACTGCATTTTATGATTACATTTGCTTCAATTTGTTAATTCCAGAATGCTCATAAATGTATTTCCATATATGTATTCATATGTCAAGTACGAAAACGAATCCAGATTGTTATTTATTTCAAATTATTCGAACACAATCGACTCTAACAGTTAGTTTTCGGAAGTCATGTCAGAAAGAATTGCTGGAGTACGTGTCAAAAGTAGTTAATTAGTTTTTCTTTATGGTTTAAATGGGGAGATTTATTCCTTTGTGACACGACACTCCCCCTTCTCACTCAAAATAAAAGCGATCACCACTGCTATTATGAGTTTTCTTGCGAAATAAAATCCAAAAAAATTGTTTTCGCGGGGAACTTGCTCCAAACGGTGTGAAAATTGAGTACCGAGGAAGCGAAAATTTTACTGTAGATAACAGATGAAAATTAACTGATAATTCCTGGAAGTACTCGGCGCCCAATGTGGGGCTAGTGAAATTAAAATCGTGTTTGCTTCATAAGTTATAAGATTATTAGTGAATCGAACGCCATGTATCTGCTGCGGGTGAATTCAAATAGCTTACATGCAGATAGCCGACCAAAATGGGCGAATTTTATCTAATTTACAAATAGAGGCCAAAAAATATGTTGACATTCAACCAATTCACTTTCGACTTTACTTCTTTGCCTTAACCCCTAGTGGGGCATCGGACATCAACACTTCCTGCGCGCCATCGTACTCGGCTCTGGGCAATGGGATGCATCTGCCCCCAAGACTTACCAAGTAACTCATACTCTTTCGCGACAGATCGCCGCCATGAGATTTTAGGACACCTCCTTCGTCGCCAGTCATTGAGATTTGTGTCCCTCTTCATAGCATGTCCACCATCGCAGTTGTTACCCCTCCGTAGGGTGTGAACTATTCACTGCCATTTTCGTCTTCTTATCAATTAATCGATTGGCATCTGGCCCGTACGCCAATTCAGCTCTTCATTTCATATTGTTTCGAGGCAGAAAATTCGTAAAATTCAGCGAAGATATGAGTTGACGAAAACTTGCAGCTTTCTGATAACATTTACGGACACTTTCTATGTGCTGCTCCCATACAACAACGCAAACAGTACCAGGGAGCGAAACAATCCCAACATGGTCTTAGTACTGACATAACGGCTTTGCCAGGTGGACAGCATGCCGAATGCTCATTTAGATTGGTTGATGCGAAGTGCAATGTCCTGCTCCATACCACCATTTTCGGCAATAATGCTACCCAAGTAAATGAAATTACCCACCTCCTCTACAGACTGTCAGCTAATATTGATGGCAATGTAGTAGGTGTAGGATTTTTATTTTGCCAGGGTCGGCTAAGAACCTTGGCTTTATTGGTGTTAATCTTTAGCCTAACCGTGCTCAAGGTCTAAAGTCATTACGATTAGATCTGCGATTTTCTGGCAAAGTAGGTAGATATCGGCAGCGTAGTCAATATGTTATAGATAATGCCCACCATACACGCAGGGCCGTCGAGAGAAAATCCGGGCCCGGTACTACTTTTGTAGGGGTCCATATATGGCGACCGGTAGCTCAATGAAAAAAAAAGCTCAAAGCGTAGATAGGTTTTTTTTTCAATTTTTCAAAGTACTCAACTTTTGTAGGGGCCCATATATGGCGCCCGGTAGCTCAGTGCATTCAGAGTGGTATGAAAGGGCAAGGAGCAAAAAAAAGCTCAGTGCGTAGATACGTTTTTTTTTTCTTTTTTTTTTTCAATTTTTTGGGCCCCTGAAAAAAACACGGGCCCGGGGCGTTTTGCCCCTTCCGCCTCCCTCCCCCCCCCCCCCCCCCCCGCTCTCGACGACCCTGCTTACAAGTAGCGACCGATCGGCCAAACCGTCGCCCGATATCGGCCGACGGATCGGCCAGTGTATGCGCTTATCGTTGACGATTTTTTTGACAGTTCCATATAATTTTGATTAGCTGATATTTTGTGGCGATCCATCGGCGATCGATTGGGCGACGGATGGTTTCGTGTCCAAAGTTCAGCTGAATTAAGTCCTCCAATTTTGGAAGCCCAGCAGTTGTTCACCGAAGGACCTTTCGCTCGAATGTGCTTAGCATGTTTTCTGAGGCTTGAGTAGGGGTTCAGGCTTCGCAGCCATATCATAGCATAGGTCGTATGATGTGCGTATGATGCGTGTTTCTTTGCACATGTTTCGATTATTATTATCAATACTGTCGTATTCTTGCTTAAAGATAACAAAAATTTGGTACACATTAAAGTTGTATTCTCAACACTTTTCCCGGATTTACTTCACCGTGAAAGGCTGATCGGCTGTAGAACGCCCAGTTCTGAACCGCCTCGACACTCGCCAATGATTTTTTCAGTGTCGTTCAACTCTTTCCAACAAATCGACGCGTATGTTAGCGACCGCTTGGCGAATATTGTTCTGGAGGTAAGTCAGGGTCCTAGAATGATCGCTGTAAACAAGTTATTTTAGAAAGCCTTCTGAAGAAATGTCGAATGGGGCTGAGTCAGGTGACCGTGCTGGCCAGTGCGGATCGCCCCTCAAGAATATGAAGCGTCCTAAAAAGTGTTGCCGCAAAACAGTCACTGACATACGCGCTATGTGTGCCGTGGAATCGTCCTGCTGGAACCTGGAACCATGCATCTCCCGCATCCATCTCGTTGAGTATTGGCAGGAAAGACTCCTGAATTATGCAAATATAACGGTCAGAATTCACTCAAACAGCCTCCTCGTTTTCTTCAAAAAAACCATGGACCAATTATTCCAACTCCCTATAGTGCACACCAAATAGTTACACGTCGTAAATATACAGGACGCTGATAAAGTTGTCTGGGGTCTTAAGGGTTCCAATAGCACATGTTCTGCTTATACATATCCCTAAAAATGGAAGTGAGTCTCACCACTGAAGAAAATAAGTGTGTCGTGAGGCATGCCAAGAAGCGCCTCTCACATTTGTATTTTCTCGAGCAACAAAATCGCGTAGATTAAGTTCCTGCAACACTGTCGATTTGTAGGGATGGAATTTTAGTTCCTCATGAAGGATTCGCCTCACAGAACGATCACACAATCACAATCCAACTGCCGCTGTATGTTTGCGGGCAGAGCACTGAGGGGATTTAAAAATGGGAAGCCTTACCACGTCAATGTTTTAGGCTGACCTTACTTTTCATCGGAGCCCAGGTTTTTTTTACATCACCAGCTCCCCTAAAGTTTTTTTAACCCATGAAACAATCGTCTGTCGGCCAGGAACACGACCACGGGGTGCTTTGTTGAAATGAGTACGGAATGTTGCGTGGCGATGATTGAGCGACCGTTAGAAAAGTTTGCCTCGACGGCGAACGCGCACTACACCTTTGTCCATTCCACAAAGTCAATTAAATCAAGCGGAGCTACTACTGTACGCCCCGTCCTCTCGAATTTACCTATCCTCACCCTTCTTGGAGCAACCATCGCTTCAGGGCGCCAAATTCAGGAAATTCAGTTATTACATTTGAATTTTAGGGTTTTGTAGTAAAAACAAAACCCTTATGAAATCGGCCAAATTTCTGTCTGCCCGTCTGTCAATAGAATATTTTACCTTTAGCAAGCTAGTCGAATGCTAGCTTGGTTTTAAGTAAGATTGCAGTCGCCTTGCGCCTATGCGAAGGGCCTACACGTTGGACTGTGACCGTATCATAGTCGGACAAGTGTTATAGCGCCGAGTCTCGTCCACTGGCGCGACTGCAATGCAACTGGAGAACGAACGACTTCAAAACGATTTGGTTGCCAAGTAAGTGTCGACTTTCGTCCGACTTATCGTTGGTTTCCGGTGTTTTGATTTTTGAGTTTCTTCTGTTTCTGGTGCAGACTGGCGAAAGAAAAAAGTGACTCGATCACAAGTCGCAGAAGAGTTGGGTCAATGGATGATGAACGGCCTACGCGACTTTCGTACAAGTGATGCAAACAAGTTGGACTCCAGTTGCGTTGCAATTTCATTGCACCGGTGGACGAAGTCCCTAGTGCAACTGTTTCTACTGACTTCAGCATTAAAAAACTATATTTATTATTTCCACGCACAAAATGCATGCTGGTATATCCTTATTCAGCATCATCGGGAGAACAACAGACTAAAATTTCAATTTCATCGGAGAGAAGGCGCTTCAACGCCAAAGTTTCGAATCGCGCTAAACACTGTGGTCGAAGCATCAGACAGTATCCCTTTTTAGCTCTTTATAATTTTTCTAGCGTTGGTCAATAAACTTTAACTCATTTTGATTTTTTTAAACATGTATTTGTAATACATACCCACATTTAAATAACAGTTGGGTGAGTCCTCGATGAAGGAATTGCATAATCTTCAATCCGGTATCATTGAAATGTTTTTGTTTTTAGATTTTGTAATACATTTAATAAAATCAATTAAAAATAATTTTACAATTTTGTTTTCATTGTATATTGAAAGAGCAATTTGTGGGTACTCGTCCCTAATTGCTCTCCAATTCGTCGTTATGTTATCATCAATTTGATTTCAATGGAAATAAGGACATGAAATTTGTCAATTGTGTTGTCTTTTCTATGCATGGAAGGAAATTGTGGTAATACTAGCTACAATCCACTGCAGTATATTCGACAGTCTCGAAAAGGATAGTGAGATGAATGGGTGCTATAAAATATTCAAGTTAAGTCACGCAGGGAAACAGAAGTTTGTTTACCGTTGTCAGAAAACCTTGCATTCAACTAATTGGGTCCGAATAAAAAGAAACGTTATGATGAGCAGGCACGAAGGACAACATTATTTCTCCTGGTATTTGAACGGAACTCTTGTTCACTACTTTTCTTAAGTGTGATGCATGCTCGTTTTGAATACGAGCATGTCGGAGAATAAGATGTTTATATTATATAAAAAAAATGTAAAGCGTAAAGGTGAGCTCACATGTCGCAAATATTTGTCCAATTTTTTTTTTCAAGAAGTATTTGTCCAAAGGGAGCAATTTCCTCGCGTGTTCACATGGCGGTAAATATTTGCTTCAAAGTTTTTTTTGTCCATGTAGTTCCCGTAGTTGTCATGATAACTCATATCTGTCACGGGCGACCGGTAGCGCAGTGTGTTGAGGCATCAGTCTCATGTTTGACTACCGTCGTTTCGGGTTCGAATCCCGTCCACGACGACGTTCGTGGCCATGGATGTGCAGGAGGTGCATGCTGGCAACTGCATTCCCCGAAACCAGTTTATGCTGTCGAAACGTTAACTGGGCCACATGGAACAGTTGACGCGCTATGCCCACACGGGGTTAGGGCAATTGAGAGATATCAGTCACAATATGAACAAAAAAAAAAAACAAAAAAAAAAAAAAAACAAAGATTTTCGCAAATATTTGGCGGTTTTTTGCCAAATATTTGGGACGTGTGAATTCACTTTAAGCAAATATTATGGTAACTTAAAGTCATACGAATTTATCTAGAGTAAAAGCAAGTCGGTGATGATTCTGGAAAAAGATTTATATTTAATATTTTTGTTATTCGTGCTTATTAAATTGAAATACACAGACCGACAACAGGGTTATTTTATAAGAATTAAGTGTTTTTTATCGACTTGAAGCAAGCATACGACATTATCGATCGTGGTGTATTGTACAACATCATAATGCAGTTTGGTATACCAGCAAAACTAGTACGACTAAAAGTCTCAACACACAATGCCCGTACCAGGCAGCGCCGTAGTCGCCCGTATACTGGCGATCTACGATAGGCAAATTGTACAATATAAAACAGTCTGCCAGTTCACAATTACCCATACCGACAAGATACAGTCACCTGCACATCACAGGGCCGAACGTGCCCGTTTAGTTTGGTTTAATTTTCCTCGCTCACTGTGCGGCACGGAAAGAAATTGGAAACACACATCACCGAACACGGACCAGCCGCCGCCGGGTGGGTCGTTCTGTAGCCAACATACGGCGAAGAAAATGTACTATGTTAAATAGACAGAAACATACACACAATATCGCCGACTGTGCTAATTGAATAGAATTGTGTGCCGCAGTCACCTGCGACGATCCGTCGCCAAACAGATACACGGGGAATATACGGTTGGGTCCCGGTACGTCTAGTATGTGGTTTCGCATGCAATGTCCGGTCATGTACCCAATATACGGGCGGCTACAGCGCTGCCCTGGTACGGGGACTGTGTGTTTAGACCTTAACAAAAATGACGATGACCAACTCCGTCCCACAGGTCAGCATTCAGAACAGGTTGACTGATCCCTTTGAAACACGTAATAGTTTCAAGCAGGTCGATGGACTGGCCGACGCTCTTCAACCTAGTACTTGCAAACGCCATTCGGGCAATGGATACGGACACCATCATCAAGTCGACCGAATTGATAACGTACGCCGACGACATCAACATCATGTCCCGGAGACTGATCGATGCAGAAGAACTTCTGCATACTCTTGACACCGCTGCAAGAGAAGTTGGAGTATGCATCAATGAGGACAAAACAAAAATAATGATGTAATCAAGAACCAGGACGCCATCAAAATCGGAAATCAACTTTGGGACCTCAGCTTCGAATTTGTAGACGACTTCGCATATCTAGGTAGCAACCTATCAAAAACCGCCAACGAAACTGACGAAATCAAGCGACGGATACAGCTAGCAAATAAGATTCGGCCCTTACCATGTGCGCAGAAAGACGAAGCTCCGCGTATACATCCTTCACCCAATGCTATGCTATGGATGCGAAACTTGAACCCTAACCCAAGCCTCCGAAAACATGCTAAAGACATTCGGTGCTTTGGCGAATTTTCAGAGCAGTTTACGATCGAGATGGATGGCGCATCCGGTACAACCATGAGTTGTATGAACTGTACAATGAGCTGGAAGTTTTGAAAATCGTCAAACTACAAACTGGGCAGGGCATGCACAACGAATGAACGATGTTCGCATGCCTAAACAAGTAATGAACGGACGATAAGTTGACGGAGCGAAACGATGACCAAAAGCTCGTCATGAGAGCTCAGTATACGCTGACACCGTGAAACTACTGGGCTTCTAAGATTGGAGGACGGGGTCACGTTACCCAGATAATTGGAGGACAACGATTCTGTCGATCAAAGCCCGACATCGGGCTGTCGCGCCACGATGATGATGATGAAGTGTTTTTTTATTCTAAATAGTCGTTTAAAGATGTCAGGACTCTAATCTTAGCAACTCCTGTAAACCAGTGGCGTAGATAGCTTTTCGTCGCTGGGGGGTCGTCTGCAATTATTTTTTTTCCAACGTTAAGGAAAACGATTTTTAAATTTTAAGTGAACTTAAATAAATACAGAAAAAGAGATAAAGAAATTTAGTTTTGTAGATATAGCAAAAAAATATAATCAATAAAGTCTAAGGGTTTCGTTCAGAGTACGTCTTTTGAGAACATTCTTTTTTTTTTCATCGCCTACCCGTTTCTTCTCTTCGTTTTTTAAATTGACTGACTGCCAATTGCAACTACTTTCTCCTATCAGCTGGTGCTCGCTCGGTCGGAACATTGGAAATCACAACTAATTATTTGACAGCCGGGGAACATTATTGTGGTGTGTGTAATATGGCACAGTGTGTAAGCGGGTGCCAAAAGTTTTGGTTTACATCCGTTCTTTATACAATCTTCATATTCTCAGGTATTTTCAAATCCCAGACCCAAGGGAGGGGGGGAGAAATGACCCCTTGATCCCCTATCTACGCCACCGCTATAAGCACCTATTAAACTAATTTCATATTAAAGTTGTCATTCTCTGTATTCGGTTTCAATAAAGACTAGCATCAAGCCTTGTATCATTTATAAACAGTGTCAACAAACAATTGTTATATATGTGTTCATCTGCAACAACAGACAATAGGCAACAAGTTGTCAGGAGCAGAAGCGAATTGGGGACTCTGTGGAACGGACAAAGTAAACTCACTGAATTGATAATGGGCAAAAGAGGACAAATGGGCTTCATTCTGAATGTCTATTACAGTTCTCATTACAACCCATTTTGTCTAATATCCGTTTGCAATTCGCTTTTCGTGTATTGCTTTTGATTATGTTGCTTACTGGAGTGAGATTGTGAGTTGAATTTTACAAAGAATTTCATAAACCCTATTTCACAGAGGATGAATGCTTCCCGTTTGCAAAGAGGGAAGTGAATAATTGTCACATTATGAAATGCAATGAAACCGAAGCGTTGCTTCGAGTTCGAAGTGTAAACACCCTGGACCTGTTGAGACCTAGTGGTGATACCGAAACTTCAAATATGCAACATGCATTGAAAGTGTGTTTCCTATATGGTCAGTTTGAGCAGAAGTTAGCTGCCATTAAAGAACATTTGTAGTGAAGGTGGGCGCCATTTGACACGAGTGAGAACATTTTACCTCAACTTTATAGAGGAGATAGGATCTTGTCAACTCCCAAAATCAACTAACTAACCCACACCATAAACATTAACCCAAAATTTCAAGTCGATAGCTCTATTCTATGGAAAGTAACTATATATCTGAGATAACATTTGTAGGGGAGGTAGACGTTCTCTTGTGCCGATCATATCCATTTTTAATATCAACGAACTGGGTTCTTTTACAAAGATTTGGCCTTGCTAGCTTTATTCTATCGAAAGTTATCGCCTACTCAAAGTATCATTTGTAGGGGAGGTAGGGACTTCTTTTGCCGAATCTTACCAATTTTCAGTACCAAACCAGACCTCACTACCAACAACCTACTAAATTTTCAACTCGCTAGTGTATGTCATTCTCTTGCATGGTATTGTTGTTTGGTGGAATGCTCTTCGGGCGGCGGCTTTGTGTAGCTTGTTGAATAAAGTGCAAAGACTGGCTTGTTAGCTCGTTAGTGGAGCCCTGAGAAGTACTCCCTCTGCCGCCTTGGATGTTATGCTTAACTTGCTTCCTTTGGACATTCTTGGTGAGCAGCTTGCTGCTTGCACTGCCATCCACCTTCGTGAAACAGGGCACTGGTTTTCATTGAGCACCGGCCACTCGGTGGTCTTGAACCACCTGATAATCCATGCTGGCACTGACTACACTTCCCCTAAACTAATTTTCGGGAAGAATTTTGTAAGTATAATCCCCTCTCGTCATCAGTGGATTGATGGCGAGTTTCCGTTGACGGGCTCTGTAGGCATCTATACGGATGGCTCAAAGACTAAAAACGGGGTGGGAGTAGGATTTAATGATCTCTGCAGAAGCTGCGGAGACGTCGATGAGGAGGAGAGTTGTTTCCATCTCCTCTGTTCTTGTCCGGCCCTGGCAAGTAAGAGGAAATCAACGCTTGGCTCCTTTTTTCTCAGAACTGGAGGATCTGGTGGATGTCAATATAGACTGCCTCCTCCGTTTTATCACCAGCTCAGGTTGGTTCAAAAATTAGTTGGGGTGATGGGGGTCAATATAGGACCCTGTGGTATCACAATGGACCAACTTATGGTCTAAGTGTGCTGTGCTTTGTCATGGCAGCCAGATTACCTAACCTAACCTAGTGTCATTCTATCGGAATTTATTAACCCTAAAATACTCGTACAACAAGTAGCGCCAATCAGGGATACAACTTTGTAGTGGAATTTTTAAAATTTCCCCAAACTCCTCTTCGTGTCAAATTAATTAAAAAGAAACGTAAATAACGCGTACTCATAGTTTGTTACAATTCATTCTACGAGTACACTTTTGGACACGCGCTACCATTTCTAAATAATAAT
This sequence comes from Chloromyia formosa, assembly GCA_964017055.1. Lineage (NCBI taxonomy): Eukaryota > Metazoa > Arthropoda > Insecta > Diptera > Stratiomyidae > Chloromyia > Chloromyia formosa. The sequence continues at coordinate 136,535,116 of OZ024813.1, forward strand.
AGACGTATCGGAAAAAAAGCCAAATTAGAGCAGTCAACTTCAATTAGATTTCCGGTAATAAACAACAAACACCTTCTGTTTCGTTGTTGGAGTGAAAAGGTCACGCTAACAAAATAAAGTTATTGATGGGGGGTGTGCGCTTCTAATATAAAAAAAGACCTTCTGAGGATGACAGCCGACTTCAATTGAAGGATATTGGGAAAAGTAAGTAAACACTCTACATATTTTATGAATTCAAGATTGTTGAGGTGCAACGTGTCATGTTAAAGAGTTTTATGTACTCAGTAGGCAGGACTTTTATTTCACGTGAACTTAATAGCGCAAGTAATGGAGTTGACTGAAAGGGTAGATGATTCTGAGGATTTCTTTCAAAATACGTTCATAACATAAAACGTGCGTACAATAATCTAAATATGTTATTATTCGAATAGTTTGTATAGTAATAGCATATGCACACCAGGGACCTAAATATAGATAGATTTGGAAATTCCAAAACACATGCACACCACACTATCTGCTATGCTATGCGATGAGTTTTTTTTTCTTTTTTTGAGGTTACGATGCGATGCTGTATGGATGGGGTTTACACTGCACTCTATGCAATATCATGCCATGCGATAGCATGTCATGTGATGGATGCATGCGATCTGCTTATAGTCTAGTCGGCAGGTACCAAACAGTACAGAAACTCATTTTATTGCATCTCCTATATCGGTTTATGGACCTTTTCTACCTGGTCTTTTACAATTCTTCGCAGCTAATCTAATTAATTTTGAAGGGCAGTTTCCTTGATCGGTATTCAATACTCACCTCGTGTCTTCTCGCATGATCTCCAAGCTCCCCCAAGGGTCCGACGTATTCGTCCGGTTCGTATATCGCAATAATTCCAGGTTTTCGCGCTGCACTGTGTGACCTTCTTCGATGATATGAGCCGCTACTGATGAATTCGCTTTCAGGATGCTATTAACGGCTTCTCTGATGTGTTCGTTGACTCACGTCGTTACTAACCGTTTCGTCTGTCCAATATATAGACTTTGTCGCAATCGCCACACGTTATCTGATATATACCGGTTTTCTCCTCGAGTTTTAATGGGTCCTTCACGCTGCCTAGTATATTCCTCAGGGTGGTGTTCCTGCTCGATCCGACTACCTGTAAACTAAAATTCTTTAATAAGTTTTTAATTTTATGGAACAAGTGGGAGTAAGGGATACTTATACGCCTCTGAATGTTTTCCATGGGCTGCGTGAACAGCGGCGTATACTTTAACCTGTTTATCCTGGGCAATCAGCAGCTTCTCCCCCTTCAAATCTCCCGGGCTAGACGGCACACTGCCCATTATGCTGCAAGAAATACAAGATTTAGTAGTTCCCAGGCTGCTGGTGTTCTTTAGAAGCTGTCTACGACTCAACCACGTCCCCAGTCGTGACGACGAGTTCGAGTCGTATTCATACCAAAGGTTGGGAAGAGAGGACATGAAGGTGCGAAGAGCTTCAGGCCGATCAGCTTATCCTCCTTCGTACTCAAAACGCTAGAGCGTATCCTAGACTTCAACATCCGACAATTCCTGGAAAGCTCACCGCTCTCGAAGTCACAGCACGCCTACATCAGAAGTAGATCCACAGAAACGGCTCTCCATGAGGTGGTGCGTGCCACTGAGCAGAGCCTTCAGTATAAGCAATATACATTATCAGCTTTCCTCGACATAGAGGGTGCTTTCAACAACATCAGCATCGAATCTATTCACGACGCCCTATCAGATTTGGGAGTAGAGGCAGGAATCCGCAGATGGATAGTGACTCTGTTAAGATCTAGAATTATTCATGCGGACTTGGGATATAGCCATCTAACCAGGTTTGTATGCAGAGGGACACCTCAGGGAGGCGTCATCTCTCCATTCCTATGGCTAGTGGTTATCAACAAAATCCTAACAAGGCTCTCTCTCTAATTGCCTTGACCCCTCCAGGGGCATGGGCGCGTCAACATCTCTTCTATGCCTTGTTGATGTTTCAATAGCATATCTACTTTTCGGAAGTGCAGTTGTTAGCATGCACCTCCTATCCACGCCGTCTTTATACTGACAAGCTCGGAGCACTGTGAGAGTTCTATTAGTACTCACAGGCAGTTTTTGATCGCGCCGAGATTTGATCTCCGAGCTCTAGATTACCATCGTAGAGCGGTCACCGAACGATCACGGCCACCGATCGCGACAACAAGGCTTGACAGGGAAGGGATTAAAGTGGTCGCGTACGCGGATGATGTGGAAATAGTAGTGTCAGGAATGAGTCTCTCCGTGATAAGTCAAATCATGGAAAGGGCTCTGGATATGGTGAGCGCCTGGGCCACAAGCTGTCGACTGGGCGTTAATCCAGGCAAGACTGAACTGATGCTATTTACCACTAAAATCAAAGTACCGCATGTTACCCTCCCTAAACTAAACGGTCAGTTACTCCAACTATCACAGCGCAAAGTATCTAGGTGTCATTTTAGATACGAAGCTCAGCTGGAAGTTAAATATTGAAGAGCAGGTGAAGAAAGCCTGCATCGCTTTCTACGCCTGTAAAAAAACCTTCGGAAAAAGATGGGGCCTTAAGCCAAATATGGTCCTCTGGATGTACACAGCAGTAGTCCGTCCGATTCTCTCATATGGGTCGTTAGTTTGGTGGCCAGCACTTGCTAAAGGATATAACATAACAAAACTTGGCAGGGTGCAAAGGACGGCTTGTCATGGCACTACAGGTGCCATGCGAACTTGCCCGAGGGAAGCGCTAAACGTGATCCTGCATCTTCCGCCAATAGACCTCTTTATTAAACAGCTGGCGGCGGGCAGTGCAGTTAGGCTCATAGACTCGGGAGCCAGGACTGCCAAGCCGTACGGCCATAGCAACATCCTCAACCAGTTGCCACGAGATGAGGTCAACATAAAAACAGACTTCACTGTGCCCAAACTGAGGTTTGACAGAAGCTTCTCTGCCAAATTCCCTACCAGGGCTGAATGGAGGGGGGACGAGGTGGTGAAGGACTTTGACATCACGGTTTTCACCGACGGGTCGAAAATGGACTGCGGCGTCGGTGCAGGAATCTTTTCTGAAGTACTGAATATCTCGGAGAGTTATCGCCTCCCGGACTATGCCAGCATTTTCCAGGCGGAAACTCTCGCAATTATGAAGGCGTGTCTCACTCTCAGTGATATACCAGATAACCAGAACATAGCCATTTGCTCAGACAGCCAGGCCGCTATCAAGGCACTGAACTCGGTGAGTACTTCCTCCAAACTGGTCGAGCGGTGTGTGAAAGAGTTAACTCGCCTTGGCAGACGGCTAAATATCACCCTGCTCTGGGTGCCTGGTCATAGAGACATTGAGGGAAACGAAAAAGCCAACGAGCTGGCCAGGAGGGGGGCCGTCTTAGAAAGTTCTCATGCGGAATCTGTTTGTATTCCGCTGAAGACTGTTAAGAGCAAGATCTCCTCTTACTACCTCAATGTTGCGGATTCCAAATGGCGGAATCTGCCCACCTGCGCCGTATCAAGGAAGATTTGGCCCTCCTATGACAGTAGGAAAACATCTGAGCTATTGACCAAGTTCCGTAGGGATGTCGCCAGGCTCACGGTGGTCATTACAGGACATTGGCCTATCGGAGAACATGCAATTAGACTTGGCATCCCTTATAATCTTTGAATAGAGAGTATAAGAGGAAATGAAAAAGAGCGAGAGAAACGAAGTAATTCGGCACAGGTGAGGAAGTAGGAAGGGGGATGGAAATTTGACATCTCTTTTGCTCTATATGGACCGAGCGGGTGTTCCGCGGCAGAGAGACAGACTGGAATGTTATTGTTCCAACTGGAAAAGTAGGAGAGGGGATGACAACTTGCGTGCTTCCTGTGCTTTTATATAGACTGCGCGGGTGTTGCGCAGTGGAGGGCGTGTGTCTCTCTGTTTACTTTTTACGACTGGAATTGCTTCAAGTAGTTGAGTATATGCGTATTGCTCCTCCATAGGTATTCTCTATGCTTATAATCCGCACTGCCGCAGCTGTGAAAATGAGGATGAAAAGGAAACCCCCACTCACTTCCTCTGCGAATGTCCGGCCCTTGCTAGGGCCAGACATCGAGCATTGGTCGAGGCCTTTATTGTTAACCTGGGGGATGTATCGGGGGTGAAGATCGGGGAGCTGCTATACTTCCTGGACTCCTCCGGTTTCATCTAGACATCCTTCCATCCCCTGTTAGCCCAACCATCTTATAACCGATTTTGCCGAGGTTGGTTTGTGGTTACAAAACGGCGCATTCGCGCTAATTGGGTTCTGACAAGTTGTGCTTCAGCCACCACTTATACCAACCTTAACCTGTTATGTTGTTGGGTTTTCGTCCTGATCAGTTTCTCGATGTCACGAAAGTCGTATTCGTTTTTGATAGCGGTGTCAACAATGAATTGGCGTTCTTTATTGAATCCGTCTATCGTCAAAGGGTACATGACCAATCGGGGTACCATATAGTTATAGGCCGCCATTTTCTGCGCAAACGCAAACGTGTGCTCACGCAGCCCATGGAAAACATTCCGAGGCGTATAAGTATCCCCAACTCATGCATTTTGCTTTTTGGTTTCTCAAGAACAGTTTACTTTTCCGGTAACAGTTGTGTCCTTCTACAGTACATCTATCAGTATTTGAAGAACAGCGCAACTGATGCCGAATGGAATAATGCAATCTCTTTAACTGAATAATGTATCTACTGATTAACCCACAATTATTCCGATTAGTACTATTTCTATCATATTCCATATTTCAGCCATTCTCTCCTACGATTCTATGTACATAGACTACTAAATGAATATTTTCCGAAAATTAATTTGCCTATCAGGGAGTAATGGAACATTATTATCGCTATCGATCTCCAAATCGCGCCTGTCTGTCCAAATAACAAAAAATATTACTGTTTGTTGATGACTTTCAAAGTTAATTGTTTGGCCGTTTTCATTTAGACAGTACACCAAACTATTTATTAAGAACACGTCAATGTACAAAATATTTGTATGTGTACTTATGTATTTAAGTAATGGGGTCAGTAGCTCGACTAGGACGATGTTGCTGGACTCGAAGAAGATACTTGAATATGTAATTATATTGATACGGACAGGCGTACGTAAGTACGTTAGTAACTGAGTGCACCAACACGCAACCAAAAGGCTGAGCAGCGGCATATGCTTCCTGTAAGTCATTTTGGGAGATGTGAGCTGAGCATGGCTTTAACCGCTCGTTTCCCCTGTCCTTACACATCATAACAACAACACTAACAACGGATAATAGAAAACTGGAGTGTGATGGACAGAATTGGTGTGGACCGGCTTATATCCGTATGTATACACTAACGCAGTCTTGATCCTAACTAGAGTTAGCATCCTCGCCCTCGCTAGTCGACTGTTTCGCTTGCGTCCTTTGCTAGGCTGCTCGCAGGTATTTAATCTTATAGAACCTCGTACTCGTTGTACTCTCTCTCTCTAATTGCCTCGACCCCTCCAGGGGCATGGGCGCGTCAACATCTCTAGCATTTCTATGCCTTGTTGACGTTTCGATAGCATATCTACTTTTCGCAAGTGCAGTTGCTAGCATCTTATCCACGTCGTCTTTATACTGACAAGCTCGGAGCACTGTGAGAGTTATATTAGTACTCACAGGCAGTTGTGCTTGCGTCCTTATTCATTATGGCAAAACCATTCTTGTTTTTTTTCTCTACATTAATGCATTGCCCACCTTCTTGTCGCAGTCGTGTCAAGATTATGTAATTGTTTTTCAATGGCAGTGGTAGGTTTTAAAGGCTGACCAAAAGACCTAGGTTTCGTAATGAATTATGGAGCCACCCGAAGGTGTCCATGGGAGGGAGCTCATGTGACTGTCAAAGTCGTAGTAACAGCTGTCAAGGTTGGCAGCTGTCAAAGCAGAGACTCCTCAGCGAGCTAACTGGCGGCACGAGCTGGTTCAATTTATGCCTAGGTCTATCCTTATATACATTTAATCATTTATTGTACAGCGCAGATGAATAGCAGTAATCTTCGCTGTATAAAGAATAATTCATCTCCTTTGAATTAGATCCGGGGACGAAGAGCTCACCACTAAATCCAACATCATTTCCATTTAATGCAACAATGCTAGGTTAAATTTAATTAACATACAATCATTTCCAGTCAACCGAAAATCGTAATCCCTTCCTCATCATCTGCGAGTTAAATTTGTGTTGAAAGCGATCGTTGTCAAGGTGTCATCGGTGGGTAACTTGTGGCATACGACCTGAGAATTGCACGTAATACTGGAAATGGAATAGGAAATGAATTTTCTGCTTAGAAGTGCCGCGAAATGATTTGCTCTTCGTGTTGACTGACATTCCCACACATGTAAGCGAAAGTGACAATATACTCGTATGTAGGTATCAACAGAAAATCCATATTCCGTCGGGCGGATATTAGAATTTTGCCGCTGAAACAGGCAACAGGATTTGTATAATGCGATGGTGGTTTGACATGTGAAGCGTGATATAGGCTGAATTTGTAAAAAGTTGGATTGACAGTTATGTGGATATCATAATATGGGATCCCTTCACATTTGTTCATTTTGCATGTTGATTTGATTGTCAGGTCCACTTAGCCGGGCAAGGATAAAATTGTTACGATTCATTTCAAGTATTTATGGTTGTAGAACAATTTTCAATATTCGAATGGATGCAAATGTTCTTATGTCCTTGTGCCATAAAAAAATCGAAGTTACTTATATATCACTTTGAAATGAAATTTTCGAGTTTTGGCTGTTTCGTTTTACAATTTTATTATGGCACAACGTTTCGAAACGTCAAGTATACCTCATATGGACGGACTCGCCGGTTACGACTTTTGGCTATCGTACAATGATAAAAATTGGTTTCTGGAATGTTTGTACTTCAAGTCACCTCCTGATTCGATTTAGCCATGTCTGTCTGTCTGTCACTTTGTCTGTTTGTCTGTCTGTCCATTCGCACGATAACTTTCGACAGAATGAAGCTAGTGATTTGACAATTTTTGTAGTAGGATTTCGTTGGTCGATATTGAAAATACGCAAAATCCGACCAGACAAACCCCTACTTTCCTTACAAATGAAACGTCAAATAAGCGATAACTTTCGACGTCGCGTCGGGCTCTGATTCGGTGCTTCCCAGCAGTTTTGCAGGAATCACTTAACCGTAAAGAGCTGATCAGTTGTGGAGCGACCAGGTCTGAAACCGCCTTGATATTCGCCAATGATTCTTTCTGCGTACGGTTTTATTCTATTCTCCAGAATTTTCGCCAATATTTTGTAAGACGTACAGAATAGTAGCGCAGTGTGTTGAGGCATCAGTCTCATGTTTAACTACCGGCGTTTCGGGTTCGAATTCCGTCCACGACAACGCTCGTGACTATGGATGTGCAGGAGGTGCATGCTGGCAACTGCATTCTCCGAAACCAGTTTATGCCGACGAAACGTCCACTGGGCCACTGTATTGAACCACCTGTAACGAACCATATTATGGTCTGGTAGTGCTGCTCCCACCGGCAGACCGAAGCAGCAGTGATCTGTTGGTGGTACGAAACCAGAGGCCGAGGGTCCCATTACAGCCGAACCCAGGTGCGACCGCGTGGGTGTCTGATCCGTCCGCCAACCATTCCTTCCTTATCGACTGTTTTTTTTTATTCCCCATTTTTACCTCCCCTGTTTGTGTTGTCTTCCCCAGGCCTATGAATTTTTGTTAATACGTAAAGGACAGGGGCAACGAGCGGCGAAAACCCCGCCCACATCTCCCGAACTGAGCTACATCAAGCATAGGCCGCTGCTTAGCTCGTTGAGGGGCCTTTTTCTTCGCCAGATGGCACGGCCCGACCTTCACGGTCATATGCTACCTAAGGCTCCGTCGCCACGGGCATCTTCGGATGCCTACCAAACCGTCCGTTACACCACATGGAACAGTTGACGTGCTATGCCCCACAAGGGTTAGGGCAATTTAGAGAAAGAGACAGACTAGTGAAATGCCTATGTAATTCTCACACCGCAATTTATCTCCTTTTTTGTGGATAGAACCGATGGTACTCTTGCGTCTATCGTCTGGGATCACCTTATTCTCCCGGATTCGCAGAAGTAGTTGGTGTATGGCATTTAATAGACTCGTTCCACCGGATTTTAGCAGCTCAGCTGGAATTTCGTTAGCGGCCGGCGTTTCATTTGATTTGAGTGACTGCAACGCGAGATCAACTTCGTCGACTGTCGGAGGTTGTATAGTGGGGCCATAATCAATAATAACGCCTTCGATTTGGGTTTCTTGGCTCAGTTTGTAGTTCTGGACCTTCACGTCCCCCGGTTTGGTCAGGGAGCGTACATTCCAGGATCCAAAAGAATAACCCGTTAAACGTTTGCGTGATCGTCGTTGTTGATCCGTCCATTTCAAGTCTTTTGTTCCAGGTTTCTCGATTTGGAGTAGTTTTTGCAAGGATGGGTTGTCGGCCCAGCGCTAAACCCTATCCAGGGATGGCCTCGGTGATAGCTGCTTCAAGTGGTTCATAACGTGCAAGAGTTCAGACAACTTGGTTGCAGATCTGACTTCGTAATTCATGACACCCTACTGACATGAGACGATTAGGTGTGACTCAGCCATTCAGGCTGCAGCTATCCTTCCCTCCTCCTTCCCTCCTCCTTCCCTCCTCCTTTCACAACCATGGCTTGGGACAGGCTACCGCGAAGTTTTAAATGACCGGTTTTTGTGAATCTCGGCCGCGGAACTACTCAAAATCCGGTTTAAGACCGGGGTAATGGTTTTAGGAACAGACCGGCTCATGGACTCACCGATCGATGTCTTTAGCATGGGTGCTAATGTAGGTTATCACACGATGAGTGGCTCACCAAATCATGTTTCGTCACTATGTCATTTTTCCACCGGAATGGAGTTTAAGTAAGCCGACAAACATTGAGCGACTCGTACACCGATAATGTGATTGGCCGATGGATCGGACCATGTAACATATGTGCCCATCGTAGACGATATAATTTGAATAGGCCCCATATACGATCCAATCCGTCGTCAGATCGATCTGACGATCAATTGGATGGTGTAGGGGATTATCGCAAGTAAATATTAAATTTTCAAATTATTCAACTTTGAATTTGGAGGATTCTGATGATTTTAAATGGCTCGGCAATGGAAATATCAAATATGTAGCATGTGAAAATGCCACACAAATCCAAATAGTTAACAAAAATTAATGCAGATTGGATTGGGACTGAACCATAACCTATTTTTTGAATTGTCATTGGTTATCGCATTGCACGAAAATCGTACAGTGTGTGTGCAGCGGAGATCGTCAAATATTTTGTGGCGATCCATCGTCAGATCGATCTGACGACGGATTGCATCGTATATGCGGGCTATATCGACCGATATTTTTTAACGATCGGCCGACCCGAGGAAACGTTCATTGTATGTAGTCTTTAACTTGAACTTTTCAGCTGAGACTGAAATTACGCAACGAATTTTCTAGCGTGAATGGAAATTGGCACAAATTAAGATTTCATTATTTTTGTTGTTAGACTATGTCGTTAACCCATCGAATTGTGGACTCTTCAGCTGATTGATTTAACATGGTATCAAATCCTCAAATGAAGCTTTGGACGTCTTGATTTAGTGAGTCGATAAATCCGACTTAGACCCTCGACTATCTACTTGACCTCGGTTCGACATCAATCATGCCCTTGGTACTCTAACTCAATGCAGATTAATGGCAGCCCCTACAACGATCGGTGCGACCTCGACTTGGACTATGTAAGTGTGAAAACACACCGCATAAGACAAAACGTTTTTGTCTCATAAGACAAGAATACATTTTTCATTGCAGCACACACCAAGCGCAACACAGTGAAACAAAGCAAAACGTTTTTTTATCTTGTTTCGTTTGGTGTGTGTTGAGATAAGATGAAATTAATTTTGCAGCGACGACGTCCATAATCTGCAAAATTTTACAAGAAATAACCAGCTATTAAGCGGAAACAAATTTTTGTTTCCGAAAGGCAACTGGCCGCCGAAGTGATAACGAAACATGCCTTTCTGTTTTGTCGTGTCTCTTTGTTTCGTTTCATGCGGTGTGTGTTGCGCTTATTGCAATGTACGCAATTATCGACAACGACGTTTGTCTGAAACGAGTTTGTTTCATTCGGTGTGTGTTGATCATATTCAAAGACATTATGTATATTATCGACAACCAGTCATAAAACGGATCGAGCCAAAAACGTTTTGTCTTACGCAGTGTGTTTTCAGCCTTAGACAACGATTTGTTCTCGATATGTTATCAACATTTCCTCAATATGCTCTTGGTCAAATCATGCAACAGAGGATGCGCTCAACATTTTTGTTGCATGATTATGATATGATTATGATTATGATATAGGGTAAGTCGGGGAGAGACGCCGCTGTTTTTAAAGCATATTTATTTATTTGTAAAAGAAAGGCGCCACTGTTAAGGAAAGTATTATAAAACGATATTTGGGATATCTTATTTTATCAACTAAGCCTAAAATGCGATAAAAAATAATGTACACCTTCAAAAAAAATATTTTGTAATCCCATTCAATTCGGCATCTCTCCCCGACATTCCGGTATAGAAGCCGCAGCTTATCGGGGAGAGATGCCCCTTGCTAAGTTTATGGAAAAAAACACTAAAAGTTTGCAAAAACTGATTTTATTTTAAATGGAATTGAAAAATACATCATGTAGAAAAGTAATTTTAGTTTTTGTTTCTTTCCCTTATAACTAATCGGCCGCAGTCGACGCATTTCCCATTGTAAAGGGAGCAGGACTCGTGGAACCACTTTTTGCACATCATACACTCCACCCAGTCATCTTTCTTTTTAGTTCCGTAATAGTTTTCGAAACATTCACAACAGCGGTTGAGATTGGCATTAGCTCCACTATGATTTTTCTTTGGTTGTTTGTTACTTATCTTTTGCCGCTTTGCATTATTTTTAGCTTCTTTAAGCTTTTTCTCTTTAATATTATTTCTGTCAGTAAGGACGCATGCCAGCTGCCTTCTGGCATGAGCCTTCTTTTCATGTAGTTTCGGTATTGGAGAAATCTGTGATAAAACTTTTCCGGGAGTAAGATCTAAATCATTCTCTGATTCGTTAGATGATGTGCAATATTCAGTAGCAGATCCTCTCTTTTCTGAAACAATTGGACACTTTTGGGAAGTACCTCCCGAAGTAAATGGCATTGCAGCGGTATTGCCTGAATCATTCTCCAGGTGGGTCTCTATCGAGTGCTCTTTTCCTCTGTCAGAAATGGCGTAAAAATGATCGGGAATTCTATTGGGGTTCAGTGGATATATTCCTGTAGAGTTAAACCCACTAACAGCAATATCCACTGAAGCAGCTTTACGCCAAGCTGCTCCAATAAGTGTCCCCATTTGATATCGAGTGATGCGTCGTTGTGAGTTGTGTTTCATCCAACTGGCAGCTTCAGTCTTAAAATAATTTTTAAACGGCCCAAAGAAACACCGTTCTAGCGGTTGCAAAGCATGAGTGCAATGGCTTGGCAAACAAAGAAGGATGACCCCATTTTCGTAGGCTGTTTCGAGCAATAGGGGCGAGCTGCAGTGACTGGCGTGTCCATCCAGAATTAAAATTACTTTTCCTGGTGGTTTTTGAGGTAAAAAATGTTCTGTAACCCATCTGATAAACAACTCAGTGCTTATGTAGGCAGATTTCGGATTCATGTACACACGAGATCCAGGAGGAAGGCCATCTTCAAATTCCTTTTTTTTATTCACTCCTTTGAAGATTAAGACAGGCGGTAAAAACTGGCCGGCAGCATTACAGCACCCTACGACTGTCACAGTTTCCCCCTTTACACCAGATGTCAACACATGAACGCCTTTCGACCCTTTTTGTGTTATAACTGCGTCTGGTTTATTGTTAGCCTGTACACCACTTTCATCCATATTGAATATGTTACTAGGCTTATCGAAGAGGTCATTCTCTTGAACGACTTTCTCTAGCAATGAGAAGAAGGCATCTACACTCTCTCGGTTCATTCCTTGAGCCCTAGCAACCGACAAGCCTTCTGCTTGGCGAATACTCAGTTCTTTATTCCGCCTTAAAAAGGAATTTAACCAATCATATCCAGCAGTTTGTTTATCTTTATTAAATTTGTGAGCAACTCCAAGTTCTTCGGCAAACCGATAAGCAATTTTACGAACAGTTGTTCTGTCTGGTGCGAAACCTGCAGCCGAAAGCTTGTTAATGTGAGCGACAAGTTTTTTTTCGTTGGTTTCTCCAAATAAACCTATAACAAAACACACATCCATTTATATTTAATTAATACCTACTAATTATATGAATTAATTATTACTTGCTGGACCCTGTGAGCCTTTTCTCGAATTTCCTGAATTCAACCTTCGTTTTAGCGTTCGTGCCGGTATTTGATAGATGCGCTCAGCTTCTCTAAATTTTATTTCTCCGCGCCGTAGCTTTTGTAATGCTTCCTTCAAATTTTCTTCGCTCTACTGAGACCTTTTTACGTTTCCTTTTCTTTTATAATGCGTCGGCATATTGCAAAAAAGACACTCCTTGAAAAAAAATGGATAGTAATCTTCATTTATCAACTTTTTTTCATGCGGCATCTCTACCAAAATCGATTGCGGCATCTAAACCAAAACTCAGGGTGAGATACCGCATAGGATAAATCTTAGCTCGTTTTTGAAAGTTGGGTGTATTGCTTTCTAAACACTAATCAAGAGCCTTAGGAAGCTCCACAATCAAAGTAACATAGCTATTTAATGCTAATATGCATGTTACTACAAATTTGTCCAAACCCATCAAAAACTTTGTCTGGAAAAATCAGGTACTTACTTGACAAAATCGGTCAAAACTTATATTCAACACTCAACGTCTACATTTATCCACATGCAAACATGTACTAACAAATGGATGATGCAATAAGCATCACTGTTTCAATTTTCCTGAAGTGGAATTTGGTTTAATGACTAATGCGGCATCTCTCCTGGTGCGGCATCTCTCCCGGATTTACCCTAAATAATAATAAATAAATAACTGGCGCAACAGTCCAATTTGAACCACGGCCTCGAGATGAGTTAGCATCATCTCATTTTCTAGATCGTGACGGTTTTTTGTGCAGAGGTATGTGATCAGCAACACGCTCAACCGAGTTATTTACCCCATAATGGGTACTCATTTAACAGCTGAGTGGGCTCATAGTCCGACACGTAAATCCCCGGAATCGAACCGGGGCCCAGTGCGTTGAAGGCGAACGTGCTAACCGTTGCGCCATCCGGACTACTACGGATTATGATATGCCTTACGAAAAATAATTGAAAATCTTCACTAATATAGTCTACATTTAAAAAGATCTATTCACGAGTGTTTTCAGATTTCTAGTCAAATTTCACATGTCCGGCTAGAAACAGTTTCAAAACCGAAATCCTTTTTTTCCTCCAAACGGATGCAATACAAAATACAAACCAAGCATCTATCCCATGGGCTTTTGCGGAAATTTATTGCCTAATTTATTAAGTGGCCAACATTTTATTTTCCTTTTTTTTGTGCCTTCATAGTCCAAATGGTTTTCGTGTATTGCTAGCTAGCGGACGTTTTCCAACCACACCAATAATTTTGTTCTTCAGCTCGTCCCTGTCTGGAAAGTATAATAGTTGTCCATGTTCGGGCGGCGTACGTCCGGTATACATAATACCGGGAATCCTGAAACAGGATTATGCAGAAGGGAGAGAAGTTTATCGCGGATAGTTTTGACCAATAAATCATCACTAGGCCTAGTTATGTTACAATGGGTATGTGATAAATGAAATTTAATAGAGCAATTTGGGCTATTTAAATATTTGCCTAGCAAAGGATAAAATGTGATAATTTATGAACTATTAGTAAACAATTGCTACAATTATTTAGCATTTCGTTGGATTTGTGAAAGCCCAATTCAGTAGCTAAGTGGGAATAATATCGAAAACGTAAATATTAGCGGCCCGGCATAAAAGGCAGTGCAGGAGTGGCAAGTTAAATAAAGTTCGAAATGCAGCTAAATAGTATTCGGTTTCTGGTTACCTCCTATTTATAGATCTAGATAAATGCGATTTTATAATATAATTTTTATAGAATTCGAGAGGTCGATTCATGTCAACACAAAAATAATTTAACATTCCTCTGGAAATTTTAATTGAACCAATGTCAATTATACTCGTATACTATTAGATACAGTGCAGAAAAAAATAAATTGCTCAAACAATTTTATTCCCTTTTCGCAAAACTTCTTCGAAATAGTTAGGGTAAGGTATGGTGTTTTATTGGCTCAGGTTATAACAAATTATGTGTATCCTGTCTAGAAATAGTGAGAAGTTTTGAAAGAAGTTCACTGATTTGGTGAAAATAGCGTGATAAGCAGAAAAGTGCAGTTTGGGTGAAAAAATAGGAAAAAGTTAGTGCGAAAAGCAAAAGCATTATTTTGGATTTGGCGCGAGACAACCGAGCCGAAAGAAGTGAAAGACTGGATGCGTCTCAGTGTAATGTGCAATGATACTTGAAGAAGTTTCGAGAAATGGTCGCCACCGAGCGTAAGAACGGCTTAAAATGATCAGGAAAAAATTAACCCCTTTGTAGATCGCTTTTTACCGTTACAAAGCCATCAGAACTGGTTGAAAACTTCATCTGACCTTAGAAACGACCTAACTTGTAAAAGCTGGCTTACATGCATTGGAACCAGTCCATAAGCCATCAATCAGCCTAAAATGTTTGAAATGGGCCCAGGAGCATGCGATATGAACTCAGAAGATTTGGAACATTGCCATCTTATTTTATGTGTCCATATTTGGACAACATGTTACCGACATGAATCTGCATGCAGCGGATACCTCGAGAAACGTTCAGTGGTGAATGTCTTCGAAGTTTCCCTCTGAAATCTGAAGGGCTTAAGGTGCTACACTTTGATCTTAGCCATAAGGACGAGAAGCGGGTAAGGGCTTAAGGTGTGGGGATTTTTTCTGGCCACGAAGATGGTGGAATACGCTTTCCCAGCTTAAAAGTAGCAGCAACAATTTACTTGCAAATACTGGAAAATGAATGGGAGGCCTATGCGTTAGGCTTTCACAGCCATTGACTTTCCTCAAAATTTCCGCCGGTCACAAAATCTTCCACCGCCAACATGCTGCTTAAATTTCAACTACCCCGGAATTATTGCAGTGTTCTCTATCTTCCAAATCTATGTGACATGCTCCTGAGCCTATTTCAAACGTTTTAGCCTAATGATTTAACGGAAAGTCTGGCTTCCACGTACGTAAGCCAGCTTTCGCAAGCCTTTTCTCACCAAGCTGTTGAGATTTGCATACCCGTTGCTAAACCTAGATCGTTTCTAAGACCAGATGAAGTTTTGAATCAGTTCGGATGGCTTTGTAACGGTAACAATGGGGTCAACTGGGGTCGTTTTATTCTTGATCTTACAAAGCCTTTCTTCCGCTAGGTGACGCCCATCCCCCAGAATTTCACAGTGCACTGCACATCATCCATTCTTTTACTTCTTTTACCAATATTTCGAATATCTCGCGCCAAAGTCAAAATATTGCTTTTGTTTTCCGCACTAACTTTTTCCTACATATTTTTTCACGTAAACTGGACTTTTCTGCTTATTACGCTATTATCGCCAAATGAGTGAACTTCTTTCAAAACTTTTCACTATTTCTAGTAGTGATGGGCATATTGACTCTTTCTACTGTGCCAGCACATACACTCTAACTCTTTGCACTGAGTCGTTCAAAAAGAGTCGTTCAAAAAGAGTCGAACAAATCCATAGACTTGGGAAACATATTCAATAAAACGCGTAATTATGTGAAATGCATGTATATTACATCAACTTATTTCTAGTTTTTTATAATTAAAGTGTATATGGAAATAACGTTAAATAAAACTTATAGCTAAAGATTGGAATTCAAAAATATAATCTGTCAAACTTTATTTGATGTTATTCTGTTCCTTCTCTCCGAAATAATCTGTCCTGATTTTGAGAAAATCCTTTCACACGGCACCGATGTAGCCATGACACATAATCGTTTCTTCATAATTTTAAAAAGGCGTGGATAAAGCAATTTCCGCTCTTTTCACCACAACAATGGATCGCTGCTTCATTTGACATATGGCTCCTGCAAATATTTGTCTAATTCTGCAATCCTGACAGTAATGGGGTTAGACACGGATGTGATTTTCGACATTCTTTCGTCAAAATCGCCCCAAATTTCCATTGCAGATAACTCCTCACAGAAATTTTCGGATGCGGATGTATGACTGATTTGAGAGGAAATATTTATACAACTAGCTTGTTGTGAAATTCCCAGGTTCGAACAAGGAAGCGTAGGTGACAAATAACCGAAGTTATAGAAATTAATGCTATATATTATTATTAACTTGCTTGTAGAAAATTTCCATACTCATGTAATAAACGATATTGTAGACAATAGTTAAGTTATACCAAGTTCCAAATCAATCGTTTAATATATAACGATATTAAATGTTTTGTAGTTAAATACAAGCATTTCGCCCCTCGCTGCGTCTTAGTTACAGCAAATTGAAAAAAATGCCAGAAGTGGAAAGTATTCATTATCTTTTTTGAAAAGACTCCTTACAAGCCTTATAGTCGAAAAAAAAACAAATCAAAATTCATATGTGCATAGCATATGCAGCCACTAACCTTTACTTCCTCAATCATGAACAACAACAGCATGAACATCTCCAGCGGCTGGGCTAACATTTCTGAACTAGACTGTTGCTTTCTCAAAATTTTTCATAATGTTTTCATTTTCATAAAGCCTGTGGATATGCACAGAGAAGAGAGAGATAAGGAAGGATAATCACAATCTATGTACACTAAATTCCCTGAAGCAATTCCACCTCATTCCGTCTGCCAAACTCACATTCCCCAATTCCATCTCATTTCCCCGGAACACCCGCCCGATCCATATAAAATAGTAGAAGAACCAGGCCAAAAAAATGCTGCCAAAAAATTGCTTCGTTTCTCTCTAGCAATTTCATTTCCTTATTTCTCTCTCTTCTCTGGCTGAAAAAGACTCAAATCAAATGAATGTGATGATTGGAATATGTGCTTATGAGTGAAATATCTGGGTCTATTCTGTACTGAATTACCCAAATAATCAATGTGTTTTTTACTCAAGACACAGCCCAGTATGGCTCAAAGTACAGAGCGAATGAAATACAGAAGTGTTAGCGTGTGCTGTGTGCTGAGTGTGCTGTTTTAAAACAGCACAAATTGTGCTAAAAACTCAAACTCACATTTAAGAAACTTCTCATTGCGTCCACAGTATACAGAGGAAATTGTCTGGTTGTTTGTTGGTTTGGTATCGTTTTCATCTCAAGTTGAACTTGAGGTGATGATGATGATTTGATACAAGACGACTACTTTGTTTTAGAATGTTGGGTTTGTTTTCTGTATGTATTTGGGGAAAATTGGATGTGCGGTGCGACGTAAGTATATGATTTTTGATTTGCTTGCAGTCAGCATGGGTTGTTGTTTGTATATTTATAAGTGTATACACAATGCGTGCATTGCATACTGCATAGAGACGATTATGAATGGATGGGATTATTTAGATGGGTGGGATTGGTTTGGTAGATAGATAATGATGGTTTTAGTTTCAGATAGATATTAGGATGGGGTGTGAATGAATATGAATGTAATACATACAACATACATATATGTTATCAGAAATTTTGAATGAGCGTTGAGTTTCCATGCGTTACGTAATATTTAAATTAATTTGAGTATTCATTTTACAGTGTGTCAATCTTAAATTGAACGGCTCGGAGGCTATGTCGTTGTGCCGAATCTTTCGCTCATTCTGTTGAGGCGATCAAAAAGAGCGACTCGTTACTGTGTTACCCATCACTAATTTCTAGACAGGATACACATGCTTTGTTATAACCTGAGCTAATAAAACACCACCACTCTGACTACTACGAAGAATTTTGACGAAAAAGGAATAAAATAGTTTGAGCAACTTTTTTTCCAGCACTGCCTGTTTTGTGAATATAGGCTGAAGTGGATAGCGATTCTAACTATAATTATTTTTACGCTCTTCTTTTTTAAATGGCAAGCTTACAATTTGCAATTTCGTCTTGATATATATGGCTAAGCATCTCCAGGAGTAGGGAAATGCATCTCCTATTGGCATCGGACACTACAAAACTCTCGTATTGCGGGCGAAGCCCTCTACTTTCCGGCTTCATTTAACATTGAAAATGTAGAGCGAGCGAAGCGGGCGTTCATTTTTGTGCGATACTGAGAGTTGTGATCCCTGATGCGCGGAGCGAGCGTAGCAAGCGGAGCCCACACAAGAGGTTATTGTGAATCACCCATCTTCTGTGTGGGCTTAAGGGATCACAGCATGTTAGGAATTTGGGGAGTGCCACTATTTATCTCACCGACCCCGAAAAACAATTTTAAGACAATAATCTCCGTCATTTTGGAGATTATTTTTTTTTGTACGCTCACTCCACCCAAGTTGGGGACGGGATTGGTGGCTGCGGTCAAATCGAAAATGTCAAATCGGTGGAGCTTATTCCGGATCATAACTGATATGTCTATGAAATTTTCGTGAAAATTAATCGAGCCGTTTGGCGATAAAAAAGAACGAACATAAAGTCCATTTTTATATATGTAAAATAGATTGATATATATATATATAAGAAGATAGATATATATATTACATAGCTATAGTCTTGTTTCGTTTGCAAAAAATCTGTAGACAGGCGAAATTTTCATTTACGCCCCGACGCAATGCGGCGACGTTTCTACGTTCGGTCCTGTTTTATTGCAAAGGGGCTAATTTGTGAATAGGTCGACGTATATACAGCGTACAGAAGAAAGTATTGGTGTAGAATTGAGTGCCGGAGAAGAAAAAAACGGTCCCTTCAGCACCGAGGGCTTTTACTGCGCTATATGCTAGGTAGGGTTACTGTATCATCTCACTTAAATCCGACCATAGCTCCTTTGTGATACCCAGGAATATCAAGAACACCAGTTTCCTGGTATTAAAACCATCCCGAATTAATCACAAAACGTTGGAGTTGCCCCAATTCTACCTTTGCCACTGCCCCAAAATGGTTATAGAAGAATTCTCCAAAGGATGATTTTCCTAGCCAAGCTAGAGCAAGGCATTCGCATAACAGATGAAAAAGGCTCCTCCTCTTCATCCCCACAACTCCTGCAGAAGTCATCTAAAGAAAGTCAAAGATTCTTAACTGTGCTTTAACCCCAAGTCTAAAAGCACGGCTAAGCCTAGCAATCTAGCTTCATTATGGTGATAAATTTGCTAAAAAAGGCGGGGGGAATCGAGGCAATGTTTTCAGTTTCAGTGCAGGTCAAGCCAAAGCACACTCCACAATGTCGAGCCAACGCCTCACTCACACAGAGAGTATGCAATAGCGTGTCATCTTCCGATTCACAGAAACGGGAGCTTGCGTCCGATACTGTTCCGATCATTGTAAAATGGCCACTAAAACGTGAATGCCCAGTTAGAAGCCCGCATACAGTTTAGCTTATCTTTTTCGTGAATAACCATAGATTAACATTCCGGCCTATTTCAGACCAGGGAGATTTTCCCATTTGGCAGCGACCTCACTGTACTTCCTATCTCTGATGCATTTTCGTACAATACATGGTGCGACTCCGCAAAACGGCTCCTGTCCGCAGAAGAGCGTACCCGAAGCCATCTCAGCTAATTCGCTGGCCTGTTCATTCCCCCTGATGTCGACTTAACCCAGTTTAATGTCACCTTGTTTGAGGCTCCGACCAACTACAGCACAGTCTGGCAGTTGAGCATTAGCTTGAATGTTACTGACCAATTTTTAACGTAATAATGGCCACTTGACTATCAGTGAAGATCTCCATGTCCTTGTCCAGTTATCCGGCTTTTAAACACTGGCAATTGCGTTAACGTCTTCCTTGGAAGACAGTACCAATCTCCCCCATAGGTATTAGGTATGAATATTTTATGGTTAAGCACCACTATACGAGTACCCTTGTCTGTTTTGTATCCATCTGTGAATCATTTGATAGTGTTCTATATAAGAGTGAAATGTTCTCCAAACCACAGCACTCTGTTCGAAATGACGATAGTGAATACCTGGTTGCAGAGGGCTCTTTCACGCAGTTGTCTGATGGTATTCTGGCTACGTTGCTGTTATTGAGCCAACTTCCCTGTTCTGGGTTTACCTTTATGGGAACTTCGAATGCTATTATCCTTAATTTCGCTTCTGCTAACACATGTTTAATGCATTCCGATATGACCGTTGCAGCATATCTATGGTGCCAGGAACGCTAGCCTGCTGAGCAACGGCAGCTGTCCATGTTCAAATATAAATGATATACGCAACCGGTTTTTTTCTAATAAAAAATAAAATGTTTTGTGTTTTATAACAAATGAGGTTTATTAATTAAAATAAACTACGCACTGGTGCGTAATACCATGTTACTGCAAATAAAGTGGGAAAGGTAAAAAATCGTTCTTTAAGGGATATCTACGACGATTAAAATTTTTGAATTTACACTCTCGATCTAGTGCAACTACCGCAAATTTCTTCATTGCTTTTAAAAGATAGTAGAAGTCGGCAGTGACATTTCGTGGACTTAGTTGGTTTTTTTTAGGGGAGTAGTCACTTGGTACCTATCTAGCCAGCGGATGGTGTCAAATGGACCCAAACGCTGGCTGCTCTGCTATCAAGCATCCAACCTAACCTACCCTCATCGACATACACATTTATATTGATGTTAAACAACTGAGTTCGCAATTCGTGTTAACCCAATAATTCGTGTTAAGCCCGGCCACAGACTGTCGGATACGAACTTTAACTCCAACCTGAACCTGGTCCAAATGTCCTCTGTATAGCTCAAGTCGCACATGCACACTTCACATAAATCTGAAGAAAACCGGTCCAATTGTACCATGTTTGTGTGCAAGTTGAAGCTCGGCAGTCTTGGGACGCGGTAAGGGGCAAGACGTTCATATATACACCCCATTGCTTATATTTATTTTATTGGCGAGCACGAAAGTTTAGCACGTAACTCTGGTTTGGGTTTGAATAAGATAAGTTCATTATTTATCGTATATTGGGGGTATAGCGGGACCTGTACTTTATTCAATATTTTAGCTAGCGAGTAAATGCTAAAAAAGTGGCGATTTTTATTCATATAGCTATAGCCTATTGCAATCAGTTCTTTCAAAATACCTCTACCTATGAATGTACAGTAACACGTGCAACTGCATTTGGCGCATATCATTTTTTATGCCCTCATTGTATATGGTGCACTCATATATAAACAGTGCCTATTGGAACTGAATGGAGCCTGTGTGCTGAATTTCATTTTGATTGTACAAATCGTATTGTATTTGTCGCCTGACTGCTCGTCACGAGCATCCTTTTATGTCATGCATGCATTTGACAGCCACCGTGCAGCAAAATGCAACCGACCGAACCTTGAATCTTGAAATCCAAATTCATTGGGGGTTTTTCTATTTGCAGGAACACAAAACAGAAATGCATACCGCGCTGAATGGTGAAAATAACGAAATTGCAATGAGTGCTACTATTTGAATTTCTTTCTTTTTTATGGTTTGGCTCGTCAAACTAAATCCTCTACAGCTGTTGGGGTATGTTTGTCGATTTTGTTTGTACCATTAACAAAATCTTTTGTGGCTCGTTCATGCCTACATGGAAATCCAATTATGTATTTATATTTCTATTGTTGTTAGAAAAATACGTAGCTATGTTACATCTTTCAAATATCAGAATGAAAATTCGATTGTACCTTTTTATTGCAACGCAACGCTCTGCACTCGACTTTACCTACATTTATGTAAGTATGTGTAATTTAAACCAAGTCAAATTGGTATAACTTTTGGTCAGTTCAATACATAATACTAATTAGTACACTCATTTGAATGGAAATTTTATTATCTATTTTACAATTTTCCCTTCGCAACTTTTTTGCGCAATGAATGGCAAATAAGATAAAAAGAAAAATACTTGGGAAAACGCGAGGCAAAACGTTTTTTTGTTTTGTTTTAAATGAGCGAATTTGTTAGGCATCTATCTCTGAAAGTATAAATGATACGAACAAATTATGTGACACTATTATAGAGAATTTAATTAATTTTGTCATATAAATCTTTTTGCTACAGTGAAAGATTTTTGAGAAATGTATATTCGAAAAACTGGAAAATGGCACCTTCTTCGTCCCCCCTTCCTATTCCACACTTCGTAGGGTCGAGGACTTTTAGTATGATTACCTACTAAGTAGTCCAAACAAAACCCCATGATTCATTTTTGTGGTACCGACATTTCAAATTTTCATTTTTTCTTCTGATATAGACCATATTAAGTTTTCCGACTTAAAGATCCATTCATCACGATATACAAAAAAAAACTGACGACAATGTCTTTATTTTATTCTTGTGAATATTTTAAACTAAGTTATGATCCTTTCTCTTGTCTTATTGCGTTGAGAGTTAGGTAGTGCCCTCTCGAAAACACTGAGCTATTCTACGGTGACTTAAAACAATGGCATTCTCCTTTCTTTCTGTCTAAGTTCTTTAGTCGAGAATTTATGTATGGACATACTTGTACTTGCAAAGAAGAATGTTGAAATTAGACGACAATTTATTGTGCTATTCTTGTACAAGTACACTCGTTTCGACAGTACATCATTTTCTTTCAGTATAATAGATATCATTTCAGGCTCGATGACTTTTAACTTAATTGATGCTGCTTAATTAAATGATCATGAATTATGGTGGCATGAGATAAGTTCCTGTGAATATACTCGTATGTATAAAGGTTAGTCTGACATGCTTAAGCATGTACAGGTACGTAGGGGACGCAGCCGTTTGTATATTATGAGTGCATATTCAGTGATGATTGATGCTTTATATTATAAAGGAGCCCATAGACGATTAAGCCGCTTGATCAATCAGTTGCAGTCCCGTCAAGCACGGACGCTTCAATCAATCTTCTACACGGTCAATCAACTTTTCAAGCAATGCTTCAATCATCTCTCAACCAACTCTTTAAGCTTTTGATCAAAACTTATCCTCCTTTGAGTTTCCGACTCGGAAAGAGGGTGAAGTG
The DNA here is from genome assembly GCA_964017055.1 of Chloromyia formosa. Taxonomy (NCBI): domain Eukaryota; kingdom Metazoa; phylum Arthropoda; class Insecta; order Diptera; family Stratiomyidae; genus Chloromyia; species Chloromyia formosa. Next base: position 136,558,310 of record OZ024813.1, read on the forward strand.
AAGTTCGGCAATGGTTTCCAATACAGATTTGGCCTTTCTTGCCATTACATTGGTTGCCCTCAAGCGGAAAAAATAAGAGGAATGCTATGAAATGAGAAACCGCTTCGCTCATGAAAATTTACTCAACGTTCTCCGCGATACGGAACTGGAAGATCACAGGAACTTCATTTGAAATTAGAAAACCAACAGAGTTTTAATTTTTTACTGAAGTTTACGGCTCAAAATAGAGAAGGATTCAAATATCCGTGAAGCGATTCCTGCAACTCAGAGACTTTCTATCACATTGAGGTACCTAGCTTCTGGCATGGATGTGGAAGATCTGAAATTCATGTGCGCCATTGCTCCACAGACTCTGGAACTCATCATAATGGAAACTTGGTCAGTAATTATCAAGCGATTGACACAATACTTGATCAAAATTTGCCTAGACGGTCAAGCGCTCTCGCCTACCGCTTCAGTCAATCAAACTTTCTATCAATCACCGTCAACGCTTATCTCTTGCATCAAACCGGTCCCTTTACAGTCAATCACGCTTGATTCAATCGATTGACACTAGATTTTGATCAAGCGGCTTGGTCGTTGAGGCGCTCTTTAAGACCTTTTCGGCTATCTTATATCAGTATTCAGAAGGAGATCCAAGAAGGGCCTACCCTTCACGAATGTGATAAGGTAAATTAACTTTAACGAAGCATCTCCGGTCATATAAAGTATAGCGACCGGGACTACTAAAAGGGAGTTAATGTGTCAAAATATCGATTATCACCTATTTTTAGTGGATTCCATGGAAAATAAGTGCTCTTTCTGATGGTGAAAACCGCAGATTTTTAAATTCGAAAATAACTCCGAAAATTGATTTTGAAAATCTGAAATTTATTATCCATAATATTGTATAAAATCGATGCTTGTAGGTTCCAGCATAACTATGGAACCACTGAAGTAATTCTAACAACATTTATTACACATATTATTAACCCCCTTTCAAATTAGAACCGACCCCCTCCCGCCGTCGATCAAGATAGTTGAAAGCCCTCTAAATCAGTTCTCCAACGTAGTAGCATTAAGGATGCCAACCCGGCATTACCAAGGCTAAGAGTGCAACCCAAGTTGCATAAACAAGACAATGAAGTTAGAGAAATAATCGCTGACACCAATCCCCCGACGTACAACATCGTAAAATGGCTAATAAAAGAAATCAATAATATAGGCGATTACCGCAGCAAATATGCAACAACGAATATCCAGAAGTTAGTCGAAAAACTTAAAGGATTAAAAAACAAGCCCAAAGAAATTCTAGTTTCGTTCGACGTGAAGGGGCTATTTCCGAGTATCCCTGTGAAACAGGCCTTACGTCAGCTTGAGTTGTGGCTCAATGAACAGCAGCCCACGACAAAGGATAAAAAGAAGTATTGCTAATACGTGAATTTGGCAAAACTATGTATGGACGAAAACTTGTTTATGTTCAGAAAGGATTATTATAAAACTACAACTGGTATGGCAATAAGCAACCTCCTCTAACCCCTAATAAGCAAAGTGTTCATGGCAGGACTGGAGAAGCTAATGGAAGAATGTGGGAAATTGCGGACATTTTGTGTAAGGTACGTCGACGACGTGTTGGCCATTGTGGATAAGACAAAGTTGCGGCTACTACTAGATAGCATCAGCCGCCTCCACAAAAACATCAGATTTACAACGGGAACAGAAGAAAATATCGAAATAACTTTTTTGGACGTCAAAATTCTTAGAAATGGGGAAAGTATTGAGTTCGACATACACAGGAAAACAACAACGACACAGAGAACCGTCCTGAGTAGCTCTCTTCACTCTTATCAACACAATTTCGCTGCATATCACAGCATGATCCAAAGGATGCTAATTATCCCCGTCAATAAATTCCGATACGAACAAAAATTAGCTTATATAAAGGACACGGCCTCAAAAAACGGATATAGCAGCAAAATTATAGATGCAATTATCAGGAAAAAGAAGGGCAGAATTGAACGGAAGAAACTCACAATGATGTCAAACAACAACAACAATGAAACGATCTTCAAATTCAGCTTAGTCTACAACACCATGTGGGTGGGGTCACACAAGTAATGCGCTGACAAAATTCAACATCGAAATGGTAATAACGAGTAGACAAACATTGCTGAAGACAATACCGACTAGTGAGAAATACCCTAAAACAAAAGGGGAACACAGCGGCGTATACAAAATCGAATGTCCTGATTGCGAGAGTGCATACATTGGTCAAACCAAGCGACCGGTAAAAACAAGATTTGACAAACACATGAAGGATGTGGAATTAGCGGAAAAGAATCCAATAAGGCATGTCAAATCAGCGGTGGCCAAACACATCATAGAAACCGGACACGCGATCATATGGGCCAACGTCGAAGTCATAAGAAAAGAACAAAATACATACATACAAACCCGATGCTGCAGAGAGCCTTGAGATATTCATGCGAGGAAAAAAAGGATTGTTCAACATAGACGAGGGAATTTGTACATCGAACCTCTTCCAGGCAATAAAAAACAAAAAAGAAATAATTGTTAGGTAACGACATCTAGCTAAGTAAGCCATCTCATGTAAATAATTTAAGCATACCCTACCCTGATTGAAATATAAGAGACGAAAAATTATGTATAAAGCCATTGTGAAACAAGCACTGATGAAGTTGCACCCGTGTCTGACGTGTCTGTGGCAATAAAAACAAATCTGCAGTGTAAAGGGACCCTTTTTTTTTTTTAAACATTTGAATATTATATGCTCTTGAATTGCGATAATCCTGGAGTTTTTCGTATTACTGTATTTTACAGAATCCAAAAAGTCAAGAAAGTCAAAAAAATCTTTGCTTGTTTTGCTCAAACTCTATTATTATCACTTTAAATAATAACGCTTCCGTCGTTTCGGAGATAATATATGAAAAGAATAATCAGACAAAAAGACGTAAGTACGGACAAACAGATCTCTTACCGATTTAAAAATTGTTTTATTTCTTGCTACAGACCCCTACAAAGTGAAAATAATTACTTGATCAACAATGTTGATAATTCAATCCAAGTAAATGCGAATTTAAAATCATCAAAATTTCACAAAATGCTATGCCACCCACTGGCTTTCTTTATCAGTCGTTTACTTGAAAAGTTGTTTTCGCACGCACTTTTAGCAGTCCCGGTCACATATGTATTCTTGGCCAGTGACGAGGTGAGTCGATTAAGCTTTGTCCGTCTGTCTGCCATCTCGAGCAGCACAATCCAGTCATTTAACGGTTATTATGATCGAAATACTAAAATGAGCGACAAGTTTTAATACCACATATGACCATTGCGGTTGGGGCTAATTTCTCATGGGTTTTCATGACCTTGTGCCCGGGCGGTTGACGGATAGTTAAGTTCGAGTTTTATTTTTCCATGAGCCTTGTTAATGCACATTGCACAAGATTCAATGGTACAATCCTCTTGGGTCATACATATACTCGTCAAAACAAAATAAGGGCCACTTGCATATTTTGACTTCAAGAACATTTCTTGACGATTTTAGTATCGAGAACTAATATTTATTAATGCCGTTATGTTCTCACGTGTTCTATTAACGATAACAGTGAAGTATTAGGAGATGTTAGTCATTGCAGTGAGTTCAAACATTGTTTATTGCTCGCAGACCATTAAGTGGGTGATTTTTGTTATTTTTTTATTTCGATTTCGGATTAGTTTGTGATAAGTTGCTTGACTCTTACGGTGATTTTTGGAATAATAACGTGTATTTAAATCATTTATGATTAAAATGCCAGCAAATCGTCGACATTTAGATAGGGATTCTGCTACAAGAGCCGTAATGATGTTGGAAGGCGGTCAATCTCAACGTACCGTGGGTTTACAGTTCGGATGCTCGCGAAGGGCTATCCAAAACCATTGGAACCGGTATCAGGAGACAGGAAGTGTGTCCCGCCGTAGTGGATCGGGCAGAGTTCGAGCTACCACCGCCGTGGATGACCGTTACATACGACTATCTGCGCGACGTGATCGGAATGTGACTGCGGCCGCATTGCAAAACCGCTTCCTCGGGGCAACTGGTACCCTTGTCAGCGATCAGACTATCAGGAATCGTTTACATGAACACCAGCAACGATCACGGAGGCCTGTAGCTACCATAAGGCTGACTAGAACTCATCGTGCAAACCGTTTAAGATTTGCACGTCAACATCTTGAATGGGGCTTGGATGAATGGCGTAAAGTGCTTTTCACGGATGTTGAAGATTCCCGTGACGCGAGACGACGAAACGACCTGATATTGAGGACTCCCGGGACGTTGAGAAGGCGCGACGACACAACTAAAATAAAGGGCACAAAGTAACCAAAGGTCAATCAATATAAGGTGGCATACTTATCTGATACTCCGATGTTCCGAGGAGTGCTTTGCGAAACCGTCTCGTCGCCGACTATACGTAAATAAACAATGTAAAACGTCAAGTTAATAACCTTAAAAAAGAAAAACTATTGTGAACTAATGTCTTGAAAATTGCAAAAATTGTTGATAGAGGGAGTAAGGTCGTTATATATTAATTTTCCGCTAAAATATACTGAACGGTCAATCGCTATATACTAAAGAACAAAGACGAATTTGATGTAATTGAATTTTGGGAAAATTTGGTCACTTGCGTTTTAAGGATCGAACTGGAAGGTCAAAAGTTTTAGAATCAAATAAATTGTCTATTAAAGTACAAATTGGAGTTGAGTTAATGAAAACATTTTCCAAATAAGTGGTCCGTCGAGAATAATTTTATTTACGGATATTTTTTCGGGAGGTCCGTTTTCTCTTTGAAATTAGTTGTCTTTTTCGAACATTTTATGGTCCGTCGAGCCGGATCGGTCCGCGAATCAGTGAAAAAGTGCTAGCTGGCAAATTACTTCAAATTGAAAGGTTAGTGGTTTCTAATTTTAATTTGTGTGTGGGTTTTCTAATTCGTTGTTCGAAATGGCAATGACGGCATTGATCGCCAAACAAATGGTTGCATTTGAAGAAATGCGTAAATCCATCAGTAATTTTAGCAAAGACTCAAAAAGTCGCAAAACTGTTGCATATTGCAACAAAAAATTACAAATGGTGAACAGTCTGTACGAATCCGGTCAAAACACACACCGGCAAATTGTGAATTTATTGGAAGGGAAGGAAAGTGAGGCAATGCAGCCGTACTTTGCCCAACAGTTATATAATGACTTTGAGCAAATATATTTGGAGTTTTATTCCGAGTTAGAGGAACTTTTGTCGAAGTTGACAGAACATTCAGAACAAAACCGACAAACTCCTAGAGACTGTTCCGATGTTAAATTACCACGGATCGTCTTGCCTACATTCAACGGCGAATATCAAGCGTGGACGTCCTTCAAGGATTTGTTCATGTCCTTGATTGATAGCAAACCCAATTCGACAGACGTCCAAAAATTACACTATCTCAAATCAAGTTTGAGTGGTGAACCAGCCTTGATTTTGAGACCTTATATGACAACCGAAGCAAATTATTCGATTGCCTGGTCCTTGTTACAACAGCGGTATGAGAATAAAAGAGCATTGTTGAATATACAATTCAAAAAATTATTAAATCAATCCGTAGCTCATGATTCAGCATGTGGCATCAGAAGCTTACTTGATACAACTACTGAGGCAGTTAAAGCTATCGAGAATCTAAAAATTGATAATTTATGGGATGCCATAGTTGCTTATTCAACCATTCAAAAGTTACCGCCGGATACTCGTCAACAATGGGAGTTCCATAGTGTAGACCAGAATGCAATTCCGTCACTCGATGACGTGACAAAGTTTCTGGAATCTAGGTTTCGAGCGTTAGAGTCCATTTCTGTGGATAAATCCACCGTACGTAAAGTATCAGAAGGGAAAGGCATGCAATCATTACATGCAACCCCAATACAGCAATGTCCACTGTGTACTAGCGAGCATTCGATTGGTCAATGCCCACAGTTTATGGGAAAGGATCATCAGAACAAAGTAGATTTCGTGAAGAAACAAGGTCTATGTTTCAATTGTTTGAAAAAAGGACATCGCATCGCAAATTGTCCAAGCAAGAGGACGTGCACGAGATGCCAGCGACGACATCATACATCACTACATAGAATTCAGCCACCTACCACAATAGAGAATGCGTGTCCCATTAATGTAAATGCCGTCCCATTCCAACCTACAACCAGCACCTCAACCACAAACGTTCTAAGCACTTTAGCTGACAAAGAAGTCATGTTAGCGACAGCGCTGGTTCGTCTTGAAAATTCCCATGGCGAAGGTTGTGTGTTTAGAGCACTTCTGGACCAAGGGTCACAGGCAAGTTTTGTGACTGATCATGTTTGCCAGACATTAGATTTGCAATATAAACCAGCTAACGTAAATATATTAGGAATTGGGAGCTCAGGAGGGTTACGAGCGAAAGGTCAGACCGAACTTAGCATCGTATGTCCTCAAAACACATCGAAACTCCGCGTTCATGCATACATTTTGCACAAAGTAGCAAATCAATTACCAACATACAGTTGTTCTGAAATTAATAATTCATTCGATAATTTAAAATTGGCTGATCCAACATACAAACAACCAGGGAAAATCGATATACTGCTTGGCGCTGAAGTTTATGCTCAAATTTTACTAAATGGAATAATCAAAAGCTCTGGTTTAATTGCCCAGAACACCAGATTAGGATGGATTGTTTCAGGAGAGGTACGTTCATCGTATTGCAAAGAAGTGAGCAGTTTTAGCGGTCACGTACAAGAAGATGACAACATTAGTCAACAATTACAGAAATTCTGGGAAGTTGAAACCGTATCACCGCAAAAAATTCAAAGCACCGAAGACGAGTTGTGTGAAATATTTTACATGAGGAATACTACTCGTGGTTCGGATGGTAGATATACCACGCGTTTACCATTCAAAACGACTGAATCGAGAAACTTATTGGGAGCATCAAAGGAACAGGCCATGGCAAGCTTCCTATCTTTGGAAAGGCGTTTAGAACGCAACCCTGCATTAAAGACGGAATACGCTAAATGCATCCATGATTATTTAGCACTCGGCTATATGCGTGCAATAAACGATCACTACAGAGGGAACTATCTACCGCATCATGCCGTTTGTAAAGAGAGCACTACGACTAAAGTGCGCGTGGTATTTGATGCATCCCGGAAGACAACTTCTGGTATTTCTTTAAATGATACTCTTATGACTGGACCAACGTTACAAAATGATATGACTAACATTATCCTAAATTGGATGTTCTACATGTTTGCGTGTGCAGCAGATGTTGAAAAGATGTATTTGCAAATAGGAATGCATCCAGAGGACGCGGAATTGCAACGAATCATATGGCGAGATAGTCCGAATGGAAAATTTAACGAATTCGCATTAACAACAGTCATTTTTGGAACAACTTGTGCACCGTACTTGGCTATCCGAACGTTAAACAAACTCGCAGAGGACGAAAAGGATAATTTCCCTTTGGCTTTCGAAACGATTCGTAACGAATTCTATGTAGACGATTTGTTGTCAGGCGGACATACAAGAGAAGAAGCCCTCAAGAAGATGAACGAAACGTCAACATTACTACAATCAGCTGGTTTTCGGCTTCGGAAATGGATTGCTAACGATGATAAGTTATTGGAAAGTGTTTCAGTGGACGACCGTGGAATGCAACCCAGCTTGGATTTAAATTTTGACAAAGGCGTTAAAACATTAGGACTAGTTTGGCATCCACAATCAGACGAATTTAGTTATAAATTCAATATGAACGCTACAGGCATTACTAATACAAAAAGGAAATTATTGTCGGATATCGCTCGTCTTTTCGATCCGGTTGGCTGGATAGCTCCAATCATCGTAATCGCAAAATTGCTGATGAAGTCTTTATGGCTACTAGGCAAAGACTGGGATGAACTTTTACCAAATGAGATCGCCACGCAATGGAGATCGTTCAAAATCGAATTAGAAGCACTGCAGACTGTGAGAATTCCACGATGGGTTGGAAATTGCAAGTGCTGGAGGGAGTGCGACCATCTGGAGCTACATGGTTTTTGTGACGCATCAAATGACGCATACGCCGCCGCAATGTACATCGTCTGCCGAAATGGCCAACCGCAGTCCAAACTCATTATGTCGAAGACAAAGGTTGCTCCAGTTAAAGAGCTATCGACACCGAAACTTGAACTATCGGGCGCTCAGTTATTGGCTAAAACTATACGAAAAGTTAAGGAAGCATTAAAAATCGTGAATATGCGAACGTACCTTTGGTCAGACTCGACAACTGTCATAGCATGGTTGAAAAGCGAACCTTCCCGTTGGAATGTTTTCGTTGCTAATCGTGTTGCACACATTCATGAGTTAGTTGGAAACACAACCTGGTACTATGTTCCATCAAAGCAGAATCCAGCCGACGTCGCATCCAGAGGCTTATCTCCCAGACTGTTGGAGACTAATCAATTATGGTGGAAGGGACCCACATGGTTGACCGGTCCTAAAGAAAATTGGCCGAGCATTCCACCCAACAGCGTTGAATCTTGTAACGAGGAACTCCGGAAAAAGCCGGTAATAACGATTTTAGCATTAATACCTGAAGATGAAGAAAAGGAGAAATTGTTAATGAAGTATTCATCACTCTCACGTTTGCTTCGAGTCACCGCGTACTGTTTAAGATTCATTGCGTTAGTCAAACACAAACGTAAATTTGAACTGTTCCTCACCCCGCAGGAGTTAGAGCATGCTTTACATTTCTGGATTAAGTACATTCAACAAAGAGCTTTTTCCGAAGATATCGATAATCTCAGAAATCAGAGGAAGCTGAGCAACAAAAGTAAAATTTTGAAACTGAATCCATTACTGAGTCATGATGATGGAATTTTGCGCGTTGGAGGACGACTGCAAAACGCTGAGTTATCATTTGACAACACACATCCCATAATACTACCGAAGCAAGGACCATTCACAACATTATTGATCAATAAGTATCATCTCTTGACTCTACATGGCGGAATTCAATTAACGCTGAACACAATTCGTAGCAAATACTGGATCATAGATGCTAGAAGAGGGATAAGCCAATTTATTCATCGATGTATCATCTGCCATAAGCAAAAGGCCAAAACCTGTTCACAACTGATGGGTAATCTACCGAGGCCTCGAGTCACTCCATCAAGACCGTTTACTAACACCGGAATCGATTATTGTGGACCCATAGAAATACGAACGGGAAAAGGAAGAGGATTCAAGACAACAAAAGGATATGTGGCGGTCTTCATCTGTCTTGCAATCAAAGCCATACATCTGGAGTTAGTGAGCGACCTGTCTACTCAAGCTTTCTTAGCGGCATTCCGTCGATTTGTTGGCCGAAGAGGTTTCTGTCGAAATATTTATAGTGACTGCGGAACTAATTTTATTGGTGCTAACACCGAATTGCAGCAAATTGCGAAGCGAAATCGTAATTCAGCAGAATCGGTGTCAAATGACGGTATCTCATGGCATTTCAATCCTCCAGCATCACCACATTTTGGAGGACTTTGGGAAGCGGGAGTCAAATCCGTCAAGTACCACTTGCGAAGGATGGCAGGAAACGCATGCTTTACCTATGAAGAACTCGCGACGATACTAGTCCGAATTGAAGCATGTTTAAACTCCCGACCACTTTGTCCACTAACTGATGATCCGTCGGATCTTAACGTCTTAACACCTGGACATTTTTTGATTGGAGATGCGTTGATTGCAGCCCCAGAGGATGAACTTCTCGATGAAAAATTGAGCCGATTGGATCGCTGGCAACTTGTTCAACGAGTATCCCAGACGTTTTGGAAACGATGGACATCCGAATATCTAACACGATTGCAACAACGGCCAAAATGGACAACGTCATCATCAAATCTGCGCCCGGGAGATCTTGTACTAATTAAGGACGAAAAACTACCATCGTATAGGTGGCCTCTTGGACGAATTGAAGAGTGTCATAAGGGTGAGGATGGGTTAGTGCGAGTGGTCACAGTTCGTACAAAAACTTCCACTTTCAAAAGACCAATAGCAAAACTATCACCCCTTCCAATAACTCAACTCGAATAGATGCAACCACCAAACCACCACACGAATAGATACTCAATTTAAACACCTTAGAATTTTAGAAACACATAGAAAGCATGATCACTTCGCGACATTAGAAAAGCCATACGTTTATAGAACATAGAATTTAGTCAAAATCCCACAAAACACACAATTAGAAATCACATATAGTCCTTAAAAACACTAAACACATAGAAATTAACAAAACACTAGAACAGTAGAACTATACACCATTCAGCGAGTGAGACGCGCTGTCAATCGTCTCCCGTTCCTGCATCTGGAAGCTGTCGGCACGGTGGAAATACCGTCGACAATTCTCCTGATGATCCGTTTGACGATACCACCTGGAACATCAGATCCTCAGCTATTGGAAGCAGACGTCTTCAGATGTGGATACCATAAGTTGAACCTGGAAATCTTACAACTCATGAGTTTTTAATGAATTAATATAGCTAGAAAATTTATTAATGATTTTCTTTCAATTAGTATTATAGTTACACTTACGATCGCTGATCAAGATAGTTACCTACTACGTATGGAATTATGAGACCGACGTCTCATTGGGGGGAGAATGTTGAAGATTCCCGTGACGCGAGACGACGAAACGACCTGATGTTGAGGACTCCCGGGACGTTGAGAAGGCGCGACGACACAACTAAAATAAAGGGCACAAAGTAACCAAAGGTCAATCAATATAAGGTGGCATACTTATCTGATACTCCGATGTTCCGAGGAGTGCTTTGCGAAACCGTCTCGTCGCCGACTATACGTAAATAAACAATGTAAAACGTCAAGTTAATAACCTTAAAAAAGAAAAACTATTGTGAACTAATGTCTTGAAAATTGCAAAAATTGTTGATAGAGGGAGTAAGGTCGTTATATATTAATTTTCCGCTAAAATATACTGAACGGTCAATCGCTATATACTAAAGAACAAAGACGAATTTGATGTAATTGAATTTTGGGAAAATTTGGTCACTTGCGTTTTAAGGATCGAACTGGAAGGTCAAAAGTTTTAGAATCAAATAAATTGTCTATTAAAGTACAAATTGGAGTTGAGTTAATGAAAACATTTTCCAAATAAGTGGTCCGTCGAGAATAATTTTATTTACGGATATTTTTTCGGGAGGTCCGTTTTCTCTTTGAAATTAGTTGTCTTTTTCGAACAACGGATGAGTGTCAAGTGAAGTTTAACAGTGATGATCGACGTATGAGAGTGTGGAGAAGAAACGGGGAAGATTCTGTGATCCTTGCTTACACGAACGTGACAGATTCGGTGGTCCCAGTGTGATGATCTGTGGTGGCATCAGCTTGCAAGGTAAAACTGACCTTGTTTTTCTTAATGAGGGTACTGTAACATCTCAGAGTTACATTGAACGAATTGTCAGACCTCATGTCATCCCATTTGCACAACGAGTACTGCACGGTTTCAGACTCATGCAGGATAATGCACGGCCGCACACAGCCCGGGCGACCATCTCTGTTTTGGAGGAGGCTAACATTGAGGTCATAGCGTGGCCTGCCAACAGTCCAGACCTAAATCCCATTGAACACCTTTGGGACCAATTAAAAAGTCGTGTCCGAGCAGCTGAAGAAGATGTCCACAACCAGCAACAGCTGATTCAGCTGCTTAAAAGATGCTGGGAGGAGATTCCAGAGGAAACCATCCGCCATCTTATTGGGAGCATGCCATCCAGGCTCCGAGAATGCATTTCGAAAACAGAAGGACATACCAGATATTAAGCAAAAAAAAAGAAGCAGCTCATCTGGCGTCTTAAGCATATAATTAACTGTTATTCTTGAGTCTTAACTGCTTTAAAAATGTATAAAAAAGGAAAAAAACCGAAAAATTGAGATTTTTTTGTTGAATTGGATTAAATTTGATTAAATTTATTGAGTAACATATTCTTTTATTAAATTTGAATAACGGGATCCCGATTCTCCTCTTCCACAGAAAAATAATCAGAAAAGTGTTGGTGGCCCTTATTTTGTTTTGACTAGTATACATTTGCTGAAAGAAGTCTTCCTTTCCTATGGGTCGTTTTCCCAATGACTGGTTAAACTACCAGTTGGCTATTCGGGACACTAAATTAAATCTTAGCGTATGCAACGCTAAAAATATTATAATGCCGTTGATAAATCAGCTAATGCAGTAGAAAATCAGGTGATTTTCTTTGGCGGAATTCTGCCGCCTGTTCTATTCTACGTCTGTATCGTCTCTCAGCATTAATTTGCGGCTGAGTTGGTTTGGAATCTTCTTCCATCGAATAAATTTGCAAAACTCTTTTTGTGACCAGTTTAATAAGTGCACTTTTGCCCCCCCCCCGGTACCTATCATCAAAAGAAGCATAAATCCAACAACTATTACCACGATGTATGCTTGCTTGATGCTCGCCTAAGAATAGCTACGTGGAAGCAGTGTCTATTAGATCGCTTCCTCGTAATCTAGGAGGAATCAACTAAAGCTTTTAACAAAATTTTTACTGCTTCCACATAAGGACATGTAATATTAAAAAGAAATAAGGCGGTATGGGCAGAGGCTGCATCCACACCTTCGAAGGCAGCAGTCAACCATTAATCTTTGATGTCTCCAATTCCCGCAAGGACTTGTAATTGTTTGAGTATTGAACTTGTTCGAATACTGTACAGTGTACATGTCGTATCTGAACCAGTATTATTTGAAATATATAAGAATGATTGCGTGCAGAGTGAGGAAGAAAATACATATAGTATTGTATATTGGTTTACACATATTCGTACATATTCGGTGAAAGTTCCGTTTGTGTAAAGTTTCCATTGTTGCAGTTTGGTAAAATTCCAATATTCATGAAAGGAATAATAGTTATTTAGTTTTTCGACATTTAATAGCGAAACATGCCAGCGATCGGGGAAAATTGAAAACTGATGGGAAACATGTAGTATTATGCATCAAGGAAGTACTCGAATTATTCACAAGGTCATTTCAAAACTTCTTCGCAGCTGTCAATATAATTTTGAGTTTCAAGTGCGACTTTATACATGAGCTTTCAAAAGTTAAGTAAATGGTTTAAGGCGCATATTAGGGCGGATGACCAGTGAATCGATTTATGCGGATAAGCACTTTCGAAACTCGTTCACAAAAATATACAGGTTTATATTTTTATAACGTGTCTAATTCTGCAATCCGATTGATTTGACAAATGTCTTTACATCAGCTTTCAAATAAACTTTACACGTTCAAAATAATCTCAACGTTGGCTGTTAAAGCGCTTTAACGGATGGCACTTTGAAATGTCAATCCAGTTTTATTGAAGTTTTCAATCACATAAAATAACCCACTTAATATTGAGAAACTAGAACAGGGTACAGTTGTTTCTCAGACATTAATTTCAATTTCTCGTAAGGAAGATCTATTGATGCATGCGCTATGTGGGACGTAGCGCCGCACCGTCTTCCGAACTTCATAATTGTGGCGCTACAGTCCAACGTCGGGCCATGGCCATCTGGATTATTGTCCTCCAATTATCTTAGTCAGATAACGCCGATTTCCAATTTCGGAAGCTCAGCAGTTGCTCAGCGATAGTATCTACTGAGTCTCCTGTCGATCTCTGGGTCTTCCCCGCAGCACGGCGCTCCGTTAACGCCTTCTTTCAATATTCGTTTAGGCATTCGGTTATCGCCCATTCGTTTACATACCCTGCATATTGCTCCGGAAATACGCCAAAGGACCTTGCGTTCAAATGTTTAGCATGTTTTCGAAGGATTCAGCTGGGGTTAAGTTTTTTCAGCCATACCGTGGCACAGGTCGTATGCTAATTTTCTATATGCGGAGCTTCGTATGTCTGTGCACTTATTGTAAATAAAACAAACAACACAGAATATCTATCAAACTATCGAGAACATAAATACCCTAGCTAGCCACAAACTTGGTTAATTAAATATGTAAATAAATGGCGCAACAGTCAAATTTGAACCATGGTCTCGAGATGAGTTTGCATCATCCCATTTTCAGATCGTGACGGTATGTCTTGTGCATAGGTGTGTCATCAGCAACATGCTCCACCGAGTTAAAAAAAAATCAAAAATCGCACAATTTTTCGTCGTGCATCAGTTTTGCGAGTGGTTTCGCTAAATCTGAGTGAACCTTTAGAACATGGCAATACCAATCCATACGACGATGTTCGAGCCTTTCAGTTGCGGTTGCTAAGAAAAAGCTGTATCGGATGTAGGAACTTTTGATGTGATCCTTTTTGGTCACACCTGCTGTTATCCATAACATCCTCATCTCTGTCGTAGTCATTGTCCTCTCGTATGTCTTGTATATGGGCGGCCTTGCGCAGGAGAGGCATTCCTGAGCAGCATGTGGCTATAAGGCAACCTATGACGGCGCGAAAGGTCGCGTTTTGCATAAAGGTAAGGTGTCGGGGGACTTTGAGATTCGCAGTGGAGTTCGGCTGGGGTGCATCCTCTCACCGATCCTATTCCTCATTGTGATCGGCGATGTGTTGCATGCAGCCCTATCCGGACTCGACAGAGGAATTCAATGGACTTTGACATCTTATCTACAACATCTTGACTACGCTGACGACATATGCCTACTCTCCCACAAAATCATGGATCTGTCCGCAATGGCGTTAGATCTCGAGAGGCAGGCAAGCAAGGTTGGGCTAAAGATTAATACCAACAAGACCAAGGTTCTTAGCCCACCATTTCGAAAAAGAAATCCGATACCTATTGCCATCAATATTAATTGGCAGCCTGTGGAGAAGGTGGACTTCGTCTACCTGGGTAGCATTGTTGCCGAAAATGGTGGTACGGAGCATTTAATCCGCATACGGCATGCTGTCCAAAATCTGGCAGAGCAGTTATCTCACCATCAAGACCTAGCTGGGCCTGTTTCGCTCCCTGTTACTCTCAGTGCTTTTGAATGGGAGTAGTACATGGAAAGTTTCCGTAGGAGTTACCAGAAAGCCGCAAGTTTCCGTCAACTCATGTCTTCGTCGAATTTTAAGAATATTCTGGCCCGAAAAAATATCAAATGGAGAGCTAAGTCGGCGTACGGGTCAGATGTCAATCGACGAACTGATACGCAGGCGAAAATGGCAGTGAATAGGTCACACATTGCGGAAGAGTGATAACTGCATTGCTTTGCATGCCTTGAAATGGAACCCCATTCCCAACCAAGGCCGACGGAGACGGGCTCCTCGAATCACATGGCGTGGATCTGTGGCAAGGGAGTGTCAGTCACTGGGTAAGTCTTTTGGGGAATATATAATCTGTATCGTCCGATGTTTGTAGTTGTGATTTAAATGAGTGAAAAAACGTAGCTTTTTCCCAAACTACAAGATTTATTTTTTGTATTTTATTATTATATATACATGTATTTCGGGAGCAACTTACTCCGTTCATCAGTATACAAGCTACTAACCTAATGGCAAAATTACATATCAATTTAAGAATCTTAACATTAACGTTGCAGGTAGTCGAGAGCCATAAAAAGTTATACCTGTGTCCTAAAAAGTGAGGGGCCATATGCCACCAGCTTAAGGTCCTTTACTACCTGCTTTCCTACATCTATTCGCGGCGAGTTTAATTAGTTTCGAAGTGCAATTTCTTTGGTCCGTGTTTAATAACTAGATTCAACGAACACATCCGAGAAGCCGAAAACTCCAAACTAAATCCGAACCTAACAATTCGATCGTCAGTCGCCGCGCACATCATCGAAAAAGGGCATACGGTTACCCGCGAAAACTTGGAGATACTTCGACACATCAACAAGCCGTACACCCCGGATCAATGGGAAAGCCTCGAAATCATGCGCGAAAATCCGGTCACTTTGGCAAACTTCCGGCTCCTTCCCCAATAACACCACCTAGTGACCACCATGTACATACATTACAAGTGTCTATAAAATTTAACGTTATCATTAAAACAAAACAAATTCTATCAAAATATGAGGAGAGTTTAATATCATACTAGTATAGTATACTCCTTAAAATCCCTTCGAATAAAAAAGACAATGCATAGTTGACTTTTTCTAAGAAGCACTAATGGGATCATGAATGTCCCATAATTTTTAAAGCCAACATTCGTCCAAGACACAAGCTAGCGGTGGTAATGTTTCTTTTATGGTGAGGACACGCCAACAGCAGTTCATAGCCTTTTCGTATCCGTTTAGAAACCAATTTAGGTTAATAGGTCAGACGAGTCTTACTCGAAATGCATTCATTCCGATGAAAAACGCGACTCGGGCATGTTAACTATCAATGCATTGAATGCATAATAATAAATGGGGCGGAAGAAGCAGCCCCCAAGTGAAACTTCAGCTTCCAGGTACTATTGTCCGCTTTCGCTATAAAAAAGACTATAAATCGATACTTGTATCCTTTTTTTGGCTTCAGATTTCTGTGTAGTGACTATAGATAAAATTGATATAGAGAAGTGAATTCAATATAAAATCAAACTTTCTCGTATACAAGTTGCCAGGAACTTTCGTTTATCCGATGGTTGCGCAATCAATGGGAAAAGTTGAATTGAGACTTTTCCAATGAGTTTAAAGTTTTTCAATGGTTCGGTTGGATAAAAAAGGGTTTTGTTCTCAGATCCGATATATGCAGCTGAACCTCTGCCCGACTGCAATTCGGTGCTCAACACATAGAGTCTAAATATGCTGCTAGAGCTCAATTAAGATACCCAATTTAAATCGGGCAAATTATGTTAATTACGAAAGAAAATACCAAATTTCTGTTGTTGATTTTGAAATTCGTGAAAATATTCATAGACAACAATGGTGCAACGGTTGGACATTGCTTCAGTCACACCTTTCAAGCCTGGATACCGAAAGTATCATATTCCACATCAATAATTGTAGAATAACAAGCTAGCCTTAGTATTTAATGGAATTATAAATGGAGAAGCAGACGTCCCAGAATCATTCCGAGAAGCTACCATCTTTCGTATTTAAAAAAAAAGGAGACGCAAATCGCCCCGAAAATTACAGAGGAATTTCTTTCATGAACACCATAGCGAAAGTTTTCTCTGGTATACTTCTTAATCGATTACAACATTTTGTGCGAACCCGAGATCTGCATAATGAATTCCAAGCTGGATTTCGAGAAGGTTACTATAGCTCGGATCATATTTTTACGCTGTTCAATTTGGTGAAAATTCAGCGCATTCGGGAAAAAAAGCTGCACGTGTCGTTCGTCGGTTTCAAGGCAGCTTTCGACACAATTAGCCGACAAGGCTGTCTTCTTAGCCCGTTGCTGTTTGCATTATTCATAAACGAATAGACTTCCTACCAGGCGGGATCATTTTGCATGACCTGCAGATCAAAGCGTTATTATATGCAGATGATATTGCATTAATAGCTGAAACATCTGAAGCACTCCAGCTGATGTTCAATAAATTGAAGGAGTACTGTGGCCGATGGACTCTAGAAGTCAATTCGTTCAAAACGAAAGTGATGATATTCAACAAATCCAGATGGGCGCCGGCACAAAACGAAGTAGTTAAAACCTATCCTTACCTAGGGATAATTATCGCATTCGTTTGATTCACACTTTGATATTATCATAAATTAACTGCTGCATAAGGAACAATTAATGATATGTGACAAAAAGTTATGAATAACACGCTTATTCCCCATAGTTGCAAGTGACAAATATTGCAAGCAACTGCACGGTCGTCAATATGCTACAGAGCTCAAGTGTGGGGTTATAAACAGCACGCAAGCCTCGAACAAATACAGCGTTTCTTTCTTAAAAAGATATTCCGCTTGCCTCAAAATACGCCTAATTATATGCTAAACCTTGAAACACAGCTTCCACCTCCATATATGTGTGCAAACAGGCTGCACTTTGATTATATTTGGAAAATAAATTTTTATTACAGTGAAAGGACAATACCTACACGGATTCTCTAACCCGATGCCCTATATACCGCGAAATCCGACGCTTGTACTATGCGCAAACTGAGTTCAATCTGGGTGAACTGCTTAATATACTAAATGGGCACGATTGAGTGAAACTTTAAAAAATTTTTAACGATTTACTGAAGTATAGAAAGCAATTTTTTTAAATTTGATATGTCCTCTCGCATATCCGACTTGCTTTTTATAGAAACTTTGTATTGTATGTTTTAACCTTTGCCGATGCTTTTTTTTAATCATTCTTTCAAATCTTTTTCTTTCTGTGCACTCTCTCTAACGAATACCTTAAATCTAGCCCTACTCTTTGGATATCGTAAGGTTTATTAGAAATCAATTCACACTGCTAACAGCTTCTAAAGCTATAGCTGCTATCATTTTGAATTTTTGGATAATGATTGTAAGGATTTGAACGAATAATTTGATTTTTCTATTCTAACCTAACATGTTCCAAGTTTATATTACTTACTTTTAATATTGGATCGTCCGGTAATTTATGTATACATATTCAGCACTACAAAGGATATAATGCACAATTTATGTATGCTTGCCAAATCCTTTAGTCGTGCCTTTTTATTACCACGCTCCAGTTTGAATCTATTGTATTGTCAAGGATTGCTGCAAAAACTTAATATGCACACAAACCTAAAATGTTTGACCAGACCAGACATTCTTCCCCGACAATTTCCACAGAATTCATGTTGAGCTTTCGGGGATGTCCCACCTAATTAACAATGCAATTAAAGGATTCGTACACAAAATAGTGCATCGCACAGTAAAAAAAAGGGAAGACAGACGAAGGAAAGGAGGAGGATGAATTGGCAATGAATGGAGAAATGGGATCAGGGAAATGTTGAAATGAGTCGGTGTGCTTGCAATGTATTGCACGAATAACTATGGAAGAGACCGGGAGACGCCTACGAGACTGGCCAAAAACCATGATTCGCCTTGAAATTGTGCCAATGCAACAAGCATGGGAGTTTGTCTTTGAAACTGTCTAAAAGCTTTCACAGCGAATTCTCCTTCAATGTGTTTTTTTTTTTTCTTATCTTTTTCATTGAAATAAATAGTTGAAGGTAAACTTGGAGGTCCATTTTTTTAAGTCCAACTTTTGTTGACAAGGATTGAATGCACTTCACAAATGGGGGACATCCGAAGTTTTGTGCGACTTAGACAAACTATTTTTGTTTTCGCTTATGCATTTTGTGAGAGTGGACTGTAAGCCTTTTTGCTAGGAACTCGAGGGACAACTTTGAGAAAAAATATTTTTTTTTTTTTTGAATATATGTACATATTTGCAAGTGATTGTGCTTTTACCATTATTAAACCTAGTGGCGTTACTATCGGTATTCCGTGTGTCCCCTGGAAACGGACCCTAAAGCTTCGGGGCCCCCAAAGGGTACAAACTATCCCATTTGTTTCTATTTCTCGGAATTATTAAATTGAAAATTATGAAAATGAAAACTATTTCAGAATCAATATATTTATTAGAACCCTGGTATTATGGCTACGGAGTTGAAAAAACGCAGTTCCGGTTTGAGAAATATTATGCACGGTTCTAGAATCGTTTCCCCTATTTTAAGTCGAATACTCCTGGCTCGTCCAAGAAAAATTATTATTCGACGGGCATATCGTCCGATGGGGGAGACCAATACCGCAGTGTGATGAGGCATCAGTCTCATGTTTGACTACCAACGTTTCGGATTCGAATTCCGTCCTCGATGACGTTTGTGGCCACGGATATGCAGGAGGTGCATGCTGGCAACTGCATTCTCCGAAACCAGTTTACGCCGACGAAACGTCAACTGGGCCACATGAAACAGTTGACGCGCTATGCCCCACAAGGGGGTTAGGGCAATTGAGAAAGATATCGTCCGATGCTTGCTATTATGTTTGTTCGTTTGTCATATGACACCCATCTTGTTAGTGCGTTAGTTTGTTTGCCCGGGCACTTCCAGTGTTCTTATATTAACCAAATTTGGTACGTAGGTTCCTTGTGTGATCCGGAGCACGGATTTGATTATTGACTGGACTAACGGTATACAACATTGTGTTCAACGAGTCACTTGGATAAGTCTTCGATCCTCCAGGCGTTCGGCGTGGTTCAATTTCAACAAAATTTAGTACGCAGCTTACTGGGGCTAAGTACCACATGGCTCCGTAGATAAAGGAATGAAACAAAAACTAAACCTGGCAAATATGAGTATCTTTGGATTAAGGATGATGAGAGGAGTCCGGAAAATAGCGCCTTCCCACGCGATTGCCAACGCAATTCCGAGTAAAAATATCAAAAAATATTTTTCTTTCATGTGTGAAAAATTCTATCTCTAATTTGTTATGATCAAAACGTGTTAACATCATTTTATCTTAATCTCCGGTAGTTATACTAATATTTTGCCTAACCCGTGGCAGGACTAAGCGCGTCAACAACTCTCATGTGGGTGAGTAGTTGGCGTTTCGCTAGCTTAAATTAGTTTCAGACATGCATGTTGCTAGCATGCACCTCTTGCCCACCTAGCCACATACTTGCGACAAGTCGAAGAAAAATAGTGGCTTATTCCTTCCATACATAGCACAACTCGTCTAAAACTCGAGTTGCAACCAGTTTACGATATCTGTCTGCACACGGTTCGACTGATTTGCAACCCGAGTGTCAGACAGGTTGCACACTTATCAAAAGCTCTTTTCACACTGACAGATAAGTGCCAAATTGACTTCGGCCGCCAATCGCCACCTTTTACTATGTTATAAGCTAACAGATTATCGAAACACGACGCTTTCGCACTACCGTGAACTCAACTTCACACATTTTAACAGACTGAACAGCTGACCACGTTTTTTGTAGGGTGTGGGCAACAACAGAACGCATATATGCAACTTACTACTGCAACTATTTTCAGACTTGAGTCTCACGCAACTCATTTCAAACCAGTTTGCAACTCGTCGGCTAGTGTGCAGATCGCCATTACCATACATTGGCAAATATCTGTTTCAATATGATTAAATCGTGTTAAATAAATTACTTCAGCAGCGAACTAAATCGAAAGCGAGACGAAACGTATATACCCTAGACTTGAGCAGACCTAGTAGTGACAGCAAAACTTCAAAAAGGCAACAGTTTGAGCAGAGGTTAATCGGTGAAGCTACGATGAAGGAACACTAGTAGGGAAGGTAGGTGCCATTTGACACGCGGGAACTTTTTTTTCCACAACTTTATAGGGGAGATAGGATCTCGCCCATTCCTAAGATCAATTAACTAGCCCACACTGCAAATATTTGGCCAACATTTCAAGGCGCTAGCTCCATTCTATGGAAAGTTACCATGTTGCAGGAAAAGCAAGGTTTTTTTTTATCCGATCATGTCCATTTTAATACTTATCAACTGAATGCTTTTACAAACATTTGGACAAAAACTTGAAATCGCTAGCTTGATTTTCATTTCTCATCTAGTTTTCCCATTCTTAAAGTAGCATTTGTAAGGTAGGTAGGGGTGGGGCGAACGGTAGCACAGTGTGTTGAGACATCAGTCTCATGATTGGCTACCGGCGCTTCGGGTTCGAATCCCGTCCACGACGACATTCGTGGCCACATGGAACAGTTGATGCTCTATGCCCCACAAGGGGTTAGGGCAATTGAGAGATAGAGAGAGAGTTGCTTTAAAGTCATTTTTTGTTGTTGTTTTGCGGCGCCGATTATCACAAACTGCTACTACGATATGCCAACATAATAGATATTAGCCGCTCATCATCAAAGTAGCTGTAATATAAACCTACATAATAATATAACATAACGGAAATTGCTCACTAAAAGGATTTTTTTCCATTACTGTACTTTACCGCACACTTTCACTCTAAAAACGAAAAAAATATGGAAAATGTATTTTAAATCGGAACTTTATTCTGTAACTAGTCGAGAATCAAAACCAATCAAAATGAACTCCCGACAGGACACATCGATTTTGGACTTTTGTCCGCTATTGCACCACTGTGGCTCGTCTGACTGTTGCGCCACGATGATGATAATGGAATTTGTTGAAAATATTTTGAATAAGCGAAATTGTTTATCACTAAGTCCTGAAGCTACATGGAATAGTTGATTCGCTATGTCCCACTAGTGGTTAGTGCTAATGAGTATGCCTTTAATCGCCCTCCCATGATTCCCTGCTGGCACCCTCCACTTTCTTAGACTCCCACATCCCCTTGACACGAATTCATAGAGAAACCGAGTCCCGCTAATTTTGCTTACTCAATCCCTTTCAGCGCTTAGTCAATTAGGGAACAATAGCGTACTATAAGTACTGCTGAAAAAGGAATTCATTTCACCCCACCATTTGGAATTTGATTAACTCAAAGAGCATGTACAATTGTCACTTGTGTGGCCTAGGTCACAGTAGCTATTTTTTTTCGGAACCTATGTAGCTCTCGCTTGTCGAAACAATTCTTCACCATATATGAAAAATTCTGCAAACTCTTTCCAGTCGACTGACAGGCTGAAGAATGCATTTCCATTTCTCATTCGGCACATGTTCCTGACTCCACCACAGGTGGTGGCAACGATAGTGGTGCAACGAGCGTTCTCCAGGGCATGTTTGAAATGAATACGTTGCGGGAAGTTTGCGTGTCAAATGCCATCCTTCACAATTTTGCATTTTGAAATGGGCTCTTAATTTTCCTTTGATGCGAATAGTTTCAGGCCATGACAATTTCACGAAAGGACACTCTAAAGTTAATTGCCAGGATATTGTCATCAGAAGCCGATACGGATGATGTGGGGAACATTTTTGGAGTATAGAACTGTTGAGAGTGGTAAAGTGAGTGCAACTTTTCGCTTCGAAATGAAACACGGATGGAAAGAGAAATAGTAAATCTCAATGATTTCACATTTGAAACATAAATCAAGAATACCTTCATACGAATCAAATTGGGGTTTCCGCAAGTCAAGGTTTTGATGGCTAATTATTTCCGAAAAGGACCAAATGTTTTGGATTTTCAAAAGAAAATGGAAAATAATGCCAATTCGAGGTAAGTTTTTTCTTCCGAATATGTTGGGAACTATTTTAAGTTAATTGATAAAATATAAATCGTTTCAAAAACTGGTACAACTAAAATCAAGGCTAATGAAACCGGTAACTTTTCAAGTGTTAAGAATTGTTTGTTACCCTAATGCCTATTCTGAGAACCGTAGGAGGGGTCTAGGAATCTTACAAAGTAAGGTTAGGAGGAAGATTCTGAGATGGACTGCCAGTTGAACAGACAAACGGATGAACAGTGCCTTTATCAATTAGAAACTTAAAGGTATCATTGATGCACTCTATTATCTGCACACTGGCGATTCGTTTTGCAAACTGATTTCCATCTTGTTGACTTTCAGGGTTACGCATGTCTAGTTGCATATTCGCTTTGTCACGTTAACTGGGTTGCCCCGTGAGGGATGGGCTTAATGAGATCTGCTCCACCAGTCTTTTTTAGGGACGACCGAGATCTCGTTGGGAGAGCTCAGTTTATGTGGACGCCGCGCAACTACTGGGCTTTCAAAATTGGTTGACGCGGTCTCGTGACCGAGATAATTGGAGGACAACGATCCAGGCGGCCAAGGCTCTCGCTCTCGCGCCTCCATGATGATGATGAATTTTACTTTTAAGCTCCGAAACCGTTAAATACTGTTTTCCTTTGGTATAAACCTTTGTCGATAGTATTCCCCGTAAATTTTCTTTGGGATTCGGGTCAAGGCTACAAGCTGGCCAGTCCATCAAAGGAATGTTATTTTCAGCAAACCTGTTTTTACTTTCCCTTGAAACGTGAATTGGTGCGCTATCTTGCTGAAAAGTGAAGTTTTCATCAGCATTGTCTTCTAAAATCTGAATACATCCGCGTAGATATTGTACATAATGGCAGCTTCTGAAGGTGAGTAAAAGCGCCTCAAGCCATTACGCTGCCTCCACCGAAATTTATTTTCGAACGTGTGGCTTTTTCATTCAAATTTTGCCAAAAACAACTGTAGCAGTCAGGCCCGTCTAAATTAATTTTTTTTTTCGCCCGAAAAAAATATTTTCTTCCATTCTTCCGTCCATGAAAAATGAATTTCGGCAAAGTTCAAACGAGCTTGTTTATGTTTTTGTTAATCTGGTTTCTAACTTTATTTTTTGTAGCTGGATATATTCGAAAAGCGTGGGCAATGTGTTGATGTGTAACGGAAAGATTAAATTTTTCTTTAATTTCTCGAGCTGTCAAACGAGTTTTTGTGTCAGCAAGGCGAATTTTTTTTTGTCCCTTAAAGTTAGTAGAGTTTTGCTTTTAGTTGGCGGTTATAAACCATAATTTTCTCCTTTTTTTAATCTCTAATCACTTATAACTAGGAGGTATGTACTCTCTTGGCCGGATCTTACCCATTTTCAATAATAGCCGACTAGATTATGTTGCGAACATTTAGCCAATGTTTCAAGCCTCTAGCTTCATCCAATCGAAACTTATCGTTCGAATGAACAGACAGACGGACAGATAAACCAGACATTGCTAAATCGAATCAGGAGTGACCCTGTTCGTTCTATATATACATTGTTTTACCCCCGGAGCCTCCGTTAAGGTGTTACATATTTTCGTAGTGATAAAAACGATATACCCTAAACTCCATGGAGTTTAGGGTATGAAGAGTTGAAAAAAATTGAAATAAGACCTTAGCGTATGCAACTCCCAAAAGCTCAGCTAATGCAGTCGCAGATTAGCTGATTTTCTTGGCGGAATTCTACCGGCTGTTCCATCCTAATTTACGTCTCTACCGCCTCTAAGCATTAATTTGCGGCTGGGTTAGTTTCAAATCCTCTTCCATCGAAAGAATTTCCTAAACTCTGTTCTTTGTGACCAGTTTAAATGTCTCATTTGAATCTGCAAACGTAAACAGTTCTAGCTGTGTAAATCTTAGCAGCCCGTATCAACTGTTTGTAATTATCGGCTGACAAATTTTTATCTGGAGGATTGGTGCCGTTTAGCGTTTATCTAAAAGAAAAACTTTAACTAGACATTTACTGTGTTTTACTATATTCACTAGTCCAGATCAAAGCAGAAAAACTGGTTCGAAAAAAAAACGATATAGAACATATTAGAGTAGCGAAGCGAAAAATGGAGTGTGTCTTTGCTGGGACTGTGTCTTGGTTTAGTTAATATTCAAACGTCAACTCAAATTTGAAGAGTAAACTTAAGTCCTTAGTACAGATACAGTCTGACAAATTTCATTTAGGCAGCAAAATCATTTTGTATGTTTACTATTTCATATAATTACACAAAATCAACACTTTATTGTCAGACAATTAATTCCATATGGCTCCCAAACTGTTTAAGAGAACTGTATTGCCCGCAGCGAATTCGAATATTTCAACCTTACAAATTCGCCTTCAGAACAAAAATCCTGCACCAGCTGATCATCGAGAGTTATAGAGAGTTATCGACAACAATGTTGTTAGTGTAATGCGTGCAATAGTTGTTCTGCTCTGCTCTGGAGTGTTGAATAAACCGCAGCAATTGTGAAAACGGCTAATAGTGTATTAATGCAAAAAGGGAATATTCCTGTTTCGTGAATATTCGGTGAATTCTCTCTATTCGATTAAAGAGATTCCTTAATTGCGGGATTTCCGCTTTAGGTAGTTTATTTCCACTTTAGGTGGTAAGAACATAGAACCCTCGCGGAACTTGCAGGTTGTAAAGCGGAAATTTCTCGAGTTTTGTGAAAGTTCTCTCTAATCGAATAGAGAGAATTCTCCTAATATTCGCGAAACAGGAATGTTCCGCCAAAAATAGTAGTAGATATTCGACTTTCGGCTAAATATTATATATCCAATGATTTCGACGGTGATGTGTTATCATCATCATCGCACCTCTGGAAAATTCGCCGTAGAACCTTACGTTCAAAAGTGTCTAGCATGTTTTCGGAGGCTTGAGTTAGGGTCCATGCTTCGCAGCCATAGCATAGCACTGGTCGTATAATGGTTTTGTACACGCGGAGCTTCGTGTTTCTGTGCACATGCTTCGATTTCATTATGGGGAGAACCGAGAAAAAAGTCTTATTAGCTAACTGTATCCATCGCTAGATTTCGTCAGTTTCGTTGGCGTCCCTTGACAAGTAAATGAAGTTGTTCACGAACTCGATGTTGAGGTCCCCCACATTGAAGCTTAATTGTGCATGTGTCCTTGTCGTCGATTGCATCATTATTTTAGTTTTACTCTCGTTGATACGTAGTCCAACTCCTTTTGCAGCGGTATCGAGCGTATGCAGAAGTTCTTCTGCGTCGGCCAATCTTCGGGACATGATGTTGATGTCGTCGGCGTACGCTGCTAATTGTGTCGACTTGATGAGTAGCATTTTGCTGTTTTCCATATTCATAGCCCGGATAGCGTATTCCAGTGCTAGGTTAAAGAGCGTCGGTGCCAGTCCATCGCCCTGTTTCAGACCAGTGCGTGTTTCAAATAGATCAGTAAGTCTATTATGGATCCTGACTTGTGAGATGGAGTTGGTCATCGTCATCTTAGTCAGTCGCACTAATTTGGCCGGTATACCAAATTGCAGCATGATGTTGTACAGTACTCCACGATCGATACTGTCGTATGCCTGCTTGAAGTCGACAAAGATTTGGTATACGTCTACGTTGTATTCCCAGCACCTCTGGAGTATCAGTTTGACTGAGAAGAGCTGATCGGTTGTGGAGCGACCAGGTCTGAAACCGCTTTGATATTCGCCAATGACTCGTTCTGCGTACGGTTTTATTCTATTTTCCAGAATTTTCGTCAAAATTTTATAGGACGTACAAACTAGTGAGATGCGCCTGTAATTCTCACACCGCAGTTTATCTCCCTTTTTATGAATTGGACAGATGATGCTTCTGTGCCAATCGTCTGGGATCTCCTCGTCCTCCCATACTCGTCGGAGTAATTGTGATGTGTTATACAACATTTAAATTTTTACTACTACTCATTTTATTTAATTTCCAAAATTCCGATTTCCAATCTAAATGCATACAACAATTTCACCACGGTTTTTCACTTTTCCAATCAATTCTCAACAGCCAGCCATTTCAATATTTACCTAACCTGAAACTTTTTGTCTCTTTGAAAGGATTTCATTCACTGTTCCAGCTTCATAACTAAATACAAACCTGCTACAGTGTGCAGTCAGTACCGATACAATATACATCTAATTAACAAATGTGAGTGCCTTCTATTGGAAAATCTGTCACAAACAGCAGACAAAGATCAGACATTAACGTGAAATATAGTTGATATACCATGGTCGAAAAAAGATCCGAAATAGATGTGTCGTCCATAAGACAAATATGCCTATATCATCCAGAGCGATAATACCGTCAAACACTGGATCCGTTACGATTTCATTAAAGAGCATTCTCAGCAGTCAGTTTAAGGTACGACGGTACACTTAACCATACTCGAGCGTCTAGTGTTCATGTCAAACGACCCAGTGAGTTCAAAAACAAGTTGGACGGCGTACAACGACGAACTACAATAGCCACGAAAAAACGTTGCAGCAATTGAGACACGGAACAGTAAACATGTTGACCTCAAACTATTTTCTGTACAGGACTTGACTCCTGCTTGCAGTAAGTTCATTCCTGCAATTTTATTTATCGCTCAATTAACTTTTCAAAACGACAAACCACACCCTGTCCGACATTTGGATATAACAAAAGCAACAGAAAATAAAGACGAATATTATATTCGGAGCAATAAGTTTGTGAAACCGGTCGCGTTATAAAAATCAGGACGAAAACATGGCTTTCGCTGCTGCACGTATGATTCTCAAGGATAAGAGAAGAAAATCGAAAGAAGACTTCCCTACGCCGCAGCGTACTAGGAGTAAGGTATTTAGCCAATTCATTGGAACGGAAAACTTACATACTATACTTAAAATAATATTGAACAGAAAACCTCATTCAGATCACATTTGAAACATAATTTCCACAAAGTCTGGATATCGTCTGTCATGCAAACATCAACAAAAAAGACATCATGCATGACCACTGTTTCGAGTTATATTTCATACAACATTGACATTGAGTCAAAATCATTTACATCATGATAAATTGCATAAAGTATCTGTTAATCGGATCCAATTAATATGTATTGCTACTATTTTTGAAATAGTTGTAGTGGTTAGAAGTAGACTAATTACGAGTAGTTTTAGTCAAACGAATGCATGGGTTTCTGAATTTGCTGGAAATAATTACGTACGTTTGTTATAGAATGATTATTTAAGTAGGCATACTAGAACTTAATTTGTTTTAAATAATATTTACTGCCTCCAAAGGCAATGTTTAGTGCAACTGAAAAAAAAAAAACAAAATGCAAATGTGCATTTCAACTGTAAAATTTCGGGAAAAAAATATTTTAATTATAAATCAAAAGCGAAAATATAAATTATAATTAAGCAACGGGGGGCAGCTCTTTAAAATTTCCAGATTGTACATGTGGATAGGGATAAAAGAGTGATTCTACTCGTATCTTTTGCCTTATTAACCCAGAAATTAGGTAGTTTGCCCAAAACAAATTGTGGTGTAGTTTTGATTTTTTTTCATTAATGTTTTTAGGGTTACCACAAAAAACACAATTTATTTACTTTTAGAAAATATTTTGAAAACATTTAACCCTAGCGAAAAACTTTCTGGACAAAATGAAAGATCTTGAGCTCTCAATAAAAAATGTTGGCACTACTTTTTCAGTTTCAATAAATAAATAAATAACTGGCGCAACAGTCCAATTTGAACCATGGCCGCGAGATGAGTTAGCATCATTTCATTTTCTAGATCGTGACGGTATGTCTTGTGCAGAGGTGTGTGATCAGCAACACGCTCAATCGAGTTATTTACCCTGTAAATGGGTACTCATTTAACAGCTGAGTGGGCTCATAGTTCGACACGTAAATCCCCTTTTTTATCGAAAACTACCGCATTCAGTAGGAATCGAACCGGGGCCTAGTGCGTAGAAAGCGAACGTGATAACCGTTGCGCCATCCGGACTAGTTTCAGTTTCAATAGTTCTTTAGATATTCTCACTCGCAATAAGACTGTTTTTCATGCTTTTTATCTTTTGTTCCCACAAAGAAAAAAATATTCATTTTTCAAATATAGGAAAAATACTGTTGCGAACCACGGCTCTGTCGAGTCGCCGTCACTGAAACAAAAAAATTGGTTTGACCTGAATGCTTTTGGCTCGGTAGCACAGGTCCCGGCTAGACTATCGGAGGTCGTGGATTTTTGAGCCAAACACCCTGATCCTAGGTTTGCCAGGAGGAGGAAAGGAATGTGCCCTTCTTTCAGACACGGAAGAACAGAAAGAAAGGAAAAAATTATTTATTCGATTATGCATAATTGGTAAATAGCAATTGATATAAATAACTCAAAAAGAATAAAAATTCAGCCAAAATTTAAAAAAAACCTTATATCAGTTAAGGTGCATGTTCCTCGGGCCGATCCGTCCAACAGTAGCTCAGCGACGATAGCCATACGACGAAAGCTTGTCAACGATCGCGCTCTATGCGCGGATTACAAATTTGCAATGTAGATAAAACATATGCGTATGCAAAACAACAACCCCAAGCAGCCGACCCCGCGCACTCACAAGTAATCGTCAAAATATAAATTTTTCTCGCAATGCACAACGACCAACTCAATCAAACGACATGCACGACAGCGATTGCGACTCCCCGGCCATGTACTATCAACACAAGTACCCCCCAAACAGCCGACCCCGCGCACGCACAAGTAATCGCCAAAACATAAATTTTTCTCGCCATACACAACGACCAACTTGACCAAACGACATGCACCAGAGCGATTGCGACTCCCCGGCCATATACAATCAAATTCCCGCGACCCTGCACATGCGCAAACAATAATATCATCACGTCCAGGGCATATACGACAGCGACTCGCCTTCTATGTACAACGCAAGTACCCCCCAAGCAGCCGACCCTGCGCACGCACAAGCTATCGTCAAAAGACACAATTTTCTCGACATGCACAACGGCCAAATCGGCCAAAGGACATGCACGACAGCGATTGCGACTCCCAAATATGATGGCGACGATATCCTACCCCCTGCGATGCGACTGACGGAGCCATGCGATACTCGCTCGCGAGCGTAGTCACAGTCGTTTGGAGGAACACAGCTCCATAGACAATACACACAAATAGTGCTCAGCGCTGATCGCTGAGCTGGGATAGCTGCGCTGTCGTCGCATGGATCGCCCCGAGGAACATGAACCTTTAGAAATTTAATGTAGAAACTAAATAAAATTTTATTTTCGATATTATATGGATAATAACAAAAAAAAAGAAAACAGTAGAGTTACTCACGGTTTAAGTGCATCGATGAACGATCGATCATCCTGCAGTTGGAGTTCACCATTGATCATCACAATAAATTCAAATTCAGTAAAATTTAAATACTGAGTGGAAACGACTATATAACGAAATTAAATATGTTCAACTGGGCTCGATTTCGATTACTCCAAAGGAAATCGCTCACTCTTCAGAACGGTTCAGTGGTATAGCCGCAATCGACAGTCGAAAAACTTGTTTCTTTTTTATGTCCATCAAGTTAGCATTACCACTTAAAAATTTTCAAGTCGCGTATAGTGGATTAATTGTCGTGAATTTGTCTTGAAAGAAAAAAATTTGTCGCGTTTGTTTTTTAAAAAATATGCTGTAGTAATGCTAACTTGACAGTCAAGTACATAATCCACTATACGCGACTTCGAAATTTTTAAGTGGTAATGCTAGTTTGATGGACATTTCTTTTTTTTTCTTAACAACCCTGTTATGGTCACATTTGATTATCTGTAACTTGAAAACGGCAGGAAATAATGCAGGAAATAAAAGCTGTAGAGCATGAAATTCTCCGTTCAAAAAGAACCTAATCTTTTTAATTCGTTTAATAAAATAATTCAGAAATACGAAATAACTAGAGTCGTGTTTTTGAACGAGTGTTCCCTTAAGGGGACTACGGAGCTTCATTTTAACTGCGCAGATATCTGTGCTAAATATCTGTTGAAAAATCTGTGCAATTATCTTAACTGAAGGTGTGTAGGCTAGATTCGATTTTCGTTAAATTAATTCCGATATTTCGTTCAGTTCTATCAGTTTTGACGAAGTGTGCGCATCGTACGTGGCTGTTTAACAATGGACGATAGAAAAAAGAGAGCCGCGTTTTGTTGTATGTATAATTGCAAGTTTGTTGATAGAATAAGAAGAAAGAAAGAGGAGAAAACGTCGCGGGAAGTGGTGCAAAGATTGTTATCTGCAAAGAAGTATTTTGCCCAGTGATTACCATTTACTTAATGAGTTACAGGGAGGCCATTCTGGGGTGGGCAACCCCAATTTTTTTTTTCTTTTTTGACTTCAGATTTGGAATCAGCCATCCCAAATTACCTTGTAGTTCGAACCAGCCCGATCGGACACGAAAACAGGGTGTCCATTCTAGGGTGGGGAACCCCAAAATTTTTTTTTTTTTTACTTAAGATTCGGAATCAGCAACCAAAATGCATTTATTGAGTGGAGCTCGTCTCACTACTCATGTCACATTTCTCAGTGAAATTTCTTGTTATTTTAGTCTAGCTCTCTTGCACTAACTTTATCTTTTCTTATTTTCATTTTCAATTTCCTTCATCATTCCATGAAATTCCCTTTTATTATTTTCGTAACTACTTCTTCTCTAACTCTATCTTGACTTCTAATCTTTCATTTCTTTCAGGCCAGAAGTGTCAGCACAAGTAGCTTTAGGAGTCTGAGTCAGGTACTAGCACAATCAAGAACGAATTTTAGAAAATATGCAAGTGGAAAATTATCATTTCGTCCGTTTTTCTGATAAATCAGACAACGGAAATGACATTTCCTGACATATTCGTAGTGCACTTGTATAGTTAACGAAACATGAAGTTGGCTACTATTGTACTGAGTAGCTGTTTCTGGTTCCTTTTCCAAAATAGTTAGCGACTGTAGTGAAATTTTGTCTTGACTTTTGTTGATTTTTTCCTTCCATATCTAGTTCCTGTTTGATTTTCTATAGTGAGGATTTGATATTTTCACTCCTTTTTTGGTATGCATTCATTTGAGAAATGATGTGACATGGTCTTCGGACTAATGAAATTTTTTCTTAGCGAATTTTTGTTTAGATACTTTTTTTATACCAATGATACCATAGTAGAGTTGTAAGGTTATTGATTGTTTCTGAATGCACACAATCACTTTCAAACATTAAGACACAAGTAGTTACAGGAAAACCATAAATAAATTTAATCAACGTCAATTTGAGTATTAATTAACAAGGAAATAAATTTCTGCTCGAATTATTATTATTTTTTTTTTTTATTAATACGTACATATCGTATTTAGTCAGTCGTGCATAAATATTTCATAGAACAAATAAAAATGATTCGGCATTATTAATAATTCGTAATACGGCAATGAAAAATTTCCGAAGAAAATGTGATTACAAAAAAAAAAGCGTTCGAATGCATGTCGTTCTGAGTTAATTTTAATGAAATTAGTTGCTATTAATTTACCACATATAAATAGCATCATTCATTTATGTCGCCTTATGATATTTGATTATATAAAAATTAAATAAAAACTTACCGAATGTAATTTTACTGTATAGAAATAAACCACTGATTATATGAAGCTGTATGGGTAACATTTACGGTGATTGTGTACTTTTATGGAAAATGTCCGATAATTTATTATTATTATTATTATTATGAATTTATTGGCTAAGACCTCTAAAACAAATAGAAGCATAGTAGTGTATATTATACACTACTAAGCTTATGTTTGATTGGGATTCTATTTTAGCATTTGCAGAAATTGTGTCATACTGTCGCTTGTTCACAAAGAAAAATATACTGGAAATAGAAACTGAATTAGATTTAGTTGGGATTGGTGGGAAATAAGGGTTGGCGGTATACTTACCCAAAAATTCATGGCGTTTTCGAGGTGATCTTCCAGTAATGTCCACTTTCCTTCCAAATAATACGCTCGCAAAGACGCCGGCGATATCCTCCTAAAGTCGGAAAGAGATTTTACAGAGAATCGGGGAAATATAAAATATCTAGAAATGTAAATACTTATCTGAGTTGCCAAGGGAAAACGCTACGGATCTGCACGGGAGATAAGCAAAGAAAATGAATCAGCAAATGATACGGCTGTCATGACCGATCAAATGAGGTAGGTACTACATTAGACGTCAACGGAGTCGACGTACTAATATGGTTGTTGTTGATCGGTCCTAATTGATCGTTCTTCGGAAAAAAACGTTTTATCTGGCACACTGTTTAAGCCCTATCCAACCAGCACAAATGTTACTGTCATATACATAAATAGTCGTTTTTAGATGATTGTGCTGCTTGGGTGGGATTGGAACGGGAAATTTCTTTGTTCGATTTGCCGTCAACATGAAAGATTTCCCATCGTCACGAGATTGTGAAAGAAGAAGAAAACGACAACGAAAATCGACAAGACATTCCAGTAAGGCTCTAAAATGGAGAGTACGCTCGCGGCCATTTTGTTGACATCGAATGGAGATTTGTGCTGATCGAATGGACATATGAGAGAGAGACAGCACTAATGTTGTTAACTGGGAGCTGTCATTTTTACATGCCTGTCACTCCCCATTGGTTGGCAACAAAATGGCGTCGAGTGTACCTTCCTTTTTAGTGCTCTAATTCCAGGTGGAATTTTGTGGAGAATGGGTTTTTTCAGTTCCTGAAAGTATGGACAGCATTGTGGAGCAGAGACATTCGATTTGAGCGTCGCGACGCGGCGTGGAAATCCCCGGAAGAATATTTAGTTCGACCGTTTTTCTAGTCAGTATAGTTGCCGCAACCGGGGTAGGTGTATTATAAGGGTATGACAACGGACGCAGTGGTGGTCTATGTGTGATTTTGATCAGTTATTTTGTGGTCAAGACAGCCCTTCTAACCTAACCTAACTTACATGATCCCAAATACACTTAAAATCTATTCATTTGCCTAACCCATAGTGAGGCATAGCGCGTCAACTACTCCTGCGCGCATCTGGCTCCACGACTAAGCCAGTAACTAACAATCGTTGGGGCGACCGGTAGCTCAGTGCGTAGATGCATCAGCCTCAAGTCTGAGTACCGCGTTCGGGTTCGAATCCCGTCCACGACGTTTGTGGCCATGGATGTTTGTGTTGTCTTCCCCATGTGGTGCGGGGTGTAATAATAAGCCGCAACATCTCCCGGCTTGTCGCAGGTAGGCGGCTAAATGGGGTAGCAGGAGGTGTGCTGGTCTTCCCCGAAATTAGTTTATGCCAACGAAACGTCAACTGGGCCACATGGAACAGTTGACGCGCTGTACCCCACAAGGGGTTAGGACAATTGAGTACTTGGTCTGCCTTATCAATAAGGATAGGGCCCGATTTCGTGGCATGTCCAGCTATATATTATATAAAATAAAGCTATCACCCTTCCGCAATAATGTGTGATCCATCCACTGACATACTCCAGTTCGTCGATTGACATCTGACCCATACGCCGACTCAGCTTTTCGTCTGGTATTGTCTCCTGTCAGAAAATTCTTAAATGTCGTCGAAGACGAAGTTGACGAAAACTTGTACGCATTTTTCGTGGCATCCCAGTGTTCCTTTATGCCGATAGCCGGGTGAACTGCTTCCTGCCCAAGATGGGCGTTGCCCTCCTGTACGACAGCTGGACTTTTGAGTCGTGCGCTGTCAAATGTAGGGTGCCTGGATCTTTCGTCACTAGGACGATGCACGGCTGCAACTGCATGCAATCGTATATTAACGATCATAATATAATGATCGTTTTCCATTCCAATATCGGCGCGCCTCTTATTTGGCACGTTCAGAAGGCAACTTTTGAATCTTGTTCTAATGACAAAGTGGTCAATTTGATTTTGTGCTCAGTCCCGATCAACTGAGGACCGGCTGATATTGTGGCAGTCTTTATTCTCAAACATGGTACCACCAATGAAGGATCTCTACAAATCCTTCACTGCTGTCGTTTCTGTCAGCAAGACTTTGTCTTTTCGACACATGCCTAAGACCATCATTATCAGCACCCACTTTCGCATTCAAATCCCCCATAACCATTGTAACGTCTCCTTTGGGTGTTCTGCTGAGGACGGCGTTAGGCTCTTTGAAGAAGAAATTTTTCGCCACAACATTGTCGATTTTTCTAATGTTATGAGCATAACATTGTATAATTGATATGTGTCTCATTTTGGTCCAGAACCTGGCGGTCTTGATCCTGTCGGAGATCGGATCCCAGGATAAGAGACTGCTTTGTGCGGCTCTGGTTAAAAGGAGCCTTGAACCTGATTCATGAGCACTTCCGGTAGCTTTACTAGAAAAACCTTTCCGAGGTACTTCTCCTCTGTTCCACCATCTTATATCACTAACTGCCAAGATGTTTAGTTTATGCCGCCGAAATTCACTCTCTAGTTGACGAAATCGTGCGTTCTGGGACCCTCTGATCCATCGTCCAAGAGAGTAGGTACATTCCAGAAACCAATCTTTGCCATGGAACGATAGCCAAAAGTCGCAACCGATGAGTCAGTTCTTATCCGAGGCATAGTTGACGTTTAGTTAGCATATGAGAGACTTCGGATGATGCAAGTTGCAGGCTTACACAGCCTGTCCATTTGTAGCCTGTTTCTACGACGTGCTGGGAAAGGCTAGATACATATGTATGAATGATATATGGCAAAACGAATGATTTACATACAGTGAGTCACAGTAAACATGAACCACCTTATGTTAGAGAAGGAATTATTAAAAACATGACTGAAAAACATTTCAGATAAAAATTGTTTTCATAAAAGTTTATTGTCTCAAAATGTAGGTCTCTTATTTCAGTGTGTTTCATAATTATTTTTTCTTTTTAGTTCACGAAATAATTATATAAACTTCAAAAGTTCCAAAATACAACGCACAGTCAAACTGAACCACTTAAATAAAAGAAAATGCATACACATGGTACCTGCTTCGGATGGTCAATACTTTGATGATAGATAGTACCGTTGATTTGTGGAAAATTGACATCAAAGTGGACACTCTTTTTTTAACCCTTATAGAGTTATAACATTTGTTTTTAAATTGTGACAAATAGCAACTTGACTTTCCCAACAAAGTCAAAATTTACCACTCTCCCAATCATTTAATCCAAAATTTGAGCTCACTTTCTGAAACTACGAGTACATAAAATTTCATGTAAAACAAATAAAATTTTCCGGTTTCGAAATTCACCGTTACTTCAAAGATACAACTGTTCAAACAATCAAAATCGATTTTTCATTTAAAATTCAAATGATAATTTTTCAACGGTACTTTGAACTGACAAATCTGCAAATTTGACAATAGTGGCCCCAATGTGATGGCTTTCCAACGATATATTTCTTTGATACGTTAGGATTCAAAAATTTTCGATTAATACGCATTAAAGGAAAAAAACATGGCCTAGAGAAATCGACCCGGAATATTGGGTTGTCCGGAAAATCATTTCGTTTTTTTTTCATGATTTTCAAACTTCTTTTATTAGTACAAGCAGCAAACATTAATCAATTATATATCGGCCATTTAGTTCGATGACCTTTTGCCATCTTTCAGTCGGCTGTATAAAGCCGCGCTCCAAGAAAGTGTGGTCTTTAGGAGCAAAAAACTGAATCAACTCATTTTTGACGAATGTTTTTACATTTAAATGGTTCTACAGTGAACGGAATAAGTGGTAGTCTGATGGTGCAAGGTCAGGACTATACGGTGGGTGAGGCATCACTTCCCAGCCTAAGGCCAATAATTTTTTACGAGTGACCAAAGATGTATGGGGTCTGGCGTTGTCTTGATGGAAGATGACACCCTTACGATTTGCCAGTTGTGGTCGTTTCTCCTTGATTTCTTTGTCCAATTTCACTAGCTGGCGACAGTACTCATCTAAATTGATAATTTGGTTGCTTGGGAGGAGCTCAAAACAAACAATACTTTGGAAATCCCACCAAACAGCCAACATGAGCTTGAGGGATATCTGCTTTTGATGTCGATTGTGCAGGTTCATCTCGCTTACCCCAAGATCGTTTTCGCACAACGTTTTCGTAAACAACCCATTTTCATCGCTTGTTAAGAATCGCTTCAAAAATGGGACGATTTCGTTATGTTTCAGCAGCAAATCGCAAACGTTAATCCGTTTGGTGAGGTGAATTTCCTTCAATTCGTGTGGAACGGTTGATTTTGATAAGTTCAATTTCTCCGCTATCTCTCGTGTCGTACTCTGCCGGTTAGCTTCGATCATTGCCTTTATTTTGTCGTCATCGACAGCTGTTGGACGACCAGAGCGTGAACGAAAACAATCGAACCAATTCTGGCACTGGCGTTCTGTCAATGAGTCCTCACCATAAACATTGCACAAATTCTCTGCGCTTCCATTGCGTTTTTGCCTTTTCGGTAGTAAAAAAAGCAAAATATGTCGAAAATGTTCACTTTTCTTTTCCATTTTCAAGTCGATGCCACGTAAAGAGTTGTGAACAGAGGACCACCAATTTGTGACTGATTATAGCTTGAAATGTCAGCTGTCAAATGGCAAAAAAAATCTAACGTCGCCATAATTTTTTTTCAATAACAACGCCATCCCTTGAAAGGTAGGGAAATGACTTTCCGAACAACCTTCACGAAAAACTGTAAGAAAGGACTTCTGACCCCCTTTCTCCTAGACTTCCGGACCAGTGGCGT
This sequence comes from Chloromyia formosa, assembly GCA_964017055.1. Lineage (NCBI taxonomy): Eukaryota > Metazoa > Arthropoda > Insecta > Diptera > Stratiomyidae > Chloromyia > Chloromyia formosa. Next base: position 136,596,074 of record OZ024813.1, read on the forward strand.
GGCGTGATAATTCAACTAGGGGAAGCAATTGGTATTAAAAATTTACTATTATTATGCTTTCCACAAATTTACTGCGTATTAATTGAACCCCTCTCGTTAGCTACTTTTAACATTTCTAATATAAAAGCACCCAGGAATCACGAACGGGGACGTGAGAGTAGGTATACTGTATTTTATCAGCATTTTAATTCCCATGCTACCAATATATAATAATTTACTTTTAAATAAATAATTGTAAAAATTATATGTTGGTAGACTTATCAAAAAAGCAAAGCTGTAACTATAAGTATATAAATAAAGCATATTCGAATTATTAGAACTACTATAACAATAACAACAATAGCAAAAAAATTGCAAAATAAATATCCATACACTCATAAAGAAAGTAATCATGTTCAGCGAATCAAAATTTGAATAATAAAAACAATAACAATACAATAAAAATTAAAAATAATTCAACTATTTACTATTTAAAAAATCACAGTTAGTGAGTAAAATAAAATAATAATAATTGGGCAATAAATATATTACAAGTCAAAATAAATAATAAGATCCGTACATACTATTATTTGTAATTTAATTCTATTCGTCTTTCTTTTTTTGCGAATTCATCTATAATATCTGTATAAAAACTTTGCTCACACAAACATGATTTAAGGAAAACCTTTTCAATTGACATTATTGCCAAGTCGCTAAGCCGTTGTTCGCCTGTACAATTTCTAAGATACGTTTTAATCCTTTTTAAGCAAGAAAAACTGCGCTCTGCGGACGCACTGGTTACTGGTAATGTTAAAACTAAACATATTAATTTATAAAATTGTGTGAAGCTATCTTTTAATTTGTTATTAATGAAATAGTTAAAAATACCTTGAAAAGATTTTCCCTGCAAATCAGAATCAGAATAAAGCACAATGAGTTCAGTCTTTAATGAAATATGGTCAAATATATCAGCATAAGTTTTAGTTAAATTTAGTAAAAGATTGTCTGGAAATGTTTTCAAATATTGGTTAAATTTAGAAGAATCTAATAGGTTTAAAAATGTGAAACTTGCTAAGGATGAAAATCTTGAATTTATTTCTGCGGTAATATTATCTATAATTTCGACATAAATACGTGTAAAGAATAGTTCAACATTTTCATTACTGTCAACAAGGCACCTGGCTTTTTTCCGGCGTTGTGGAGTTTCGCAAATAGATGTGGTTTGGGTCCAAATTTCCGTGAAACTATTTCTTAACGATTGAAGTTGATTTTCAAAATCTGTAATTTTTTGAATGCAGTACATTATATCAGTTTGTTTACTTTGAAATATATCGAAAAGTACGTCGGTTTGTGGAAAAATTTTAGAAAAAACATTGAGCAGGAAAACAAACTGAAAATCTGTAAGTAAAACAAGAAGTCCCCTTGCGCTATTAACGGTCTCGCCATCCCACTTTCCACTCTCATTTTCAATGATATATTCAAAGAGTTCTTTTAATTGATCTAAATTATCAAAAATGGTTAAAACTAATCGACCATTAAAAGTCCAACGTGTTGGAGCTAATTTTGGAAGCCTTTTTTTGAGGAATAAATCTAGTGCAACTGTTCTCTTTGTTGAATGATTAAAAAATGTTGAAAAACAAGTAATAGATTGAAAAAAAACTCGACATTCGCGTATTTTATCGCATGATTTAGATAAAACTAAATTTAACCGATGAGCGAAGCAATGAATATATATTGCGTTTTTATACACATCCTTTACACGTGTTTGTAATCCAGTTATTTTACCAGACATTACCGAAGCCCCGTCATAGCTTTGACAAATAAGTTTGTTACCGCAATTGAATTTTTGAACAACATCTAAAACATCAAAATCATCAAAATATCTGTAAAAGTTATGAAAGTTTCTTTAACCTCACCGGAAGGAGTAATGTAACGAAAGGTTGTTGAGAGTTGAGAACGACATGAAACATCGGTTGTTTCATCTAATATTATTGCTATAAATTTAGTTTGCTGAATTTCATTATAAATCTGTTTTAATAAAATTTTAGAAATGCTACTAATGAGATCGTTTTGAATATAATTTGATATTCCGGAAAAAACAGTCGCTTGCTCCAAGTGAGCTCGCAAGTCCGGATTATATTTAGCTCATCATCATCGTGGCGCGACAGCCCGACGTCGGGCCTTGGCCGCCTGGGATTATATTTAGCTAAAAGATTTAAAAGTTCAACGTAATTTCCCCTATTGCAAGAATTCACATTTTCATTGTGACCACGAAATGCCTGTTCTTGACATCCTAAATGGCACACAACGTCAATTAGCATTTTTAGTATATCTCGATTTTTCGAAACTTTCTCATTGTGCAATATTATTGAAGATCTATGTTGGCTACTTAATAATTCTTCAATTCTAGGACCGGAACCGAACTTGGAAAGAAGAAGTACTGACTTTAAATGATCAACGCTTTTCGTACCATGCCTGTCCACAGCTTTATGTAAATTATTTAAGTCACAAAACCCGGTAGTTCGCCAAACATTTGAATCATTTGAAAATAACAAGCATGGCCAACAAAATAATTTTTGCTTGGTCTTACAACCGGTAATCCATTCCGTATCTTCATAAATCTTAGCAGTAAAATGCCTAGTACATCTTTTTGTTTTAGAAACAATTTCCAAAATCGGTTTCGGTCGACCCTTTTCGATAATGTCTTTTTTTTCTGCGAAAGATCGAGATCCAAAAGACAATCGAAAAAGATCATCAACAACACAATATTGATCCATGCTACTTTAAAAACAAATCAAAACACTATAAGCAATTATAAGCACCTAGACCGATTAAAAAACCCCTTCACCTTTTCACCAACAAAAAGCACACAAATCGCACTACACTAAAGCACTACATTAGAGCAAATGAGTTTTAAATTTAACGGCTCATTCAATTCCTTGTGACGTCAATGACTTGAGGCAGTATTACCATCTCCCACTTATTTTTTCTTGGAATTTTCCGTTAAATGGTTTTCGATTAGATATAAGTTATTGAAATATGCATAAATATCCCTATAATTGAGTTCGTCTCTTACTAATACTCGTATACACTAATAATTCTATGCGAAATCACTTCTTCTCGAATTTACCAATAATAATTTTTAACCATGAAGCCATTATATTTCAAATCGAAACTTTTTCCACAATTCAATTCCTATCCTACTCTGGTAACCCTTGTGAAACTCATATAGCACATCACATACGCATTGCAACACAGCAAATATTTTCAGTCCACAAGAAAATACGAACAAAGAGGAAATGGGAAGAAAAGTTCCCCAGCGTCCATGCGCCAGCAGCTCCGCTGCAGGCAAGAATTTCCTCTACTACATGTGAGGGGAACTTGGAAGCAAATTCCTGAGTGCTTCCAACCTACCGTGTACGTGAATTTTTTTTTATCGCGACACAGTAGGTTTACTGGGGAAAAAAATAAACGCTCATAGATGCAAATTTTGATATGCTTCCATGTGTCTTCTTCTTGGTGTGGTGTGGTGGTTTTCGCGGTGTTACCAATTCGGCTGTGTAAGATATTCGCGATTAGTTTCTTTGGAACTTTTATTTACATAGACTGTGCCGAAGAGTTTTTTTCGAGACTTTTTTGCGCGATTCAGAAAAAATTATTTAGAAAATTTTCCACCAATCGCCAAATATAAGGGAAGCAATGCTTCCCTTGCTTCCATGGACGCCACGCCACTGTTCCGGACCCCCTGCCAACAGAGACTTTGGAGCATATATTCAGAGGGCTCTCCATATTATGCATTGCGCCAAATTTCAAAAGTATGCGACCTTTTTTTTCTAGGTTGAAGTAAATTTATTTAATCTGCACTTCATGTTTTTTTTCTCTAATGCGTATTATTCGACACACAGGTCCTACGCTAACAATATTGAAACCGCTATTTCTGGAAAATTTATGAATGTTCTTAGTAATGCCCAGCAGACTACTACTTGGGCTTGTTTCGCTGCTTGGCATTACCTGTGCTGGTATGGGAGCAGCACATGGAAAGTTTCCATAAAGGTAACCAGAAAGCTGCAAGTTTTCGTTAACTCGTGTTTTAATCGAATTTTAGGAATTTTCTTGCCCGAAGCACCGATATCAAATAAAGAGCTGAGTCGGTGTACTGGTCAGATGTCAGTCGGCGAACTGATACACAGGCAAAAATGGCAGTGGATAGATCACACATGGCGGAAGGTTGATAACTGCATTGGTTTACATGCCATGAAATGGGATCCCATTCCCAATTAAGGCCCATCAAGGGGTTGTCCTAGAAAGCCATGGCGCCGATCTGTGGCAAGTGAGAGAATTCTGTTCTTTGTGACCAGTTTAATTGTCTCATTTGTATGTGCAAATGTAAACAGTTCTAGCTGTCAAAATCTATCTCGGGTTCGAATCCCGACGTTCATGGCCATGGATGTGCAGGAGGTGCATGCTGGCAACTGAATTCTCCGAAACCAGTTTATGCCGTCGAAACGTCAACTGGGCCACTTGGAACAGTTGACGCGCTATGCCCCACAAAGGGTAGGGCAATTGAGAGTATAAGCTGTTTGATATTATTATCGTCCTATAAATTTTTAATTTGAGTATGGGTGCCATTTAGCGTTTATCTATATAATAAACTTTAACTAGACATTGTAAAAACGGCCCTATGTTTGCTATTTTCGAACCCCTCCAGAACTGTCTCTATACAATCCATCCAAGTGAAAAATCAATCAAAATTTGTCAAAGAACATCTACTGCAATTGCACGCAACTTGGTCACTAATACGTGACCCAAATAAAGGCATGAGTATGTACTACACTACAGTCCTGTCAGTATTTGTTCAGTCGTTCCTCATTTTAATTTGAAGCCCATTCAAGAGACATGCACGCACAAGATGCACAACAGTCGTCAGAGGACTCTATAAAACACACGTTCTTGTCACAACCTACATTTTTATAGCCTTCGGACCTTTTTAGTTTGCCTCAAATTAATAACACCACCAGACTCCTCTTACATTGTTTCCTTTTTGCCTTTGTCAAGGTTTCATGCTCTAGTAGCGCACAAGTGACTATACAGAAGCACAATGATGCTACAAAAGGAGTACATATTTTAATATTCGTAGATGATAAAAAGACACTTATAATGATTAAAAGGGGGAATAAAAATGCGTTTGAATATGATGTAGAAGTAAAATTTTAAGGCAAAGTGAGCTGAAAGGGCACCGCGTTTCGGGAATTGACTGCGGAGCATCAAAGGGTATTCGAAAAAAGTACCTTGAGGAGAATGTGTTAATTAAAGAAAACTTGTAGGTATGGTTATTAATTGCTTTCACCCTTCCAGGAGCATGGGCACGTCAACATCTCCTGCATTACTATGCCTTGTTAACGTTTCGATGGTATATTTTTTTTTTCGGATTTGGCAGTTGCTATCATGCTCCTTCTATACGCGCCGTCTTTATACTCACAAGCTCGGAGCGCTGTGGGAGTTCTAGTAGTACCCATAGGCAGTTTTTATTAACGCGTCGAAGATTGAACCTCCGTCTGTCTAGATGTTGCATCGTAGGGTGGTGACCGTGACGACATGGCTACCGAACACGTCATATTACATACGTACGTATTATTCCAATTTTTTAAATTTATGAATTTGTAAAGCCTCAGATTACCACAGTTGCAACAGGTGGTACTTTCAAATTTCTTAAATCAGGGCTCTGAATAAACCAGAAAAATTAACGGCTTGTGAGCTAGGAAACCGGGGGTTCACAGTTGAAGCTTTAGGGAAAGAACTCATTTAGTTATTCCGGACAGTTGTTAAGGAATGCATAAAATATACACCGTGTATTTATAAAGGGCAGTATTTATTTATCTAATTAGTGAATCCGAAGTTTGCAATCAAAAGCGCGCGTACTGGGCAAATTCGATTGCTTGAACGCAGCGCTAAGTAAAGGAAAGAAAAGAAGGAAAACTCGGAAGACTTCGGAAGAACAAGTTACTCTAATGTTTACATAATCTACAAAGCAATAAGTACTCTACCTGTATCTTCTGCATTGCAGAACGGACTTTTTCCATGTTGAAACTAATTAAAAATCGACTCCGTTCTAACAAGTGTGGAAAGCGCTTAGGACACCAATGCTGATCAGATGTGAAGGTAGTTTGGAATTGGACGATATTTCGCTAATAAAAGCAGTTGATTGATACCAGGTTTAGTAAAAAATTGTATTTTGTTTGAAAAAATGTTGTTTTATATGAAACTTGCTTGGCTTGAGAAAAAAGCTGCGTTTAGTATTTTAAACATTGAAAAACTTTTTTGAAACTGTCTCATGATTTTCTGAGAACGCTTAGGTTTCAGATTCGAATTTATGAAACATTGTAAAGTGGAAAATAATCAGAAATTTCCGCTGATCAATTTCCACTATTTAAGATTCTAAGTGGTTTTCTTCGTTTTGACAGTTCATGACAAGTTGTGTGTCTTCGTACATAACAGCGTGAAGTCATGTGTTGTCTTTTCTCTGGTTTGATGGTGGTTTTAAGTAACCACCTAAAACCTAAAAGTATAGTGTCGTTTGTCAATTTGTTCTTTACATCAAAAGGGTATGTTTTTTGTATTTCTGTACATTTATGTGATGCCACAAGCTGTCATCATCTGTCAACTGTTAGTATTGTTCATAAAGCGACGCAGATAGGAGGTGCATACCAGAAACTACAATATCCGAACAATGTATGCTATCTAAACATCAATAAAGCATAGTAATGTAAGAGATGTTGACGCGCCCATGCCCTCGAAGGGGTCATAGGAATTAACATCAACCGCTAAGGCCACCTGCCTTATCGGTATCGGACACATAACGGACCTTATGTGTTTGCCCCCTACAAAATTCAATATTACGTTCAGGCAATCATTGTAGTATAACATTGTGTACAGCAGATGGAAATATTTGACGTATGTTGTATGATGTGTGACGGCCAATAATACAAAAATTTGGGCCCCGCCAAACAAAAAGTTCATTGTATTTATGAACGCGCTCTACGATACTAATCTAGAGCTCGGAATTCAAATCTCGGCGCGGTCAAAAACTGCCGGTGAGTACTAATAAAACTCTCCAAGTGCTCCGAGCTTGTGAGTATTAAGCCGGCGCGAATAGCAGGTGCATGCTAGCAACTGCACTTTCGAAAAGTAGATATGCTATCGAAACGTCAACAAGGTTTAGGAATAATAGAATTATGTGTGTCAAATGTCATGTTCAAGGAAAACCTTTCAACAATTTCGAGGGTGGTTCACGTAAAACCATTGCCACGAAAAACCAAAAATAAAATAAAAATATCTCCCACTTATATTGTCTGAAGAAATTAAGCTTAAAGAAACAAAATCAAGGACGTTAAAACCTTCTTTGGTTACGTTTTCGTTTAAAGAATCAAAATATTGAATTTTACAAGTAGTTGTTTGAAGTAAATTATGAAGGATATAACGAGAAGCCTAGTGACCACGGGCTCGATTTAGATGACGGACAACTCATTTAAAATTATATTAATTAAAATGTTTATAATTTATGTAAGGCCTTGCAATAAAACAGTTTTTTGATAACCACGTGCTGGTAATTTAATATTATTCTTCATTGCAGTTTATTATAAAAATATTTGCTTTTGTTCACTAACTTGAAAGGTACCAAATTTTGTAACTTAACGCATTTTCACTATCGATAGTTCTGCAAAGCCCGTCATATTCGCAGTTAGAATGCAAAACCTGCCATCTTTAAATTTTAAAAGATATACTATGTATATCTTTTTATTTTCCGAACCTTAAAAGAGCTTTTTTCTATATTCTATGATAAAGTAAGCCTAAGGATGTTTTGTTTATTTGTCAAAAATCATTTGAAACACTTTTAGCAGATAGTACATCTTAGTACGTCAGGTATCTTGTAAACCTTTTATTTTAGTTGATTTATTGTATAATTTTGGACGTAGGCTCATGTGCCAATATGGAGCATCCGCCATTGGCCATGAAAGTACCTGAAAACATTACAGCCCTCATACCAATTAATCCAACTATATGTTATCGAACCCTTTCAAATAGAAAAAAGTACGACTTTCACTAAAAAGAGTACATATAAAAAATAGTAAATTTCTTTATTGTTTAAAATTATTGTGATCTTGATATCTCATGTGCCAACGCTGCCGTCGTGAAATGATAAACCTCTTGTCAAGAGCTTCACTTTATAAGGTACCGTACGTTTGAATGTTTTTCTTTATTTTATTTTTTTTGCAATAAATAACGAGACGTTAGATTCTTTCTTTTTTTAAGTATTTTAGTATCTTTCATTTCAATGAGTTCTGTACAAAAATAAAGATGTATAACGGAAGAATGTAATTTTGCACAATTTAATCGCCAGTCATCATTTCCATGAATTCTGAAATTAAAAATAAAGGGAACTGTTATACCTTATACTTGATTATTAACTTATGTTCGTACGTACCATCGAAATCTACAGTGCCTGAGCCATCAGTATCAATTTCAGCGATCATTTCGTCCAATTGATCGTTGTTCAATTTGTCATCAAGAGCCTGTAGAATTTCTCTAAGTGACGCAACAGGGATGTAACCGTTGCCAGCCTTGTCGTATAATCTGAAGGCTTCCTTCAACTCTTGTTCCATAGCAGCATCGTCCTCCTCCTGGTAGTGTTGGGCAATTCGACGGAAAGAGTCGAAGTTGATTTGTCCAGTTCCTGAAAAAAAAATGGCACAGGGGTTAAAGTCAGAACTTTTATTCAAGAAATGGAAATTAATGTGTCTACAACCAAATTGTATACTTCCAATTAGTTATTCAACATTCGAAGTCGTAAGGAGTTTAAATGATACCCAAGAAATACAGAGCATTCGTACACCATTCCCTGCAAGCCAACTCGCCACTTCTATATTAGCAGGCAACGCGATAACCTCATCTTAAGTCGATGTGCCATATTTCACGTCATGTCATTACCCACGAATAAATCGTGTGTTATTCCGGATATCTTTTCCTTCGGTAACTAATGCCACGTAAATGCCAAAATCATTAAGACCCCATGGTTTTAGCGACCGCCGAAAAATATATCCAGAATGACGCATTAATCTTTAAAATCACTTTACCACATGCAACATTGAACTACCGCCCATGCGATGCAAAAACGTATCCCATTCTTTTGGATTTCGGCTATAATTTTCCATATGAATTATTGCATCCTATTCGGCAATAATTACCCTCTAGTCATCTATGAAAAAGATTGAAGAATGCTCAGGACCAATTGATCGTAAAGGCGGGGTTTCCTAGAGAAACGGTGCCATCAGCTGGCGGCCGTCACTTGACGGACGATACTCGTTGACAAATGATACAAATTGCTAGTATTTTACATCCTATCTAGTTAGTCTCATTTCTGGATAATACAAGAATGCAGTGAACTATCCTGAACCCCCCATACACAGCGAGGTGTACGTTCCTCTAATAAATTCTAGAACGGACAACTAACTCCAGGATCACCACAAACACCGAATCATAGAGATGAATTCCATTATTTCCTGGCTCCTTCCAGAAACAAATTTCCTGGTCACCTGACTGAAGTTATAGAAAAGCTGGGCGTTGTGTGTTTGAAATATGCACGGCTTAACAGTATTAATTCCACTAGCTATTCGAAAATTGTGATTTTTTGTGAATTTAACGAAAACTATGCAAAGACTGTAGAGGACGGCTGACTTTTAGCTTACCTTTCCAAATCCTTTTCAAATATTTGCTCTATGCTATGAGGTGTTTTGACTCTGATTTAATTCAGTGATTGGAAACTGTAACGTCAACATTCGAAGCACACAACTCATACCAAAAGATCTACATACGAGTCCTGAAAGCAGAATGACAACCAACCAATTTTCGTTACGCCTGTTTCTTAGTAAATTACTAAGAAACAGGCACTAGAGTGAAAGCGACAGAGAGGCCGGTAGATGTATTTGTTTAGAAATCATAGGCTGGGGAAATGAACAAAGAAACTTTTCTGGTTTATTTTCCCTATAAAGATCCTGTCAGATAAGCGATACTCTCTCTTCAACTTACGGATATAGAATACCTCACATCTCTGTTAAAGGCGAACATACACCATCCGGAATTCCGGACAGGCCGCCGGACAGGCCGTTTTCTGACACAGCCGTCTGTCAGAAAACGGCGGAAGCAAAGTTGTACACCTATTACATTCGTCTATTGAAATAAACGGCCTGTCCGGAATTCCGGATGGTGTATATCTTCGCCTTTACTCACTGTTAAATTGTCTGATCCTATTAAGTTTCCCAAAACGCAGCCCATGTCGGTCAAAATTCTGACAAAATATTGCGAATATTTTGTGGGAAAACGCTACATTGCTAGAAATGTTGGCAACCTACAATATATTAGGCGCGTTTTTTTGTACTCCAGTGAAAGTTAATTCGTCTGAAGCTTAAGCCTCGTTCAAAACATCGGTCCGTTTGAGCTACTCGATTAACTGTCAAAGTGCAATGGACCCCCGGCGTCAATTTAGCTTTTCAAAGTTTTTAACTGTCCTCGCAAAATTAAAAATTTAGATATATTTCCGGAAAAATATCTAGAATATGTTTACTGAATTTATAATTAAATTACAATAAATTGCGAACATTTTTAATTTACCATAATAAATTCGCCAGTTAGTGATGCAAGTGCCATCTCTTGAGATATCTATCAAGTGCAGGTTTATTAACCCGTAGAGCTATCCAGGTTAACGTATTGTTGTAACTGGGTGTTGTTAACCCAAATTAGCATCTACTGGAGCACAAAAGAACGCGCCTAATGATTACCTTCATATGCTAAAACAGTTCGGGCGGACTTTCCAAAAGCGGTTGATTCTAAAAAGGAATTAATTATTCGGCATTGCCAAGTATGTGGCCTCGTTTAGAATTGGCCATCGCAGCATCGCAATCGAATTATCGAAAAGAGCAAGTTGGATCAACATATTGGATCACGGCAATAAGATAATAGACTGATGTTTGAAGTGGCTGTGGCTCTTCTTTGGAACAGGTCCATTTGTCATCTAATGGACTCATTCAGAGAACACTGAGCTACGTAGCGACATCTACCCTCCATGTCACACGGTGCGACAGATACCTGTCAAAAACTTGTTTTGTGAGTACACCGGCTACATACCGAATTTGTGAAATCAACTGATACGCCAAATGTCTGACAAACGGCTGTATGTTTAAATTGTTTGGTTTGGCCGGGTTTCAAATCACTCGTAATAAGCACGTGGTATTAAACGCTACTGGTCACATACAAAGCAGTCGGAAGACCTGTGGCTAACTATGCTGCTCCTGTGTGGTATCAGAGCGTATTTGATACCGAGTAGCTTGAAACGGAATTAACATGTAACACACATACACACAATGCAAGTCTGACCATTCGCTACAACTGCAATACACGGTTCCTGCGGCAGCCGGTTAAATGCCCAATTAGCCAAACATGCACAGCAACGCGACCTCATAATAGAAGTCGTCCCGGTCTCATTGCTAATAACAGAATACGATGACGCGCATCATTAGTTGTCGCGCTATGCCCCAGGCCCCACTAGGAGCATAACCGCGCAGACAAAACGAAAATACAATTACCGAAAATCCCACTCACTTTTAAATTGTAATTGTCCCGTAAAATTTCCAATCGTCGTCTGTTCAAATTCAACCAAAAAACGCTCATATGATAAATGCCGCACGCACCACCTATGATGAGAATTGTGAAAACAAAAATGTATCACGCTCCAAGCCAAGGGAGCGTGGAAAATTTTCGCTCAGAAGGGGAAGTAGCAGCTCAGCAGCGGATCCATGGAGCAATTGCATTCAGACATTGGGACAGTAGCACTCCACAGCGCTCAAGAGGGGAAGGACCGCTCAGGGAGCGATGATGATTCCTGAATGCAGGCATTGTGAAGTATAAAATTTGGTTTCGAACCTAATGTACTCGTAATTTTCGACTGGCACGCAATTTGCTCTAATTCCGTGCGAAATCACTCAAGAGCTGTCCTAAATTCAATCGAATATGCAACGAAATTTTTAATTTGGTTATGTGTGCATTAGCGCTCCATCTGAGAGAATAAAGCTGGTGTCATGACAATAAATAAATAAACAAAATAAATTTATAAGAAAATATTATTTGTTTATGTACCTGTTGCCATGACACCAGCTTTGTTCTTTCTGATCAAATAAATTGTTGTGAGTATAAGTCAGAGCAGCTCTGAGATCAAAATGAGATAAGGGCAAGTTTTTTTTGGGACAGTTGCTCAAAAAAAAGAGTGATTTGGGACAATCTCGTACCCAATCGAAAATGACGTATGTACTCGTAACTACAAAATTGTAAATCGTATTTTCAAATTTTCAAACCACAAAATTTTGTTTTAGAGCTCTTTTAAAATCGTAAAACTATTAGATGCAGAAAATCGCACAAAATACAACAAAACGCACTACCTAGCTCCGCTGGGGAGTTTTTTTTTATCAAATTTCGTTCGAATAAACGGTGTACAAATGACTTAACTACGGTAATTTATTCGCGAATTTAATAACGTCGGCTGGCGCTTTCCATATTTCCATTTTCAACATTTTGTGCACGTGGACAACGAAATTTCGGTTTGGAATAGAATTTCGGTTTGATTTTTTTGCACTGCCACTTGGGTGAGTATCCCGAATAAAATTCTATTGGAATCAAGAATAAGAAATTTTTTTTTTTCAACTTATCTATCAACTTGTTTTAACTTGGTGTTTCTTTTTGTTAATGATGCCTGCAGGCGGGCCATACTTTTAATTTTCAAAATTTCTTTTCTAACGTGGTGTTAGCAACAGGAATGGGATCTGTTTTCTTTCACTGAGTTCATTTTTTTTTTCACTGTGTGACCCCCTTAAGATACTTCTTTTGAAAGAGGCTCACTGTTCTAAAAAGGTTGCCGACCCCTGACATACACCATACAATCGATCGTCAGACCGACGATCCCACAAAAAGTAAAATATCGGCAGATAAACATTGGTCCGCCGATGAGGCAAATTGGTGCGATTTGAACTAACACAGCTGATCCGTCGGCCGATATCGATGTCGAGCGACGAATCGGCCGATCGATCGCTTCGTCTATGGTGGTGGGTATTATGTCCGCGTACAATGAACTTAGCAATGTACACGGGTTACGGAGGCCTTCAACTCTCATGTCATGTTAGCTGCCTTGACCCCTTCCCCCCACACCCAGTTGAGCGCGTCAACATCTCTAGCATTTCTATGCCTTGTTAATGTTTCGATAGCAAATCTACTTTTCGGAAGTACAGTTGCTAGCATGCACCTCCTATCCGCGTCGTCTTTATTGGGACAAGCTCGGAGCACTGTGAGAGTACCCACAGGCAGTTTTTGCTCGCAACGAGATTTGAACTCCAAGCTCTAAATTAGTATCGTAGAGCGGTGACGGAACGACCACGGCACCGAACGCGACAAAACAATAACAACACATAAAAGCTCACTTGAGCTAGGCTTAATTTACATTGACGCATGACCCAGGTGAACTGCATGCTTTCGCTCCACAACCATCTACTTTTGAGTTGGTCGCCAATGTGTGTGCTCATGTGACTCATCCGGTTCACCCGGCTCATGCGACAATGTAAATTCAGCTTTACCAATTCCAATTTAACTACATATGCAACCGATTTCATTAAAACACCGTTTGTGAGCCAAAATAATAACTTTCTAGTGATGCATCGTAAATGAAAAAAAAGTTAATATAATATTCTTATCTTAAGGGGCTAACACATTTTGTACGGACATGAAATGGAAAAATAATTAGCCTGTCACTATAAGTGAATTATATCTAATAACTATTTTATTTATTAAATTATATCAATATCTATTTTTCTGTGACTAATATGATCACAACTATTATCCAGAATGCATTTTTTACCAGTAAAAACAAATTATTCACCCTAAAAATCGTAATTTTTTGTTCTTTCCGTTAATTCGGTAATCAACAATTCAATAAAAAATGCAGTGGAAACATTTCAATTCTCATGAAATCAAATTAGTGGACAACGGCTGGAATTTTAATTTCACAAAAAGGAAATAAATGTAGCCGATTTCGATGACCTGGAAAAAAATTAAAAAATACCACACAAGAAGCATTCTTTTTTTTTATTATCCCCACATTTCACTCCTCACCACTTTCTCAGCACATTTTTTAAATGCTGTGTTGAAATAAAGTGCCAGCCGAAAAAAGCGCCGCCCATTAAAGATACATCCTCCCGACTACTCAGAATTATTATTTATATAGCACTAATAAAAGATACACACATGTATAAGTATATCGCGAACAGTGCTGAATTATAATATCAACATTCAATCGAACGGCATATGCGCTGAGTGGTTGAGCTGCTTTTCATTTTCCACTTTTTCACTCCATCGCAATGCAATCGATTTCGAAAATCTATTTTAAATTAGCAATCAACTCTATAGTTGTAGCCGTCCGCCATAAACGTAATTTGAGATATATGAGAAAATTTTGGAATGCTTTGAAGTGATTCTGTCCCGTTGGGAGAGAGTAAGGCGCCGTTTAGAACTTGCGGTTCAACAAGCTGTTTGAGCAGCGGCACCCGTCTGTTAAACCGCAGCCTCTAAACGGCGCCTAAGATTTGATGAAAGTATGATTTCAAGGATATTTCGGAGAAAAATTTTTTAAAGGAGAATGTTATTGGCTGGAATTGTTGCATCGCAAAGGTGTTACATAAAGTTTGTCTGTGTTGAAAAACTTAACCAAAGAGGAATTTTGCATTTCAAATTCCATTTAATCCCAACTAGTTTCACGTACAATCCACCGATTATATTTAAGTTCCTGTGGCACCCCCTACCATTTAAGTTTTTATCACTCTACAAATTGGCGCACTATTTTTTTTTAATCATGATCAAAACGCATATGACACACTATTGAAATATCTGCTTCCATATGTTGATGTTGAGTGCAACATACTTTCACCGCCCGTCAATGCTAACTGCATTGTGCTACATACTCGAATTAAGGACAATCCTTACCTTCATCTTCTTCGGACAACAATTTCACCAATTCCGATTCGTCGAAACGGAAATCAAGTGTGGTCAAGATGGTGCGGACACGATCCTTTTCAATGTATCCAGATTTGCGGGGATCGAACATTTGAAATGCTTTAAGGAGGACGGCTTCTTGTTCTTCCGACTGGAAAAAAAAAATAAAAGAAAAATTAAGTAAGCCTTGATGAAAAAAGGATGTTCTTAGAACTTGAAGAAATGTTTGATTTCTGACGATTGGTTAAATCCTTCCCGGGTCATAGCCTTTCAATCACCTCATTTCAAATGAACGAATTGGAAACACTAGTTGCACTTTCAGTTCAGCACTTAAGTCTTTGAAACCAACCACTATATCTTCTACCATTCCCGATTCTGAGATCTATTCCTAATTTTTAAACAAAGTTCGCTCGGTTTTTTTCTTGTCCCAAAACTATGCACTAAAATTCACATAATTTTCAAAATAACAAAAAAAAAACACTTCTCCAAGTCAACCACAAATATCCATTTTTATCCAGGAAATACTAACCATTGTGCAAAATCTAAATAGGATGCTTCTGGTCCAATGGATGGGAACTGAATAATCTTTCCCGATCAAAGAGAGTATACAACCAATTGAGATACACGATCCAGAAGAGCTTCGCTCTCATTTTATACATGATTTAATAATTTTCCAGTGGATTTCGACAAATAAAAAAACTTATCAAAAAGCGAAACAGCATGGTTGAGCATTCTTCTTTGTCACATCGTTACATTCTCTTCGGCTCTCCACAGAATTTTCAAATTTCTGCTGAAGGCGAAGTGTGACTATTGTGTGTTTCCAAATCCTACAGATATTTTGGCTGCCGCCGTACAGATCTGGTGTGAAACAGACTATATGAGTGGAAAAGTTGTTGGATGATTTTGCAAACGCTAGAGGATTGCTATTTGGAGATCAACACCTACGAAAGTCGAGATGTAAAAGATATAATAAAACAATAAGACCACATATTTAAAACGAAGTTACAATGCGTGAAAAAAGTTTTTAGACATGCTGGCGAAACTTCGTCATTTATTTTGATTCTCATTCTCTATGAGAGATTCATTCAGCTGTCAGCTAATAACACGGCGTCCTTCTTCATGTACTTTTTTTCAATATATCACATGAGGGAAAGTAGTTTTATGGTATTTGCGATGGCTGGGACAGGTACCGCTCTGGGCGGTTGCTGTAGTACCCTCTATCTTGGTTACCATTTCTCAAACGCTTTATAGCCTATCCTTATTTATTGGAACTGGTTGCAGAGGTGCAATGGGAGAAGTCATCTTTACAAAAGAAATAACAAATAGCACCATTGTGTCCTATTCTGATAGTCCCGGTTCACCGAAGTTGGAGATATATTACATGGTCAGTCCATCGTCAAGAGAGCTGGCTATGGCCCCCAACACTTCGTTCTTGAGCTAATGTTGGGGCGACCGGTAGCGCAGTGCGTTGAGGCATCAGTCTCATGTTTGACTACCGGCGTTTCGGGTTCGAATCCCGTGCACGACGATGTTCGTGGCCATGGATGTGCAGGAGGTGCATGCTGGCAACTGCATTCGCCGACACCAGTTTATGCCAACGAAACGTCAACTGGGCCACATGGAACAGTTGACGCGCTATGCACCACAAGGGGTTAGGGCAATTGAGTAGTAATGTTACGAAAATTTACTTATTATATTGTATAATATAATGTAGAAGATAACAGGGCAATCAGGCCTCCGATTTGGGCCCATTTGCCACGCTCCGCGGGCTAATTTTAGAGTCACCAGGTGATCATACTCCGCCAAATTGAATCAAATGACTCATCGAGTCAGCACTGGCCACCTCTGCTAACTCTTGAAATCATTAAGCGCCTAATAGATAGGTGGGTGCGGAGTTGCCGTGATTATTCACAGCACACGTAGACCACTTATGGTCCGTTATGATACCACCAGGACGCTGTACCTTACTCTAAACCTTAAGTACCCAACCAGCCGACGATGGCGATAAAACGGTTTAATTGGATCGTGCTAACATCGACAAGACCTTCTAGGTGTTGGAACAAAAAGAGAGTGCTAGAAACCTTCTCCTCCTATCAGCCAAACCGGAGCAGTGGTAAAGAAGGTGAGGAACACTCTCTTCCTCGTCCTCATCCTGATAACTTCTGCAGTAATCATGATAAGAAAAGCGAATCCACCTCGCATGCTCGCCGATAAGACAGTGCCCAGTAATCACCCCCACCACCCTACTAACGTACTGCTCAGTGAAAGCGGTGTGGCGGAACGATTTGGATCCAGCCTAGGCTATATCACCCTCATAGTTTGGCAAATACTACCGCCAAGCCATCTTGCATTGGTCCTACCGACCACAGTTTCCTTGATAGCCATTTTACACACTACTGTAGGCAGTTTCATGTGCTTGAAATGCTTATCAGTGGCTCCGATTTCCCCTTGACGGGCCAGCTTATCAGCCTCCCAATTGCCCCTGTAGTCACTGTGGCCTGGAAGTAATATTAAAGAAGCTGCTCGTTTCCCTGAGGATCGAGCGGCACTTCTCAACAGTTTTTGATGTAGCAATGACAGATTCAAGCGACCGTATCGCAGCTTGACTATCTGCATAAATAGTAATGTCCCTGAGAGGTTGTAACTCCCCAGCCAAGACAGAACTTTCAAAATTGCCGAAATCACCGCCTGAAAATTGCTGGGGTAGGCAGGGAGATGAATCGTTAAATTATTCCTCAGACGTTGGGTGTATTAGAAGTGTTGTCCCTCCATTGATCCCTGGAGGAGATCAGGCTGATGTAGTTGCTGCCAAAAGCAAATTTCGGAGAGGTGTAATCTCTTTCCACTGGAATATCCAGACCACCCAGCGCGCGCTACTGTTCATTAGGTCCGTGTTGACCGCCAGTTTTCCCCACAAATGTCCACCGGCAGCAAGTTGATCAAAATGTCCAAACCAGCCGAAGGAGTAGTTCTCAAAGCCCTCGTAGCGGCAATAGCAACAAGTTTTTGCATGTTCACCAACTGAGTGCCGTCCATAACAAGCGTGTGCCATATTGTAGCATACCTCTTACCACTGCTATAAATAAGCAGTACACCACCTTCGGCTGGACGCCCCAGTTCCTACCTATGGCCTGCTAACGTAGACTGCAATAGTAGTCTTGTTCGCATATTCTACAATATTTAGCTTCCATGTCAGCTCCCTATTGAAGATGAGTCCGAGAAACTTAGCTTTATCATCAAACAGCAGTCTCTTGCCATCCAAAAGGGGAGGCTCAACAGGGTGATTTGTGCGTTTTCTAGTGATGAGCACAAGTTCCGTTTTGTGGGCGTTGACTTTGACGCCACAATGGTCTCCCCATTCGGTAATGATGCATTCTGTTATACCTCACTTTTGACTCCCGAAAACTTACAATAACTAGTAATGACAACTTCGTTTGCATAGGCATGCATGGCAATCAATCTCTCCCAATTTCAAAAGCAGCTTATTGACTGCTAAGTTCCAAATAAGAGGCGACAATATCCCGCCTTGCGGGTTGCCTCTACAGACTCCTCCGCTCACAGACGACATTCTCAAAGTATTACGAACGGTCCTGGATGTAAGCAGCAATCCGATGAGTTTACAGAGCGATTCGTCGACTCGCAGGTTCATTAGTGCCTCTATTATCGCACTAGGTTTAATGTTATTAAAAGCACACTCCATATCCGGGAACGCAGCCAAAGTATATTGCATATATCCTAAAGATTGTTCCAATACAGCTGGCCAGTGAGTGTAGAGCTGCATCAGCTGACCTGCCTTTCTTATAAGCGTGTTGCGAAGTGGCTAGAATGCGTGATGGGCCCCACGTTGGGTGCCAAATATGTAACGGACGGTTTGGTGGGCATCCGAAGATGCCCGTGGGGACGGAGCGTAGGGTAGCATATTACCGTGAAGCTCGGGCCGTGCCATCTGGCGAAGGAATAGGCCTCTCAACGAGCTAAACAACGGCCTTGCCCCTGTCCTTTACGTATTAACAAAAATTCATAGGCTTGGGGAAGACAACACAAACAAGGGAGGTAAAAAGGTGGAATAAAAAAAATAGTCGATAAGGATGGAATGGTTGACGGACGGATCAGACGCCCACACGATCGCACCTGGGTCCGGGTGTAATGGGACCCTCGGCCTCTGGTTTCGTACCACCAACAGATCACTACTCATCAGGTGCTGCTTCGATCTGCTGGTGGGAGCAGCGCTACCAGACCATAATATGGTTCGTTAGAGGTGGTTCATTACAGATGGTATTGCGAAGACGAAAGTCAATCAGTCTCTCTAGGAGTTTGAGCAAAGTTGAAGAAAGGTTGATTGGGTTGAGATCACTTAGTCGAGCGTACGAACTTTTGCCCGCCTTGAGGATAAAAATGACCAACACTTCCTTCCAGCTTCTCGGAACGTAGCTTTCGCCACTTTCTTTTTGCGAGAATGCAGGTTCTCACTTTGTCGCTGCCTGTTGGTTGGAACACGCTGAGATTTTTGCCGAATCCACAGACAGCATTTCGATTACAAGTCGCATACACTTCTTTGTCCACTCGACATGTTGGTGAAACGCCTTAGTCTTTCGCTGTTATTTATAATAATAACTCCCTATATTTCTATATTGTATTTCCTACATCATCGTCTCAAACTTTTCCATGCATTCCGCAAGACGAACACTTGGATCCGATGCTTTTGTTGGCCAATTAATGATTGCAGACATTGTGATTTACTTGGAAATTGTTTTAGCGAAGGTGGAGATGGATTTATAAAGTGGCAGGCGCCCTAACGGAAAGAACAGATGCTTCGCTTTCATAATTTTCATACTTTCGGAAGTCCTTCTCCCGAAAAGGACTATCGTTTGCAGTCACCAGACGCCAAATAATTAAAACTTTCATTTTCTTTCAATTTCTAACATCACCGTCCCTCTTTTTCGAAGATTTTTGCCAAAGACGCATGCGACATGGAGGCCCCATAAATTATCCGTTTAATTTCCTATTATTCAACAACCGAATAAAAAAAATGGCGGGAAGACAATAACAAGCTGAATAGAATGGAATCTGAGTTCTGACGTCGTCCTTGGGGCATGTTTTCTATTTTTTCAATGAGATTGATAACATGTGTATGCTAATCGTTGGCAAAGCAGGGAGAACAAAACCAGATTCTTATAATCTGCACCAAATTAGCTGTAAAGTTGCGTATATAGTCGCAAACGGTTATAGTCGTGAATGAAATCGCTGGTATGAAATTTTTGTATCGAATGACGTTGACATGCCATTCGGAAAGGTGCTCTGTGGTACATACGAGTAGTCAGTTTTTCAAGATTGCAGATACTCGTAGATATAAATTGTCAGTATATGTATAAATTCTGTGGCTTCTGTAGACCGATGATTCATTATCATAATGCATCTCTAGGAGAATAAAATATTTTTCGAATTTCCCATGTATTGACTGACTCATGGAGTAACAGCAAAAATATTTCATTTTTATTATTTTTATGTGGTGTTTATTTTTATACCCTAGACCCGTGGCTCTCAATCTTTTTGAAGTCGTGGAACACTTAACTTTGATATTTTTTTCCGCGGAATACCTTAAAGCAAAGGATGCAAAACTTTTAAAATCGGTACGACTATGGCCTCCTCGTGGCAATTTGATGCGAAGCGTGAGTTTAGCGATCTTTACAGGGGCCCTATCACGTAATTCGATTCGAATCGAATTGCTTTCGATAGGATGAAAATGGTATCATGTAATTCGGAAACGAATTTCTTCATCTCAATAATTATCGCGTATTTGTTACGAAATATTCCATACGAAATGAACATTAATTTTTAAAATTGGAAAATACGTTTGCGGGTTACATGGTACCATTTTTATCCTTTCGAACGCAATTCGATTCGAATCGAATTACATAATAGGGCTCCAGATTTCGGCAATATTAGGACGAATGAAGGATAAAGCCACTCGCAAATTCTCTTTTGGTTCAATTTACACTACCGTTGAAAATTCAGCTAGATATTAGGTGCGTTTTTTTCAAGATCCATATAGAGCAGAGCAGGTTAAGGTCACACAATTACACTAACAATTTGATCTGAGTTGCTCTCGATAGAACGTTAGTGCAGGATTTCTACTCTGTTAAATAGTTCCACATTTGAAATGCAGGCGGCGCAGGCGTCGAAATTTTAGAACAGTTCACAGTTTGGGAAACACATAAAGTTCATTTCCTGCCAATAAAATGTTCGTTTTGTGTAATTACTTATATGGAATAGTAAACATACAAAATAATTTTGCTGCCTAAGGGAAATTTGTCCGATTGTATTAGTACTAAGGATTTAAGTTTTATCTTGAAATTCTAGTTGACATTTGAATTCTAACTAAACCATTACACACTCCCTTAGCAAAGACAAAAACTTACTCCGTTAAATTGCTCTGGATCGTTTTTTCGTCGCTTAACCTGCTCGAATATAACTCGAATTTTACACCTAATAATCATGTGTTTTTCCACCAAATTACCACAGATAAGAAATTGTACGGTCATATTGCCATCATACGAGTATGTTGAGTAATTTAAGGTAATATTTAAGTACACCAAATTGTAATCTTAGGCTAAGTTCTCTGAAGATGCTACTGCTGAAAGAGCGAAACGCGTCAGAACTAATAAAAATAGTGATAAAGACAAAGAAGTATCTTTCATTCATCAAATCAAAAAAGTAGAAATGTTTTATGTTCCGCGACCAGTTCCCGATTCACAAATCAAATAACGGTAAAGTTCAACAAAGCTCCATAATGTATTAAAAGAATGTATATATGAACATATTTTTTTTTTTGACATGGATATGTCTTATAGCTGGGGGTCATCCTAAAAATCTGTCCGTCACACGAAATGTCTGTTTTTCTACTCGGGGGTCAGAAGAGGAAACAAGCCCATTGAAAATTTTTCCGAGTTCTATGAATGTAGTGGCCGATCCTCAGTCAATCCGAGTCAGTCATCAAAGGGAACTCACGAAAATCGAAAAACTTCGCATCATGAACTGACTAAACAACCAGGCACCCATAAAACAAGTCAACATCATTCAACTGCCATCCCCTCGTGATTCAAATCTGCTCACAACACCAGCCACATTCAGACAACCTGTCTCCCTCACTCGTGCACAGCGCTATGGCTCCTCCTTCACAGCAATCTTTTTGTTTTCATCAATTAGTCACTAACCTGACTCAATAAGAAAATCGTTGGGGTAGGTCGGGAAATAGCTTCAACTTCACACACACACACACATACACACACACTCGTATGCAGGCAATGGAGAGACGGTTGAGTCGAAGAAGTTCAATGGATGGGCGTTGCTTCGTCATCGGCGACAGTGCGAAAGAGATGCTTGCTCCACGGACCTTGGACTACACTTCCGCGGCGGATCCACCCCTTTCTTGTGATGGCCAATCCCATCCAGCCGACTGAAATCAGTGTCACCAAGGTTACCAACGTGTTTTTCCCGTGGATGTAAGGAACTTACGACCGTACTTGTATCGCGCATACCGCGTACTATCACGATCGATGATATATCAACTAACAGTGCACAATTCTGATTTAGTGAGGAGAATAGTGCAGATGATGCAGTTTGTGCAGCGCGGATAACGTAAACGTTAATGCAATAAAATTGTGTTGTCGCGCTTACCGTCTTTAGACTTAGACGAGTACTATCTAAGTATCTAATAGCAAGTGTGTTTAGCTAGACCGCGGCTTGACGCAATCGATCGCGGATTGACGTACTAACGAAGCACAGGCGCATATAAATATGTAGAGTGTATGATCGCTTGATCCACACACGGGGCAACGGTTGGGTTAATTTGTATTCTCCTGTACACTATGCGGGACGGTATGTCTTGAAAATGATTCAAAGTATCTACACTGCATGCAGATACATCGGTACATCTTATGCCTACCGAAAGCGTGGGACGTGTTTTGTCGAATGAATTCATCCAGTATAACTTTACTGGGATCTTTATAAAACTTACGTCGATATCTTCAACACAACAGGTTCCACGCAGTCGGTAGCCAAAGACATATCCATGTTCCGATGTATCTGCATGCAGTGTCGATACTTTGTATCATTTTTTTTCTTAAACACAAAACCACAAAGATAAACACGGGGCGACCGCCGAAACTCCTTGCTCAGCCGCCGTCCACAATTCTACTTCCCCTAAAAAAATCGAGCGTCACCCTCTCCCCCTCGTGTCATTCGTCCACAGTCCACTGGTCATCGTCTTATTAGCTGACACACATAGTGGACAGTGGATTGTGGATACCAATAAGAAAAAAATTTACAAATACATTTATTTTGGGAAAACCAAAACAAATATTTTTGCGAAAAATACTTCGAACCAAACGTAGTCACGCGTAAAAGTTTGGATCATTGCAAATGGTTGATAATTAAAGCAGTCTTTGCCTCGTTTAGACTGCCGGAAGCTCAGTGCGTTGAGGCGTTAGTCTGATGTCTCATGCAGTCAGTTACAGGTTCGAGTCCTGTCCATGTCGTGGCCATGGATGTTTGTGTAGTCTTCCCCCTATGGTGTGGGCGTAACAATATGCCACAACATTTCCTGACTTGTCGCTCGTCGGCTTAATGGGAGGTTCATGGTAGCAGCAACATGCATCGTCCAAAACCAGTTTATACTAACGAAACATCAACTAAGCCACATGTGAATAGTTGGCGCTCTATGCCGCTCCCACTAGCGGTTAGGAAAAATAGTAGATTGGCTCGTTTATATCGTGCGCAGGAGGTGACAGTTCTGTGTTTCCTTCTGCCGCGCCTCTCTTTCATAGCAAAACTTTGTTTTTCAGCTTCCAGAATTTGTCAGTCGAGGAAATAATGTTCTCATTAATGTCCGCCGCGGAAGCGTTGGCACTAGTAAATACGCTGGATTCAATTTTCCATGACTCGAGCACACAAATCGGCCGAAATATCAGGAATTTCGCGTTCGATGTTGGCCTGAAGCTCTTCTAACATTGCTGGCTTATTGGCATAGATCAGCGATTTAATGTATTGTAACCCCAAAGAAAAAAGTCCAAAGGGGTTAAATCACACTAACGAGGAGGCCATTTGTTGCGTGAAATAACTCGCTTGCTGCACTTGGTCTTCAATAATTCGATTGTGTCGTACGCTGTATATCACGTTGCGCCATCCTATTGAAACCACATATCGTCCAAATCCATAGCGTCGAGCCGGTCTCAAAAATACTCCGATATCATGGCCCTGTAGCGATCGCCGTTGACGGTTGTTGGCGCGCCGTTTTCATCAAGAAAGAAAAATGAGCCGATGACGCCGCCGCGCCGGCATAAAGGCATAAAATTGTGTCTCGTGCATCACTTCAGGCTGCTCAGTCGACCAAATGCAGCAATTTTACTTGTTGACAAACCATCGAGCCAGAAGTGAGCTTTATCCGAATAGATGATTTTCCTGTGAAAGTTGTCGTCATATGGTCCAGAGCCCAATTAGCGAATGCTTAAAATGAATCACCTCTTGAGTCAACGCAATCTTAAATGGGCGGAGAGTCAAATCCTTCCGCAAAATTCGCCACAAACTTGGCACACAGATGTTCAACGCCTGCGATTGGCGTGGATTCAACGCCCTTGACCACGATATTTTCTCCACTTCGAGCATTACCTTGTCGCACAAGCACTGGGACATTATACAATGCATAAGTTGTTTCGAATTTTTGCACCAAACGCTCAATAGTCCGTCTTATTGGACGGTTTCGTCGACCGAAAATTGACGTATGCGCCCGCAACGTAGTCGCGATAGAACATGAATTTCGATAAAAAAGGATGTTTAATTTGCAAAAATTGTTGAAGATTGAATCTCTTTATGATTAAATGGCATTAAATGACGTTTCAAAATGTAGAAAAATTGCGAAGCCACCTTCACTCCTGTTCAAGAAATGTCAAAAACAAAATGAGTCGTCCCTATTGAAAACCCCTATAGCAAGCATTCGTCGTTTGCGTCTGAACAAAGTTATTCAGAAATTCGACTTTTCAACGATCTTGTTTTAACATAATCAACCAAGGAAACTACTTGGTTCAATACCTCATTAAATTCTTTGGGCATTTTCATCATTACAAGTACTTCTCGATGTAAAAAAACAAACAATTATGATCAACAGTAATTACTGTTTTCGATAAGGCGTCCAATCCTTTGGTTATGCTATCATAAATTCTGCCTCTTCAGTACATGTACATACAAATTTTCCCATAACAATTTTCACTTTTTCAAATACATGGATCCAAGGATAAGAGACGGTTTCGAGCGGCTCTGATTAAGAGGAGCCCTTCAGCTTACTCACGACCACTACCGGTAGCTTTACCAGGGGGACCAACATTACACGCATAGGAGAGAAAAATTCTGCGCTGTGCCACCATCTTATCTCACTAGCTCCTAATTAATTTAAACCGCTGAAATTTGCTCTCTAATTGGCCAGGAGAGACCACACATTCCAGAATCCGATGTAAACCCCCCCCCCCCCCCCCCCCCTTAGAAGATGAAACTGATCATAATCAAATCGAGTTTAGCTCTGTCATTTATTTTGAAAACTGACTGGAATCAAATCGAGTTTCGCTGTGTCATTAATTTTTTTCACCAAGCTAGGGGACTCCTGCTCCTGGGAACTTCGAAGAAATTAAAAAACAGATATCAAAAATCTGCTTCAAAATGATGGAACAGTCGGTTTTATTCTTTCGTCCCTGGTAGACATTTTTGCCCCTTTAACCCTCTCTGTAGCTGCGGCCTCTGTGAACATTCTTGCGCTAAAACGGATGGGGTGGCGGCAACTTGGATTTTTGCTACCCTACCGGCCTATAATAAAACATATCAAAGATCCTGAACTGCCGGGCCTTTTGTTTGGTAACCCTTCTTATTTACCTCCTATTTATTAGTCTGCATACTACACACGTATCTCAATGTGTTAGCATTGAGATCGAGATGCATATATATGTATATGTATTATGCGTTCTGGTATAATAGAAGTACACTTCCCTAAATAAAGATATAAAGATTTTTCAGCAGCTTTCATCTTCCGCGAAAATAACAATTTCTATTTCTGGCCATATGAATCGCATGGTAAAAACTCGGCTAACTCTTAAACACAATACCTCACACACTAAACTACGAACGAGTAGTATCTATTGAAAATTTGAGAAAAGAAATTTAACAGATTCTCACAAGCAGTCTTCCGTAACAACAACAACAATTTTTTTTTTGCCTTCCCACGCTATTTAATTAGGCGCGTTTTTTTAACAGCTATGCCGAGCAGAGCAGGTTAAGACCACACATTACACTAACCATTTGATCTGAGCTACTCTAGATAGAAGGTTAGTACAAACAAGAATTCTACTTGGCTAAGTGATCTGCGTTTTGCAATGCAGGTGGCGCAGGTGTCGAAGTTTTCCAGCAGTTTACAGTTTGGGAAGCACATAAAATTTATTTCCTGTCAATAAAATGTTCGTTCTGTGTAATTATATGGAATAGTACCTACACATACAAAATAGTTTTGCTGCCTAAAGGAAATTTGTCCGATTGTACAATATCTGTACTAAGGATTTAAATTTCATCTTCAAATCTGAGTTGACGTTTGAAAGCTAAACTAAACCAAGACACACTCCCTGCAAAGACATGCCCCGTTTTCGTCTTCGTCTACTCCAATCTGCTCTCGATCGTTTCTTTTTTTTTACCGGTTATCCTGCTCTACTCTGCTCTGCACAAAAAAAATGAAGCTAATGTATCAAATCTGTTCCGTGTGGATATTCCTTCGGGATAGCTGTTTATTTTACGGCCACGGGAAAAAATATACACATAGCTGAATTTGTAGCCGTAATTCGGCTTGATGTCCAAGATGTAGTTTGGAATGAGTGGAATGCCTCCACGCAGGGAATCATTGTCGTTGACGCTAAAAATATCTTGAAGGGGAAAAGGCTTAGAATTTTACTCAATATTTATATGTAATACAGGAATCTCCAAAAAGCACTCTGCGGAATGTATTGAGTCGTGTTACGAATGAATGACAACTGGACAATCCGCGATCCGCGTGTATGGCGGCTTGATCAAAGATTTAAATCCCCGGATTGAAAATGTTTGTCATTAGATTAGCAACGAGGACAATCGTAATCGAGGTGTGATCGGGGGCTATGTTCGCGTTCAGTCTTTAAGCAGCTATAATAAATTCGCAACGGATGAAATATGTACATATATGTATTTTTTAAGATACACCTCCACATCAGCAAGATATCAACCACATCATCAGCTGGTGTTCTAACAGGAACATGGTGACCTGTGAATAATCTTTCTTGTTCAGTATGTTGTTCATAAGCTAGCTTGCCAATGGCCGTGTTCCAAAAAGCGCCGAGTCACAATTGCTGACTAACACATTGTAATTATTTCCATGCCGTCTGTCTAATTCGTTAAATGCCATGCTCAGTTTGGCATTTGACAGAAAATTCAAAATTTCCTGCTTTGAGGGGTCCCAGCGGGTACGCAAGATGTAACAATTTTCCTTCCCACAATAAATTCTGATAATCACGCTAAAACCACGACCATCGACCATACACGCCACAACCGAGGTTAGAATCGAAGTCCGACGGAATAGGCATTTGTCACTTTGTAACTTGAAAATTGTCGCAAATTTCAACTATTGCACTGTGTCAGAAAGCCGAGAACACTTTATGCTGGCTGAAGGTGAAAGCGCTTAGCTCAGCACAAGAGTTTCTATTGTAGAACAAATTACCAGGTAGTACTAAGCGCTTCTCATCGCTTTTGTTTTATGAACGCAGCCAATGTGTCATCATACATCATTATGGTGATCGGGGAGCACCATAGTTTCCAAACGATAAGAAGGCGAGAGTTTTGAGAGCTGACAAAATAGAGTTTTTAGGAGGGGTATTTGCAAGCCTACGGCATCGACACGGCGCGGGGTCGGTGGCCGGGGTGGTGATGGCCAGATGATTGCATCGAAAATAGGCCAAATGTGTTTCTCAGATGCAATTAGCATCACTCACGTCTTAAGTTCATCATGCTGTCGTTTGCCAGTTTTCACAATCTGCGCATTCGTTTAGAATTGAAACGATACCGACAAGCGAAATGCGCTTGCTTGCAGTCGCAGCACTGAGGTAGTGATAAAATGTATTTTATTGGGATACGAAATTACCTGTTTTTTTTTTTAACAAAAAAATTGAAGGATTAAAATTGAAGAATGCATACTTTATAGTCCGTTCGATCCGAATGCCAATTGTTACTTTGGAGCTTCTTTACTAAATAGTAAGTACTATATGTGACGTTACAAATTAAGTGAAGCCAGTATTGGCGCCATCAAGACGGACTCTGCTGTCAGATGGAGTTGAACCTTCATATTGGTGCATACTCAATGCGACCAAGACGACACCGACGCGCCACGCAGTCGATGAAAGTTGATGAAAATTCATGCGCTTGGGAGTGCATGCTTCCATTTTTAAGTTAACCCTGGAATACTAACACTAATGGTTAGAGCGTTATTACTAACAATACGTCATTCTGACGTGTTCATGATATTTTAAATCTTACCTTTATTCCATGTACTGAATTCCCCTTACAGCGTCTTACACAACATAAATAACGGTCGAATTAAAAACTACATGTGGAACTCCAGAATTATTTGTTATTATTTTTTGTACACCTACTACAAAATACTGTCAAAAATAGTCAAATAATTAGACTCCAACAAGTATGGCACTTTTTAACCGTATGTACACCGCATATGGGTTTTTCGCATATCGTACAGCAGACTCTAGTCATTCTCTTCTTCCTCTAGTTACACATACTGCAGTGCGCCCTTTTATCAAGTGTTGCTGCACTGGATGGTATTGTTTGCACACTGCACTGGACGTCAAATACGCGTAGCAGCTCCTAGGAAATTGCTTATCTTACCGTATTAGATTGGAGACAGAATGTTGACACTCAAAGCCATATTCAACAACTAGCTGGAAAGAGCACTGCTAGAGTAAGTGGTCACCCGGACCCGCAAACATGCACACTGTGTGTGAGCGAACACGTCAATCTGGTGTAGTGTTAGTACTCTAGGGTTTTGATGAAATGTTATTAGTTTGTAAATCTATTTTCGGAGGTCATACGTAACAAATTGACGCGAGCAAGATATTTGACTATAACAGGCAAACAGCTGATTTTTCGTTGCTCGCGTCAAATACAATATAATTTCAGCATCGTTGAGTCCTATCTGACTATATACTCAATTGACCTAACCCTTTGTGGGGTATAACGCGCCGACTGCGACTGTTCCATGTGCCCAGTTAACGTTTCGTTGGCATAACTAGTTTCGCAGAATGCAGTTGCCAGCATGCGCCTCCTGCTCTCCTATTTAGTAGCCAACCTGCGACAAGTCGGGAGATACTATGGTTTATTATTACGCCGCTCACCACAAAGGGAAGACAACACAAACAGCCATGGCCACGAACGTCGTCGTGGACAGGATTTGAACCCGAGACGCCGGTAGTCAGGTATGATACTGATGCCTCTACGCACTGAGCAACCAGTCGCCCCGGTCGCTACTTCAATTTATTATCCTTGTTTGTTTGTTTTTTATTAAATGTTATCATGTTATACCAACCCATAAGTGAGTATACATAATATAAAATTACCACCAAATAATAGGACAACCATCATGATCGTGGCGCTACAGCCCTACGTCGGGCCTTCGCCGCCTGGATCGTTGTCCTCCAATTATCTCGGTCACGTTACCTTGGAAGCCCAGTAGCTGCTCGGCGTCCACATATACTGAGCTCTTCCAACGAGATCTCGGTGGTCTAGGCAGTCCCGCTTCGTCAACTCGTTTTGCGTTCATCACTCTCTTTGGCATGCGACCATCGTCCATTCGTTGGGCATGGCCTGCCCATTGAAGTCGTTGCAGTTTGACTATTTTTGAAACTTCCAGCTCATCGTACAGTTCATACAACTCATGGTTGTACCGGATGCGCCATCCATCTTGATCGCAAACAGCCCCGAAAATTCGCCGTAGGACCTTACGTTCAAATGTGTCCAGCATGTTTCCGGAGACTTGCGTTAGGGTCCATGCTTCGCAGCCGTAGCATAGCACTGGTCGTATAATGGTTTTGTACACGCGGAGCTTCGTGCTTCTGTGCGCATGCTTCGATTTCATTATGGAGAGAACTGAGAAAAAAGTCTTATTAGCTAACTGTATCCGTCGCTTGATTTGATCAGTTTCGTTGGCGTCCCTTGACAAGTTGCAACCCAGGTATATGAAGTTGTTCACGAACTCGATGTTGAGGTCCCCCACATTGATGCTCGGTTGTGCAGGTGTCCTTGTCACCGATTGCATCATTATTTTAGTTTTACCCTCGTTGATACGTAGTCCAACTTCTTTTGCAGCGGTATCGAGCGTATGCAGAAGTTCTTCTGCGTCGGCCAATCTTCGGGACATGATGTTGATGTCGTCGGCGTACGCTGCTAATTATGTCGACTTGATGAGTAGCGTCTTGCTGTTGTCCATATTCATAGCCCAAATAGCGTATTCCAGTGCTACATTGAAGAGCGTCGGTGCCAGTCCATCGCCCTGTTTCAGACCAGTGCGTGTTTCAAATAGATCAGTAAGTCTATTATAGATCCTGAAGTGTGAGACGGAGTTGGTTATCGTCATCTTTGTCAGTCGCGCTAATTTGGCCGGTATACCAGTCTCTTAAATCTCTTAAAAATCTCTTAGAATAATAAATATCAAATCTTTAAGTCATTCAATTCCTATTAAATTGTCCGCAAGTGTTTGACATGTTTTATAATAACACAAAGATTCACTAGATACATCTAATTAAATAATTTACTGATCTGTTTTCCCTTCCTCTGAAACCCACGAACCGCCATTGCTGCCAGACTAAAAACTAATTTAATTAGTTTTCCAGTTCTACCATTATTTGAATACAGCGATTTACGCCATTTTCAAAATAAACATTGTATTATCTTTAACTAGTAAAACTTCACTAGCACATAATGGCAGTATTTTTTCAACATACTCGTATTAGTTTCATGTTTTTATTTATGAAAAGATACCGACAAAACGTAAATAATGTTATCAGCGGTCGCTGAACGTTACCCTGCTCCAATCCAGACACAAGTCCGTGGATTATCGTGGATCATAACTTGTCTCAGAAACGGCTATGACCCATCCAGATCCATCGCTGTGAGTTTCTATGTTTCTGTCAAACTGAATAGCTAACTGCTGACTGCATTCAAATTGAAATTGTTCTTTGCGAATATTGCGACTTCCACAAATTCACAAAAAAAAGGAGTCTATCACCCAATTTACACACGATAAAAAACACGTCCACAAATATCAGCTGTGGGCTGTCAGAATAGTTTGGGAAACATGGACCGATAATAGACCGGGAAAAATTGTGATCTGAAAAATGATGTTACCTGGATCATGTTTCATTGGATCGGAGCAAAAAGATACAAGGATTAGAAAACGGATCCGTCGTAGAAACTTGCCCATTAACTTGATTTTTTCGGAAAAGTCACTTATGTTGCTTCAGAGTAAACCGCTCTATGTTGTACATTACGATTTTGTTTACCTGAGTTTTGTTCTATAATGTTTGCTTTAGTTGTTTCGATCTCGGTTGGAATTTTTCAGGTTTTTTTTTTGGCAATAGCAATGATTGTGCTGCGAAAAAATAAGTTTTGAATAGAAATAGGTTCGGTATTCTGTTATTTTGCATACTATGAAGCATTTTATTCAGCTAGATGAATTTAGCTAACTTTGCATTATTTCCAGCTGTTACGTGAAGTATTATATGAGAAGAAACTGTTTTCTAGATTTTCAAAAAAGAGATGGTTTTTTTAATCCCTTTTTTGCATCCGTTGGTGCCTTAGGTTACGTAAAACTTGATTACGATTTTACTACATACGAAATATGTATACTCACTCAATAAAGAAGCAATATGTACCAACATACTCGTATCCACCTTAATATAGAACTTTACAATTCAATAAATAATCAGTAACCAAAAGACTCATAAACATATTTTTCAACCTTTTTTGCAGGCTCGCAATAAGCCCGCGGACGGAAGTGGCCACTTGAATGCTAAATCAGGACAACGTGATAAAACTCCGGCTCCTGGACAAAAGGGAGGTGTTTCGACCAAAGCAACAGCTCATTCGGCTAAACAGCCGGTTCCAGCCAAGCAACAAGCTGCGGGCGGAAATAATAAACAAAATGCTACACCCAAACAATCAGCAACGCCAAAACCGGTCGCTGCAACAACAAAAATACAGAAAAAGCCTAAAAAGAAGCATCAACAACATGACCTTGTGGTCACAATCGATTTGGTAAGGATACTATACTCGTAATTTGTGCACGACTTCTTGTTTTACATGTTGGTGGATGGTTAGAGGCAACATGTTGCATGTTTACTTGTACGTGAAACTCGTATGAGTGCATTGAAAGAAGTTAGTAATGGCTGGTGGATGGATGTACTCGATAGAGGTTAGCGTAATCATAATGATCGTTTAGATAATAGTTTCATAAATAAACTGAGACACCGTCGCCAATCGGGAGAAAATTAAAATAAAATAGGAAGTGATCACTGGACTCGTAGCTGAAGGAAAAAAAAGAAAAGTAGACCATGTATTCAACTAGAGGCAACAGAGTTTCATCTTGAAGGTCCTTTTTAACAATCGTCCGTATTCTGTCTAACCTGAATTTGCAAAAACAGCACGTAATGATTTTGAAGAACACGACTATCATGCGGGAATTTCATTGCCAGCAGAAGCAAGGCAGCAGCAGCATCGTTTGTGTCTTGAATAAGTGTTCTTTCTTACACCTAGCTCGGACTTGGCAAGCTTCGTACGAAAATTTCCTAGGTGCGGGGTAGGTGTAAAGAAGCACAATTACCCAAGACACAGACGATGCTGCTGCCGCTGCTTCGCTTCTGCCGGCCCTTTAATAGTAATTTCACAAACAAGATAACATTAAACATTCAACAAACAATTTTATTTGCCCATAATATGTAATACGAAGTGTGCTCCACACTTGAATCCAATACGCCAGAATCGATTTGTCTCTTGATTGCGCATCGCTAAATTGCATTCTCAATAAACTACCGTGTAATACAATTTGTAATGCAATTTGTGTTGCAATAAACATTGTCTTGAGCGCGACATAATAATTGATGAGGTGCCATGTAGTGTTGTATCTTTCATTCATTGCCAATACTAACGTTGAAATAATTCAAAGGATATCTGGTTGAAACTTGCCAATTTTCGGAATATTTGTTTCGGTGTCTTTGACGGCTGTAAGCAATTAATCTTATCTTTTAGAAATGAATAGAGCAAACAGCGAACTTTACTTTTTGTTCTATTAATTTGATTAATTGTTGTGGAAATGCAGGTGGAGATTTTTATTTATATCTGGTTATATTAAAATTGAGAGGGGACTTCATGAATATATATATACACAGGCTATAGTCTATCCATAAAAAATATTGAGAATGACTAAAACAGCACCATTTCGTATGTAGTTGTCCAGCCTGATCTCGCATTAAAGTTATTTATGAGTTTGATTAGTTAATTTTCTTTTACCGATCTTAAAGTTTGATAGATCAATTAATTACCTTTGTTCATGAAGCTGAGCCATTGAAAATGATAATAACGATAGGTCACTGGCATATATCCGTTTGTCTTCTAATCGCTGTTTAGCAAAAATTACCTGCCGCCAGTGGCTTATTTACAGGGACGCACATAGAGCACGGTATTTTATCTGGTGTAAATCCTACACTGGCAAGAAAAGATGTACTTTATTGCACCTGGGGAAGATTTCTACTTGACCGGTCGAAGCATAGTGGTTCGCGTCTTTGGTCTATAGTGGGTTTAAACACTCGCACACATACTTGAGTTTGGTGGAATGGGTCTAGCTAATCTCTCTCTGGATTCTGTCAACCCTTTGTGGGGCATAGGGCATTAACCACGCCGACTTTCCACCTCGTCCTGTTTGCCGCCATCGCCTTCAACTCTCCCCACGATTTGCCTAATGACTTACCCTCGTCGTCAACTGATCTTCTCCAGGTGTTTCTAGGTCGTCCAACGCGGCGACTTGCATCGGTTCCCTGTGGGTTCCAATCGAGGGCCTGTTTTGCAATGTTTTCCGGCCCCTTTCGAAGTTTGTGACCTATCCATTGCCACTTTCGCCTTTTTATAGAGGTGCCTATCCTGTCCTGGCCAGTAATGTACAGGAGATCGTCGTTAGAAATGACCTCCGGCCAGCGTATGTGCAGGATGCGCCGTAGACACTGGTTCACGAAAGTTTACAATCTAGTTGTTATCTTCCTGGTCACCTTCCAAGTTGAACAGCGATAGAGAAGCACAGATTTTATATTGGTTTCGAAGATCTTGAGTTTGGTACGTCTGGGGATGTTGTTGTTTTGCCAGAAAGGAGTTAAACTGAAAAAAACTGCCCGAGCTTTATTGATACGAGACTGTACATCAGCATCCGCTCCACCATCTGCTGTAACTACGCTTCCGAGGTAGCAAAAATTGTCCACTTTTTCCACCGTCTGCCCCGAAACACAAATTTCGCTCTGTCTTCCTGGATCCAAGCTCAAGTATTTAGTTTTGGCAGCATTGATTTTGAGCCCCGCATTGCCACTACAGCGGTGCAGGGCATCCGTCATTTGAACTAGATGATCCGATATATTTGAGAGAAGACAAATATCGTCAGCGTAATCCAGGTGTTGAAGGTGTTCAAACAGGTTCCATCTGATACCTTTGCTCTGGTGTTCACGAAGCGCACTGCAGAGTACGTCGTTAATGGCAATCAAAAACAATATAGGTGACAAAATGCAGCCTTGTCTCACTCCGCTATGTACCTCGAAGGGATATGAAAGCTTACCCTTGTGTAAGACGTGACATTGGGCTCCGCTATAGGACTCCTTGATGATGGATATGATTTTATCTAGTATACCTCTCCTACGTAAAGCCTTCCAGATGTATTCCCGGTCAACGCTGTCAAACGCCTTCTCGAAATCGATGAACATGAGATGTAATGGGGATCTCCACTCTGCGGATTGTTCAATAATAATTCGGAGGGTGTTGATGTGGTCGCTACATGAAAAGCCCTCGCGAAAACCAGCCTGTTCATCGTTCAGTGTGCGGTCAACTGTTTGCTTGATCCGGTTTAAGACTATTTTTGCCATCAGTTTGGAGACTGCAGAGAGGAGGCAAATTCCACGCCAATTATTACAATCCTTCAGGTTACCATTTTTCGGGATCTTAATAATGACGCCCTTCTTCCATTCTTTAGGGAGAGTTTCGGTTTCCCAACACTCTTGGAAAAGGGGTAGAAGAATAAGTCTAGCTAATGCCATACACCAATTACTCCGGCGAGTATGGGAGGACGAGGTGATCCCAGACGATTGGTTCAGAAGCATCATCTGTCCAATTCACAAAAAGCGAGATAAACTGCGGTTTGAGAATTACAGGGGCATCTCACTAGTACGTCCTATAAAATTTTGACGAAAATTCTGGAAAATAGAATAAAACCGTACGCAGAACGAATCATTGGCGAATATCAAAGCGGTTTCAGACCTGGTCGCTCTACAACCGATCAGCTCTTCTCAGTCAAACTGATACTCCAGAGGTGCTGGGAATACAACGTAAACGTATATATATCAAATCTTTGTCGACTTCAAACAGGCATACGACAGTATAGATCGTGGAGTACTGTACAACATCATGCTGCAATTTGGTATACCGCCCAAATTAGTGCGACTGACTAAGATGACGATGACCAATTCCGTCTCACACGTCAGAATACATACATATATTAATAGACTCATTGAGGCTGTCTACACCAGGCACAATTGTTCCAGGCACAAAACCGGTTATGTGCCTGTCTACACGAAGCACATCGAAACGAGAACAACTTGTATACATGTAGGGCGTTTTCAATGTATTGATTTTATGCTATACTGTGGAAGGATGCGAAAAGTGCGTGTATTGGTTGGGAACAATCGTTGTGCTTGAAATTTCGAGCACAAGTTTTGTTCCCTTCTTATACCTTTCCCTTCATGCATCTCGCCTACAAAAACCGGTTTTGTGCCGGAACAATTGTGCCTGGTGTAGACACCCTCACTGATCTCTTTGAAACACGCACTGGTTTGAAACAGGGCGATGGACTGGCACCGACGCTCTTCCACCTAGCACTGGAATACGTTATTCGGGCCATGAATATGGACAACAGCAAGACGCTACTCATCAAGTCGACACAATTAGCAGCGTACGCCGACGACATCAACATCATGTCCCGAAGATTGTCCGACGCAGAAGAACTTCTGCATACACTCGATACCGCTGCAAAGGAAGTTGGATTACATATTGACGAGGGTAAAACCAAAATAATGATGCAGTCGGCGACAAGGACACCTGCACAACCGAGCATCAATGTGGGGGACCTCAACATCGAGTTCGTGAACAACTTCATTTACCTGGGTTGCAACTTGTCAAGGGACGCCAACGAAACTGACGAAATCAAGCGACGGAAACAGTTAGCTAAAAAGAGTTTTTTCTCGGTTCTCCCCATAATGAAATCGAAGCATGTGCACAGAAACACGAAGCTCCGCGTGTACAAAACCATTATACGACCAGTGCTATGCTATGGCTGCGAAGCATGGGTTCTGACTCAAGCCTCCGAAAACATGCTAGACAATTTCGAACGTAAGGTTCTAGGGCGAATTTTCGGGGCTGTTTGCGATCGAGATGGATGGCGCATCCGGTACAACCATGAGTTGTATGAAATGCACGATGAGCTGCAAGTCTCGAAAATCGTCAAACTACAATACAAAGGCTTCATTGGGCAAGGCATGTACAACGAATGGACGATGGTCGCATGCCTAAGAGAGTAATGAATGCAGAACGAGTCGACGGAGCGAGACTGCGAGGACGACCGAGATCTCGTTGGGAGAGCTCAGTAGGTGTGGACGCCGCGCAGCTGCTGGGCTTCCAAAATTGGAGGACGCGGTCACGTGACCGAGATAATTGGAGGACAATGATCCAGGCGGCCAAGGCCCGACGTCGGGCTGTCGCGCCACGATGATGATGATACATACTTGAGTACCCGGGTACTCATGAGCTAAAAGAAGCTAGTTTTCTCACTTGTTGTAATTTTTATTGTCCCCATCTTCCTAATTAGCTATCGCTATTATGTTTTACCGGGAAAAACATATCCACAAGTGATTTTTCATTTTGTTTATACCTTATTTATTTTACTTTTCGTTGATTACCCCTTGGATACATTTATATACCCGGGTACTCACATTCATATTATATGGGATTTGACCCAAAAAAAATTGTTCATTGATAAATTTGGCAGCTGCAATAAAAAAGGGTATACTTCTCAGAATAGGCTTATGACTTTTGTGTATCCTGCGTCAGGATTAGGTAAAATCCTATCACATAGATTTGTTGAATTCGAGAGTTTCCGTTCAATTTCGACTCGATCATTGACAGTGTAAGACTGTAAAAATTGGAAATGGATGATATTAGCCATGCTCGTTGGCAAGGTATGATGGGCGAAGAACGCCGCGAATACATAAGAAGTCTTGTCAATTCCGACGATGACGGCGTTTCTGCCGACTTTCTCGGTAGTTTGGACGAAAAATTGATTCCCAAAAAACGCCAGCGTGTGGAGAACAGCAAATCGGACGCTGACAGAGATCCTGTTGGATTTGAAGAAGAGCAGTCCTCTTCTGACAACGAGGAAGAGGCTGGTTGGTTGGTTGGTTTAGGTGGCGGTAGAGTCCCTAAAAGGGGAATACCCAATTAGCGCTGGTGCGCGCCGTTTTGATGTCACAAACCTCGTAAGAGGAAAACTGATGGTATTAAGTATATCAGAGAGGTCGGGCGGGATATTTTCTTAAATCCACCCTGTGAAATTTAGGAAATGAAGTATCTTGCCAGTTGCCAAAGAGGAGATCACTGTTATGTCTGTAAGAAAGGCACTGCCCAAAGAAGAGTGCCACACCCTAGCCAGTGCTGGACGTCTACAAAGAAAATATAAAAGAGTCTCCTTCTCCCCACTGTCCTTGCAACTATGACAGCACGTTGTAGGGAACCAGGTCTGGCTACGTACTCTCCCACAGGCCAGTGACCCGTTGTAACGGCGGGGGTCCTGGCCACTTCTGGACGGGTCCTTATCAGAAGGCCATTTTTCCTTTGTGTATTATAGGATGGCCATATTTTCCTAGAGGTGATGCACGTCCTTAATGCGCCCCATCTATTGTTTGCTAAGTTAATGTAGGATTTATGTACTTCCCTCTTAGTGGCACTAAGTGGCGCACTGACAGCCACTTCATATGATCTGTCAAGGGCAGAGCCCAACCGTGCCAGGTGATCGGCCTGCTCATTTTCCGCTGTACTCCTATGGTCCGGAACCTAGAGGAGGGTGACTCTGTTAAGGGTGGCCAGGCCAGAGAGTTCAGCTCTTGATGGCATTGTTTTACTATTTTTGATGACACTGTCGCTGCCTCGAGGGCCATAATGGCAGCCTGGCTATCCGTGAAAATTGCGATATCCTTTGTGTTAACCGTGATGCGCCTCAACATGCGGCAGGCCTCCCTAATTGCTAGCAATTATGCCTGAAATACACTCAGGGAGGCGGAACGACTTAGAGACTGCAAGGTCTTCAGCGAAGAACCCTGCACCGACTCCACAAGGCATTTTCGAGCCATCGGTAAAAATCCTTAGGTCATATCCGACATCACATCGTCACACCATTCCGCTCTAGTTGGATATCCAGTAGCGAAGTATTTCTCGAAGTCTGCTTCGGGTACGATGTAGTCCGTTAGTACCATATTGTGTACTGCACCCTCCAGGGAGGACAGAATGTTGTTGGTTTCGCTGTCCAGTATGCAGACTCCTTAAGTCTGACTGCGCTACACGCGGTGTTGAACCTTATGTGTAGGTCGAGGGGGAGTAAGTGTAAAATAACATTAAGTGCATCACCTGGGCAAGACCTTAGAGCTCCCGTGACTCCGATGGATGCAGTCCTCTGCACCTTGTACAGTAGATCAATATTGTATTTCCAACGCACCGCTAGCCACCAGACCAGCAACCCGTTTGTGAGTATCGGTCGCACTACCGCTGTGTACAGCCACAAGAACATCTTTGGTTGGAGTCCCCAGTTTTTGCCACAGATTCTCCTGCAAGCATAGAGAGCTATAGTAGCCTTCTTGATGTGATGTTCGACGTTTAGTTTCCATGAGAGCTTCGAGTCGAGAATCACCCCCAGGAATTTTACGTTGGTCGAAAGAGTCAGTAAGTGTCCGTTTAATTTAGGGAGCGCAAACTCCTCAATCTTTGTTTTGAGCAAAAGGCACTTGCTGAGTTAGCCAATTCATCTTCTGTAGCGAGCGAAGAGGGACAGATGACCGCTAGGGATGGTACCGTCTGGAGCTGCCGACCGCCAGTTGTACGAAGAACATATCCGTACAATATGGTGCGTCAAAGGCCGGGCCCACACGTCCTTACCAGGAGCCTTTCTGTCAAGGACACTTTCCACTGAATTTTTTTTGGAAGAAATATGAGTTCCCTTATTATTCGAGAAACGAACAGGAAAGGAGTTGATGTTGTCACCAAGCGCAACCAAAGAAGGCAAAAGAAAAAAAAGCTGTATTCTTTTCGAGGCGGCACTCCGTTACTCAATTGCCCTAAACCCTTGTGGGGCATAGCGCGTCAACTGTTCCTTGTGGCCCAGTTGACGTTTCGTTGGCATAAACTAGTTTCGAAGAATGCAGTTGCCAGCATGCACCTCCTGCACATCCATGGCCACGAACGTCGTCGTGGACGGGACTCGAACCCGAAACGCCGGTAGTCAAACATGAGACTGATGCCTGGATTGAGTTCATGGAAGTTTCGCTTTGCTGCAGAATAGAGAGATGCGAGAAAACGACCTGTTGACATCACGTCACGTCAGTAACTTGTGGGTTGTTGAACACTT
This sequence comes from Chloromyia formosa, assembly GCA_964017055.1. Taxonomy (NCBI): domain Eukaryota; kingdom Metazoa; phylum Arthropoda; class Insecta; order Diptera; family Stratiomyidae; genus Chloromyia; species Chloromyia formosa. The sequence goes on from OZ024813.1 coordinate 136,636,167, forward strand.
TGAGAACTGTCTACAGGTCTGAATTCTTATCCAGCTTATTAACAAACTTCAGTTTGCATTGCCTAAAAAACGCTGATGTTAAGTCATATCCGCTAAAAGCATGGAAAAAATAAAATATCGGCTTTGGCAACAGAAGATGGATTGAAGTTTGTTGGCGAGTATATCGTATTCTGGGTAGCTTCCTTCCCTGGTTTCATCATTAAGATGATGCAGTAATTTTTGTCTTTTTGCTCACAACCATGCTAAAAATGTGCCAAGTTGAACAATAATGGACACTTTAGCCTTCAAATAAAATTATCTCCAACTTTCATTTTTCAGTTTTTTCATTTGAAACATCCAAAGTCTCTGACCCGACTGAATATCAAAACAGGAGGAAGAAGTCGGGGTAACGGTCAGATTAGTGACACTTGACACGCTATGCTCACGAGTTAAGGTATATGTATATTCATATAATTTTTTCAGTGTTTTCCTGGCCACATTCAAATTTAATTTTATTTTGGAATTTCGACGATTTTGCATCATTACGCCATTCACGTCATCGAAATAAACAACCAAAAATAAAATGAACAGTTCGACTAATTACCTAAAAAACAATCCAAATAATCGACGAATATACACAATCAATAAACAATTTAGATTTAGATCAAAATCGTTAAGTCGGTAATTTGCTCAACTTCATTGATCGGCCTTTCTTTTTTTTTCTTTTCATTTTGATCGCTGAGAATTTGTCGACGTAATGGAAAACTTCCTGTTTTCCCATTTCCCACAAAATTTTTTTGCGGCAGTTAATTTTTTTGTTTGTTGGAATCTTTTCGTTTTGATTTTATCTCCCCGGGGGTGTTCGTGTTACGTCTTCATAGATTAAACGGACCCCAACCAGAGCGCAAATGTTTGGACCGAGAAGCCAACGGTGGACGCTTCTGGGAAAGAAAATTGTCTTATTAATTGAAATAAATTTTCAGTTTATAAATAGCCATCGGGTGGTGGATGCGAAATGGTTTGGAAAATGCTCTGTACTAATAAAAACTTCAGTGTGTCGCCACGCTCTGTTGACAATTTTCCTCGAAATATATTTGTAGCCTAATTATCGTTGGATTGTGTATGGTGCTAGCTGCTAGGTGGGTGATGGTAGGCGGTGCAGCGAATGGCTCAAAAAGAAGGAAACAAATGAGACAATCGGAAGATTTACTGGTAAAGTGCATTTATAGAGTGTAGACGATAATATAAAAATTAGTCCTAGATATTACAATTTGGCCCTACACCAACACCCTAGTGGAGGTATAGTGCGTCAACTGCTTCTAAGTCCTGATGCATGTTGCTCCCAACCCACGCACAACCTACGGCCAACTCAGAACGGCCCCATATCCACGAGTGGTTCTGTCATCGCATACTGAAGCCAACACAACCCAGTTGTTATTGCATGTCTATCAACGCGGCACCGGGCTAAATCGAAAATTTAACACGGAAAGAAGGAAATTGAAAGTTGTTATATAAAAAAAGTTGTAAAATCGAAATTTTCATGCTCAATTATAAGGATTATTCTTGCTTCATTCTTCAACAATGATTGATTTCTATCTCTCAGATAAACTTGCTGGGCAGTGAACTATGTTCGACTCTGCAACAACATGATAAAATGTCCATGCCTTGCAATTCGTATAGACTGTTTTAAAAATCTGCGGCTATCAACGGGGCGAATCCTAGATGGATGAGTTGTGTTACATGTCGTGCAACTATAACCAGATCGATGTAGCCTAGCATTTATCCTATCCGCCCACGCATCTTCTATTAGAGAATGTCAATATCGGTTTCCTCCCTGGCTTTGTCTCCAGCTCAGGATGGCTTAAGAATTAGTAAGGTTATGGGTTTTTGAAACTCTATCACAATATACCAGCTTTTGGTCAAAGTGTGCTTGTCAAGGCAACTGGATAACCAGATTACTATCGCCGTGATGGGGTGAAGCACTTCGCCATATCTCTGAAAGTGGAGTGTTCAACTCGCTATAAAGGAGAAGTGAAGTTGTGCTACGCTTAGGCACTACCCTCTCGGGGACACCAAAATCTCCGAGCAACTGGGTTACTCGGCGACTAAGCGATTCGCCATGTATAATCAGGTGGCGGCACTCATAAGAGGATACCCAAGTCGCAGATAATCGGCAACTGCGCGACCGAAAACTAGGAGACTCGATATGCTAGTCTCCGAGTCGCTTGATTTCCTTCACTATGCAAAACACGCTGGGAGTCCGCAGCGAAATGAATATGTATGTTGATCGAAAACTCGGAACTTCAGACGTGGCCGTGTGAAGATAACGAGCAACTACAGTCCCGAGTCCCCAAGTCTCCGTATTCCATTCGTCGATTATCAAAGAAATATTCGGGTATCCCCGTCTGAATAGTGCCTTAAAGAACAACCTCAGACGAGGCGAACTACTTTTGTCGTTGGAATGGCTCCAATTGATATTTTGGTAGACGAAACAGCCAGACTCTTGGGAAGTTGACGTTTTGAAGAAGCGGTGAAGTAGAGAAAAAAATAAGCTCAGGAAATGGCGGCACCGCGGCGGTGAGAGGTAGCACAGAACGAACGCTGGACTTATAAACTCACCGCACAAATCGACGAGTTAACGGAACGCATGCAGCATAGAATCGTTGAGATGGACGTTGCTAGATTTGCCAGAGGGTTTTAAGGGGGTAGATGTAGGACCAGAAAGGTTTGACCTGATAAGTGGTGAGGGAATGTTAAAATACTTTGGTTGGAAGTAGCTCCTCCTCAGTGCAGATTTTGCTAAGCATTTTGCGTTAGAATCAAGGCGGGCATAGTTTACAAGTATGGAATGACAAGGTGAGCGCTTCCACTTACTGCGACCCGTTATCGCCTTCAAATGTAGAGCAAACCTTAGTCAACCAGAAACTAGTTTTGTTCTTTTTATTGCGAGAATAATGCTTGGTAAGGCGAAAAATCATTTCGTTACTTGTCGCTTGTTCGCAATTTAAGCCAAGGAAAAATTAAGGCTCTCTTTCTGTCCGAAAATTTTATCTCTGTGACGGAGAGATCAGGTCAGAATCAATAAAACCCCCATGAACGGAAAAACGGAACTCCTTTTAAAGGAACAGGAAATACTAAAATAAAATTTTATTTCATGAATATCCTTCTTAAACGTGTACTGTTGACTCAGGAATTTATTTAGGGAGAATAGAATACCTGGTATTATTTATGAAGAATAATATTTCTATATCTTCGTATTATATTTTATATCTGAGGTCGTTGAAAAAAATTTCTTTGGTAAGATGAAATCGTTATGAAAAAGCCTTGAAAACATACCACCATTGCGAAACAGCCACCACTTTCTGAAGTCATAGAATTAGGAAAAACCTGCAAATCAAATAATGGGAGTCCGGATGGCGCAACGGTTAGCACGTTCGCCTTCAACGCACTGGGCCCCGGTTCGATTCCGGGGATTTACGTGTCGGACTATGAGCCCACTCAGCTGTTAAATGAGTACCCATTATGGGGTAAATAACTCGGTTGAGCGTGTTGCTGATCACATACCTCTGCACAAAAACCGTCACGATCTAGAAAATGAGATGATGCTAACTCATCTCGAGGCCGTGGTTCAAATTGGACTGTTGCGCCAGTTATTTATTTTTTATTTAAATAATGGGAGGCATTCGAAGTTGAATATATCTACGTAGTTATAAGCCTAAAGATTTTATTTGAAATAAATCGATTTGTGTACTTTAGTTCGACTTTCAGCCTTTTACATGCTCCCAGAATCGACGTCAATTCGAATGCAACCGACGATGGTAAAACCATTTCGTATGCCAAAAAAAAAACGGACCGAGAAAGTAAATCTAGTGTGACGTACAAAAAAAGCCAACTATAATATGCATGCACTCAGGAAATTCATAGCAGCTTCCGTGCTTCTACTCAATGCAGTGGATTTTATGAAATGTGTCCTTCCGAGCAGGATTCATCACAACGGAAAGAAAATAACCTTCGCGCTATGATTTAATGGAGCCGCGGAGATGCTCCTCCGTTGAGTTCTTCAATGCAGCACCCATGAGTGGATTGGAGAAGTCAAAATTTCTTTCAATTTGATATGACAAAATACATGTTTCGGTATCATAATTCTGGAGTTCAGCTAAGGAAAGACCATTGCTTCTGAATATATTATAGGTATAGGTTTCCGCTGCATGCACAATTGCGATAAAATTACTATTCCATTGTTCTGTATTCGCTTAGAAATATTTTGCAAAGCATAGCAGTTTTCATAAGCACCGAATCAATATAATGGATTGCAGTACACAACACCGTCTATGTTCCAGAGCCCACCTTTTAAATCCACCCTTTCCTCAGTTCGCCATTTGCGAGTCTTTATGCAAATTTGTATCCTCAGATCCATGACCATTTTCTGGCAAAGAGCAAAAACATCAAAAGTTAAATTGCAGGTGAATGGATGCAACTTTTGGAACTGGTCGACTTTTATGGCGCTATCCAGGCTTTTAAGAGGATTTGCATTTTCGAAACAAAACAGTTTGAACGTTAACGTTATCTGCCAAGGACACTCCTGGAAAATCATGGTTTATTGCAGCCATTCTATTCTATTGTTAAGCAACTGTGCGAAAATATAATTGAGTGGAAGTGTAAATAGTTGAGAAGTTTAATACATATTATGTTTAGAATTTTGGATGAGGCGAAAGCTGAGACGCTAATTGCTGGGATGATGCAGATTCTGCAGCACAATTACAAAAACCTGCGCGCTGAAATTGCCTTCGAAAATTCGCGTGCCTGTGTTTTACGGAAATTCACCCTGCGTCAACTTACCAACCTTGGTCTCAAATTTCACCTAGCCTGACACACAGGTTAGTGGCGCAAGGTGAAACAGGATTTGAGTTACGCATGCTGGATAGCACATGTTGGGGCGCAGTTCTGCAGCGTGGTTCACTAAGTTCAGAATCTGCGCACAGAAACTCACAGTCTAACAGTGCAAACACGGCTGAATTCAAACTTTTTTTGTTTTACACAAACTGATCCTGTATTTTCTGCGTCTCAATGCAGCGTGATGTAGCGCAATCATGGACATGTGCTTAATTTTCCAAGAGTGAAGACTATCGCCGAATCCAGAGCTAAACTTGGTAAGTGGTCAGTACTACTTCTTACTTTGAGCTTTGATACTATACTATACTTATACAGATCTGGATAAGAGTTGAAAGTGAATCGGTTGAACGTCAACTTGTTTCTCGGCAATGCATCCTATACAGGGCGTCCGGAAATTGGCGCATAAACGCGCTGCCATCTGACTCCCCATGCAATTTCCAGCAAAAAAATAACGCAACACTTTTTCGAATTCTTAACCCTTTAGCTTTATACAGTTATTTACATTTTTTATAAAAGTTTTTTTTTCAACAGCCATACAGAGCAGAGCAGGTTAAGACCACGCAATTACACTAACAATATGATCTGAGCTGCTCTGGATAAAACGTCAGTGCAAGAATGCGGCTCCATTAAGTAGTCTGCGTTTTGAAATGCAGGAGGCGCAAGTGTCAAAGTTTTCGGGGCAGTTTCAGTTTGCGAAGCACAAAAAAATTCATTGCCTGTCAATAAAATGTTCGCTTTGTGTAATGATACGGAATAGTAAACATACAAAATAATTTTGCTGCGTAAAGGAAATTTGTCCGATTGTATCTGTACTAAGGACACCCGTGGGGTGACGGGTTTAGAATATGCACCCCTAGGTGAGTCGTACCTTGATCGTGGAGGCGACTAATAGTACCGATCACGTGCAGGCAACAACAACACCTCTAGATGAGCCTGCGGAACTGTTCAACATCTTAAGGACCTTCCACAGGTCAGTGTGTGTAAGTGGGTTGCCGGGTCAGGAGACCACCGTCAGATGTAAAAGGATAGTCCATACAAATTTATTTTCCACACACCAGTGCCACCCAATTCTACCTTTCTCCAGATAGATGTAAAAGAATGGATGAAAGGCCTTATGGTAGAACACGCTAGAAGCACTACCCCGCTGGGCACTACTTCTGATGCGCAGTTGAGTGACCCCAGGGCGAACATTGTTCGTGCCAGAGCTCGACGGTTTCCGGGGGCGAGCGCTATGAGGCAGTCCAAGTACACTGTAGGTGTAGAGAGACTGAGGGTTGCAAGTTGGAATGTCGGATCCATGACGGGAAAGAGCGAAGAACTGGAGGACGTCATGAAACGGAGAAGGATAGACATTATGTGCGTGCAGGAGACCAAGTGGCGGAACGACCAAGTCGACCGAGCTCGTTTTTCGACGAATTGCAAAAAGTACAAATTGTACTATTATGGAAACTCGAATGATAGAAACCGGGGTGGCATTATTCTGTCATCGGTTTTACTTGACAGCATCGTGAGTATCTTAAAGATAAGCGACCGTTTGATGGGTATGAAAGTATCTGCGGAAGAGTGTGGAACGTCATAAGTGCCTACACTCCCCAAGTGGGTTTGCAGCAAAATGAAAAAGAGGTATTTTGGAGCGACTTTGATATACTGCTTCAAAGTAGGGATGAGTATCGATTAATCGATTAATCGAAATAATCGATTACTTTGTCGAATATTCGATTTTTATTTAATCGATTACATTAGGGCCGATTTAATCGATTATTTTATAACGATTATTGAACTTTTTTCTTCGCTGAGACTTGAGATTTCAAGAGCGGTATATTTTTCTTTCATTGCGAAAAATCACTTACAACAGTCGTGTATAGTATTTAAATAAATAAATAACTGGCGCAACAGTCCAATTTGAACCATGACGTCGAAATGAGTTAGCACCATCTCATTTTCTAGATCGGGACGGTTTTTGTGCAGAGGTATGTGATCAGCAACACGCTCAACCGAGCTATTTATCCCATAATGGATACTCATTTAACAGCTGAGTGGGCTCATAGTCCGACACGCAAATCCCCGGAATCGAACCGGGCCCAGTGCGTTGAAGGCGAACGTGCTAACCGTTGCGCCATCCGGACTACAATATAGTATTTACCTACTACTTTTCTCATTCTACTTTTACCTATCTACCACAATTTTTCTCTGAAGCTGGTCAAATTCTGAGGGAACAGAGAAGCCGGCTGACCGCCGACATGGCCAATACACTTATATTCCTTAAGGACGTTCATGATAAGTATTGGGATTAATAAATAAGCTCAATACTTCTCACAACTCAATAATTACTATTATTTCTGCAGCTACTGGGAACGTTTCAGGCAACTGCTTCCAGTAGGTTTCTCTGTTTGATGATCTTTCTTCTGGTTTCATGTAAATAAATAAGGACTATTTATACCCTAGACTTATAGTATAGGGTATATTGTTTTTGTCACGACGGAAATATGTAACACCTTAAAGGAGGCTCCGGAGGTATAGCAATGTATATATATAAATGATCAGGGCCACCTCCTGATTCGATTTAGCCATGTCTGTCTGTCTGTCTGTCTGTCTGTCCGTCTGTCTGTCTGTCTGTCTGTCTGTCCGTCTGTCTGTCCGTTCGCACGATAACTTTCGATAAAATGAAGCTAGAGCCTTGAAATTTTGGTCAAATGTTGGAAGTGTGATCTAGGTGGATGGTATTGAAAATGGGCATGATCAGACCAAACGCCTACCTCCCCTACATATGTAAAATACATAAATGTATCTATAACTCCCGATTAAAGAAACATGAAAAGCTCTAGCTTTGGCAGATTACTCATGAGGGTAATCTTATACTCTCCTGGGAAAATAAAACTGATAAGTTGAAAACTAACGGTAATTTTCTTACAAAGAACCCCGTACTACCCTACTTTTCAGGTTTTTTGTCTATAACTCCTGAACCAATTGACGTAGACACCTGATTTTTGGCGTGTAACCTTGAAGTGAGAAGCTGCTTAAGATTATGTAAGTTGGGCATAATCAGATCAAAGGAACGCCTACCTCCCCTACAAATTTCCAAAAATTAAATATTCCTTTAATTACGATAACTTTCGAAAAAATTATACTGGCAAGTTGAAAATTTGAAAGAATGTTTCTAATAAGACCTACTTGGTTGGTATTGAAAATGGGCAAGATCCGACACAAGGAACCCCCACCTCCCCTACAAATGAAACTTCAAATAAGCGATAACTTTTGATAGAATGAAGCCAGCAGCTTGAAATTTTGGTCAAATGTTGAAAGTGAGATTGAATTAGTTGGCATTAAAGATGGGTAAGATCCGACCTAAGGAACCCCTACCTCCCCTAGAAATGAAACTTAAAATAAGCGATAACTTAAGACAAAATAAAGCTAGCGGTTTGAAATTTTGGTCAAATGTTTGTAGTATGATCCAGTCGACTAATATTGAAAATACGTAAAATCCGACCATCGAAACACCTACTTCCCCTACAAAAGAAACTTCAAATAAGCGATAAATTGAGACTTGAAATTTTGTTTAAATGTTTGCAGGGGGATCTAATTGGTTGATGGAAATGCTGGGCAAGATCCAACTCAAGGAGCCCCTACCTGCCCTACAAGTGAAACTTCAAATAAGCGTTAATTTTCGATAGAATGAAGCTAGCGACTTGAAAAATTGGATAAATATTTGTAGAATGGGTTAGTTAATTGATTTTGAGAATGGTCAAGATCCCACTAAATGAATGCCAACCTCCCCTATGAACTGGCCATATAAGAGACCCACTTTTAATGCATATGGTCGTTGCCAATTGAGACTTTTGGTATCACCACTAGGTCTGTACAAGTCTAGGGTATATACGCTTCGGACTCCGGGCCGAAGCCAAGCTTCGGCCTGGTTTTTACTTGTAGTTCGTTGTTTTCATTGTACCCAATTTTTAATTTTTTCCCAAACTTTTTTGAAATTGTCTATTAATCGATTAATCGATTTTTCAAGTCACAAATAATCGGAGTATCGATTAATTCGTAAAAAATTATAATCGATTTCATTAATCGATTACTTGTTGGTCGATACCCATCTCTACTTCAAAGTATACCAGATACCCAGCTGGGTTTTTTTCGGAGGGGATTTCAATGGCCATGTGGGAGAATCGAACTGTGATTACGAGGACTGCCATGGTGGGAAGGGTAGCCAATCTACAGTCAGAAATGATGAAGGTGAGGCTATCCTGACTATGTGCAGATCACACGGTCTGGTCATCCTCAACACATGGTTCATTAAGAACCAAAGGCACCTAATCACATATAGCAGTGGAGCTCAAGCGAAGTAGATAGACTATTATCTGTGTTTAAATTTCATGATGCGCTGGGTGAAAGACTGCAAAGTGATCTTGGGTGAATCTGCGGTCACCCAGCACCGGTTGCTCCTGACAGAATTTATTTTGAAAGGAGGAACAAGACCGCAAGCAATCCCCAAACCAGTCAAGAAAATCAAGTGGCACAATCTCAACGAAAGCTATAAATCTGTTGTAACTCCACTCGTTATTAAAATGGAGGAGTGGCTTCAGAACAATACCAACTGCCACGAGCAAAGTCCAACAGAAATGTGGAGTACTTTGGATGCAATGTTAGTGAGTCAGGCTGAAAAGACACTGGGAGTTTCGGAAGGCCCACTCCACACGAACAAGGAGACGTGGTGGTGTAATAATGAAACTAAAGAAGCAGTACAGGCCAAATCAACCGCATTCAAGGCTTTGACAACATGCAAGACAAACAGTGAAGCCGAGAAGGTTCAACTTTGGGAAAAATATGATAAATGACGAAACGAAGTAAAGCGGAAAGTGGCTCAAGCAAAGGCGATTGCAGCCGAAAAGTTCTACAAAGAACTAGAAGATCTGACTGCGAATAAGAGATCGTCATTGCAAGAGAAACCTAAAGACAATGCCAGGATTTATAAGGTCGCAGCCCAAAGGAGAAATACAATACATTCCCAAAATGTACTTCTATTTCCATAAACTGTAACGAGTTGTGTTATGCTATCTTTTTTTCAAGTTATGTGCCAAGATCAATTTTCGTGCGAGATCTCAGACAAAAACTGTGAAAAATTTCGTTGGCACGAACAATTTTCGCTACCTTGATACTAACATATTCCATACGAAACCTCATACATTGGAAAAATTCTCCACACCGCAGTGAGCAATTTCCATGCGAAAACAATTCCTCTAAATCAAAGCCAGTTACGCTACGCTAAGGTGGTGTTCTATCTCCGCTACTTTGGAATCTGGTGGTCAATAGACTGCTTTTGGACATGGGAGGACTGGGATGTAGAGTCATTGCTTATGCGGATGATGTCGCTATTGCCATCTCGGGTAAGTTCCCTGGTGTCCTCAGTGAGGTGCTACAGAATGCTCTCTCTCTATTAACTAGCTGGGCTAGTCTCTGCGGTTTAAGGGTTAACCCTAACAAAACAGAACTCGTTTTATTTACTAGAAGGTATAAGATACCTCTCGTCTCACCCCCAGTGCCGGGGGGAACCGAGTTGGTTTTTGCTGATAAGGCAAAATTCCTAGGAGTAATCTTCAATAAAAAGTTAGGCTGGAGACCTAACATACAGGAGCGTGTGAAGAAGGCCACGGTTGCTCTGCACGCTTGTAAAAAAGCGATTGGAAGTAGTCGCGGTCTTCAACCTAAGATTGTCTACTGGCTATACGTATCTATTGTACGGCCTATTCTCTTGCATGGTATTGTAGTTTGGTGGAATGCTCTTCGGACGGCGGCTTTGTGTAGCTTGTTGAATAAAGTGCAAAGACTGGCCTGTTTGCTTGTTAGTGGAGCCCTGAGAAGTACTCCCTCTGCCGCCTTGGATGTTATGCTTAACTTGCTTCCTTTGGATATTCTTGGTGAGCAGCTTGCTGCTTGCACTGCCATCCGCCTTCGTGAAACAGGGCACTGGTTTTCATTGAGCACCGGCCACTCGGTGGTCTTGAACCACTTAAATTGGAATTGTTTGTGACACTTGGTTTCATTCTGCACACCAACTTAGTGTGCGTCTGTAGCTTAGCTCGGTAACGCACCGGGCATTTTTTGCTACTCGAAACACGGTCTCTGCGGTTCGCGCCCCGCAACGGGACCAACTATTTTTTATTCTCAAATTCCCTCTGAATTAATTTCTCCGAGCTTAGTGGTTTCGTATGGATAGTAGCACTCATCAGGTCTTGCATCTTTGCAGCTATCCATGTGCAAGACGACCACGAAAGTGTGAGAATTCTGTTTGTATAAGCCGTGAAGGCGTGATTTTACTTGAAAACTCGACCGTGGAGATCTAGATGGTGTGAAGCACTTATATTAACTCACTAGAGGGGTGGAGAGAGGGTGAGAAGTGGAGATATTTGTTCCCTGGCAATTTTACTTTATGTATTAATGTTCTTGCAAATGTACAAGTGCGAATCATTTTCAATTTAAATTGGAATTGTTTGTGACACTTGGTTTCATTCTGCACACCAACTTAGTATGCGTCTGAGAATGAAACCAAGTGTCACAAACAATTCCAATTTAAATTGAAAATGATTCGCACTTGTACATTTGCAAGAACATTAATACATAAAGTAAAATTGCCAGGGAACAAATATCTCCACTTCTCACCCTCTCTCCACCCCTCTAGTGAGTTAATATAAGTGCTTCACACCATCTAGATCTCCACGGTCGAGTTTTCAAGTAAAATCACGCCTTCACGGCTTATACAAACAGAATTCTCACACTTTCGTGGTCGTCTTGCACATGAATAGCTGCAAAGATGCAAGACCTGATGAGTGCTACTATCCATACGAAACCACTAAGCTCGGAGAAATTAATTCAGAGGGAATTTGAGAATAAAAAATAGTTGGTCCCGTTGCGGGGCGCGAACCGCAGAGACCGTGTTTCGAGTAGCAAAAAAAATGCTCGGTGCGTTACCGAGCTAAGCTACAGACGCATACTAAGTTGGTGTGCAGAATGAAACCAAGTGTCACAAACAATTCCAATTTAAATTGAAAATGATTCGCACTTGTACATTTGCAAGAACATTAATACATAAAGTTGAACCACTTGATAGTCCATGCTGGCACTGAATACACTTCCCCTAAACTCATTTTCGTGAAGAACTTTGTAAGTATAATCCCCTCTCGTCATCAGTGGATTGATGGCGAGTTTCCGTTGACGGGCTCTGTAGGCATCTATACGGATGGCTCAAAGACTGACAACGGGGTGGGAGTAGGAGTCTACTGCGATTAGCTTAACCTAAGCTTATCGTTCCGTCTTCCAGATCACTGTAGTGTCCTCCAGGCGGAGGTTACTGCGATTTTGGAGGCCGTTATCTGGTTGAGGCGACATGCCGTGCCATATAAGTATATTACAATCTACACAGATAGCCAAGCCGCAATAAGATCGCTGGAATCTACACTGTTAACATCTAAGATAATAGCTGAATGCCGCTCGACTCTCGTTGAGGCAGGGGTTTTTTTTTAACATTGTCGTGTGTTGGATTCCAGGGCATAGTGGCTTTGGTGAAAACTTCCACGCTGATGAGCTTGCTAGGCAGGGGACAATGGGCGTGATTCAGCAGCAACATGCAAACATTTGTATGCCTATTAATTCATGTAGGCTATACTTTAAGTCTGAGGTTATTAATAAGGCGAATGCTAGGTGGTTGAGTGGTATTACATGTCATGCAACCAGATCGATGTGGCCTCGCCTAAACCCTGTTCGCTCATCCCAACTCATAGCGTTAAAAAGACAGAATATCAGTTCTGTTGTGGGAGTAATTACTGGCCACTGCGTTATTGGGGATCATGCTAGGAGGCTTCGCCTTCCTTTTAATGATTTCTGCAGAAGCTGTGGAGACGTCGATGAGGAGGAGAGTTGTTTCCATCTCCTCTGTTCTTGTCCGGCCCTGGCAAGTAAGAGGAAATCAACTCTTGGCTCCTTTTTTTTCTCAGAACTGGAGGATCTGGTGGATGTCAATATAGACCGCCTCCTCCGTTTTATCACCAGCTCAGGTTGCTTTAAAAATTAGTTGGGGTGATGGGGGTCAATATAGGACCCTGTGGTATCACAATGGACCAGCTTATGTTCTAAGTGTGCTGTGCTTGTCATGGCAGCCAGATTACCTAGCCTAAGCCAGCTACGTCAAAGAGAATATTCGACAAAATGCAACTACTGTTTCTACTTTAAGGAGTTTTGTCCGTTTAGCATGTATAAATAAATAAATAAAATTATTAAATAAAATTTCTCGTCAATCTTCGCATATTATTATTTATAACGAAATATTTATCATTGTTTCTTTCGTTTTGTAATTTTTTTGATATACGTAACTTTATTTAATGATTTCGATTTGGTAGAAAAAACAAGGTAATAAAATTATGCATTGGTCGTTTAGTCCTCCTAGACTTCTGGCATGCGTACTATCCAGAGAATTTCAGTTTCATTCGTTTTATTAAATCCTCATTCACGACAGTGAAATCTACCACACTTTTTAATTGATCTACCACTGTTTTAATCGAATATCTACCACAATCTGAGAAAAAAGACGAAACACTAGTTTCGGTACAGGGTACAAGAGGTCGAAATTTCGGTACTGTACCGGAAATTTCGTTACAGTTGGTCACCCTACGTATAGTCATCTTCTAGTGCGCATGTCAAATTAAGCCGATACACTACACATGAACATGCTAAATCTACACGAATGTGTTCAACAACAAAACAGGTTGTTGTTAATCTTGAACACATATGTCTCAAATAAACTTTCATTCAAATTTGAGTACAGAAGATTCATAATGAAAGTACATGTGAAGCCTTCACCTTGCTCCTTCGGCACATTTAAGCACAATGTCCGCATGTCACTTCAGCACTATTGACAACAAAATTAGAATCCCATCAACATGCAATGCCGAAGTAGCATAAACGTCGCACACGTCTGCGATTGTATGTATATATGAAGTACACCTAATAAAAATAAGATAAAATTGAGAATAAATTGTGAAGAAATAAAATGAAATAAGAAAATGTTCAGTATTTTCGTCTAAGCTCACTAAATCGTTCGCTCGGGCGTTTCTTCTTTGCAATGTTAAATCACCGACTCTGACAATGGTCCCGAAACGTTTAAATTTAACAAAATTCGCCAACTCGTGCTAGATCAACAACCAAAGGACGTCGTCATTTTGTTTCGACATTTTGCGTACGCACAATTCGTCTGTGTTCCGATAAATTAAACGTGCCTTGATAGAATCCAGAATTCGCATATCTGTTCCGTATCGAGTTACGCAAGTCTTGACGGTGCGTTTGTATTATTTTTAAATTTTTGTTTATCGGAAACTCGGTTGTGTCCGAAAGTGATTTGAGTGGTTTATTGAACCCCAGAGAAAAAAAATAAATAATTAACAACAATGGTGCGAATTCCAAGGTTCCTTAGATCTTGAGAAAGTTTCGGGAGCGCTAGAGCTAGTTGCTCGTAGTCATTAGAGATTAGTTTTAAATATAGTTTCCGATAATCTTTAATAGTCATGTCCGTAGCGCGGAGGCCCAGTGCAGATGAAGAGATATATTCTAAAGAGTATCGCCGATTGCAAACATTAAGCAGCCGAGAAGAAATTCGACAAGTATCTGTAAGTGAATAAAATTTTGAATAGTGTTTCTGCACCATTTTCGACACGCGATCCTTTTGCTGGGTTTCAGCGATTTTTTTAAACTGGGGATCGCATGGATGACGCCAAACTTGCATATATGATCCAACATCAATTTCATTGGGTTCAGACTAGAGGTCAAAATCATTTGGTCTGGACAGACCACTTGATCTGGAACTGTCAGATAAGTACAAATGCGACGTTTCTGAACAAGTAATCTGGCAGATCAAGTGATTTGACCTCAAGCGTGAACATTACGTTTTTCCCATTTTACGACTGTGGATACTCCAGCTAGATTCACCGGAAAAAGCAAACGTTCTTGAAATGTCTTACTTTTTCAGTTCCGTGGTGTAGTTCTGATTTGCTTTTCATTTATGTTATTTATGGTGCTTATAACGAATCTGAACCTTGCTACCAAAAATTTCTTGTGGCATTTGAGTTATAGCCGGGAAACACCCATTTTTGGTTTTAAGTCCGTCCCATATATTCAAATGACCGACGGGCATATGCAATAATCCATGCTGCGCGTTTGTGGGTTTGTGCGTTTGTGTGTTTGTGCGTTAAGCCGATCACTTCCTGTGATCCGATCTTTACCAAATTCGGTATATATTTTAGGTTTCTTGAGTGACCCTGATCCCGGCACGATGACAGTGAATTCGTTCATCGACTGCACTAACGGTATATTCTGCTGTATTCAGACTAGAGTTACTCGCCTCAGCCTTTTCAAAAATCACTCTTCCAGGTTTTCCCCTTAGTCCGATTTCACCGAAATTCGACACGTAGTTTTCTTGGGTGATTATAAATACTATCTGGATAAAATAATCTTCTTGACATTAAAAGACATTAAATTAAAGTGATATTTATACAAGATGGGTATCATATGACGCGGTTTATTCAAGCGAGTGCACTAGACTACTGCTGAGGTCATTTTGAATTCTTTGGCAAGAAAAAGGACATTCTGGTGAATTAGCGTTGATGGCATTTTGAGTCCTTCGGCGAGGAAAAACGAATTTTTGGCAGTGAATTTTTATATAGTTAAAATGGGTATCATATGACTTGGAGTGTTGAGGCGAATGCAGTAGACTACTGTCCTTCGACGAGAAATGAGTGATATATTGAAAAGATGGGTATCATATGACGGGATAGCCCGTAAATTGGCGAGGAAGGCTTCTGCAGTCCCACTCGTCGGCCCTGAGCCGTACTGTGGTATCCCCCTTTCTAGTGCAAGATGGCACATCAGGGAATGTGAGAACTTCGTAACAATTGCGCACTGGGACAGTACCCCTGGACTCAGACAAGCCAAATTGCTTATAGCTGGACACTCGCGCAATCGTACCATTAAGCTCTTAAGATTACGTAGAATCCGGGTGAGAAATATCTGCAGACTCTTTAGGGGTTATTTTACCTTGAGGGATCATCTATGTAGAATCCCGTCCACGGCGTTCGCGGCCATGGATGTATGTGTTGTCTTCCCATTGTGGTGCGGGGCATAATAATAAGCCACAGCATCTCCCGACTTGTCGCAAGTAGACGGGTAAATGGGGGAAAAGGAGGTGCATGCTGGCAACTGCAATCTCCAAAACTAGTTTTTGCCAACGAAACGTCAACTGGGCCACATTGAACAGTTGGCGCGCTATGCCCCACAATGGGTAAGGGCAATTGAGTAATCAAAGCTCCCAAATTTTCCTCAAAAATTAAGAGCAATAAAGTAACATTTTGTAATGGATACTATAAATTTTGCTTTCTGTCCTTAGGTACTGGGGTTGAAGATTTTAAATAAAACAATTCTTAAAGTGGCTGTCCCTATTCATCTAACCGGGAGTCTATAATAAGATCGTTCTTACTTTTTAACATCGCAAAAGCACAACATTTAGTATCGATTGAATCAACAATTAAGTTTTTTTCTTTCTTCTCTCTCTTTTCATGCTTATTGTACATCACTGTAGACAGAGTATGGATTATCCGAGGAACAGGTTGCCGGTAAGTAAAATACTTAAATATTAGCAAAAGTCTACATAGTCTCTAGTTTCAAACATTTAACTTCGTGTAGGATTCATAAACAATTTGGTTTTTGTTATTTTTCCAGGAAAATCTAACCAAACCATACGAGTAGTCAATATCAAATGGTGTCTATTTATAATTTTCAACTTTTGTAAACAAAAAGCCGCAAACATTAACTTGCTGATATAAGAAGAACCTGTTCTGAATTTGTTTTGTAAACAGAATACATTGTACTTGTAGTGACAGCAAGCATGTGCGAATTGTCAAAGAAGCTCTTGAAAATATTTTTACTTATTTTGATAGACAACAATCAACTAAACGATCATAATATGTTTACAGTTGACTAGAAGCTGAGTAACAATGTCCTCAATCAGATAAGAAGTTATATTTAACTTCCGCAGCTAACTGATTTGACAAACTAAACTACCTCCTTGCAAGAAAGACTTGTAAGATAGTAGAAGTCGATTTGACTCGGACAAATGGCACAGAGCAAGTCCTTCTGACTGGCCAGCCGCGAAATAATATTTACTTATGACAAGGGAAAATTAACCCCTATTTCATGGGGTAGTAATGCTAACTTGAGTGTTCAGTTAGTTAGCAGGAGTTATTTAAAAACAAGCTAACTTTCGGCTAGCTTGCCGAAGGTATGATACCCTTCGTTGTGAATTTCGGTACATTTGCCACTTTTAAATTAGTAGTAAAACTTGTTCCGATTTCACTGTTCCTTTGAGAGGTACATATATGAAATAGTGGGCCGATTTCAACCAAATTCAGAAACGTAGTTTGCCAGTCAATACGATTTAATAATATGAAATTTGGTAAATATATCTTCAGAAATAGAAAAGTTTTTTTTTAACAAAAACTTGTTTTGGAACGGTCGTTCCTATGACAGCAGTATGATGGAGTAGTCCAATTTCAACCAAATTCAGGAATATAATTTGACTAAAGATACTATCGATTAGTGTGTGAAATTTGAAAACGATATCCTTAAAAATAAAAAAGTTTTTCTCACAAAGACCAATTTTTTGACCGGTCGTTCCTATGGTAGCTACATGACGCAGTGGTCCAATTCCGCTGGTTCCGACATATATAGAACGTGCAATAAAAAGAATGCTTTGTACAAAATGGCTCGATAGCTTTAAGGTTTAATTCACACACACGACACCGCGCTGCACGACTGCTTGAAATTTCAGTCGAGATACACAGCATCAAATGGGCGGATTCACACTCATCGCTCAGCATGCGATACGATCGACTATTGTGCGTGGCTGCGTCGGAGCTGAAAATATAACTAATCTGAATATCGCCTTATAGTCTTTAAGCTTTTGCACATTAAAACGTGGCAAGATTCGTGCACTTTAAGGGCGCTGAATCGCTGCCGTTCTTAAGCGTATTTTTGCGATAACAATTTGGTGGTCACTGCCAACATTAGCACCTCGCTTCGACCTGACGTCCAAGAGACAATTCCTCCATGTCTTGGAAACGGCTATATGGTCAATCTGGTTTTCTGCTCTGCCATCCGGAGAGGTCCAGGTTGTTAAGTGGCAGCGTTTGTGCTTGAACAGGGTACCGCCAATGACGAGTTGACGAGATTTGCAAAACTCCGACAACATGTCGCCATTTTTGTTCCTGTTGCCAAGTCCATGATTGTCCATTAGGTGTTCTAAGCCTTCATTGTCAGACCCAACTTTGGCGTTGAGATCCCCTGTGAAAATTTTTATGTCACCTTGGGAGCCTTGTCGAAGGTGTCGCCAAGCCGTTGATAAAAGGAGCTCAGTCCTAGTATATCGATGGTATATGCGGTCATTTCCCGTCCGACTTCAGTGAGCCTGGCACTATTGCACTCGCCCCACATCGTTCAAACGTTCCAAAAACCAATCGTGGTCCGTTGTTTGTAGCCAAAAGTCGTTGCCGGTGAATCAGTCCGTGGTATCCGAGGCTTGTTTAATGTTTCGAGTGTAAATTTATTCCAGGTACACAGGTTACAAGCCCACATACCCAATCTTAGGGGAAGGGTTACTTTCTTAGGTGTCCTAAGAGTCGCAGGGAGCTATTTTTTATATAGCGCAGAGGTAGCTCTCCAATGGTGTTTTTTATGGCGCGTTCTTTTGATGATCTTTAGGCTGGGTGTGACGTGTTGGTGTTCTCACAACTATGTTGCAGCTCCACTGTTCGCCTACTTCCTGTGATGCACTGGTGTTATTGGCCATTCAGGATGATCATGGTTATGTGCCACTACCAAATGTTTTGAACTGCAAAACTTGGTTGGCTTGGTTAGCCGTTCCAGAGGGCGCCCACGAGGAGGACTATGGAAGACGTCTTTTGCCCTCCTTCCTGCTAGCTAACATGCAATATCACAAAAGATTATTAAATACCAAATTTTATCGAAATACAGCCAACATGCGAAAAATTATGCCGTATTTTTCCTATTTTCGGGGAGTCTATGACAATGAGTGAGAATATTCTCATGAAATTCGCTCTCATCCTATTCTCATGAGAATAGCCGTGCATGTAAATAGGTCCAAGAACTGAGAACTCATGGCTGACGCCATCCTAAAAGCGTTCTCATGAGAAGGTCTACCGAGACCTTTAAGCACACCCGAGGGCAAAAACACTCATGGCCATATCAACACCATAATTTCGTCAAGTCTCGTCAATCGCATAATATTAGTTTAAATTTGGGCGTTTTGAATCTGTACATACCAAAAATATACCTACCGGCCCCATTTGTATTGTAGATACGAGTACATAACTTGCATGTTATTTTCCGTAGCGATTTATTTTCTTTCCTTTTTTTCTTTCTTTCTTTTTATTTATCCTTCTTCTCCTACTCACATCGGACACTACAAAACCATCGTATTGCGGGCGAAGCCCTCTTTTCCGGGTTCATTTCATATTATTAAAATACAAATATATTATGCAATATCCGTTTTGCCTGACACTTAATAAACAAGAACTACTTGTACTTGTCACCTCAAGATAATAGCTTTTGGCTAATATTCTTCACAACAGAACCAAACAGAACTTTGATGTCACTGTTCGTCCGTATACTTTTTGCTGATGAGTTTTTTTTTCTCCAGCTTCAGCCATCTGAATCTGACAAAAGTGAAAGTGTGCAACAACGTCAGTTTTTCTCGGAACGAGCCTTATCCTTGGTAACTTTGTAATAGTTCATAGTTGAATGCAGCATAAAGAACATTTTTTTCTGATTCAAAGAAACTGGTGCTGTTTTTCTGTGGAAAAAATGTCGCAACATGCAGTGGGTTTGAGGTGGACTTGTGGTTTATGCATAACTCAATGACTTTGAGCTTTTGTGCTAGTAGCGACTATTAAAAAGTTTTTGAAATAAAGATGTTGAGTTTTAATTAATCAAATAATTAAGGAATAGTCTTCCCATTGCTACAATACAATATTTAAGTTTAGGAAAAAGAGCATATTTTTGTCTATAATAAACAAAGTTGTTGTTGTTGTGTAGCAATGGTCAGGAGTTTGTTGTTTGAGTGTGTTACATGTTTTATTGTTCTTCGTCTTCCTCGGTCTTAAGCGACAGGAAGAAGGAAGTCCTCCCACAGCGACCTGGGGGTCAGGTGTGTGGATGCAGCTGGGCAATTGAAAATGTGGTCCACATCCTGAGGTGTACCATTGCAGGCGGGGCATGTGTTCGTGACATCCCGGTCAATGCGAGATAGGTGGGAGTTAAGACTCGAACACCAGCCCGACCGAAGTTGGGAAAGTGTCGTCCTCGCTGCTCTCGGAAGTATTCTCTCATCGGGAGAAATGGCTGGTGGTTGTGTCGAGAGAACTCTATTTGGACCTAGTCCTGCGATTGATGTTTGTACCTCCTCTTGATGTATTGCTGCGATGGCTGATCTGTATGCGTTGTTGTCAAAGGCAACCCTTTTGGACCTCTGGATGTCTCTCAAATCACGCCTGACACGTCTTGGTGGCGGCGCGGCATCTTGTCCATGAGGTCGGTACTGGGGTGCTCTCTCCAGTAACAACCCACCAGGTACTGTTTCGCTAGAAGCTTGTTGTGGTCCCTTAGAGGCATCATCCTTGTTTCATGATGCAGGTGGTCCTGGGATGACATCAGGAGACAGCCAGTCACAGTACGGAGAGCGGCGTTTTGGCAAGCCTTAATGTTATTCCATTGTGTGTCGCAGAGATTCTGTGACCAGACTGGAGCCGCATAGTTGGCTACTGACGTTTCGACTGCTTTGTATGTGACCAGTAGGGTCTCTTTATCTTTGCCCCAGATGCTACTGACCAAGGCTTTAAGGATTTTATTCCTTTCGCACATCCTGTTACATACGATTGAAGTATGGGGAGATGCCGTGGCCATGCTGTCCAGGGTTACTCCTAGAATTTTAGGATTGTTCACGGTCGGAATAGGCTGATTGCCAATTGAAAACCCAAGTTGCATCTTGACTTCCTTCGTCCAGGTGGTAAATAAGGTTGCCAAGGATTTAGGCGCTGATACGGTTAAATTTTTCCCCGTGAAGAAGGAGTTAAGTTCTTCCTGGTAATCATTTAATCGTTCGCACATTTCCGTGATGTTGTTCCCGTGATGTTGTTTCCTGTGGCCAGAATGGAGCAGTCGTCGGCATAGGAGATAATTTCGATTCCTTCAGGTGGTGTTGGAGTTCCAGATAAGTAAAGGTTGAACAAGGAGATACAGTACTCCTCCTTGTGGCACACCTTGTTGGGTCTGTCTTAGCTTCGATTTCCTGCTCTTAAATTCGGGGTAGGACTGCCTGCCCGCAAAATAATAGGCAACCCGTTTTATTGTTTGCGTTGGAAGAGATGCGTTATAAAAGTCACAGAAGTGCTGATTGGCTGACTGTGTCGAAGGCTTTCGACAGGTCAAGTGCCATCAGAATTGTTCTGTGATTTGGACGAGGTTGGTTAAGGCCATTGTTTATGCGAGTTGTAATAGCATCCAGGGCCGTCGTCGTACTATGCATCCTTCTGAAGCTGTGCTGGTGGTTTGTAAGCTGATGTGGGCCATAAGAACAGGGTGGATTAGTGCTTCGAGCGTTTTGGCAACTGATGATAGAAGTGTGATGGGTCGATAGGACTCGCCGAGTGTCGCTTTTTTCCCAGGTTTAAGGATTAGGATTATTCTCCCTTTCTTCCAGAGTTCCGGAACGATCAGTGATGTGATGGATAGACTGAGTGTAGTCTTGAGGTATTTGGTAGCTGGTGCGTCGATGTGTTTAAGCATTGCCATTGAGATTCCATCAGGTCCCAATTCTTTCGAGTTGTTCGCTTTCCTGATTGCTGCAGCCACTTCGTCCGTGGTGAAGACAGGCATGTTGTCTGCAGTTCGGTTAGGAATCCTCCTTTGGATTATGCGCTTTTGTCTGTCTGGTGGAGGATGTTCAATAAACTGCCTATTAAAGCGACTTGCACAGTGGGCAAGGTTGGAGACTGAATTTTCTCCGAACTGTATGGCGACATTCCCTTTCTGTTTAGGTGGATTAGAGAGGGCACGGACTGTCGACCATAGTTTGCGTATACCTGTGGTCAGGTTGCATTCATTCAGATGCGTACTCCATTTTAACCTCTTATATTCGGCAATCGTGATGCCTGGAGAGCTGGAACAGGTAGACGTATCATTATTCAGTGTACAGAAGTCTGAAGCATCAAATTGTTCTGTAATGGCGATACCTCTGTCGTCGTTGTTAAGATGTGAGTGCCAGAGTTCATGGTGAGCGCTAAAATCACCAAGCAGGAGACGGTGTTGACCAGTGAGGAAAGTGTTGATATTTACATGGTAACCTGAGGGACAACTGGATACCGGTGAAATATATAGTATATGTTGTAGATTTCAATATCAACATTGCCTGATTTTATGGCGATGGCTTGCACTTCCATGGTGATGTCGTTGTTGAGGACATCTATTTCCCGGTATTGTACGGAATGGTGAATGATAAAGGCAAGTCCTCCTCCAGCGTTGGTCAACCTATCTTTCCTTATGATGATGTAATTTCCATTAGCGTTGAGGGACGATTTGGGATGTAGTTTCGTCTCCTGGACGGCTCCGACTCGCATGCGGTGTCTGTCCATGAATGAAGCGATTTTATTTCGCCGCCCGTTGCAATTTAGTTGGACGAGTGAGAGCGTATCGAAAATGGCGATCGGTGGTGCAGGCGTGAAGTTGTTTTGTTGGGGAATCCTACTGGGTCTATTCGCAGGAGTCATTGGGGTTGACTGACAGCTCGTGTGGGTGCTCACTGGTGTAGGAAAGTGAGGCATGTTTGACGAGCTCGCTGCTTGTGGACGTCGATTTCTATACTGACTGGCGGTAAGTGAAGGATTCCAGTGCCTGTGATGGTTTAAACCGGAGCAGTTCCTCAGGTGACACCACTCGTCGCAGCAGTTGCATCTCACTGACGTCGCAACCTGGGTTGTTTTCAATGCCGGCACGGAGAAGTATCATTGAGAGCAGTTGCGCCGAGATAAACACAAAAAAAAACAAATACAGCATGTAACACATATACACACATCCTTCTTGCATTGAAGGGGTTTGGCAGCTCTTGGCTGTTGTAAAAACGGGTCGCTCCGGTGCGTAGAACCGGCTGCCGCAGGAACGATAAATAAATAAAGTTGTAGTTCGGACTGCTGTTATGTATCCCTGAAACTTTAATTTGTGCATATCTTATAAATCAAATGTTCCGATTAAACATAACAATAGTCTCTGCATCCACAATATTGTTGAAGGATCAAACCATTATTGTGTTAAAATATTATCATTCACTGGTCGCGCAATTATGATTTAAAAACCATAACACATTCTTAAATAAAAAATAATAAGACATAAACAAGAACTCTTTGAGCATCTTGATACGGTTGTTAGCCAGCTGTTTCCTGGGACATGGGTACGATGACCAACTGTTCGCAATTTCTGGTACAGAACCGAAATTCCCACCTCTTGTTCCGATTTAGCTCGGAATACCAGTCAGTCCAACATCCATCCGGTCTCTGACTGTCTGCTGGGAAGCAACTGGACCAAACCAGGTTTATATTCCGACCTTCGGGTGGTTCCCCCATGGATTAAGGCAGCTCCTGACGAGTGGTGTGGACGAAGCCAATTGACAGGGTGAATTGGCCAATTGACAGGGTGAATTGGCTTCTAGAATTATTTTTGTATGATAGTGAATAACGAGGTCGTACGTCCCGCACTCATGTATGGGTCTGAATGCTGGACTATGTATAAGACATACGAGAGTAAAATGACTGCGACCGAAATGAAAATGCTACGGATGTCAGCCGGTGTGACCAAAAAGGATCGCATCAAAAGTATCTACATCCGAGGCAGCTTGTTGGTCGAGCAACCGATCACTGAAAAGCTCGAAGATCGTCGTATGGATTGGTATTGCCATGTTCAAAGGCGTCCGCACTATCAATGAATCTTCCATTTACTGGAACCAAACCCCGAGGTAGACGGAAACACACGTGGATCGATCAAATGAAGAAGCAACAACAACGCATAAATCTCGGCGATGAAACGATCCAAGACCGAGCTGCCTGCAGAAGGAAGCTGAGATTATACCGCCAAAACGGGCGAAGTACCAACACCACGGGCAGAGCAACGCGAAGCCGCAGAGTGGTATGAAATGGCAAGGAAGAAGAAGTGAATAACGAGGTTGAGCCATTGTGACTTAGACTTGCAATGACCCACTCGACTTATTGTTAATGTATATTATTGTGTACCGGCTTTAGCTCGTGGTCAAATACCGAAATTTGCTCTGAAAAGATGGTCATGTACCGAAATTCGCTTGGGAAAAGGTGGTCACGCTAACATGGAGGTCCGTTTTGCCGCAATGCTGAAGAGTATTGCTTTTGGGTTCAAAAAACATGCTTCGTATTTTAAAAACCTTAATGAAACCCGGAAAAGTTATGAAAGTTTGCTAAATACTGAGTGTAGTAAAGAGCTAACATCAGTGCGATGATAGAATGTTCAGGTAAAAAATCCATTAGATTACATGTTAAGGCTCGCTCTTTTTACGTTGAATGATTCGTTGCATTCAATAAAATCTACCCATTTTAGGCCAGTAGAATTAAGCCAATTTGGGGACTTTTTAATAAAAATTGGGGAAAGATCTGGAAATAATTTTAATCCCTCCTATAGATACTGACTACATGGGAATTGAATTTGCACGGTCGCAGAAGGTTAACTTTTGGTGAGCGAAAATCCGATAAATTTGAGCTCTTTTTTAATATTATCCGGTTCCTCGGATCGGAGTGAGTTAAAGGGCGTTGAATTTTCGTCCAATCCACTGCTCAAAGTTGAAATGCGAAAATTGAAACTTCTATGTATAAGTTTTTCCATTTGGAGCATCCGTTTCAAAGATCTGTGAGCTTTAAAATTGATAAAGTGTGATTTTTCTCCGAAGCCTCTGTAATTGTTTTTTGACTATAGTTTTTGATTATACTACTGTACCGAATTGAACGCATTGGACACTGGACGCAGAATTGAACGCTTTTTAATAAACTCCGCCAATCCGACAAGGCACCGTTTAGAAGTTAAAAAGATAATATTAAAAAGGTCTCAAATATCTCCGATATTCGTCCACCAAACATTAAGCTCACCTTCTTCGACCGTGCAAACTCAGTTTCCATGTATTCAGTATTAAAAGAAGGAATTACATAAAGTTATTTCCAAATCTTTCCCTAATTGTTAGTATTCAAATTTTATTTTGCTGGCCTATACATGAATATGTATGTATGTTATTGGAAAATAATATTTAAATCTCAATCTGGAAATAGCCGAAGCACAACTAATATTCAATGAAAGGTTAATTGTCACAAAATTACCCTCAACAATTATTAATTTTCTATCATAATTATTTTAGACCACAGTAATTCTCAGAATGATACTGAAAGCGGATTAAAACCTCTCCAGTCGAATGTCAAAAACGTATAAGATAATTAAAAAAAATGAATTTACAGTAGAATTTCCATTCCATGTTGTGTATTACATATTATCTCTGGATCTTTGGGATTAAAATAGTTTCGAAGCATCTTGATGATTTCATTATATAAGCGGATTTACGTCCAGCATAAGCTCGGGCATCTGTTTTGAGGCACAAGGAAAGGATGGAATGAACGAAGAAGATATCAGATATTCTTTTCAAATGTTCTCCTAATCTTCGGATTGCAGTTTTTGGGATAAGTAAATCGAAATGTATACAGATTGCTAATGTGCTTATATAAATGGAAAATAATATGATAAATGTCGATAATAAATGTCGGTTAAATAATTTTAAGTCATCTCTTAAGTCAATCGTATTTTATACATATTTCGATAATTATCTATATTTATAGCCTAGTAACAATCCGGAAAGAAACCCGATGGGCGCAGTAAACACGAGATCGTCGCCCTTACCAAATAGTATAGACTGCACAAGAATGATCACTCCATAGAACTTTCGCCCCTGCCAGTAGATTTATACATATGTATTGACAAATAGTGTAGATTACACAAGGGTGCTCACTCCATACAAGTTTAGTCTCCGCCGGTAGATTTGTATGTATAGATTCTTTTGTAGTCTATATTATATCTATCTATATAGATTCTTGTGTAGTCTATACTATCATATTTGTTAATACATACAAATCTACTAGCGGAGGCGAAAGTTCTATGGAGTGATCACTCTTGTTCAGTCTATACTAATATTATTTTTGTCAAGATGAGGTTGGTTGGATTGAACCGTGCTCACCCGTCACGCGGATTTGAATCCGTCGAATGTTTATAAGAGTACGTATCTCTCATTTCCTTGTCCCTTCCAGGGGCATAGGTGCGTAAACATCTTTTGCATTTCCATGCTTTTTGAGGTTTTGATAGCATATCTCCTTTTCGGACGAGCAGCTGCTAGCATGCACCTCCTATCCGCGCCGTCTTCATACTGACAGGCTTGGAACACAATGGGAGTTCTAGTAGTACCAACAGGCAGTTTTTTTTCGCGCCGAGGATCGAACCTTCATTCTTTTAGATCGTTGAGTAGTGACCAAGCGAACCCGACCACCGAGCGCGTCCTTGAAGTACTTCACTATCTAGAATTCTATTTTAGAATACAAGCATTTGTTGATTGAAGTTGGTTAATTGGGAGATTTAATAAGCGATGAAATGCTAAAAAAAGATACAAAGCACATAACCTATTTTTTCTTATAAATATTTTATAATATTACGCATTTAAAATTAGTCTTGTGTAGTTTTTTTTTTCTGAAAACTACTCGTACTACAATATTTTGTTTTAAAATGTTTGAAATTCTGTTGATCGGTTATAGCGAACCTGGGATTTAACGAACGTTTTCGAGAGTACCTTCTAAGGTCGTTATATCCCAGTTTCACCGTATATAAAAAAAACCATAAATTTTGAAAAATGTTAAAAGTTGAAACTTCCCCTAATGTTTATTCACATTTTAGTAACAACAAAAATTGCTTCCTGCCACTTGTATTGTAGGACAATCTACTCCTGCCATCGATATAATTATTTAAAAAAAAACTCATTTTTAAGTCAATTTTTTTACCATTAATTTAATACTTAAGATTGTGGGAAAAACTTATACTGCCAGCCATTTGACAGGACCTGGCGTCAGCAGGATTAAAAAAAAGTCTGCTGATAAGCATGGTTCCGTTATTGCGTTATTGAGGTGGCAGGAGTTAGTTTTGTTGATAGGCTGTTATTAAAATACAACAAATAGAATGATAAACCAAGCTTTAACAAATACGACAACGAAAAGTTTCGCTAACTCCCGGGCTATACGTAATGGAACCTTTTCTGGTTTCGACCACTGTGCAAGATACAAACATTTCAGGTGCCTCCACAGCTCATGTCTTGCACCATTGGTAGAGGTGCGATCGGATCAACTTCTCATCACCTTATATACACCCTGGAACAAGCTACGGGTGCGAATCGTATATTCATCAAACAACTTACTTGGGGTTTCTACGATATTTGGCTCGAGTTCGGTACTAATCCTTTGAACTTTAAAACGTCATCATACCCGTTACTCGAAATGCTCTTAAAAAAAATCCATACCTAATAGGAATATAAACCAAATGGATAAATGACAAAATGTATGTTTGATTTCAGAGTTCAAAGAAGCTTTCATGCTATTTGATAAGGACGAAGATGGTACCATAACAATGGCCGAGCTTGGTGTTGTGATGAGATCGCTTGGTCAACGTCCAAGTGGTAAGTTTAATTTCACTTTGCCAGATTAACAGACTGTACCTTTATTCTTCTATATAGAAACTGAACTCCGCGACATGGTCAACGAAGTCGATCAAGATGGCAATGGTACCATCGAATTCAACGAATTCCTGCAAATGATGTCGAAAAAGATGAAAGGGGCCGATGGCGAAGATGAATTGAAAGAAGCATTTAGGTGAATAGATTTAATGTTAAATGTTCTTTGAATATTTATTTTGATTGAAATTTCTCGACAATTTCCAGAGTATTCGATAAGAATAACGATGGTCTTATATCGTCATCGGAACTGAGACATGTGATGACTAATCTGGGTGAAAAACTGTCGGAAGAGGAGGTTGAAGATATGATCAAAGAGGCGGATTTGGATGGTGATGGCATGGTTAACTACAGTGGTGAGTAATTTTTTAGTACTGTTGAAGTGTATATACTCGAATTGTAAATGCTGCAGACTTAAACGGTCGGTGACTATATTTAAGACAACGAAAAGGATACTTTCCATGAACTGGAATTGTTTCAAGGCAGTATCTCGACGAACATGCATCCGCTAAGAAGAAGCACAATCGTTTTCGTTTGCATTCGTTTTCTCAGTCACAATTAGCCTGTCAAAATTGTATAAGGAAAGTGGATGGGCATTTTTGTACGGGTTGCAATGAACCATATTATGGTCTGGTAGTGCTGCTTCCACCGGCAGATCTATGGCAGAACCTGATGAGTAAGGATCTGTCGGTGGTACGAAACGCCTGGACTCTGATGCGAACGCAAGGAAATCTGCGCCGTCCGCCAACCATTCCATCCTTATGGCCTCATGTTTTTTATCATTCCCCATTTTTACCTCCCCTGTTTGTGTTGTTTTCCCCAGGCCTATGAATTTTTGTTAATACGTAAAGGACAGGAGCAACAAGCGGTGAAAACCCCGCCCACGTCTCCCGAACTGAACTACAGCAAGCATAGGCTGCTGCTTAGCTCGTTGAGGAGCCTTTTTCTTCGCCAGATGGCACAGCCCGACCTTCACGGTCAATTAAGCTACCTTAGACTGCGTCCCCACGGGTAACCGTCCGTTACAGGGTTCTGGACGTAAAAGCAACATAAATGAAAATAGTGTGTCTGCGGAGCTAGGTTACTTCTACATGAATTTAATCTGCATTATCACCGGGGTTATGGAGAAGCGAGGTCCTTTTTATGTCGTTCGTGATTGTTTTTTCACTCGATGACTCTTGACAGAATGAAGCTAGAGGCGTGAAATTTTGGTCAAATATATACAATAAGGACCTTCATGATTAACCGTTAACCGCTAAAAGGAACACCTAACTTCCTTGGAAATATATTAAAAATGTTAAATGACTTCCGATTGGATTATTGTACAACCTCCAATTCAAGTAAATGACGGCTTAGGGCCGTAAAATGTAGTAAATTACGGCTTTTTGAACTACTATATAAAATATAAGGGTATTTTTGCTTGTAACTCTTGAAAGAATTCATCTAAAGAGATGAAAAAGGTCCGCTCGGTCCAAAAATACGCCTATTCTTGCAAATCCCTCTGTAAGACAATTGGAAAAGTTAATATTGCTCTAACGTCATAAATTTGCTGTTGCATATTGTAACGATGCTATTATGTCAGCTTTGCTCAAAATGAGGACGGAGGCCAAGGCATGGTCGTTCAGACCAGCTCGGACACCTAAGTGCCAAAACCTCCTCAGAAATGATCAGGTATGACGCGTGTTCAATACTAGCTCGGTTATCGGTAGTGTGGGCGCGGTTTCACACTGCCTCGCCATTGCCACAAAAAAATAAAAATCTCACGCGTCGGCCCGAATGCCGAAACAATGCGGGATGTCCCTAAATGTAAAGATGTACCAAAAGAGTCTAGACCGACGAAATCCCTAAGCGTCCCAGCCACTAGTACGGGAACCTTCTGATGGCGATGAGGTTCTACGCTTTAGTGGCAGGGACGTTTAGGGAGTTCGTCGGTTATGACTCTTTTTGTGTATCTTGTGAGGGACATCCCACATTGTTTCGGCGCTCGGGCCGACGCGTGAGATCTTTATTTTTGTAGCGATCATGAGGCAGTATGATCAAGTAAGACCTCGCCTTGTTCCTATGAAAAATTAGTGCCGAATAAAAGAGACTTGGACTAGCGTTAGCCTACTCCACCCTACTCGATTCTCAAATGAAGTTTGATGTTTAAAAGTATATTGGTATTTCCATTTCGATTCCGAAATATAAACTACGAAATGTAGTAGAGCACTCCATTTCCGAGATCACTTTTACAGGATGATGGCAACTGGAAGGTGATATTGTCAGTATCACGCCCGTCCGATGATATCCGAAATCTATATACTATCGAAACGTCAACAAGGCATATGCAAAAGACGTTGACGCGCCAATGCCCCTGGAAGGGTGGAGCAATTAACGCACGCACGTAACGTTTGACTCTGCTTAATAATTTTTATCATATCAATGTACACATTCACAGCTGAGTTGACTGGAGTCCGGCGAGAAAAGCTACTGTTCGAATATGTTCGTGGCAGGAATCAAACCTGCAACCTCTCGTTTGATAAACCGACGCACTACCCAGATTTGTATTAAGTCCCAGGAAAACTGATATTGGTAAAATCGAAACTAATGTAAAACGGATAGGATCGTCTAAAAAGGCCTTTATGTTACAAAATAAAATTGATCTCATTTCGAATTTATATTTATTATTTATCGTGATTTTTTATAACCCTCTTTTTTCCTTTCTAGAATTTGTGATGATATTGACAGCGAAAAACTAGTGTCGAATCTGTAATCGTCGAGGCAGAAAAAAGGCTGTAAAAGCGTTTGGCAAATCATCCGAAGAAAGTCTTAAAATAAAATAGAAACAATATAACGACGATGAGTCCATACGGGAAAATGAAAACGCCTGACGCCAAACACAAGGACCAGCTAAATCCGGAAAAAAACGGATGAAGAATATCAAGTACTCGACGATTATTTATTATACTTATATATATAAAAATAAAACTACCAAACCACGGAAATGTTAACAACAACAGACTATAAGCATAAAAAGAACAACAACAAACATTATGTATTAGTAAAAACCAATATAAATTTCATAGTTATGAAATTGTATATTATATTGAAAAAAAAGTGTACGGAAGAAGTATTTGGATGCCATATGTAGAAATCAATCATAGAATGAAATCATTAACATAAAATAGATAAAATGAAATCAAAAAAGTAAGAACTTAAATGAAAATTACAAACTCCAACAACAATGAATTTATAACGATATTCAAACATATACAAGAATTAACAAATATTAATCGAATTCAACGCATATTAAATAAATAAAAGGAAAAGAGAATGCATATAAAATATATATAAATGTTAAGAAAATAAAATATAGACAAATTGTAAAATTTAATGTAACATTAGCCTAGGTGACAATTGAATAGTGTATCCGATTTCATCAATGTTAATAATATATATTCATGCGAACATTTTATTCAAATGATTTACTCACTTTTTTTTAATTTGAACGACAAAGTATAATTGGAATAGATAGAAACATTCAGAAAAATTTGAAACATTTGGATACTTTTTAATAAATTTAATTTAATTTTCTGATTTTTTTGGGTATTCATTTTTATATTGAACATAATTATTATTTCTTTCGAATATTTCCTGCAAAAAATTGGTTTTAATTATTACATATAAATTTGAAAATCTCTTATACATACAATTTTATGTTAAATTGAATTGTCTTAAATTAAAATAGATTGTCGGTTTTGTTTAACCAATCAGAAAATATGTATTTAGTTTCTGATTTATTTTTGAAGGCAATTTTAACAACAGGTAATTTGGTTTCTTTCAAGGTATGATAACTACAAGATCATAACCACCCTGTAAAACTTGTCTTTGACGTATTCGTTCATATTGGCTGAAACTAGGGTTACCAGACTTCTTTTTCTAGACGGCCATGTCTCTTTTTTCTGCCCCGTGTTCGTCTGGGGTCTGTGGTTTTTTTTTTGCTAAAGGTCCGTCTTTTTGGAAATCCGATCAACTAGCTATAATTCGTAGACAGAAACATGAGATTTTGATTTTTTTTTCTACATTTATACAAAGGAATTGTGTGTTTCCTACTTGGTCTTGCTGCTGTAGTATGTGCAGTATACATACATTGGTTCGCATTCAATTGTGTGTAAATCAAGAAACTGATATTATGCTTCGTTTACACGTGAACGCTGGTCCGAGAACCGAATATTGGAAAATTGTATTGAAAAGCACAAACAACAAGAAGATACCTTTTCAGCTCTTACATGGCCGACATGAATTCAAGAGTATTCGTGAGCATTTGAATCGTTCCCATCTCTTGTGGGAATATCATTTGGATATTCCCTGCCAATATTGATGAAACCCAATACGGTTAAATAAGTAGAAAGAAATAAAGTTGACCGCTGACACAAACGGTACGATAACAGCTTTTCGTCTTCCTTCAAGATGTTATTCACTTTCATCTCGTCAAGGCGATAGATAGCCTTTAAGCCGCCTTGAGGTCGCTTAAACCGGAATTCCTCAAGGAAAGGCCTGATCAGTTTTCCGGAGAGAAATTCGGGATCGTCTGTGGTGAGGGCCAGGACTGATCACATTTTTTTTTTCTGAGCCGTCCAGATTTTTACATACACGATCCGGAATTCGTCATGGCCAGGCCTGATCTGTTTTCGCGGAGAGGAATTCTGGACCGTGTATGATGGACTTTAGTCAGGTGTATTAGCAATTTTTGGATCGCTGGACGCCTACGTGATCCGTGACGCCTGGCTGATTACGTAGTTGACATGGGTCACCAATCCGCCGTGATCAGATCGCAGCGATCATAGGATGCGAATTAAAAATCGCATTGGGAGAGGGGGGAAATTATACATTGCGATTTATGCCGCAAGAACAATGCGATTTCTTTAATAAACTGCTCCTGCGACACAAATTGCATGTGTAATTTTGTACTGAGATGTGTATGCGAGGAGTCAACTATAGAGTCAGTCCTATGGTGCTACCGCATCAATTGCAACTAGGCGAGTACCAAGCAGATGCAGAGTACTTCTTAAATAACGAGTAACTAGTACCGAACGTGCGAATTTTTCCGAACATCGAGTCATCGAGTGCGAATAATGTTCATCAGCTAGTATGAATTAGCAATTAATCCGCGAATTATAAGAAAATACTCATCGTTCCCACAATTTGCGGGCTCTTGTTAGTCACCAAGCAAATTCCCATTACCCAGTTGTGTGGTAGGGACTACCATTAGCCTAGCATTTGGTCAGCGAGTGTTGTGGTAGCAGCGCTGGATGTTGTGTTAATTGCCTTGTCCCCTCCAGGGGCATGGGCGCGTCAACATCTCTAGCGTTCCTATGCCTTGTTGACGTTTCGATAGCATATCTACTTTTCGGAAGTGCAGTTGCTAGCAGGCACCTCAAATCCGCGCCGTCTTTATACTGACAACCTCGGAGCACTGTGAGAGTTCTATTGGTATTTGAACTCCGAGCTCTAGACTAGTATTGTAGAGTGGTCATCGAACGACCACGGCCACCGAGCGCGACAGCGCTGGATGAGGTGGTGAGAATATTGTACACAACCCCTTCCCAAGAGTCTTGTACTCAGGAAAATTAGTATCCAGCCAGTAACTTTCTTGTGCTCTCGGCATTCTCTACTGCCATCCTGTTTTCCTAAAGTATGGACTTAATTGGTACTCTATTTAGCCAGTAGCCAGAATACGTTGATGTCTAGCAGCAATGTTGGTACCATCGACACCTTTGCAGAATTTTGTCCAACAGCCTTTTTTTTGTGGTTGTTGTAGAGTGTGGGCGAGGCCCGGTCCAGTTCCCACTCACCAGTGAGTGTGTTTCGCTTTATTGCAGAGTTTTTTGGGACTTTTAGCTTGGGCATTCACGGACGGTCCAAATTCAAATTTCCCGTCTTGGAAGCCACAATTTCCCTTCATAGTGCGACCGGGGAAATTTCGGCTTAGACCAGGGAAAATTTGGCTTCTAGACGTAAGTGAATGTCCAGCTTTACGTAGCGCGGAGAGTTTGGATTTCCACCACGGGACTGTGACACATTTGAGACAAGGCTGTTTAGACTCATGCCAAGCTCTTCCCACAAGGAGACTGAGTAACCTTCCCCGTCTGTGCGTTGCGGAAATATTGTTACACTAACTTCTTTTATTGCTAAATCGATTAAGGCTTCGGGCCTGTGCTGTGTTTTCTGACGTATCTCTTGTGTTAGAGATTCGAATGCCTTTCCAAAATCGACTTATAAAAGCAAATTGGGACCAGTAGCGCTCGTAAAAACTGAACTCAGCATTGTAGCTAATTAGGGTTGAACATGCTAAATCCGAGACTCACATGAGCCTTGCGCGAGTGAATTTATAACCTGAGGTGGATTGAATGATTGGTTGAATCCCTATGTTGAGAAAAAGAAAATCTAAAACTTGGTGCCTGTACTCGTATGTCCGCTAATATTTATCGAAGACAGAGTTCCGGGGTTTTTCTTTAATAAGATTAATAAGAAGATGCGCCCATCATTGTAGGGATGAAAGTGTGAGATGATTCCTTTTCTTGTTTAACCCAGGCAGTGGGAATAATGCATATGACTAGCGGCGTTTGAAAATCAGTGACTTGCACAATTTTTATGAAACCTTGTCAGTTTATCGTGAATGAGGTACTGCATGCTTTTAAACTCCGATGAAAATGGATTTTAACTACAGGTATTTTATGTTAATATTTCTATTAACCATTCGAGAAACCAATTTCAAGATTAAAAGGGTTTGTTTTTATGGAAATTAGTTTAAGTAAAAGAAATCATATTACTTAGTTTATGTTCTTGTATTTTTAATTTTAATATTAGCGTAAATTCTCTGATTGATAACTAATTCCACTGTTACGTCAGCCGAAAAAATTTTCGTTTAACCAACTATAAATTAGACCATAGATAAACGAAATTGACGAATTTTAAGTAACGGGTAAATATAAACGGCATTCAATAGTTTCACTCACTAGTCACAGTAACTATGAAGTGTAGAGTAGTCTAGAATAAATAAATAA
This sequence comes from Chloromyia formosa, assembly GCA_964017055.1. Classification (NCBI taxonomy): domain Eukaryota; kingdom Metazoa; phylum Arthropoda; class Insecta; order Diptera; family Stratiomyidae; genus Chloromyia; species Chloromyia formosa. The sequence continues at coordinate 136,671,015 of OZ024813.1, forward strand.
ATGAATAAAAACAAACAACATTATACTTCATACGAAACCAACGACTTTTCAACATATTTATCAAAGCATATACATATATTTATTTAGTTAAATTAATAAATAAACAAACGAAAATAAATTAAATATTTTACAGAAACTGTTCCATATTTGTCTTCCTGTTTTCAAGTAAACGATTAAAATATTAATAAAATATTATCAAAAATATTCAATCTGTCTAGATATGTCTCAAAATCTAATTCGTTTAAGCACAATGAATCACAGTTACTATAAATGTAAATAAAAAACATATTTACCAGAATACTGCATACCGTTAAACTTACGAAATAAAAACAAAAATATTACAGAATATTCAAAGTATATTTTTGTGTCAGTCGACTCCAAGAAAAAGATAAAGAATATATTTTGAGCAAAATTATTTTTGATTCTGAAATGAATATTATTATACAGAATGTGTGAAATTAAGAGAAATATTTTTGACTAAAGAAAAGAAAACCTGTCCACACATATATTTTCAGCAAACTTTGATGAATAGTATTCCAGAATAGTTTCGATACGAGTCGTTTTAACTTTTAAAAGCAATTTCGAAACCTTTGCAAATCACTTTTATAGTATTTTAATATATTTTTTAAAGTTTAGTATTGGAAATACTTACAAAAGTCTTTTTGTTGTTTGACATGTGAGAGTAGAAAACATCAAGTTTTAATCGTGTCCAATATCAGTATGTTTACTAAGTACTTTAATAATCATATCTAGGCTCATCCTTAACTCTTCAATTCCTTAGGAGGGGCTTGGTATCTGGTGTGTCTTCCGCCAGTCGCTGCTTCCAGTCATCTCGGTTCAAACACAGCGTCCTCCAGTTCCTGAATCCGAGAAGCTTGTTCCTATCGTTGTAAACAGAGTCCGCCCATCGCTTTTTCGGTCAACTGGATAGTCTTCCAACTTTGCCCACTCCGACGAACGATTTTTTGGGTCGTTTCGTTTATCATCCATTCGTACCACCAGTCCAGGGCATTGTAATCTTCGTATTCTTACGAATTTAGAGACCTCTGGTTCGTCGATGATTTGGTACAACTCGCTGTTGTATCTTCTTCACCTTTGGTCGCCATTACAAACAGCTCCAATGATGAGCCGGAGGAGCCTTCTTTCGAAGGTGTTGATCAGCTTCTTCGAGGTTTGGGAAAGAGTCCAATCGCACATTCTTGGCACAACAAAGGCTTAGATTTTCAGCTTCCTGTGTATTCAGATTGTTTTTAATATAGGGAGCCCATAGAGAATACCTATGGAGGAGCAATCCGCATATACTCAACACTAAACTATTTGAAGCAATTCCAGTCGTAAAAAGTAAAGAGAGAGACACACGCCCTCCACTGCGCAACACCCGCGCAGTCTATATAAAAGCACAGGAAGCACGTAAGATGTCACCCCCTCTCCTACTTTTCCAGTTGGAACAATAACATTTCAGTCTGTCTCTCTGCCGCGGAACACCCGCCCGGTCCATATAGAGCAAAAGAGATGTCAAATTTCCATCCCCCTTCCTACTTCCTCACTTGGGCCGAATTGCTACGTTTCTCTCGCTCTTTTTCACTTCCTCATATACTCTCTATTCAAAGAGGGAGCCAGGAAGAAGCTTCGGTGTGCAAGTTGGATCCTCCGTTTGATTTCGAAAGTTTCATCGCCATCTACTATGTTCACGCCAAGGCTCATGAAGTTGCTCACGCTTTCGATAACAGGGTCGTCTCGCTCTCTTTTTGCTTGATCGGGTGAGCGCTTTAGTTTTTTTTTTTTATTAATTTCTAGACCCACTTCCTTTTCTGCTTAAGCAAGAGAGTGCAACGTTTCTTTCGCAGCCATCATCTGCGTAGTCCTCTATTTGAGCATCTGTGATTAGAAGAGTTTTCTTCGTTTGCACCGGGAGCTTTCGTATCACATACTCAAGTGTTATGTTGAATAGCTCGGGGCCAGCATTATCTCCTTGCTTTCATCAGATTGCTGCTAACTCGGAGCTGTACTGTTGAATCGGATACTGTTATCTTAATGAAATGGACTAAGTTTGCCGGTATTCCGATGTGTTGCATGATCTTATATAGTACAATCTGGTCGATGCTACCGTATGCCTGCTTAAAGTCGACAAATATCTGTTGTTTGTTAATTGCCTTGACCCCTCCAGGGGCATGGGTGCGTCAACATCTCTAGCCTTCTATGCCCTGTTGACGTTTCGATAGCATATCAACTTTTGCAGTGCAGTTCCTAGAATGGACCTCCTATCCGCGCAGTCTTTATACTGACAAACTCGGAGCTCTGCGGGAGTTGTATAAGTACTCACAGGCAGTTTCTAGTCGCGCGAAATTTGAGCACCGAGCCAGGGGGGTGGCACTTCATACGATTTAAGCAAAAGCGCATTGCCAATTGATACGCAAATAATCAAATGAAAGTTGCCTTTAGAGGGATAGGGACGGCAATATTTTAAAAAGCTCTTCAAATGCCAACTGCCTAGTACGTTTCATCGTATGAGTAACAGTCATGCTATTCCGCATTACCCCTTCGTCTACTAATGGAATCCAACACATATGCAACTACTAGGCAGGCACTCTTAATTCGTATGGAGTCCCATTCCTTTTTAGCAATAATCTCTATTCTTTGACCGAGCTTCAGATTAGTATCGTAGAGCGGTGACCGAACGACCACGGCCACCAATATTTGATGTACATCGGTTTTGAACTCATAGCATTTCAAGCTCTTGCTTGCGTGTGCGTATTCGTTGCCGCTAATACGATCTTATCAGAGTCTTGACTTAAGTTTTCTTTCATCGCCCGCAATATGGTCAGACTTGGTTAACAGCGGCAAAATCGTGATAATACCGCTGCCTTTCCAAGGACGGGCGCCAACGTAGAGGGTTATGGAAGATGTCTTTTGCCCCTCTTTTACTGCTATCAAAATTCTTATCCTATCTTATGTCCTCATTCGATTTGGCTTCTAATAGTCATAGCCTCCAGTTTTCTTGGTATCAGCATCACATACTTCAGTTTTGAAACCCGAGCAGTTTACCCATAGATATACGCGCACAACACGTATTAATATTTGGCCCAGGGGCCCGAGGAGCGAGGGGCCAAATGCTTTGCAAATGTCAAAATTGTGGCTGAGTGGCCGATGGCGTAACGACATTTACCGAACGTATGGCGACCGCGTGCAAATGGGTAGCAGTCAGCATGCGCGGCTTGGTTCGAAAATAACCTAAAGCACAGAGTGGGGATAGTATCATACTATTACCGATCTGTTCTATTTAAATCTATGAGTTTACCGCTGTCTCCATCTAAAATAGTTGATTTCGAAAGTTGTTTCGTAATTGTAGGTGATGGTCCTTCACTCTTTCGACAGCTTCATCGCCTTGTCAAATTTATTGTACTGGCATTCCAGGTTCTAAGAGAGTACATACTCCGTGTTTCGTTTGCATAGTGATTTCCATGAATCGGACTGTGATCGAGGCTTGGCCATAGTTTTCTCGATATTTGTGTTTGCTAATGAACTGATTGTCGGTCCATCCCCACATTTTTGTCTCAAACAAACTATATTACCATTGCTGGCAAGACTTGGTTAACAGCTTCATTTTTCTGGACAATTTGATTTTCTTCAGTTAGCATTGCTGGCAAAAACATGGTTTCGGAGAACGACCATGAAGTGAAAAATGGAAGAGATATTTTGCCTCCTCATCGCCCACATTTTTAGGAGCTACCTAAAAAATTTAATAAATGTTATTTTAATTCCCAGCATATTTCTGCAATGGATGCACAAACATGAATTCTTCGAGATTTTGAGCAACAGTTGCGTTTTGTTGCTAGTGTGAAGACTTTTTTTGATTCAATGCAAACTCATGTTCAGGACTTACTCGTAACGATCGCATTTTTGCAGATATAAATGTACATCAAGCAGCCCATAAAGCCACCTACGGCAAGTGTTAGAATTTCCTTTGGAATATTGCTGATTCGGAAAAATTAGGAGAATTCTCTCTATTTGACTAGAAAGAACTTCCACAAAACCCAAAAAATTTCCGCTTTAGGATCTACAAATCCCCCCGCGTGGGTTCTAGGCTCCTACCACCTAAAGCGGAAATGGACTACCTCTAGCGGAAATGCCGCAGTGAAGAAATTTTAAGAATTCTCTCTAAATTGAATAGAGAGAATTCTCCTAATATTCGCGGACAGGAATGTTCCTTTCCTTTTCATTTGATGAGCACTTGATATAATTTCAGTGAAAATTTTAAACAAAAAAAAATGGAGAGAATAATGTTGTACTTCAAAATGAAGTTCATTTTACACAATTCTAGCATATCGAAAATTATTTTAATAAATTGAGTAATTATCTGTAAATGTATGTGAACTTATATAAAACTGTATAAAATTCTAAAATTTTCTTTCTTAATTAAGGGCCTATTTATTTATAAATATATCAATTTATCAAAACTATCCATTTTTATATGTGTACGGTATTCAAAATAATTTTCAAATAAGTTAGGATCATTTTAAAATAAATGAAAATTATCGCGAGTTATTTGCTAATCATATAATACTAATGAAAAAAAATCGGAATTAAATATAATAACCAGAAAATGGTAAAGAAAACTTTGCATAAAACATAATTCACAGCGCATACTAGACTAATAAAGCTACTAATACTGATTGTTCGATTGCTACTTGTTAGAGGATTGATGTTGTACGAATTGATGTTTAGAGTCGGACTAAATGCATTGCTTAAATATTCCCAGAGTACTCCAGTAGATTGCCTAAATTAACTAAAACCGAAGACTTTGTTTTCATGAGCATCCCAGTGGGTGCGTTTCGATACAGCGAAACCACTTGCGAAATTAATGCGGGAGGAAAAATGGCGCGTAGTGTGAACGTGGTCCTCGCCCGAAACTGTCAGACTGGCCACGGGTGAATTTCGGGTGAGTTTCCTCGCGCTACAGTTTCGCGGGTGGTTTTGATAAATCTAAACGCACCTTATGAACCAAACCTTCCAGATTCTTCATTATATCTTTATATCCCCTTAATTGTAGTGGTCTACTGCAATTTATTTTGGTTTGGAAAAACCTCAAAATAATATCTTGCCGATAGATTGAAATAGGGAAAAGTAGAAGAATGAAAAAAAAAACAAGATTAAATTACTATATTCAACCAGCTTTTAAGAACAAATTGAAAAGAAAACTAAACCAAACAATTCAGCTATCATATAAATTTGTGTTGGTTAGAAGAAGAAATTATCAAAAAAAAAAATCAATCTAGCCTTGAAACTCTATTCGTGAAATAGAAATACGCATACGATCAAAGGATGTAATTTAATAAATTAACGCATAGAGATGAAGCAAAAGAGAAACCTACACAATGCATAATTATCAAGTAAATGGATATTGTAATTGAATGAAAGTTATGTGACTCAAAAATATATAGCAATCAAAAAATATTTATCTATACCATTTTGATAATGGGAAATATAGTATAAAAACAATGTGTTTTATTTATGGAACATGTTCCCCATCCTATTATCCAAAAACCTAGATTTCTTCTTCCTTACCCTTTCATACAACTCTGCGGCTTCGCATTGCTCTGCCTGTGGTGTTTGCACTACGCCTATTCTGGCGGTATAATCTCAGCTTCCTTCTGCAGGCGGCTCGGTCTTGGATCGTATCATTGCCGAGATTAATGCCTTGTTGTTGCTTCTTCAACTGATCGATCCACGTGTGTTTCCGTCTGCTTCGGGGTTTGGTTCCAGTAAATGGAACATTCATTGATAGTGCGGACGCCTTTGAACATAGCAATACCAATCCATACGACGATCTTCAAGCTTTTTAGTGATCGGTTGCTCAACAAACAAGCTGCCTCGGATGTAGGTAGTTTTGATGCCATCCTTTTTGGTCACACCGGCTGACATCCGTAGCATTTTCATCTCAGTCGCAGTAGTTTTACTTTCGTATGTCTTCTACATAGTCCAGCATTCAGACCCATAAATGAGTGCGGGACGTACGACAGTTTTGTACAACGTGCCCTTAAGCTTTCATGGCATCTTCTTGTCGCAGAAAACTCCAGAGTTTTCTCGCCACTTCATCCAACCGACACTGTTGCGATGTTTGATGTCATAGTCGCAGGTAGCTTCCTTGTTGACCATCGAGCCCAGGTACTTGAACCTTGTACAGGACTTCAACTGCTCTCCTTTAATGTAGATATCTGGTATCGGTCTCTCTGAATCTGAGAAACGTCAGCAAATATATGTACTGTCTTTGATATGCTAATTCGCAATCCATGATCTTCCAGTATCTTAGACCACTTGGTCAGTGCAGCCTGCAAAGCAATGATGTCTTTGCTACCCAGGACAATGTCATCGGCGAAGAGAAAGGATATTTCCAGGCCGTTAGAAGTGAGTGTTAATAAATAGAACATGATGATGTTGAAGAGCAAGGGACTCAATACACTGCCTTGGTGAACTCCGTCTTTAACTGGAAATTCTTCAGACTCACCAGCTGTGTATCTAACATCGGTGAAGAGAAGGGATATTTCCAGGCCGTCAGAAGTGAGTGTTAATAAATAGAGCATGATGATGTTGAAGAGCAAGGGACTCAATACACTGCCTTGGTGAACTCCGTCTTTAACTGGAAATTCTTCAGACTCATCAGCTGTGTATCTAACTTTAGTGGTTGCCCCATCATACATGTCTTGTATCATCCCGACTTATGCCTCGGGGACCTTAAGTGCTCTTAGGGCCACCCATATCAGATCACGAGGAACTCTGTCGAAGGCTTTTCCGAATCGGTGAACGCAAAGTGCAAGTCCGTCCGTGCATCACGATGCTTTTCCATCGTAACACGTATACACTTAATAGCATCGACTGTGGACCGACCCTCCACAATGCTGCATTGATTGTCATCCAACCGTACAATTTCTTCCAATCGATTGCAGACAACTCGCTCGTAAGTCTTCAATGTGTGAGATGTTAACTTGATTGCCCTGTAGTTGTTAAGCTTGCGTGAGTAGGCACTTATGACATCCCACACTCTTCTGCAGATAACCAATTTGATACTCAGCAAGCAGTCGCTTATCTTCGAGATACTCACGATGCTACCAACTAAAGCCGATGACAGAATAACGCCGACCCCGTTTCTATCATTCGAGTTTCTATAATAGTACAATTTGTATTTTTTAGAATTCGTCAAAAAACGAGCTCGGTCGACTTGGTCATTTCGCCACTTGTTCTCCTGCAGGCACATAATGTCTATCCTTCTCCGCTTCATAACGTCCTACAGTTCTTCGCTCTTTCCCGTCATGGCTGCGACATTCCAACTTGCAACCCCCACCTTCTCTACAGTGTACTTGGACTGCCTCATATTTGATTACCAGCGATTAAGTTGGTTTCTAGGGTTTTGTCGAAAAAAAAAACAAAACCCTTATGAAATCGGTCAAATGTCTGTCCGTCTGGATAGAGAATATCTTTTGAACGCCTGAAGCTACATGCATGAAATTTGGTTGGAGAGGAGAAAAAGCGGACATTTTCCACGCATGTAGGCATATCAGGTATCATATCAAAGCCCACAATTAGCACATTCCAATTCTTTTTTTTTCTCAATTTCAAGTAACCATAGCGGAGTGAGGGATCGCAAAAGGTAGGTCCCCCCACCCTTCCATTTTTCAAGACCACTACACCCTGCAAATCATCATCGAGCAACGCGTTGAGTTCGATTCTCCGCTTCATTTGCTCTTGATTTCGAGAAGGTTTTTGATATTCTGAACCGGGATTTTTTATGGGCGGCTTTGCGCGAAAAAGGTATCCCTGAAAAGCTTGTGATTATTACTAAGGCAACCTACGATGGCGATTTGCGTCAACATATAGGGCGGCCATTCTGGCTCTACCGTCATACAGATGCTCTTCGAGAACTGTAAGCGTATGCGTCAACAGAAAGGCTAAACATACTCCCTATAAGGATTATGGGGGTGCCCGGCCACAATGGTGTTGCAGGCAACGAGAAAGCCAATGAACTGGCAGGGAAAGGCTCGGGAGCCGTGAACACCCCACCTAAGCCACGGTCACTTGCGAACATCACGAACTAAATAGATGGAGCCATATGGACTAAACTACGATCCGAGTGGACAAACAGAAGGGATTGTAAGGAAGCCAGGACCTTTTGGCAATCACTTGATCTGTGCAAGGGCAGTATATTGCTCAAACTCAAAAGTAATAGGCTGAGAATGACGACACATCCTTAGAACATTTCACGCGAGACGATCGGGACTGACCTCCAGCAATTCATGCTGAAGATGCGAGATGAAAGAAGACACCATCGAATATACTAGTGTCCAGCCCTAAATTGAAAACGCCATCTGAGGTGTTTACAGCTTTGAAGAGATTGCAGAAGTGGTCAGTGCCACCTCGTTGAATCAGCTGATTTAATTTAGCGGAGTGGTCACCTGGCAGCTCTAGTTAGCCAGCGGAGGGAGGGCTTAAATCGGAGGCCTAGTTCGAGCTGTGCTAGCGGCAACCCTCTTACCTAACTCAACCCTATAACTGGAAGAAAATACAATACAACAAACTGAAAAAAATGAATGCGGTCCTAAAAAAATGCATAAAAATTGCTTTCAATTAAATTGCAGGTTCACATTTCCTTATTCATATTTAATTCTAATTTATATAGATAGACCATTTGTAAGGGAAATTAATCGAAAAAAGTGCGGCTTCGCTCTTTTCATTATTCATATAGAACCTGGAGTTTAATTGGATTGAAAGTATTTTATTTGCAAACATTTTGGATTTTTTGTGAACGCACTCAATGTTACACGCGGAACAACAAACACGTAACAAAAAAAACGGTTTATTCAATTAGTTTTATTTAAAAATCTCTCTATAAAAAGGGGGTATAAATAAAATTATAAGGTGACAAATTATATTTACAATTCAGCGCTTCAAAAATTATCCTAAAAGCACCTTCGTTTTTAGAACATACCTATCGTATGGCAAACTAAACTTCAAGATCTTGTTTTTATAAAATAAGTTTCTGGGTTTGTGTGGGCTTTACGCTGCTATGAACTTTGTTCTTAAATAAACACTAGAATATATTCGGATTCATTTTCAGTATTTGCGAAAAAGGTAACACGAACTAGTCCTTAGTCAGAAAATGTTTGTTGTAGACTGTTTGCATTCTAGCAGGTAACTAATAAAATCCATATTTATAAATAAGAAGAATATCGAAATAAAAAAGTCTATTTTGTGTAAGAAGAAAGATGAAGTTCAATAAGTTATGATGACCGTTTTACGAAATGAACGTTTTTGTATGACGCTCCAAATGATGGTTGACGGAAGCTTGCGAAAGATGTACTTGGCACTGCAGTGGTTTGTCGGAATCCATTTGAAGTCGCGACGGCAAGAATTGGGTGGGTGACACGCTTAGTGTGGTAACCAGATGGTCCAAACTGAATTTGTGGTCCAGGCGATGTTGGGTATGTATAACCGACAGTGGAACTTACAGCCTGCTGAGCACCAAAGACTGGATACGGATTTCCACCAAGAGTTGATGCGAATCCAGCGGTTTCGATTCTCATGATTCGAGTATTGATTTCCGCCGGATTCAAGTTCTTCAAGAAGAAACGATGGAATTTCGACGAAACGACGTAGAGACCAGTGGGATCGTCTTTGGCAAATGTTATGTCGGCGACAAATTGTAAGTGTTCTGGATCGTAGGCCAAAATTCTGGAAATTAATAAACATGAATTATAGCCGATAAAAAATTTTAAAATGCAGAAAAATCACGAACTTTTGTTCATTGCTGATTGGATTCCATGAAGCAACTGCTGTTTCGGTTAAAGGACTGAAGAAAATGCCACCGTCGACAGGCGAAACGGCCAAACCAATACCTTGCGAAGCCTTTTTGCCGACAAGTTTTACAGGCAGAGCTTGATTCCGTGGGAATGGGCCGGCACGAAGAGCTTCAGTGGAAATTGAGAAAATGCTGCAAATATAGATGAAGTAAAAATATAATGTGATGGTAATGTGTTCGTTGGCATTACATACCGGTCAGTGGCCAAAGGTTGGAAGTAAACTAAACCAGCTTTAGCATCAAAGCCCAATCCGACAACACCATCCATAAGGGTAAACCGATCGTTACCAATTGTGGATTCAGCAAAATCAGGATCCGGGAACATAGAAGGGTGAGATACACGCCATGTCAGGTCGCGAGCGCTATCATACACGACGAGGGCTGTAAAAATAAGTTCAAAATATTTTTTTTTTTTAATCCAGCTGTCATACGAATATATTATAGAAATACAGATTGAATTTATCGTCTTTATTTGTCATTACTGCCAATACTTGACTTATCTCTGATATGTTAGCATTATGTCCTTGCAGGTCTTTTAAATCCAAAGTGCTCTTCTGGCAACTGGGGCCTACTTTACAACTATTTGGAGAGGCTACGCACTCCCAGAACACAAACGTCAAAAAGCTTTCGCAAAATAAACGGACACGAGCGACAGGGATGGTCCATCATTGGCATCTTCGCGCCTCAATTTGCTTAACTAAATCTCTCCCACTGCAAATAAAATCAATCAGCACATAGCATCTTTCCAAACATTTCTCGAAGGAACGCGCGGCTACGAGCGGCAAATCCAATTTTGTTTGGATCTAGCGCTCCACTTGCGTGGCGCACGTAGACGCTGGTAGCCGCTTCGCTCAAATACGCTTGTAGTGGACACATGTTTATGAAAATCCTCAACGTTGGATCTGGCGCGCATTTCCGCTTGTTGACGCTTATGTTGCGGAAGCTCGTTACGGCTCAAATACGCTTCTAGTGGACGGCCGCGCCCATACATTTGCACTGTTCACATGTTACACAACGCGAAAAGAATTTGATAGACAGTTAGTGGGTTGATCGTTAGCGTTAGCCATAGGGTTTTCAACCCTGTGGTGTTGACACGAACACATGCTTGGACATGAGGTGAAATCTAGGAAATACAGGTGCCGTCTGAATGGAACAAGTATTGTTGAAGGCGTTTTTAACCCTATGGTATGGCGTATATGAGCACATTCTTCGATATGAAGTGAACTCTAGAAAATACAGATGTCATGTGAATCGGGGTGATGAGGCCAATGCACTGGAGTGTTGTTTTAGCGAATGCAGGTGATTTCTGTATCGATCAATTAGATGGAGTGTTTTTGAAAGCATTATTAATCCTATTGTGTTGCCATGAGTGCAATCTTGGACATACGTGAAGTGAAATCCAGGAAATTCGAGTTTCGTCGGAATCGGTCAGTGTACAGTGTGTTACTGAAGGCGTTTTCAACCCTTTGGTGTCGACATGAGCGACAATCTTGGACATGAAATGAAATCTAGGAAATAGGGTGTCATCTGAATCGGCGTAATGATGCGAATGGCCTAATTTAGAAAGCAATTTGAGTTCTTTGCAGAGAAAAATGGACCATCTTTGCAATAAAGTACAATCTAATAAATATGGGTATCATATTAATCGGGGTGATTAGGCGAATGATCCGGAGTGGCGATGGTGATGTTAAATGAAAATCGCCTATTCTAGAGTTAAATCTACTGTTTGACTATTGATGGCATATCTGCCATGGTTTAGGGGAAGAAGGTGAAAAGCAAAATCTTCAAACACCCGATTCAGCATGCGGACGGCATTAAAAACATTTTGCAAAAGGTACGCTTTTGACGCGCGGTAGTCTTAGCACGTATTTCATTTTACTTTTCACCGATTTTGAAATGTTCGTCCATTTTGAAAGCCATCTAGCGCCTAACAATCTATCTGACGAAAAAAACATAGGAGTCTTTTGTAGGGGATTTGACATTGTTTATTTTTGTTCTTCTTATTTTTTCTTCAAAACTCAGTATTCCCGAAACTTAAGGCAAAAAAGTTAAGCGAGCAGTTTCGGACAAATTTTCTCGAAACGCATCACTTTTTCGAGGTGGCAAAGTTAGAATTAGTATTCGGCACCCCAAAATAAATAAACCAAAATTGAGAAAAAAAAAACTTTCTAGATTTTTTTTGACCGCCAAACTACGCGAGTACTGAGGAAATGCACTAGAAAGTTTTTCAACAAGGCCAAGCGCACTGGAGAGTGGGGTCTATACTTCTCCACTCTTAAATAATATATATAATACCGTAAGAAGGTTAGGGATGCCAAACGTCGCAGCTGAATGACTTGTCTTGCCAAAGAAAATCCCTAACTTAGTCAGCACACTCAAAAACCCGGACGGTAGCACAACGCAAGACTCCTGGATTACGGGAAAGCTCCTTTTGGACACTCACTTCCATGGGTGCAATATTATCGCAGGTGATGAATATGACCTGGGCTGCCAAGACATGTCCTACAAAGCAAGCTGTTCTAATTGGGTAGCAGGTAGAAGAATATTCACTTACGACAAAATAAAATAGACGATTGGAACATTTGACCCCTACAAATTACCCAGCACTGATGGAATTTTTCCAGCCTTCTTACAAAAAAAAACAGGAAGAACTTATTCCACATCTGGTTAGCATCTTTAGAAGCAGCTTCGCCCTGGGTCACATTCCCAATGCCTGAAGATCAGTGAGGGTAGTCTTCATTCCAAAATTGGCCAGCAGACCTATGGATGATCCTGAATAATATCGAGCTATCAGCGTGACATCGTTTATGCTGAAGAGCACAGAGAAGACCCTCGACGCTCACATCAGGACATCGCTCCTTTGTGAATATCCCACTTCATCCCAGACAGTTTGCCTATCAACCCGGCAAATCAACTGAAACGGCTCTCTAAAACCTCGTTATCGAAATTAAAGCGGCCATGTCAGCCAACGAAACGGTATTGTGTTCGTTTCTTGATATCGAAGGCGGATTTGACAATATCTCCTTCGAATCCATTGAAAGTGCCCTTTGAGCGAAAGGAGCCGATCTCACCACCCAGTCTGGGTGAAATGTATGCTGTCCTCTAGAAAGATCATCACTACGATAAGAAAATGTACCCTCTCAGCAAACGCAGCAGGGCGGAGTATTATCTTCCCTCCTACGGTGCATCGTAGTTGACAGTTAGATGTGGAAACTATCATCCATTAAGTTTTCCACACAAGGTTACGCGGACGACTTGGTGATCTTGGTCAAAGGCAAATTTGAGGAAGTTCTGTCCGATACCATTCAAAGTGCGCTACGCGTAGCTCAAGAATAGTGCGATAATAGCGGCCTACGTGTAAATCCTTCGAAAGCTACCATAGTGCCGTTCTATAGGAAAAGGAAACTCAGGACACTCAGGTGTCCACTCATATACAACTCTCCTATAAAACTGATGTCAAACTTAGAATATTTGGGTGTTATCCTTGACACCAAGTTATCCTGGGAAGAACACCTTAAAGTGACTGCAGACAACATATCGGCAAGATATGGGGGACCAAGCCCCACATAGTTTTGTGGATCTACAAAGCAATCGTTAGACCTATAGTAGATTACAGTGCGGTGGTCTGGTGGAAAAGAGCCACTACCTCAGCCGGCAGAACGGCTCTGAATAACATTTCTGCAATGCCTGTCTGCAATGCCATCACTAGGACCATGCACTCTTGTCCAACAGCTACTTTAGAAGTTTTACTCGACCTCCCGCCCATGGATGTACACATTGAAGCAAACGCTAGAATGGCAACCGCCAGACTCAAGGCCGGCGACATAGGGATCAACTAAGCTGGTTAAAAAGTGACAACGTACTCAGCATGTCAACTGATTACCTTGTGAAAACTCTTCGCTTCAACCATTCCATTAAATTATTCATTTGGAACAGAGAAAGCTGGGCGGATGGCAACAACTCTCTCCAAACCAGGACACTCAAATGGTTCACAGATGGCTTCTAAGCGGAAGAGGATTCCGGTGCTGGCATTGTCGGTCCTGAGCACAGAGCCTCCATTCTTATGGGTAAAATGCCGTCCGTGTTCCAAGCGGAAATATACGCCATCGAAGTTTGTGCAAACTAGGAAGCTTGCCATGTGCGTGGACTCTTAAGAGTAGTTAGCGCAATGCTCCACAAGGGTTTAAGGCTAATCGTCATCATCATCATGCTAATCCGCCAGCTATTTTAACAGGGACAATTCAATATTCGCCGCCAGTCACACAGCTATCAAAGCGCTTACTAATTTCACTATCAATTCTTAGCTCGTACTGGCTTGTCAAGAATGTGGGTTCAACGAGCAAACTCACACGTTACTGGGTCCTTGGTCATTCGGACATCGAGGGCAATGAGCTGACAGATAGGCTAGCAAACCGAGCCTCCGCCGTCCCCATCTACGGCCCAGAACCGTTTTTCCCACTCTGCTACTGCAGAAACCACATAAGAGACTGGGAGAGCACACGCGCTCCATCCCAATGGGAGGCCCTCCCAGGCCTTAGGCAGGTCGAACTTTTTTTTTCCGGACACTCACGTGTACCTTGAAATTGGTGCGGTTGAGTAACAACAGGGTCAGAATAATTTCTGGAATCTTAATGGGACACTCGCGTCTGAGGGGTCACCTTAAAATCATGCATATTGTATCAGACGCTAGCTGCCGCTTTTGCGAGGCCGATGATGAAACCCCACAGCATATCCTTTGCGAGTGCGAAAGGCTTGCTCAAAAACGTACCGAATGCTTCGCCATAACATTTCCCTTGGCCGAGGACATCTCTTCTATAACTCTTACCAGATCAGTCAATTTATCGAGAAGAGTCGGCTGAATCTTTTGATTTAGCCTGCTTCTCGATAGAAAGGGCAATAGCATAAAGTAGCAACTACTAGAGATGGAACTTCATACGATTTAAGCAAAAGTGCAGTGCCAATTGAGACGCAAATAATCGAATGAACGTTGCCTTTAGAGGGATAGGGACGACAACACTTTAAAAAGCTCTTCAAATGCCAACTGCCTAGTACGTTTCATCGAATGGGTAGGATGCTTGCTTTTCCGCATTACCCCTTTGTGTACTGATGAAATCCAGCACATTGCAACTACTAAGTAGGCACTCTTAATTCGTATGGAGTCCCACTTCTTGTTAACAATCTCTATTCTTTGGCAATAGCACAATAGACCTCAAGGTCGCAGTGCTTATGGTTCAAATACGACCCACGGCTCACTTCTTTTATATATCTATCTACGCGTGTACTGGGCTAATAGGCAAACAATTGTTGTTGATGAAAGTTGGTACGAATGGCGGGTCCATAAATTTAAGATAAAAATCCGTGAGTTGGGCTCACCAACTAATGGGCACAAATGGAAGTATTTCATCGGTTACGAAAACGACCATCCTAATTTAAAATCGATCAGTGGATAAGTCGGCGAGTCGCCGATCGTCTGAAACCGTCCTTAACCTATTCATAATTTAATTAAACTGAACTTCAATCAAAGCATACCTGGTTCAACAGTATCACTAATATACACGAACACATCATCGCAATTATTTCCCGGTTTCGAAGTTGTTTCATCTACAATCAAATTGGTGAACAGCGTTTCGCCTCGACGCACCTCTCGTGGAAAATCAATTCTGTGAAGTGAGAAAACCAAACAACATGTAAACATGGTGCATTCCTAATTCGGAGTCAACGCATATTCCAATTGCACTTACCGTCGGACAACTTCATTTGTTGCAAGGTCAAAAATTAAAAGTTTTGGTGGGCATGTGATTTCATAATCTTCTAACGACCGTGAAACACCAGCATCCAAAGCCCAAAGTCGATTGCAAGAGTCAATGCGAAGGCGATAGACGGACACTAACCCGAGATCGCTGCAATTATATTTTCCTTGGCTCGTTGTATGGAATGACCAGTCTGGATACGCCTAAAACAGGTAGCCAAGTATTAATTAATGTCATGAATATTGCATTTATTCAAGAAAATATGAATTAAGGGCAATTTGTAGTGACAGACGTTTAAAGAGAGCAGTCGCTGGTTAAATTATGTGGATGATTATCGTAATACAAGTATGAATTAACGATAAGATAAAGTTAAGATAAATTGTCGCAAATTACAACTCACATCACAAGACAGTGGCGTAGATGGCTATTAGTGGAGGGAGGGAATATGTTGTTGACGTTATTTTTTTTATTATGTGCATGGGGCAGGATTTGAACCTATCCTCCTTTAGAATGAAACCCTCTAGACATATAGTGGGCGATTTTTTTTTTATAGTGAAAATTTTCACTGATGTAGCATCCAAAAAAAAACCTTAATGTCACGTTAACTTAGCCTCAACGGCATCTTAAGGTAGTTTTAAGATAAGGTTAGGTTTGAGGGTAGCCATACCAATACAGTAGACTGGTTTCTACCTAAGAAAGTATTACAAAACGTACTTCTTATAATGTTGAAAACCATCCGAAGTCATTCCCGAAACGAACCATCTGACCAACCTCAACCTCTGCAAGTTCCTCCCAAATAATCGAAGTTTGTATAGTCAGCGAGAGTTAACCCACTCCTGCTTGCTAGCGCCTGGTATTTGCAGTTCAGATGAACCATAGTTTCCTCCTCATCCAAGTCTCCCCAGCTCCAGCAAAATTGTTGTATGGAAGCCGAAGCCTTCTGGCGTGCTCACCGATGACACAGTGCCCAATGACCACTTTGGACTGGAATCCAGCATAGCACAATGTAGGAGAAGTAGCCAATCTCCAAAAGGCATGTACGGTACTTACTTATGGTTTTCGATTTGCACAAACCTGATTCGATGAATTTAATCGTGAAAATCATGATCTCTTTCATTGTTGTGAAATGAAATCCCAACCAAGCCTGCAATGGTCAGTGAGAATAAAATCCAGACCGAAGCTTCGCCAGCAAATTGCAATTTGCTACAGTGCGCAGGGTAGGCCGCCAGGCCACTACCCCGTACAGCATTATAGGAAGCAGTAATGACACGTAAAATTAATGCAGAACCTCGCGTTGCAGACCTCATGTCTTGCGAAAAAACTTTCTATATAATATTAGACCAAGTCGCGCTAGGTGGCCGTGGTCGTTCGGTCACCGCTCTACGATACTACATCTAGAGCTCGGAGTTCAAATCTCGGCGCGATCAAAAACCGCTTGTGGGTACTAATGGAACTACAGTACTCCGAGCTTGTCAGTATAAAGATGGCTCGGATAGGAGGTACATGATGTTGACGCGCCCATGCCCCTGCAGGGGTCAAGGCAATTAACATCATAACAGACCAAGGAAGTTTGCCCTATCCGCAAAGATCAAGAAGGTAAGAAGGTATGGCAACAGAGACATCATCAGCGTAGGCTGTCACTTTACAACCTAAATCCTCGAGTTTTATGAATAATCTGTTGACTATGATGTTCCACAGAAGGAGTGATAGCACACCGCCATGTGGGGTACCCCTGCTACGTGCCGTTGAAGCCCCTAGTTTCGATGATACGACCCTGGATGTTAACATCAGGTTGATAAGTGCGACCGTCGTTCACATTTAGTCCCACGAGCGCGTCAATGATCGCCTCTGGTAAAAATTTAAGGAAGGCACCTTCAATGTCCAGAAAGGTTACCATGGTGTACTCCATATAGCTCAGAGATTTTTCGATGTGACCCACAATAGAATGCAGGGCTGTATATACTGAACTACTTTTGGCCTATGCATGCTGCAATGAAAAAAGTAAATGTTCCTATATCGTGCACTGCAAGAGGATGTCAATTAGTCTCTCGAAAACCCTTAGAAGTGTAGAGGATAAACTGACGGACCTGCGATCCTTTGGTCCTGCATGTGAACTATACAACCATGTGCTAGGAATATGCACTAGGTCCAAAAAAAACTTGAGAATAGTTTTGATCCATGGGGCAACTATGTCCGACGTATATTCAAAGTCTGCCCGAATGATGCGATCGGGTCCAGTGGACTTAAAAAGCTTGAAGGCTCGATATTACCAACAGGATCTTCTCTTTTTTTAAACGATGGACTTAAAATCACATGGAATCATAGCATTCTCTAGGCGTTAGTGTTCTGAACAGACACGGGTGAATTGTCGGGAAAATGAGTATCGAGTAGAATCTTCAGAGTCTCTTCGCCGAGTATATCCACAAAATGCTGTCTTCACGATAGCTGTCTAACGGAAGAAGCAAGCGGAATGCAACTTGCCCAATTGATGGACTTCAGTCAGGGGCTATTGAACTTAGCCATATCCATGCACGCAACGGTTCAAAAGTTACAGCTATTTAACGGCAAAATATTATTAGCAAAATACTTCTATAACTGAAGAAATTAGCTTGATGAAACTTGAAATTTGTGGTCATTAGTAAGGACTAGGATCCTACCTAATTTCTGCAAAATCCACTAAACGGCCTAACAGTTACAGCTAAAGAATAGCAAGATTTTGTAAGCGAAATACATCTATAACACAAACGACCCCCAGTCATAAAACGTGTCATCGATACATGGATATATCGTTTTATCGAAGATATCGAAGTAGGTTTTATCCTTAATTACACTGGATGAAATCATTCGACAAAACATGTTCCACACATTAGGTAGCCATACGGCATTTCCATGTACCGATGTATCTGCATGCCGAGTAGAAACTGGTCATCAATTTAGAAACAATAAACTACTAGATAGGAGAATACGAGCACTAATCTGCGGACTACTTTCATCCTAAATCTGGAGCTTTCAATTTCATTCAACAGCAATCAATTGTTTCTCCTTGGATCGCTCACCAAACGAAATTTTTCAAAAGCTCATTATGTTTATAGATGCGGCTATAGTAGGCTATTTTCTCACGAGGCAAAAATTTCAGAGCTTTGTGCTTGAATTTAATACTCACAAAATGATGACTGTTGAGAAACTCACTGCCGTTCATGGGGAAATAGATCTTCGGAGATAGTCATCGAACATATCTATTGTATAGGGTGACCAGATATGAACGATAGGAAAAGAAATTTGAATAAAATCACAACAGTGCGATATATTAAACCGATTCTGGCTTTATTTTGAAGCTACATTCATGCCATCATGGCATTCAAATGGACGCCTCGGCTTCGCTGGCAGTGCTTCAAGCTGTCGGTCCAATTTTCGATGACTCGGTTCAATAACTGCGGCGTTATTCCGGCGTCTCGAATGTAGGCCCCGAGCTTGTCCAAAGTGGTTGGCTTGTTAGCGTAGACTAAGGACTTAACGTAGCCCCATGCCCCAGAGAAGAAAGTCGAGGGGTGTCAAGTCGCATAATCGCGGCGGTCAATCGATGAACGCTCGCCTTGAGATCACCCAGTCGCCAAGTTTCTCTTTCACAACTTCGAGCGTTGCGTCGCTTGTATGGCATGTAGCGTCGTCTTGTTGGAACCACAGCTCGGATATATCAATGTTGTCGAGCTCTGGCCACAGAAAGTCGGTTAACATCGTTCTATACCGAGGACCATTAACGGTAACGGTGTCTTCTTACTCATTTCGAAAGAAATAAGGTCCAATGATGCCGCCGGCCGTGCCATAAACTGCACCAGTCAGTTAATCTTTGTGAATGCAATGATGCTTGGTGGAACACTTGTGGATTGTGGTCACTCCAATAACGGCAATTTTGCTTGTTGACATAGCCGCTGAGCCAAAAATGGGCCTCGTCTGAGAAGATAATTTTTTGGTCAAAAACCGAATCTTCGGCCAACATTTCAGGCGCCCAATTAGCGAACTCACGGCGTTATCTATGGTCGTCCAGGTTCAATTCTTGCGCCAGCATGATCTTATACATATAATTGGGGCGACCGGTAGCGCAGTGTGTTGAGGCATCAGTCTCATCTTTGACTACCGGCGTTTCGGGTTCGAATCCCGTCCACGACGACGTTCTTGGCCATGGATGTGCAGTAGGTGCATGCTGGCAACTGCATTCTCCGAAATCAGTTTATGCCGTCGAAACGTCAACTGGGCCACATGGAACAGTTGACGCGCTATGCCCCACAAGGGGTAAGGGCAATTAAGAGAGATGACCTTATACGGATGTAGGTCCAAATCCAACCGTAAAATTAGCTGGGTTGACGATGTCCAATTCAGCTGATCGGCGCCGAATCAGCATTTCTTTGGTTTCATTGCCACTGGCCCCTACGGCGGCTATGTTTTCTTCACTTCGCACCAATTTATGTCTGGTTGGTGTCTTAAGGTTAAAAAAATCCTCACGCTCAAACTTTTCCACGGAGCTACGAATTGCCTGCTCACTGAAACCATGATGACGACCGAGCTCACGACGAAATTCACGTTGTGTATTTACGACTAAGCCGAAATTTCGATAATATTTTTTGATAATTTCCAAACCTTGGGGAAGCGTGAAACGATGCATGACAAAATGACAAACCTAACTGAATATTTTGACAGCTGAATGTGTTTGGTAACATTGACAGCTACTGAAACATAACAATCAGAAAAACTATCATCAGTATTTGGTTACCCTATAAATTATGCATATATCGTGTGCGTAACTTCGTCGCCGACAATAATGAAATTTGAAAGATTTAGCTTGCACGCACTAGCTGGCACTTTTCGTCAAATAGTTACAAGGGAGATGTCCGGATGGAATTTCTTTGCACAATTTGACAGAAAACTCAAACGTCGTAAGTGCCAAATTGACTACGAATGAGAATAATTTATTCTTTACGCTCGTTTAAATTAAACTTAACCAACTTGCAATTCAAAGAGTCTGGTTGGAAATACATAGGCACCAATCAGCCACCACATTCATGGGACTCGGAAACATTTTCAATTGACTTGTTTCCACTTCTGTTAGCTTAATGAAAATCCTTACATCCCACGTGACGGACATATTTTCAGGATGACCCCCAGCCATCAGACATAGCCATGTCAAAAGCTAGTTGGGCAAAATTCGTCCCATTGGTGGATGGAGGAATACGAGCAGGTGCTCGAGGGAGGTTTCAGCAAAATTCTCAGGGCAATTAAAAAGTTGCAGTTATTTAATAGTAAAAAGTTATAAGCAAAACATCTCTTGAAAGCAAAGCTCGGTAGCCTTGAGTTCTTGGTCGCCACTCTATGATACTGTATCTAGAAAAACATAGGTCCAATCCTCAGCGCGTCAATAAAAAACTACATGTGGGTACTAGACTAGATCTCCTACAACGTTCGGAGCTTGTCAGTAAAAGACGGATCGGATAAGAAGTACATGCTAGAAACTGCACACTCCGAAAAACTATGCTATCGAAACGTCAATAAGGCACAGTTATGCAATAGATGTTGACGTGTCCATGCCCCTGGAGGGGTCAAGGCAATTAGGAAAGAAATAGCTACGAGAAATTTATCTAGTTGATGGATATTAAAAATAAACCGGATAAATAGATAAATCCGTATAGCAAAAACCTAATTCAAAAATGCACTAGTGAATATGCACGCCCCTAATTCTACAAGTTGGCTATTGAATGACAAAAGTAAACACTGCAATTCAAGTAAAGTGCTCTCGAAGTACTTCAAATTGAATAACAAAATGTTCAATAGCTGCTGAGTGCTGACATTTAACTAAATTTAATTAATACGTACACAATTTTTGAATGGGAATTTTTTGACCGACACTCCCTCCAGACTGCCAAACCGATTTTAATGATTTTTATACCATTAGGCCGGCCGCATCTTGGACGTAGGCAGGGCAGCACAGCGCAGCACGCACATGGCATTGTTGTTGTAACAATTGCAAAAATCTGATTTTACAACAACAATGCCATGTGCGCGCTGCGCTGCCCTGCCTACGTTCAAAATGCGACCGGCCTTAGAAAAGTATTCTTTCAGAGGTGTGCGCCAACTATATTTTATTAAAATCGGATGAAATGCTGAATAGTTGCAGTGTAATTGCCGAAAAACTAACCTGAACATTCGCATCAGTCTTCTTCTTTTACACTCTAGACGCTTTAAATTTTCCATAGCCTACTATCTTACAATAAAATTAGCTAAGATTTTCAAAGGATAGTAAGAATAATGAGAAGCCCTGCTAGCCAGATTTGTCGAAAAACAATAAATTTTATACTGCCTTTTTATAGAAATTTGTTCTTACCTGTAGGACAGGTGAATCGCCAAATTGACCTCGTGGTATTGTGCTGAGAGTGGCCGGTACGCCAGAGAAAAGGCGTGGTGTTGCTATAA
The DNA here is from genome assembly GCA_964017055.1 of Chloromyia formosa. Taxonomy (NCBI): domain Eukaryota; kingdom Metazoa; phylum Arthropoda; class Insecta; order Diptera; family Stratiomyidae; genus Chloromyia; species Chloromyia formosa. Next base: position 136,693,077 of record OZ024813.1, read on the forward strand.
AAATGTGATCAGCAGAGATTGCCAGACCGGTCGCAACGACATTTTCGGGGTTATAAAAGTTTTTATCATTAACCGGTGCATTCCATTCAAAATTGTAGTTGAGAAGATCCCATTGTTTGACAATTCCTAATTGTGACTGTGCCGCACCAGCTTGTAAAGAACTACTGATCAATGTCAGTCCGTACAGCAATATTGACAATATCGTCATTTTAAATCTGCAAAAGAGTAAAAAAAATAATATAATATTTTTTTAAATAAAACAAAGTAACACTTAAAATAACTTTTCATGAGTGACTTATCAAGAAAACTTAGAACTAATTAAGAACAATTGAATAGTCACAGCGAACGTTTGGCTAATTCTTTCAATTTTATGTTCACTAAAATATCAAAAGTGAGATGAGGAGCCTATCGCGGTAGTTTGGTTCGTTGAGATGTCAGCAGTACTACTCAATTGCTCTAACCCCTTGTGGGGCATAGCGCGTCAACTGTTCCATGTGGCCCAGTTGACGTTTCGTTGGCATAAATTGGTTTCAGAGAATGCAGTTGCCAGCATGCACCTCCTGCACATCCATGGCCACGAACGTCGTCGTGGACGGAATTCGAACCCGAAACGCCGGTAGTCTAACATGAGACTGTTGCCTCAACACACTGCGCTACCGGTCGCCCTCGTCGAACGAGTTGGTACGATTTTCAAAGGAAAAAATTGAAAATCGTACCAACTCGTTCCAAAAAATCGTAAAAAATCGTACTTTCCCCTATTTATCGACTTCTAGCTGAGACGAAACCAGTCGGCAAGTGCGATCAGCTTTAATGCTGAATATTTTTGGTGGAGTGCATTGCCAACTTAATCTTGTTGTATTGAGTTGGTAGGGATACACTTCAATCATTCTTAATAATCTAGCTGAGAGAGTTCGCTTCAATCACAATTTTTTGGTCATATTAGGGATTTTTACCACTCCTACCCACCACCTGGGGATGGGTGTCTTTGGGCTTACCACCATTCATCTCAGTGACCACGGAAACTTTTGGTTCGACGCTAATCTTAGTCATTTTTGCCTTTTTTTGTCGGGTTTCAATCTCAACTCCTCGCCTAATCATCCCCATGTGGGGTGGGGTGTGAGAGCCAAATCAAAAAATTGAAACGCTATTAAATATTCTGGATCCTAACGAATATGTTTAGGGAAATTTTGAAATTTTCATAGAAATCGATTCGTTTGGTCGCAAATTACGGACTATCATACAGAAATATATACATTAATAGCCTGAGTTGAATTTTCGTAATTCAACTTTGAAAATACACGGTAAAATACATTACATACAATATAAATCCGCATAGGTCGGCAACCTTCTCAGAACAGTGGGCCACTTATATAAATGTATGTAGGATGCGCAGTACAAAAAATGATACAAAGTATCTACACTGCATGCAGATACATCGGAACATGGATATGTCTTTGGCTACCGACTGCGTGGAACCTGTTGTGTTGAAGATATCGACGTAAGTTTTATAAAGATCCCAGTATAGTTATACTGGATGAATTCATTCGACAAAACACGTCCCACGCTTTCGGTAGGCATAAGATGTACCGATGTATCTGCATGCAGTGTAGATACTTTGTATCATTTTCAAGACATACCGTCCGGCATAGTGTACAGGAGAATACAAATTAACCCAACCGTTGCCCCGTGTGTGGATCAAGCGATCATACACTCTACATATTTATATGCGCCTGTGCTTCGTTAGTACGTCAATCCGCGATCGATCGCGTCAAGCCGCGGTCTAGCTAAACACACTTACTATTAGATACTTAGATAGTACTCGTCTAAGTCTAAAGACGGTAAGCGCGACAACACAATTTTATTGCATTAACGTTTACGTTATCCGAGTTGCACAAACTGCATCATCTGCACTATTCTCCTCACTAAATCAGAATTGTTATTGCACTGTTATTTGATATATCATCGATCGTGATAGTACGCGGTATGCGCGATACAAGTACGGTCGTAAGTTCCTTACATCCACGGGAAAAACACGTTGGTGACCTTGGTGACACTGATTTCAGTCGGCTGGATGGGATTGGCCATCACAAGAAAGGGGTGGATCCGCCGCGGAAGTGTAGTCCAAGGTCCGTGGAGCAAGCATCTCTTTCGCACTGTCGCCGATGACGAAGAAACGCCCATCCATCGAACTTCTTCGACTCAACCGTCTCTCCATTGCCTGCATACGAGTGTGTGTGTGTATGTGTGTGTGTGTGAAGTTGAAGCTATTTCCCGACCTACCCCAACGATTTTTTTACTGAGTCAGGTTAGTGACTAATTGATGAAAACAAAAAGATTGCTGTGAAGGAGGAGCCATAGCGCTGTGCATGAGTGAGGGAGACAGGTTGTCTGGATGTGGCTGGTGTTGTGAGCAGATTCGAATTACGAGGGGATGGCAGTTGAATGATGTTGACTTGTTTTATGGGTGCCTGGTTGTTTAGTCAGTTCATGATGCGAAGTTTTTCGATTTTCGTGAGTTCCCTTTGATGACTGACTCGGATTGACTGAGGATCGGCCACTACATTCATATAACTCGGAAAAATTTTCAATGGGCTTGTTTCCTCTTCTGACCCCCGAGTAGAAAAACAGACATTTCGTGTGACGGACAGATTTTTAGGATGACCCCCAGCTATAAGACATATCCATGTCAAAAAAACTAAGTGTCAGTGCAAGAAAGCAGATCAAAATTCAATTGACACCACACCAACCGAGTGTTCAATTCCAGTTCAGTTTAAAAAAATATGATAATTGTAAATTTAGACGTTACGAAAGCGCCGGCAGGCATTGTCAAATGCGCGAATAAATGAACGCAGTCATTTAAAACGCTCGCATTCAGTGCCAATAGTAGCTTCTAATCTGATTTTAGAAGAGCTCTATAAGAAAATTTTACGATTTTCTAAAATGTGATTTAAGATTTTCTAGTCCTGTTTCTAAAATAAAAATTTACTTCAAATAAACTGAATAAAATGGAGAGCTCAGAAGAGCATAAAGTGGCATTGTGCTGCCCCGGAATTGCGTAGGAGGGGGGTATACGATCCGAAAATCAATCGTAACTCGAAAAAATTTCATTGTTGAAAAAAGAGGGCAATTTCGGTCAGTCTCTTCGCACTGACTTATTCATAATTCGTTATTGCTTAGCGGACCGCCCAAAAACTTCAAAAGAGTCGTATGCGGCCCGCGGATTAACGTACAACGCCCCTCTCCAGTGCTAAAACCGAAAACTAAAATAAGGCTTTAACTCTGTTAAATGAAACACTTGCTCCAGTGTGCTATATTATAAATAAACATATGCAGTATAAGGAAAAGCCATTATTATTTATTTTAGATTTGATTTACAAATTGCGAAGTCAAGCAAAGACTTGGTGTCCAATCAATACAAAAATGAAAGAAATGCAAACAAACGCCTCATTACGATTACCAATATGCTTCAGGAAACTTTTACTGCGAATTTTTTATGAAATAAATATGTCTAAGTCTAAGATATGGAATGGAAGAAGGGCGTCATTATTAAGATCCCGAAGAAAGGTAACCTCAAGGATTGTAATAATTGGCGTGGAATTTGCCTCCTCCCCGCAGTCTCCAAACTGATGGTAAAAATAATCTTAAACCGGATCAAGCAAACAATTGACCGCACACTGAACGATGAACAGGCTGGTTTTCGCGAGGGCTTTTCATGTAGCGACCACATCAACACCCTCCGAAATATTATTGAACAATCCGCAGAGTGGAGATCCCCACTACATCTCATGTTCATCGATTTCGAGAAGGCGTTTGACAGCGTTGACCGGGATTACATCTGGAAGGCTTTACATAGGAGAGGTATACCAGATAAAATCAAATCCATCATCAAGGAGTCCTATAGCGGAGCCCAATGTCACGTCTTACACAAGGGTAAGCTTTCAGATCCCTTCGAGGTACATAGCGGAGTGAGAAAAGGCTGCATTTTGTCACTTATATTGTTTTTGATTGCCATTAACGACGTACTCTGCAGTGCGCTTCGTAAACATTAGAGCAAAAATATCAGATGGAACCTGTTTGAATACCTTCAACACCTAAATTACGCTGACGATATTTGTCTTCTCTCAAATATATCGGATCATCTAGTTCAAATGACGGATGCCCTGCACCGTAAAAGTGGCAATGCGGGGCTTAAAATCAATGCTGGTAAAACTAAGCACTTGAGCTTGGATCCAGGAAGACAGATCGAAATTTGTATTTCGGGGCAGACGGTGGAAAAAGTGGACAATTTTTGCTACCTCGGAAGCGTAGTTACAGCAGATGGTGGAGCGGATGCTGATGTACAGTCTCGCATCAATAAGGCTCGGGCAGCTTTTTATACCCTAGACTTATAGTATAGGGTATATTGTTTTTGTCACGACGGAAATATGTAACACCTTAAAGGAGGCTCCGGAGGTATAGCAATGTATATATATAAATGATCAGGGTCACCTCCTGATTCGATTTAGCCATGTCTGTCTGTCTGTCTGTCTGTCTGTCCGTCTGTCCGTCTGTCCGTCCGTCTGTCTGTCTGTCTGTCAGTCTGTCTGTTGGATGGTATTGAAAATGGGCATGATCAGGCCAAAAGAACGCCTACCTCCCCTACATATGTAAAATATATAAATGTATCTATAACTCCCGATTAAAGAAACATGAAAAGCTCTAGCTTTGGTAGATTACTCATGAGGGTAATCTCATACTCTCCTGGGAAAATAAAACTGATAAGTTGAAAACTAACGGTAATTTTCTTACAAAGAACCCCGTCCTACCCTACTTTTCAGGTTTTTTGTCTATAACTCCTGAACCAATTGACGTAGACACCTGATTTTTGGCGTGCAACTTTGAAGTGAGAAGCTGCTTAAGTTCTAGTAAGTTGGGCATAATCGGATAAAGGGAACGCCTACCTCCCCTACAAATTTCCAAAAATTAAATATTACTTTAATTACGATAACTTTCGAAAAAATGATACTAGCAAGATGAAAATTTGAAAGAATGTTGCTAATAAGACCTACTTTGTTGGTATTGAAAATGGGCAAGATCCGAATCAAGGAACCCTCACCTCCCCTACAAATGAAACTTCAAATAAGCGATAACTTTTGATAGAATGAAGCCAGCAACTTGAAATTTTGGTCAAATGTTGAAAGTGAGATTGAGTTAGTTGGCATTAAAGATGGGTAAGATCCGACCTAAGGAACCCCTACCTCCCCTAGAAATGAAACTTCAAATAAGCGATAACTTTCGATAAAATGAAGCTAGAGACTTAAAAAATTGGACAAATATTTGTAGAATGGGTTAGTTAATTGATTTTGAGAATGGTCAAGATTCTACTGAATGAGTGCCAACTTCCCCTATGAACTGGCCATATAGGAGACCCACTTTTAATGCATATGTTCGTTGCCAATTGGGACTTTTGGTATCACCACTATGTCTGTACAAGTCTAGGGTATATACGCTTCGGACTCCGGGCCGAAGCGAAGCTTCGGCCTGGTTTCAGTTTAACTCCTTTCTGGCAAAACAACAACATCTCCAGACGTACCAAACTCAGGATCTTCGAAACCAATGTAAAATCTGTGCTTTTTTATGGCTGTTCAACTTGGAAGGTGACTAGGGCGATAACAACTAGATTGCAAACTTTCGTGAACCAGTGTCTACGGTGCATCCTGCAAATACGCTGGCCGGAGGTCATTTCTAACGACGATCTCCTGTACATTACTGGCCAGGACAGGATAGGCACCTCTATAAAAAGGCGAAAGTGGCAATGGATAGGTCACACACTTCGAAAGGGGCCGGAAAACATTGCAAAACAGGCCCTCGATTGGAGCCCACAGGGAACCGATGCAAGTCGCCGCGTTGGACGACCTAGAAACACCTGGAGAAGATCAGTTGAGGACGAGGGTAAGTCATTAGGCAAATCGTGGGGAGAGTTGAAGGCGATGGCGGCAAACAGGACGAGGTGGAAAGTCGGCGTGGCTAATGCCTTTTGCCCCACAAGGAGATGACAGGATCTAGAGAGGGAGAGAGAAGTCTAAGATATCCTTTGGATTGGAGAATACTTTTTAAGGATTCTACATGTAATCGACTTCCAGTCTTTGCTTTATATTTTATATATAAAATACTCTTTCTACATTTGCTGACGAGTTCGGTAAAGTCAATATTTAAAAAACGAATTTACCGATATTTTACAAAATTAATGAATGAATGAATGACAATAGAGAATCAAATATTACCATCAACCTTCTGGTGACTGTCTTGATGACACTCATCCAATATTTCAACAGCTACTCGTTCTAAATGAGCGCAAATGTCAAAATGTCTGTCATTTCAAAGATATATTGAAAATGTCATCAGCTAACTTAAAAGTGGATGGTTTGATGTTTACTCAGTTTTCATCAAAAAGAACAGTTGTAGCAGGTCTTTGCGTCGAGTTTCACTCAATAGGTAAAATACATATAGACGTGGACTGACGGAAATTTTCGATTGACCTTTTTTTTGATCAATTATTCTCATTCGCAGTCAACTTTGCACACACAACGTATGAACTTTATCTCAAATTATGCAAATTCCATAATAGACAGTGCTTGTAAACAAAAGCTTACAAATTTCATTGCTCTCCGCGAAATGTCGACGAACACGATGTATGCGCGTAAATTATTCTGAATATCTACGACGATGATGTCCGAAAATCTATTTCCCCATGAGCAACAGTGAGTTTCTCTTCAGTGGGTGATGAATGCAAGCACAAAGCTCTGAAATGTTCGCCTCGCAACGTCCTGCATCTATAAACCTAATGAGCTTTTGAAAAATGTTGTTTCGTAAGCGATGCAAAAGGAAACAATTGACTGCCGTTACATGAAATTGAAAACAAAGGACTTCAATTGAAATTATGAACGTCTGCCCCTGACCCCGTGATAATATCCAAGAGATAAATACGCCCGTTCGTCCACGTCTCCATGTATTTCGGCCTTAAGGGTTTCAAATTCTGCCCCCAGAACATATTAAAAAAAATAGTGCCGACAATATATATCCTCCCGCGCTGAAAGCTATCTACGCAACTGGTGCAAAATTCTAAAATAGTTCACTCGATTGACGATATTTGCACTTTGTGATAGTCCATATTAAATTTGAAATCAAAAACGGATACTTTGTCTAATCACTTTTTTATTATTGTTCCCTGACGCGTTTCGCTCTTTCGAGCATCTTCCTATTAATCCCTCTGAAGATGCTCGAAAGAGCGAAACGCGTCAGGGAACAATAATAAAATTTGTCAGAAAAAACAAATGTGATTTAATACATTAAAGGGTCCAACAAAAGCTTTGTTTTTATGTTAACAATTACAAAATAATTTCAACATTCACGACAACACATTTTCTTGTAAGAGAATGCTCAAAATCGCAACTTGCGACTTGGCGGAAGCCGATTTGACATTTCGCGCTTTCATAGTCGCTGCTTTCAGAGTGGCTCGCAAGCCAGGTAGCCCTAACCCTAGACACAGCCGATGCCGCTGCTGATGCATCTGCTGATGCCAATGCTATTCCGCAAATTAACTAAAATTGAGTTATATCTGTGGTAATCTTGCGTAGTGTGAATATGTTTTTAGCAATGTAGACAGTAAATAAAATAGTACACAGAATTAGATAAAAATTGAAGCATAGGAAAAATGAACGAGCATATGTGAATGCAAAAATATATATGTAGATATACAATACATGTCTAAGTCTTCTTGCACATGTTATACAGACTTTAAATTGCAACTTATATTGCAATTCAATATGACGAAACTTTTAACGAAATTGGAAATAGCAGAGACGAGAAGGGTATTTCCACAAACAAATAAATTCGAACCAATGGACTATCAATTTCTCGAATCAGCCACTACTTAAAAATCATGAGAAAATTCGACAAAATTATAATTTGCAACGGTTTTTGTGTGTATCTTTCATGTATGCATGTTCATAGGAGTGTATCTAACGTGTCCATTCGTATGCTAGGAAAGGCCTTCACAAACACACATTCATTATTTTGAGTAGCCTTTTTTTTTAGGTTTTTTTTTACCATTTATCAGTTAACTATATGGTTTAAAATTTTATAACTCAATTACTTGCACTTTTCACGCGGTTTTATGAAGTATGATTTTGCTTTTCTCGGATCACAACACGTTTGGACGACTAAAAAGTAATCAATCCGGTTTTATAGCGGATACGTAAATGTCAATGTTTTAATCAGGTTTCTTTTTTATTTGTATCCCTCCATTTTTAACATTAACAATGCGCAACAAATTTAGTTTGTTATCGGATAGTCAATCAAGATATTGAACTCTTAATAATATTTAATAAATGAAATTATTACATAAGCCGATAAAATGGAACTCCGTAACAATGAGAAAACTTTTGACTTTAAAAGTATGACAAAGGGGTTGGTTGGAGTATTGACGAAGTCGGATCTCTTTTAAAGCGAATGATTACAAAGAAATAATTCTCAATTCTCTCAATTTTATTCAAATTTAACCAGGCGATAAACCTATGTCTTAGTACCGGTCAATCGAATCCGCTAAATCAACAATCACCTATTTGCGCGGGAACAAAATATTCAGAGATGTGGCCCAGTACCTCTTCCAGAGAGCAGACGTGGAAAAACTGCTGTCAGAGAGATAATTGAGAGTAACCGTCCTCCTTAGTACAATTAGTAAACGTCAGCCTCCTGACCTCCTGATCGACTGGTGCATGCTGGCAACTGCATTCTCCGAAACTACGTTATGCTAAATAAACGTCAGCTGAGCCACATGGAACAGTTGACGCACTATGCCCCAAAGGGTTAGGGCAATTGGGTATATTTAGATCGACTAGTGCCTAAATATCCGCAGAAAATTTCCTTATATACTTATCGATGCGGAGTTATGCCCTCAACTGATTACATCGACGGTATCCAATATAAATATGTCAATTGGATACAGGGCCGTTAAGACGGAGGGGGTAATCGCCCGGGTCCTTGTTTTTTGAAGAGCCCAGATATTAGAAAAATATGTCCAGGTTTACTATAGAGATGGTTTTGGTTGTATAAAAGACATACAGAACTTAAGAGAGTTTTGACCTGTAGAGTTTCCTAAAAAAAACACCTGATGACTGACTCTCCAATGACTAACCAATGCTTTTACAAATTAATTTAAAGTAATTGGCTTCAAGTGCGAAGTGAAGTGCCACATTTTTTTGTCATCAATCAAACAACAAAAGAACGGACACCAAGTACATTCAAACAAAACTACGTGCCCGATATTATTAATAATGCTTTGGTAAAAAACTAACAACTCCGTTCATCCGATGATCAATTTATCTTATTTCTGTCAATTAAAAAAAAACACAAACAATGTCAGAAATCAGTTGCATTGTAGTTGAACGGAACTCTTTAAAAAAACCTACGAACAAAAGCAAAAGAATCGTAGCAAACCAATATGTTACTCGAATACCTTTTTCTTGCAGTCGACGGTGAAGCATTTTTCAATTATTACCTTAACAAATGTACAAATGGGCAACACGCCAAACGAGTTCGCCATAAAGGCTGGTACTAACCTTTCCATGCGAAAATTTTACACTTATCTCTCCCACGAAAAAGTGACAGTGTAAACTTGCACACAGCAAATATCCGCGGCGCTTTACACGTCTACTCAAAAAACCAATTTTCCAGCGAAATAAAGTCCAAAGCAAATGCATTCGCGTGAAAATTGCTCATAATTATGTGGATACTTTTTCCTCGAATGAAATATGTTAGTACTGAGAGAGCGAAAAACGTTTGACTGTTTTTGTATGGGATTTGGCACGAAAAGCCCACCTTGGTACTCTGCTTAATGGAGAAATAAATAGATACCAGATACATAGATACGAGGGTCTCCTCAGGTGGGCAACGATATTTCATGAAATAAGCCGTGCAGCGTGCACCCAGTGTCGGCTTTACGGCTACTAATAACATACTCGTATAAGGCATAATGGTATCACTGAGTGAGTCTTGAAGCTTGAGGCATAGCCAAATGATAGTAATGAACACGACCTTGACGATTTTCGCAAGGCATTTTGGTACTTGGATCAATTAGTCGTAAGTGTAATGCTATAGATTTTTGGTTCACGTTTGGGTGTTTTTTGTTTTTCTCTGACGGCAGCCGGTATGCATTTATTGTGTAAATTAACTTATGTAATTTCTGTGAAAATCACCATGCTAACGTAGAAAGAAATAAATTATTAATTAAAATAAATTTCGACGAAAAAAGAGCACGATGTATTTTTCATATATCACATCTACGTTAATGCCTGTACTGTTGCTTAATTCATTAAATTTGAATCCTGGTTTCTAGTAGCTTACCAAAAATTAGCAAAAAATTATCCACTAAATTAAGTGCATAATTTGTTGCTAATTTTTGGTCCTTCAAGAACCTGTTGGCCATTTTATAATGAACTCACTTTTCTTACGCCTAGTCAGCCCTGCAACTGTTGAATAGATTCTTTTGTGTCTCGCCAGAACCCCGTCTGTTTCTCACCAGCCTCGACTCATTGGAAGATGCAGAAAATACGAATACATACATACAAAATTCACGGCGATAATGAGTACAGGCAGGCGATATACACATGAGATTCCGGCGAGACACAAAAAAATCTATTCAAGGAATTGCAGAGCGTAGGCAGTGCCGGCCTTAACTAATTTAGTGCCCTGTTCAAGTAATAGGAAATCGCTGGTAACATTTCAGTATAGGTCCTTAAAATTGCAAATTCGACAGATGCAAGATTTCCTGCTTCCTGTACTTTCTAAAATCGACACCAAGTTCATTGATCTCTTAACTTGTGGAAAAGCGGCACCAAAATTGAGAAACAATCAACTCAATTGGCGTAACCCCTTGTCGGGCATAGCGCGTCAACTGCTTCATTTGGGCCAGTCGACGTTTCGTTGGCATAAATTGGTTTGGAAAAATGCAGCTGCCAGCATGCACCTACGAGTATATATATATTACAATTTCGGTTACAGATATACATATTTTACGAGAAAAATAGAAATTGATTTGTCTTTGTGATGCTGCGACCAAATAAATAAATAAATTGGCAAATCCTAAATACCGATTTTTAGGTTGAAATTAAGAATCAAAAACATAACCAGAAGTGAAGTCATCAGTCATTAGATCGTCATCATCAACTCGATATGCAAAAGCCAATTTATATCACCACATTTTCTGTGTTGCATGGTTTCTTTTTTCAGAAATTCTACCCTTGGTGTACGGCTGATGATAACTGTTTTCCGACCATCTTAATGGTAGATTAAGACTTTTTAATCCTAGTTCAGTGAACATTTTCAGTAGAAATACAATAGATGAAAAATGGCCGAAAAAAATCAGCGCCCAATGTGATTTTATCTAGTGATAAAATTGAAATGGGCAACCGAATAGGCGTGCTGTGCCGTTAGTCGAAAGACACCACAACTGGGACCACTTACCACTTTAGGCTTTCCCTAAAGACTACGGCTATCTTGAATTCTTTGTTTATTTTACGGTATAAAAAGCCGAAAAACAGGCAGAAAAGCCCGAAAATATTTGGCAATTAATCTGGGGTCAGTGTGATTTTATCTAGTCGATGAATGAGAAATTGGTAATCGAGTAGGATTTATTCACATGGCTACCTTTTGATTTTTCAAATGTAACGCAAGGCTTAATTAGGCAGAAGACTTCACGCCTCTACATAATGAATTCCTGTTCAAATGCACAGTATGCACATACTGTAGAGCCTGGCCTGGCGTTAGGCTACTATTATGACGTGTGTGTGTGTGTATGATGCGCGAACACACTGCCATCAAGAGATACAGGGCAAACTGTAGAAAACAATTATCCCTTTAATTATGACATTGGGTACGTTTTGGCGAACTCTGATTAAATTACATGAATCTGACTTTTCTCGATTTTTCCCCCCATATGCTTTCCCCTCCGGTAAAATATCTAACGTCAACTGGCGATTTTTGGATCTGAAAATATCCCCGTTCGGATCTGAATTCTTTTCAGAATATTTTCAAATCATAAAATTGACAGTTCACGGTACATATTTTACCGGAGGAGAAAGCATATGAAGGATAAATGGAAAAAGTCTGTTCCTGATCCGCACGTAGGACCGCAGGAATTGCGAATTTTTGTATAAAGGAGGCAGTGGTACTACACTTCGTTTTCTTACGCACTTCTGAAAAATACGTCTTTTGAAAATGTAATACTGCACAACACATTTTCTTCGAGTACATATTGATCATATGATAAACATTGAATTAACATTACACGATAAAAAGTGCGAAACAGAAACTAAACACGAAACGCACGAAACTCGGACCACCGCCATCAGTCACAAACTACTGACAGCACGCATTTCAACCCCTAAAATGGCGTCATGGGCGACTTTGAGCTGAGAGCTGACATGCATCACTGCCTTCATAAGATACACGTCAAACTGTAGAAAACAACTTGCCAGCACACATACAAATTCTGTCTCCATTATCAACGTCATTAACAATTTTTGTTTAAAGAAGCAATGTTACTACAACTGCACATACCTTGCGTACAAACGCGAACAAAAAATTTTATCCGCGTACAAATTGTTCCCTTAGATCACTAGATGTAATTTAACTAATAAATAAACAATGAATTAACACTGTATGCGAAAAACGAAAACTAAATATGAAACGTCCCAAAACCGTTCTCGTCGCCATCAGTCATCAACCACTGGCTTTTTTTGGCAGAAACGCACACAAACAAGTCTGACTCTATGACTGGCACACGGAATGCACCAAACACAAGATTCTAGCAAAAAGCACCCATCATTCAAGAATAGAAGGTTACGCAATGCGCAGGTCCGTTATTCAGCCACCGAACGAGAGAGGAAGATCATGACGTCACAGTTCCAATTTTTCATATGCGCGTGTGCATTTTGTACGAAATTTCGTGGCTTTTAAAAATTGCTTTCAAATCTAAAAATCTATTTCGATTTTGATGAAATTTGTAATTTTGGACCTCCACAACAAGGTTACTGTTTGAAGGGTATTTTGAAAAAACGGCCTCATTCCCCTTTCCATTCCACGTTAAAAAAAAATTTGCATTTTTATGAACGGTTTTATTCCTATCTTGACGAAATTTATATATTGGAACTCCAAGATTGGGGGAAGGTTAATGTTCACATAAGATTTAAAAAAACTGAAACACTCTCATCCCCTTTACCACCCAAAAAGTAAATCTATCTAATTTATCTAAAATTTTATACCGATCTTGAAGAAACTTTGTGTATTAGACCTTAAATTCTAGGGGAAAGTTGTTGTCTACATAGGATTTCGGAAATCCAGCCCATCCCCTTCTCACCCCTAAGGAAATTTGGAAATTTATCAACAATTTTATTCCGATTTTGCTGAAATAATTTATATTGGAACTCGAAGACTACGGGATATACGTATGATTTCAAAAAACCACCCCCACCCACTTTGTCACCTCTAACAAGAAATCTGCAAATATATGTACAGTTTTATTCCGATCTCGACGAAGGGCAAGGTGCACATCGGATTTCAAGAAAATCAGCCCCAACCCCCTCTCAACCCTAAAAAGAAATATGCAAATGTACTCATATCTACAGTTTTATTCCAATCTTGATGAAATTTTTTATATTAGACCTTCAAGGATAGGAGAAGCTTAATGTTTACTAAAAATTTGAAAAAAAAAACGCACAAAAATTAAACTGCAAATTTCTCTTAGGGGTGAGGTTTTCCGAAATCCTATGTAGACAGTCACCTGGCTCAAGCCTGGAACGTGAAATATTCAAGATTTCATCAAGATTAGATTAAAAACATAAAAGAACTACGATTGGGGTAAACCCCAATCATGCAATACTCTAGATGAATTTGAACCTGGTTAAAGCCAATAAATAATTTTGGTTGCAATCTCGGATGCATCGTTAAGACGTAAGACGTAAGTTAAGTTAAGACGTATTTCATGAAATAGTGCAGTTTGTATGGGAGGGGGTAGAAGGAGGGTGAGGATTACAATAAATTTTATAATGTAGGTTACAATTATCATAAAAGTGACATATTCAAAATTTCAAAGCAAGATGTTTTATAGTTTCTGAGAAAATCTGATTATTGTAAATTTTCAAAAATGTGTCATTTTGTATGGGAGAGGGTAGACGGAGTAAGGGTAATCGATCAATTTTTTTGAATCTAACTGATATTGCTAATTAAGTGTTAAGTACAAAATTTCAGCCCGATAAATTGTATACGTACTGAGTAAATTGGCTTAACGTATTTCATGAAATAGTGCAGTTTGTATGGGAGGGGGTAGAAGGAGGGTGAGGATTACAATAAGTTTTATAACATAGGTTACAATTATCATAAAAGTGATATATTAAAAATTTCAAAGCAATATATTTTATAGTTTCTGAGAAAATCTGATTATTGTAAATTTTCAAAAATGTGTCATTTTGTATGGGAGGGGGTAGAAGGGGTGGAGCGATTTAGCCCGTTCACGAACTTAGCCTTCATTTTTTGTCAAAAATAACGTGTGCAAAATTTGAACTTCATAGCTCGACGCGTTCTCGAGCTAGAGAGGTCACGGACGGACAGACGGACAGACGGACATCCGGTTTTGAGATATTCGAGTGATAATATGAACTTCTGTATCATTCATTTTTTTCTGCGAGCCTTATTTCTTAGCGTTACAAACTTTGTGGCAAACTTATAATACTCTCAGATTTCATCTAGAGTATAATTATAGATGAACATACAGATTTCCTTTTAGGCGTGAGAAGAGCGGTGGGAGTGGTTTTTTGAAAACCTATGTAGACAGTCAGTCAGGTCTAATATACGAAGTTTCATCAAGATCGGAGTAAAACTGTAGATACGCTCGCAAATTTCCTTTTAGAGGTTAGAAGGGGGTTGGAAATAGTTTTACAAAATCGGTTATAGACAGTCACCTTGCCCTTGCTTTGAAGGTCTCATATATAGTATAAAATTTCATCAAGATTGGAATAAAACTGTAGATAAATTCGCAGATTTTTTAGGACTGGGAAGGGGCATGAAGGGGTTTCTTAGAAATCTTATGTAAACGTCAACCTTCCCCTAGTCTTGGAGGTCCCATTTACAAAATTTCGTGAAAATCTGATTAAAACTATAGATTTGTAAGCGAATTCTCTTTCCAAAAGTATGTGATTTCATTGAAAATTAATTGGAAGCTTTCAAAAAGTGAAACTGTTACGTCATGCGCAAAGAGAACGGAGAAGTTGCACACTTCTTTGCTTAACCCCCTGTTCTTGAACCATGGAAAGCATCAGTGGCAAGCGAGCTTTCTGTACGAGTGAAATTTTAAATTAATCATCGCACATACAAAGCTCGTTCGCCTCAAGTGCTTTTCTCGAGAATCTCGTATATCATGTGTGAAAGCCGCGTCATTCGCAAAGGCAGTAGGCAGACTTCACAATTTTGATCAGCTGATAGCCGGCCAGTATTTTTAAATGGCAATGCCTGTATCATATATGCATATGCATATATATGTATATTTTTTAAATTTAATATAAAAATATTATCTCTCCATATAGTGTAGTTTTCCAGAAAACGAAAGTAGTAATTACACTTACTGCGTCGATCGCACGATCCTACATAAAGTATATAGAAAATTTTCTCTTTTTTTGCGATGATCGCTTCTAATCACAAACCATCATCCAATACGACAACGCATCGCAGCCAATGTTGACGCAGTGTAATTATTAATCTCGTTCTCAAGTACGGAATTAAATGATGAACGGCGGCATGCATATTGTACTTAAAAGAAAATAAAATGCGTACGTTTCTTCATTCTGCAAAACTCAAAGTGTGAATAGTATCTTATTGCAACGTATCATTATAGAGATCCCTGTCTTGTTACTTGTCAAATGAGCAAAGTAGAACTTGTACTTTTGCTCAAACAATTGTGGGAGTATGTATTACAATTTTAATTGGAACTTAGGTAATATTTACGAAACAGAATTTTGTATAAGTTAACAAATGCGAAAACTGTAACAATAGTACTTACGAGCATGTACACGATGTCTGCATTTTGTATCAGCAACTGCATACTGCCATAGACGCTTACGCTTATCTATTATATATGCGAACATGAACTATCATAAGTATAGCTTTATACGGACAATCTCGTGAATAATCGATTGATTGTGAGTAATTGAATAGCCTTGAGCGTATTGAAACAAATTGTATGTTTCAAAGAGGTAATTGTTCCATTAATAAACCCTTCGGACACGATAGAAATCTACACAAGCACGGATATCTACTACAAAGATACTTGTTTTAAAAGCGTGAATTTTCCACTCCATTGTGCTTATATCCTTTTGCTATCCATGATGTTAATTCAATTATTCAATTATTATTATAATTATGTATAAACTGTTGATCCGAATTTTGTGCTACTAACATATCGTCTTGAACTTTCCAAATGATCGCTGAAAATATGTATATAATTTCATGACACTTGCACTATCCAAGAGGGGTTTTTTGGGTAATATACATAATTTCCAATGGTGATGTAATTTTTGACAGTTCAAATCAGACCTACACAAGAAAACACTTCCATAATATTAAAAGCTGATTTAGCTTAAAAGTCCAGGCTAGGAAAGAAAACCAGAAAAAATAAATCGTGTAGTTTTGAAATTTTACAATTGTTGAGAACAGTCCCCTAAATATGTTGTCGAATCCCCCGATGATAGAGGACCCGGAAGCTTAGGGGAGGTGGGGTCAAAAGCCCCTTTTTTAGTTTTCATTGATTAATTTGAAAACTATGGATTCTATGGATTTAATGGGGCGTTATTGGCATGTTAGCAAAAATAATATATGTAGGGGACGTAGGCGTACCTTTGGTCAGATCGTGCCCTTTTGCGGTGCCAACCAACCAGATCTTAATCAGAATAATTAACCAAATTTTCATATCGCTAACTGTTTTCGATCGGGGGCCATCGCACCGTTTTCCTTGTAAAGAAATCAATGTACCCTATTTATTTTATGGTCTAGCAATCCTCTAGCTCTAAGTTTATAACACCGCGCACACAGCGATAAGTACATAGTTTGGGTTAAAGCAAAACAGTATTATTTTTTAAATAAAACAAATAATTTTTTTAAATTTTGTTGTCCGCAATCAGGCAACGGAACACAATATGAACGAAATGTGTGGAAAACAGATGATTACACTAATTTCAATCAGCGTGTAAAACTAAATCCAAATGATTAAATTAGCATATTCTAGGATTGTTACTTTCCAGAAACGAATAAATGACTGAAATCAATTGAAAATGTAACCGGAATTATAGCCACCTCACACTAGACAAATATTTTGAATAAAAATATAAGAACTTTACTATTATACAAAAATTTGCGGAAGCAAGTATCCAAACCGTTAACTTGGCTTTGGACATTTTAGTGGATACTTCAAAATTTTGTGAACTTTTTCACAATTTTGAGAATGATTTTCCGTAAGAGGGCAATCGCACTCATCCATTCTGTCAGTGCTCAGTTTTGAGGGGTCCACGGCCAAGCAAATTTCCGAAAGACTGGCAAAGTTTTAAACTACAGTGCTGTTTGTACAAAAATTTGTGCAAATTTTTGCTAGTCTGAGGGGCCTAATACGGAACTTCATTCGGAAAAATGTCAAGTATCCGGTTGCAAAGTTAGCGGTTTAAATCTTTGCTCCCACAAATTTTTGTGTAAGAGTAAAGCTCTTACAATTTTGTACAAAAATTTGTCTAGTTGAAGGGCCCTATATGTGTCTGTCGTAGTGATTGCTGAGCTTTTGACAAAAACTTAAGATTTGTAATGAACCATATTTTGGTCTGGTTGTGCTACTTCCACCGGCATATCGAAGGCAACACCTGACGATTATTGATCTGTCGGTGTTACGAAACCAGAATCTGAGGGTCCCATTACACCCGGACCCCGATGCGTGCGCGAGGGTATTTGTTGAACTGCTCATGCGGACACCTTAGAACATGGCAATGCCAATCCATACGACGATCTTCGAGCTTTTCAGTGATATGTTGCTCAGCAAACCAGCTGCCTCGGATGTAGGTACTTTTGATGTGATTTTTGGTCAAACCGGCTGACATCCGTAACATTTTCATCTCGGTCGCAGTTCTTTTACTTTCGTATGTCTTGTACTTAGTCCAGCATTCAGACGATTGGTATGTAGGTAGGTTCAGGGGTTGCCGTGAGTTAATCACAGTACACATAGTCGCGCTCGGTGGCCGTGATCGTTCGGTCACCGCTCTACGATACTAGTCTAGAGCTCGGAGATCAAATCTCGGCGCGATCAAAAACTGCCTGTGAGTACTAACAAAACTCTCACAGTGCTCCGAGCTTGTCAGTATAAAGACGTCGCGGATAGGAGGTGCATGCTAGCAACTGCACTTACTTCCGAAAAATAGATATGCTATTGAAACGTCAACAAGGCATAGAAATGCTAGAGAAGTTGTCGCGCCCATGCCTCTGGAGGGGTCAAGGCAATTAGAGGTAGAGATACCACCAAGATTCTGTTACCCAAAATTCTTAACTCGAAGTATCCAGCCAGCCGATGCTGGCAATAAACCGATTAATTAAGATCGTATCAACTTTAACGAGACCCTCTAGGTTCTGAAAAAAGAAGTCCAGAAAACTTTATGCTCCTACTAGCCAAGGCTGGCCAGTAATAAAGAAGGTGAGCATCAGTCTTCTCCTCATCCACATCATGATAACTTCTGCAGTAGTCGTGATGAGGAAGTCGAAGCTTCCTCACATGCTCACCGATAGGACAATGTCTTGTGATGACCCCCACCACCCTGCTAATATGCTTCCTGTTTAATGAGAGCAGTACGGCAGAGTGATTAGGATCTATCCTAATCCAAATCAACCTCTTTGTTTGGCAAGTACTACCGAGCCACCTAGCATTGGTCCTGCCGATCGCAGCGGATTCGATTACCATTTGGGTGTCCTAGCGTGGTTAAGACACGTATCAGTGGATCCGATTGACCCTTGACGGGCCAGCTCATCAGCCTTGCAATTGCCCGTGAAACCACTGTGGCCCGGAATCCAACAAACAGTAATATCGAAGAGCTGCTAATTTCCATGAGTGCCGAGCTACAATTTACAACAGTTCTTGATGTAGAAATAACCGATTCAAGCGACCGTATCGTCACTTGACTGTCTGTGTAGATAGTAATGTCCTTAAAAATAAGGACATATCCACCGGAATCAAGTTGAGCAGCATGTCCAAACCAGCTGACGGAGTAGTTCTCAAAGCCCCAGTAGCGGCAATCGCAGCAAGTATTTGCACTTTCCCCAGTAAGTTACAATAGGACGCAACTCTGAGTGCCGTCCACCATACGCATATGCCGTATAATAAGATAGGCCGTACCATTACAGTATATAACCAGTACAAATCACTTTCGGCTGGAGGCCCCAGTTTTTACCTATGGGCCATTGGTACACGAGTAAAGTGCAACAGTTGCCTTTTTCACCCGTTCTATAATATTCAGTTTCCATGTTAACTTCTTATTGAAGGTTAGTCCGAGAAATTTCGCTTTGCCAGCAAAGACCAGTCTCTTGCCATCCAAAAGCGGGATTCAACAGGGGGAATTTTGCGCTTTCTGGTGGAGAGCACAAGTTCCGTTTTGTCGGCGTTTACCTTGACGCCGCAGGTGCTTGCCCATTCAGTTAGAATACATAAGGCATTATGGAGTACCTCACTTAGTACTCCCGGAAGCTTACCGGAACTAGCAAAGGCAACATCGTCTGCGTAGGCAGTCACATGTCACCCAATTTCTCCCAGTTTCAAAAGCAGCCCATTGACCGCTAAGTTCCAAGCAAAAGGAGACAGTATTCCGCCTTGATGCGTTCGATTACAGACGCCTCTACTGACAGACTACGTTCCTAAAGTAGTGCGAACGATCCTGGATGTGCGCAGTAGGCCAATGAATTTACAGAGTGATTCGTCGAGTTGCAGGTTCCTTAGTGCCCCTATTATCGCACTAGGCTTCATATTGTTGAAAGCGCCCTCGATATCCAAGAACACAGCCAACGTATATTCCCTATATTCCAGGGACTTTTCAATACAGCCAACCAAAGACTGCAGAGCCGTATCAACTGACCTTTCCTTTCAGTAGGCATGCTGCGAGGTAGCCAGAAGACGTGGCAAGATGGTGTTACGAAAATGGAGGTCGATCAGTCTCTCCAGGCGTCTAAGCAAGGTTGAAGAAAGGCTGATTGGTCTCAGGTCATTTGGAGGGTCATCCGAGCTTCTACCCGCCTTAGGAATAAAAATGACTAGCACCTCCGTCCAGCTTCTCGGAACGTAACCTAATGCTAGGCAGTTAGGATGGCTTCTATCCACACAATATCAACGGAATTCTGAAGGTCCGCCGGGAAGGTTCCATCGGGTCCAGAAGATTCAAAGGGCAAACACATGAGTGCGGGACGTTCGACCGTTTTGTACAACTTTTCCTTATGCTTTCGTGGCATCTTCTTGTGTCAACAAAACTCCAGAGTTTTATCGCCACTTCAACCGACCGACGCTGATGCGATGTTTAATGTCGTCATCGCAGGTAGCTTCCTTGTTGACCATCGAGCCTACGCAGTTGAAGCTTGATTTCATAATATTTCCTTGAATATTATAAGACCAAGCTATATACCCCATACGAGTATTTCATAGGAGACCCGAGCAGCGATGGCCCCTCCTCAGTATCCACCACTGTGACGTTCGGACTAACACAGCTCGAGAAATCTAAAAGTGTACGAACCTGTTGGTCACACCTCCTATACGCAATAAATTTTCTCCAATATATTGAGTATATAGTACTCATTATAACATTTTTCTTTACTCAATATCAATTCAAATACTTTGAGTTATTGGCTAAGTTCATAACACACACCGGAATCGCAACATGCTGGGGCAACAGTATCGAAGCAGCTTTGCAACAGGTTGTTGTGTCCTCAACTGCACTCGCATCTAGTCATCCATCAATTGTCAAATTTTCAGTTCAAAACTGACTACTGACGAAAAATTGTATGAATACGACAGCGCGAGTGTCATTTCAGGATTGTCATCATATGCTGGTCCTAGCCAGCGGAGAAATTTTTGTGATGGAGAAAATGACATTTTTCACAGCATGTTGTGTCCATCAAAAACTCAGTGGAGAGAGTTCATAAAACAAATTGGCAACAGTATGCCATCGGTTGTGTGTTATGATTTTTGAACTTAACCATTATTTTAAATTAAATTAATTGCTAACTCGATATTTTAAACATGATGTTTGTCAAAATACTTGAACGAGTCAATATCAGGCGGCCAAGGCCCGACGTCGGGCTGTCGCGCCACGATGATGATGATGAGTCAATATCTAGCTAGGATTTCGTTCTTTAAATTGTTGTTGATTGTTGTCTCTGCTCGGCTATCATTTTTATATTTTACATTTTTATGGTTATGCGAATATTTTAAAAAAATCCCATATGTATACTCGTATATAGTATGTATTGTATATAAATAACGTATCTGAATTCAAACTCATCAATATGGTTCTTTTTTCAATTTCTTAAGAGAAACCACAATTAAATGAATAAAAGCAGTAAATTTTTGTCCGATTCAATTTTTCAAGATGGAATTACCCACTTTTTGCTGTTGATTCGTTTGCACCAATTGAAAATTTCTGAAGGTGTGGAGTTAGTTCAGTTAATGATCAGAAAAAAATCAGCAGGTATTGATCTTGTCTTACAACTTTTAGCATGCGGTCAATGCAATCTCGATGAGGTTGAATCTGGATTGCAATCTGCATTGTTTCGTGGGTCGTTCAAAGGCATATCCATTCAGTATTTGTGGGAATGTATGAATATTAAAGTTTCTTGAACCGCACGGCGGCTTTAATTTATTAACAATAATTTCGGACTGTACTCGTATAAAGAGGTTAAAATAATGATGATGATTTACGAATATGTTAACGTGTAGTAAAATATCATCAATTTTACAAAATTGCGAATCACTTACTCATTAGGTAAGATTTTGTTTATTTTTGTAGGGCTGACGCAATGTGTGAACTTGCACTTTACGAGTACATGCAGAAAAAAAAGATATATCTGCGAGTTTTATTTTAGTGTGCATAAATTCTTCTATACGAGTATATTTACTCACTATGAATAAATGTGATTTAACCCCGACCACACACTGTCGAACATGAACTCCAACTCGAACACGAACCTGTTACAAGTGTCCTCTGAATGGTGCAAGGCCACGCACACACACACACACTTCACACAAATCTGAAGAAAAATGTCCTCCTGTACCCCTAACAGAAATAACTAACTATTCTCTTGACTGTGCAGTGGCCTAACATAGGTCAATGCAATTTCCTCGGATATATAGCAAGCGGACGAAGCCATGCGAGCTTGGCATCACTGACAGGATCGAACTTTTAACAACTGAACAATAGAAAACTTAATCGAGTCTGTTGAAACAATAGACGGAAACAAGGAATTCAAAACAAAAAGGTCGAAAGCGTATTTTTGGAATTTGGATGAAAAGATAGTTGCTCATGCTTGCGTTATTTATTTTCTTGCAGCTTTAGTCAATCGAAGGCAAGAGGTCTCCCTCTACGGTACACTTGATTCAGACCTAGAATTAATTTAATTCTACGTGCTAATTATAACATTATTATTAACTATGAATTGGCACATGAACTTTTTCCTTAACCATATTTTATAGCAAATTTTCTTCGCTGGAAATATATATTTTCGATTTTACGATTCAATAAGAAATATCTAAGAAACAACGACTTGAGTTTATCAGACCTATTATTTGATGGTTTTTTGTTAATAAATGAGTTCACAATAATCATGAGCTACGAGAGACAAGAGGCAATTCATTTCGTTTGTAAAGTCATGGTTAACGCTGATCTGCTGGTATGAACTGAAAACTGAGTGAAAAAATGCAGTGAGAATGAATTTTCGCATCATTATCGTGGGGCGACAGCCCGACGTCGGGGCTTGACCGCCTAAAATAAATAACTAGCGCAACAGTCCAATTTGAACCATGGCTTCGAGATAAGTTAGCATCATCTCATTTTTTAGATCGTGACGGTGTGTCTTATGCAGAGGTACATATGTGACCAGCAGCACGCTCAACCGAGTTATTTACCCCATTGGGTACTTAATTAACAGCTGAATGGGCTCATAGTCCGACACGAAAATTCTCTTCTTAACGAAAACTACCGCAATCAATAGGAATCGAACCCAGGGGTCAGTGTGTAGAAGGCGAACGTGCTAACCGCTGCGCCATCCGGATTACAATTTGAATTTCCGCATACTCACTGAATTTAAGGGAGCCCAGGGTCGTCTTTCTTCTATGTAAAAAGTCTAATTTTTCGGTATCACTTTTTCGGAAATTGCCAAATTTCGATTCTTTTGGCAAATTATGCAGATTTACTTGAGCTGGTTTTTGGTCAATTTACAGTAAAAGTAACAAACTGTCTTGACTGTATCAAAGTATAAAATGCTTAGTAATGCTTTTGTTCCTAATAAAAATATTGTACATATCTATTAGGTGTACAACTTTGCTTCCGCCGTTTTTCGACCGACGGCTGCATCGATGAGGGCTGGTCAAAATACGAAGTTTAAAAGTGTCACAAAGTGAGTTTGGATGTCTGTGAACGTATCGACATCCCCGCATTAGTAAAAGTTGTTCGGATTTTTAAGATTCGCGATTCAAAATGTCTGTTTTCGAGCCAAGTTCTCGTCATTTGCGGGAAGTTTTGATCTTCTGCTTCCATTTGAAAAAACTGCAGCTGAGGCTCATCGAATGCTCTCAGAAACTTAGGGTGAGGTTGCTCTGAGTGACAGAACGTTGAAACCACTCAAGACATGTCAGTGGTTTCAACGTTTTTAAAGTGCCGATTTCAATGTCGAGGACAAGCATGGTGGTTTCATAGAAAAAATTTCAAAGACAACGAATTGGAAGCACTGCTCGATGAAGGTTCGTGCCAAACGCAAAAAGAATTAGCTGAATCACTGGGAGTGACTCAGCAAGCTATCTTGAAACGCCTCAAGGCCATGGGCATGATTCAGAAATAAGGAAATAGGGTTCCTTGCGAGTAAAAACCGAGAGATATCGAACGGCGATTATTTGCATGCGAACAACTGCTTCAAATGCAGAATCGGGAGGGATTTCTACGTTGCATTGTAACCAGCGACGAAAAATGGGGAATGCCCGAATATGCCTCAACATCAACGGCAAAACCAAATATTCACGGCGCCAAGGTTATGCTTTGCACTTGGTGGGACGAGCTCGGTGTGATATACTACGACCTACTGAAACCGAATGAAACTATCGCAGAAGATCGGTACCGAACGCAATTGATGCGTTTAAGTCGAGCATTAAAGGAAAAACACCACAGTACCAAGAGAGACATGACAAAGACAAAGTCATCCTCCAGCATGACAATGTTCGGCCACACGTCGCAAAAGTGGCCAAGACATACTTGGAAACCCTGAAATGGGAAATCTTGCCGCACCTGCCGTACTCCCCAGACATCGCTCCTTCCGACTACCATCTGTTTCGTTCCATGGCGCACGGCCTGGCTAATCAGAATTTTCGTTCGTACGAAGAAGTCGAAAAATGGATCCAATTATGGATCGCGGCGAAAGACGCCTTCTTTTTCCGAGATGGAATCCGAAAATTGCCGTACAGATGGGCGAAAGTTGTCGCTAGCGCTGGACAATACTTTGAATAATACATCTGTACGTACTTTTTGACAATTAAGCTTTTAATTCCAGGACAAAACGGCGGAAGCGGCACTCAATAGTATTTTTATTAGAAACAAAAAAAAAAGATGTTTCCACCCTTTCCCTTTTACTTCAACAAGTTGATATGCCATGTGGACATTTTACCGCAAGGCATATCAAATTTTAGCGGACCTCCGAAAAATTTTAAATCTAACAAGAAAGGATTATTTTCATTTTTTGGCTCGAGAATCCCCTTTAGTCAATACCCTTCTTCTGGAAATATTATTTCCTACAAACGATTTCGTGATTTGCACTTTGCCATTTGTGATTGTGTTTTCGTTTGTGGTCCCATGGTTCCTAACTGCAGCTAAGAAGAAAAGCTTAAAAATACCCATTATTAATGTTGGAATGGTTAAAAGCGTATTTCTTCCTTCCTGGACCCAAATTGAAATCTAGGCAATACGGGTGTCTTCTAAATTGGTGTAATAAAACCAAATCACTTGAAATACTCCATTTGGAGGCTCTTTGAATCATTTGGTCAGGATCTTTTTTGGGAATGAAGAGTACCTAAAAGAAAGCAAACCTAACAAATATCAGTAGTTTCGAACAGACTTAACTTAAGGGAAGAAAGGAATGGACTCGAAATCAACTCAACATCATTTCACAGCTCCATTTTCTCAAGGGTTGAGAGGTTCACACTTGCATGATATGATATGATCTGAAACTGTTACGACTTGTTCACATAGGCACTAATGAGATGATTTCGTCAGGAGTTTTCGAAAACAATCTTCACTAGCCTCAAATTTTGTATCTATTTTTGTTGATAAAATCAGCTAAATTAGCTTCCTCCTCGATGGTGGGTATTCAATAGGAATCGAACCGAGACCCAGTGCATAGAAGGCGAACGCGCTAACTGTTGCGCCATTTGGACTACTGCTGGCAAGAAAGTGATGAGAATATTTTTCTTTGCAAGGAGAACCCGGGGATATTGATATTATAATAATTGCTACTAATTCCAATGTGTAAGCCCTCGCAGTCAATTTTTATCCCAAGCCAACAAACATATCATATGGACTTGGATATAACTAATACAATATCAATATCAATATCACTCACCTCAACCTTTGTGATTAAATTTCCAATAGTGACCAGTTAAAATTCATCAAATTTCGAGACTTGTAAACATCCTCAATTGCTTAGATGTTGAAAAATCGTTGGGAAATGTTTAATATAAAAAAGGCAAAACTACAAAACATGTGAAAAACAGAAACTTTTCAGCTAAAAATTATAAATAAATCCAATGATGCAATTGAGTATTAATTGCGCTAATTGGATTTAATTAATCAACATGACCAGGAATTTGAAAAAATACTAATTGATGCATCTGAGCATGCTTTAAATCAGTGATATCTTTCATAAAGTCGAATTAAATCAATATTTCATAACAGTTTTTTTTGTTTCGATAATAATTAGCCGTATTTTAAATTATCAATGCACCTATTAGTTCATTTATAATTGGATTTCATAAGAACTACATGAAATCTTTACGTAATAATTACAATGTGTTTTTACAGTCTATTTCTAAGGTTACTTTTAATCTTTGTACAAGAATGATAAATGCTTAAAAACTCTATTGAACATAAAAATTGAACATGTAGGTCCATAATATCTATAGAGCAATTTCATGTGAAAACTTTACATTGTATTGTCTGATATTAAGCGATTTTTATTTGTTAATGAATGTAATTTACCTGAAAGGGTAAGCATATTCTTATACGTATTATATAGAAATACACATATAATTGTAAGACACAAAAGACCTAAAAATATAATAACAATCATCTCAGATTTCACTGACTGAAGAAACGATGTTGTCAAAAGAAATATAACAATGCATTGTAAAAATCAAATTACGACAAATTTTGTCACGGATAGTTACTTCAAATAATTGGATATAAGATCAGAAAAAAAGCAGATAAAATCGGTTTGTTTTCTTGTACGTTTACATTCAATGGCGTTTAAATTGTAGCATAACATTTACAAATGATTGTAGCAAATTTGTTCGAACGCCCATGTGAGCAAGAATAAGCTTTAGTAGCCTTTAATAATAGCTGCGTTCTTCTCACCCGAACAAAAGCTCATTCCCATGTATGACTGACGGATCGGTCTATGATCCAGGTCTTGTATTGGATCACATCTGAATTAGAGTTGAAAGTGAATTGGTTCAACGTCAACTTGTTTCTAGTCAATTCGCCTTGTATATTTGTATACGGAGTCAGAAATTCGACCCCGCTCGGCGAATTATCTGTACGGTTGCAGTTTGAATTCGGCCGTCACTTGATCCAGGCTCGATTCAGAGATCAACTGTGTCCGTTTGTCTCGAACGTGGGTAATATGCACATTGCTTTTTCTTCCTCATGACACACTGATAAAAAAAGCATTGTTATAATAAGAAATATATTTCCTGTTTGAATAAAATAATATGGAAACAGAAAGAATAGCGTTCTTTAAAAAAGTATTTTCAAACTAGATTAACAAAAACAAGATTTCTTTCTGTAACAGAACTTGGTAATCAAATTTGGAAATCCTGTTTTAGATGTGTATAGATAGTTTAGCTTTAACAGCAAATCCGAGTTTATCAATTATCAACCGTCAATCTGACACAATGATGTGTAGTATAATGTCATAAACAAGAGTTGTTTGATAAGCACCCGTTATCGACCAGAGACAGAGGTGGCATTACAGACAGAAGCTTTTAACACTATCTAATAGTGTATCGTATTTTAGTCCGAATGTCAAAATTTTAAATGGATTAATTAATTTGTTTGTTTTCAAAGCGGCTCAAATTTGCCAAGTTTGTGGTCTCGCGAAATTATGGAAAAAGAACAAAATGATCAGTGATTCGGTTCCATTTTTGGGAGGAACCACATCTGAGCAAATTGAAGTAAGGTTGCAAGCCATTAAAAACCATGCCTCTGCGATTAAAACCATCCAAAATTGGCTAGACGAATTAAAGCCGGAACGTTTGATTGAGCTAACTACTAAGGACATGGGCCACAAAATTCATCATATCGTATTAGGGGACGTCCAAATGAAGACTGGATACATAGCTGACGTCACAACCATATGGCAAAAACGGTAAATTTACCGTTATAACTTTTTAGGTGACAAAAATATTTGTGCTTCTTGCGTCCGAAAAATATTGCATGAAGGATTGGGCATGAGAAAACTTTCGGCGAGATGGCTGCGCGTTTGCTCACAAACGAACGAAAACAAAATCTCCAGACGACTTTGAAGCTCTCTTTAGACATGTTAAAGGGCAATCCAAACGAGTTTCCTAGGTGTTTTGGCACTATTGACGAAACATGACAATCACCTGAGACGAAGGTGCATTTTAACCGAATACCTGCTCCAAATAAAAGCCAAAAACAGCACCAGCCTGCGGAAAAATCTATTAGGATTCGCGAAGGATTATTTTAATGGATTATTTGGAGAAGGGAAGGATCATCACAGTGTATTACTATGCTGGCTTATTGACCCGATTTGACACTTGACAAAAAACGCTTTTCATCATGACAATGCCCCAGTTTATTCGTCCCAAATTGTAACAGCACACTGGCCTAATTACGCCAAGAATTGCTACTCGATCCAACTTATTCCACCCCCCTTGCGATTCCTATTTATTTCCCAATTTAAAAGATTACTTGGACGAATAATTATGATGTGTATTACCTATACTTACCTCACATTCCACCGGCCTTGATATCCAGAGGGTTGTTCTCATCATCATCGCGATTCCGAAAATACATGTACATATTGCTGGGTTTCGTATTCGTTATCGCGCTGGCCATGGTAGTTCGGTCACCACTCTACGATATAAATCTAGAGCTCGAAGTTCAAATCTCGGCGCGATCAAAAACTGCCTGTGAGTACTAACAGAACTCTCACAGCGCTCCGTGCTTGTCAGTATAAGGACGATGCACGGAGGTGCATGCTAGCAACTGCACTTCTGAAAAGTAGATATGCTATCGAAATGTCAACAAGACATAGAAATGATAAAGATGTTGACGCGGCCATGCCCCTGGAGGGGTCAAGGCAATTAATAAGATGCTGTTGTCGTGACGCACACCTGCACCAGCACCAAACGCCTCGAATGCTTTGAACTCCAGTGAATGGTTCTCATTACCCACTTTGGACGAGTTCCTTTTGTCCTGCACATGCAGTAGCACCAGCCAGAAGCCGTCACCGACTGTGGTACTTATAATCACTTGAGGAAGCTAAAAGCAAAATTTTGTTTAAATCAAGCCACGAGAAACATCCGGAGAAACGAAAGACTTAGGCGAGAAACTCTCTGATTTGAACAAATAACAAAGTTCCATACCAAATTTATTTAAAAGGCTAGAAGTTGAGTGCCCAGACAAACGGACAAACGCACAATATTGGACTACATGTCCGTCCATTATACATATGGGACGGGCCAAAAGCTGCTCCAATGGAGGTTTGTCAGACCCCAGTGACCGTAGTATGCAATTCCAGTGCGATGTCTCACCAGCGTCGAGGGTTCGAGTCCTCCCATTGCAATGTTTTTTATCTTCTGTGGTGTGGGCCACAAGAATAAAGTAGAAACTGCCCCGACTTGTTCGAAGTATGCGATTAGATGGGCAGGAGGTGCATGCTAGCATCATGCATTACTATTTACTATTTACCCTAACCCCTAGTGGGACATAGCGCGTCAACTATTCCCACGTAGCTTAGATAGATAGATAAAAATACGAACTACTTTCCCAGCAAGAAGGCATTGCGACCATAAAGATCTATTGTGCCGTAGCTCATTAATCCAAAAGACCGTCCACCCTTCTAATAAAGGGCAGTAAGTTTTTAGCAGGAATCAACCTGAATTCTGCAGTGCTGATAGTAGCCTGCCCGAGGAGTGACATCCTAAAACGTGCGATGGCGGGACATTCGCACAAGAGGTGCTTGGTCGTTTCCACGTCTTCCAGACAAAGACGGCATTCAGTCTCGCTTGACAGACCCATCTTGTTCAGGTGATATCTGACCAAATAATGGCCAGATAAGTACCCCACTAGGAGTCTTAGGTGGGTTCTACTCATTTGAGTAGTACCCTTGTGACTGAAGGGCATTATCAGCTCCTTTGATTGACGAAGCCCTGGAAGGTTATCCCAGTACTGTTGACGCAATCTTGCAAACCAATCTGTGATCCGCAGTTTGGCCGAGGCCAGTCCAAAGCCACAGTAAGGCTCAGGTCCATGAAAACGACTGGATGATCCTTGTCTAGCAAGTTCATCCGCAGCCTCGTTCCCCTCAATGCCCTGGTGGCCTGGCACCCAACACAAGAAGACTCGGTTTTTGGTTGCCAACAGTTGAAGGAGATTGTAACACTCCTTCACCAGTTTTGAAGAGACCTTAAATGAGGAGAGCGCTTTTATAGCTGCTTGGCTGTCTGAGTAAATAGCAATGTGAGCGCCGCGAAGTCCAGTTTCCAAGATTACCCTGGCGCAGACCTCAATGGCGTGGATCTCAGCTTGAAAAACGCTGGGCGAGACTCCCATTGCGATCGAAATCCTGGTGTTGGGTCCAAAGACACCTGCACCAACACCCTGTTCTGTTTTAGACCCATCGGTGAACCACTTGATACATCTAGGGTCTGGACAGGGTGTGCCATTTACCCATTGAGAGCGGTTAGGGATGAGGGCTGAATATTTTCTGCCGAAGCAAACCTCCGTGATCATGAAATCTGATCTCAAGCAGATCTGCACGTCAGGAATTTGATTCAGAATGCTCATCTGACCGTTTTCTTCACTACGCACGTCGGAAGTTAAACGAAGTCTGAGAGCATTTAGAGCTGCTGATTCTTGAATGAATATATGCAACGGAGTAAGTCCAATAATCGCCTCCAGGGCTGGCATAGGACAAGTGCGCATAGCTCCAGTGATGCCAAGGCAGGCAAGGCGTTGAAGCTTATTGCACTTCAGTAAGACAGAAGATTGCTGAGTTTTCGGCCACCACACAAGCGCTGCGTAGGTCACCATAGGCCGCACCAGCATGGTGTATAACCACTCAATTATCTTTCCCACGTAGCTTAGTTGACGTTTCGTTAGCACAAACTGATTTCGGGTGATGCATTTTGCTAGCATGTACCTCCCGCCCATTTAGCCGCATAACTGCGACAAGTCGGGAAATGTTGTGGCTTATTATTATGCCCCACACCACAGGAGGTAAACAACACAAAAATCCATGTCCACGACGTAACTAACCACATGAGATATCTGACTCACGCCTCATCGCACTGAGCTACCGGCTGCTCCATCATTAACCAACCAATTTATGTTAACAAAAACTAAGCCACATGGGATTACTTGACGCGCTGTGCCCCACTGGAGGTAAGGGAAAATTGTATATACAATATTCATCTTTTTACGCTCTTGTTTGTAATGTCATTTTTATTGACCAGGAACGTCATTAATAAATCATAAAAGCAGACAAATGGCTAAGTTCGTGACACACAGCGGTTGGCCTACTGATGCGAATTTGTTTTATTAATTCTCTGAATTTCTGATGGAAGCAACATGCTGTGCCATATGCTGCTTCCATACTGCTGGCACAGCATGTCGCAATTCTGCTCCGTTTTATGAACTTAGGCAATATGTGCGATATATAAAATACAATACATACTGTGATAGATTATTTAAATCTACATAACTGTTTTCGATATTCGACTTTATCATATCGTCATTCACGTTCACTGTCTTTGAGTCATATGTGATACTCAAAACAGTTTAGTTATAGGGGAGATATGCCAAAATGCTTACAGTTAGGGTATGTAAATTGTTATAGAACATGAGCAAATTAATGTATTGGTAGCCATATTTGGCTCGGTATTACTTGCAGAATACAACTAGTGGATCCTGTTAATATGAAGAATTAGGTCTTATCGTTTTATATATACACGAGGGCGGTCCGATAAGTAGCCTCACCGCCCGATGGCGCCACTATCGCAAGAACAATTTATTATCGTGTAGTACATTCTCGTAGACGGCTACTGTCAAAATTTCAGCCGAATCGGACTCGTTGTTTTGTTTTGACCGCGTGTGGAAGCGGGCGTGTCTGCGGATTTTAGAAAAATGGAAAATGAGCAACATCGGTCAGTGATTTGATTTTTGTTTTTGGAAGGGAAATCGCACAGCGAAATCAAAGAGCGCTTGGATGCTGTGTACGTTGACTCCTCTCCTTCGATGGCGACCGTCAAAAATTGGTTTAACAAGTTTCAACGTGGTCGCACGTCGATTTTTGATGAGTCA
The DNA here is from genome assembly GCA_964017055.1 of Chloromyia formosa. Classification (NCBI taxonomy): domain Eukaryota; kingdom Metazoa; phylum Arthropoda; class Insecta; order Diptera; family Stratiomyidae; genus Chloromyia; species Chloromyia formosa. The sequence continues at coordinate 136,725,197 of OZ024813.1, forward strand.
CGCCCAGGTGCCCCGAAAACAGCTACCACGGAGAATAACGTGACAAAAATCCACGATCTCGTATTGGCAGACCACCGATTGAAGGTGTGCTAGATAGCTGAGACAGTAGGCATCTCAAAAGACCGCGTGGGTCATATCCTGCATGAAATTTTGGGCATGAGAAAGCTGTCGGCGCAATGGGTGCCGGGTTTGCTCACTTCGGACAACAAGCGCAACCGTGAGACCACTTCAGAACAGTGTTTGACGCAGTTTAAGCGCAATCCGAAGGAGTTTTTGCGTCGTTTCGTGACCGTCGACGAAACATGCATCCACTGGTACACACCAGAGACCAAGAGACAGTCGAAACAGTGGACTTCATCCAGCGAACGTGCTCCGAAGAAGGCGAAGACTGTCCCATTGGCCGGAAAGGTGATGGCCACCGTTTTCTGGGATTCACTAGGTGTGATCTACATCGACTACAGTCACAGGGCTCTACTATGCCGAATTAATGGGCCGATTCGACGCCGAATTGCAGAAAAAACGGCCCCATTTGGCGAAGAAAAAAAGTGCTCTTCCACCATGACAACGCACCGCTTCACACCTTCGCCGTCGCTACGACCAAATTGGTCGAATTGGGCTACGAACTGCTGCCCCATCCACCGTATTCTCCAGATTTGGCCCCGTGCGACTTGTTTTTGTTTCCAAACTTGAAAAAGTCACTCGCCGGGAAGAAATTTGAGTCGAATGAGGAGGTCATCGCCGCCACGGAGGCTTACTTTGCAGACCTCGAGAAAACGTATTTTTCAGACGGGTTAAAGAAGTTGGAGCATCTCTGGGTCAAGTGTATCGAGCTAAAAGGAGACTATGTTGAGAAATAAATCGCCACTTTTCCAAAATTTTCGTTTTTCTTTTGTAGAATAAGTACTTATCGGACCGCCCTCGTATGCATAAAAAATGATTTTAAATAAACGTGATACATTCAAATCGTAATTGTTTGAAAATAGAATACTTATCCTAATACTATTTATTGTACTTAAAAGAATCAAGTTCATTGTTATAATAAAGCAATATTTTTTTAATCTTAATCCGTATTCGGATTTGAATTGCAGTGTAATTATTACTGGTTTTATGTACTCGCATGAGTTAAAATCCAAATGCTTACTAACTGCACAATTTGCACATTCCATTCCACCGTGGTGAAAGGTCAATGTAAGTAGCCATAAGATTTACACATAAATTGATCGAGCAGATATCGCGGTTCATACTCTGGTAATAATCTAACATTATGCTTGGATGGATTTACTTGTATAATACGAGCATGTACTATTTACTTATACGATAAATCATCTGCGGAAAAATGGATTTGACTAGTACAAATCATTTAATGCGAGCACAAAATATTATTGAAACTTACGTTTAGATGTTGTTGAGTTTTTCTAATGACGATAGTGGTTATCCTGTAATAAAAATAAAATGAAATTAAAAATAAAATTCAAATTTAGAGTTGATTTCAAGTTAAAGTATACTCGTATTTACTGCATAAATTCTAAGAAATTTTCCCACAGCAGACGCTGCTATCTGGTCCGACTTGGAATTATTTTTCAGAGCATTTCTCGACCCACCAACATTAGGATTCCAAAAAGTACAAGTAAGTTCCTATTATACGCATAAATATAGCATTCCTATATCAAGTAAATAAAGTTTCGGAACAATAAATAAATAATCGAAACAATTAAAAAATGGCCGCATCAAAGAAATAAATTGCTGCAACAAATTAGTAAATTTTCGTGTTAAATAATTAAATTTTCGAAACAAGTAAATCAAATCCCGGATCAAATGAATTAATTCCGAATGAGAAGAATACATTGCCGATCGAACAAATAAATTTCCGGAACAACAGAATTTCCGGATCAAATAAATAAATTTTCATATGTAGTAAGTAGGTTTCCCATTGACGCAAACGAATTTGTAGACTTGGAAATAGATTTTATTTGTGGTCATTAGTCATTTTAATCAGCCTACTTTTTATATGATCGATTTCTTTTTTATTTTATTCGGAAATTTATTTATTTAGTCGGAAATGTATTAATTTGTCCCGGAAAATTATTTATAACTTTTGTATTTTTTTTTATTTATTCCAAAAGTTAATTCATTTTATTCGAAATTTATTTGTTTGATGCGCAAATTTATTTATATGGCCCAAATACTTATTTAGTTGTCTCGGAAATTTATGTACTTCAGCTGGAAGTGCTATACCTATATCAGCAATGGCATATAGAAGTCATGTCCAAGGTATACGTTTCGAATTTATTGAGCTCCCGACCTAATTTAATTTTTAATTGTTTCTTATTCATAAGCAGGAGAACATCAATCGTGTAATTGAAGTATCTGATGTTTTGTTCCGCCAAAGGGGATCAGAATATGACAACGTTGAGCTCTTGAAGAAGGCGATAAAAAAGTAAACAAGGCACACCTGCGACGACGCAACTATAACTCCTTGTGGAACCTATGGGGTGGTTACGGAAAACAACACAGCTACGAAACACCCTTTTCTTGTCAGACTATTTAGCGGTCATCATGATAAATAGTCTTTTCAAGTATAGCATTTCCAGGTCAATTACGCAAAATTCCCAGACAAACAGATAAATTTTCGGAACAAACAGACAATTTTCCGAATCAAATAGATAATTTTCCGAATCGAATAGACAATTTTCCGAATCAAATAGACAATTTTCTCGATCAAATGGATAACTTCCTAGAAAGAGAATAATAGAGAACTTTCCGGATCAAATAGATAAAAGCTTGTATGTATTCGCAATCTCGTCTTGTGCAAGTTTTGCGCGCCGTTGCCGTTGTTCCTAAGTTTTCCTAGTCCTCCTTTCCTTGGCTTAGCACTGCGTGCAAGCACCCAAATTTCCGGTCGAGTACCCCGCATTTCGCGGAACTGGGCATGAGGACTGCACACCCCTGTTTGCATCCCCCTCTATCAATGATACAAGGAAGACAAGATAATGCCTTCCCGCATCTCATTTTCGTATCGTTCTGCGCATCACCTCATAAGCGCGTATATATTTGAGAGACTGGTGGTTAATAACAGTATCGCTTCGCTTGTTGAGGGTGCAGAACGCGCGTGGTGCAGCGGTCTACTGTGTGGGCTCTGCTTGATATGCTTTTTTTTTAACTTCGTGCGAACAGGGAGATTATCTCGAAAATTATTTAAGATACGTTTTTTATGTATATTTTCATGGTCGTCAATTTCGCCTCAGAAAGTTTTTCGCTAGGATTATTTGTTACAGGGATAAAGGCCAGGAACTGAGTATTCATTCATATAATAGTATGAGCCTGTGGCGTAGCTATTCAGAAAGTCGACGTGCGCAAGGTGATTTGTCTTCCTGGTATCATGCCGTCTACCTAAATCTATCAACTGGTTTGCTCTCGACTGTCAATTGCATGAGGTCATATATGACATCATATGGGACAATGACAGCCGATAAATTACACTAGACAGTCGAAAACAAGATCCGCGTAGGTGGGATAAAATGAGCCGGGTATCGCTAGTGTGCATCTGTAACAGTGTAGGTAAATTGCTACCAATAATGTTGGTCCACAGAGCCTAATGGAATATATGCCACGATCTACATACAAGTGGAATATAGCGAGTACGAGTATGTATACCCCAGAGATGTTTTCAGAAGGCAAGGTTTTACTGGCTGCCTAGTCGCGGTCTAACGACAGAATCACCTCTAACTCCAATGGTCACATGATGCTTTAAGACATTCAATTTAGTTATGAATCCTCAAGATGTTGTGAAATTTTAACAGATCTTTTTCACTAACTATAATGATCTTTAGACGGGGACGGTTTAAAATATGAATTTCCATTTAATATACAGTCATTTTCACAAAAGCGTATACCTTGTAACTTTTTAATGCACCATTTCTCAAAGAGTGGTGGGGGACTTTTAGTTACCTGCATTTTTCCTCTTTTTCGCATTGTATAAATTTGGTCATTCTAAGTTCAAGTAGGAGAGTGATAAGACGTCAAGTGAAATGAGTGCGATTCACAAAAAACGATTCGAAGCTGTGTTTTTAGTAAGTCATCCGAAAGGACCAAAAATGACACCTGCATCGGCCGGAAAGTACCTGAAAGTTTCGACACAGTTTGTGAATAAGTGGATAAAGCGTTTTAAAGATACTGGAAATGTAGACGATCTACCTGGTAGGGGTAAAACCCGAAGCACTTCAAAAACCCAGGATAAGGCCATCATTGATATTTTTGAGAAAAATCCGTCCGTTACTACCTTAGTGCAAGCAAAGGAAATGTTATCGAAGAAGAATATTTACGTGTCCTTGAATACGATTCGGCGAAGATTACAAGAGGAAAACATCAAAACCAGGTATGCCTTGATGAAACCATTACTTACCGAAAACCAGAAGCGAAGACGTGTAGAGTGGGCTAAGGAAAACATCGATCGTGATTGGGACAACGTGATCTTTACGGATGAATCAAGTTTTGCTGTAAATACGTTCAGGAGACGAGTGTGGTCACAAAAAGGAGAAGCTGTCGTGAACCGAACCGTTAAACACCCTGTGAAGGTCCATGTTTATGGATGCTTTTCTGCACGCGGTTTCGGAAAATTAATAACGTTTACCGGAATTCTTACTGCTGAAAGGATGATCATTTTGTACAAGAAAGGATTATTGAAGTCTGCTAGGATGCTATATGGCAACGACAACACCGATTGGTTTCTACAAGAAGATAACGATCCGAAACATAGAAGTACTTGATTGGCCTTCGCAATCGCCGGATGCCAATCCTATTGAAAATGTTTGGGGATTAATGAAGCAGAAGCTTCAAGGAAAGCAAATAAAAGGAGAAGCACCTTTAAGGCGAACGCTACAAAAAATTTGGAAGAACTTATCGACAGACTACGCGGAAAAATTGGCCGAAAGTTGTCACCGAAGATGCCAGTCAATAATCAATAGTGACGGCGATTGGACCATGTATTAAATATAATTGCGAAAATGTATTTTGTATTTACTTTCAATAAAAAATAAAATTTCTTACTTGTAACATTTTGTTTTTATTTTGTGAGGTATACGGTCTTGTGGAAATGACTGTAAATTACAAACACGAACGCTTGCTCTAGATCTTCGTGCTTCATTCGAATATTTACTTAAAAATCAGTTTTTTTCGACTTCATTCCAATTTTTAGCACTGTAAGACCTTTTGTCTCTTTTACTTCATTTTCTATCGTCCACTAGTTTCCTTAGTTTTAATTGCATCCAATTGTTCCACTCCGACTAACGTGTTTCGTCAATAAAATATTTGATGACGGTTTACCCGTCAAGCGACATTTCCATATGAAATTTACCATTTGTACTGTCGATACCGTACAACAAAGGACGTAGTGATTCGTAAAATGGTTTCAAACTAGTTTCCCTCACCAAACCATTATAGTTGGTTGTGTGAGATTTAAAGGGCCGTCGAGAGAAAATCCGGGCCCGGGACTCAAGTTTTATGGGGCCCCATAATATGACATAATAATAATGGAAGTTATTTCACGCATTTTTCTTCGTCTTTGAAAGAATTCGGAAAGTTCGTGCAATTTTCATTCATTTATTTAATTTCCCGATGAAATTTTAACTCCCACGGCATCGCTTTTCCAGCGCGTAGTTGGCGATGAGGTTTAAAAAATAAAATTTTTTTTACACTTATTCACCTGTATCAGCGATTTTGTGGCCTTTTAAAAGGTTTGGAAGAAATCTTTTAACTTTTATTGATTTTTCCTTTTTCGCAAATATGATACTTTTTAAGATGATCGTTTGTCAACTAACAATTGATTCTCTTCTCGTTTCGGGCCTCCCATCCTTCTTCCCATCTCCCTCTTGAACTTCCCTAAACACTTTTCTGGCCGGCACCTATTTTCAAACCCTCCTACACAACAATCTCCTCAAGATGGATCAAAAGAAAAACCGCGGTTCGCGAGTTCGCATACTCTACTTCTCCGGCATCTTTGCCTATGGAATTGTGAGGCTATTTTAGCGCTACAAAATATTTTTCAACTTTAATCGAAGTTTTCAGCAAACTAACACTTTTTCGCAAATATGTCTACTAAGCAAAATTGTATAGAAGGCTAACATCTATAGAATTTAATATTAAAACTTTCTAGGATTACTAGTTGTCCAGCTCCAAGTGATTTGCGGAACGCGTCCAGCTTGACCGTCGGTTGTTATTTTCCTCCCCCTCCCAGGATAACGACCACAATTTCCAGCCGGGATCCTGCACTTTCCTAATCCCTAGAAAAGAATCCACTAAGAAATTGCGGTCCGCTAATTTTTCATATTCAACCACCCGTCAGCTCTTAGTCTATTATATGAGTATCAGGAACAATGGTAACCCCAAATGAAATTGCTTTGAAAACACTTGTTATTATCGCCACGGTCAATTCCATGTCTCTAAGAGTGTCAGGCTTATAATACATATAAGAAAAATCTATCTCTCTCTCTCTAGTATTTATGAAACGCGTTATGACAAAAATTCCTTTTTTTTTTTATTTTTTCTAATTGCCGGGCCCGGTGCGATTCGTCCCTTCCGCCCCCCCCCCCCTCCACGGCCCTGGATCTCATATATTCGTCCCGAATCTTTGCCTGGCTTAAGACGTCGTAATATCATACAGTCGTAGATAGGGCTAGTCTCACGTCAAAATCGAAAACGGGTTACCCCACATTGTGCACGACGCGGGTTAACATTTATAGGCAGTAGTATGTGTATATCAATACTCCCCGTTTTCACTTTTAGTTTCAATGACCTTTTTATTTAATGTTATAAATTCTAAGTAAAATTAATTCAAGATAATCTTTTTTTTATGTAGAAAGTATCCAAATATGTAGTTTATTTTTAGTTAAATTGTTACCACTCTGTTTATGACGTTTTTGAAGTGCAAAGTAACATTATTGACTTTCAATTTAATTTAAATAAAATAGAAATATTAAATATCACAAAAAAAAAGGAACTGGTGTCACCTAGGCCATCAGATAAGACAGCATCATAATATGATTTTCAAGGTCGTGACGGTATGCTGTGTGCAACTAGCGATGCGCATAATTTGCATCTTTAAAAATCAGTTTCTCGGGCTAGGCAACATTAACCTATTTTCTTGATATGTCTTTTTTAAGCTGTAAATAGAAACTCTTACTATGAACAATAAATATCCGGATATTGACAAAATTTAACGAGATAAGGTCAACTGCAACGAAAATGTAGTCAACATAACATCTCATTAATCCAGATAACGCGTTTTATGAGGAAACGAGACTCACAATACATAAAGGTATTTGGCATACGAGTATGTCATTCAGTTCAGTGTTGACCATGTCGATTATACAATAGCAGTTATGCTACGATTACGAATGCAAGATGAGATGATAGTCGATTTGCATAAAACATGTGAAAACATATGAAAAAAAAACTGACATCATTCACAAGTTACGTGTTGATTTAATGGTATTAAGAATAAGCGAATAAAACAGAAACGATAACAAAAAAAAAGTTTATAAAAACAAAACCTATTCACACATTCTTTCTCATAGAGCAAGAACCCATTTAGTTTTCCATATATTGAAATGACAATCCGTACCCTGTGTGGTATTCTTGCACAATATGATTAATTAACGACAATTGGCGCAAACAACTATCAGTTGACACTTGACAATGCTTTGTACTACACTGTGGTAAAACAGGTGTCTTTTTTTATTGCTCCTACTCTGCTATTTGTAATTTTCACCCAACATGGTACTTTATTAGAACTAGTCTCTTTATTACCATCGTATACTGAAAAGAATGACGATAAATGCAGCTTTCCCAAAGAAGAGTGACAGTTTAAATAACTTGCGCTTGCTCTCCAAGTACGATAGTTATTTTGATTGATTGCCATTTCATCTTTTCCATGTTGAGGAAAGTTGTATGAGTGCTGTCAATGAGCCGATAGACAGATGAGTGAAAGGGAAATTGCGGAAGCCTTCACGCAAAATAAACGGGAGTAATTGTTAATGTTAATAGATCTGCATTTTATTAATATGTTTATGTATATTAAGTTATTTATCAATAAAGAATAAGAAAAAAACATGTTCGTATGTATTGTAAAATATATTGACATCAAAACATTTACTTGTTTGGAACATTATTTCTTTTCATTTAATAAAGTACATGATGTAAAAAAAAATCGGCGTAACGTCTTAGGAATTTGAGAGATTTGCGGAAATCTATTTAAAAATTTACTACACTTCCCGTCCATTTAGTGCTCGTGCCCACGGAAAACTTTTTAGTATGCAGAGAAACTGAATAGTTGTCAGAAAAATAGAACACACAGTGTTTTATGAGACCGCGCACACAGCGATTACTAAATACTAAAGTTCAGTTTGCTGTGTGCGCGGTCTCATAAACAACCGCGTGTTCTATTTTTCTGGCTAAACTATTTAGTTTTTCTGCGAACTAAAAAGTTTGCTGTGGACGCGAGCTCTTATGGTATATGAAATCTAGAATTGCTATTTAGCCAAGGAAATGAATGCTCACTTGGTGGGGTCTAGATAGAAATGCCGGTACTGCAAAAATGAACTATAGGGTTTTGTTTGGACTAGTTAGGAGGTAAACATATTAACATACTCTAAATTCTCTATAATAGTTTCTCACTTAATTTTTTCGTATCTTTTATATTTAAAGAGATAGATGCTTACCAAAATCGCACAGTTCCAAGGCCCCGCGTTTTTCCAAGCTTTCTACCTATTTTTTCCTTTACCTTTTGTACCTTTACCTTTCATTGCACAAAACAGTTACCAAAGAAAAAATTTAGATAATAAAATTTCTCATAAGAGTATGAGTATAGGTATACATATTAATTAGTACTGTATATTGAACTGATCAAAAGATAGAACAATTTGAAAATTTTACTTAAATTACGAGATTAACCTGTATAACACAACCGTACATAAATGTTATTCGACAAGGGGATGGGTAAGGTGGCGTGTGCGGTAATCGCATTCTCTTCTAATTTTTGTTTGTGGAGTGTAGGCAAATGCCTGCAGTTAGAAAAATAAATCTGTGAGAATTGAGCAAAGTAAGCAGACCGCCTGACTTATTTGAAAACCAGCAAAACGGTCACCACCCATCTTACTCAACTTAGTCTCAAATTATTCAGTTTTTAGTTATTGTTATAGTAGCAACGCCTACTGGCGTAGAAGGGGTTTGGCAGTGTCTTTGCTACCTAGGACAACGTCATCGGAGAAGGAATATTTCCAGGCCGTCAAAATGTTATGAATAGAGAATGATGATGTTGAAGAGCAAGGACTCAATACACTGCCTTGGTTAACTCCAAATATTAATAATTAAATATTCTTTTAGAAACAACTTTTCAGCAGGACACATGCCTTAGAATTTATTGAGCGATGTTTGCATTTGCATTTAAGGTCCTCTTTTAAACAATTGGGTTTCTCCTTTTTCTAAGTATCATAATATCTACGGTTATCTGACTTATCTCAAACTAAAGCTTGTTTAGTTACAAAAAAAATCGATCCACCCTATTTTCATCGTGCGACTAGTATTTAACCCGTTCTTTGCTGATTTTTTGAAGGAACAAATAAGCACTTGGTAAAAACTGCTCTCAAGTGAGATTATCTTGAAAACTATTTAAGATACGGAAATGTAAATGGAATATTTTTATGTATTATGTGTATGCTCTTCAATTTTGCCTAAGCAAGCTTTTTGTTAAGATTAATAGTTGCCGAAATAAAAGCGAAAAACTAAAAAGAAAACCCATTTAACACCTATTATCCCTCGCGCGCCGGTCGAGCTCCCGGTGAGAACTTTTAGTACGATAAACTCCTAGTATCAACCAACATTCATGCTACCTTTCAAATTTCTTGAATTTTTTCGTTCGATTTTCACTCGCCCCACGGGGTATAACTGAAAGTGTCAATACGGAATCAGAAGAAAATTTTATAAATTATAACTAGCAACCTGTTCAAGATACAACAATGAATTTTATGCTCATTTTGTGGAAAATTTTATTATCTACAACTTTTGCTTCGACAAGTTCTTTGCCCATTAAATGATAAAAAAGATAAAAGGAAAGAAGCTTGAAAAAAGAAAAAAAAAGATTTTTTTTTTTGAAAAAGCATCAACTCTAAAAATCATATATCTTTTAAACTATAAAAGATACTAAATAATAAGGTATAACAATCCTATGGAAAATTTAGCGCTCTTTAGTTTTCCCAATAACTTCTTTATCTGCGGTGAACGACTTCAGAGAAATATGCGAAAAAATTAAAAGTGGTTCCTTCTTCGCGCCGCCTCCCTTTTTCATACCTTGTATAGGCCCTGGGACTTTTAGTATGTTTACCTTCTAACTAGTCCAAACAAAACTCCATAGTATATTTTTGTAGTACATTTCTATCTAGAAAGTCTTATTGCCTAGGGTAATAGCTTAATAATATTAGCATATTTTCGCTGGCTGTGGTCTGTCATACCTCACCTTGTATAGGTATACGTTAACTTATGTATTTTATCTTACATTGATTGTTAGGCTTTTTTGCTAAATATTGTATAACGGCGAGTAAGAAAATGTTGTATAAATATTTTATTGTGAGATAAAAAATCGCTCATTTGATTCAATTGTTAAAAAAAAGTGTTTTTTTTTTTCATTTGCATACAATTGGTTCCAGCCCGAAAATCTGCATATTTCTCGGATGTATGGATATGTTAAATTGACTTATATTTAACTACTCGTATAATACTTAAATTTCCAGATTTTTCCGATTAATATTCATATTGGACTTCCCATGAATATACTTCACACAAGCATTAGCGTACGCATTTGATTTAATTTTCTGCGTTGCTTTTGTTTAAAAATAAGTCTTAATGTAATGTCATTAATCCGCGTGTTTCCGACATTTCAAATTGAAATTGAAACAAGTATGCACTTTTATTGCCGAAATATCGCATAAAACCACAAATTTGCATATTTATTAATGTTAAAGTGTTTGAAAGTATCCATAGGCGCATATTCGCATGATAGTTTAGATCTGTGGACTACACAATAGGCTCCAAGGCTTTTGCGAATAGTCTCACGCAAAGCAAAAAAAAATTAATAATTGAGTCTACTATCTTTTAAAAAAACTTGCGTAAAAATAAAAATGTTATTCGAATTTTTATCTGAATTTCAATAGTGTTTATCTTTGCACTTTGCGAACGCATTTCATTATTTTTTTTTAATATTCACATAAAAAACTTACCTTACTTTAAATGTTAAATAGAGCCTACAATCAAAACGAAGATTACAGTCGACTAGTTGGGACGGCAAATGACATAAATGCAAATGCAAAATATGATAGTGAGATGCCGTTAAGTACGAATGTTTGTGGGGCCCATGCATTAATTATAAGAGATGGAGCCATCTTGCACCCCGCGGCAGAGCGGCTGTGCAGGTGAAAAGCCGAAAAGTTTGAACCCTCTTCCATATTCTCCTCATACCTTCTAAACGGTGCCTCCAACAGAAAAACTTTATAGGATGTAAATTAAAGAGCGTCAAATGCAATGCTCAAAATCAAAATTTGGTTCAGTAGTATAGTCAAAAATGATAGTAAAAAACGTAAATTTATTATGCTGGGGAGAAAAATTACACGTTTTTAGTGTTAGTAGTTGTGAGAGAAAATGCTTGGTTAGCGATTTCAGCCTTAATAGCTTTATCTCGGTAGCTATAGTAGCTGAAGTTTTGTTTTAGTCTCAATTTATAGACAATTAAATCTTGTTTAAAAAACCTTTGCTTGATAGTAGGGATGTCAAAATTTAAAAAAGTACCGGTTTTCGGTTGTACCGGTTATTTTTTTTTATTAAGAAAACCGTCCGCTTTTTGTGGACAGAAAGTACCGGTTAGCGGTTAGTCCGAAAACCAAATCACTGAAAAAAGCAACGTGGCACAGAGAAGTAAAAAAAAAATGTATTGTTTATTTTATGAATTTGTTTTATTAAATAAGGCATCGAAATTAATCTCTTTCAATAATGTACATAATATATTCTCAAATTAAAAAAAATAATCTGTCTGCATAAAGTTGGAACTTAGTCGAGCCAGTATTTCTTGACGACCCTAGCCGTATATACCCTCTGTGTAATATGGTCGTTGGTTAATCGGGTTCTCTCATCGGATACAACGTCATTTAATGTTGAAACCAAACTTTCGGATGATACGGAGCTTATAATCGCAGTTAAATATTTTAGTGCTACTTGGGAGAGCGTTGGGAAGCAACTTTGGCTTTGAAGCCAGTAAGTTATCGGGTTGGCGGTCCTTGTAACTAATGGCTGCTGCAAATACAATGTAAGCTCAGCGGGAAAGACTGAGGCTGATGGAGCGATGTTTTCAATTTCTTGATCGTGGCTTGTTTTGATTGTTGTTGTTGATTGTTTTTCTGATCTCATTCGTATCTGTTGCAGATGTTGAGGTCGGTTGGGTAGCAGAGATGCTTGTCGATGTGTATTTCTTCTTCATTTCTGTTGAGAAGTGTGTGACTGTCTGACTAGCGGCTATCGGGTCCATATAGACTTTTTTAAAACGCGAATGACAAAGGACATGATTATTGCGAAGTGATTGCGTCAGCTCAATGATTCTGTTAGTTTTTTGTGCAGCACTTTTGCTGGATTATTTTGCATAATTTCAACGCTGCGTAGAAGGGACTCCATTCCACGAAGAATTGGTAGTACCAGACTTCCTGTTAGGTAGCCACTGCCAGAAATTTCGCGTGTGGCCTCTTCGAAAGGAGTAAGTACTCGAATAACGTTTGCTAATAAATCTGTCTCACTTCCAGACAGAATACTAGGAGCGTTTTTAAGAGCGGGATTTGCTAATATCCGTACTGTATATGAAAATAATTTTATGAATCTTTGTATCATGTAATATACAGAGTTTCACCTAGTAGGAACTGATTGAACGAACAACAAAATATTTCCCTCCATAACTCCATTGTTATGTTGCTCCGCCCGTAATGCGTACATAAAGATGTTGCTATGTCTGGCATAGGTCACTATTCTTTTGACTTTGTCGGTTACCTCTCTCAAAGGTAAATTGTTTTTGGCCTCCAGACCATCTGTGGAAACTAAGTTAATCACGTGTGCGAGGCAATGTGTATGTTTTCCATCTCCGAGCAGTTTTCGTACAGAACAGACGATATTCGCCCCTCCGTCAGTACAGAAAGAAATAACTTGTATTTTTTCTATTGAAAATATAGGTATATCCAACACGGCTTCAATTTCTTTCGCCAAATATTCGGTCGGTTTTTGATTGAAGAAAAACCGACCGGGTATAAACCGTAAGAGATAAAAACCGAAAAAACCAGGCTAATTTTTTCGACAGTACCAGTTTCTCGGTTTAACCGTTCGGTTTTTGACATCCCTACTTGATAGCTTAGGGCATGTAGCGCTTTTTAGGGTTTTGTAGAAAAAACAAAACCCTTGTGAAAGATTACTAAAATTTGTGGCTTAAGGCTATCATTATAAGAGACTTTCTTCCTTTTCGTCTGGTATAGAGGCATGTGAGATGTCGTATCATAGGTGAGCTGTTTGAGCATTTCCATTTCTGGTACTTTTCATCTAATTTGAGGTAACCATAACGGAGTGAGGAGGTGTTAAAAGCAGATTTTTTTGTACTCCCCGGTGATTTGGCCATTACTGCAATGTTCTACCTGGTGAAATTTTTAATAGTAATAGTAATAACCAGTCAAATTGTTACAACACCGATAGCATTTATTAGCGTTGCTTCGACATGTTTGACATGTCATATGAATTACATGATTTGGGACATTGTTGAAAATTTAAAGTTTTCTAATTCTCCCACCACCTCGGACGCCAAGCCATCTGAAAAAAAAATCGCTTAACTGTTTGGCCACCAACATTGCGCATTAAAATCGAGTAAAATAAATAATTTCATTACTAAGAAATCGAAAAAAAAACTCAATAACTTTTGAACTAATTATACTGAACTGTGGTTTGTTTCGTTCGATTTAAATAGATAGGAATCAATGTAAACCTACCATACTCGTATATGCTTCGAGCTAAGAGCTTATTGAAGAAATTATTTTACTGAAGTTCTAAAAAAAAATCCGGCAAAAATGTGGATATCTGTTTAATTAATGGTCGCATGGAATCGCGGTAATTTTCATTTGATTCAGAATGACCAAATACATTAGAAATCATCCTTAAACTGTCATATAAATTGTTAGAACTTTGAAATTATGGAAGAAATTAAATCACTTAATCAATTAATTATTTAATTAATTAAATTAGTCTAACAAAAAACTTTTTAAACGAGACTAAAATATCTACAAATTGAGACTAAAACAGAATTTTTGCTGCTATATTTACCGAGATAGACCTATTAAGGGTAAAGTCGCTAAACAAGCTTTTCTGCATTTTCGCTTACAACTATTGAACACGTTAGACTGGAAGTCAAAATATGCCCAACTTTTATTAAGTGAGGTTTTTCATTTGGAGCATCCGTTTCAAAGATCTATGAGCCTGAAAAGTGATAAAGTGCAATTTTTCTCCCTCAAAAATTTACGTTTTTTTACTATCAACTTTGACTATACAACTGAGCCGAATTTTGACTTTGAACAGAGCATTTAACGCAGAATCCGACACTCCCTAATTTATATCCAACTTGGTTTTCCGATCCGAGGGCCCATTTAAAAGTTATGAGGAGAATATTAAAATGATTTAACATTATGTGTATTTATCTCACACGAAACCATGTTTGCAATCTGATTTATCTTTTTTTTTTGTTAGTGTTCGTCCCTTTATGGATTGCAAAAACTCACATAAAATTAACCCGAAGAAAAAAACAACAAATTTGTTAAAGTTCGTAATTTTTTATTTTTATTTTTTTCTGAGTTAAAATTATAATATTATATGCATTTCGAGGCAATTAACACCTCATCCTCAGCAAACGCGTTGCTAACTAAAGAAAATTTCAAATACAATTTTTAATGAAAACTAGTGGAAAATATAAAAAATATGAAACATTATATATAAAAAATATATATAAAAAGGAATTAAACAAGTTAGAGCGAGAAGCGCTGAAAATTTATTTGGCAAATTTAAACAAATGTGACGTTATATTCCCGTTGTCTGTATTCAACCGATTTTTGCAGGTTGCATAGGTAAGCATTGCTTCATACGCGTCGAGTGTCCTATATCCGTTATTTGCTTTATTAGTTTGATACCACCGATTTCGTGAGGTGGTTCGTCAATGTTGTTATATATGTGCAATGCTAACGCTGATTTATCCGTTGTTCGATTTTTTACTGCATTTATGTGTTCATTATATCTAGTTTTTATTTTCCGTTTTGTTTGTCCTATATATTTGGCTTCACAGTTATTGCAGCTGATTTGATAAATCCCACTTTTTTCTTCTGTCGGTGTTTTGTCCTTCGTTGATCCAAGCAAACATTTCATTAAAATGAAACCGGAATATAGAGGGCTACGCCCGCAATCCGAGGGTTTTGTAGCAAGCGATTATTTTCGTATGTAAATATCGGCTCCTTGCTCTTCTTGATACCACTCAGATGAATAAAAAAAACATAATTAAAATGTCTTACCCACTTACATTTTACATGCCAATTTATATTATGTGATTGTAACGAAACTTAGAACATAATTATTGCCTAAGGTGTTGGTTATCGTTTGCCATCAGTACTTTTGACCTCGAACGTGTTTAAGGCATGCAGGGGTGTGCTAACTGTAACTATAGAAATAAACTATTATTGAATTATTCTGAGAAGATATACAGATTCCGTTGTTTTCCATTTTATATGCTATTCGGAACCCCCCTTCCTGTAAGATTTCATAATTCTAAGTATAACAGCCTCGAAATGCCAGGGGGGGAGGGACAAATTACGAACTAATATTTTCTCCTCCCCCACTGTGACCCTTTCTACAAATTTCAAGAAAAAGCGGAAAAATGGAATGTACTCAACACTATCTTTCTCACGACACCTCACTTGCCGATACCAGTCGATAAAAAAAAAATTGGCGTTAATTTCGCCTCTATGTGGACACCCTGACCTCGGGTGTGGTTGAGGGGTGCAGGGGTGTGCTAACTGCAACTATGGAAATGTACTATTATTAACCTTTTTTGATGAGATTTCAAAATTCCATTATTTTTAGTTTTCTACGCTAGTGAAATGCCGCTTTTCTGTAAATTTTCATATCTCTAGGTATAACGGTCTCGAAATGCAAGGGGGGGGGACAAACTCGGATCACATATTTTCACCTCTCCCTCTTTTCTCCTTTCTTCAAATTTGAAAAAAATTCCAAAAATGGAATGCACTCGACGGTACCTTTCTTACGATACCCCATTTGCCTATACCAAACAAAAAAAAATTTCGACCTTCATTTCCCCTCTATGGGGGAACTTAAAGTTCACCTATTATGACGTATCGCTTTTTCCAAGGAATTATAGTAATTCTACATATTTCTACCAAATTTCATGCATGTAGCTTCAGCAGTTCGTAAGATATTTCATGGACAGACAGACAGACGCATGATCGATTTCATAAGGGTTGTATGAATAATTATTCTAATAGTTAAAATCACCGTCCTACCCACCTTTCTTTACTCTTTCAAAAAAGGTTAATTAAATAATTGCAACTCAGATTTGTCGTAATTCAGCTTTAATTGGAACACAGAAAGCGAAAAGCAACATGCAAGTAGTACTAGCACCTACACATGAGGTCAGTTGATATTTATCTGATTTGAGTGGTGTTTAAATGCCCAACTTTAAATGAAAGTATTGTGTTTTTATTAAATACTACGTGATTGTTACGAAACTTAATAAGATTATTGCTTATGGTGTTGATTATTGTCGGCCATATTTGACCGCCGCAATGCAATGTAATCTACCAAATTTCATGCATGTAGCCACAGCCGTTCGTGAGATATTCTACGGACAAACGAACAGACAGACCAACATTTGCCCGATTTTATAAGGGTTTTGTTTTTACTACAAAATAATAAAAATAATTAAACTACAATTAAATTTAAATTTTCCAGTTCCAAGAGGAACTTTAACTAAAATTAACGAGGAGTCTTAAGGCGAGGACTTTTTAGAATTTAGAGGTCTGCTGCAAATAGGAGGTAGCTCTATTTTTTGTAAAATTTTTCACAAATCCCAAAAAAAAAATCGTTTGTAAAATCACCGAACAATATATGTATTTTTGAGTGAAAAATGATCGTGACATGCGGGACTAGTGAGCGAAATTAAAATTAAATTTAAACAAAATTTAGAATTTTTGCATAACTCTCAATTTTGTTTTTCCAGACGTTTTTGAAAATTTGCCAAAAAATTTAACAGAAATTGACCTACCTCTTCTTTGCAGAAAACCCCTGATAGCGATAAAAATGTTGTAAGAAGCTTCTTTTTTTCTATAGAGAGGTTACAACCAGAGGACATAATCTTTTGACCGATTATTTATTCCTTTGAATACTGTTACAACAAAGTGGAATATAAAGATAAGAACAAAACAAATTGTCCTTCGTCATTTTTATTGCTGCGACATTTCATAAATTCGCTAATACGAGTCATCAATTTTACATTTTAACTGATTTTGCCAACTTATATGCATTTAATTCGGGCTTTTATGGAAAGAAAATGCGCAACAATTTACGTACGTTGTTCGAGTACAAACTGGAAAAAAATTGAAATATATTGTAGCTTATTTTATGTTCACATTCATCTCGAATGATAAACAAAAGGTGGATAAAGTGATGAATATTATTTTTGCACAGCGGCAAATAATTTCTTTTCTTGTATTGTTTCTTTCTTTCATTGCCATTATTTCAGAGGCACGAAGTTTTGCATACGAATAAAAAGTAGTTTTGCTTGCTGGATAACTACAATTGGCTGCAAGGAGTTCATCAAGTTCAAAGTCACGGAAATACCCCGTTTTTTTTGTAGTAGCTAGTGTAATAAATTATTTAAATTGTACATACTCGTGTCGTACATCTATTGTTATACAGATAAAGTAAACTAAAATTAAAATTTAATTACTCTTCAAATAGGGGGTTCTCAGTTCTGTTAATGTTAGGGAAGAACCAGTCGGATTTAGTTTGTCGGATCCGAATGTCCGGCTCGTTATTCAGAACTTCAAGCCCAAAAGCGACCGAAGCCAAACTGGCTCAGAGCATTCATCACTGATTGTTTGTACGAGTATTTCTGCAATTTAAAAGAATATAGTTCGTATTGATTATGAAACATGGGAATTTGGATATGCGAATTGTGATGCTCTAAACTAAATGGATGGGACGTTTCTGAAATTTCGTATATATTATAAAAAAATGGGATCCAATTATTATGTTCTATACGTGATGCCCATACCACATTATGCGAGACTCGCCGAGCCACGAGCCAAGTCGATAGCACATTGCGCACACCCAAACACCGTGCGTCTCTCCTGTCCAACGATTCATCGGGTGAATAAAATGCTCCAAATAAATGCTCGGCATTCGTTGCATTGGATCAAATTTGTTCACTCGTAGGTGCTTGGGTGTGCACAACGTGTTATTCCCTTGGCTTGTGACTCGCCGAGTCCCGCATAATGTGGTACGGGCATAATATAATGCCCATAGTCGAGGTAGACGAATTAGTCATTGAAACCGAACTAAAGATGGATTCTCATTAAACACGAAGACCCAGTGGAAGAGGAACGAGCCGTACTACAAGGTACTATACCTAAATATTCACCATTAACGAATGAAAAATAATCGTTCCGTCACTTGCAAATACACATAATCGATATGCAAAAAGCCATCACCCAGTGACGCTCACGGTCTCCCCTTTTGTCAATGATGTCCGGATTTGTCTCATCACAAGCATTCCGAAAATATTCATATGGGCTAGGTTTGGTTTCTATCTCACTCCGGTTAAAGAAGGTCATGTTGTCCTGACACGAACCTACAATAGCACCAAAGCGACACTGATCCCAAAGACCTCTATCAATGCTGGGGGTTACCATGAAATATAAATGCGTAAAATGGGTAGTTTATCAGTTAGTTACATCGACGTGCAGTGTGGTAATTGACGTTTCTTTTAGTTTTTTTGGTATTAACGCCCTTTTTCGCGACACCTTCACGGCAAAATCGTTGATCAGAGAAAAAAGAAAACTTTCTACACATAAAATGTAGGAAATTACCCTCTTTAATTTCATCAGCTATCTTTTATGTATGTTGCATAGTTTTCGAGTTATATTATAAAAATCGAAAAAGTCCGATTTTTTCACTTTTTTTTGGCAAAAAAAAATAATACATATTTCTCGGAAAAAAAACTTTGCTGGAAACCTCAGATTCGCGCTCAGCGACCCCAAAAACATAAACGTATCAAAAATCAAAACTTTCCTTTATTAATATCTGTTTAAAACAACTTTGAGTAACTAAATTTGCAGGTCATTTTTTTTTTCTATTTGTATTTCGAGTGATTGCATAACTGTTAATTACATTATCGTGAATTTACTGACTAGCAGATCAGCATAACATTTGCTGCCAATTATTTTATTAGGTTTATATATCTAGATAAACAAAAACTGCAACGAATTTAATTTACATGTTCAGTGTAATACTTTCAATGACATACTTTCGCATATTGAATCGATCACATTTTGGTATAGTATGTAACAGTCGACCGTATGTTTGTGGTCATAACCGGATTTGTCCGAGTCGGGAGCGATTTAAATTCGGGGACGGGTTGGTGCTTGGTGTAGCCGGCCCAGACGGACAAATCTGAAGTCCCTATACGCCTCGGGAAAGTAAAAAAAAAGTCAAAGAAGGACATAGCTGGAGTCAGCAACTTCGATTCGGAGCATATCGATAGAATTCTAACAACAAAATAAAAAGTGCTTTTTTATAATATAGAATGTCGTTCGGATGTAGATAACCTGAGTAGTCAAGACAAAAGAAAACATCTTCAAAACCAATAAACAGAAATTATTATGACTGCTAGAGAGATTTCCATATTACAGTATCTTCGAATTTTTCCCATTTCTGTGTCAGATTTCAAAATAGTGTGTTGCATCAGTCACATGTTTGACTACCGGCGTTTCGGATTCGAATCCCATCCACGACGACGTTCATGGCCATGGATGTGCATGCTGGCAACTGCATTCTCCGAAATCAGTTTATGCCGTCGAAACTGGAACACATGGAACAGTTGACGCGCTATGCCCCACAAGGAGTTAGGGTAATTGAGAGAGAGAGAGATCAAGTAGCCAGCTGCTAGTTCTTGAAGCTGTGCACGTTGAATGCTACTGCTCATGTTATGTCAACAGCTTTCAAGCAAATATACATATACCTGCACTTCTGCACAGCACCACGTCCCGGTAGGGAAACGAGATTATTCGAGACTTACAGGGAACAGTCTTCAAAATGTGTAAGTAAATTGAATTCGTTTGTTTTTCCGCCAGTTTTAGTGGCAAGCTGGAAACTCGAATGCTTCTCAGTTTGGTTTTAGCCGGTCTACAAATTTTAACCGCTGTCGTTAAAATCCCTAAGACTGTGTCCACCCATCACATGTCTGAATCCATGGAATACAATGTATTCAAAAATGCGTACATTGACAGCCCAAGCCTGGATTGCCGACATAAACCTTGGATATCAGACGCATCATGAGAGCGGGTTAATGAAAGGAAGCAACTGCAACAACGCTTGCGCGATAGGTTGTGTTTAGCATAAAGGTAAGGTGTCGGGGGACTTTGAGATTCGAAATAGTAGCGTCGAGCTCTTTTATCATCAGAAAGCTTGACAAGCTCAGCGTAGTGTCCGAAGCGTTAAAGTAGAATATGCCAACTCTCTTTTGGTCTCGCAAGAAGCAACAACTTTAACGCCATCATCATAGTGGCACGACAGCCCGACGTCGGGCCTTGGCCGAAAATAAATAACCGGCGCAACAGTCCAATTTTGGACCAAGGCCTCGAGATGAGTTAGCATCATCCTATTTACTAGATCAACACCCTCAACCAAGCTATTTACCCCAAATAGTCAGACGCGTAAATCCCTTTTTTTTTATCGAAAACTACCGCATCCGGTAGGGATCGAACTGGGGCCCAGTGCGTAGAAGGCGAACGTGCTAACCGTTGCGCCATCCGAATTACAACGGCTGATGAAGAATATAAATGGACAGCTACCTATCTTAGACGAAGATCAGATGAGACGGTGGACATAACATTTCGTTTCGGTTTTGAGCCGTGTAACTCCTAGCGAAGGTCTTAATCTTGTACACAATTTATCTAACCATTAAATTGTACATATACGGTCAACTGTCCAGGGAGGAAATAGTCGCCGCAATTATTATACTAAAACGAGGTATGGTCGCCGAGCTACTACTACTGTCCCATCTTATCTGTTCATCTATATTTTCTTTTTTAATGGAAATAAAACACACACTTTTTATAGAAATTTCGAAATTTTTATTTCCATTTGTAAGCGTTTCCAATGCCATTTATGAATTGAAGACTATATCTGCCATATGTTGACCACGGCTTATTAATTGCCTTGACCTCTATAGGGACATGGGCGCGTCAACATCTCTTGCATTTTTATGACTTGTTCACGTTTCGATAGCACATCTACTTTTCGGACTTGCACCTGCTATCTGCGTCATACTGAGAAGCTCGAAGAGCAATGGGAGTACCATTAGTACCAACCTGCAGTCTTTGTTCGCGCCGAGGATCGAACCTCCATTCACTAGATTCAGATTATAGAGTGGTCACCAAACGAACTTGGCTACCGACCGCATCATGTACCATTAGAGCACCATATTCGAGTGTCGAAATTATTGTTGACTTTTTGTAAAAAAAACTGTTCCCACGGTCGTAAATTGGGTGCGAATGCTTTTCTGCAGCTCTTGAGGTGTAGCTGATTTTTGGCATACACTCTACAATATGCTATGATCATATTTTCACTCAAAAATATGTTGTGCAGCTGTTTTTCAAAGGTTTTTCGTGATTTGGCAAATTTTTTACAAAAATCGAGCTACCTCCTTTTTCAAGCAAACCCCTAATTGGAGTTTTAATAGGGTAAAAACGAATTATAAGGTAGCACACTCTGCAAAGTGGATTTGTGTATGAATTTTCCTTTCGTATTAGTTACGTAAAACAGAGTACGTTCGTGGCTGATGATTATTCTGTCAATTTTTATCTTAAATCGTCCATTCTTTTCGACGTCAAATTTTTGAGTTCTGCTTCTTTTTAATACATAAACGAACACTTTGAAGCTTGGATCCTAGTTAGTTGAATTAACCAAACAATTCGAAATCGAAATTAATGACCCGATAGTTAAGATGCAATACCTATCGCGCTCGGTGGCCGTAGACGTTCGGTTACCGCTCTATAATACTAATCTAGAGCTCGGAGTTCAAATCTTGACGCGATCAAAAACTGTCTGTGAGTACTAATAGAACTCTCGCGTCTCGTAGTGCTCCGAGCTTGTCAGTATAAAGACGGCGTGGATAGGGGGTGCATGTTAACAATAGTGGTGTAGATATGCTATCGAAACGTCAACAAGGCATAGAAATGCTAAAGATGTTGACGCGCCCATGCCCCTGGAGGGGTCAAGGCAATTAACAAATCATCACAAACATGCGAGCATTCCGTAAAAACACTTTGTTTATCGACGTTATCGCTGAGGTTATGAATAGTGCCTACGTTCTAAAAATTCAACGTGTTTCATTCAGCAATCAATTCAGCAATTGGAGGTACATATGAACCTAAAAGATCAGAAATGTATCGGAATAAAATAGCGATTCATTTCCCATCTGTCAAGTTTACATGCAGCCTGCACCTGAAATTGAATGGGAGTTGAAAGCAACAAAACATGTTTCGTGTTTGTCTGAACGCACCCATTGTAAATATCAAGGTTTCTTAAAGACAACAATAATCTTAGGCACTTGACATCTACCCTTTACCAACGAATCAAACTTGCACAGATGTGTGATCACAACATTTATCAGATTATGCAATCGTATAAGGAGGATATGGATTTTATGCAAACATTTAGATTAACATAATTTAAAATATTCCAATGATTGCGTAAATTACATTTTTCACATTTATTTAAAGTCACATACATATGCAAAGTCGATAAATTTTAGTATTAAGAACGGTGTACGGATACACATCTCATTGATACTAAAATTTATCATATGTGAGAAAAGTACTTAGGGCAGATGGTAGCGATAATAATTGTTGACTAAAAAAAACTGGCATTCGCAGAATATATTCAAATTACCCAGACATGAAACAATATTTTATGCACATTCAATACGGCCGTTGTAAAATACAAAAAGAAACCGAGTATCTTTTTCAGTAGAAGGTCATACACTGGTATTTGCAATGCATGCATGCAATAATGCGATCGAAACACATACAAAATGGATAATAGCTCGCTAAATCTTACGTTCAAAACAACTTTCCCCTTTGCCGCCTTTGGATATTATTTATCCTACGACACTACAAGTAGATTACTTAGTAACCGACAATACACCATCAATTTACCAATTTGAATGCGACTTTAAACCACAAACACACATACAGCCTTGATCTCCTAAGCCACCCCGGCTCAGCAGTAAAAATAATACGTACAAGAAATGTGTGCGAAATTATGAAAATGACATTAAAGTATCTAAATCTCCTAAAGCAGCTGTAGTGATAATTACAACATTATATTGGAGCATAACGTATCTTTGATCAACGTCAAGGTCCAAGGTTGACGTGATTGAGGAAAGAAACTCGTTAGAAGGGTGTACGCGGTCTGTTAAGTAAAAAGATTGTTAATGATATCATACTATCACGAATCTTTTTTTTTCAGCACCAGTAAATTGGAATTTGTTTACAATACCATTATTTCAACGGACTGTCGATTATATAAAATTGCTTTAGATGCTCGTATCTTGGTTTTGATCAACCAGCTATTTTCCATGGACCCAAATATGAAAATAATCAAATGTAATCCACTTCGCCAAAAAAAGCGAAAGAGTAAATTACTTGTGCAACACAAAGTATAGTATTTTTATTATTCCAGTACAAGCGCAATAATCCTTTGAGTACTTTTGTGGTGACAGGTCGCAGATGCAGGTTCAGGGGAGAATTACAAGATACGACATAAAATTTGGCACTACATATATGTACCTTTTATTGCACTGTTATCCAAGTCCGTGGAGTTTTTATAGTTTTTAGATGGGTTCACTTATCTTGTCGTTAAAGTAACACTTTCACGTTTCTCCCACACACAATTCAGTTATCGAAATTGTTAAATGCACCGCACACGAATAACCGACTAAATTATTATTATTATTTTTTTTGCGAATAACAGTAACCGCAATGTAGGGTATCTTTGTGCCGCCGCTTTGCTCGCGATATTCCGACTCAAAAATACGTAGCACCTGCCGACTACTCTAAACTCACGTACCAACTGCCTTCTTCAAACTAAGTTGCATACCTTTATAGACGACACCTTCAAAGATCTTAAGACGAAGAATGGTAACCTACCATGCTTCATATTCATACGAACTCATGTGCTGTGATTGTTATGCTCGAAACTAGTATTGGCTAAGCAGATTGACTCTTTGGCAGTGAGTAGCATGTAATCAAGTGCAATCTGGAGTTTGAGATAATGCCGTGAGATAACCGACTCTACTATATGCCAATCAGCTACTCCAAGAAATTGTGATTACTCATATGCTAACTGATTTTAAGAGTTGTATTTCATTTAAGAGAAATTATATGTATGTTGACTAGTAGCGGACATTTGGATTTTTTATT
Organism: Chloromyia formosa; assembly: GCA_964017055.1. Lineage (NCBI taxonomy): Eukaryota > Metazoa > Arthropoda > Insecta > Diptera > Stratiomyidae > Chloromyia > Chloromyia formosa. Next base: position 136,750,021 of record OZ024813.1, read on the forward strand.
TTTAACACAGCAGGACAAATTCCAGGGGAACGAGGGCTTAAAATCGTGTAAATGGCTCTGCGAACTAACCCCCTAGTGAAAAATCACTTCAAACCAGTGATACCAAAAGTACCAATTGGCAACGACCATATGCATTAAGAATGGGTCTCCTATATGGCCAGTTCATAGGGGAGGTTGGCACTCATTCAGTAGGATCTTGACCATTCTCAAAATCAATGAACTAACTAACCCATTCAACAAATATTTGTCGAATTTTTCAAGTCGCTAGCTTCATCCTATCGAAAGTTATTGCTTATTTGAAGTTTCACTTGTAGGGGAGGTAGGGGTTCCTTGGGTCGGATCTTGCTCATCATTGCCACAAACCAATTAGATCACAATACAAACATTTAAACAAAATTTCAAGTCTCTAGCTTCACTCTATCGAAAGTTATCGCTTATTTGAAGTTTCATTTGTAGGGGAAGTAGGGGTTTAGTTGGTCGGATTTTACGTATTTTCAATATTAGCCAACTGGATCCTACTACAAACATTTGGCCAAAATTTCAAGTCACTGGCTTCTTTCGATCAAAAGTTATCGCTTATTTGAAGATTCATTTGTAGGGGAGGTGGGGGTTCCTCGGGTCGGATCTTGCCCATTTTCAATACCAACTAAGTAGGTCTTACTAGCAACATTCCACCAAATTTTTAACTCAGTAGTATCATTCTATCGAAAGTTATCGTAATTAAAGTAATATTTAATTTTTTGAAATTTGTACGGGAGGTAGGCGTTCCTTTGATCTGATTACGCTCAACTTACTAGAATTGAAGCAACTTCTCACCTCAGGGTTACATGCCAAAAATCAGGCATCTACGTCAATTGGTTGAAGAGTTATAGACAAAAAACCTGAAAAGTAGGGTAGAACGGGGTTCTTTGTAAGAAAATTACCGTTAGTTTTCAACTGATCGATTTTATTTTTCCAGGAGAGTATAAGATTACCCTCGCGAGCAATCTAGAGCTTTTCACATTTATTTGATCGTGAGTTATAGATACATTTAAGTATTTTACATATGTAGGGGAGGTAGGCGTTCTCTTGGCCTGATCATGCCCATTTTCAATGCCAACCAACAAGATCATACTTTCAACATTTGACCAAAATTTCAAGGCTCTATCTTCATTCTATCGAAAGTTATCGTGCGAACGGACAGACAGACAGACATGGCTTAATCGAATCAGGAGGTGACCCTGATCATTTATATATATACATTGCTATACCTCCGGAGCCTCCTTTAAGGTGTTACATATTTTCGTCGTGGCAAAAACAATATACCCTAAACTATAAGTCTAAGGTATAAAAATATGATTGTATCCCCCTTTTTTGCCATTGGATGCGTATTTCAAATGTACAACTAAAAAACCAATATGTTCGTACTGCCTAGCACGGAGTCCACGCTCAAGCGAATTTCTACTTTAGGCAGTATAATTTAATTATATTATTTGTTTTCGTCACTCTGCCAGAATCCAAATTAACAAATGAAAACTTTTGTTTTTGTCAACGTTTCGCTTTTTATTTATACAAGTATTTTCAAGGCTTAACCTGGTCGGACAACATTTAGATTAACACTTATTTAAATATATTGAATATTAATTTACAGTTATTTGTTTCAATTGTCACTTGTCATGTTTCGTATATTTGTATCATTCTTGTTGGACATCTGGCCTTCATCAAGTAAAGTTCATTCCGTCAAGTGTTTTTTGTTTATGTTAACACCAAAGGGGATACCCTTTAATTCAATAGCATAGCTTTAGTTGGTGAAGAAAATTCAGGTAATAGGGGAGGCATGGGGTGAGCTGGACTAGACGAAATTAAATGTTAGTGAACGTTTTGTTTAAATTTCTGCAGGTCGTAACTACAAGGGAAAACAGACGATGGTAAAGCGTTCCATATTCGAGTTGTTCTGTATACGAAAGAGTCACAACGTTTTGCGGTTCGACTAACACTAGTTTCGATAGTAAGATGGTATGCACAACTTGACCTCCTGGTGTTGCATACTGGAAATGCAACAATGGCTATTAGACTGCTTATTTCAGCAGAGCAGCGGCGGTTGAAGTATCGATAAAAAAGTGATAGATAAACAACGTCACGTGTGTGCTGAAGTGGTTCGATCCGGCAAGTGATATCATCATCACCAATAAGTCTGAAAGCTTTTCGTTGAACTCTGTCCATTGCCGACAGTGCAGTGCGACCAGCACCGGCCCATGAATCATGATAAAAAGGAAAACAAGATATCGCCTTGCACATGTCGCCTCCTTGAATACCTACGTCACAGGCTCATACAAATGTATGAATACTTAGTTTTTGACTTCTATCTCTGTAACTATTATCCTAGCAGAAAACTTTCTGAGGCGAAATTAAAGATCACAGAAATATATTGTACATAATCACGGTATAAAAAATATCTGATCAACTTTTTTCTATCTTAAATAGTTTTCGAGATAATCTCATTCAATGACTCCCCGTTCGCACGAAGTTGAAAAAATATATCAAGCAGAGCTTACACAAGAGACTGCTGCACCGTGCGCGTCCTGCACCACCGTACGACCGTGCGCGTGCTGCACGCTCAACAAAGGAAGCGATACTGTCATGAGGGTTGCAATGCTGATAGTTATGAACAACAAGTCTCTCAAATATATAGGTATATGCGCTTATGACGTGATGCGCAGGATGATACGAAAATGTGACGCGGGAAGGCGATATCTTGTCTGCCTTGTATCATGCAATTATACTCGAGTCTCGGTCTTATGTAACTCTTGCATATTAGCGCTAAATCAGATGGCGTGAAATATCTTTAACATCTATTCAGGAAGCCCAGACATTCCATTGCGTTTTTCGCAATGACATGAAGTTAGTTTTCACTGCTTTTACGAGTGACTAAAAGCTGCTGTCAACCTTCATCTGAATAAACTCTTTTCGCCTAATGTCAAAAAATGTCAAAATTATATTTGACCTTGTGGAAAGTAATTTTACAGGCGTTATGCGCAGATTTGTAAATCTTTTTGAGTTCAGCAAAGCTACTTAGTTGATAAGCACGAAAAGCCGTTCCCTTATTCATAATAGCTTCTTCACAATGGCTATTAAATCAGGGAGTAGTGAAAGGTTTAGAGTTTTTGAAACTATCAGGGGTAAATGAACTCATTCCTAACCATGTAATATTCACAATGCATTCGCTTATTAAATTGATGTTATTTGTTGAGAAGCAGTCGGACCAGTCAAGGAGGTCCAATCGGCTTTATCATAATGCTATAAAAGTCCTTTCGCCGATGATATATTTTTAACTGACATAAAGTTGTTGAGAAATCTGGCGGACACTAAACAATGATCCTAATGGACTTTTAACTGAAACCGAGTATTTATCAGTGGTTTATGAGCGGAAAAATCCTAAAAAGAAAAAGTTGTTGTATTCTTTTTTTCTTAATAGTAAGTCTTCATAACCGCGCAGGCCGTTACATCGCTCAAGAGACTGTCGACAGGAAAAAATTTGGGAAGGCGGACTCTCGATTGGCACTGAAGGAATTCTAGGCTTTTAAGTTGTCTTGACCAAGTGATGGTCACAATCGTAGTTAGCTCTTCGGAATGATCGGGCGTACATCACAATGAGAATCGCAGTTGGTTCCGCGGCATAATCGGACGTACATACATCACAATGGAAGCCCATCGCTTCCATATGAGGACGTGGCCAATCTGGTTGACGGTGCGTGTATCCGGAGATTTCCAGGCTGGTTTAAGACTGATTCGGTGTGGGAAGCATATTAGGCTTACGTCAAGATTCCTGCTGTATGCGAAGTTGATTAGTAGCTCACCATTATCATTGCATTCCTCGTGGAGATAGTTTCCGACTTTTGCAATACAATCTCTCGGAAGTAATTCGACGTCGTTTGTTGAAAGTGAATCGATTAAGCAATGTCTCCAGGCAGTCGTAATACCTGTTTTTCACTGCTTCTTACTTCACTTCGGTGGAGGCGTGCACGTTGATGAGCCAAAGGTTGGAAAGTCGTGTCTAAATGAGAATCGCATACAACGTTTTATTGATGGATTGAAATCATAACGTTCTATTTGAGGCATTTGTTCACGATGAATTCAACACCAAACTCTTTGTGTTCAGATGGTTTACCGATTTTTTTACCTTTTGAAAACTGTGTGCGATTTTTTGTCGTTGATCACGCTGCCAAGCCAATTTGTTTCCTGGACAACGGTGATACTCAGTTTTTATTTGTCGACCTGTTATAGGAGGGCCTCCTCAGCCTCCAGTTTTTCAGCTATCTTGACATGGAATAGTTTTTACAAGGATGGTTTGTTGGCCGATCGTTAAACAGTGTTTAGGGGTGGTCTCGCGGATAGTTGCTTCAGGTGATTCATAACGTGCCACCGTTCACGTAACTAAGTTGCAGGTCTGACTACGTAATTCAAGCCACCCTAACTACCTAAGACGCTTTGATGTAACTCAGCCAATCAAGCTGAAGCAATATGGCCTCAACCAAATATTTTGCTTTGGCAAAACTTGGTTGGATTGGTTAGCCGTTGCAAAGGGCGGCCTAGAGGAAGACTATGGACCTTTTGCCCCGAACCATCATCTTTCTCCAATTTGAGATCTGTATGTCTGTGTATTTATCTGATATCTACATTTTCATAAATTTCAAATTCTACACCAAAAAAATGATTTACTATTTTATTCGCTATTTTTTTTTTTTTTTAATTTCACTAAATCTCAATTCAATTATACTTTTTCCTTTTTTGTTCATTTATCCATGATTTCAATATATTAACGCTAATGGATTTAGCGACAAAGTTACACTCCAAGAGAAGATTGCTTACTTCTTCAGCTTCTTTTGGAAGTGGATCTATGATATAACTTGGTGGGTTTTTTTAATAAAAGCAGATATTACTATTTAGCAGAGAAAATTGGTTGCTTTTTAGTAACAATAAAAAAAACTTTAATGAAACAACATCATCATTACAATCATTATAATGCAGATGTAAAGTTGCCGAAAATGGTGGTACGGAGCAGGACATCGCTCGTCGTATCAACCAGGCTAAACGCGCATACGGCATGCTGTCCAAAATCTGGCAGGGCAGTTATCTCAGCATCAAGACCAAGCTGGGCCTGTTTCGCTCCCTGGTACTATCAGTGCTTTTGTATGGGAGCAGTACATGGAAAGTTTCCGTAGGAGTTACCAGAAAGCTGCAAGTTTTCGTCAACTCATGTCTTCGTCGAATTTTAAGAATTTTCTGGCCCGAAACAATATCAAATGAAGAGCTAAGTCGGCGTACGGGTCAGATGCCAATCGACGAATTGATACGCAGGCGAAAATGGCAGTGGATAGGTCACACATTGCGGAAGAGTGATAACTGCATTGCTTTGCATGCCATGAAATGGAACCCCATTTCCAACCAAGGCCGACCAAGAGGGGGTCCTCGAATCACATGGCGTCGATCTGTGGCAAAGGAGTGTCAGGTATTGGGTAAGTCTTTTGGGGAGTTGCGCCCCATTGCCCAGAACAGAGTACGATGGCGCGCAGGAGTAGTTGACGCGCTATGCCCCGCTAGGGGTTAAGGCAAAGTAGTAGATGTAAAGTTACATCGGACAAGGCAATTTTATTGCACGATAAAATCGTAATGGGTTCCCTTGTAAACTTTCTCAGCTAATCGACTACCAAGATATTAATACACGATTCAAAGTAGTGTCGATGGACCACAAACAACCATTTGAGTCGTACCTGTTGAATTAGCGAAATTTGAATGTAGTTTTGTTACAATTCCAATGATATGAAAAATTAAATTATTTTGTCCGATTCCGGATCGCTCAAGGCCAATTGACGTAGCAGACAATGAAGTGTGTTTTTTTTTTTTCAGGAACAATTCAAAACATTAAGAACCAGAATTATTTCCGCAGCCAATGGTATACATAAATCATGTATTTTAGTGCAAATCTGCTGAATTAAAAAAAGTATATATCCGTACAAATTTGTTTTGCTTTTTATTTTTTTAACGAACACTAACTGTGCAGTCTTCTTAACTTATATGATTAAGATCTTCATGCGAAAGTATAATGACCGCCACAAGGGCAGTCTTTAAATTATACTCTATTTGTTAGTGAAGCGTCTATGGCTTGATGCCTTCCCATACTTAAATATTTACGAGTATGTACGAGTAAGTTGACCTTTATTAAAAAATTCCAAGAGCATTTTGAGTACTTGGTCCCGTGCTGATTTAAGGCTTTTATGAAAATCTGTGGTTTTGGTAAGGGCACGAATATTTGCGGCAAATAGCCAAATATGGTATTATAAAAATTGTGAAAAAACAAAAAGGCGGAGCTAAAATTGTAATACTGCTTTCTAAAAGATTTTGTGCATAAATAACAAAAAAACAGCTGGCATAACACTCCAATTAGAGCCAGGGTCCCTATATGAGTTAGTATCATATCATTTACTAGATCGTGACGGTGTACATAGAGGTGTGTGATCACACCTACACGGAGTTATTGACGTCAAATCGTTACTCATTTAACAGATAAGTGAGCCCGACACGTAAGTCGTTTCTTATCAAAATGACTTCTGCCTCCAGTAGGAATTAAACCCGGATCCCAGTAAGCAGAAGGCAAACGTGCTAGCCGCTGCGCCATCCAGACTGTGTACAAATACCCAAAATAAAAATTACCTGATAAACTGTCCTACTCCTCGAGATGCTTAACCATTCATGTTAAGAAGACGACATTGTAAATTGCAAAGTTGCATAAAAAAAAAAGTCAGCGACCAGCCTACCCCCTTCCTCTCCCACCAATCTTTACACTTATAGAAATGGTTAAAGTACAATTCGTTCTACAAAAAACAATATGCAAAAATGTATTATATAGTAGTACTCGCACCTATACGAGGTTGATAGGTGTAGTTTTTGTATGGATAGTGTCAAAATGGCTAACTTTAAATGAATGTATTATTATTAAATATTACGTGATTGTATTGAAAGTTAGAGATAATATTGCCTATGGTGTTGGTTATCATTGGCCATCAATATTGTTGACCTCGGGTGTGATTAAGGGGGCCAGGGGTGTGCTAACTGCAACTATAGAAATGTATTATTATTAACCTTTTTTGATGAGATTTCAAAATTCTACAATTTTATTTTTAGTTTTCTATGCTAGTAAAATGCCGCTTTTCTGTAAATTGTCATTTTTCTACGTATAATGATTTTGAAATGCAAGGGGGGGGGGGGGGCAAACTCGGATCACATATTTTCCCCTCTGCCTTTTTTCTCCTTTCTTCAAATTTGAAGAAAATTCTAAAAATGAAATGTACTCGACGGTAACTTTCTTACGATACTCCACTTGCCTATATCAAACGAAAAAAAAAAATTAAAAATTCATTTCCCCTCTATGGAGACCCATCCTTAAACTTGACCTATTACGACGCATCTCCAGAGAATAATAGTACTTCGACATATTTTCACCAAATTTCATGCATGTATCTCCGGCGGTTCGTGAGATATTTCATGGACAGACAGACAGACAGACGGACGCGTGACCGATTTCATTATCAGTTCTAATTCGCAATCAGCGACCTCAAAAATCTACGAATGGAAATTTCCAGCAAGATCGAAAATATTAATAAAGTGTTGCCATTCGGAATCGCACCCATTTTGCTTTTTACAATTTTGATTCGCTATCAGCGGCCCTAAAAACCCCCGAAGAGTAACTTTCATGGCACAATAGATCTCATGGTCGCAGTGCCCACCCTTGGGTATCTTAGCCTGCCCTTGTTATTATTATTAAAATATTATTATTATTATTATTATTATTATTATTAACTTACAGCAAGATTATTTCCAGCAAGATTGATTTTATTTATAGGAAACAGAGTTGCCATTCTGCGTATGCCCACCAAACCGTCCATTACAGAACCCCGGACTTGTTGTTTTTAATCGTTCTGGCCGATTTACATTTTAGTCCAGTGAAAGAGGGAAATTCAATAATATAAAATAATAACTATTTTTCTGTTTATTACAAAAAGAAAATCGTAAAACAAAGAGGAGAAAAAGGAGATGGATAGAAATAGAACAAAGTAAATATTGTGCGCACTTGCGAAGAGTTTAATTTAATTGAATTCTTACCAACCGTGATAATGCTCTATGTAGTTTTCTTTGAAAATCATTTGCACCAATTTAGGTTAAGCGAAACCTCTCATGTAACCTCCTACCAGCTTTTTCCAGACAGATTAGCCGTGTTTTTGAAAAAAAAAGGTTCAGAATCTACTATAGCTTTGGATTTTGTGCAATTTCGACTTCAGATTCGCAATCAGTGACCCAAACAACACCCTACAAGTCTCTTCCAATAAGATTAGCCGTCTTTACGAAAAAAGTGTATCCACTCCGAGTCCGCTACTCTGTTTTTTTTTTGCTTGCCACTTAGACTTCAGATTCGTGATCAGAGACCCAAAAAGCTCCCTACCAGCTTTTTCCAGCGAGATTGGCTGTGTTTTTGAAAAGAAGGGTTGCCGTTCAGAAACTCCTATAGTTTTTGAGTTTTTGCAATTTTGGCTTCAAATTCGAAATCAGCAACCCAAAACAACCCGTGCCAGTTTTTTATAGTTAGATTGGCCATGTTTACAAAAAAAAAGTGTTGCCCTGCATCTCCCATTTCGTATTTTGCCATGTGGACTTCAGATTCGCAATCAGTGACCCAAAACACACCCTACCCGCTTTTTCAGCAGGATGGCCACGTTTTCCCTGTGCCATTCTGGAAATATTTAAATGCACTTTAAAACAAAACAGAATTGCATTTTATTGATCTTTCAAACACCAAACTCACCGCGCGATGAAAAACTATTCACATTAGCGCCCGAATACGAATATTTGGAGCGACCGGTAGCTCAGTGCGTAGAGTCATCAGTCTCATGTCTACTCAATTGCCCTAACCCCTTGTGGGGCATAGCGCGTCAACTGTTCCATGTGGCCCAGTTGACGTTTCGTTGGCATAATCTGGTTTCGGAGAATGCAGTTGCCAGCATGCACCTCCCGCACATCCATGGCCACGAACGTCGTCGTGGACGGGATTCGAACCCGAAACGCCGGTAGTCAAACATGAGACTGATGCCTCAACACACTGCGCTACCGGTCGCCTACCAGCGTTTCAGGTTCGCATCCCGTCCACGTCCACGTTCGTAGCCATGGATGTTTGTGTTATCTTTCCCTTGTGCCTGTGGGGTGGGGCGTAATAATAAGCCACTTCATCTTCCGACTTGCCGCAAATAGGCTGCTAAATTGCGGAGCAGGAGGTGCATTCTGGCAACTGCATTCTCCGAAACTAGTTTATGCCAACGAAACATCAACTGAGCCACATGGAACAGTTGACGGGCTATGCCCCACAAGGTGTTTGGGCAATTGCGATTGATCGTGTTGTGCTCGTGCATCGCGGTGGCTCGCCTACAGAGCGAAATCGGATGAGGCGAGGCAAGTAACAGCGAACATTGGGCGAGCAGAATCTTCACATTCTCGTGCCTCGCCCGTCCTCGTGCTACTTCGCGAGAATGTAAACGGGCTATTAACCCAACCGTACTTGCCTCCCTCTCGAAATCTAAAGCCATTTCGCTCAGATTCATTATTTTATGGGAGAGGCATATGTCGATGGAAATAGCTACAAACAATTTTATAAAAGTTACACATTCATTAGAATGGACTTCGGTGTAGCTTATGAGCTTCATTGTGAATCTTTCGCTTTTTGGCGTTGCCGATCCTTCATGGTCACTTCGGAATCCATCGCCACCGTCCTACATTTGGGTGTTGTAAGCATATATGCTTCAATCAAATTGCTTCATCACGAAAACTTTAACACGATATGTATTTGCTTAATCGCTACCTGTGCAATGAATGTACATTGTACGATAACCCGCTAAGTTTGAATTGGAAAATAGCAAATCATTATTGAATCAATTTGGCATATTCAATTACCCATACAATATTTGATTATGCTTACCTTGACTCCTACTCAGAATTTTTTTCACGGTCAATGATTATTTTGATATAATTTCGTGCTGATTTAACAAAGTGGTAATTAAAATTCTATAACTAAATTATAGTATATTCATAAGGCGGTATAATAAATAGCCTTCTTACCCTACGTACACCGTCATTATTTCCGTCATAAATCTGTTGTACAATAGTAGCGATTCGAATCACTCCCGCCCTACATTGTACATGCGTAATTTTTCTCATGTAATCTGAAATTGTTTGAAAAAATTAGCTGCTCTTTAAGAAAACCTGCAACATGAGGCTAAAATATGTATAGGTACTTCTTCACATGGCGTTCATACTATAAAAGTCTGAAATAACTTCTTGGTTCAATGCGTTCGATAAACGTTAATCACCAGTGAATAGAAAGATAGTTATGCACGATCATATTCATATCTAGTGGTAGAAGGGGTGTAATATAATTATGGAGGCGTGCATCAATCCACCAGTTGTTGAATTGAATTTAATTTAACATGTTATTTTTCTTCTTACTGAAAAAGAAGGTGTGGCTATAGCTATGATCGTGATAAGTGATATACTTTGGAGTATAATAAGTGGTTATAATAAAATTCGTAAAGATACATATACATATTTGTATGTATCTCTCTTTAGTTGGGGAGCAGGTGGCCGTTTGGTTACGTTATAAGTACCAAGGCTAGAACTTTCTCGATAATTTTTTTGTAATACAGAATACGGAAATGAGAAGTCTGACAAACATCCGAGGGTGGGTTTTGCGGCCGTAGAGGGTTAAAGTTTACAAAAAAAAAACGTTAAAATTACGTTATTGTATCAAAGTTTGCCGCTTTGTATTGTGAAAGATTCTAATAGAATAGGATATTTCTTTTATTTTCTATTCTCTAGTTGTGTTCAGAAAAGATTCTGCAGAAAATGCTTGTAAATAAGAATTGGACTTTCGATACGATCTCGAAAAAACTATAAAAAAAACCTTTTTCAGTTTTTTTTTTAATATTTTGAAAACGGTCAACGGCAGCGTAAAACATTCTAAGACAAAATAAAAAACCACCAGGAAACTCTTAAAAATCTGATATTAATTTTTTTCGCGTCTCAAATAGTTTTCCAGATAATCACTAGAAAACACGAAACCAGAAACTTTATTGGTTTTTGAAAAATATTTCGAAAACGGTTAATCATAGCGAAAAAGTTTCTGAAACCAGATGAAAGACCGCAACAAAATCCATAATAACTGTCAGAAAATGTGTTTACGTATCTGAAATGGTTTTCGAGATAACCTTTGGGAAAAATGTTCAAAACAACATGAAATAAGTATTTTAGTTGGTTTTTGGACAATATTTCGAAAACCGTTTAAAGTATCGAAAAACGTTCTAAAACAAAATTATAGATCACAAGAAAATTCATAAGTTTTCTCGAAAACTATTTCAGATACGAAAAAAAGTTGTTTTAAGCTTTTTGATAAATTTCCATGCGATCTTTAATTTTGTCTTAAGACGTTTTTCAACACGGTTAACCGTTTTCGAAATTTCGTCCAAAAATCGGAAAGCTAACCTTACGAAAACTATTTCAGATACCAAAAAAAATTGTTGTGACTTTTTTTATGCATTTTATTGTGACCTTTAATTTGGTCTCAGAAGTTTTTCGCTATCAATAACCGTTTTCGAATTATGTATTTTCAAAGAACCAAAAAAAAAACATTTTCGTATTTTCTCGTGATTATCTCGAAAATTATTTGAGACACGAAAAATATTATTGATGTTTCACGCTGCGGTTGACCGTTTTCAAAATATTTTGAAAATACTAAAAAAAGGTCTTGTTTGTAGTGTTTCCGAGATTCTATTCACTTAGTACAGGGTGGCGCAAAAGAAACGAAGGGGTTTGAATAGTCTATAATTCCTTTATTTTTATATCAATCGAATTTATTTTTTTTTTCTTAGTACACTTCATAAATAGGGAATTTTGTTAACTTAAACTTGAAAAAAAATCGCGTAAGTGGTGCCCATTCACAGCTTTGCAAATTGCGACATTTTCATGATTTTTTTCAAGATTTCAGGAGGTATCGCTCGAATTTCTTCTCGAATATTATGGGTATGGTCTGTGCCTTATTCATATGCCATACACATACTCCAGACCATACTCCAACTAAAAAATAATATTCGAGAAGAAATTTTAGCGATACCTCCTGAAATCTTGAAAAAATTCATGGAAAATGTTTTAGAAAGAGCGCGACTATGTAAACCTGAGAATGGACATCATATACGCGATTTTTTTTCACGTTTAAATTAACAAAATTCCCCATTTATGAAGTGTACTAAGAAAAAAGAAATTCGATTGATTCAAAAAAAGGAATTATAGACTATTCAAGCCCCTTCGTTTCTTTTGCGCCAGCTTGTATTTACGTGGACGTGTGAATATCGATCATATTGCATGTGAAAGTGATACCATATGCGAATCCGATCAATTCATTTCCGAACATGGGATAGGTACGCCGACCTAAGTTTTTGGACCTAGGTTCGATTTTGTACCGGATCAGGTGCACATTAAATTAGCGGATCATGTCATGACTAATTTGTATCATTGGCCTTGCAAACGGAATTATGCACATTTAACTCGATTGGATCAAATCACATTTATAATAAAAATGTCATTTTCCGATATATCGCGAAGTATTTATTTCGAATAGCAATTATACTTAGACTATGCTACTGTACTGACTGCAAAATATGGTCTATCAGTGAACATAACTAAAACTAGAAAAACTTTCAGGAATGCTTTGGAAAATTGTCAATAGATTTCATTATGGATACAATATCAACCGAATGATTATTAAATGAAATTGATTTCAATTGGGAATTTAAAATAGTATAATTGTAGCCGCTAAAACGACCTTGCATCTGGCATCGTTTGTTGCCTGATGTGAGAGGGCTTGGTTAAGTTTAAGCCCATATGATTTAATTGTGAAGTGAATGGCTGACAATGGCTAAATACCATGCACACCACTGTCTTAGAAGGAAACAGTTGACTTTATTGTTGGTTAAAATGTAAAGCCGTTTATAACCACCCAATGGTAGATACATTATTAAACCTTGTCTGGGAGTTTATTGTCGATTATTGGTCTGGCAATTTTTATTAAGTTTAAAATCTGCTACGGCATGGTGTACTTGCTTGTATGTAATCGTACAATATGTAATTTAAGTCTCAGTTCAAAGACAAACGAATGCTTAATCAAGCTACTACAAAATATGTATATCCAAATACTCAGGAAGCCTTGATATCAAACTGTGGTCACCGTGCATATCCTATGGTAATGCTACACCTAATTACAACTTGCGTGGAGAACGTACGTAGATACCTATATTGATATTGTAGTGCAAGTACTTTTTACATAAATTACAAATAAAAAAAAATTGTAAAAGCATATATCCGGAAACCGTAGCAGTTCATAAAACTACTAAAAATACACATCTAAAACCCAAGTATAAAATAATCATTAAATAAAAATGAAACCGGAATATAGAGGGCTACGCCCGCAATCCGAGGGTTTTGTAGCAAGCGCTTATTTTGGTATATAAATATCGGCTCCTTGCTCTTCTTGATACCACTCAGATGGACAAAAAAAACATAATTAAAATGTCTTACCCACTTACATTTTACATGCCAATTCATATTACGTGATTGTAACGAAACTTAGAACATATTATTGCCTAAGGTGTTGGTTATCGTTGGCCATCAGTACTTTTGACCTCGAAAGTGTTTAAGGCATGCAAGGGTGTGCTAACTGTAACTACAGAAATAAACTATTATTTACCTATTCTGAGAAGATATACAGATTTCATTATTTTCCATTTTATATGATATTCGGAACCCACCTTCCTGTAAGTTTTCATAATACTAACAGTTTCGAGATGCCACGGGGGGGGGGGATAAATTACGAACTAATATTTTTTCCTCCCCCACTATTCCCTTTTCTACAAATTTCAAGAAAGTGCGAAAAAATGGAATGTACTCAACATTACCTTTCTCACGACACCTCACTTGCCTATACCAGTCGATAAAAAAAATTTGACCTTAATTTCGCCTCTATGTGGACCCTTCCACCCGTTAAAGTTTGCCAATTACGACGCAGCGCCCCAACTAATCTGTACCCTTTCAAAAATGATTAATTAAATAACTGCAATTCGCACTACGAAAAACAACATGAAAGTAGTACTCACACCTATGTACATACATATGAGGCCGGTAGGTGTAATTTTTGTGTGAATAGTGTCAAAATGCCTAACTTTAAATGAATGTACTATTATTAAATATTATGTGATTATAATGAAACTAAGAGACATTATTGCCAATGATGTTGGTTATCATTGGCCATCAATATTTTTGACCTGCTTAAGGCGTGCAGGGGTATGCTATCTGCAACTATAGAAATGTACTATTATTAACCTTTTTTGATGAGATATCAAAATTCTACGATTTTCGGTTTTCTATACTAGTAAAATGCCGCTTTTTTGCAAATTTTCATATTTCTAAGTATAACGGTATCGAAATGCAAGGGGGGGGGGGGGGGGGGCAAACTCGGATCACATATTTTCCCCTCTATCTCTTTTCCCCTTTTTTCAAATTTGATGAAAATACCGGAAATGAAATGTACTCGGTGTTACCTTTCTCATGATATCCCACTTGCCTATACCAAATAAAAAAAAAATTTTGACCTTCATTTCCCCTCTATGGGGACATCCCCTTAAAGTCAGCCTATTACAACGAATCGCTTTCTCCGGCGAATTATAATAATTCTACATACTCCCACAAAATTTCATGTATGTAGCTTCAGCCGTTCGTGAGATATTTCATGGACAGACGGACAGACATTTGACCGATTTCATAAGGGTTTTGTTTTTAACCCTAAAAAGGGTTAGACTACTGCTCTGCATAGTCTATTTACGCCACGTTTCCTCTTTGAGAGTATATTGTGCACAATCATAATGAAGGCTTCACGAGTGGTGAATTAACTTCGTTATCAAACGGGCCGCCAAATTCTCGAACTCACCATGTTGAAGGTACTTAAGGAAATAAAATGTGAGTGTAGTTTTAATTCAGATTCTCCCGCAGGGATTTTCGGGTTCCTGACAGTACATGCAAACTTTTTTTTAACATCTCAAATGATCGTAGACTTCAAGAGCCACGGCCGGCCGTCAGAAAACGTCCAGTCACTAAATGGCATCTCTTAGAGAGTCCAACACATGGACTCTATATTAAAAGTTACATATTCTTCCTTCGCGCCAATTTATATCAATTTTACAATATTTCGAACTCGTGACGAGTGGATGAGCCGGTAAGTCGATGATCATCTGGAAGGCTCTCTTTGCGTTGATCGATGTCGGTCAATGAATCAATGGAACTTATAATCGAGTCCATACTAAGTTAGCTTGTAATGAACCATATTCTGGTCTGTTGTGTTGTGCTGCTACCACCGGCAGGTCGAAGGCAGCACCTGATGAGTAGTGATCTGTCGGTCGCTCGGTCGCGAGTCTCATTACTCTCGGACCCCGATGCAAGAACAGGGCATCTGCGTAGTCCGCCAACCATTCCATTCTTATCGCCCAATATTTTTATAATTCCCCATTTTTGCTTAACGTGTTTGTCTTGTGTTCCCAGGCCCACTCGTATGAGCAGGCACTGAGCTACAGCAAGCATAGGCCGCTGCTTAGCCACAATAATGCTTTTTCCTTCGTTTGATGGTACTGCCCGACCTTCACGGTCAATATGCTACCTTAGGCCCCATCCCCACGTGCACCTTTGGATGCCCACCAAACCGTCCGTCACATTTCACCAACCCATTCATCAACTGATGAATTTCAGCACGATGAGTCGGTGAGTGCGACTCATGAAATTAAAATTTATTCGTCGATATATCGGTGATCATGCATGATAAGGCCGGAAAGCATAGAGCGACCCACCGACGCATCATCTCAAAGAAGGTCTACGTATAAGTGTGTGGATGGCCTACAGTACGTTATACGAGTATGTGTGTAGTCATTATTGTGGGTTATTCAGATTGTAATTTCGTGGCTTCAACTTTTTGGCTTAAAGCGCGTTGACACGATCAAACTATGGTTTGACAAACCACCTACTTGAACGTGTCAACCCCTTGTCAAACTGGTTTGATGTCTTGTGCTTCTGTCAAACTGTAGTTGGACGGTGCTCAACTTTTCATCAAATGCTAGTTTGTCAAATCGTAGTTTGATCATGTCAACGCGCTCTTATCGATAAATTCATTGCAAACATGAAGAAATGAATGATACCCTCTGCACTTCACACATTTCCTAAATTGTACTTTTTATACAGGGTCTCCCGCTTCAAGTGATAAATACTTTAGTGGTAGACGCACGGTACTGTTCATTCGTGGAAAGTTAACACCAAAATTGGCGGGCTGTATTTAACCGTTATAAGGCCGTTTTCACAATGTCTGGTTAAAGTTTATCTTAAAGATTAACGCAAAATGACACCCATCACCAGTTAAAAATTTATCGAACGATAATTCTAAACAGCTGATACGGGCTGCTGAGATTTTGACAGCTAGAACTGTTTACGTTTGCACATTCAAATGAGACAAATAGACTCGTCACAAAGAACAGAGTTTTGGAAATTCATTCCATCGAAGATTTGAAACCAGCTCAGCCGCAAATTAATACTGGGAGACGGCACAGACGTAGAATTGAATTTACCAGGCGGCGAAATTCTGCCAAAAAATCAGCTAGCATTAGCTGAGCTTTTTACTGCATTATTATATTTTGAGCGTTGCATACAATAAGGTTCAATTTAGTGTTCCGGATAGCTAACTGGCAGTTTAATCAGACATTGAGGAAACAGGCCATAGAGTTATAGCATTTTTTGTGAATTGTATCAAAAAGCTTGACCTGCTGAAAAAAAAACTAAAATTTGTCAGTCGCTGGGAAATTAAAACGAAAATCTAATCATTATTTTCGGATACTAGATAAAATTTCAAATACGAAACAAAACTTTCCTAGTTCCGAAATTCAATGCGAGCGCAAGATATAACGGTTTTGATAATGGAGAAATTAATTTTTTTTTCTCAAAAAAATTGCTCTATCCTGGTGGTGGAGTCGCACTGGCGTGGCGTCGTGATGGACCTAGGTGCGTGGTGAAATACGTTTGACTGGAATCGCGGCGTTTACTGGCGCGCGGGGCTTTTGCCTGTGGTGTCCAGCGACAATGGTGGCTGCATGGCGCGTGCAGATGATCGACATGCTGCGGCTGCGGCACGCAGTAATGAACGGCTCGTATTGGCAGTGGCTTGCTGAGATCAGTGGCGGATCGAGAAGGGGACCATGGGGGCCCGGACTCCCACCAAAATATTAAACAAATAGGGCTTAGTCTTGGAATATTCCAGGAAATACTTGAAAATAAAATAATAAAATAATGATGAATAAAGTGAATACAATTTTGACAGGTTTCTTTTCGAAGGATATAATTCTTGAAATATCTAATAAGAATCTGTTATGAGTTGCCCAGTAGATTACTCCTAGCACAGAGGCTAACCGTAGCTTGCAGGCAGATGAGCAAAGAATGGACTATGTTGTTTTTAGCGGTACCCTTAGGACTCCCTTCTGCTTTGAACATGCTGCTTAACCTGCTATTTCTTGACAAATGTTTGGTAAGTAAATGGCAGCAAATATGGTTATTGGACTCCATAACACTGATCAGTAAATTACTTCCGGCTCTGGTCACGCTACTATTCTGAGCAACCCAAATATCCGGCTGACGATTCCTCTATCTAATAAGAGCTTGGCAAGTATTTTCACAGTCTGATCTGATCTGGCTGGGGTGTCACATGATAAAAGCTAGAGATATTGGCTGCGTTCTTAAGACGCAAGCGCTGATAAGCGCTTAGTGCTGCATAGTAATTTGTTCTAGAAGCGCCTGTGCTGAGGTAAGCGCTTTTACTTTAATTAGCATAAAATTTTTGCGCTTTTCTGGCTCAGCGCGTATTCGTGGATTGTGGAATCGGTCGCGGTTTGGGTCCACCGCGGAAACCATTGATAACCATTTAGCGTGCTCGTATTGTGTGATATTCCCCTACCCCACTGGATGTCCCAAATGCCGAAGTGAACATTGTATTTGACAAATGAGACAGCATCCAATGGCGGATCCAGAGCCATCGTGGCCCGGACCCCCTCCAAAATATTTGGTATCTACCTATATATATAAAGGAAAAATATCCGAAAATAATTATCAAAATGTTGGCGAATACAAAAGATACCCGACAGTGGGTTTCTTTGCGAATTTGCTTAATGAAGCGTATAGTGTTGGTGCTGGCACACTTGTCTGCGAGCATCGTTTAAAGTTTTTTAATAGTCGGTGCATAAGAGATGTAAATCCAAGCCCAATCGAACAGTTAAGGTAGTCATTGTATGATGTAGAGTCGGCCAGGATATTTATATTGATGTCACCTACTACGAAACCGAATATTGAAAAATTGCATTGGAAAACACCAACAACAAGAAGATACATTTTCCGCTCTTACATGGCCAACATGAATTCATTAGCATTCGTGAGCATTTGAGTCGTTCCCACAAGGGATGGGAACGATTTAACCCTAAACGACATTTTGTTTCAAATATGATACATACCGAAAAATCTTATGTAAATTTACATACAATTATATTTTCCACTAAACGCAAAATGTATCATTTCTGCAACAAAGCTATCCACGCATTTTCCATCAAACTAGAAACTAGAATGCGAAAAATTAACTGTATTGCCCATTAGCAAATAGTCATTCGAGCAAGTGGTGGAGCTAGATATTGGAAGGTGTTTTCTTGTCAGAAATTATAATTTTATATTTAATTTTGGTTTTTGGAATATTTTTTTTTGGATTGTAATACATTTTGTGTTTTGAACTTTATTATTCGGAATCTACTGAAAATCGTTGCTTTGAAGTAAGTTGAACATTTGTGGTATGTATCAGATATGTAACACTGTGCTTTTGTTGACATTTAGAATGGATAAGAATTGCGATAAAGGAAGACCATTGAAACAGCACGAACTCGAACAAATAATGAGTAATTGGGATAATTGGGATATTAGCGAGGACGAATTCGACATTTCTGATGACGAAGATGCCTTGGAGGCGGGAAATGATTTTGACATTGAAAATATGCCAGTTGTATTTGATTACGAGTTAGAGGAAGAAAACGGAATGAATGTCAACACGGAAAACGAAAATAACGAGCCTATCGAAAATGAGTATGGTAATTATAAAGAATTGTTTAAAAATCTCATCTGGAAAAAGAAAAGTCTGATGCTAAACGACGATCAGAAAAGTTTTAAAGGTGATTCTAATTTGCCCTCATCGGTGACGGATATGGAAAGCCCTTATGAGTTCTTCAGGTTCTTTATGGATGACGACATAATAGGGTCTATCGCTGATCAATCTAATATATATGCACAACAAACGGACGTCGGAATAATGAACCATTTGGAGGCTGCAGATATAAAGCAATACATAGGTGTTTCTATATACATGTCCATTATTCACCTTCCAAACATAAGGAGCTATTGGTCAACAAAATTAGGCGTGCAACAGATAAAAGATGCGTTAAGTTTCAGGCATTTCAATAAAATTAAAAAATTTATACATTTTAATGACAATTCAAAAATGTTACCAAAAACTGATGAAAACTGTGACCGCTTGTTTAAGATTCGACCTATTTTGGATCATCTAAATTCTAAATTTGGAAGCATTCCTCATGAACAATATTTATGCGTCGATGAACAAATCTGTTCGACAAAAACTAGGCATTACTTGAAGCAATATTTGCCTATGAAGCCCCATAAATGGGGATTTAAGTTTTTGGTCCTTAGTGGTGTCAGTGGATTTGCAAACAAATTTGAAATATACACCGGTTCGAATATCAAGTGTTTACCCTCTGAACCTGACTTGGGATATTGCGCTAATGTGGTAGTCCGTCTCCTTCGGGATGTACTAAGATTCGTAAACTATAGAGTTTTCTTTGATAACTATTACACCACGATACCTCTAATTTCATTCCTCTCATCTATCGGGATACTGGCCTTAGGAACTATAAGAAGGAATCGAGTCCCACAGTGCAAATTACCCACCGAAACCGAGACGAAAAAGGATCCAAGAGGTACAGTGTACGAATTTGTAGCTAATGCTAATGGGTGTGAAATAGCCAATATTGCTTGGAAAGATAACAAAATTGTTATGTTGGTATCAAATTTCATTAGTGAACTGCCTTTAGAAAAGGTGCAGAGGTTCGACAAAAAACAAAAGAAAGTCATCGATGTGCAATGTCCAGCTATTGTTAAGGAGTACAATCGCCACATGGGAGGAGTCGACCTTTTGGATAGCCTCATCGGTCGATATAAGATAACTATCAGAACTCGGAAGTGGTACCTGAGGATATTTTACCATTTAATAGATTTAACCATAGTAAACAGTTGGTTACTGTACAGAAAAGTCTGCGTTACTAAAAATAAAAAACCCATAAATTTAGCTGACTTTAGGCTAGAAGTTGCAGAATGCCTATGTAAAACTGACATAGCAGCAGCAGCTTCAACGTCCAAACGTGGGAGGCCAAGTCAAAACAACGTTGAAAAAGAAATCCAGCCCAAAAAAATTCGAGGACCAACAAGCTATGCTCCACCAAAACCAATTCGGACTGATAATATCGGCCATTGGTGTAAATACATCGAGAATCGCACCAGATGCAAAATGCCTGGATGCAAGACACTAACATATATTTCCTGCGAAAAATGCGGGGTCGCGCTCTGTTTTAATAAAGAAAATAATTGTTTTAGAGATTTCCATCAGTAAGCCTTTACAATTTTTTAATTTTTCAAAGAATTTTATTATATTGTTTTATGTTCTAAGAAAAGGATTAAATTTTGTTGTTTTTTTTTCCTGTTTTGAGCCAAACTTTTTATTTTATTTATATTATTGAATTATTGAATTATTTAAATATAACTTAAAAAATATTTCCAAAGAAAATTATATGTAATTTTATTTGTAAACTTGAAATTATAATTATATACTCCTACTTTACACAGACTGGATTCTTATTTATTGTTTTTGCCTTTAAGGCACAGTGTATCATTTTTGATACATACCTAAAAATCAACTTTTCCGGGGAAACGGGACATGCCAGATTTTTTTCTTTATTTTTTCAGAAAACTACTCGTAAAGACACACCATAAAGATTTTTTTCATTGAAAATAAAATATAAAAATTGTGCTTTTTAGGGTTAAATGCTCACGAATGGGATAATATTGGTATATCGAGGGATGGGGATCTATGTATTCCAGTTAGAGATAAGCTTGAATCGTCTTTTAGTTTTATATCTATTTTGATACCCGTTAAAGATTCATTAGAAATTTTATGGTATGCTGCTATATAGTCCATTGAAACGCCGTCATTTTTGTTTCTACTCGACTTTCTAAATAACATGTGGCACCCTTGAATACTATACAAAAGTGTTGAATTATTTTTTTCGAACTCCACTAGGTATGTTGGGTTTCCGAAAGGACAATGACATCAAAATTGGCATTTGGCTCATTTAGTAATATTAAAAGGTCGTGAAAATTCTATTTTATGCTTCTTATGTTCAAATGAATTATTCTGAATTGGTCTAAATTTGGGCTAATTAACATACTATATTACATTCCCTGACTGAATTAATTTCAAAAGTTTCAATGTCATCGTGATCTACAATAAGTAATACGTTGTCGATGAATTCATTATATCTAGATAGTGAACTGAATACTACTAGAATTTTCAATTTACTTTGACTATATTAGGAGTCTAGATTCTAGGTCAGAATCGCATAGAATTATATATATCTATGTATTTTACTATTTTAATTTTTTCTTATAGAAATATTAAAATTTTTCATCCATACGAATTTGAAATGATTCTGTAGATATTTTAGCTTATATACAATAGTATAGTATGGCTTTAAAAGTTTTTGTCAAGTGAGTATTTATGAAGAGTCTGTTATTCGGAAAGCTGTTGTGGTTTTTATCAGCTGTGTGATTTACTCTCTTATTTCTAGTCTCCTGTAGCTAAGCTTCGTGATTAGCTGTTGAGTTTATTCTTCCAATTATAGATTTTGGGGTATCTCCTCGTGTTTTGTTTGATTTCCGTGTAACTGAAGTGGACATTGTATTTAGTAGAATTTGCAGCGCATGCAGGAGACAGGTAGCATAAAGGCGGACAATGCTCTAAATACAGTAGAGCCGCAGTTATCCGAGCCCCGACTAACCGAGTTCCGGTTTAACCGAGGTATTCTACTGCTACGGTATTACTTGGTAAATTACGTACAGTACGTAATTGCATAATGATAAAGTTTAATGTCAGGTATTTTACTACTTTGCTACGTATAATAAATAAATACATATACAGTTCTGTATTTAAATAAAAATTGAATGTACTGTGTATGTCTTCTACACAGCGCAGTGTGAGATCACTATCAATGATGACTAAACTACAGAGAATCGGCGCACGAAGGAATGAAGGGGAGGGCGCTGTAAACAAAAATAAAACTCTCTTTGTTTGCCGAAGGCACTGCGCAGCTTTATCCGAGTTCTTATTCATTTTACCACACGTTTCCTTCTTGATTGTTTATAGAGTCCGTGTTATCCGAGTTTTTGCTTATCCGAGGTATTCTCGGTCCACAGTACCTCGGATAACCGAGGCTCTACTGTATGACACTTTTGCCGGTCGGTTTATATTAATTTTTTATATAATGTTGATAGAATACTCCTGAGTCTCACGACATAGTGCTGTAAAGACTTTATTCAACATTTGCTTTATTTTTGATATTTTACAGGAACGATTGTAAGACAGTTGAACTTTTAGGGACACCCTGTATACAATTTCTGCATTATCTAATAAATCTAAGTGCGTGTTTATTCTATAATCAATTCGTAATCATGCGTAAATGGATACGCGAAAACCAACACTTCCTCTGCTCAACTCGTAAAGCCGATTCGATTTAATAAAAGATGTAAATCATTCCACTTTTACGGTATTAAACCTTATGGTCCATTTCCAGACAGATGTTGGCTAAGTCGTCAAAAGTTTATCAAAGATTGTATTTCATTGCATAACACTCTTGGCTACAGCCAAATATTAAGCCAGTAACAGTAACGCGCAACTCTTTGTGCAAAACGGCCGCATAATTTAATAATTTGGTCACCACATTACGAGTATTTATGCATTGGATTGTATTGTAGTATTTTTATTTCCTCGATTAATTTTTGTGATCGAATTTGTTGAACAAACTTTCGCTAAATCCAGTTTAAATCTTTATTTACAAAGACTGGCAAGAAACTTTCGTAAATTGTTCGTAATAATCTGCGAATTTTGGTGAATACTTTTTTGGCAACTATCCGCACTCGATTAATTCGAGTTCGGTTTTGAAAATTACACATTTTTGGATCCATAGATTAGTTCCATTCTAACAAGAGTCATCGACGGTGGGATGACGCTAATTTCCAATATGAGACCTTAATCAGAATCTTTGGCCTAAACCTTCACTAAATATAACTCGACATCCAAAATCTGTGAACAGCCCATAAGGCCCATCTTGGCTGCTTGCAACCACTTACCACAATGTACAAGCCGACCTGTAGAATCAAGATGACAGCGATTTTACGCGATCGTAGGACTCTAACGGGTTTGAAAGCGTTCACGCATCGAATTCATAAACCCGATTGTTATTTACACGAGAAACATATTTACGCTTCGGTACGCTTCGTCAGCTAACAAGTTACGCATTGTTATAAACCCGTTTGCTGTTTACACGGAACAGGTATCGCACATTTGACGCGCCCAACTGGTTTACGCGTCACCTGTATTAGAAACTTTATAGAGGAACGTATTCGGGTTGACTCAGTATCAGTACATTATTCCACACATTGTGCAATATGCTCATGTTACATACTTGCAATTTGTGGATTTTTCTGAGTTCAATCTTATGTTGTTCTACAAGGCAATTGCTCAATTGCATATTTTGCACTTTCTACAGTGAGTCAATATTTTGTGGTTTTTACATGTTAGATCATCCAGCCTTTAGACAGTCAATTATACTGCGCATTAGACCGTCAATTAGACATAGCATTAGACCGTCCATTAGAGCGCCCGTTAGGCCACATATCAACGCAGCTATTTGATTTTTATAATGATGCCATAGATCTTATTAAGATATAGGATATGGTAGGGTATGATAGACATTATTTTATGACAAACGAAATAAAATATGTACATGTAGATATATTGTACTTGTATACATTTTATTTTATATCATATATACATAAATTTGTACGATAAAAATATCTAAAAAGACGCTCGAGCTAATATATTATACCCTTTGGTAAGTAATAAAATTATCAGTCAATCAATTGAAGGGGCAAGTGGATAAAGGTGATATGTGACAATTTCCGAAAAATCCTCTTTTAATAATGCACAACAATGATATGTCCTACTGTGTCATATACACTTTTTATATTGAGTAACATTCATTTAGTTTCCTCAAAACCGAGATGATAAAGGTGATTTGCAACATAATTGTTTAAGGCAATCACCGGAAAGAAGGACGCCATCACCTTTCTTCAATGAAGTGCATAGCAGTTCTAGTACTTGTCACCATTTTCCTCTCATCAATAGGTAGATAACGTTACTCTTCTATTCTTTTTCGCGAAAAAAAATTGATTGCATTATACAGAAGATCAAACAAAAAAATAGTGCCCCACCATTGGATCAGAGAGGTCGTCACAACAAAAGAATTCAGAACCAGAATCTTAACATTATTCTCGCAGTATTAACCCAAGAAATACTTGTCTCCTTTGCTGAATATATTAAAAATGCATTCGTTGCATTTGAACAATTGTGAGTCTGAAAATACACCTCAACATTTTATGATTAAAATGTGTTCTTATGTCCAGATCTTCGAAATGGAGTATAATATACTTTGGCCCACCGAAAAGCGATACTTGTGGCACATGTGATTCAAATAATGATACAGATGAGCACAAGGAAACGTGTCCCTAGGTTTCGAACAGCAAAAAGTGGATCGTGCTAAGGCTAGAAATAGCAACAATATATGTTACCTCACTGTCGAACTTCAGCAGACCATGCCCCTTGCACATAGAGAATACCTATGGAGGAGCAATCCGCATATACTCAACACTTAACTATTTGAAGCAATTCCAGTCGTAAAAAGTAAAGAGAGAGACACACGCCCTCCACTGCGCAACACCCGCGCAGTCTATATAAAAGCACAGGAAGCACGCAAGATGTCATCCCCTCTCCTACTTTTCCAGTTGGAACAATAACATTCCAATCTGTCTCTCTGCCGCGGAACACCCGCCCGGTCCATATAGAGCAAAAGAGATGTCAAATTTCCATCCCCCTTCCTACTTCCTCACTTGTGCCGAATTGCTTAGTTTCTCTCGCTCTTTTTCACTTCCTCATATACTCTCTCTTCAAAGCCCTTGCATCTTGCAAGACTCACCACTAACGAAGCTTTCTTTTTGCGCCAAATGTGGTTCTACAACTTGGGGTTCCACATTATTTCCAATAATACGGAAAACAGAGTGTTTTGCACTCGGACCGAGCACATCGCCAATAGAGGAAGTGATGAAATTTATAGTTCTTTACTAACGCTGATCGAATTAGACGAAAGGTTCAAAGGGAAATACCATCTGATTATTTGGACAGATTCATGCGCAGGGCAAAACAAGAACTGGCAACTCATATAATAAGTCTATATCAACTGCTCAAGAGAACATTTTTTAAGTAATTGATCATAAATGCCCTCGATTCTTGTCCGAATGTGTGGCAGAATAGAGTAAGGATTGAGGAAGCATGCAAATATTTACAGCCCTAGAAAATGTTGTAAAATAATATTAAGCGCAAGCAGGAGCAATCAAGTAATCGATATCACGGAACACTTCAGAGATCTTAAACATATTGATTCAAAACAGCGTCTCCTTGACAGGAAGAAAGATTTATTAGGATTGAAAGTGCCATTCAGGGACCTCAGATGGCTTCGCGTCGACGAGTTCGGCCGCTATCTTTTCAAAAAATCGTTCTTAGAGAACTAATCCTTCAGAAAGGTGGAAGATCCAGAAGAAAGCAGTCTTAAAATACAACGCTTAAAGGAACATGCAGGTAGCTTTTCCGAAGAAAAGATGAAAGACCTCATATCTATGCCGGAAGAGTTCAAGTGGTATTATGAAAAAATTCTCGAAAATCATCAAATGGGAAAACAGGAATAACAAGAAACATTCTAAATCTTTGGAAAAACATTAGCAGATCGAAGAATGTATCAACAGAATATTGGGAAAAACATACTCTCAATTTTTTTTTACGTTCATTTAACTCACACCCTTTCAAATACATAAATAGAAACAAACAACAAACAAAGTTCAATTATTTCAAGCAATCAAAGTTGGCCTTACTCCATTCCCTTTCAGAAAATTTAACCTCTCCTAGAATGAAATTCTGTCAACGGATAAAGGTGACATGTACATTCAAATTTCAAAACTTTCAAAATATGAAAATGACAAGATGAACACCTATAGACTAGAAAATGGTGGCTAACAAGAGAATATATTCCCGTTATAGAACACTAAAAATACAAAGACAGAAAAAGTAACAGCTTGAAAACTTTGAGGGCATTATTCTCAATGTTTGAAAATTTTCACATACCGCCTTCATTCACTTGCCCCTGCAATTAATCTTTGAATTCAAAATAAACACCTTAAAACCATAAATTTAGCACAACAGAAACCTTAATGACAGATTTTGTGTTCAGGCATTATGCACTTGGAAATTATGTACGAGTACATGGGGACTATGTATTTGGAGATTTTGTACTCGGGGAGTTTTCTCCATTTGGGTATTTTATGATTGGGGATTTTGTAAGGTTCACCTCCGTCTCACCTTAACTTACTAATTAAAAAATACATATATTTACAAAACAGCAAACTCTGAAGCATAATCCATACTGCTATTATATTTAAGAGGCGGAATAAGGACAAATGTCCTTACTTAAGCCAACTTGAAATCTCTTTGAAGTTAATACATACAATCTTTCATGCGATACTTGGTAACCCAATTTTATAGATCATTAATTTCAACTTAATTCCTCGGGAAAAACCGTGAGTAAAACGCAATTTTTTTAATTGCATTCCGTTTCTCTTTATAATTTTTATTACATAAACGGCTCAGATATTAAGATGATTATATTACTATCGGTATCAAACTAGCAGTCCTTGTGGTCCTAATACGACCCACCACCCACCTTCTTTATCTATTTATCGGTATCAAGCATATTATCAACCTTTCTTATATGAGTAACACGTCCAGAAAAAAAGATCACAAACTCCCTCATTTAATTGTAACCATAATACAAACATGTGTTAATAATTCATTAAGGAAAATCATGTTTCATAAATAAAGCAGGCTACTACTTGGATACGTTCTATTAAACATGCATACAAAGTTGAAGCTGCTTAATATTTATATAAAAGGCAGCATTATCTTGTTGTAATCATAAAATTAGCCAGGACATGTTTAAGACCCACATACCCCACCATACAAGAATTAACAGGCTGTCTCTTTCAAGCACAAGTATATTTATGATGCAGCCATCCAACTTTTCTGCCTTTAGCGATAATCATGTGCATTGAAAAATTCACATGCGAATTGAAGTTGGATTAGCAATATTCAGTGACTAGAACCGCCACCATGCAAGCAGAACCTCTTAAATTGCAAGTAGCCGGCAATTAGCACATGGAAATATACAATGTAAGAATACTACTTTGCCTTAACCCCTAGCGGGGCATAGCGCGTCAACTACTCCTGCGCGCCATCGTACTCTGTTCTGGGCAATGGGGCGCAACTCCCCAAAAGACTTACCCAATACCTGACACTCCTTTGCCACAGATCGACGCCATGTGATTCGAGGACCCCATCTTGGTCGGCCTTGGTTGGAAATGGGGTTCCATTTCATGGCATGCAAAGCAATGCAGTTATCACTCTTCCGCAATGTGTGACCTATCCACTGCCATTTTCGCCTGCGTATCAATTCGTCGATTGGCATCTGACCCGTACGCCGACTTAGCTCTTCATTTGATATTGTTTCGGGCCAGAAAATTCTAAAAATTCGACGAAGACATGAGTTGACGAAAACTTGCAGCTTTCTGGTAACTCCTACGGAAACTTTCCATGTACTGCTCCCATACAAAAGTACTGATAGTACCAGGGAACGAAACAGGCCCAGCTTGGTCTTGATGCTGAGATAACTGCCCTGCCAGATTTTGGACAGCATGCCGTATGCACGTTTAGCCTGGTTGATACGACGAGCGATGTCCTGCTCCGTACCACCATTTTCGGCAACAATGCTACCCAGGTAGACGAAGTTGTCCACCTTCTCCACAGGCTGCCCATTAATATTGATGGCAATAGATGTCGGATTTCTTTTTCGCAACGACGGGCTAAGAACCTTGGTCTTGTTGGTATTAATCTTTAGCCCAACCTTGCTTGCTTCCCTCTCGAGATCTAACGCCATTGCGGACAGATCCATGATTTTGTGGGAGAGTAGGCATATGTCGTCAGCGTAGTCAAGATGTTGTAGATAAGATGTCAAAGTCCATTGAATTCCTCTGTCGAGTCCGGATAGGGCTGCATGCAACACATCGCCGATCACAATGAGGAATAGGATCGGTGAGAGGATGCACCCCTGCCGAACTCCACTGCGAATCTCAAAGTCCCCCGACACCTTACCTTTATGCAGAACGCGACATTTCGCGCCGTCATAGGTTGCCTTAATAATAGCCACAAGCTTCTCAGGGATGCCTCTCCTGCGCAAGGCCGCCCATATAGAATCCCGGTTCACACTATCGAAAGCCTTTTCGAAATCGATGAAAAGCAAGTGAAGCGGAGAATCGTATTCAGCGCATTGCTCGATGATGATTCGCAAGGTGTTAATGTGATCGACACAGGAGAATCCGGATCGAAAGCCAGCCTGCTCTTCATCAATTGTGCTTTCTAAGTGGGCCTTTAGTCTTTCCAGGACGATTTTAGCTATTATCTTGGCAACGGCAGGAAGCACACAAATGCCTCTCCAATTATTACAGTCTGTGAGGCTACCCTTCTTTGGAAGTTTGATGATCAAACCTTCCTTCCACTCAGTGGGAAAGGTCTCTGTATTCCACGCTTTATCAACAAGTGGGTGCAGCAAATCGGCAGTTATGCTTGGGGCTGCTTGATAAAGTTCGGCAGGGATGCCGTCAAGTCCGGTGGCCTTTCCTCGTTTTAGTGCAATAATTGCAGTGACTATTTCCTCTTTAGTCGGGGCAGTGGACCGTATACGCACATTTTGATGGTTAGCTAAATTATCTATATGAGGGGAAACTTCACCAGAGGTTACACGGTTCAAGACCGCGGCGAAGTGTTCTTTCCACCGCCTCATTTGATCTTCTTCCAAGATAAGTAGCTTTCCATCAGTATCTTTCACCGGATGTTGGCAGGAGTTACGACCACCTGTAAACTCCTTGATGACACCGTATACGGCGTTTAAGTTGTTACTTCTAGCGGCTTCTTCTGCTGACGCTAAAAGAGAATTGGCATAAACTCTTTTATCGCGTCGCACACTACGCTGAACTTCTCGAGCTTTCTGACGGCAAAGGAGTTCGATGCTGCTTCGATTGTCGTCTGAGGCTGCAGCCAAACGAACTTTCAGCTCCTTTCTTTCAACAATCCGCTTCCATGAAGCGTCGGACATCCAGGGCTTATTCCGGCAATCCGGGTTTGGGCCAAGGATGGTATTTGCGCCATCAATGTACGCATTTTTTATGGCATCCCAGTTTTCGTTTATGTCAATGTAAGAATGTATGGATATGATTGGTTGTCATAAATGGCTGAAAAAATACTTACGCACGAGCTTCGCTGATGGATATATTATCCAGGAAAATCGTTAAGGTAACTCCACATGCTAGGTACTCGGCGAGTATTGATACGCATACCTTCCTTCGTAAATCGAGTCATTTAGTGGGGAGAATATAAAATAGAGTCCTCTTGTAAGTATCACCATACACAGTCGAACTTCAACTCGAACTCGATCACGAACCTGGTACAAATGTCCTAGAAATAGATCAAGACACACACTTCACATAAACCCGAAGAAAACCGGTTCACTTATACCATGTTCGAGTTCAACTTAGAGTTCAACAGTGTATGGTGGCACTAACGTTGGTGTTACGTTCTGTTGTAGGCATGGAGGAAATATATGTATTAATTATTTCCTCCATGGTTGTTAGGCATTTCTACTGTACAGTATACACTTGCCACGAACTATTGCTACTTCTTCCTTGGAACAATAGTTGCAGTTATAGATCAGTGGTGATATCCCAGGAATTATAAGCCGATGGAAGGGGCATCGATAAGCAATCGATGCGCCTTCGAGATACGTGTTCCCCGGAGCGATCATCGCTCCACAAAGATTGAATTTCTATTTGAGTAGCGCTTAGCAATTTTCTCCGATGCGTCGGTGCACTTTTCACTATCAAATTTCCTTCTACTTGATAACCCTTCGTATATAAAACCAAAAACAAACTGTTTAACTATGTGTTTGGCAGCCATGCAAACCAAAATTTTAACTGGGTCAAAAATGAATGATGAAAACTTGTTCAACTGCCTATATATTTTTATCTAAGATAGATAGATTATTATTCCAGCTCCAATTGTATTCTAGTTATTTAAAGTTATTAAAGATATGACAATGCTTGTTTTACCGCAATGTCAATGGCACCCCCACATCACAGGGAAAATAATAATTGCCTGGCATGCTGTAGAAGGCAACTAAAAAGTACAGGATGTGTACCCAGCAACTTGCATAATCCGAAACATTAACTATGCTTTGGATAAGGACTGACTCACCGGTTGCGGCTTTTGACTATTGTTCAATGACAAAGATTGGTTTCTGCGATGTGTGTTCTCTCCTGAACAAACAATCAGAAGGTGCAATAACGCACGATTTCTTCAATTAGACAGCGAATTTCAGCAGTATAGATTAAAGATCTAAGGAGTTAGTGAGATAAGATAGTGGAGCAGTGAAGTATTTAAATCTCCAACGCGTAGCACTGTAATATTGTACTCCGGTAAAGCTACCGGTTGTGCTCGTGAGTCAAGTGTAGGGCTCCTTTTAACCAGAGCCGCATGAAGCTGTTGCTTATCCTGGGATACGGTGTCTGACATAATCCTGACCACCAGGTTTCGGACCAAAATAAGAAACGTCATTATTGTACAATGCTGCGCTCCAACTGAACCCGCCATTGTCGTGGCGAAAGACTTCTTCTACGAACAACTTAACGCCGTCCAAAGCAGAACACTCAAAGATGATAATAGCCATGTTCTTTTCATCCGGACGAAAATGCATTCACCAACACAAAACGAATGATCGGTCTATGATCCAGGTCTCGTATTGAATGACATCTGGATCAAAGCAGAAAGTAAATTAGTTGAATGTCAACTTTTTATCGGCAACTCGCCCTATACCTTTCTCTAATGAGTCCGGAATCCACCCACGGCGAATTATCTGTATGGTGGGAGTTTAAGTTCGCTTGTCATGTCGTTCGATTCTGAAAGTGGGTGCTGACAACGATGGTCTCCGGTATGTGATGGGAAGACACGGTTCTGGTGATTGTAATGACAATTTACAGATTTGTAGAGTTTAACAACTTTCACAATCTCTTCATCTGTGGTACCATGTTTAAGCATAAGGACTGCCACAAAATCGGTTTGTCCTCTGCTGATTGGTATAGGTATTAGGTATTGATTACCCCCAACAATTGTGTCAAATTTCAAAATACACGATTTTGTTTTGCTAATCAAGCCTTTTCGGACTTCTTAGCCTGGACTAATAACCTTTACGGAAAACTTTTGTAGTGAAAGACAAACCACTGGTCGACTTTATTCTCCGTTCAACGATACAATTTCAGGTGAGATATATCCACACCTTTGGTAACTTGTGCCATGTTTATTGTTTATAGTTCGTTGTTGGAATGTTCCACATTGTTCCGCAGGTCAATAAAATTGCGTCACTTCCTTTGGCAATACATTCAGGTATGAGGTGCAGTGTATTTAGTTATGACCATGAATTGTTTTTGACTTTTATTATGCCGGTATTTTTGCGAATTTTACTACACAGTGCTTTTTGTATATGTAGTACATTATATAAGGTGTGTAAATGATACACGTGAAAGAAGCATAACCCGGCTGTGTGTCATACACTGCCACTCAACTGAATGGGTTCAGCGTTTATGTAAAACTCAAATGACTTTATTTTTCCAACCAACAGGCGGATTTCAGTGAATTAAATTTTATGTATACAGGGATCAATTGTCAATAAAATATCAGAGTTTGTGATCTCAATTTTGCATTGTTATATTTCTTTTGGAACATTCCTGTTTCGCGAATATTAGGAGAATTCTCTCTATTCAATTTAGAGAGAATTCTTGAAATTCCTTCATTGCAGCATTTCCGCTAGAGGTAGTCCATTTCCGCTTAGGTCGTAGGAGCCTCGAACCCACTCGGGGGGATTTGTAGGTCCTAAAGCGGAAGTTTTTGGGTTATGTGAAAGTTCTCTCTAATCAAATAGAGAGAATTCTCCTAATTTTTCCGAAACAGGAATGTTCCTTTCTTTATTTTTTTTAATTAACAAAAAGTGCCAATTCCTTTAGGTCAACTGAATAGGTTCACTAATAATATATTAAAAAAATGATAAAGTGTAAATTCACAGCTTTTGTTTTTTTTTTTTAAATAACTATTGATACACTTGAAATTTAATTTCGTATTGCGTACTCCCTGCTTTTTTCAGAATAATTACCAAAGAGCTATAGTACAGTTTCCGTATTATCAAATTGTTGCCCCCACTCATATACCCTTCGGGACAAGTATACGAGTATTTCGGTTAAGGTAGTATAGGAGCCACCCAAGCAATTTGACATTTTAATCCTTAATCGACGGTTTTACTATCCTGGCAGTATCAATGGGAGTACTGATAGTTTAGTTTAATCGTGGGAAACATTATATAGAAAAAAAAACTGATGTGAAAATCTAAAAATATTTTTTAATAAAAGGCGGTTATATAACTATGTGGGGTACCCCCCGAAAAGGCAATGTTTTTCTAGCTCGCATACTTCCCGTTTTATAAGAAACGATTTCATAACATAGTGCGAATATTTGCAACAATGTCCGATCCATCCACCCCAATAAAGTAAAAAAGTGAAATGCATGCGAACAAATGTCTACTTCGTTTTTTAACACGCGCTTTGTGGACATTCGTCACAACAGTTTGTACGCTTACTTGAAGCCTAAATTGAATTGGTCTGGCTTTGTTTAGGTGTACTCGTTAGGGTTACCAACTCGCGACTGCGGGTTTTGTAGAGGATCTAAGGGTCCCCGGGCTATAAATCGATTTCTCCGGGTTTAAGGCCAAACCGCTCAGAGCTATACTAAGCTTTACTTCCTTAGGTGAATGTTTATATTAAGCTTTCTTTCTAAGCTGAAGTTGATTGGGCAAGTGAGATTGTCGCTGAAAAGGCAACAAATCATTCCGTAGTTCAATCGTTGGCGTGCACTTCTAGTATTTTTCGCAGTTCCTTAAAACTTTCTGCAACACCCATAGGACCGTTTTCACAATGTCTGGTTAAAATTTATCCTATAGATAAACACTAAACAGCACCCATCCTCCCGTTAAAAATTTATCGGACGAATGTTCCATACAGGTGATATGGGTTGCTGAGATTTTGACAGCAAAAACTGTTTACGTTTGCACATTCAAATGAGATGATTAAACTGGCCACAAAGGACAGAAGTTCTAGAAATTCATTCGATGGAAGAGGATTTGAAACAAACTCAGCCGCAAACTAATAGTTATAGACAGTACAGATGTAGAGGTAGAATAAACATAGACGACAGTATTCCGCTAAGAAAATCAGCTGATTTTCTACTGCATTAGCTGAGCCTTCTAACGGGCCATACTCGGTTACTATATTGCAGTCATGTATACGGATATACAGGGTGGCGAAGAGAAACGGAAAATTTTCAAATAATTGAAAAAAAACGAAGAATACTTGCAAAACTTTATTTGATCCTGAAAATGCGTTCTACATTAGTGGAAATTTCATTAGGCATCACTTTGTTCAAATTATGTCGGTTAAATATTGTCCATTTCGCTGTACGCATTTGGTAAGACGATTATAAAGATATTGCATAGCGCGACGCTATGCGTTCTCTGGAATGTTGGCGATGTTTTCTTCAACATGAGTCTTCAAGTAGGCAAGGTTTATTGGTCTAGTCTGTACAACGCTCTGCAGATTTTCCATAAAAACTAGTTATAAACTAAGACTACCGATGTTCACTGCTGCCATAGACTATCAGACAGTATATGAGGTGGGTCCATTCTGTTGAAACCAGGTGAGCTTACTGCTAAAATTTGAAAGAGAATAGGGCCCAACATTTTAATAGCATGACACCATTTCAGCAATTCGAACTCGCAGCAACCGCACGATCCAGACCACTCCATTGCAACTAAATTTCCTTCACTACTCGACAGTTTGGCGTTTTCCCTCTATATAGGTATATTGTACACCTGCAGGGCTGCCAATGCCAACTTTATTTTTTCCCGTTTCTCTGTACCACCCTGTACAAAGAAGCAAGATTAGTAAATCTGCCTACCTTGTCCTATTCCTTAAAAAGAATTCTATATCTATATCTATATTCTATTAACTTTAGTATTTATATAGAGACGGTTCATTCCGCTTTTTGGCACATAAAATGCCATAAATCCACTCTTAATATGTCGTAGTTCCATGCGTGATGTAACTTATGAAACACCATAAGAAATAGTAGGTGCGTTCTTTTGCAGCTATTCAGGTCAAGGGTAATTAACCCGAGCTTTTGTGCAAAAAAAAACCATGTTTCTAACCAGTGGCGCAACCACGGGGGGCTAGGGGGGCTAAGGGGGCTAAAGCCCCCCCCCCCCCCCCCCCCGCCCTCGAGAGCAAAAAAAAGGCATTTAAAACATAGGCTCTAGCTTCATTCTATCGAAATTTATCGTGCGAACCGACAGACAGACATGGCTAAATCGAATCAGGAGGTGACCCTGATCATTTGTATATAGGTATATACATTGCTATACCTTCGGAGCCTCCTTTAAGGTGTTACATATTTTCGTCGTGACTAAGACATCCTAAAAGTCTAGGGTATAAAAATGGAGTAGATACAAAAATTGTTAAGGGAAAATCTGGCACCCGGATAGCTCAATGGTTTCCTTCTAAAGGCGACCATACTCTTCAGGTGCTGCCAGAGACGGAAGGGGTCGACAACTCGACCAGGTGACTATTGAAAGTCATGCGATTCATTACAGTTGTTGAACATTTATAAGAAATATATAAACATTTTTGAATGACGAACGACACAGCCATACAATACTCCGTTAATTTGTCTTAGCCCCCCCCCCCCCCCCCCCCAGGCCATATTTCTGGTTGCGCCACTGTATCTAACCCATACAGGGTACACGCATGTATTTGACATGAAATGGATTTTGTCTCATTTAACGTTTGGATTTTAAAAGCAAACTTCATTCTATTACATCATGAGCAAGCATTGAAATGCAACTGTGATAGAGAACAAACCAATTGAGTTTCCTAATATTGAATCTAATCGAAGTGAAACGAGGTGAAAGCAGAGTGGAACGAACGAACTTCTTCTAACAACCGCTAGATGCGTCCTAAATAAAAGTTCTACTTGTGCGCTATCCAGGTCAGAAGCGGCCCTCGATAAATTACTGAATTAAGCGCTAACCCATATAGGGTCGCACTGTTGTTGTATAGCGTGTTACTTCACTGACCTATACAGGTTAAGAAAAGCAAAAAAACGCGCCTAGTAATATTTACGATAGTATATACGAAAACGTGCTTATCTCACCCGTCTTCCGTATTTAGTTAGTTTTAGATAGTTATCTATTCACAATAGATTCGTACTGCCTTAAGCGGAAATTAACGCAGTCCACAAGTAGATTACCGCTTTGAATTATAGTGTGAAAACGTTTGGAACCGGTAATCTACTCTATGGGCTCATACGCAAAATTTAATTTTTGATGCAGCTCTAGCCTGACGTGATCGGTAGCCATGAGGTCTCACTTTACTATGCTCAAATAGATAATTCAGGGGTTCATTTTCCCTGCGCGTTAATAAAACAAGAAAACTACCTGTGGTTACTATTAGAACTCCCACAGCGTTTCAATCTTATCAGTATATGACAGTTATACAGGAAGGAGGCATATGCTAGCAACTACATGATCCGAACGTTAACTAGGGATTTTTGATGCATTCGTGCATGTCTGGAGTGGTTGTAGTCTGCCTTTCACAATTATTATTTAAAAAAAAAAACATAAACAACATGTGCTGTCAATAATGTACATAGGTGAGTTTGACTTTTTTATTATAAAAAAAAATCGACCGCCACCAAACAGATCTCCGGATCAGATCTGCCGAAGAGCTGGTAACCCTAGTACTCGTATTACGGCTATTTTCATACGTTCTTTGTTCCGTGACAAGATGAAAAAAGTTAAATGTAATTGCTTGACGCCGCGCCGGTACGTGATACATATCGTGATTCGAAGGTTGAAAAGAAGTTGAACAGGTTCATGAATGTGATCTGCGCTAAACGAAAAGGTAATATCTATACCAGCATTTCTTTAAGATACGAGTATTCCTGTGCATTTAATACATACATATATAAATTTACCAAGAGTCGTAATAAAACATCGCCTCACAGCAGGCACCAGGGGTTTCACATTTAAAGCATAAAACTCTTGAATATGTGGATCACTAGGTTTACTGGCTTTGGCTTCTTAATATCTTCGAACATAGGAGTACTTAAAATAACTCCTTACACGTGCCTTTTGTAAATTATTGCTGTCAATAAAAAGTGAATAATGTATTTGAGACAAAAAATAGAGCTATATCCCATGAACTTGATTCGTTGTTTTCATACGGAATGGATTTGCTTTGCGGTTTACTGTTTTATTTATGTGTGTATGTATTTGAAAACAGATATCTTTTAATCATAGAGAATAACTATGGAGGAGCAATCCACATATACTCAACACTAAACTACTTGAAGCAATTCCAGTCGTAAAAAGTAAACAGAGAAACTCACGCCCTCCACTGCGCAACACCCGCGCAGTCTATATAAAAGCACAGGAAGCACGCAAGATGTCATCCCCTCTCCTACTTTTCCAATTGGAACAATAACATTCCAGTCTGTCTCTCTGCCGCGGAACACCCGCCCGGTCCATATAGACCAAAAGAGATGTCAAATTTCCATCCCCCTTCCTACTTCCTCACTTGTGCCGAATTGCTTCGTTTCTCTCGCTCTTTTTCACTTCCTCATATACTCTCTCTTCAAAGCTTTTAATAAAGCCAGCACGTATCAATGACGCGCATCGGCAATCGTGAGTTTTCGATCGCCACTCTACGATTCTACATCTAGAGAAACGTAGGTTTAATTCTCGGCGCGTCAATAAAAACTACCTGTAGATAAAACAAGAACTCCCACAGCGTTCCGAGCTTGCCAGTTAAAAAAAGCTCGGATAGAAGGTGCATGCTAGCAACTACACCATCCGAAAAATATGCTATTGGAACGTCAACATCACAGCCACCAATCTCAACCCCCACATGGGGGGAGGGAATGTTCACTGTAGAGTTGGGGAAAATGCACAGGTACGCGAAGCACGGAACCAAAGGGCAAGAATAAGAATGACTGTTGCGAGAAACGCTGAATCAACAGTGCGATCAAATCAACGGAGAGAGTGTTTCAAATGGGAAGATGGAAAAAGTCTGTGTGCATATACTGCCACGCCCGGAATGTGCTGTTGAAATGGAAAAGTTCAACTGGCCCCTACTATGGAGCCACCAGAAGCGCTTTCAAAATATTGTGGACGAGATCCCCTATCAAAACATTTTCTCTGAAATAGCAGGGAGTACAAGCTAGGTTCCAAATGACATCGTGCGAGGCAAAAAGAGTTGTTATCTTGAGTAAATTCATGTCAACATTTAAAGTCTACAAATGTTATCTCAAATATACGATAATTGTCTATAGAAACGAGCTAGCGACTTGACATTTTGGTCAACTGTTTGTAGGGTGGGTTAGTTAGGTGGTTTGAACACGAATCAAGATGAGGCCTGCATCACCTACAAGGGTTCCATCATCGTAACCTCATCGGGTAACTCCTTTTGAAACTGACCATATATGAAACACACCTTTCATGGATATATTATTATTTGCCCTGACCTCTAGTGGGGCTTAGCGAGTCAACTATTCTCAAGTGGCTTACTTGACGTCTCATTAGCATAAACTAGTATCAGACGATGTATGTTTCTGGCATGTACCTCCTGCCGATTTAGCCGCATACCTGCGACAATTCGGGAAAGTTTGGGGCTTATTGTTACGCCCCACACCACAGCGGAAAACAAAACAAACATCCATGAACACAACACGTCGACGGGACCTGAACCTGCGCGAACATGCTTAGCAGCTGGATACCGAGACAGGAATATTGCAATCTTTACAGACAGCCAGGCGGCCATAACAGCATTAATTAACTTCTCCGTCTCGTCGAAATTGGTGCTTAGTGGTCGTGAAGTCTTGGGTCCCCGGACACGCCGGTATCCCAGGAAACGAAACAGCCGACGAGTTGACCAGGGGAGCTTCTGCAACCCCATTCGTCGGTCCAAAGCCATACTGTGAAGTCCCCTTGTGTAGTGTACGACGACACATCAGGCAATGGGAGCACTCTGTAACCATCGCGCACTGGGACAATACCCCTGGTCTCAGACAGGCAAACCTGTTTATAGTTAGCCACTCGCGCAAGCGTATCCTTGAGCTGCTAAGATTATGCAGAAACCGGGTGAGAATTATTTGCGGGTCACGGGTCATTTCACCTTGAGGGTTCATCTACATAGAATGAGAATTGTCTCCAACCAAAGCTATCGCTTCTGTGAGAGCGAAGATGAGACTTCTTAGCACATTCTCTGTGACTGTGACGCACTTTCAAATCACTAATCTGCATAGACTCCGGGGTGTAGAACAATAGACCTCCAGGTCGCAGTGCTAGTCTAATCTAATTTAATCAAATCTAATCTAAGTTAATAGAGATGTATGAATGCCCCATCAGGTATATTAATTAATTTACACCAATGGAAATAATCGTCAACTGAAAGTGTATTCGGTAATGTCCGGTGGCGCTATTGGCGCAAAATTACATCCGAAGATGGCTACCATCAACCAAATCATAGGCAAAATGAGTCTTCTAAACTCATAGAAAAAAATTTTAACTCGCGTCTTTATTCTCATATTCATTTTTCAATGAATGAGGCGTTATCAAGCTAAAACTGCTAAGCTATTGTATAAAAGCATACCTAGTGTATATTAGAATTAACCAAATCTCCCAGTCCGCATAGCGCAGGCAAGTTCGTCTTCTATGCACTGGGCCCCAGTTTGATTCCTACTGAATGCAGTAGTCTTCGGTAGAGGAAGGGGATTTACGTGTCCGGCTATAAGCCATTTACGTGTCCGGTAGAGTCAGAAATATTCTCAACAAGTTAAATATATTATCTTGTAATTTAATTATTCATTATACAAGAACATCAATCAATTCGCGCATAGAAAGTAATCTCCGCATACATTTCGAAAAAAAAAAATGTAACATAAAAGTGTTCAAATAATAAATTATACTTATTGCAGAAACACGAGTCCAAATCGAGAATCTATTTGCAGTCGGTTGCTCGTAGCGTGTACATTTTGTCTAATGTTACACTCATCACAGGTGCTAATATTAAACAAATTATAGAAACTTTGAATCTAAATTTATGAGAAAGCAAATGGTACAAAACAATACAACAAATTCATGCGTTATGTCTAGGGTGACCAACTGTACCGAAATTTCCGGTACAGTACCGAAATTTCGACCTCTTGTATCGTGTATCGAAGGGAAGCTCATTGTACATGGAAATATACCGAAAATCCATCATAAAAATATTTCGCTAGTGGTCGCATAGGTGATCCCAGACGATTGGCGCAGAAGGATCATCTGTCCCATCGACAAAAAGGGAGATAAACTTCGGTGTGAGAATTACAGAGGCATACGTACGTCCTAAAAAATAATGACGAAAGTTCTGGAGAATAGAATAAAACCGGACGCCGAACGAATCATTGGCGACTATCAAGGCGGTTTCAGACCTAGTCGCTCTACGACAGCTTTTTACGGTTAAGCTAATCCTGCAAAAGTGCTGGGAATACAACGTTGGCGTATACCAAATGTTTGTTGACTTTAAGCAAGCATACGACAGCATCCATCGTAATGTACTGTACAACATCATGCTGCAGTTTGTATACCAACAAAACTAGTACGACTAACAGGATCCAGAACAGGTTAACTGATCCTTTTGAAACACGCACTGGTTTGAAGCAGTGCAATGGACTGGCGCCAACACTCTTCAATCCAGCACTTGAATACGCCATTCGGGTAATGGATATGGACAACAGCGGAACGCTACTCATCAATTCGACACAATTGATATCATATGCAGACAACATCAACATCATGTCCCGAAAACCCGAAAAGTGACCGATACAGAAGAACTTCTGCATAATCTTGACACCGCTGCAAAAAGAGGTGGACTATAGTCCGCATCAGCGAGGACAAAACAAAAATAATGATGCAATCAAGAACCAGTATGCCAGCACCATCGAGCATCAACGTAGAGGACCTCAGCATCGAATTCGTAGACGACTTCACATACCTGGGCAGCAACCTGCCAAAGGACGCCAACGAAACTGACGAAATCAAGCGGCGGATAGCAAATACGACATTTTTCTCGGTCCTCCCCAAAATAAAATCGAAGCATGTGCACAGAAACACGAAGCTCCGCGGATACGAAACCATCATTCGACCAGTGCTATGCTATGGCTGCGAAACTTGGACCCTAACCCATGCCTCCGGAGAACTGCTAAGCACATTCGAACGGAAAGTCATTCGGTGAATTTTCGGAGCAGATTAGAACCGAGATAGATAACGCATCCGGTACAACCATGTGTTCTATGAAGTCTAGGTTGTTATATTCAAACTCGAATAGAAACCGTTTCAGAATGAAGGCCTGCAAACTGCCACCATTGAAGTATTCATTCTGAATTGGTTGGTACTGTCCTCGGTCCAGGATAAGTAGTATCGTATCGCGTTGTCATGTTTTCCAAACACCGCAAGAGCCCACACTTCGTTCAACGCCTTTTTAGGGTTTTGTATTAAAAACAAAACCCTTATGAAATCGGTCAAATGTCTGTCCGTCTGTCCGTCTGTCCGTCTGTCCGTCTGTCCATGAAATATCTCACGAACGGCTGAAGCTATATACATGAAATTTTGTGGAAGTATGTAGAATTATTATAATTCGCCGGAGAAAGCGATTCGTTGTAATAGGCTGACTTTAAGGGGATGTCCCCATAGAGGGGAAATGAAGGTCAAAATTTTTTTTTCATCTGGTATAGGCAAGTGGGATATCATGAGAAAGGTAACACCGAGTACATTTCATTTCCGGTATTTTCATCAAATTTGAAAAAAGGGGAAAAGAGATAGAGGGGAAAATATGTGATCCGAGTTTGTCCCCCCCCCCCCTTGCATTTCGATACCGTTATACTTAGAAATATGAAAATTTGCAGAAAAGCGGCATTTTACTAGTATAGAAAACCAAAAATCGTAGAATTTTGATATCTCATCAAAAAAGGTTAATAATAGTACATTTCTATAGTTGCAGTTAGCATAGCCCTGCACGTCTCAAGCACAGCCGAGGTCAAAAATATTGATGGCCAATGATAACCAACATCATTGTCAATAATATCTCTAAGTTTCATTACAATCACGTAATATTTAATAATATTACATTCATTTAAAGTTAGGCATTTTGACACTATCCACACAAAAATCACACCTACCGGCCTCATGGGTGTGAGTACTACTTTCATGTTGTTTTTCGTAGTGCGAATTGCAGTTATTTAATTAATCATTTTTGAAAGGGTAAAGATTATTTGGGGGCACTGCGTCGTAATTGGCAAACTTTACCGAGTGGAAGGGGGAGGGGTCCACATAGAGGTGAAATTAAGGTCAAATTTTCTTTTATCGACTGGTATAGGCAAGTGAGGTGTCGTGAGAAAGGTAATGTTGAGTACATTCCATTTTTTCGCATTCTCTTTAAATTTGTAGAAAGGTGAATAGTGAGGGAGGAGAAAATATTAGTTCGTAATTCCCCCCCCCCCCCCCCCCCCGTGGCATTTCGAGACTGTTAGAATTATGAAAACTTACAAGAAGGTGGGTTCCGAATAGCATATAAAATGGAAAATAATGGAATCTGTATATCTTCTCAGAATAGGTAAATAATAGCTTATTTCTGTAGTTACAGTTAGCACACCCCTGCATGCTTTAAACACTTTCTAGCTCAAAAGTACTGATGGCCAACGATAACCAACACCTTAGGGCTTAGGCAATAATATGCTCTAAGTTTCGTTACAATCACGTAATATGAATTGGCATGTAAAATGTAAGTGGGTAAGACATTTTAATTATGTTTTTTTTGTCCATCTGAGTGGTATCAAGAAGAGCAAGGAGCCGATATTTATATCCAAAAATAAGCGCTTGCTACAAAACCCTCGGATTGCGGGCGTAGCCCTCTATATTCCGGTTTCATTTTCTGTTGTTATCGCAAGCGCAAAGGAATAGGGGAAAATTCACACTTACTCAAAAGAACTTCCAGCAAAGGGCTTAATACTCTTTTTGATAGGGTAGACGTAACCGAATTAAGTCCTGATGAACTAAACCGAATTAGTCACACCTACAAGTGGCAAAACCGAATATGAATAGGCGAGGCGTTCTCTGGCTTTCTGCAGCAAACAGACTCACCTATTAGCGAAATTTCCACCAATTCCTTGGCATATCTGATGATATTCGAATCTTTCAACGCCAGACGTTTGGGCTCCTGGTGGCAAATCCGGCAAATCTTCGTCCGAAAATTTCACGAATTCAGTCTGTCACATGCTTGCTCGCGTTCGTGGGCACTTTTGACCGATTCCCTAACCCTTATAGTTAGGGAGCTGGTGGCCGTTTGGTTACGTTATAAGTACCAAAGCTAGAATTTTCACGATCGTTTCTTTGCAATACGAACACGAAAATGAGAAGTTTGACAAGCCTCCGAGGGATTTGAGTTTGGCTGCCGTAGAGGATAAAATTTACGAAAAACCCGCAGCACACAGCGATAATTAAATAGTTTAGTCTGTGGTGTGCGCGGTCTCATAAACCGCCGTGTGCTCTATTTTTCTGACTAAACTATTTAGTTTTTCTGCGAACTAGTAAGTTTGCCGTGTGTGCGGGCTCTCTATTGCATGCAGTATGAATGTACATTCTGTCAAAAAAGTACCAGGAATCAATCATTGAAAAAGCCTGCCCGACAGGATTGTCAATATTCTTTTTGTCGCTAAGTTGGCACAACTGTCCTCTATACTGTCACGGAGTTTGACAGTCATCTGTCATTTAGTTTGTTTACAGTACTCGATATTGTCAGT
This sequence comes from Chloromyia formosa, assembly GCA_964017055.1. Classification (NCBI taxonomy): domain Eukaryota; kingdom Metazoa; phylum Arthropoda; class Insecta; order Diptera; family Stratiomyidae; genus Chloromyia; species Chloromyia formosa. The sequence continues at coordinate 136,793,750 of OZ024813.1, forward strand.
TCATCTCAAATGTGTTTTGCAATTATTGCAATGGATGACATTATCGAACAAACAATTTGTCTTAAATTTTGCGTTGCAATTCCGACCCCACATTCATAAAACGCATTGTAACTGGTGATGAGACATGGGTTTACGAGTTTGACATGCAAACCAAACAGAATGGCGCCTTCCAACTGAGCCGAAACCGAATAAACCACGTCAAAGTCGATCAAAAGTCTAATGTTGACAGTTTTCTTTGATGACCGTGGTGTCATGCACTCAGAATTCTTGCCCGAAGGTCAGACGGTTAATAAAGAATATTATTTGGCGATTGAGAGACCAAGTTCATCGAAAAAATCAAGATTTGTGGAAAGAAAACTCTTGGCTTTTGCATCACGACAACGCACCAGCACATAAGGCTATCATTGTAAAGGAATTTATGACCAAAAACTCAACAAATACCATTGAACAACCGCCGTATTCACCTGATATGGCTCCGTCCGACTTTTCTGTCTTCCCGAAGCTGAAATTACAACTTCGAGGCACCCGCTTTCAGTCGATAGAAAACATAAAACTGAATTCGCTGTAATTCGCAAAACATATTTGAGATGAACTGACAATATCGAGAACTGTAAACAAACTAAATGACAGATGACTGTCCGTGACAGTATAGAGGACAGTTGTGCCAACTTAGCGACAAAAAGAATATTGACAATCCTGCCGGGCAGGCTTTTTTAATCATTGATTCCCGGAAGTTTTTTGACAGAATGTATAACGGAATCGGACCACTACGTCATATAACTGCCATAGGAATGACCGGTCCAAAACTCAATCTTTGTGAGAAAAACTTTTCTTCCTTCCTTAAATTTCATATTATTCAATAGTATCTTTCGCCAAATCACATCAAGTGATAGACATAATAAAACTATTGGATATACATATTTTTTCAGACTATTCATTATGAGATGACATTTATAAGTCTTCACCACCATTCAACTCGATCGAATTGAATCTCTGTTTCCTGATTCACTGATGACAGGCTGATACCCAATTGGCAAATAATCTATGCACATTATTACTTGTTTGAGGAATATTAGGAGTCCCGATACTAAACGAGCTACTTTCAAATTGTCCAATCCAAAACTCGAAAACACGAATTACCTAAAAAAACATACAGCATTGTTTCGTTTTGGAGATAAATATTATTTACTCGTATCCGTACATTTCGCAACCGAATCCAGTTCTGAACACAAGAATTGTGACCAATCATTGTCAATTTTAATTAAAGTCCCACACAAGTTGTTTTTTTTTTGTTTTGCATATTTTTTCAGCTGTTCAAGGCAAGCTATTCTGACTTATCACTTTTTAGTTAGATTGGATAAAAATGATCAGATAAAAAGGTGTCAGTAGTTCTTGTGTTTTTTAGACAAAAATAAATGAGCGTGTGTGTGAATATTCCCACAAAATGTAGGATCCATATCTTCGCGTAGATCAACTTTCTTAAACTACAGGTTGCGATCCGAAATGGAGTCGCCAAGCTAAATTTGGGGGACGCGAAATTTAGGGGACATACATTTTTTTAGGCCGATCCACTTGTTTTTCTCGAGATGCTCAGGATCCTTCCCAGTTTTAATAGGGCACTTTAATCAATACAGAGCTATAGTATTTTTTGTAAATTGGGCAAAAAGCTGGACTTTCCGAACAAAATCAAAAATTGTCACTCTTCCAATTATTAAATCCGATATTTGACCTCACTTTCTGAAACAACATAAAATTTCATATAAAACATTTTTTTTTCGGTTGCGAAAATCACCGTTACTTCAAAGATACCTCACTTCATATATGTATAAGATAATTACATATCAAAGTTGTTAAGAATAAAGTGGAGTGGATCATTGCGAGTCTAAGTTAAAACTACTCAAAATCGCTATTCTCTACCACACAAAAATAATCAGCTAGAAACCAATTCACCCTGTCGCTTGATTTCGTCCACACCATGGATTCCACTCATCAGGAGCTGCATTAATACTTGGGGGAAGCTGCTTGACCAAGCCAAGTTCGTATTCCGACCAAAATCGGATTACGTCCCTAAGTGTAATTCTTACACGATACACGGTATGTAGTGTGCATTACACGACACGAATACGAATTATCATTCAACGAAATTCCTATCTTATTTAACCACGCATAACCGCATATTCAAGTTATTAAAACTAAAGTGGCTGGGTCGGGCTGCTTCCCTCATGGATTAAGGCAGCTCCTGATGAGTCCGTGGTGTAGACGAAACCAAGCGACAGGATTTCTAGGCGATTATTTTTGTCTGGTAGTGGACAGCGAGGTTGAGTCATTTTGACTTAGACTTGCAACGACCCACTCCACTTTATTCTTAATCAGATAATAAGTTGATTCAGTTACAGAAAAATGGGCATGTTTGAGAAAAAGAAACGCCCCACAACACATAAAATATGTTTATAACCACAGTAACTTTTGATAAAAGGAAGCCAGCGAGTGGAAAATTTGGTCGAATATTTGCAGTAGGATGTTATTTGTTGGTACAAAAAGTGGGCGAATGGGGGATCAGACTAAAGGAAGTTAGTAAGTTAGTTATAGTTTGAGAATGGATATAAAATTGTTGTAAAAAAAGCTCACTCGTCATAAAATAACGCCTACCTTCTCTACAAAGGCTCCTTCATCGTAGCCTCATTGGCTACCTTCTGTTCAAACTGACCAAATAGAAACACACACTTTTAATGCATATGGTCGTTAAATATTTTTAGTTTCGATGTCACCACAAAGCGGCCAACGAAATCCGCATGTGGGCCTCGCATCCTACTGTTTCAATAGAAAAGTAATGTTTTTCAAGTGACGATTACACGTCTGCGTGATGTGAACTGCAAACGCAGCACTGCCTCGAGAGAAGCCTGCCCGCAGCACACAGCCATTGTGCAAAAGAGAGGTAGGATATACAATACATCACAAACATCTTCTCAAACTCAAACCGCATTTGGCACGATTCGCTTCAATACTTTTCAGGGATCGCACTGAAACTATTTTCGGGCGATCAAATTGTAATTTCAGCGAGAATCCACAAACCTAGCAATCCAACAAAACTTTTGTTTATCAGCTGTTTATGAACCAGAACTTTGACATTCAACAACGTGATTCCATATTTGGAGGAAAACACAAATAGCCGTGGAACATTCGCATTCCGCAGCTGCATGTTCCGCGACCGGTAGCGTAGTACATAGAGGTATCAGTCTCATGTCTGACTACCGGCATTTCGGGTTCGAATCCCGTCCACGACGACGTTCTTGGCCATGGATATTTCTGTTGTCTTCCCCCTGTGCGGCCGGGCGTAATAATAACCCACAGCATCTCTAGGCAGCTAAATGGGGAAGCAGGAGGTGCAACTGCAACTGTATTCTCCGAAACTAGTTTATGCCAACGGGATGTCAACTGGGCCACATGGAACAGTTGACGCGGTTTGCCCCACAAGGGGTTAGGGCAATTGAGTATGTTCCGCATGTGGAGCCAGCAGCATATTGCGGAATATATTCCGCACCTTGAAAAACACACCTTTAGTAAAGAGTAAGGTTCTTGGTTAATGGTTTATATTTGTTTCGCAACTGACCTAGTTCGACTCGTACTGTGACAATCTTGGCAGCCCTTCTACCTCACCTAACTGAGATATACACAATTCCATTTGTTAATAATTTATTTATTTTACACATTCAATACTACGAATTCTGAGTTTTAGAAGCAACAATAGACAATGGCAATTAAACTTCTCCGAAGAAAGCTTGACAAAAGATCACATACATGAAAATTTACATTAAATTTATCTGGAATTTTAATAATAGAACCATTTAATTCCCGCTTTTTGGCCCATGCCATATATTAATATTATGGAAGGGCATATAGTCCGACTCATGCTTTCTGTTTGTCCGTGGTCCGATCTTAACCGAATTTGGTATGTAGCTTCCTTGGGTGACCCTAAGCACGGCCCCGTCGCAGCTATTCCGGTTATAGACAGGAATAATGGTATATTCCGTTATGTTGCAATCCGAGTTTCCTGTCTAAGCCTTTTCTAAGTTCCTTTGTCCAGGCTTTTGTGGTGTTCCGATTTAAACCGAATTTGATATAGTACATTGCTTTCTTGGGTGATTCTTAGCCTCACCTAGTGATATTTTGGTGCTGGCGCAGGTGCGCGTCAGGAAAACAGACCTTTCTTGGTAATGAACTAATATCTAGACAAGATGGGTATCGTATCACTGGGGAAGTTGAGATGAATGCACTCACTAGATCAATGTTGAAGGCAGTTTGAGTCCTTTGGTCAGGAAAAAAGGACATTCTTGGCAAGAAAACTATATTTAGAAAAAAATGATTGGTTATAGGGCAAATATATTAAACTATTGTTCAAGGCATTTTTTTACAACTTAAAATCAAATGAATTACATGAAATGAAATGGGGCGGACCTAACGTGCCTATGTATATCATCGCTCTTTTTGTGCCATTTGTATAACGAAACATAAAGAAGAAATAATAAAATTTAATAAAAATATTCACGAGTAAATAAATGCAGAAACAACGATATTATATACGGTAAAATACGATAGAAAAACGATTGCTATTAGATAAAATAATCAGACTTAATTGAAGTGTTCAAAGTGCATAACATATATTGAAATGCATAGACAGAGTTGTTCCTGTCTTTTACTTCAAAATGAAATATATGTACATACCAAAAAAAGGAATGTACCAATTTATGTAAAAGTGGCCTATGATAAAATAGCGGCTCAGGTTCTTCATAGAAAGGACGAAGACAAATTAATTCCATGCTGTGAGATCTAATTTTTCGTATACTAAAGCTACTCATACACGAGTTGCATTAACATGTTGGTCGCGTCAAATTGACGATACCTGTCCCATGTAAACAGCAAAACGGATCCACATTTTTGGGCGGCAGCGCGTACTTTTATAGACGACGCAGCGTATTGGCGCGTAAATGTGCTTCATATGTTACTATCAATTAAGCTTACGTACTACACGTATATTCAACGCGTATACGCTTTCAAAATAAAATACGTACGTACGAACGGGAAATACGTTCAGTAAAAATGGTCCTAAGACTTAGAGCAAGTAGCTTTAATGTGCTTGTGGGAATGCATAACGGTGGAAGGACTAAAAAGGAACCCAATGAGGTCCTTTTTAGTCCTGTTCTTGACCAGAAATGGGCCCCACGTTGGTCGCCAAATATGTAACGGACGGTTTGGTGGACATCCGAAGATGCCCGTGGGAGCGGAGCCTAGGGTAGCATAACTACCGTGAAGGTCGGGCCATGCCATCTGGCGAAGAAAAAAGCTCCTCAACGAGCTAAGCAGCGGCTTATGCTTGCTGTAGCTCAGTTCGGGAGATGTGGGCGGGGTTTCCGCCGCTCGTTGCCCCTGTCCTTTACGTATTAACAAAAATTCATAGGCCTGGGGAAGACAACACAAACAGAGGAGGTAAAAATCGGGAATGAAAAAATAATAGTCGATAAGGATGGAATGGTTGGCGGACGGATTAGACGCCCAAGCGGTCGAATCTGGATCCAGGTGTTATGGGACCCTCGGCCTCTGGTTTCGTACCACCAACAGATCACTACTCATCAAGTGCTGCTTCGATCTGCTGGTGAGATCAGCACTACCAGACCATAATATGGTCATTACAGATTTTGGAATCGTATTTAACAATACGACCGCTTAAAATCACCGCATTTTGGTTATACAGGCCGGCTTGGACATTGATGTAGGTCGTTGCAAGCAGTCAAAATCGATCATTTTGGCTTTTCCAGTTTTGAAATATTGAGCTATTTTTGATGTTTTATCGACTTTTCTTTTCCTACTCCCAAAATTGAAAATGTTAGAAAATATCACACACCACTTAACAATCGCTTGTATCTTTTATGATTTTGGTCATTTAGTATTTAGTATTCTAGTGATTTTGTGCTCCGTAATTTTAATTTTGCTGCAACAGCCAACCTTCGAAGTTCCGCTGGCAGTACCGTAGCTAGAATAATTTTTCGGGGGGTGCTGATTCGATTTTCAAATTTTTCTGGAGCATTTTTTTTTCCTGTTAAATGCAATTGGTTAGCTTCAGTTTTTTAACCTTACCTATAATAAATAACTTTATAATGAAAGCACCATTTTATTTATCAGCTTAAAAGGTACTATATTTTTTTTATATTTCTAATGTAATATAACTGTAACATACTTGTATTTATACATTTTTCAAAATTTCAATGAGTTTTATTTATACCATTTCTCATTTTTACATTTTCTCAGCTTAAAACTATTTATATAATTACAGAAGTAGTCTCCTCGATTTCTTTTGAGCCATAATATCAATAACTTTCTCTGGTTCCACATTACAATCCCAGTGAATTGAAATCATTGCCAGCGCAGTTAATCTTTCATTACCCATTACACTACGAGATAAAGTTTTAACTCTTTTCAACGTAGAAAAAGACCTCTCTACGCTAGCGGTCGTGACCGGCAAAGTAGCCAAGATAGTAAGAAGATAATTAAGTGTGGGGAAATACGTTTTATTGCAGCATTCCAACACTTTTAGAACCTCAGTGTCGATTTCAATGGCAGAAACCCTTTCACACCATAGCTGATACTCAGCTTCTACTGCAGAAAGTGACACTCTATCGTCGAAATATGATGATAGGTATTTAAGTTTGCTTTTTTCAATACTTGACACTGAACCTGGAAGAAGAGGCTGGAAATTTGGTAGAATATCTTCATTTGCAATAAATTTATCCGACAGATTTTGAATAAGAGCATCAATACAAGGAATGAATACCGTTATTCTGTAGAATGCTTCAACAGAAGTAGTTGAAGGATTCGCACGTGTTGTTTGTCTTGATGTCACTCTAGGAGTCTTCAGTTTTATTTGGAATATATCTTCCCCAAGTTTTGAAGCAGAACTGAATATTTCTTCGAAACATTTATCGGCATCTTCTCGTTTTTTATGAAGAGAATCCAAAATGTTTTTAGTGTGGCTCAAAGCTGACGATAAATTAAGAGATTTTTCTTGAAGGAACTTAGATAATGGAAGAGTTAGGCCGAAAAGGTGGTCACAAACAAGGAGACTAACAAGAAAATCACTTTGTTGAACGGCTGCCAGTAAAGTTGATGCAGTTGACGACATCGCCCACGGCTTCTCAGAAATCTCTCCCAAACTAAAGCAAATACATTTGAATAGTTCAACAAATGTTAAAATACTGTCGTGCCTTTCAATGAACCTAGTCTCGCAGAGGCGAAGTAGTCTTCTTTTCTTACTCTCTGGAGCATGAACAACAATAGAATCTTTTAGAGTCTTATTTGCATTTGGATGGTTTCTGAAAAAGTTAGCTACTTCATTGACAATGCCAAAACAGTTCCGTATCGAAGGAATTGACATGGCTTTCGATAAGGCAAGATTTAAACGGTGGCTTGCACAATGAACATACCTTGCGTTCGGATATCGCTGCCTAATTCTTGACTGAAGGCCACTGATTTCGCCCGACATATTTGAAGCTCCGTCGTAGCCCTGCCCAACACATTTAGACATGTTGAGGCTTAGCTCATCACACCGTTGCAGAATGACGTTGGTCAAGTTTTCAGCAGACTGGTTATAGATTGGAATGAATCCTATAAAATCTTCACGAATTACTGGCACCTGCGAGTCCTTCAGGTAGTCTACATATCGAAGACAGATGGATAGTTGTTCAGTCCCTGAAACATCCATGGTTTCATCTGCGAGTAAACTAAAGCAGCTTGCATTATTAACTTTTTTAACTACTTCCTCTGTAACTATATCCGAACAAATCTGTATAATCTCGTTTTGAATATCTGGGCTCATATACATTGCATTTTTAGGACTGTTAACAATATGTTTTTCCAATTTTTTATCGCCAGAGCTTATCCTAAACCGTAAAAGAGCCCGGAACTTTCCTTCTTTTTTTTCAGGCCGCGTCAAAGATAAAGGTCCTGTATCATCATCCCCTCTTAGTGGTAGTTCTTGTTCAGCACAAAATAAGATAGTTTCTATTATTGGACGAATAGCAGCTCTGTTTTCTTCTTTTTCTTTAGCTCGTTGAGTATCCAGCTGAGTTATGATATCCTGGCATTTTCCTGATGTTACATCGAGAAAATTTGTAGCTATCAGAACACAATGTTTGTGGTATCCGTTATTAGCATGATTACTAAAAGTTTCCCTAGCCTTCTTCCAGTCTCTAAAGCAGCTGGTTACCAATTTACCTGGATTTTCATGGCCCCCTTTTCCTACTCCCTCATGAAAGAATAACCAGCAAGGCTTACAAAAGACGCCATCTTCTTTTTTCGAATAAGCTAGAAAGGAAAATCCTCCAGGGCCTGTTATCCACTTTTCCTGAAAACTCCTTTTTTGGATCTTCCCTTCAGTCCTTGGAAATGAATATGGTTGCTTGGGAAGCAGAACGGATGTGAGAATATTCCTCTTCATGGAATCGCTTAAAATACTTTTTTGCATAGTACCGATGTCAAATTGATCTGCTTGCCACACGGTGTGAATTTCATTATTAGAACTTTGCTCGCCTGGAAAAACAATGGTTACAAATGTAAACACAAAATATTATTTCGGATCAAATAATTTATGTTCGCGAAAAAAATACACACCCGAACTAATATTCGTAACAGTATCTGTATGCTCTACATGAATTTCATCTTTGAAATTGGAACCATGCTGATCTGTAAAATCAATTTTTAGAAATATTGATCAGATTCTTTGTCCTATATTTTAGATCATCTCCATATGCAAATAAAACGTCATTTGAACATTTTCTTCACTTCAGTTGCAAATGATGTAATTTTCCATATGTACCTGTATATGAATTTCATAATACATATAACAATATTTCTACTTACTGTTGCGATCGCAAATATTTCCTGGTTTTTTAAAAAACGACGTGATGCTCGCTTGACTTGCGGAACGTTTCATTGCACTTTTCTTTCCACACAATTTTTTATAAATCAATACGCTTTTTGTGTCTAACGCAATGCACTTAACTGACAAAGTGATAAAAACCGCAACGAAACAAACATAAAAGACGACAATTCGCGGCGCTCACGTTATACAACTTAGAAAAAACACATTGGTTTCTCTAAAAAAGTTATGTCTATAGTGGACAGGACACTTGCGATTCGGATAGAATCGCATTACAAAGATATTTTCGTGCCTGCCCTGCACATGTGCACGTTAGGTGTGTGGTCGACCTGGCCTATCCATGTGGATACGTAACCTACAGAGTGATCCACTTCTGTATTTTTGTCTTAAGCGATAAACAAATAGTCAACGCGAAATACAATATACCTAGGCAGTGGACACATGGATATGCAAGATAAGCATTCTGGGTGACGAAAGCATTGTTAAAACAATTTTATGAAGAAGTGAAGTTTCTCCGATGGAAAATTGTGGAGATGGATTTTGTAGAGTATGTTTAATGGTTTCACAGGTTATAATATTGCGTTTAAAGCAGAATAAGTTTCTTTGGAAAGCACATTCATTCGTATTTGGTTCGGGGGGGGCTTCAGCCCCTTCAGCCCCTCCCCTGGCTACGTGCCTGTCCGCTGGCAATAGATTATAAAAATACACCTGCCCAGACTATTTGCGTTTTAGGGCTTTTCCATGTTTCTTCTCAAACTCAAATCGTGACTCTGGCTTTTCCCATTCTGCTTTTTTATTTGTCGACTTTCTTTTGCCCGACGATAATCTCTGGTCAATTAAAATCCAAACAACACTCGCTTCTCTTCGCCGAGCCATTTGATGAACAAGCAATTCAAAAAGAAACACAAGAAACGAAATTAACAACAAAATAGACCCCAAAATGAAAATTCCAAACAGTTCATTAAATGTTAAAGGTTTTGGACCGATTTCTTCGGTCTTTTCCATTTCTTCCTTCAGAGTTATTGAATGATCCAGTTCAGCTCTCCATTTCTGTATGAAACCAGCTTCACTTATCTGTCTTATGATTCGATTAAATTTGTCTAGCAGATGAAAGTTCTTCATGGTGATAACAGACACCAGATATAAATAAATGTTGTCCAGAATTGGAAAGCAATAGATGTTTTCACGGTGGATTCTGGGATTGTAGGCAACGTGCTCCCGTGATGTGGCCACAGCTTTTTTCCTATCGTAGCTCAGACTGCGCAGACACTCGTCTAGATCTGAGCAGGTTTCCAAATTTGATCGCAAGTAGTTTTGAACCTGCAATGAACAGTAATTTGGTACAATACTAAATTTTAAAAATGTATTTTACTTTTAGAATTTATTATTTGTGCTATCTAGTCGATGAATTAAAAAACAGAAGATAGTTAGATTAAAAAAAAATAGTAAAATCATCCAATTTGATCAATTGTGGTGAATTGCGAATGTTAAGTGCATACTCAATTGTTCAGCGGCAGTTATACATTTATTTCTTAAAATCTTAAAATTAAATCTTTATCTACTATTTTCTTGGATAGGGCGGAGGGTGGTGGCGAATATTTTTTCAGAAGCTTTCCAGGACAATATGCATGGGTGCTGGTAAAAGGGAGCACACCCATCTCGGAAAACGGATCCTTCTAGATACTAAGGTTGTGCTCAGACGGGTCGTCCCGTCTGCAATTCGAAGTCCACTTCCCATGCAAAGCGATTCAGTTACGTGCCGTCCTATGGACGACCCGTGTGCGGATTTCCACACATTTTCTTGGGAAGTGGATTTTGAATCGAAGACGAGGCGATTATGCGACTCATATTCGTCGCGTAACCGTCTGATTACGGCCTATCCTAGGTATCCGAGTTTAGAATAAAGCCACATTTTCTTCTTCATATACTATAATTAAATTTCTCATGTACTAAAATTAATATGATATTCTCGCATATATCATATCAAACCAACAATTTTCACTTCAAACATATTTTCAGGTACTTTTCTTATGGTGCAGTCAGATACACGCCAAAGCATGCCAACTTATGGAAATTGTTCTCACAGTGGGAAATAATACATGTGTTTATTACCATATTCGCGCGCTTTTGTAATTAGTTTCTCGTCGCGCATAGTCTTTGATGTTCATCTATAGAAAGATCAAAAAATTTACACTTCTATTTTGTTTAAGAAGCACGACCAAACGATTCTCCAACACGACAATTTATACAATGATTTTATGCTGCACGCACAGTATCAATTCCAGTTAATTTGGAATTGCGTCTGCTCTTCGCAAGTGCGCACATTATTTCCCTATTGGAGCACGGCCAACTACAAAGAGCCCCGTACTCAGTGGCGTAGATAGCTTTTAGCTGAAGAATATGTCATCTGAATTTCCATTATCTACTCGTGGCTCGATATGAGCCCTTTATCTCTTGAGTAAAAATCAACTCTCTACGCATAGATCAGCCACAACTGTCCCCTGTAATTTTATTAATATATTTTCAAAGCACTCATGGAAAACTAGTAGCTGATGAAATTCTCGTTGAATACCATCAAGAAAGTCATCAGGAAAAGTGGTGATGATTTTTTTATAGTTGAAGCTGAAAAACGTTGATGAGTTTCAGAGTAAAACGTCTAACAAAGCAGAATTTGACCAATTTTTGTCATCGGGGAATGGGGGCAGCAAAATTCATTATCATTATATAATAAGTGACAATAAGTCTGGCACTTATCATGAGATAATACGGAGGTTGCCTTTTATATTTCGGGATTGGACAACCCTAGTGTCGCAATCTGGCAACTGACAGCTCTATCGTAAAGTTTGACAATTTTGAGGTTATACGTACTCAGAACGTTTTGACATACGAGCGCTATTTGTGTTTTTTACAGTAACTTAAAAGATTAATCTCGGCCAAATAATGGAATTCAATCGTGAACATTTTCGTGCGATTATTTTTTACAACTTTCGACGTGGATTAACTCAGCAACAGTGCATGGATGAACTGAATTCAATTTTTGGCGATGAAGCTCCATAAAGGACCAGTGTTTATCGATGGTATGGTGAATTCAATCGAGGTCGTAGTTCACTCCAGGACGAATTTCGTGAAGGTCGTCCAAAAGGTGAAGGTCGTCCGGAAACCATTGATGCTGTGCGCGAACTGATATTGCAAGATCGTCATGTGACCTATCGTGAGATTGAGACAACCTTAGGCATTAGTGGGACCAGCATACATTCAATATTGCATGAACATTTGACTGTCAAAAAAATTTGTTCGCGTTGGATCCCACACAATTTCTCAATCGCTCAAAAAAAGGCTCGTGTCGATTGGTCGAAAGAAATGCTCAAAAAATACAATCGCGGTACTTCAAAACACGTCCATGACATCGTGACAGGTGATGAATCGTGGATTTACGCGTATGAGCCCGAAAGTAAACAGCAGTCGACTGTATGGGCGTTTCAAGATGAGCCAAACCCAACAAAAGTTGTTCGCACACGAAGCACTTCCAAGCAAATGGTCGCCTGTTTTTTCGGAAAAACTGGACATGTCGCAACCGTACCACTAGAACAACGCAGAATAGTCAATTCTGAGTGGTACACAACCATTTGTTTGCCAGTTGTCTTCCAAGAAATCAGGAAAACCAACCGCCGAAGACGGATCACTCTTCACCACAACAATGCGAGCTCTCACACATCAGCTCAAACAACTGCATTTTTGAGCACTCAAAACATAGATTTGATGGGTCATCCGCCGTATAGTCCTGACTTGGCACCGAATGACTTCTTTTTATTCCCGTAAGTAAAAAACAAACTGAGAGGTCAACGTTTTTCAACACCTGAAGAAGCGGTTGCTGCGTTCAGAATGCATGTTTTGGAGACACCTCAATCAGAGTGGCAAAAGTGCTTTGACAATTGGTTCAAACGCATGCAAAAGTGTAAAGATCTTCATGGGGAATATTTTGAAAAACAATAAAGCGATTTTCAATGATTAATATTTGTTTTTGTTCTCTAATCCCGAAATATAAAAGGCAACCCTCGTAGCTGCATTTTCTTTGTACAGAGTAGGGCAGGATAAGCGGCAAAAAAATGCTATAGAGCAGATTAGAGTAACGAAGACGAAAATGGGGTGTGTCTCTGCTGGGAGTGTGTCTTGCTTTCGTTTAGCATTTAAACGTCAACTCATATTTCAAGAGGAAACTTAAATCCTTAGTACTGATACAATCGGACAAATTTCCTTCAGACAACAAAGTCAATTTTTTATGGTAACTATTCCATATAATTACACAAAACGAACATTTTATTGACAGGAAATAAATTGTATGTGCTTCCCAAACTGTAAGCTGCCCGAAAATTTCGAAATCCACGCCGCCTGTATTTCAAAACGCAGACTACTTAACCGAGTAGAATTCTTGCACTAACCTACTATCCAGAGCAGCTCAGATCGAATTGTTAGTGTAATTGTGTGATCTTAACCTGCTCTACTCTGCATGGCTGTTAAAAAACGCGCCTAATATGTCCCTTCATCAATTGGATAGAACTTAGCAGAAAGGCCCGGCTGCACCATATGCACAGTCTATGCAGTTGTAGAGAATGTCATTACGTAGAGGCGCGAAGGGCCGACGTTGGGCTGTCGCGCCACGATGATGATGAGGGACGTGAAATCTCCTACCTTATTAGCTAGTGCAAAATATTTTTTTAAATTACGAGTATGAAGTCTCCTTAAGGTATGGTAAGGTAGGTAAGGTCTAACACCTACCTCACAATAGCAAATTCTTGCACACAAATTTTCAACAAAAACTTAAGGTTCTGCTATTTGTGCGAAAACATTGAACCAGAACAGCGGTGCTTGCATTTAATATTTTTGCACAAATACCAGAGCTTTAAGTTTTGTTTGAAAAATTTGCTAATGTGAGGTAGATGTTAGACCTTACCTTAACGATAAATCATAATTTCAAGAAGCATCCATTTTTTGTCTCTTAACTAACTAATGCTACCTGTTTCGATATCCTTTTCGGAAAATACTTCAATTCAACGAAATATTCATTGTCAGTTAACTATATAAAATCACACCGATCTCACATTGGGCGCTGAAAATGTTCAAACATTTTAGGCCATATTTTGATTATTTTCTTTTTCTACTTAAATTTTCACTGACGATCCAAAAAATATTGAGGTAATATTAAGGCACTCAAAGGTAGAATAGGATAGCCTTAAGGTAAAGCCTAATAAAGGTTTCGGTGTTTTTGCCTCGTGACTAACGGTACCATGAGCCTATTCGATTGCCCATTTTGATTCCAACGACTAAACAAAATTCAACCAACCCCACTTTATGCGTTAAATATAGTATTTTCTGGATTTTTCAATCATTTTTCGCCTATAGTTATTATTGTTTTGGTGGCGAACGAAGCAAGTGAGTTTTGTGGGGTTGGACGTATTCCTAAAATAAGAGGAAACGCATGAGCAGAACAATCAAAATTTAACGCGATTGATTGATTCTCCTCAAACCCTATAAACCATTTCCTTTAAAAAAGGGAGTTTGGAAAAAATGTATACGAATATTCTTTAGTTTTGTAGGGTGAGATATGAACGTTACTTTCTCCACTACCGGACCTTCACGGTCACTATTCGACAAACATCAACTCTGTCCGCTCGGACACTTTCGGGTGTCCTTAGGCAGCAGTTCATTATAGGCTTTGCACTTATACTGTGGGCAGGCATGTAGAGTTTTCTGTTGTATAATGTCGGAAGATATGTTCGTGCTCCCTCTACTCTTTACTAAAAGGAAATTAATCTAATCTTCATTTAAATTGTGTTCCTTCCTATGGCAGTCTGAAAAGTCTATGACAAATTAATGTAAACAATTTTTTGTATTAAGTAAGTGTTTCGAAGTTTAGTTCTTTAAATGGGCTTGTAGATGTCCCTAAATCATCTACAAACATTTTACATTTTTCCGTAGAGTTCGATTACATGCTTATTGTTACATCCCACACTTACTCTTACACTTCGCACCACGTGGGGGGAAATTAAAGTGGATTTTTTTCTTTGATCTTTTTTTTTGTGCAAAGCGACTTGCACCACCTCAGTCAGCTATCATCTATGGAGTCCGAAGCGTACGAGAGCGGTCCGATAAGTACTTAGCCTCACCGCCCGATGGCGCCACTGTCGCAAGAGAAATTTACTATCGTGTAGTACATTTTCGTAGACGGCTACTGTCAAAATTTCAGCCGAATCGGACTCTTAGTTTTGTTTTGACCGCGTGTGGAAGCGGGCGTGTTCGCGGATTTTAGAAAAATGGGAAAAGAGCAATATCGGTCGGTGATTCGATTTTTGTTTTTGGAAGGGAAATCAGCGAAATCAATGAGGGCTTGGATGCTGTGTACGGTGACTCTTCTCCTTCGCTGGCGACCGTCAAAAATGGGTTTAACGAGTTTGAACGTGGTCGCACGTCGGTTTTTGATGAGCCACATGCATCCACTGGTACACACCAGAGACCAAGGAACAGTCGAAACAGTGGACTTCACCTAGCGAACGTGCTCCGAAGAAGGTGAAGACTGTACTATCGGCCGGAAAGGTGATGGCCACCGTTTTCTGGGACTCTGGGCAAAACGGTCACAGGGCTCTACTATGCCGAATTATTGGGCCGATTCAATGCCAAATTGCAAAAAATGGCCCCATTTGGCGAAGAAAAAAGAGCTCTTCCACCATGACAACGCACCGGCTCACACCTCCACCGTCGCCACGGCCAAATTGGTCGAAATGGGCTACGAACTGCTGCCCCATCCACCGTATTCTCCAGATTTGGCCCGGTGCGACTTCTTTTTGTTTCCACACTTGAAAAAGTCACTCGCCGGGCAGAAATTTGAGTCGAATGAGGAGGTCATCGCTGCCACGGAGGCCTATTTTGCAGACCTCGAGAAAACGTATTTTTCAGACGGGTTAAAGAAGTTGGACCATCGCTGGGTCAATTGCATCGAGCTAAAAGGAAACTAAAATATGTTGAGAAATAAATCGCCACTTTTCCAAAATTTTCGTTTTTCCTTTGTATGCTAAGTACTTATCGGACCGCCCTCGTATATACCCTAGACTTGTGCAGATCTACTGGTGACACCAAAACTTCAAATATGCAACAGCCATATGCATTGAAAGGCCCGAAGTCGGGCTGTCGCGCCACGATGATTATGATGATATGCATTGAAAGTGTATTTCCTATATGGTCGGTTTGGGCAGAAGTTAGCCAATGAAGCTACACTGAAAGAACATTTGTAGGAAAGGTAGGCGCCATTTGAGATGAGTGAGTCCTTTTTACCACAACTTTATAGGAGAAATAGGATTTTGCCCATTCCTAAAACCAACTTACTAGCCCACACCACAAATATTTGACCAAAATTTCAAGTCGCTAGTTGCATTCCATAGAAAGCTACCATATATTTGAGATATCAATTGTAGGGGAGGTAGGCGTCCTTTTGGCCCGATTGTGTCCATTTTCAATTGGATTCTTTTACAAACATTTGACCAAAATTTTAACTTTGCTTGCTATGCTTTTGTCGGATCTTGCCTTTTTTCAGTAGCAACAGCATTCAACCAAATTTTCAAC
The DNA here is from genome assembly GCA_964017055.1 of Chloromyia formosa. Classification (NCBI taxonomy): domain Eukaryota; kingdom Metazoa; phylum Arthropoda; class Insecta; order Diptera; family Stratiomyidae; genus Chloromyia; species Chloromyia formosa. Next base: position 136,810,293 of record OZ024813.1, read on the forward strand.
TTGCTAGTGTCATTCTATCGAAAGTTATCGTAGTTAAAAAAATATTTAATTTTTTTTAAATTTGCAGGGATGGTAGGACTTTCTTTGGTCTGATAGTAAAAAAAAAGTACCGTTAGTTTCCAACTGATCGATTTTATTTTTCCAGGAGAGTATCAAATTACCCTCTCGAGCTATCTACCAATTATTTTACTTATGTAGGAGAGGTAGGTGTTCTGTTGTCCTGATCATGCCCATTTTCAATACCAACCAACTAGATGATACTGCAAACATCTGACCAAAAATATCGAAAGTTATCGTGCGAACGGTCAGACAGAGAGACATGTCTGAATCGAATCAGAAGGTGACCCTGATCATTTACATATATTGCTATACCCCCGGAGCCTCCTTTAAGGTGCTACATATTTTCGTCGTGATAAAAACAATATACCCTGTACTTATAAAGTCTATAAAATTGTAGTAATCGCCGTTTTCGAGACATTCTCCCAATGAACAGGCGGATATTTTACTTATTTCATAAGAGTTTTGTTTTTGTTTTTTTCTACAAAACCCTAGAAAGCGTTACTAAGTCAAGTTAAGCTATCAAGCAAAGACTCTTTAAACAAGGTTTAATTACCTATAAATTGAGACTAAAACCAAACTTTAGCTATTATACTTACCGAGATAGAGCTATTAATGCTAAGCAAGCATTTAAGCATTTTCACTCACAACTACACTAAAAACGGGCTGATTTGAAAAGTATTGGGCACGTTAAACTGGAAATCGAAATGGCTTCAATTTTTATTTACAAAGGTTATTCATTCGGAGGATCCGTTTCAGATATATGTGAGCTTGAAAAGTGATATGGTATGATTTTTCTCCAAAGCCTCAAAAATTTACGTTCTTCGACTATTTTAATTATACTGCTTAATCGACTTTTACCAATGCATCGGATGCAGAATTTGACGCTCTTTAATTTGTGTACTATAAAGTTTTCCGATCGGAGGCACCCTTTAGGATTTATGAGGAGAATGTTAAAAATAGAGCTATATTTTTTCGACTTTTCGCCTGCACAGCTGCTCTGCGGCGGGGTACAAGGTGACTGCATCTCTTAAAATGAATTTTTGGGGACTGCCAAAACTCATACCAAACGGCATTTCTCTGTCATATTTTGCAAGGTTAAATCGCTTACCGTCCCAACAATTCGCGGCTCAATAATAAAGCCACGATCCAACGATTATTGCAACTACTGAAAACATGTCAATCTTTCGAAATCGGTGCATCAAATGGTCATCATTAAATAAATATTTTTTTTAAGTGGAAAGGAAAAAAAGTTTCACTTGAAAGAATATCGAAAATGGTACATCGGAAATAACGGTCTTTAATTAAATAATATAACTACCAACAAGTAGTGAAGCAAAAATTAAAGGAAATGTGCTTTCAGAAAAAATTTACAAATATTTATGGCCTGATCCGCTAGAATCCCAATCCCAACTTCGGAAAATATTGTGGATTCCAGCTTCACGACCATGTGCCTATATTTGAAACTGTACGGCCTAGTGTTAACGATTAAAAACAACTAACTAACCGAATCGTTCTTGTCCAAACGCTTCGACACTTCGTAACCTCCAAACACTCTCATTTGCATTTGTAACAATTGGGCCTGCTCCTTAATTTGTGCCTCAGACAGCGGCCTTGTCAACGTAGTTATCAACAATGATTGGTACATGACATTCAAGATCATGCCGAATATAATGAAACCGAACATCACGGCACGAAAAGACAATGTGTATCTGGTGATCAGCAAAGGTTGATTCAAAATCATTGATATCGAAGCCAAGAAGCTTCGCACTAGTTTACGTTTCTTCTCGATGGCCAATTGAAATTGGAAAATCACAACGGTTGAAAATATCAAGAAGATCAAAACGGATAGCCAAGTCATCTCATCGAACACTGCCCAAATCCTCATCCATGCTAACGAAGGTCCAGCCTTAGACACGCACCATGTCAGATCATCCTGATAATATGGTATCGTTGATGAAAGATAGTCGTTTAGTGATGGATCCTCGTCGATGCCGCCAATCATTAGATCCAAACCCCTGTAATCAGAGAGATTTATAATGTGATAAAAATGCGATGCGAACGTAGTGGAGTATGCACGAGTATGTTATTAAGGTAATTATGTTGAAAACTTGATACCATCTAGCTTAAGACCGGAACCCTTTTGCAATATTCCAACCTGTACAATCATGAATCTCATCAGAGACTGGAAACGCAATGAGGTTACCGCCTATTGGGATAATCAACCAGGGTTGAGGCAGGCAAAGCTTTTCATCTCGGGCTACTCGCGTAGCAGATCGACTGAATTGCTAAAGTTAAACCGGAACAAGGTTAGAACAATCTGTGGTCTCCTGACTGGACACTCAGTCTTGAGAAACCACTTGAGAACTATGGAGATTTTTCCTGACACGAGCTGTCACTTTTGCGGTGAAGAAGACGAGACTTCGACCCATATTTTATGCGATTGCGACGTTTTAGCCCGGCGGCGTAGAGACTGCTTCGGAGCAGCCTGCCCGGAGGCTGATGTTATCGCCTCGGTTTCATTATTCCTCCTGAGCAAATTTATTAGCTCGATCAAACTTGATCGACAGGTCTAGGGCTGTTACCAAACGTAGGGCTTTAGCATAATGGGCCACTTGGCCTCTGTGCTCTGAAACCTTATGGGTTCAACGTCTACCCTACAATCTAATCTAGCTTAAGTGTCAAACTCGCGAAATTTTTCCCCGGAGACCGCATGCAACCCGTGGGTTCGGCCAGTGGCCCTCACCCGGATAAAATAATGCAGTTACATACGCCAATGATATTAAACTTCACGCCAGTTGGTCCTCTGTTGTTCGGTGAAAAACGCCAAATCAGATCGACCACTTTGCTATTAGTAAAAATTCAAAAGTTACCTCCTGGACGCACGAAATAAGAAGGGTGCCGCTAAAGAAATGGGAAGAGACCACTATTTTATGATCGCTAATGTTCGATTGCGTATTACAGCCGTTCGCCGTCCTAGCGACGAAAAATCCAGGCGCCGCAAATTCAACACCGCTCGACTGAAAAATCCAACCGACTTACAACAACATAACGATCATCTTGAGCAAAAAGCAGCTGAGATAATTATTTACCCTGATAGTGACATAAATGAAAACTGGGATGCCATAAAAAATGTGTACTATACATTGATAGAGCAAATCTCATTCTTGCCACACAAACGGATTGATGAAATAAGCCCTGGATATCCGACACTTCCTGGCAGCGGATTGTTGAAAGAAAATAGCTGGAGGTTCGTTTGACTTCAGCAGCGACGCAATAAAAGAGTTTATGAAAATCCTCTGCCAGTTCAGCTGAAGAAGCCGGAGGAAATAACAACTTGAACGCCGTATACAGTGTCATCAAGCAGTTTACAGGTGGTCGTAACTCCTGCCAACAACCGGTGAAGGATAGTGATGGAAAGCTACTTATCTTGAAGGAGATCAAATGAGAGGGTGGAAAGAACACTTCGTCGCGGTCTTGAACCGTATAACCTCTGGTCAAATTCCCCTCATACAGATTATTAAGCTAACCATCAAAATGTCCGTATACGGTCCACTGCCCCGACTAAAGACGAATTAGCCGTTGAAATTATTGCCTTAAAATGAGGAAAGACCGCCAGACTCGACAGTATCCCCACCGAACTTTATCAAGCAGCGTCAGGCGTAACTACTGATTTGCTGCACCCTGCACTGTTGATAAAGCGTGGAATACAGAGACCTTTCTCACTGAGTGGAAGGAATCTTTGATCATCAAACTTCTGAAGAAGGGTATAGCCTCACGCTAAAATCGTCCTGGAACTTTAGTCTTTCCAGGACGATTTTAGCTCACTTAGAAAGCACAATTGATGAAGAGCAGGCTGGCGTTCGATCCGGATTCTATTGCGAATCATCATCGAGCAATGCGCTGAGTACGACTCTCCGTTTCACTTACTTTTCATCGATTTCGAGGATTCATTCGATAGTGTGAACCACGATTAAGTACGGGCGGCCTTGTGCAGGAGAGGCATCCCTTAGAAGCTTGTGGCTATTATTAAGGCAACCTTTGACGGCGCGAAATGTCGCGTTCTACATAAAGTTAGGGTGTTCGGAGACTTTGAGATTCGGCAGGGGTGCATCCTCTCACCTATCCTATTCCTCATAGCGATCGGTGATGTGTTGCATGCAGCTCTTCATGGACTAGACAGAGGAATTCGGATCAGACACCCCCGCGGTTGAATCTGGGTCCGGGTGTAATGGGATCCTCGGCCTCTGGTTTCGTACCACCAACAGATCACTACTCATCAGGTGCTGCTTCGATCTGCTGCGCTACCAGACCATAATATGGTTCATTACGCCTTCACAAAGGGATTCTAGGTTAATGAGGGAGTACTGTAAACTCCCCCAATGATTGGCGACCGACAACCAAATCGTTCTGTATTGCCAGGTTACTGGGGCATTGAGGTAAATGTAGTAGTGGGCGAACTTGCCCAGCTGTGCTCATTATCGAATTTTCTCGTACGGGAACCCTATTGCGGTCTAGGCTTGGCTCTAGCCAGGTTCATTATCAAGGATTTGTCCGAAAGGATACGACAGCGCTATTGGGGAAATCTTCCATGGCTGTGGCAATCTAATGAGTTTATGAGACCCTTCAAGTATAGAGATATTACTTAAATGAGTAGATTCGACCTGAAGCTACTAGGGGCTTACCTCTCGGGTCAGCATTGGGTGAGATATCATCCAAAAAATTTGGGTTTGTCTAACGAGAATTTTGTTTGTTTTCGGAAGACGTTGGGACCTCAAGTCACATTTTGAGCGAATGGCCCGCGATTGCCCGAGCTTGGTAGGCGTTCCTGGGGCGGATCGCAACGGACCCTTCCGTTTTCAGGGTAACTCCTGCAAGAGACGTACTGGTCTTCATACGAGTGGTGAAAGGCCTTTTGCTACAACAGTTAATAAGGGCTACGGCACAATATAGGTTTTGAAGAATTAAATTGTTGTAAGTTAGATAGTTATCGACCATTGAAACAGCCACAAATAACAATGAAAATCTTACCCTCGCACAATATCCTCTCGCACTTCATACACCGTTCCATTTTGTGGCACGATTAAAAGGTCCATATTCAATTTCGATGCAATTGTTTTCACAATCTTTACGTCAATTCCGAAATTAAAATTAATGCCATCTTTATCTGCGATCGCATAAGGCTCCCACAATCTTGCCGAAGCGACAATCGGGCATCCATTAAGATCATTCGGGATTTTATTCTCGTAGTGATTAGTAACTTCCCATAAAATTATATTTTCATGTTCCGCATCCAGATCAACTTCCGGATCATATTCGCAACTATCCATTATCGCAATATCGTGAACCTGATCAGCACAATTGTCAGCTTCATATGGAAATAGGGTTGCAACCTCAATTCGGCTGGCATTTTGTTGCAGTGATACAATATAGGCGTTTAGTACACGATTTTGCAGAAGTAGTACCATCAAATTTCGACGACTCAATTTTAAATCAATTGGATCCATTTCATTGGCCATAAGAATCACCACCTGTGCCAGAGGATTCCATGTCGAGAGCATCTTCCATTTGTTTATAATGTCCAAAATATCTTCGGATTTGTCAATGATGGTAAAGTAGTTTTTAGCTTTCTCGGGTGACTCATGGTCCAACTCATTTTTTCGATTCTTTATCATTAGTGTCCAGTCGTATGAGACGTCAGTATTTAATAACCAGAGCAGCTTGTGTTGGAATATTGGGTCGTGTGGATGGACGCTTACTAATATAATTGAACCTCCAATTGGTTGTCCTGTTTTAAAATACTTATTGCAAATCTCCTGAATACACGGAAGAGCCTTCAGAATTGTGGCGTGGTAATCAGTTACTGCCATTAGCTGCAAACCACTCTGACCCAAAACTGTCACAAGAAAACACTTCAAAGATAGCAATTTTAGCAGCACACTCAAAATCGTCTTCATTTCGCTCGAAAGTCTCTGCAGCGAAGTTTTCAAGACCGACTAAACTACAAATCCTCTAGTTTTGCTTTTATACTCGAAGCAAAACCCCAAGGGAAATGTGATAGGCAAAATGATTCCTGTGTGATTAGTAGGTTTGTTTTCTCATTATTCCTATTATATAGACATTAATGTACTAATTATATTTATATTCGTCGTTTGCAACCGATTAGAAATAAAATAAGTTAGGCCCAAAGATTTAATCTGTAGGAGTTTACTTCACGTGAATACACTTCCTGAGCATGAGAAGCATTGGAAAGATTTTAGTTAAACGCCTGAATATAGGCCAGAATTATAATAACCTATTTTGTGTGGCAAAGACAAAAATTAATTAATTTATTTGACAGTGACGCTAGAAAATAATTTCCGGAATCAGTTTGTCACCAAGCAAAAAGAAATTGTATGCCTTAAAGCCAGGGTCGGCAAACTTTTTCTGAAAAGGGCTAAATTTTTTTAATTAGCAAATTCGAAATTCAACTGCTTACCGCGTGTCAGCAGCCTAAGTCGTTAACCGTATCGTGTCTATTACGTTCAAATCCAATGACGAAATCGATGTGTTTCCGCAAATGACCGCAAACCTGTATCGATTTCGTCAATTCGAAGTAGCGAAACAGATAAGGTAGCATTTGTGATATAACTACATGTAGACGAAATTGAATCGACATTATGAGCAATGTAACTGCTAGATGGAAGAGAAATAACGATTATTTTTTGGTGCCGAAATTAGAGAGAATTCAAGTAATTTACTTATTATTGCATTGTTATTATTGAGGATGAATCCTGAGTGGATTACCCCATAGTACGTAATATATACCTTCGTCATAACCAAAGCTTGATATCGAAAAATGAAAAATCGTACTGCCTAAAGGCCGGTACTCAGATCGACTGGAATGAAAACTGCAGTGAAATCCCATACAAAATCGCAAAATTTCTCGCCGATGAAAACTGACGTGAAATTGTGTGGAAGTTTCACGCGATCTGTGTACTACCTTGACACTCCTTGACAGTGAAATGTCAAGTTGTGGATTTCACGAGGATGAAATTTTTTCTCGTTCAAAATGTACGAAACAATTTTTCACTAACAGCTCAGCTGTCTCTGTCGGTGTCATTGAGGTTGTGTTGTTTCTTCCCGGTGTTTTTTATAGTTGTCTGATTTGAGAGACTACCTATTGAAAGGGGAAATCAATTAAGTGATATTTTCAGAGTGTAGTCATATTACAAACCGTGCAGGACGCTCCGAAATTCTAGTGGTTTTATTCATCATGCAATTTATTAAGGAACCCTAAGCAAAAAATATTTTATTATGATTCTGCTTTTCGATTAATTCAAGTCTTCAGCTGCCACAGGCATTCTTACTGATCTAGTGTTACTAAAAACACAATAACTAAATAACTTCGCAAGGTAGAACATAAAAGCTAGGTGGGGTAGATCTCTGCTCATCGCAGCTGATACTCAGATAGAAAATAAAGTCTGTTTAAATATCGCCACAAAAAATACATAACCAAAAGCAAAAATTAGTTATTACTCTTATTGGTGGTGTAAACATTTATATCATATTAGCTCTATTCTTCTTCCGAAACATGTATCTTTATATTAGTGAGTCGGTAGTTTAGTGCGTCGAGGCGTCAGTCCGATGAATCCTTCCTTCCAATAATGGTTTCAAATCCCACCGCCGTGACAATCATTGAAACCCGAGCTTTCTGCCGATTGAATAAAAATATCCGTATGGATAATTTATTTTAACCGTTTTGAAAGATAATTCTCTCTCTCTCAATTGCCCTAACCCCTTGTGGGGCAAAGCGCGTCAACTGTTCCATGTGTCCCAGTTGACGTTTCGACGGCATAAGCTGGTTTTGGAGAATGCAGTTGCCAGCATGCACATCCATGGCCACGAACGTCGTCGTGGACGGGATTCGAACCCAAAATAATTCTCTATTCGGAATATTTTGAAATTCGCCTACTGGTGTAAAAATAATACCCGCACAGAAAGTATTTTCTTCACGCCGAAAAAAAATCGTCAAAACGGCACACCGAATCGGTGAGTTTTGTAATTTTGTAATCTGCGTACGTTTATGGGACTGTAGCTACCAGAAATTAAGAGAAAGTGACGATTTCGTCACAGCCAGAGGGAGCTTTAATTTTTGGAATATAATTGTGTATTATGTATGAATATGAAAACTATAGGATCTAAAACTTAAAAAATTTTTAAGGCCGAATATGTTTATGGGATAAATTGTAGGCATTCGAGTAAAGTATCGCCTGCGACGTAAAGTATGTCGTATAAAAGTTCTACGAGCAGCTTTTATGCACGTTTCGGCATTTTGACACTCATTATAGTCTAATCATTACGTGCTTATAGGAACTGATTTAAAGCAAATTGTGGAGTAGTTTTTTCCATTTATGTTTTTGAGGACGCTAATTACGAATCTGAGGTTTGCTACCAAATATTTTTTATGGAATTTGAGTTATAGCCGAAAAAGCACTCTTTTATTTATTTTTTTTATTATTTATTAATGTTTAATTTTGAAAACCGTTAACCCTAGCAAACAGGGGCATGCTGGCCCGCCGGGCTACCGGGATTTTTCCAGGGTGTCTCGTTTTTTGGGGGCGCCTTCTCGCGGGCAGCAGAATACTTCCGAATAGATCAGTCATGCTTTTTTCACGAACAAATTTTTTGCCCAATTTTAAGAAATGTTGTCTGATTTCCTGCTTCTGTAAACGATTTTCGGGACTCAGAAAATATATTTATATTCACCGCTTGGCTATCAATCTGCATTTGTCAAATTTTGAACACTGTCTTTCTCTGATTCTCTCCACAATGCTCACCTTCGATAATTTCCAGTAACTGAGTCTTAGTATTATTAGTGTTTACTCACACGGGTCGTCTCGTAATCGGCTCGTCTGCGATTTGAACTCCAATTCCCAAGCAAATGTATGGAGATGCTCACACGGGTCGTCCATTGGTCGGCACGCAAGCGGATCGATTTGCTTGCGAAGTGGAGTTCGAATCACAGACGAGCCGATTACGAGAGGGCAGTGTCTTCAGTTCCCGAAGTTCATCTGCGAGGAGAGAAACTTGGCATGCAACGTAAAAAGACCGTACTCGTATGAACGTTTTTCCATATAAAACCGTTAGTTCAATCAAAATAATAAATAAAAATTTTTTTGGAGGGCACTTATTATGCAAGTCCCGGTCAAAATATCTTTGGAGGTGTTGGCTAATGAGTTCTACTCATGTGAGTAGTGCCCTTAAATTTTAAGGCATTATTAGCTCCTTCGATTGGCGCATCCCTGGAAGGTTATTCCAGCACTGATGCCGTAATTATGCAGACCGGTCTCCGGTTTATAATTTGGCCGAGGCCCAAACCGCAGTAAGGCGATTAGATGATCCTTGTCTGGTGATCTGATTTTTGATTACCAAAAGTTGAAGGAGTTCGTAGCACCAAAGCCCTGTTCTGTTTTTGACTCATCGATGAGCCACTTAATACATCTAGGGTCTGAACAGGGAGTACCATTTTCCCATCCAGTGCAGTTAGAGATGAGGGCTGAAAATTTTCTGCTGAAACAAACCTCCGTGATTATGTGATCTGATCTCAGGCAGATCTACATGTCAGAAACTTGATTCAGATTGTCTTCCCCGCTACGCGTGTAAGAGTTAAACGAATTCTGAGACCATTTAGAGCTGCTAATTCTCAAATGAATGAATACAGCGGAGTAAGTCCAATGATCGCTGCAGAAAATAAGCACATCCATCGCATTAAAACTGATTTCTTTTTTCTAGTTTTTTATACTTGAAACAATTCGTAAAAATTTTTTTGCATTTGTATGTATTTATTTTGTTATTGGAAGAAATAAAGTAAAAAATTAAATTTTTGTGAGTAATACATGTAATTTTTACTTTATATTGTACATAATGCCCGGTTCACATTATTCCAGTCCAGTAATCCAGTCCAGCAATCCAGTCCAGTGCTGGACTGGATCATATCGTCTACATGATTCCAGTCCAGTAGTCCGGCGAGTGTGTTGTTGATTCGGTAACTATAGTGACAATGATTTCTGTACGAGCTGGAATGAAAAAGTAGACCGACAATCCAGTCACTGGACTGGATTACTGGACTGGATTGCTGGATTGAATTGCTGTCCAGTGCCGGTTCACATTATTCCAGTAGCAATCCAGCGCTGGACTGGATTACTGGACTGGATTGGTTACTGGAATAATGTGAACCGGGCATAATATATTTAATATCTGGGGTCGCGAAAATATCCCGATGATAAAATAGGTCATGCATGAAAAAAGTTTGAAAAAAGTTTAGGAAGCCCTGGTCTAGGTTTTTCTGAGAAATATTTCTTCAAATATTGAATTTTGTTTTAAAAAACATTAAATCTTAATTTGTATGTCTAGTTTACCTTAAACAAATTGTAGTGTAGTTTTGATTTTTACCCACTTTATATTTTCTGGGATGCTGATTCCGAATCAAGAATGTAGTCCGGATAGCGCAACAGTTAGCACGTTCGCCTTCTACGCACTGGGCCCCGGTTCGATTCCTACTGAATGCGGTAGTTTTCGATAGAAAAAGGGATTTACGTGTCGGACTATGAGCCCACTCAACTGTTAAATGAGTAACCATTTATAGGGTAAATAACTCGGTTGAGCGTGTTGCTGATCACACACCTCTGCACAAGACCGTCACGATCTAAAAAATGAGATGATGCTAACTCATCTCGAGGCCACGGTACAAATTGGACTGTTGCGCCAGTTATTTATTTTGATATGATTATAATAGAATATAGAATTCAAAAGTCACCACTTCGCGTGGTGAGTGTTTTTTAACTAGTTTTATGCTTCATTTACACGTGAACTCTGAGCCAAACATGCAACATTGAAAAACTGCGTTGAAAAGCACCAACAACAAAAAGATACCTTTCAGTTCTTACATGGCCTAAAGTAATCACACTGAAAACTTAATTCGGACGCCTAAACAGAAATCCACTTGAAGGCAGGCCGTACCATCTGGCGAGATCTGACGCCATTGAGGTCTGCACCAGGGTAATCTTTGGAAACTGGACTTCGCGGCGCTCACATTGCTATCTACTCAGACAGCCAGGCAGCCATAAGGGCGCTCTCCTCATATAGGGTCTCCTCGAAACTGGTGAAGGAGTGTTACGAACTCCTCCAACTGTTGGCGACCGAAAACCAAGTTTTCTTGTATTGGGGGCCAAGCCATCAGGGCATTGAGGGGAACGAGGCTGCGGATGAACTTGCTAGACAAGGATCATCCAATCGTCTTCATGGACCAGAGCCATACTGCGGCGTGGGAATGTTTTCGGCCAAATTGCGACGTGACGGGTCTGCACTATTACGTCAGCAGTACTGGAATAGCCTTCCTGGACTGCGTCAATCGAAGGAGTTGACAATGCCCTTCAAATATAAGGTTACTTAATGAGTAAGACTCATCTAAGACTTCTCGTTGGGTACTTATCGGGCCGTCACCTGGTCAGATATCACCTAAACAAGATGGGTCTGTCCAGCGAGACTGAATGTCGTCTCTGGCTGAAGGGCGTGGAAACAAATAAACACATCTTGTACATCGCGCGTTACAGGACGTCATTCCTCAGACAGGCTACTATCAGCTCTGCAGATTTCAGGTTAATTCTTGCTGAAGATATACTGTCCTTCATTAGGAGGGTGGATGATCTTTTCAGAGTTTAATGGACTACGGCACAATAGACTTCTTATGGTCGCAGTGCCTACCCGCTGGGTCAGTAGTCCACTGTATTACTACCTATCTATCTGACGACAATATCATTAATATAATTTTATATTGTTTCATTTTGTATAAGAATGAATACAATACAAAATTCATTATATTTATCACATCACAAAATTAACCTTGCAGGAAAAAATCAAAAATGCTGATGAAAACTTCCTGGCCCCGTACACAATTTCGGATTTATTTGATTTCCGTGTATAATAGAAATTATTATTCCAGATATGTCAGTTTTAATTGAAATGGTGACAGCAAAAATTCATGGCTTTTATCTTTAATTTTTAAATCAAATATATATTTTTTTATAAAATTTCTTTTCTATTTAAATTAAAAAAAAATGTTGCACGATATTGTTTTCATTCTAGATCTGGGTCATTTCTAATGTAGAGGAAAAGTATTTAAAAATAGTTTCATAAACATTCAAACAAAAACATACACGAATTCATTTAATTTACTTCACCTAGTGATGTTGGCGTCTATCGTTAAGCTAGCGACTACGTTAGATATTTTAAGCATGAGTACTTGTGCGTAAAAGCTTGTATCAAGTGCTATCTGAAATTTGAGCTTAGTAGAGTTTACTACTACTACTTAACTACAATAGCTCAAGATTCCACAGAATTTTTTTTTTCTCAGAGAATGTTACGATGCCGAACCAACAGAATCCATTGAGAAAAACATAAAGGCTTTTCCTATTTTTAAGCTGATCAGTCCAAAAAGCGTTTCTATTTTCGAAATTTTCATCCATTTAGTTTGGACGGACCTTCCAGTGGGAAAAGCTACGAATGGAGTATAATCTTTCTGGTCGCTTGTACCACCCGCCCGCACACTTTCAACACTGAAACTCTACCATGGGGTTTCCCTCAGATGAAGATCACCAGCAGCTATCCTCTGGTCCATATTTCCTTTTTTATCCATGCTCGAGACCCGAGGCACGATTTCGACTTTGTATATGAGCATGGATTTTCCTTTATCCCATACGACATACACACCATCACTCACAAGATTCTTTTTCTGGATCAGAGAAGCTGCCGAGTTGATCCGAGAGGTCATCAGGAGAATTTGGTTTTTTGTTAAATAATGTTGTAGCGTGCCATAGTCGTCATCGAGAGTTTCGTTTTAGGGGGGTGCGTAAAGCCAAACGCGTATACATACAAGTACATGTAGCATGGCCAGGATGTGTATCTTCAAGATGCTAAAGATGCTGCTACTCGCGGGGATGCTGAGACTGAGTAATGTCTTTCATTTCCAAAAATAGTCAACACTTGATGCAATCCCAACGATTGTGCTGTGTGGTGTTCCTCGAGTATGAGTACACATCATCAGCGTTATCTTTTTGCATTTTCGTCTCACTCTCCAAGAATTTTTCATGGTTTTCCACATAAAGGCTCAGATGTTTTGCGGCTATTTTTAGCGGATTTTCTGAGATATTTTTCCGGTGGCTAGATTTGGGCGTGGACCTTTTGTCGTGGGTGGAAATTATGTAATTTTTTTTCTGAATTGGTAGAAGCGTTTTTTTGTTGTTGTGTAAGATGTCGAAGCTTTACGTTTTCAGGTGAACGCCAAGTTTCGAAAATGCTATTTTGGATTATGAATGATGTTGTCTAAAAGTGAGGATTTGTAGAAATATTTTGGTTGAATGTGGCTTGACATATCACTAGAAAAGGAAGAGTGGAAAGATACAAAGTGTTGCCAAAGAAATTTCCTATAATTTCAGAAGAATGAAAATTAGGACCAATGGGGTGTCAGGATGGATGGGAACAATTTTGAATTGTCTTTCTATTGAAAAGATTGTTGTTACCAATCACAATATATCTTTTTATTTGATGGATATTTTTTGTTTTCGTAAAAAGTGAGCAATGCTTAAAAAATATTTGCCTCAGTTTACATAAAAAAGAATGAGGATGTTGATGTTGTAGTTGTCAAAAATTGAATAATCTACAATAAAAGATGCTGACGTTGGTGTTATTGGCAGCATGATGTCGCAGTTAAAGATGGAAGGTGTTTTTTTATGTATATCCTATTTGGAAATTTGATTGAGTGGTAGAATAAATAAATTAATGACAGTCTTTGTTCTTTTTCTATATTTTATATACAATTAGCGTGATCATCATAATAATTTCCAAAATAATGTTGTATCTTAGGATATGCTTTAATCGTTGATGTTGTTGTTGTTGATGTTGTTGTTGAAATTGTTGATTTATGTCTCGAACATTTTGAATTTTCGGTATTATTCTTTGAAATTTAATTATTGTATTATTAAATTTATTTAATATTAAAATATTAAAATTAATAAAATGCTTAGAAGCACTTGCGGTGGACAATTCCTGGGCCGGATTCGTCGTATTCTTGCTTGGAGATCCACATCTGTTGGAAGGTGGACAATGAAGCCAAGATGGATCCACCGATCCAGACGGAGTATTTACGTTCTGGTGGGGCAATGATCTTAATCTTAATGGTGGATGGAGCCAAGGCAGTGATTTCCTTTTGCATGCGATCAGCAATACCTGGGTACATGGTGGTACCACCAGACATGACAATGTTAGCATACAAGTCCTTCCTGATATCGACATCGCACTTCATGATGGAGTTGTAGACAGTTTCGTGGATACCGCAAGATTCCATACCCAAGAATGAAGGTTGGAACAAGGATTCTGGGCAACGGAAACGTTCGTTACCGATGGTGATAACTTGTCCGTCAGGAAGTTCATAGGACTTCTCCAATGAGGTGGAGGCAGCAGCGGTGGCCATTTCTTGTTCAAAGTCAAGAGCAACATAGCAAAGTTTTTCCTTGATATCGCGAACAATTTCCCGTTCAGCGGTGGTGGTGAATGAATAACCACGTTCAGTCAAGATCTTCATGAGGTAGTCAGTCAAGTCACGACCAGCCAAATCCAAACGGAGGATGGCGTGGGGAAGAGCATAACCTTCGTAGATTGGGACGGTGTGAGAGACACCATCACCAGAATCCAAGACAATACCGGTGGTACGACCGGAAGCGTACAAGGAGAGCACAGCTTGGATGGCAACATACATGGCTGGGGCGTTGAAGGTTTCAAACATGATTTGGGTCATCTTTTCTCTGTTAGCCTTTGGGTTCAATGGAGCCTCAGTCAAGAGAACTGGGTGCTCTTCTGGGGCGACACGCAATTCATTGTAGAAAGTGTGATGCCAGATCTTTTCCATATCGTCCCAGTTGGTGATAATACCGTGTTCAATTGGGTACTTGAGGGTCAAGATACCTCTCTTGCTTTGTGCTTCGTCACCAACGTATGAGTCCTTTTGTCCCATGCCTACCATGACACCTTGATGCCTTGGGCGACCGACAATGGATGGGAAGACAGCACGTGGCGCATCATCACCAGCGAAACCGGCTTTGCACATACCGGATCCGTTATCAACGACCAAAGCAGCAACCTCATCGTCACACATGTTGGCGGGTTTGTGGTGTTACTGTAAGAGAAAGAAACGGGGGGTCAATTAGACAATAGATTCGCGGTTCTTTTACTAAAAATGTCGCGTCGTCGAGCGACAAAGAAACGTTCAAGTTCTGTTCGCGAAAACAAAAACAATCTTTTACCGTAAAGAAATCTTATTTAAAGTATTTAGGTCGTCCTTGGTCGAAATCGAGATTTCAACTGACACAGATTCAATCTTTCAGCGACCACGAAAGTTCCGAATGATAACAGACTATGCGATATTTCCATTTTTAAGCCGTGAAATATAGAAAGTAATAAGATACTTCACCGAAATAGAAAAATTATAGAAAATGCAATTTTAAAGAATTTCCAAAAATATCCACCCGAGTGTCAACAAAACGAGAATATTTACGTTGCCGGTAAATTTAGAATGATAAATGACATACTGTAAATTTAAGATATCTGTAGCCCAGATAGAAATATAAAAAAAATTTGATTGTTGCGCGAAAGTATCGAATTTAGATGACAAGTGTCAATCAATTTATTAAATATAATATTTCCAGAAGTATCTGAATGAAAATACTATTTATAAGTAGTATTTTTCGAATTAAGATTTAATTTGTGATGATTTTGGAATGTTTTGATACTATGTAAAAATTATCGAGTTCAATTAATTTGATAAATAATTTTAGCGCACAGTTTCCGTTGTGAATTTAGTAAATCAATCGATTTCGTTGAAAAAATAAAGAACTTAAGTCCAAATCGAAATTGATTAACGATATAACCGGAACAGGAACACTTATGTAACGTTTCAATGATACTCTTCACTTTTTTTTTCTTTTTGTAATATTTGATTTAAACGTGTATTAAATCCACCGATACAGGTATTTCCTTCAGAATTGTATTCCTTCTAATTGATTCGGATTTTTTTTTTTTTTGTACAAAAATGTACTAATCCAAAAATAACGAATATCCGTAAGTAATCCTTTTGCTGATGAAGGCGAATATCCAATGTATGACAGTGTAATTTAATTCACGTTTATCAATTTTAATCAAATAATTTTTATCACTGATTTACTCGAATTTTCACTTAAAAAAATATATAAAATAAAAAAAAAATTCTCAAAACCAAAATTAATAATTAAAAATATCCTATGAGGCTTTTACTGACCGTTAAACGAAACTATCAAGACAAAATCAACACTTTCGCTGTAGAACTGCGAGTGACTCCTGGATGTCGGTGGTCTAATATTTATACTGTTCCTATTTCATATGCGGGAATCTTCAAAATCGCCCGAAGTTGCGTGTCAATGTATTGGTGAAAATATCTAAGGAAAATATGAAATGCGGACGGAAATAGATATATGGGCTTGGCGTGGAGAATAGAATTTGTATAGGCAGGCGTGGACCACACTCGCATACACACTCATGCACACACGTTAAAATGTCGAAAAATCTGAGAGATATGTGGTCGGTTCGTCTTTTCGAATACTATCGGATACGAGGCAAAAGAGAAGATTTTTCTTCGGGCATCCCATACATGGATTGGGGTCCGATCGAAGAATTTTCATATGCAAAATTTCCTGAGCATGAATTTTCCGACCGTTACACTTCCATATATGATCGTGTGAAAAGTGAAAAGCACAGGCAATTTGCGGCAAGGGGGCGAAAATGAATCGGATGGTTGATAGGGGCCGAGATATGGTTGGGGCGAAGAGACGTGGAACGATGAAAGATCTGCACGGTGTACAGGTGATCGTTTTATTTGTACTTATTCATAAATTCCTAATGATCAATTCATTGAAAGGTGCATGGCATCATCCGCGTCATTCGTATGATCCTGCCATCATTCACATATACGAAACGTTTGCTTCAGATTCTCTTGTTTTAGGAAAATCACATTTTCTTATTATGGATGGGCAGAAGTACCACGAAGGAGTTTTCTTTATTTGATCGCTTAGAGGAAGAATTATTTTTGGATTTTTCTCTCTTAATAAGCGTGGGTGTGTAATGCTGAAATTGATTCTGTTTTATATCATCAATATTAGAGGGAAAAAATAGAATATGGGCACAAATTTGATGAAGATGTGGGCCCTTTACTATTTGAACCCTTAGTTTAGGTCAAATCTTTTTTTTTAATAGTAGTAATTTGGCAACATTTGTCAATGTTTTGTTATGATAATATTGAGAAACTGTCATGTTAAGTATAGTGTTTATACACTTAGCAGCATTGGCTGTTAAGTTTAATCTTATGAGGAAGACACCTTTTCCTTAAACAATTTGCAGAAAATAATAATTAAAAGTTATCCCGTTATTAACTAAATGTGAAATCCAATGAAATTGTTTTTTATCATAAATGTTCAAGATGCAGGATTCTTTGAACGTTATAGCTTAATGTCTACCATCTTTAAAGTCGAAATTTTTGCTTAAATGACTCCTGCTTTGCGTATCCTTTTTTGTAGGTAATACAGCCCACAACGATAATATCTGCGTTGGGCATTTGGATTAAGTCCACACCACAGTGAAACTCCCACTTCTGCTGGACCGCCTCTGTCAATTGCATCCCAGGACACACAAGACTAATACTCTGTCGCGAAATGCAGAAGATTACCTTTTATAATGAACCACCTGTAAAGAACCACATTCTGGTAGTGCTGCTTCCACTGGCAGATCGAAGGCAGCACCTGATGAGTAGTAATCTGTCGGTGGTACGAAACTGGAGGCCGAGGGTCCCATTACACCCGGACCGCGATGCGAGCGCCAGGGCATCTGTGCCGTCCGCCAACCATTTCATCCTTATCGCCCCATTTTTTTATGATTCCCCATTTTTGCCTTCCATGCTTGTGTTGTCTTCCACAGGCCTATTTTTGTTAATATGTAAAGGACAGGGTTAAAATATGTAACGGACGGGTTGGTGGGCATCCGAAGATGCCTCCGGACGGAGGCTAAGGTAACATAATGACTGTGATGACCGGGCCGTGACACCGGGCGAAGAAAAAGGCCCCTCAACGAGCGAACCAGCTGTAGCTCATTTCGGGAGACGTGGGCGGAGTTTTCGTCGCTTGTTGCCCCTCTCCTTTACGTATTGACAAAAATGCATAGGCCTGGGAAGACAACACAAAGAGGGGAGGCAAAAATAAATAATAAAAACCGACCGAAGATAAAGAATCTCGAAGATCAGATTCCTACCTTCAGAAAATAGTCGAATAGTATTTCCGGATGTTCAGCAAGATAACGATGAGAATATGCGGATCCAGGATATTTCTTGTTTGAGTCGGATGAATCAACTTATCAAAGCAACTGGTCCAACTATCAGGGCTGGTCAAAGGGTAAGGCGAAACCGGTGATCGCCTGGGGCGCCGAAGACGGCGCCAAGAGGTGAAACAAGTTTTAGAATGAATTTTAACAATTTAGAGCTGTATGTAATATAATTGCATTTCATTTACAAATATTTCGTGAATTATGCGTGAACAATTCAATTTTGGATCTTGGGCTTCGTCAATTTCAATTGAACGGTAGCAATGAGGACAATTTTTTTTCGCAAGTTCTACGACTGTGGCGATCATAATTAGTGCCAAGCAAACCCCCCGGACAAAAGTAGCACTCCCATATCCACTTGTTTGCACGGCGTCCATATTAATATGAAGCAAAACCGCTTGGACAAAAATGGCACTCGTAAAACGCAACAATGATCCCAAATACGTACATGAAAAATACTTGCAAATAATATTTGAAGTGATGCATCATTCCAGTTTTGTTTTGAAAAAATGTAAAGCGGGTAGGGAGGCACTAAAATTTATTTGCCTGCGCCATAAGATAGACCTTGACCGGCCCTGCCAACTATTCTCACCACCATTAATACTCCGGCGAATATATTTGTGCAGTTTACAGAAGAACAAATATTTATTTCAAACTAACCTTTACGCTTTACAAAAAGCAGGCGGTAGCACTAATTTTGTGCCGACTCCTGATCTGACTATTGGTCCTCCAGAGAGGATATGAGGGTTCGATATGATCAATCTAACCACATACCAATACGTGTAACCTCCGGTGAAATTACCCCTCATATAGATAATTTAGCTAACGATCAAAAAGTGCGTATACAGTCTATTGCCCCGACTAAAGACGAAATAGTTTGTGCACTAAGACGAGGAAAGGCCGCCGGACTCGACGGTAACCCAGCCGAACCTTATCACGCAGCGCCAGACGTAACTGCCGATTTGCTGCACTCACTTGTTGATGACGCGTGGAATACAGAGACCTTTCCCACTGAGTGGAAGGAAGATATGATCAAACTGCCAAAGAAGGGTAGCCTCACAGACTGTAATAATTGGAGAGGCATTTGTGTACTACCTGCCGCTGCTAAAATAATAGCTAAAATCATCCTGGAAAGACTAAAGGTCCACTTAGAAAGCGCAATTGATGAAGAGCAGGCTGGCTTTCGATCCGTATTCTCCTGTGTCGATCACATCAACACCTTACAAACCATCATCGAGAAATGTGCTCGGTACGATTCTCTGCTTCACTTGCTTTTCATCGATTTAGAGAAGGCTTTCGATAGTGTGAAACGGGATTCTATATGGGCGGCCTTGCGCAGAAGAGGCATCACTGAGAAGCTTGTGGCTATTATTAAGGCAACTATGACGGCGCCAAATTTCGCATTCTGCATAAAGGTAAGGTGTCGATGGACTTTGAGATTCACAGTGGGGTTCGGCAGGGTTGCATCCTCTCACGGATTCTATTCCTCATAGTGATCGGCGATGTGTTGCATGCAGCCCGGACTCGACAGAGGAGTTCAATGGACTTTGACATCTTAACTACAACATCTTGACTACGCTGACGACATATGTCTACTCTCCCACAAAATCATGGATCTGTCCGCAATGGCCTTAGATTTTGAGAGGGAGGCAATCAAGGTTGGGCTAAAGATTAATACCAGCAAGACCAAGGTTCTAGGCCCGCCATTGCGAAAAGAAATCCTGCACCAATTACCATCAATATTAATGGACAGTCTGTGGAGAAAGTGGACAATTTGGTCTACCTGGGTAGCATTGTTGCCGAAAACGGAGCAGCAGGACATCGCCCGTCGTAACCAGGGTAAATGCGCATACGATATGATGTTCAAAATCTGGCAAAGCAGTTATCTCAGCAGCAAGAACAAGCTGTGCTTGTTTCGCTCCCTCGTACTGTCTGTGCTTTTGTATGGGAACAGTACACGGAAAGTTTCCGTAAGAGTTACCAAAAACCTGCCAGTTTTCGTCAACTCATTTCTTCGTCGAATTCTAAGAATTTTTTGGCCCGAAACAATATGAAATGAAGAGGTAAGTCGACGTACAGGTCAGATGCCAATCAACGAATTGATACGCAAGCTAAAATGACAGTGGATAGGTCACACATTGCTTTACATGCCATGAACCCCATTTCCAATCAAGGCCGACCAATAGCGGGTCCAAAAATCACATGGCGTCGATCTGTGGCAAAGGAGTATAAAGCACTGGGTAATTCTTTTGGTGAGTTGCGCCCCAGTGCCCAGAGCAGAGTACGATGGCGCTCAAGGTAGTTGACGCGGTATGCCCCACTTAGCGTTAATGCAAAGTAGATAATGGTAAGGTGTCGATGAACTTTGAAATTTGAAGTGGAGTTCGGCAGGAGTGCATCCTCTCACCGATCCCTCATAGTGATTGGCGATGTAAAACATGCAGCCCTATCCGGACTAGACAGAGGAATTCAATGGACCTATATATCGCATCTACAACATCTTGCCTACACTGACAACTTACCTACCCTACCCTTCCTCAAAATCATGGATCTATGCGGCATAGAGTTAGATCTCTCAAGGTTCTTAGCCCGCCGTTGCGAAAAGAAATCCTACACCAATTGCCATCAATATTAATGGGCACCTTGTAGTAAAGGGGGACAATTTCGTCTATCTGGGTAGCATTGTTGCCGGAAATGGTGGTACGGGGCAGCACTCATATCTTCCTTGAATTTTTAGAATTTTCTGGCCCGAAACAATATTAAATGAAGAGCTAAGTCAACGTAAGGGTCAGACGCTAATCGATGAGTTGATACGCAGGCGAAAATGGTAGTAGATAGGTCACACATTGCGGAAGGATGATAACTGCATTGCTTTATATGCCATGAAATGGAACCGTATTTCTAATCAAGGCCGACCTAGGCGGAGTCCTAAAATTTCATGGCGTCGTTCAGTGTAAGTTTCCGGGTAAGAAGTATGGGGAGTTGCGTCCGGTTGCCAAGAGCAGAGTACGATAGTGCGCAGGAAAAATTGACGTTTTTTTCACTTTTGAATAGTATTGAAGATTTGGTCCTTAAAGATGTTATCCTTGGTTTCTCCGTTTTCTTTAGCTGATTGAACACATTTGAAAAAAACTTCGATTCAGTGTACTTCATTTACCAAATATATGGATGTATTCAAGAATTTGGAAGCCAGGGTTTTCAGTTTTTAATGCGCTTAGAACTATGAGTGCTAGTTGTTTACCAGTGATGATGCCACTTTCCTAACAATTGGTCCACATTCTCTCCCTTCCTTTTATGTGGCTTTCAACAGATTTAACAAGAGCTATATTGCCTATGCGGACGACATTGCTATTGCCATCACCGGCAAATTTCCAAATGTTCTCTGTGATATAATAGAGAATGCACTCTCGATTCTAGCATCTTGGGCTTGTTATGCTGGCGTTAGGGCAAATCCGGATAAAACGGAACTTGTCCTCTTTACTAGGCGGAACATAATTCCTGATCTCACACCTCCATTGATGGATGGGAAGAGGTTGGTGATCAATAATATAGCAAAATTTCTGGGTCTAATCCTAGACAGGAAACTGACTTGGAAGCTCAACATACAGGAGCCGGTGAAAAAGGCTACTGTGGCGCTGTATTCTTGTAGAAAAGACATAGGTAAAAAATGGGGCCTGCAACCAAAAGTTGTCTACTGGCTGTTCATTTTAGTCCTGCGTCTAATACTCCTGCATGGTATCACTGTTTGGTGGACGGCACTGCGTATAGCGACTTATCGCAAAATGTTGGGGAAGCTGCAGCGTCTAGCTTGCATAGTAATGACTGCAGCTCTTAGAACAACACCGTCCGCTGCCCTGGATGTGTTGCTTAACTTGCTACCGATAGATATTTATTCTGAAGTAGTGGCTGCAAATACGGCCATTCGTCTTCGTGAGACTGGTCAGTTGGTAACTTCAAGCGCCGGCCACTCTGCCATTCTCAACAATGTGGGTATCCCTTCAACGACCGACTACAGGTCTCCTAAGCTTATATTCGGAAAAAACTTTGCAAGCTTGATTTCATCACGGAGTGACTGGGCTGATACTGTCCCCTTAGAAACGGTGTCTATTGTTTTCTATACAGATGGCTCTAAAACTGAGGAAGGAGTGGGTGCGGGTGTATACTCCGAAAGCCTAGGAGTTAATATCTCCTTACGTTTACCGGATCACTGCAGCGTTTTTCAGGCGGAGGTCTCAGCGATTTCAGAGGTTTTAACTTGGCTAGGACGCCACGTTGTAGCCTCTAGAGACATATTTTAATTATATACACCGATAGCCAGGCTGCAATAAGATCCATCGATTCCGCTTCCACCTCATCTAAGCTGGTGGAAGAGTGCCGCTCGTCCCTTATTGAGCTGGGAAAAGCCTTCAACGTTTTATTGTGCTGGATTCCCGGCCATAGTGGTTTTGCTGGCAATTGTAAAGCTGATGAGTTGGCTCGTGCAGCGACTAGGGAGATCATGATGGAGCCTCACGAAATTGGAATGCCCATATCCCCTTGCAAAAAGAAGATACTAGAGGATGCGGTTGGCAAGGCCAATACAATACGGGGTACCAGTAGCACCTGCCAAGTGACAAAAATGATATGGCCCAGAATCGATCCTGGGCGATCTTCCAAACTTCGATCAATAGATAGGAAGCACATTAGCGTTCTTTTGGGAGTTATCACTGGGCATTATCTGATCGGCGAGCACGCCAGAAGACACCAGCGTCCTTACAATGACTTTTGCAGAAGTTGCGATGACGAGGATGAGGAGGAAAGTACTTCCCACCTCCTTTGTACCTGTCCTGCCTTGGCGATAAGGAGGAAAAGGATTCTTGGATCTTTCTTCTTTTAAGATTTGGATGACTTGAAGGATATGGATGTCAGTAGGATTTTTCGCTTCATTATCAGTTCCGGCTGGTTTAATGATTAATTTTGCAGGTTGTTAAATACCGCGGGTATCACAACGGACCCATCTGTGGTCTAAGTGAACTGTGACACTTCATGGCAGCCTCTCTAACCTAACGTAACCTAACCTAACAAGAGCTATTTTCATATTTAAATAAAATTTACCTAATAACAATTAAGTTCATGTGATCTACTTAACGCCTCCAATCAAATAGTTGAGTTGAGCCGAAAATTTCCCTACAAATTTTATAATTACCAACATCATATTTCCTGGCGAAAATTCATCAAAGAAATAAGGTAACGATGGCGTTAGAAATTTCTTTTTGGATAAATGCCAAAATATGTGTAATACAGAGAATATAGGAGAAAAAAATGAATATATGTAAAATATTTAAATTAGCAAATGGCATCGGTAATTATGTGATAATATTACGTTAACCGCAGACATTATTTTTATAAAACTGCATTTTTGGTGCCTTCATCTCATGGCCACTTGATCGTTTAGTGGAACTCCAGCATCATGGGTGGGGGAATGTTGGAGCATACCTGGCCGTAATTGGTCTGTCGAGGCTAAAGATTTCATCGATGGTTTCGATTGTTTGGTAAAATAAGTTTTATTTGTATTATCATCTATGACGACAGAGGAAAAATGTTTCTTTTTTTCTTATTCAGATTTTGGCAAACCACCATCTGTTTCGATATGGGCCGTTCAACAAATCACCCAAAAATATAGAATTCACATATCCGAAATTCAGAATTACCGAAACTCACAAAATGCTGACGTTACAGGAGGGAGACCATCCTAGGAGATCTTTTCGTATACAGTCACCAAAAATGAAGGCAAGCAAGCACTAAGCAAGCCATTCCTTGAATATAGAATCAGCGATCTAAATATACACGTCATATTTGAGATGGGATGGGAATGTCTAAAGAAGCATCTTATAAATTTAGAAGATTCATAAAATTCGGATTTTCGGTGTATTTGTTTTTTTTTTCATTTTGTATAGAAAGATATTTTTTCAAAGATACTATCGCCATAGATACTACTGAGAGACCAAGAGAATTTTCAAATCTATTAGTTTTTTCTGAATGTATGTGGAAGTGTGTTAAAAACACATACATGTATTGGTTCTCTTTCATTAAGGTGGTATTCTGCCGAATACATACTACTATATGGCCGAAAAAATACGAGGAAACTGTTTACAATATTGAATTTACGGATCTGAGTTGAAGGCGCGAAGATAATGTTATATTTTTGGGCATTGTTTAAGAACGTCTCAGCTATTATAGAATCGGCGAAACAGGACGTACTGTTTGGCGAATGATATAATATTTACATATATTCGTATATTTGCTAAAATTATCATATTATATTATCGTATCGTTGCAAGCCGCTACGAATTTGGTTTGCAGGCATTTTCCCATAGTCTGTCTGCTGGTGAACTTCGTTGTCTCCCTCCATAAGTGATTTTAATTTTATATATTGTATTTTGTTGGAATAATCTTCCGCTCATACTCAGAATATTCTTAATTTGATTTTTTAATAGTTTTTCTTTAATTTTGTTTCGTATATTTCGTAAATATTTTTTAAACGTTTATTTTTTTTGTATAATCACATAGTTGTTGTCGATTAATTGCAGTAAGCGCCCTTTAAGTTCAGTTTTCTGTTTTTATCTTGAAAACCGAAAATTTGTGACGGTGGCGTGTAGTGTACGGTGATGAAAATAAAATTTTGAAAAGAAAAAGTTGAAATTTACTTCTTTATCGATAGTATTTGCACTGCGTTTTTTTTTCTCAAAAGTGAAACCAGTGGTATTGAAAATTCTTTCCGAATGTTCTCGTTTTCAATTTTATACTGTTCGTACCTGTAAATATCAATGTGCATCTCAGTATCATGAAAACGCGCCATTACAGTGTGTGTTTAAGTTCTACTCTCTGCACTTTCTCTTGTCAGAAGATTGGAAACCGCCATAAATGGGCATGGCTTATTATAGCTACACACAGAAGCGCAACGTGCACGCATACGAGCATAGAGGAAACAAGAATCACAACAACTGTTTGGTAATCTATATATCTGATCTGAATTTGGTCCTCAGGACGAAATTGTGTCAGAATATGCCCATGCAGAAAATCGGTAGTAATGGAAATCCCCTCGGATACATTTTATAGTGAAAAAAAATTTTCTAGGGCTGTCCTTTGGTTTTAGGTTTTAGGACTCAAAGCTTTACTTGTCGGAAAAGTAGAATTTCTATCCCTGCGTCGCGCTGATTATGATCGAAAGTTAAAAAATTCGGATCAACACTAACGAAAAATTTATTGTGTAATTATTACAGTAACTAAGCACCAAAAATCCCATTTACTTAAAAACAATACTAATGGCTGAAATTTTGAAGGGGTATTTGGGGCATGTCCAGAGTATAATACCGAGTTTTCGCATCTGAGGGGGGGGGGGGGGGCGAGTACAACACCTTGTCAATATGGGGTTGAGTTTGTTTTATTCGTTATCTTTGTTGCAGATGCAGCAGATCAAATTTGTTGGAAATTAAATCAAGGTCGTAGGTCAATTAGGTTAACCACAATGGCCGGTCAAAAGTCAAGGGTAGTTTTTTTTTTTTTGTAAATACTGTTAAACCGAAAATTTTATTTTCGCAAACTGCCTCTATACCCTTTTAAAGTATGTACTTAAAATCACCTTCAAAATGAGTGATGCACTTTTCTACAATAAACATTTTCGCGTCAGTCCAACGACCAAGTTGACCGACCGCACCGAAGCTACTCCGGTATTCTTATGTATATTATATTGTACTTTCTTAGCTTCTTCAGTGACTCAATCATCAATTTTATTGTAAAGTTTATATGCTTACAACTTATTTATGTTAATTTAGCCTTTTCGGATGGACTTTTTTCGCTTCTTTCGTACCCATTGCCGAGTCCGAATGCACCAGGATCCTCTTCTATTTGATCACCTTCATCTTCTTCAGGATTTGATGGTAAGCTTCTGTCGTCGTGAAGAAAATCGCCATCTTTCAGGGTAGAATGTTGTGCGATGTTGTTGCACGCGTTGCCGCTACAAGTTCCACAAATTGGAGAGCATTTCGATCCAGCTTTCCAACATCCATAGGCCTTTCCACAGCCAGTTTTACAGGTGCAAGAAATCAGTTTTAGCAAACTTAGCGGATGCAGATCTTGTCCGTAGACGAAGGGCTTATAAATCAACAACGCGTAGAACTGTAAGGTTATACTCCTGAAAAGCCACCGGTAGTGGTGAGTCAGGTGAAAGGCTCTTTTTAATCAGAGCCGCACAAAACTGTCTCTTATTCTGTCTCCGACAGAGTCTTCTTCGCATTTAAATGTTCTTTGTTTTTTTCCAACCTCAGTCTTCCGGATTTTTTCAATTTCCCAGTCACTCTTGAGCCTGATATATAGGCGTGATGCATCTTCAATAGATGGTAGGGAATCCAAATTTAAAGTATTTTTGATGTGTAAACATTGTAACGGACGGTTTGGTGTGCATCGGAAGATGCCTGTGGAGACGGAGCCTTTGGTAGCATAATGACCGTGAAGGTCGAGCCGTGCCGTCTGGCGAAGAAAAAGGCCCCTCAACGAGCTAAGCAGCGGCCTATGCTTGCTGTAGCTCAGTTCGGGAGATGTGGGCGGGGTTTTCGCCGCTCGTTGCCCCTGTCCTTTACGTATTAACAAAAATTGATAGGCCTGGGGAAGACAACACAAACAGGGGAGGTAAAAATGGGGAATAAAAAAAAATAGTCGATAAGGATGGAATGGTTGGCAAACGGATCAGACGCCCACGCTGTCGCACCTGGGTCCGGGTGTAATGGGACCCTCGGCCTCTGGTTTCGTACCACCAACAGATCACTACTCATCAGGTGCTGCTTCGATCTGCCGGTGGGAGCAGCACTACCAGACCATAATATGGTTCATTACAGGTGGTTCATTACAACATCTTATGGCGCTATACGTTGTAAAACTGGAATATGTGGAATGCGCAAACAGCATTAGTGTGTGTGAATTCTCAATTTGTATACAGTGCGTTTTATGTACACTTCATACCGTACACAAGGAACAAATTTCGTCGAAAGCTGTATAGCTAAATCGGACCCGGGCTGGAACATTATGGATTTGGCCTTAATGGGCGAATTCTCTGTGTGGCATTTAAAGAGAATCCTTAATTGCGGCATTTCCGCTTTAGGTGGGAAGAACCTAGAACCCACGCAGGGAAATGTGTAGGTCCTAAAGCGGAAATTTCTTGAGTTTTATGAAAGTTCACTCTAATTAAATAGAAAGAATTCTCCAATTAATGCCAAATCCATAATGATCCCCCGGCCTAATAAACATATCGTCCCGGGCTTAAGTTCCCGTCGCGCAAACTTTTTCTCTTTTTTGTTTATTTTTTTTTCAACAAAGAGGTGTCTGACTTTTACATAAATGAAAATAAATAGTGCAGTTTTAATTACGGCCAAGTAAAATTGAATTTGTTACTGTCTGAGGTCAATCTCGATTTCATTCATTTTCCATCGGGGAAATCATAATAGCCGCGCTCGTTTCGCTTGAATTTCGGTCTCAGACGGAACACGGGAGAAAAGAACGACACGGATCTGCGCCGAGTGAGCTTAAACAGCCATCATACAGATAATTCGCCGTCGTAGGGGCGAATTGCGATCAGTATACATTTAGATAGAGGCGAAATAAGTTGACGTTCAATCAATCGGCTTTCAACTTAGATCCGATGGGATCCTTTACAAGACCTGGCATAAAACTGATGGTTCGTTTTGTATGAAAATGGTCTGAGATCCGGTGCATCGAAAGCGGCTAGTATTAACAGTAGCCATTTGTATACATACATACATGTGCTCATTTGAATTTTACAAGGCCAGAATTGATCAATTACCGCCGACTGAAAAGTCCAGTTTCTACAGACACGATCCGGCAATCCGGAAAGCCTGGAATAATTAGTTTTTCCGGAGAGGAATGCCGGATCCTCTGTGGTGAAGGCCATATTCAGGCAATCCCGAAGGCCAGGACTGATCAATTCCGGATGGTCTATGGCCGACTGTACAATATGAAAATAAGAATTCGACGATTTAGGCGAAGGCAGATATTGCTGAAGTAACGGGAGACGAAACTTTCCTGTATAAAATAAATAACTGGCGCAATAGTACAATTTTGAACCAAGGCCTCGAGATGAGTTAGCATCATCTGATTTTCTAGATCGTGACGGTGTGTTTTGTGTTGAGGTATGTGATCAGCAACACGCCCAACTGAGTTATTTACCCCACAAATGAGTGCTCATTTAAGAGCTGAGTGGGCTCATAGTCCGACACGCAAATCTCCTTTTTTATCGAAAGCTATCGCATTCAGTAGGAATCGAACCGGGTCCCAGTGCATAGAAGGCGAACATGCTAACCGGTTCGCCATCCAGACTACATACATATGTGTGCGTGTCAATTCCCAACGTCATAATATTCCTTGCTTAATTTTATGTACACTGCGCAACGTGCACGAGGAATTGCCTCCGTTAGAAGCTTAATAACCCATCGGGAGAATTGCACGGGTCTTGTGTTTCCGGCCATATTACGTAGAGTACGCATATTCCAGAAAAAAATCTTTCTCATAAAACAATACCTAAAGGTCGACATACACGGCCAGCATTTTGGTCGCGAGCATGCATCGAACCACGTCAAACTCAATGGAAAAAATCTCCTCGTTTCCACCGTTCTATGATATTTGATGGTTCGATGGAAGTTCGGTCGTGCAAGTTCGTTAAGAGCAATAACCGAATATAAATTATAATATTACTTGATGAATGTTTAAAAAAAATGAACACACTGAAAAAGAAGCCGTTTCAGGCAAGCTTCGAACCAACGGCCCTTCGATCGACAAGACCTGCTCCCTATCCATTGATCCACGCCAATCTTCTCCTTTTGGGGATAATTGTGCAAATATAATAAGGCCTATAATGTATGTATTGTACATACTAATGGGCGCCGCATACATTTGATTTCCCTCAAGTGTTTTGTGCACACAAATGACGAATAGACTTTTGGCTATCGTTTAGTGACAAAGATGGTTTCTGGAATGTGCGTACTCTCCTAGGCAAGGAACCAGAAGGTCCCTGGGGTAAGGAAAGTTATACGGCCGGAAAGAGAAAACGAACCAGCGTGTCAACAGTTAACGGCCCATGGGTGTTAAGGCAAAATAGTAATACATATTCATACAGTATTTTCAATTTGGTATGGTTTCAAAACGCGGTGGGGTGTGTACACATAGACCTCGAGTTCAGAAAGACTAGCACGGATTCCATTTTTAGGGTTTTGTATTAAAAACAAAACCCTTATGAAATCGGTCAAATGTCTGTCCGTCTGTCCATGAAATATCTCTCTAACGGGTAAAGCTACATACATGAAATTTTGTGGGAGTATGTAGAATTATTATAATTCACTGGAGAAAGCGATTCGTTGTAATAGGCTGACTTTAAGGGGATGTCCCCATAGAGGGGAAATGAAGGTCAAAATTTTTTTTTCATCTGGTATAGGCAAATGGGGTATCATGAGAAAGGTAACACCGAGTACATTTCATTTCCGGTATTTTTATCAAATTTGAAAAAAGGGGAAAAGAGATAGAGGGGAAAATATGTGATCCGAGTTTGCCCCCCCCCCCCCCTTGCATTTCGATACCGTTATACTTAGAAACATGAAAATTTGCAGGAAAGCGGCATTTTACTAGTATAGAAAACCGAAAATCGTAAAATTTTGATATCTCATCAAAAAAGGTTAATAATAGTACATTTCTATAGTTGCAGTTAGCATACCCCTGCAAGCCTTAGGCACACCCGAGGTCAAAAATATTGATGGCCAATGATAACCAACATCATTGGCAATAATATCTCTAAGTTTCATTAGAATCACATAATATTTAATAATAGTACATTGATTTAAAGTTAGGCATTTTGACACTATCCACACAAAAATTACACCTACCGGCCTCATAGGTGTGAGTACTACTTTCATGTTGTTTTTCGTAGTGCGAATTGCAGTTATTTAATTAATCATTTCTGAAAGGGTAACGATTAGTTGGGGGCGCTGCGTCGTAATTGGCAAACTTTACCGGGTGGAAGGGGGGAGGGGTCCATATAGAGGCGAAATTAAGGTCAATTTTTTTCTTATCGACTGGTATAGGCAAGTGAGGTGTCGTGAGAAAGGTAATGTTGAGTACATTTCATTTTTTCGCATTTTCTTGAAATTTGTAGAAAGGGGAATAGTGGGGGAGGAGAAAATATTAGTTCGTAATTTGCGCCCCCCCCCCCCCCCCCCTGGGCATTTCAAGACTGTTAGAATTATGAAAACTTACAGGAAGGTGGGTTCGGAATAGCATATAAAATGGAAAATAATGGAATCTGTATATCTTCTTAGAATAGGTATGTAAATAATAGCTTATTTCTGTAGTTACAGTTAGCACACCCCTGCATGCCTTAAACACTTTCAAGATCAAAAGTACTGATGGCCAACGATAACAAACACCTTAGGGCTTAGGCAATAATATGTTCTAAGTTTCGTTACAATCACGTAATATGAATTGGCATGTAAAATGTAAGTGGGTAAGACATTTTAATTAAGTTTTTTTTTTGTCCATCTAAGTGGTATCAAGAAGAGCAAGGAGCCGATATTTATATATGTACCAAAATAAGCGCTTGCTACAAAACCCTCGGATTGCGGGCGTTGCCCTCTATATTCCGGTTTCATTTTTTTTTAGATTTAAGGAAGCGTTTTTAACGATGAAAGTTCAAAGATTCGTTGTCCTTGTACCCTCCAGCTTATAGGAGAAAAATTGTGCAAGGGCAGCTATTGATGATGGGAACAACATTTTCATTTTTGGAAAAGATAGTCCAATAGTTGGGAATCCTTTTGCAGTGTTGTAATAAATTTCATTTTTCCGGCGTTGTGAGTCGAAACAGTTGTGTCACACCCAGAAAGCATGCAGAATCAGAATATTTTCAGCATTTTTTTCTCCGGATTGGAAGCTTGATGAAGAGTGCAATTTTCTGAGCATGCGTCCTGAGGCATTTCGAAAATACGTTCAGATGTTCTCCACCTAGCGCTGTTAATATAACTAGAATATCGATGTCCTCTGCAACAATTATGACCAACTCGTGCGATTTAGCCTTGCCCAATGCTTCACGAACGATGTCGGCGTCTCCTGGAGCTTGCTGGGTATAGTACCTGCTTCTAGATATATGTCAACAATGCCACTATGTAAAACCTATTGTGTACAACCGAACAACCCGCGGCGTAGGCGCAAGCCATGAATTATAGCCCCAGCGCACATGGAGAAACTTGGCCGTTTGTTTGTTTTTTGTTTGCGCACTCATTCTGAAGGTACATATTTCCCTCGATTTACGCTGTACTTTTTTACACGATTTTGGCAATGATCTTCTGATTTTGACAATGATCCTAACCCCCCGGTACTTTAAAAGGAGAATTCACATTTGCATGTTTTTTTTTAACGGAATGCAATATTTCATATGCAAAAAGGAATATACCAGCCTTATTCCATCGAGAGATGAGTAGGGCGTAAAAACTTTCCTGTGAAGAGGTCATTGGCGCTGGTGTATATTCAGAGAGACTGGGTATAAACCTGTCATTCCATATTGCTAATTTTCATAGTGTCTTCCAGGTGGAGAATACGGCGATTTCCGAAGCTTTGGCATGGTTGAGATGTAATATCGTATCGGTAGGGTCAATCGGCAACTAGATCCCTCGACGCCGCACTTTTCACTTCGAAAACCGTGGTGGTGTGTTACACCGATCTTAAGGCGATTTTTTCAATATCACCCTGTACTAGATTCCTGACTAAAGTGATTTTAGTGGTAACTGCTGCGCGGACAAGCTAGCTCGCGCGGGAACAATAAGCAGGATCATGGATTAGGTTTGGTTAGGTACAAAGGCTACTGCATAAGTTACAGCACACATGAACCGCGATAAGGTTCGTTGTGATACTTCAGGGGATCATATCATCCTACTCATTGAACCAGCCAGTGCTGATAATGAAACGATGGAGTTTACCAACATCAACATTTGCCAAGTCATCCAGTTCAAAGAAGAAGTGGGTTTCAAGAAATTATTCCTTTCTCCTTCTTACAAGAGCAGGACAGGAACAGAGGAGATGGAAAATGCACTCCTCTTCGCCCTCGTCATCGCAACTCCTACAAAAATCATTGTAGGGAAGGCGGAGCCTCCTTGCGTACTTCCCTCGTATACAATGCATATTCAGCGACAGCACTTTAGCGGAGCGCCTAGTATCCAATTTAGGCTATAGTGGCTTTGTTAAAAGGCATGTGTCACCATTATCATATTAAACATCTTGAGTTAGCTAGTTGGAGAGCAGCCATATGGCCTGATAACACAGTGCGAGCCTGCATCCGAGTTGGCCTAGTCATTAACTGCAGTGCAGGTACTCGCACCGTGTGACCGCATCATACGAGTTACTCACTACGTTTATCTCGCGGGACTACCTTCGAGGATTAACTAAATCGATCTAACTATATGACGATGATGATGTAAACGTATCGGTTAAGTTAGTTTGGGGACTTACTTTTAGCTCTCCTTGCGATGCGGAACTGGACTGAAAATTGGGACTAGATGGTCTTGCTGTCTTCGCTAATGGTGTTGTTGGTGATAATTCTATTTTATATGTTATATACAATAAATACCTCATAATTTTCTGAAATTCTGCATTCGCTTCATCCTTTGATTGTAGCGGTATGAACGCGCTTTTATTAGGAGGTTACTGCCTGTTGATATTTCCCAAACCAAAGTCACAAGCCAAGAACTAACATCTTCCATAATTAGTACCTCTCCGTATGGTCGGTATAAACACACCACGAACAAGTACTAACACTGAAACGATTTAGTTAAATCACCTTTTAGTTCCACGATGTAAACGTGGCCACTGTTATGTGTGAGTCGGTTAGTACCTCGCATCTAGCAGCCGAGTTACTACAACATTTTTTGATTTTACTGCCATGCGAGTAAACAGGTGCAGTAGCTGTCCACCGTCTGGTCAGCAACTCGTATTATGTAACCAGGCCACAAGATATATAGGTATAGATGGTCCGATGAATTAGTGCAGCCTCACATGTCGCGCCCTGCCCGGCGAGCTCATCTACCCTACAGTTACCCGTGAAGCCACTGTGACCCGGATACCAGCATAAGTAAATTATTAAAGAAGTCACTCATTTTCGTAAGTGTAGAGCGACATTTCGCCACGGTCTTTGACGTAGTCAGGCCCGGTTCTAAGTCCCTTGAACATTACAGCTTAGCTGTCAGTGAAAATTATATCTTTAACTGATACTATACTTAGAGCGACCGATACCTCAGTATGTAGAGGCGTCAGTCTCATGTCTTACTACCGGCGTTTTGGGTTCGAATCTCGTCCATGGCGACGTTCGTGGCCATGGATGTTTGTGTTGTCTTCCCCTTGTGGTGTGGGGCGTAATAATAAGTCACAGCTTCTCCCAGCTTGTCGCACGTAGGCGGCCAAATGGGGGAGCAGAAGGTGCATGCTGACAACTGCATTCTCCGGGTATTCATGGGTAGTTGACGCAGTATGTCCCATTAGGGGTTAAGGCAAAATAGCAAAAAATGCAATTTCGAAGTTTCGAAGAAATTTTGCCAGCAATATTTGATTATGACTTTTGGCTATCGTTTAATAGCAAAGATTGGCTTCTAGAATATGCGTTCTCTCCTAGACAATGGATCAGAAGGTCCCTGGAGTAAGATACGTAATATGACCGAAAACTGAGAAAGATGCCGCGTCTGAATAGTACACGGCACATGGGAGTTAAGATAAAATACAGTGGAACCTCTGCTAACGGACACCTCTCTCTAGCGGACATCCCTCATCACGGACAATTTTGAAAAGTCCCAAACGTAAGGTTTAGGAAATCAATGCACATAAACCCCCTCTAACGGACGCGGACAGCCTAAATATCGACACCAAGAAATAAATTTACCTCTCCTGAACAGACACTTCAATAACATTGAAAATGAAGAAACTCTAATTTAATGTCTTTTATCGATCGACTTAAACATGCAAATTGACAAAAGGACCAGGAAAAGGCCGGTCAAAAGGAATATCAATAGGTGGGGACCAATTTATGCGGCCTTCAAAAATCGTGAAAACATGTCCCTTATTAACAAAAATGATCATGATTTCGACTCAAGCTTCTAGTTAAGGAAATGGTGCTTATGATGTGCAGATGTCCGGTAAAATGATTGCGATTGACCACAAGGTACCAAATTGCCCGACAACGGTTTACAAGGGATTTGCTTCCCACATCATGATTCATCTGCCGTCAAATGCCAATGCTGGTTGAAGTGCACAGGGTAGGAAAAGGTTCGTTTTCTGTTCTCTGCGCTCTCAAAAGACCATAATTACTGCATATTGTTCTGGATCCTTCGGAGAAAGAGGAACTCATCCAGTTTCTTATATGCCAATTGAAGTGTTTTTTTTTTTTCGAAAAATGTTTTCTGGCAAAAGTCAACAGGGTGGGATTTATTTATGTAGCTGTATCTCTTTAAAAATCATGAGAGAATTTTTGTTGGTGAGGTACGTAACTCACAAAAACGATTTTTGATTTCCTACACTAGTAGTAAAAACTGCAACTTTGCCTTCCTTGCTTCTTCAGTAGGAGAACAGTTGGCGCCTTACTTTTTTTCTGAGCGGTGGATACATTTTTGAATCAACGTTTTCGTCCACGGAAAATTTTCTTGGCACCGTGACTGTCCAGGAGAGAGATTTCACTGTAGTAATATTCGCAGTATTTTCAATTTAGCCTCGATTCATAGACCTCAAGTTCAGAGACACTAGCTCGTTTTATGTTTTTTTGTATAATTTTCAGCCTTTTGAAATGAGGAGAAAAAGGCATAGTTCTAAATATAGATTTTCAAAAAATAAATTTATCTTACTACAGCCAACATGACCATAACTACAAGGCCATACGTCATTTGTATTTCCTGGCAAAGAACCAAACACAATGGTCATTAGATGGTCACATAAAAAACAATATTGTTATTCATCATCATCATGGCGCAACACCCCGACGTCCTCCAATATTGGAAGTTCAGTAGTTGCTCGGCATCAGCATATACTGAGCTCTCGGCCTTCCTCTCATTTTCTCTACACTATTTATTAGGTTGGTTCAAATACTACTTTGCCTTAACCCCTAGCGGGGCATAGCGCGTCAACTACTCTTGCGCATACAGTAATTGCCTTTCTTTATTAAGAAATATTTTCGCTGAGTCTTATAATAAAGAATAATGAAAATTAATTGTACACGAGTATTATAACAAAATTTCACATTAGAGATTTATCCAGATGACGCATCTTCCCTGCGAAGCATACTCCGTCCTGTACCTGATTTACAATTATAATGGAAAACCCATGAGTGTTTTAAAAAGTGCACCCAGGTCAAAGTTATTGGATTATCCAGGCTCCAGGTAATTAGGGAAATGAAGGTGCAATAAACTACGGTAATTAGCTTTCCACGGTAACAGCGTTTTCAATATTCTTACTTTTAAGCACGAATTTAATTTTTTCGATATAAAAATTGGCAAAAAATCACATGTCATCATAACGATTTTAAATCCTGAATAGTGTAAACTGTTAAGCAAGCAAGATTAGAAAAAATGGCAGCATCACTGATTGTAAAAAAGATTTCAGAAGACTACGATGATTATATCCTTAACAGCTCTTTCCTGTGTACTTTTCCCAATTACATGCAATATATAAAAGGTACGAACCGTCGATTGTGTATCGAAAAGGATCTCAACATCTCCGAAGAAATATCAGCAAAACTGAAAGTATATCCTACCGGAGTAAAGGGCAAATTCGATGGTTTTGTATCGATCTACATAACGGCTAGATGGAAGAAAAGCAAATCGATCGCCATCAAGTTTGATACAACTGTCCTGGATGTTAACAGGAAGCGGATCTTGGTAAATAGCTCTGAGAATTTCGAAGAAATTCCCTCAGATACGGAAATTGGCGATCCTCAGGTTATGGATTCGAATTTGTGCTACGATAAAAAATATAAGTTTCTGGATAAGGGTTGTCTAACTATTCTCATAAATATTAGTTTGAATTTTGAGATGATGATCCATCCGGATATGTTGGAAAGGTTTGAGAGAGATTATAAGCGTTTGGAGGCGGGACTGAAGAAAGCATTGGCGAATCCATCGTATGGCGACACTGTGCTGCTCATCGGCGACAGGAAGTACCATGTGAAGCGTAACATTTTAATTCGCGGCAATCCGATGTTTGAGAATTTTTTCAATGAAACGATGGAGGTGGATGGTTGCTACCGCATGATGAATTGCGATTCTAATGTCATGGAACATATTTTGCTTGATTGTTACCTGAATGGAAACGATAATGGTGAGAAATTTAGAGGGCGAATTTCTACTTATAAATGAACCTTTTCTTTTCCCCTTTGTTTCTATAATAGTTTTAAGTAATATGTATTTTTTTTTAAATAAAGATTTGTATTTGAACAAACAGATTTATTTCTTTCCATCTTTTTTTATGCTCTTGTCGGAAAATGACGAGCGACATTGAAACAAGGGAGAGCCGTCTGTGCTTTTAATTCTATCGACATCCTTTTTAGAGCCAAATGGCTAAAAGTACATTCACTCTCTGGATTAAAAAAAGAATGCTGTCATCTAGTGGCAGAAAAAATAACGTATAACGATATATAACTTATTCTATACAATTCACTATTAATTTAATTTAATTTTTACAAAATAATTATTTACAATGCCATTGAGGCCCGCGCCAGAGACAAGAAACTCAAAGGCGCTAACATCGCTATCTGCACTGATAGTCAAGTAGCCATTAAGACTCTTTGTTCACATAGCTTCTCATCGAAATTAGTGAAAGAGGGGTTTTATACCCTCCAGTGTCTCACAAACACCAATCGGGCTACTTTATGTTAGCTACCTGGCCATCAGGGCATCCTTGGTAACGAAACTGCCGATGAACTTGCTAGACTTTGGATAAATTTTTCGGGCCTGATCCTTACTGTGGTCTGAGTTGGGCTAAAACAAGATCACTAGTGAGGGAGTGGTCTGCAAATGAAAGACTGCGTCACTGGGATTGTCTTCCAACAAAATGGGTCTATTTACTGATACGGAGTGCAGGCTTTGCCTGGAGGACACAGAGATCACTAAACATCTTCTCTGCGAATGTCCGGCGGTAGCCCGTTCCAGGTTCTTGTTTCTTGGAGACTCCATCGTAAGCTCAGTGGTCGTAAGGAGCACGCCTACTACCTTTCATTAGGCTGGTTGAGGTTTTTTTTGGATTAATTAAGGTTATGGCACAATCGATCTCATGGTCGCAGTGCCCACCATTGGGTATCTTAGCCTGTACTCGTTATTATTATTATTATTTACAATAATAATATAATAAATAATATATAACAATAACTCGTATATAATATAATTATTTCAAGTGTAAGTGCTCCTATAAATTGACAATATAGCTTATCGACTGGACTAACGGTATATCGCGATCTTTAATAAAAAGACTTAGGCGAGTAACTTTGGTTGCATCAATCAAGAATCAGCTTTAGAAAATCTTTGCGGTTGAGAATCTCTGGAACGATGCTACGGCGCAGACATATTCAGCCGCCCTTGAAGAAAAACTGACACCTATGCTACCCAACTTCGGCAAAATAGGTGTACACCGATTTTGGGAAGAACTGACAAGCTCTATCAAGGATGCCGCAGAGAAGGCCGTGGGACATAAATCCCGGCGAGCGCGAAATGACGGATTCCAAAATGTTCCAAAAATCACAACAGATTCAAACCAGAGTTAGCCGCCTAAGTCTTTTCAAATATCGCTCCTCCAGGTATTTCACGTGGTCCGAATTCAACCAAATTTATATTGGGTATTTGATATACTCCGACAAAGCCTGTCCCAAGCCATGATTGTGAAAGCAGGAGGGAATCATAGCTGTATCCTGACTGGTTGAGTTACACCTAAGCGTCTCAGGTCATTAGGGTGGCATGAATCACGTAGTCAGACCTCCAACATAGTTGTGCAAGCATGGCACGTTATGAACCACCTGAAGCATCTATCACCGAGGCCATCCCTGAATAGAGTTTAGCGACGGTCCGACAACCCATCCTTGTAAAAACTACTCCATGTCAAAAAACCTGGAAAAAAGCCTCGGATTGGACGGATCAACGACGACCACTCAAACGTATCAGTTAAACGTTTGAGTGGTCGTATTCTTTCGAATCCTGGAATGTACGCTCCTTGAATAAACTAGGGTCCGAGTAGGCCCTCCAACAACAGGTGGAGAAATACAAACTAAGCATCACTGCAGTCCAGGAAACAAATTAGCTTGGCAATGAGATTAAAGACAAGAGATCGCAAACCATTTTCAAAAGCGGTAAACCATCTGGACATGGAGTTTGGAGTTGCGTTCAACATGAACAATATCCTCAAACCGCACGTTATTGACTTCAAACCCATCAATGAAAGGTTGTGTGCGATTCGCATTAAGACTCGAATTTTCAACCTCTGGCTCATCAACGTGCTCGCCCGCACTGAAGTGAAGGAAAAAGCAGTGAAAGACGAATTTTACAACCGCCTGAAGACATTGTTCGATTCACTTCCAACAAACAGCGTCGAAATACTACTAGATTTCAATGCGAAAGTTGGGATCGAAATCTCCGGATAATATACGCACCGTCTACCAGATTGGCCACGTTTTCATATGCAAAAGACTGGCTTCAAGTGTGATGGATGTCCGATCATGCCGAGGAGCAAATGATGATTCCGACCATCACTTGGTAAATCAACCTATTGGAGTAGGATGTCTTCAGTGCACCAATCAAGAATCAGCCCTCTCAAAATCTTTGCGGTTAACAATCTCTTGAACGATGCTACGGCGCAGACATATACATACGCCCTTGAAGAAAACGCAAAGCTTACAGACAATGTACCCAACGTACTTCTGCGAATCTGGGAGGATGAGGTGATCCCAGAAGATTGGTGCAGGAGCATCATCTGTCCCATCCACAAAAAAAAGGAGATAAATTGTGGTGTGAGAATTACAGAGGCATCTCACTAGTCTGTACGTCCTACAAAATACTGACGAAAATACTGGAAAATTTAATAAAGCCGTACGTTGAACTGATCATTGACGAATCTCAAGGCGGGTTCAGACCTGGCCGATCTACAACCGATCAGAAACAAGAGAAACACACTGGATTTGAGTGTCACGTTTCGACGGTACGAGTGTCACCAATCGCGTTCATTCGCCAATTCTCCAAAAATAATCGGCTTATCATAAATCGCGAGAAAGAAACCTTCCGTGAATTTTAAGTTAAGTACAGCTTGTAACGGACTGGACTGTTTCGTGGGTATCTCCGAACCCTTTTTTTTCGTTGCAATTACGCCGATCTGGCCTGGCCGGTTGGTGTAATCCTATCCTTCATCTTGCCTGGGGCGGCGGTTCCAATCGAACTCCCCAAAGACAATCACACGGTTTGTGAAAAAAATCCAAATAAATTGCGCGTCCCCAATAATGGTGGTGCCGATGTGCTCGCGGTGACGGGTGAAAGTCGACCACCTAATAATCACGCTGATGTTGTCCGAGCGGCGATTGAACTCTGGAGACATCGCTCTCCCAACAGGTCCCGACCCCCGATTCAGCACAAGCATCGGCTGAGTTCTATGCAACGGAATTCTCCGTTTGCATAAAACTCGACATGGATTTTGGAGCGAAGAATTAAATATCGCTACCCGATTGTCTCTCCTATCCCAATGCGAGATCGATGACACCAATGGCGTAGCTAGGGGGGCGAAGGGGACGCTGCCCCGGGCGCAACGGCTGAGGGGGCGCCAAAACGCTATCCACGGACTAACTTTTTTCTTCTCTCTTTTTGAATAATTAAAAGATTTTTTTTTGTAACATAGACTTAAATTCACGCGCACTTCTATAGATAAACAAAAGTCTCGGACAAAAAATGAAAACAAAGGCCATAAGGCCATATAGTCCAAACGCGACGATAACTGGACTCGTAAAAAGCGCGAAAAGTATGAATTTCAAAGTTGTAGTTTGTAGCGAAGCTCGTTTGTAATGTTATGTAATGTTATGTTCACATATACTTCATTTCGATGATTTTACTTCATTTAGAAAACTAACCACTAATATTTGAATAGGCGGCGAAATTCTAAATAGTCATACTGAAGCTTTGCCGCGGGCGCTAAATACCTTAGCTACGCCACTGGATGACACCAGATCAAACAGTATATCCTTACAGGACACATAAGTGTCCATCCGAATATACCGTTTGCGCGTGTCAACGACCCGCAGTGTGATAGAATGACAGAGTTGTCGCTCTTGGAAAACTCCTGATGGAGAATTCAAATTATTAGGTGACAAATATTTTACGGAAAATATTTGACCATCAACAATCCGAATAGACCATCAGAAAAGTCGTTCATTACACACCACGGGATGAGATACCACCTCCCATCTCTTGTGAGAACGACTCAAATGCTCGTGAATTCATGTCGGCCATGTAAGAACATAAAGGTATCTTTTTGTTGTTGGTGCTTGTTAATGCAATTTTTCAAGAAGAACTTCTGCATACGATAGATACCGCTGCAAAAGAAGTTAGACTACGTATCAACGAGGGTAAAACTAAAATAATGATGCAATCGACGACAAGGACACCTGCACAATCGAGCATCAATGTGGGGGACCTCAACATCGAGTTCGTGAACGACTTCATATACCTGAGTTCCATCTTGTCAAGGAACGCCAACGAAACTGACGAAATTAAGCGACGGATACAGTTAGCTAGTAAGACTTTTTTCTCGGATCTCCCAATAATGAAATCGAAGCATGTGCACAAAAACACGAAACTTCGCGTGTTCAAAACCATCATACAACCAGTGCTATGCGATAGCTGCGAAGCATGGACCCTAACTAAAGCCTCCGGAAACATGTAAGACACATTTGAACGTAAGGTTATGCGGCGAATATTTGGGGCTGTTTGCGATCGAGATGGATGGCGCATCCGGTACAACCATGTATCGTCAAACTACAACGACTTCAATGAGCAGGGCATGTATGATCGAGACAAACGCTCTGACACATTTATTTATTATCCCCTTCCCTTCCTCCTTCTTCCTCCACTCTTTAGACGACACCTTGCTTTCGGGAGTGTAATAGTGTACCCATGTCTCGTCTGTTGTGAAGATTCGCGTCAAAAAACCGTCCGCCTCCGCCTCGTATCGCGTCAGCAAGCGGCGACAAACTTCCAACCGCATGAATTTTTGTTCGAAGTTCAACAGTTTGGGAACCCATCGCGCCGTTATTTTGCGATATTGAAGGTGTTCGTGGATGATAGACTCTACACTACCAATACTAATGCCGACTTCAGCCGAAATGTTTGGAACATTAATCCTACGGTCCTCCAAAATGAGTTGTTCTACGCGGCGAATGTTGTCTGGTGTGATGCTGGTTCGCGGTCGACGATCATGCGGCTCATTCTTGACGGTTTCGCGGCCACCTTTGAACGCTTTGGCCCATTTAAACACAGCAGACCTACTCAGGCACTCACTACCGAACTGATTTCGCAAACGCCGAACAATTTCCGTGTTTTTAACGCCTTCCCACACCAAAAACGTTGCGCAACGGCGGTCGG
The DNA here is from genome assembly GCA_964017055.1 of Chloromyia formosa. Taxonomy (NCBI): domain Eukaryota; kingdom Metazoa; phylum Arthropoda; class Insecta; order Diptera; family Stratiomyidae; genus Chloromyia; species Chloromyia formosa. The sequence goes on from OZ024813.1 coordinate 136,852,451, forward strand.
CACTTGATGTTCACTCATGGTCGTAGCACGCGCGTGAAACGTGCGTTCGCGACGAAAACTATACCACGCTATTCGTAAGGGACCCAGCTATCACATACTCAAGTCGAGACCTTCAAAACATACAGGCGCACCATCTACAGCGTTTGTCTCGATCATAATTGAACCGCCCTCGTACAACGAATGGACGATGATCGCATGCCAAAGAGAGTAATGAACGCAGAACAAGTCGACGGAACGAGACTGCCTAGACGACCGAGATCTCGTTGGGAGAGCTCAGTATATGTGGACGCCGAGCAACTACTGGACTTCTAAAATGGTAGGACGCGGTCATGTGACCGAGATAATTGGAGGACAACGATCCAGGCGGCCAAGGCCCGACGTCGGCCTGTCGCGCCACAATGATGATGCAACAAAAACACAACACTTTTCTTAATATATGTATATGTATGTATATTTAAGGCAATATTAATTACATGTTAAACTAATTCATTTTTTATAACATTTCAAACTTAAAACTCTCGATTTTAACGAAATATCTTCGATAGTTGCTATATAAAAAATACTGCTATTTCGATTTCTACGTCTTTTTTCTATCGTAAGTATAAAAATGTACGTAAACTCCATAAATATCAAATAAATGCGAAATCGTTATGATAACCGCCTGTTGCGGTGTGTAATCTAATGGCACTTTGCATATAATATGTGCCCTTACGCAATCCTATAAATACCTAATAAAATTTATTACCAAATAAAAATAGATAAACAATAAAAGCATTTGCACATAACGATTAAAATAACATATCGCAAAAGCAAAAAAAAATAATACAGACAAATCTTTCTATTTTTATTCCACTTTTACTCCCTTCTAAATCATGGAAATGACAATTTCAAACAAATTTATATAAATGTATGCATATTTGTATATATATTAATATAAATGTATATTCTCTCACTAAGATTAATTTTGATTTCAGATTCATAACAGTGAATAGATTTATTTTGATGTATTTTTAAGTACATCGCTTTATCCGATTTGTTGTAATTGCAAATGAGATCACGTGTATAGTCTAAAAATACATCTATGAAAGAATGTATCGCAAGTTATCCCGATTAAAAAGTCTGCACAGAAGAGGGAAGACGACAACGACGAGTCAAAACACACACTCGACGTTGCCATTTACCCTGACATACACTAAGCAAAGAAAAATGCATAAAAGCGCATGAACGGCGAAAGAATGTTCTTGCTAGCTGCTCACATTTGACTTCAATTGATATGTGAGTATTTTAGGGCCAGCCAAGAAATGTCTAGAGAGGAGGAGTTCAAATTGTTCACATCACAATCGTAGTGGCCGCTCGGCAATTATTCACTCTGTCGTTGTTGGTTTTCTCTAATTCTATTTTATTAAGTACAAAAGGATTTTTTTTCAGAGCTTCAGTTCATTTTAGGAATTGGAATGTTCCATAAATCACAAAATTTTATTCAAGGCTAGATTGCAATATGAAAATATTTGAAATCTCATATCGTGAACGTAAAACTTGTCCAGTTAATTAAATATATCTACTCAAAGATCGGGTGATTCCTTGAAGGGACATGTTAAGCTTTTAAGGAATCAATCCATTTCTGTTTCGTTGTATACTTCATACTGGTTTTGAACACTTTATATTATGTGTATAAGAAATACATATTTCGAAAGATTGTTCCTAAAAATACAATCGGTACGCTTTACATGAGCAATTACAAAATCGATTGCACATTATTGTATATTACAAGCAATTTATTAATAAAAGAATAAAATTTTCAGTAATTTTTTTTCCTCGAAATTTCCAATAAATATCGCAAAAGTTTTACGTACTCGTATACTATATAAAAAAACAGCATAATATACTTTAAGTACATGTAAATAAGGCACCATAATCAATTATCCACCTAATTGATTATTATTAAACCATCCAACCGATCAGTTAGCACTTTTTAAATTTGATACCTACTATTTTTAACGGTTATGTCTAAAGGAATAGTTGATCATAATTTCAAATAATCCAAGAAATGAACAGTTCTTAATCCTTAATCCTTGATTTTTGTTATTATATCAAAATACAATGTTCCCTAACGAGTGCTGACTGAACGGTTGTGATATGCAACATTTTCCTTAACCAAATTTATTTTATTTGTAAACTACATTGTCTAGCAAAATATTCAATATAAATATTTTATAGAGTTTTTATCCTTAAGTAAAATTAATCATATTTTAACTTCGGCCTTTGTTCTTAAATTACTTAGTGATCTCGTTTCAATTTTACAATTGCGTTGTTATAACCGATTTTCGCAGTATAATTGAGTCTTTACCTTTTTGAGCTGAAACAACTTCAGATGATACCAACCATGGTGACACCATTTCCGCCGCGGTTGTTTGAATATTATTTATCGTATTCTGGAAAGAGAAACAAAAAATAATAATAGTTTAATGATAGAAACTAATATTGAAAAGGTTTTGACGTTGAAATCGTCAGTAAATCAAAAAGAATTGATCCTTAAAACAAGCTAGCCTTTGTTGCAACTTATTATGGATTTGCCACCTTGAAATTAGTAGTAAAACTTGTTCCGATTTCACTGTTCCTATGAGAGGTATATGAAATAGAGGGCCGATTTCAACCAAATTTAGGAATGTGGTTTGATAGTCAATATAATTGAATAATGTGAAATTTGGTAAAGATATCTTCAGAAATAAAAAAGTTTTTCTATTTTAACAAAAACTTGCTTTTGGAACGATCGTTCCTATGACAGCTATACGACAGAATAGTCTAATTTCAACCAAATTCGGGAATGTGATTTGACTAAAGATACTATTGATTAGCGTGAAATTTGAAAAAGATATCTTTAGAAATAACAAAGACAAATTTCTGGACCAGTCGTTCCTATAGCAGCTATATGACGTAATGGTCCAATTCCGTCGGTTCCCACATATATACAGCGTGCAATAGAAAGAAGGCTTTGTGCAAAATTTCAGCTCGATAGCTTTACAACTGAGGGACTAGGTTAGGTTAGATAGGCTGCTTCAACCAAACAATGATCAAAGCACACTTAGACCCCACTGGGCCCGTTGTGATACCCCTTAGTACAGCAACCCGAGCCTACCTCAGTCATTACACCAGCCAGAGCTGACAATGAAGCGATGAAGCCGATCGACCTTAACATCCTTTAATTCATCCAACTCAGTAAAGAAGTAGGACCCAAGGATATCCTTCCTGCGTCTCGCCAGGGCAGGACAAGCACACATAAGGTGGAAAGGACTCTCCTCCTACTCCTCGTCCCCACAGCTCCTGCAGTAATCATTGTGTGGGAGCCGAAGTCTCCTAGCATGCTCCCCAATAAGGCAGTGCCCAGTGATAAGCCCCACCGCGTTTCTCAAATGGTTTTTGCTCAACAGCCTGCGAGAGCGGCCGGGGTCCATTTTCGGCCATATTTGCCTAGTTGCATGACACGTACTGGTGTTAGCCTTATCGTATGCCAACGCCTTATTGACCAGTTTGCAGGCTGCTAAAGGCATCCCAGTGCTACGAAAGCATTCCCTTGTCATATTGGTAGTTCCAGCCCGGGCCACTATGGCCTGATATTCAGCACAGGGTAATGTTGAAAAATATCGCCATCTCACTGAGAGAGCTGCGACAATTTAACACTGTCTTTGACATAACCAAGACGGAACTGAGCGATTTGATCGCAGGTTGACTATCCGTGTATATTATAACATCCCTAGCAGATATGACATTACGCGCAAGCCATGTTACCGCCTCGGAGATTGCACAAACTTCCGCCTGAAAAACGCTACTGTGATCTGGCAGATGGAGCGATAAGCCAATACGCAGCTTCTCCGAATATACACCAGCCCCAGCCCCTTCCTCAGTCTTAGAGCCGTCAGTGAAAATGCTGATGGTATCAGATGCCAAATTAGCGTTCTCTAGCCACGCATTCCTCGATGGGATGAGGCTAGTAAAGCCCTTGTCGAAAAGGTATTTCGGTGAGGTGTAGTCCGTCACAACGGGAATACCGGTGTTGTTCAAAACAGTCGAATGGCCTATGGTTGCGGTCCACTGACCGGGTTCGCGAAGGCGGATGGCAGTGTTCGCCGCCATTTGTTCTGCGAAGATATCCAAAGAAATCAAGTCTAACAGTGCGCCCAAGGCAGCAGTCGGAGTGGTTCTTAGGGCTCCCGTGATGGCGACACATGCTGCTCTTTGGACCTTCTCCAACAGAGCTCTGTACGATGCGATGCCAAGTGCCGTCCACCAGACAACAATCCCATGCATCATTATGGGCCGCGGGTACCGATGTGTATAGCCAGTAGACCACCTTCGGCTGCAATCCCCATTTTTTTCCTATGGCCCTCCTGCAAGAGTACAGTGCAACAGTAGCCTTACTCACACGTTCCTGAATGTTTGCCTTCCAGCATAATTTACTATCCAGGATAAGTCCAATAAATTTGGCTTTATCAGCGAGTATGAGCCTTGTGCCCTCCATCAGTGGTGGTGCAAAAGCAGGTATACTAACTTAGTATGCGTCTGTAGCTTAGCTCGGTAACGCACCGGGCATTTTTTGCTACTCGAAACACGGTCTCTGCGGTTCGCGCCCCGCAACGGGACCAACTATTTTTTATTCTCAAATTCCCTCTGAATTAATTTCTCCGAGCTTAGTGGTTTCGTATGGATAGTAGCACTCATCAGGTCTTGCATCTTTGCAGCTGTCCATGTGCAAGACGACCACGAAAGTGTGAGAATTCTGTTTGTATAAGCCGTGAAGGCGTGATTTTACTTGAAAACTCGACCGTGGAGGTCTAGATGGTGTGAAGCACTTATATTAACTCACTAGAGGGGTGGAGAGAGGGTGAGAAGTGGAGATATTTGTTCCCTGGCAATTTTACTTTATGTATTAATGTTCTTGCAAATGTACAAGTGCGAATCATTTTCAATTTAAATTGGAATTGTTTGTGACACTTGGTTTCATTCTGCACACCAACTTAGTATGCTTATACAAACAGAATTCTCACACTTTCGTGGTCGTCTTGCACATGGAGAGCTGCAAAGATGCAAGACCTGATGAGTGCTACTATCCATACGAAACCACTAAGCTCGGAGAAATTAATTCAGAGGGAATTTGAGAATAAAAAATAGTTGGTCCCGTTGCGGGGCGCGAACCGCAGAGACCGTGTTTCGAGTAGCAAAAAATGCCCGGTGCGTTACCGAGCTAAGCTACAGACGCATACTAAGTTGGTGTGCAGAATGAAACCAAGTGTCACAAACAATTCCAATTTAAATTGAAAATGATTCGCACTTGTACATTTGCAAGAACATTAATACATAAAGGTATACTATATCTTCTAGTGAAGAGAACGAGTTCCGGGATTTGCTTTGACCCAAAACCTCACCAGCTGAAGGACTAGTTTGCATAGAAACAGACAGACAGACGGACAAAGCTTAATCGACTCGTCTCATCTTACTGACCAAGAATATATATAGTTTATATGCTCGGAGATGTTTCCTTCTATGCGTTGCAAACTTCATGACAAAGTTAATACGAGTATACCCTATCACATCCGTGAAGGGTATAAAAAGCACTGTCCTGAAAATTCAAATAGAGCGTTCGATACGTTTGGGGCAAAGAAAACTTCGATACGTTTGGGGCAAAGAAAACGAAAATCGTATAACCTTCTTCGAACATGAAATGATTGGAATGTATGCTCTTTGAACAAACCCGGTGCGCTCACGACTCAAACGTGTTGGAAATTCTGGAAATGATTTATAACATATACATATATTTGTGTAGATACAAATGGAACGCTTAAGTTATCCCATGCCAGGTAAATAACGGAATCGCTCACGCTTAGCCAAAAACGAAATCGTACGAGAGTAAGGTGAAAAGTTCTCGGCCTGACACAGAAATATCGCTACGATCAGCAAAAATTTATGTTTCCTGCCACGTGTCATTAGTTTGTATGACTAATTTCAACTTATTCTCTCAAGCAGTTTATTTACACGAATTTTTGCAGTAGACGTCTTATGTGTTTTTCGTTAAAATAGAGAAACTTGAATATCGTGTGGTCATAAAATTCTTCGTTTTGGATGGTTTAACCCCTAAGGAAATTCATCCGAAGTTAACAGAAGTTTACGTGGACTCTACTCCTTCGAGGTCAACCGTTAAAAACTGGGCAGCTGAGGTCGCACGTACCTCGAAGACGACCCACGTGAAAGACGGCCAAAAACCGCAAAAACACCGGAAACCATAGTGTTGGACGATAGGCGAATTAAAGTGAGTGATATTGCTGAGGCTGTGGGGATATCGGAAGAAAGGGTGCGAAACATCTTGCACAAAGAATTAGAGATGCGAAAGCTATGCACAAGATGGGTGCCGCATTTGCTGAATGCCAATCAAAAGCAAATGCGCAAACGATTTTTGCAGCAATCTCTGCACCGATTGAATCGGGATCCGACCGATTTTGTCACCATAGATGTGACCACCACTACACGCCAGAAACGAAACAGCAGTCGTAGCAGTGGGTGGAAGCCGGTGGTTAAGCGCCAAAGAAATCGAAGTCGATCGCATCTGCCGGAATCGGAATCTGCTTTTATTGATTACCTTGAAAAAGGCATAACAATAACAGGCGATTATTATTCCAAACTGGTTGACAACTGGATGCCAAAATTTGAGGCCTGGCCTGAAGAAGAAAAAAAATCATCTTTCACCAGGACAACGCACCTGTACACAAGTGTGCGATGGCGATGGGAAAACTGCGGGATTTGGGGTGCGATTTGCTCGACCATCCCACCTATTCTCCTGATTTGGCACCCTCAGACTTCCATCTGTTCCCAAACTTGAAGAAATTTGTTTCTGAGAAGAGCTTCGCATCCAATAAAGAAGTTGAGAGGGCCGTGGATGAATATTTTCACAGCCTTCCAGACTCTCACTTGCGGGAAGGAATACTGATGTTGCAGAAACGCTGGAGTGTGTTGAAGTGAAGGGAGATTATGTAGAAAAATGAAATCATTTTTTAACTAAAAATTGCAGTCTTTCATTATCAGGCCGAGAACTTTTCACCTTACTCAATTGCTCTAACCCCTGGTGGGGCATAGCGCGTCAACTGTTCCATGTGGCCCAGTTGACGTTTCGTTGGCATAAACTTGTTTCGGAGAATGCAGTTGCCAGCATGCACCTCCTGCACATTCATGGCCAAGAACGTCGTCGTGGACGGGACTCGAACCCGAAACGCCGGTAGTCAAACATGAGACTGATGCCTCAACACACTGCGCTACCGGTCGCCCCAAATATATATTCATATAATCGACGAGCATATAGTCCGATGTATGATGCGCGTTTGTACATTTGTCCGAGCACTCGCGGACTCCTAACCAATTTCGGTATGTAGGTTTCTCGCTAGCTTTGAACAAACCCAGTGCGCTCACGACTCAAACATGTTGGAAATTCTGGAAATGGTTTGTAACATATACACTGCTCGTCACCAGAATAGGTTCAAGAAATTTCATTTACGTTTTCTCTCATATTTCAAAAAGTATAACATGTACATTATATTTTTGTTAGATGTTTTAAACTTTCTTTTGTTTAGACTTGATACTAAAAAATGAGGACATTTCTGTGACTGTATGTTAAATCTTGCTTCGATTGTTTTGTTCACTAAAAACACTACATTTTTTTGGATCATCAGAATAGGTTCAACGGTAATTCATTTAGTTTGTGAGGTGCAGTTGCTATCAAACAGTGTGAAATCTTTTATTTTTAACAATTCCGGTAGTGTAGAGTGATTTTAGTGCAAAATGGGTCGCGGTAAACAACTGGATCACTTAGAAAAGGGTAAAATAAAAGGTTACCTCGAATGTGGCCTAAATCAGCGAGAAATTGCCAGAAAAATTGGTCGAAGTCAAAATGTAGTGAGCAGTTTTATCCGAAAAGGTGCAAATTACGGAAAAAATATGAAAGGATGTATTTATTCAGCAACAACAGCAACAGACAGAAGACATATTGTCCGAGTTGCATCAAATTCTCGCCATTCTGCATCGAAGATCAGGGAAAAAAGCGGTGTTAAAGCAAGCCTATCAACTGTAACACGTGTAATACGCAACCCTTGCAACTTAAAAAGACTAAAACTAAAAAAAAAAACACCGCTTAATGGTGCTCGTAAAGCTACACGGCTTCGTTTTGCTCGAGAGCATATGACCTGGAATAAGGAGTGGCACACCATCGTCTTTTCCGATGAAAAAAAGTTCGACGGGCCTGATGGATATAACTTTTATTTCCACGAAAGCTATTTAAGTCGTCATCACAGCTGTGCAGGCGGTGTAATGGTATGGGGAGCCGTTTCATATTATGGGACTTGTGAATTACAATTTTTAACTCCCAAAATGAACGCGAACGCTTACAAATCGGTATTGGAAAAGGCATTTCCACACTTCTCGAATATTTTTGGACTTTTTGGAATTACATGGACGTTCCAACATGATACTGCGAGAGAGGTAAAATCGTGGATCAAGGATCAATATGTCAAATTGCTTGAATGGCCGCCATACTCTCCTGATCTTAATATTATAGAAAGACTTTTAACACGGAGGGTGTATGAAGGGGGAGACAGTACAAAGATACTGAGACCCTAAACGAAGCTATTAAAAGGGCGTGGGCTCAAATCTCCCTTCGAGATATTGGAAATTATTATGCTTCATTGCCAGACCGAATTTACGAAGTCATTTTGAACCAAGGAATTAGTACGCACTATTAAAATATATTAAAACTTATCACTTTTATGTTACAACTAATGAAAGCTTGAATTTTTGCTTTAGATATGAATTTTAATACTATTTTGTGTTTGAACCTATTATGGTGACCCAAAAAAAAATGAACTTTTTGTCATATTTGTTAGAAAAAAAAATATAAATAAATTATAATGTGTGCTTTAAATCCCATACTTCATTAACAACATCTTGGGCTGTCGATAAAAATTTATTCCATTGAAATCGTCCGGTTGGTTACAGAAGTAGCGCTATTTTACTTTTGCACAAACGTTGAACCTATTCTGGTGACGAGCAGTGTACAATTATCTACACAAATGGAACGCTAAGTTATCCCTAGAGCCAGGTAAATAACGGAATCGCTCACGCTTAGCCAAAAACGAAATCGTACGAGGGTAGGTAGGGTGAAGGACGACTAAAAACCGCAACCACACCGGAAACCATCGAAAGCTCTGCGCAAGATGGGTCCCGCATTTGCTGAATGCCGATCAAAAGCAAATGCGCAAACGATTTTCGCAGCAATCTTTACACCGATTCAATCAATTTTGTGCGGCGATTTGTCACCATGGATGAGACTTGGGTCCACCACTACATGCCAAAAACGACACAGCAGACGAAGCAGTGGGTGGAAGCCGGTGGTTCAGCGCCAAAGAAAGCGGAGTCGATCGCATCTGCTAGAAAGGTCATGGCCAGCGTGTTTTAGGATGCGAAATGGATCCTGTTAATTAATTACCTTGAAAAAGGCAGGACAATAACAGGCGAATATTATTCCAAACTTCTTGACCAACTGGATGCCGAAATTCGCGAGAAGAGGCCTGACTTGAAAAAGAAAAAAAAATCATCTTTCACCAGCACAACGCACCTGTACACAACTGTGCGTTGGCGAAGGGAAAACTGCGAGATTTGGGGTACGATTTGCTCGACCATACCCCCCAATCCTCCTGATTTGGCACCCTCAGACTTCCATATGTCCCCAAGCTTAAAGAAATTTGTTTCTGGGAAGCGCTTCGCATCCAATGAAGAAATTGAGAGGGCCGTAGATGAATATTTTACAGCCTTCCAGACTCTCACTGTTGCAGAAACGATGGACCAAATGTGTTGAAGTCAAGGGAGATTGTGTAGAAAAATTAAATTCATTTTTTCACTGAAAATTGCAGTCTTTCATTATCAGGTCGAGAACTTTTCACCTTACCCTCGCATATTCATATCATCATCGACGGGCATATAGTCCGATGTATGCTGCGCGTTTGTATGTTTGTCCGAGCACTTCTCGTGGACCGATCTTAACCAAACGCGGTATGTAGGTTTCTTCGGTGAACCAGATCTCGATACGAAGCAGTAAATTCAGTTATCGACTGCACTAACGGTATATTCTGTTGTGTTCAAACCAGAGTTATTCGCCTAAGTCTTTTCAAAGATCACTCTCCATGCATGGAGTCCGATTTCAACGAAATTTGATAAGTAGCTTCCTTGGCTTATTACAAGGATCACATGGTGACATTTTGATCCTGCTGCAAGTGTACGTCAGTACAAAAGGACATTCTTGCCAATGAAATGATATATAGGCAGTATGGGTACCATATGACGGGGTGTCAGAACGAATGCACTAGACTACTGTTGTCATTTTGAGTCCTTTCGTGAGGACAAAGAGCATTCTTGGCAGTGCAATGATAAATCGACAAGATGCGTATCATATGACTAGAGGCGTTGATACGAAGACACTAGATTACTGTTGAATGCATTTTGAGTCGTTTGGTGGCAAAACGGGACATTCTTGACCAAGAAATGATACCAATGCATGATGCGCATTATGGTTGGGGTTAATTAGGCAAATGCCCTAGACTATTGTCGAAGGTATTTTGAGTCCTCCGTTCCGAAAAAAAGACATTCTTGCATTTGCCTGGTAGATATGGGTATCTTCTAAGCAAACCTTCTAGACAAATTGAAAGCAAATGAATCAAAATTAAAATGTATTTGCCTGCGACGGGCCTAAAGTGCCGATGGACGTCATCGCACTTCGTTTGGCTTTGAGAAAAAAGTAGATTGTGCTTTTGTTAATTCTTACTTTTTGTGATAACGGTAGTTTTTAGGATATATGGAGTTAAGATTGTGTTTGAAGGAAAGATTAACCGTTTTTCGAGAAGTGACACTTATCTTTTTTTTTCAATTTGGTTTATTGAGTGTGTCATTTATATAGTTTCTATTTTGTTTATTCTCCAGCTCCGTGTCCAACAACCCAAGATCCGAGAAAATGCACCTTTTTAGAGTAAAAAAAAATCAAAATTGTGAAACATTACAAAAACAACAAGATAATGGCTACAAGTATCATATTCGACTTATCTTTATACACATTCGACCGAAACCTAAAAAAGGTATCTTCATGAATACTTTTTCCATACGGAAAACTTGAATGATTGCACTGCATTTTAAAGAATTCTATAGAACGACGACGAAGATTTTGTTTGTTACCGTAGCCTCCGAGATGAAAATGCGCCTCGTCAGAAAAGATGATTTTCGCCCAAAATTGTTGTCCAATTCAAGCTGCTCTAAGGCCCAAACTGCGAAGCGATAACGAAGCAGATGGTCGTGCGCCTTCAATTGCTGAATCAATTGGACCTTGTAAGCGAATAATCCGAGATCTTTATGCAGAATTCTCCTCAGGCTAGTGCGTGAAATGTTGAGCTGTTGAGATCGATGTCGAGTTGATGTTCGTGGAGTGAGTCTCACACTCTCGGCGACAGCAGCCACATTCTCATCTGTGCGCACCGTACGACGATGGGGACCATGAGTGTTGTCCACTAGCATGCCAGTCTCACGAACTTTTTGCACAAACTTGCGTACAGCAGGCGCGGTGGGTGCTTCATTTCGGCTAAAACTTCTGTTTGGGCTACACAGTACTCACTTTGGAAATAAGTTTTCAATATTCCCCAACGTTGTTCAAGTATAAACCGACTCATTTCGTTCTGCGGAGGTATGATACTGACTTTCGGTCAAGATTTTGAGCGAGAAACAGCTTTCACTGTCAAAATAGCCTATGATTTAAAAAAAAACACTAGATACTCAATTGCCCTAACCCCTTGTGTGGCATAGCGCCCACCCTGTACATAGCTGCGTTATGAAACGCAATCGCAGTTCGAATTTTTCTATGAATTTTGGCATTTGCGTAAGTCGGTCATACGTGCAGATGTTGCGGACTGACTGTACCAGTAAATCTCGTAATTTGAACAATATTTTCAAATCGGTCTGACTTTTGATCAGTTTAAGATACAATATTAAACAGTACACACATTTTGTGGCATATTTTAAAATCTCCAATGAATGACAAAACAGGTAAAAGAAACAAAACTTGGAAAAACGTGGGGCAAAATGATTTTTTTTAAATATGCGACTTTGAGAAGCATATTTCTCTTAAACTATGAAGAAGAAAAAAAAAGTGATGTTGGAAATCATTATAATATAGAATTCAGTGCTCCTTAATTTTGTCAAATAACTTTTTCTCCTACAGCGAACGGTTTTCGAGATATACGCGAAAAAGCAAAAAAAGGCACTTTCTTCGTTCCCCCTCCCTTTTCTACACCTCATCGGTACGGAGTTTTTATACCCTAGACTTTTAGTATAGGGTATATTGTTTTTGTCACGACGGAAATATGTAACACCTTAAAGGAGGCTCCGGAGGTATAGCAATGTATATATAAAAATGATCAGGGTCACCTCCTGATTCGATTTAGCCATGTCTGTCTGTCCGTTCGCAAGATAACTTTCGGTAGAATGAAGCTAAAGCCTTGAAATTTTGGTCAGATGTTGGAAGTATGATCTAGTTGGTTGGTATTGAAAATGGTCATGATCAGGCCAAGAGAACGCCTACCTCCCCTACATATGTAAAATAATTAAATGTATTTATAACTCCCGATTAAATAAACATGAAAAGCTCTAGCTTTGGCAGATTGCTTGTGAGGGTAATCGTATACTCTTCTGTAAAAATAAAATCGATCAGTTGAAAACTAACGGCAATTTTCTTACAAAGAGCCCCGTACTACCCTACTTTTCAGGTTTTTTGTCTATAACTATTGAACCAATTGACGTAAACATCTGATTTTTGGCATGTGACCCTCAAGTGAGAAGCTGCTTGGGTTCTAGTAAGTTGGGCATAATCAGATCAAAGGAACGCCTACCTCCCCTACAAAACTAAAAAAATTATATACTACTTTAATTACGATAACTTTCGATAGCATAACACTAACGAGTTGAAAATTTGGCAGAACGTTTATAGTAAAATCTAGTTAGTTGGCATTGAAAATGGGCAAGATCTTACCCAAGGAACCTCTACCTCCCGTACAAATGAAACTTAAGCGATAACTTTTGATAGAATGAAGCCAGCAACTTGAAATTTTGGTCAAATATTTGAACTGAAACTGAGTTAGTTGGCATTAAAGATGGGTTAGATCCGACCTAAGGAGCCCCTACCTCCCCTAAAAATGAAATTTAAAATAAGCGATAACTTACGACAAAATTTTGAAATTTTGGTTAAATGTTTGTAGTAGGGTCCAGTTGGCTAATATTGAAAATAATTTCTTTGGGATCTTTAATTTATACTTTTTTACATGGTTGTTTATTAGTGCAATTCCCAAACTCTTTTATGGCTAATCAATAATTTACATTTCCAAAAAACCAAGATCGACATAAAAAACATCAGCAAAAACATGTAACAACATGTAACACCTTTTCACGCCAGTACCAAGAAGAGGCAATTCAGTTTAATGACCCATGAATTAAACTAAACCACCCCTTCCGGGTATTAGCGTGAAGAGGTGTGAGTGTGCGTTACCCAAATCGGTGTTCAGTCTTATTTCGGGGTTTTCTTTTGTAATGAAATAGCTTTCATATGGATCTAGTTTGCTGGCCTTAACCTCTTTGATTGCTTTTGCTTGTCCCATTTGGTGTCCTTCTTCGATGATGTGTCGTGCTACTAAAGATCTTATTTGGTTTTTGTTTTTGCGTTGCGCTACCTCCGCCTCGCTAAAATGCTCCTTCGATCGGGTGGTGACTAGGCGTATTGTTTGTCCTATATATAGGTATGTTTTGTCACAGTCTTGGCTGAGCTCCCGGACTCATTAACAATGGGTTCTGACTTGCCCCCCTTCTATTTGAAAGCATCTAATGAAATCCTAAGGGGATAATAATAATTTTAGATCCTTCATCCTCATGGTTGTTCCCTCTGAACGCCTATAAATCATTGTAACACCAGCTAGTGCGTCAATTAACCCTTCTGTAGTTACTCAGTGAACTATAGCTATATAAACAATACAATATAACCATAAAATATAAATATAGCATTGCATTATTTATCGACATATATCCACAATGTAATAATCGAGAACCAGAACATAATATCATTAATCCTGCTGTAACTTTCAATATATCTTGCTACGAATATTAGTAAACTAAGTATCACGGAAATTTATCCTTAAATAGAAGTTTATTTTCCTTTCTTATTCATGTAGACTATAAGTATGTATATATAAAAAAGAAGTAGTCAACAGTCATGAAAGTTTCTTAACGATTCAACCTTACTTTAGAAAAAAAGCAATACAAAGGAAATTATAGATGCGGGAGTGAGTTTCTTGTCTCTTTGAAAGTAAAATGAGACACCACATCTCCTCTATAATCTTCAAGTAGTAGTATTTAAGTTTCATTTAATTATTTAGTTTTAAGTTTTAGTTAAGTTTTTATAAGTGGAACAGAATTACTTAGGATAAGAACCATTCAAGCTAAAAAATCAACGAGCAATGATGAAAATAGACTACAACTGCTTAATGAAGTGAATTTATCGATCAGCTGAATCCTACTCAGCTGAATTTATCTCTGTACTAATCAATAGACAAATGACATAATTGACTGTCAATTGACCCTCTATATATATGTAATATAAACACAATGTAAAGAAAAAGCCTCAATAAAATGAAATGAAATGAAATGTCAGTCTTGGCATGATATTCGGTAAATGTCGCTTTTTTCATTATCCTTTTTCCTATCTTTCTCTGTGTTTAGGCGCGACTTGATGGAGTGTTGTTTGCTCGAGCCCACGACTTCAATCTCATGTTTAGCTAGGATGTTGCGTATAGGATTGAAAAATTCTTTCGAGTATACCATGCTCATTCGTTTGGTGTTTTTGTTGCGTTTTGACTGTGCAAAGAGAGTTAAGGGGGCGACCGGTAGCGCAGTGTGTTGAGGCATCAGTCTCATGTTTGACTACCGTCGTTTCGGGTTCGAATCCCGTCCACGACGACGTTCGTGGCCATGGATGTCCAGGAGGTGCATTCTGGCAACTGCGTTCTCCGAAACCAAGTTTATGCCGAGAAACGTCAACTGGGCCACCCACATGAAACAGTTGACGCGCTATGCCCCACAAGGGGTTAGGGCAATTGAGAGAGAGAGAGAGATAAAAGTAAGAGTTTGGGAATTGCACTAATAAACAACCATGTAAAAAAGTATAAATTAAAGATCCCAAAGAAATTATATTCATTCTACTGAAGAAGGCAGCAAGTAGCTGCCGAAATACGTATATAGGAAAATAAATATAAACATCATCGACTATAAGGAAAATTGTTTTTCTTCAAAATGGAACATATCACAGTCGGTGCAAATAAGCTGCATTTAATACATAATATTGAAAATACGTAAAATCCGACCAATGAAACCCCTTCTTCCCCTACAAGTGAGACTTCAAATAAGCGATAAATTTCGATAGAATGAAGCTAGAGACCTGAAATTTTTGTTAAATGTTTGTAGGGTGATCTTATTGGTTGGTGGCAATGATGAGCAAGATCCGATCCAAGGAACCTCTACCTCCCCTACAAGTGAGACTTCAAATAAGCAATAACTTTCGATAGAATGAAGCTAGCGACTTGAAAAATTCGACAAATATTTGTAGAATGGGTTAGTTAATTGATTTTTAGAATAGCCAAGATCCTCCTGAATGTGTGCCAACCTCCCCTATAAACTGGTCATATAGGAAATTCACTTTTAAAGTATATGGTCGTTGCCAATTGGTACTTTTGGTATCACCACTACGTCTGTCCAAGTCTAGGGTATATACGCTTCGGACTGGTTTTTAGTATGTTTACCTTGTAACTAGTCCAAACAAAACCCCATAGTCCATTTTTGTGTTACCGACATTTCTACCTAGACCCCCTTTTGAAAGTTTATTTACTGAACTATTGCGAACAATGTCATGTCAACAAAGGCACAACAATGAGCGTTATGGTACATGTACCGAAGCATTCCTGTTTCGCAAATAATAGGACAATTCTCTCTATCTAAAGAGAATTTTCAGCAAATTCAAGGAATCTCCACTTAAGGAGCTACAAATACTCCGTGTATGAGTTCTAGGTTGATACCACCCTAATCGAAAATACACTTCGCAGCCGAACTCAAGGTATTTTCAAAATATACAATTTTGAAAATTCTCTCTAAATGCAATACAGAGAATTCTCCTATTATTCACGAAACAGGAATGTTCCCAAACGTCAAATATTTAAAGTGATGAAAAAAAGAATATGCACTGTCTCCGAAAAAATCATATTTCATAAATGAGGAAAATCTAAACTGAATTCTTCATTAAATCACATCAATCTAAATTATTCGCTACCTATTTTAAATTAATTTTAAATGTAACAATTTTAGCGGAAGCTGCTCATAATACCATGCGAAATTACAGCCAAAAACACATTGCAATTATCAAAATAAAATATAACTGCATTTCACTTACCTTTTTCTCCTTTTCCACTTCAGGTTCTTTCTCGACTTCTGAATCTGGTTGCTCCTCTTCCTCTTCGTCATCCTCACTCTTTGATTCTTCTTCTACTTTGTAATTAATCTCTATTGTTCTAACCTTGGCTTCTTCTTTCTCTTTTTCAATGAGTGGCTCTAAATTAACTGTGACCACAGGTTTTTGTTCGGTCAAGTTCAATGTTAACTTATCACCACCCTGTTATACGCAAGCAGTGATAGTAGCGTTCACAACAACGACAAACCAAAGAAAAATTCATCAAAACGGGAAAAAAATATTAAAAGAAAACAATGAAAAATTAGCAAACGTGATAAGTCATTTGGATGTAGCATTCTATGCAAACTACAACATTTTCTTTTTTATTTACTTTCATAAATAGATTATAGCGGTACGTACCACAGATATATAGGTTGCATTTAGAGAATCCGGCCCATCCGATGAGTTGCTAGTTACCGCCATGGGAACAAACATTTGATTGGTTAGTTTGGCGTTCGTTGCCCCCATTTCTTCTTCGACGCGAGCTGTTGAAATAGAGATAAAAAATTATATGGAGTTGTGATACTCAAACAAAAGTATTTCCGCGGAAGTAGTTAGATGTGATCTGATTTTGCAACATAGATTACAAATAAATAGTAGCAATTTGTTATAATCTGATACAATTATAAAATATTGATTAGCAATGACTGTGTGCAAAGCATTCTTCAATAGTCAGCCATAAGTTTTGCTCACTATTCCAATTAAGTTTAATTTTCCATTGACCGAAATTTAATAAAGAAATCCAAATTATACTTAATTTACATACCTTTTAGAATATTGTGCTTTATTTGACTGGGTGCAAGTGGAGTTCCGCCAACATTAGCCAATTTCGTTTGATTATTTGGCTTTTCCGTTGAAGATAAACGCTTCAAACTTTCCGTATTGCTCTCCATGTCCGATGTTTTATTGATTGTGAGTCTGTTGTTCATAATCGAAATTGAGTTAGTTAAATTCCGGTTCGCTCATTCAGCGAATTGATTGTATGTTCTTAGCATAAATATTAAAATTCTAGCAATAACTACCTGATACTGTTAGCATCGTTAATAGCCTCGTGAGCTAGGATGGAGGGAGATGGGTCTTTAACAATTGACTTTAATAATGAATCAAGTTGACTATCTTTATCCGATCCACTTTTTATGCTGATATAATTAATTGGAAAGAAAAATACAAATAAAAAATCATTAGATATTGTTCTACTACTGCTATAATGTAAAGGTATAATAATTTAAAATATTTTGTATGCATGTACATTATGTTAAAATTCAATCTACGGCTAAACGACAATTTGAAGTACTCTATTTGAAATTAAGCCAATTAAATACAGATATGATCTACTGTTATAAGTATCATTTGCGTCAGCAATATACCTGAATTCGTGCTGTTGGGATAATTTTGGCTAGTTAGAAAAAAGGGAATTGGTTTATTAAGAAACAAACATGTAAAGGGTCAACATCAAGTGTGTGCATATTAATGTGAATTAAAGTATCCAATATATATATATATACGAATGATGATTAAAATAAGGACTCTGCGAACTATCCCCCTTCCCCCAAATGAACTTTCATCATCATCATCGTGGCGCGACAGCCCAACGTCGGGCCTTGGCCGCCTGGATCATTGTCCTCCAATTATCTCGGTCACGTGACCGCGTCCTCCAATTTTGGGAGCCCAGCAGCTGCGCGGCGTCCACACCTACTGAGCTCTCCCAACGAGATCTCGGTCGTCCTCGCAGTCTCGCTCCGTCGACTCGTTCTGCATTCATTACTCTCTTAGGCATGCGATCATCGTCCATTCTTTGTACATGCCCTGCCCATTGAAGTCGTTGTAGTTTGACGATTTTCGAGACTTGCAGCTCATCGTACATTTCATACAACTCATGGTTGTACCGGATGCGCCATCCATCTCGATCGCAAACAGCCCCGAAAATTCGCCGTAGAACCTTACGTTCGAAAGTGTCTAGCATGTTTTCGGAGGCTTGAGTTAGGGTCCATGCTTCGCAGCCATAGCATAGCACTGGTCGTATAATGGTTTTGTACACGCGGAGCTTCGTGTTTCTGTGCACATGTTTCGATTTCATTATGGGGAGAACCGAGAAAAAAGTCTTATTAGCTAACTGTATCCGTCGCTTGATTTCATCAGTTTCGTTGGCGTCCCTTGACAGGTTGCAACCCAGGTAGATGAAGTTGTTCACGAACTCGATGTTGAGGTCCCCCACGTTGATGCTCGGTTGTGCAGGTGTCCTTGTCACCGATTGCATCATTATTTTAGTTTTACCCTCGTTAATACGTAATCCAACTTCCTTTGCAGCGGTATCGAGCGTATGCAGAAGTTCTTCTGCGTCAGCCAATCTTCGGGACATGATGTTGATGTCGTCGGCGTACGCTGCTAATTGTGTCGACTTGATGAGTAGCGTCTTGCTGTTGTCCATATTCATGGCCCGAATAACGTATTCCAGTGCTAGGTTGAAGAGCGTCGGTGCCAGTCCATCGCCCTGTTTCAAACCAGTGCGTGTTTCAAATAGATCAGTAAGTCTGTTCTGGATCCTGACTTGTGAGACGGAGTTGGTCATCGTCATCTTTGTCAGTCGCACTAATTTTGCTGGTATACCAAATTGCAGCATGATGTTGTACAGTACTCCACGATCGATACTGTCGTATGCCTGCTTGAAGTCGACAAAGATTTGGTATACGTTTACGTTGTATTCCCAGCACCTCTGGAGTATCAGTTTGACTGAGAAGAGCTGATCGGTTGTGGAGCGACCAGGTCTGAAACCGCTTTGATATTCGCCAATGACTCGTTCTGCGTACGGTTTTATTCTATTTTCCAGAATTTTCGTCAAAATTTTATAGGACGTACAAACTAGTGAGATGCCCCTGTAATTCTCACACCGCAATTTATCTCCCTTTTTATGAATTGGACAGATGATGCTTCTGCGCCAATCGTCTGGGATCTCCTCGTTCTCCCATACTCGCAGGAGTAATTGATGTATGGCATCTGAATGAACTTTCACTCACAAAAAAAAAATGATGAAAAAATCCACCCATATTCACGTGATAACTTCGATGGGTTGTGAAAGAAGATTGACGTGTTGGGCAATTGCTCAGCAGCAAATTGGGAACATTCCTGTTTCGTAAAAATTAGGTGAATTCTCTCTATTTGAATAGAGAGAATTTTCACAAAAGTCAAGAAATTTCCGGTTTAGGACCCACAAATCACAACGCGTGGGCTCTAGGTTCTTACCACCTAAAGCGGAAACAATACCGCAATTAAGGAATTTTAAAAGTTCTCTCTAAATGCAACGGAGAGAATTCTCATAATATTTACGAAACAGGAATGTTCCACAAATTGTAATTATTTTGTGTTTTAGAGGCAATATGCTGTCTCATTTGTCAAATGCAATGTTCAGTTTGTCATTTGCGACCTGCGGGCATTCAGAGAGGAAGTCGAACATCACATAATTTGAGCGCACTAAACGTTATCACGGGTTTCCGCGGTGGACCCAAGTCGCGACCGATTCTATAATCCACAAACACGTGCTGAGCAAGAAAATCGCTAACAAATTCTGCTGACTAAAATTAAAAGCGTTTAGCTCAGCGCAAGCATTTCTAGAACAAATCACTATGCAGCACCAAGCGCTTTTCAACGCTTGCGTTTTAGCAACGCAACCATTGACGATTGCTCCGCTGTTTTCGATGCGGTGGTTC
This sequence comes from Chloromyia formosa, assembly GCA_964017055.1. Classification (NCBI taxonomy): domain Eukaryota; kingdom Metazoa; phylum Arthropoda; class Insecta; order Diptera; family Stratiomyidae; genus Chloromyia; species Chloromyia formosa. Next base: position 136,872,767 of record OZ024813.1, read on the forward strand.
CCACATCTATACTTTCCCCTCATCAAGCTATTTCTAACCTTGTAAGATACTAATATTTCGCACTATAATTATTCATACCTAGGCATTTTGTGAATCAACAGTTACCTCGCTAGACGAGCTGCGCACTTAAATAATTGCTATCCTCAGAAAAGAACCATAGAACACTCGCTATGGGTGCAACAGCGGCAACCCAGTTTGGCATTTAGCAGAATTTAATGGATGGGGTTTTGGATAAAGATTATTGTGACCAGGAGACCGACATCCAGGTGACGCGGCGCAAGGAATCAGACTGCTAAAAGCCGAATGGCAGTTTCGGTCGAGCTCCCAACGCCGTTGTAACAACATGAATATTTTCTTTTTTTATCAACTTAACGTTGATTTAGATAAAAATAAAAATACATGTTGCGTTCGATCCTCGGCAGAAACCATCAGTTGGGTTGTGGCCATTCGATTCTTCGTGCCGCTCGCAATGGCACCATAAGCTAGGGTGGAACATGCAATGAGGTTGAAATATTCAGATTCCGGAAACGAAAACATTTCCATTCCCAACTTATTGAACATCAAACATCACGTCAAAAGGCGTGATTGTTCATCATGAATTATTCCCCCCATTTAAAATGAAAAAAAAACACCTAAAAAAATATGAATTTTGTCTCACAAAAATGAAGAATGGGAGGGTTCATCTATCAGCAGAGATCGCATGTTTGACTCACTAAATGAAGACATTTCAAAAATTATTGCATGGGGGAAAGCGAATCGAGTAGAGTTTAACGCCTCAAAAACTCAATGTTGTCTACTTTCCAATAAGCGATGTGCTCCACCTACCGCCCAACCCATTCTTGTCGATGGGGTCAGCATTCCTGATTCGCCCATACTGAACATACAAGGTATTAACATCTCCAGTAAACTAAATTGGTCCGACCACATTTTTTGCGTTGCAAAAAACGCAATGAAGTGTCTGGGCTTTCTGAATCGCTGTAAAAGATACTTTTCACCATCTGCTCTGGCTCAAATTTACAAGGCTCATATAAGACCGAGACTTGAATTTAATTCCCACATATGGGCAGGCCGTCACGTCACGATCTAGAAAATGAGATGATGCTAACTCATCTCGAGGCCGTCGTTCAAATTGGACTGTTGCGCCAGTTATTTATTTATATGGGCAGGCGCAGGTAGAACCGCATTATCCGCGTTAGACAAAGTTCAACGGAAAGCCTTCAAGCTTATTGGCGAGGAACCCATAACATCTAAAATCGAACCGCTTGAGCACCGGCGAATTGTCGGCTGTCTCTCACTCTTCTACCGCTACTACAACCGCCGTTGCTCTGATGAAATGGCCAACCTCATTCCTGAGCGTACTTTTCCTTTACGTAACACCCGACTAGCCAGTCGTGCCCATCCTCATCTTCTAGAACTCAGCAATAGTCGCACCGCCAAATTCCATGACTCGTTTGTATCCAGGACAACACGAATGTTGAACGATCTACCATCTTTTGTTTTCCCCCGCAACTATGACCTACAAAAATTTAAACGGAATGTACACCGTCACCTTATTCAAACTAAACCCATCTCCCCACTACCTTAATCCCTTACCGCCAACGCTGTGCTCTCGCATCAAAGGGTCACCCCCTAAGCTTTGGTATAAACATAAAAAAAATTGGCAAAATCACCCTAATCACATACAATATTTTGGAGTGGGAGGGGATACTTCACAGAGCCTATGATAACTGATTATATCTGACGAAAAATAGAGAAGATTTCGATGGCATGATGAGAATTAAATCCATTAAAATGCATAATTAGGATATAAAGGTTTAATGGTTCGAAGTATAACAAACTGGTACACTTAATACAAATGAATTGTTGGAAGTCTGACCGCTACAAACAAACTAACATAATGGTATAAGCATAATCGCCAGATACTAGTAATAAAGACAAAATGAATTGCTATTATGTATGTACTTAAAAAAAGTAAATACAAGATCTCAATAATGATCTGCATTATTGAATCATTATTCGATTACTGCGGTTTAGTTTTTCTCTAAAAGTCCATACAGTACCTTCTACTTGTAGCCGCTACAAAAATGCGGTAAATACTAACACCCGATAGGGCTTTCTCTTTCTCAGAAGATACAAGACACATCACTCGGATGAACTGCTGGTATACAGATCAAATTGAGGTGTAGCTAAGCTTATCAGACGCCGGGATATTATGCCGTAACCCTTGTAACGAATACGATACTTAAGCAGCGTTCCCACGAGACGCCTTTTGTTGAACGACAAACGTTGTGCAACAAAAATCAAACGGATCTGTACGTGGTAACAGCACTTTCTAAAGTGTTTTTCAGTCGAACAACAAAGTAATGTACTGGTCAAACTTTTGTCGTTCGACTCTGAGCAATACGGGCAATGATGTGATTATAAACCAATGAGACGATGGGACTGCGACTGTTAGCTGTAATTATTTGTGTTCGTGTATTGTGTTAAATCATATGTGAAATACGTGCATGTGTTTTGCAAATATTGGTTGACTCTTGTTGAAATATGTGAACAAAATCTGATTTAGTTGCATCGGACTTTTGTCGTTCAACAAAGTGAGATCGGGGGATGAATAGTCCTCAGAAAATGACAAGTTTGACGCGCGCTGGATGGCTAGCTCAGCTATGGGCGATTGAGGACTGAGAAAAAAGGCGCCACTTTCTGCCTGGCACGCGTTCGCCTAATTGCCCGTTTCAATTATTACCTTCATACAAACAAAAAACACACTCTCAATGTCCTGTTAAACTGCTCGTTAACTAACAGGGGACATTAGTTTATCTAAGGTATAAACTACCCGTTAAATATTTCCATTTTCTCATACGCGCGTTAAATTACCAAGCCAAAGAGTGTGGAGGAGTGTGGAATGTATCTCAAAGCTAAAATTATGGCAACATCAGCTATTCTATTCTATGCCTGTGTACGATCTCTCAACATTCATTTGCTGAGTTTGTGCCAAATTCTTTTATATCGAATGAACTTCCAGGAACCCTTTCTTTATGGCCCGTTTAACTGTTCTCATTTGAACGTGCAAAAGTAAACAGTTCTAGCTATGAAAATCTCAGCAGCCGGTATCTGGTGTTGGGATTTTGCTTTGGATAAACTCTTAACCGAAAGCCAGGTGTTGGGCTTTTGAGTAAACAATTAATCGGAGGCTAGGTGACAAGCCGTATACAATGCCGGCAGAAGCATTGGAGCGATTACAGCAGCGCTATCTGTTTCTTGGGTAATGTGCCTTCTTACACCTACCCCACAATACAAAAGATTTGTTCAACAATTTGTAGGAAACTTTGCTCATGTGAGGTAGGTGTAAGAAAGCACATTACCCAAGACACATTTGATGCCGCTGCTATGCTTTTGTCGGCAATGAAATTCTAGCATGACGATTAGCTTCCATCCGATCAATAATGCTAGCCAGACATTGAGAAAATCAAAATGTGCTAATTGGCAGTTTATTGTTATGATAAATTTTAATCGAACATTAAGCAACTACGAAAACGTACGTCAGCCCAGTCCTGCCCGGATCCGTGACCCATGCTGACTGTGTTGAGCGTTTTTGAGATGGTCAGCATAGGTCACGGACCCAGGCAGGACTGGGCTGACCTACGTTTTCGTAATCTTCGTACTATGTTAAAATTCCAGCCGGTAACATGTGACGAAGGCCATCTTGCAGTGGGCTCTTAGACTATGTCCTGACTTCTCAAGCTGAGACCAACAACTCCTTCTAGGTCTTTGAAAAAGTAGGCCCCCAGGCATCTTAATCTTCTCCTGGCGAGCACTGAACAGTCGCACAGAAAGTGCCTCAGAATTTATTCTGTATTTGGTAGCTTGGAATTCCTGCATCGACTATACCAGTGATCAGTTTTAATCTGCATGCGTGTTCCCCTAACGAGAAATACCCCGTTAGTATGCCCACTAGTAGTGCGCACTGTCGTCTGGGTAGTTCCAAAAGGCTTTTGGTTTTCTTCTAAAGTCGTTGGCATTGTGCCAGTTTCCGCTGGCCAGCCCATACATCCTATCGTCCAGTTTCTTCTTGCATGTCTGTTTTGGGGCGATCGGTAGCTCAGTACGTAGAGCCAAATAGTATAGACTGCACAAGAGTAATCACTCCACAGAACTTTCCCCTCCGCAAATAGTATAAACTACACAAGAGAGATACACAAGAGATTCAATACATACAAATCTACCGGCGAAGCCTAAAGTTGTATGGAGTGAGCTTTCTTGTGTAGTCTATACTGGCAGAGGCGAATGTTCTATGGAGTGAACACTCTTGTGCAGTCTATACTATTTGGTAGACGCGTCAGTCTTATGTCTGACTACGGTTGTTACGGGTTCAAGTCCCGTCCACGACGTTCGTGGCGGTGAATGTCTGAGTTGTCATCCCCCTGTGGTGCGGGGCGTAATTATCGAGTCGGGAGATGAGCCACAACATCTCCCGACTTGTCGCAGGTAGATGGCTAAATGGAAGCTGGCATGTATCTTCCGAAACTGGCTTATGCCAACGAAAGGTCCCTTGTTTAACAAGTCCATCAGCAATTTCGTTACCTAAAGCCCTGCGGTGACCCGGAACCCACCGGAGCTCTACTGTTCTAGCGGTCTCCAACATTTGGAGGGCGGTTAGAGAGTTATGCACTGTTTTCGACTTGATGGTAGCGGACTGTAGCGCCTTTAGCGCAGGCTGACTGTCCGAATGATGATGATTCTACCCTTGTTCCGAGATTATATAACCGCTTCGGCTGCCTTCTGAATTCCAAGCAACCCGCCTAGAATATGCTGCACTCGTCTGGCAGACTGAACAATAGATTGCATGGAAATTCTGGCGAATAGACTGCTGTACCAACTCCAGCTTCCATCTTGGAGCCGTCTGTAAAGAGGTTCAGAGTTTTTCCTCGCCCACATTTAACTAACAGGAAATGGGAAATCGGGTATATTAACTTTGAAGTTTATGCTGTTGGGGTTGCGTATAGCCCGTATTATTAGGTGGCAGCCTAATACTGCGATGAAGTGCCCAGCCTCCCTGAGCCCTAGGACACATTTAGCAGCGCTTAAGTATTCCCCTTTCCTTTCGGAAGCGGAACATGGGGTACGAAGTTTAGTAGAGCACTTCGAGGTTCGAGTTCGAACATGCGACCTCTTCCCTGCTTGGTAACTCTACACTCTACCCATCGAACTACCGCGCCCGATTGATATGTAAATAGCAGAACCTCGGCAATTAATCGACCCGTTCAATCTATGTTCCTGCGCCCTGGAACCCAGAGAAGTGGATTCTGTGGAGGTTGACCAATCCGAACAATTGATTGATTGATTGATTGTTTTCGATGACGTTGTTCCTGCGTCTAAAACTTGTATCGCCCTTTGGGTGATTGTTACGCTTCGCTTATTGTAAGTTCTTCCGCCTGAAGAACGCTAGCATTTCTAGGAGGCGGGAGTACATTACCCTTCGAAAATCTTCAGAGAAAATCCTCGCACCAACTTAATAAACGATACAATTTGTGAGCTATCAGGAAATCATATTTTCTCGTAATATTTTCTTTATTTCACTGCATTTTGGTTGGGATGTCAGCTGCGAAATGTTTTCCGAATTCTACTTACAATAATAGATTGTCAATTAAAATTATTCGTAAGGCCAATAGTTCTCTCAGTAGAGATTTCAGAATGTTGCAATGTCCACATGGTTTAGTAGTCCAACCCGTTGGATTAGGAAGAAAAATGTGCCAAAATATGTAGCTTGAATTCAAAACCCCCAAAATAAATTGCAATTTACATAGTCCACTCCACAAGTCGATTCTATTTTAAACAACCTAATATTGAACGCATACTCGCATATCATTATTATTGCTGTCCAGGAAATTCATTTTCATAACCTCTACTACCCAATGGTTCCAAATTCATTCATCCAAAATAAATAACGTGTATGTACTCTAGTATAAGCCTCTGCCTCCTAGTTTTCCAAAATTAATGCATAAGCAAAATATTCAAAAACTAATAAAGCGCTTACGTTATTGCACGTCAATAACAACAGCAAATGATTCCAATCAAAAGGTTGAACGTTACCGCCTAAAATCAACATTGGCTAGCGCCACACTATATGCACGACTCATTTGCACATTTCTAAATAAAGACATACACTAATTTCGAGTAGCCACATACGAGTATGCTTACTCACTTGCACTTTGTCTGATGATTAATATACAATATTAAGTGGAAATGTTTACAAGCGTTAGATGATTAAAGCCATGCATATGCAGTGTAATGAGATCCAATTTAGCAAAATGTTTTGTCAATCATTTGGCAGGGATTTGATTAAATTTAGCACATGCTCATATGTTAAGTTTTCGAAGATAGAAATAAAATATGGGGCCCATTGTAAGGCAATTTACATTGTTTGGACATGAAGCGATTTGTACATGGTGTAAGTAGATTTATCAAAGTGGGCCAGAGCAAGAGATAAATCATGCTATGATCCTTATGTGTGGATAACGATTTCTCCACACCACAGCGCAACAGGTGTCTCAATAATTACTTTCAAGAAATAAACCTAATTCTAATGCACGCCAATCAATCACTGACACTTACCTGAATGCTGAACTTATGGACGCTTTGCCAAATGAACCATGATTTGATGCTGCCATGATGAATGGATTTGTCTCTTCGGCAGGTTTCATATTACTTTGTAAAACAAAAATTCAATCACGTAAGAAAATATTACAACCTCACACACAAGGCAGCAATCGCTGCGAAAACTTACTTGATAGTTAGTCCGGCTTTGCCAAACGATCCAATCTTGCTGTAACCGCTATCCTCCGTAGATGATGCAGATTTCATGGAAATACGACTCAACGATGCCGTTCCTCCCATATCTCCGTTACAGACGCTCGGCAGAGTTTCACTATCCGAGCCCATACACGTATTCTGTATAACGGTCTGAACCGAAGGTGACTTCGACACGGACGAGCAATATGACACCTCGGGCAGTGAAATAGCTTCTGGTGGCTCCGGTACAATTGGTGGTGGCGGTAGCGGTGGTTCATTACCGTGATGATTGTTATTTATTTGTTTCTGTCGTTCGCGAAGGACATGCGACTGACGACTGGCAAAGCGCTGTGACGGTCGTCTTTCAAACTGCACTGTTCGACGAGCACGACTCTGTTGTGTCGTTTGATATTCAGTACGTCCCGAATATCGAAATCTCGATCCCATTCTAAAGAAATTCTGACGTACTGTTGGCCCCTTAACGGGCGTTCGCAATCTGAAGAATGTATGATGCTCAACAGCACATTTCCATAAGTGCTTGCAAGCTTTCTCGTTGGGCAAACGAAAGACGAATGTATGCTCCTGCTCGTTACCATCATCATCGTCTTCGACAACAACTAACGTAAGTTTCTTCTTTTTGAAATCGAGCTTGCTGATTTTAGGCCAGAAGAACAGTCCAATTTTTTGTTGGCCTTCGAAAACTAGAATACCAGTAGGTGTCAAGCCTAAACGATATTCGCATTGGTCCTTCCCCTGTGAAAAAATAACGGATAAATGGAATTTATTAAAAAAAATCAATCGAAATGATTTAAAGAAATATTCCCTTGTAATAATTAATAGAATTGCAAGAAAACAGCTAGATGCAACTTCAAAATAAAACAAAGATTATAAGTATGTGTAAGTTAACTGAATTTCGACTGTGCCGGGCTACAGGCTACACGGACAGAAACTGATGGCGCTGACTAGTACATCAGTGTACTCAATGCTAGTGAAGTCTTGTCAAGATATCTTTAGCATCGTTGGAGCCTAGTATACATACACACTTCCTTCTGGCATCGAAGGGGGTTTGGCAGCTCTTGGCCGTTTTGATGAACGGGACGCTCCGGTGTGTAGAACCGCAACCCTGTTTACCTCCTGGACAAAAGAATGCAGCTTGAGATATTATATATATAGGCAATGAACGCATTCTCACCACCAATCATCCGAAAATCCTTGGGGTTACCCTGGATAGCATGGCGACCTCATCTGCCCATGCCACAACTATATGCAACAGAATGCGTGGCAGGAATAAAATCCTAAAAGCCTTGGCCGGTAGTACATGGGGAAAAGACAAGGAAACGCTACTGATCACCTACAAAGCGGTTGGAAGATCTGTGGCCAACTATGATGCTCCTGTGTGATCTCAGAGCCTATGTGACACACAGTGGAAGCACATTCAGACTTGCCAAAATGCCGCTCTCCGCGCCGTAACGGGATGTCTCCTGATGTCTCCCCAAGACCACCTACACCAGGAAACAAAGACGTTGCCTATCACAGACCACAACAAGCTCCTTGTGAAGCAATATTTAGTAGGCTGCTACCGGCGGGAACATCCTAACTCCCATCTGGACAATGGACAAGACTCCGCCACCAAGACATGTTCGGCGTGATCTGAGGGACCTTGAACGTGATGTCCAGGCATGTAAAAGGAATCCTTTCGACGACGCCGCCTACAAATCTGCCATCGCATTACTTCATCAGAAAGAGGTGCATTCATCAATTACGGGATTAAAACCAAATCCAGTACTTTTGACGCAACCACCACCCATAGCACCTGAAGAGAAGAGGCTTCCTATAGCCACCAGAACGACACTTGCCCAACTTCGATCAGGCTGGTGTTCACACTTCAACTCTTATCTATCCCGTATTGATGAAAACATCCGAAACATTTGTCCAGCCTGCAACGGAACATCTCATGACGTAGACCATATTTTCATGTGCCCAGCTGCAACCCCATCGAAGCAGCTACATTCCTTGGCCTTGACACCGAGGAGCTTGAAACGGTATTAAACATATAACACACACACACACTGCAACTCTGACCATCGCTACAACAACATCGTTGGAGCCTCAAATAACCTTACAAGCAGTAGATTGTACTGGGCAGGCAATAAGCAAGCAGACGAACTTGTGAGACGGGCATCCGCTGCCCCCTACAATGACCGAAATCGTTTCTGCGGTATACCAATCTGTCTTGTCAAGAAGCAGATCAGGGATTGAGAGCGTTAGAGATTTGCCTCGCCTTGGGAAACTCTCCCTGGCCTAAGACAATCTAAATTGTTTATCGAAGACTACTCCCATAGCCGTACACTTGATCTGCTCAACTTGAGCATAATCATCTTCGAGGTCACCTCAAAACTATGCGTACCATGCCGTTTTTATGAGACCCACGACGAAACTCCACAACAAATCCTCTATGAATGTGAAGCTCTTGCTCGCCGTCGGCATTGCCTATCCTATTGCCAAGGATATATCTTCAATTAAATCCGGTCGGTCGAGAGGAAAAGACCATTTCCATAGTACTCTTCTCGTGGAACGGCTAACCAAGTTTTTCCAAAGTAAAACATTTGGTTGAGGCAATAAGACAACTGTAGCCTGATTGGCTAAGTTACACCTAAGCGTCTCAGATCATTAGGTTGACATGAATTACGTAGTCAGGCTTGCAACATAGGTTAGGTTAGGTGCAGGAGCTGCCATGATGTATCACAGCACACTTAGACCACCATTGGGTCCATTGTGTTACCACCAGGAATCACTTCCAACCGACCTACATATCAAACCAGCCTGTGCTAGCGATGTAACTGGAAAGCCTTGTGGCTGTCATATTCCTGAGGTCATCCAGATCATAGAAGACCCAGGAGCCTAAAAATCTTTTTCTCCTGCCGGCCAAGGCCGGACAGTGACAGAGAAAGTGGAGATCACTCTCCTCCTCCTCTACATCACCGCAACTCCTACAAAAATCGTGATGAGGAATCCGGAGCCTCCAGGCGAGCTCCCCGATTGAGCAGTGCCCCGTGATAACCCCTACTACCCTGCCAATGTGCTTTCTATTGAGCGACAACAGTGTGGCAGAGCGACTGGAGTCAAAAATCGGCCAAATCATCCGCGTTGTATGGCATGTGTTGCCGCTGAGCCATCTTATGTTAGCCCTGTCCACTGCAGCTGTCTTGATCAACAATTTGCACATGCTTAGTGGCATTTTAATGTCTCTGCGTCTTTCGTCAACCACCCCAGTTGTACCCTCCCGAGCCAGTTCATCCGCCTTGCAGTTATTCACAAAACCACTATGGCTCGGGATCCAACAGAGAGTGATATTGAAGAAGCCACCCATCTCTGCGAGGGCTGAGCGGCAGTTATCAATGGTTATAGATGTCGTGAGGACGGATTCGAGTGAGCGAATCGCCGCCTGACTGTCTGTGTAAATGGTGATGTCCCTCACACTAATGACATGACCAGCCAGGATAGGACTTCTGAGATCGCCGAAACCTCCGCCTGTAGGACACTGCAATAGTCGGGAAGACTGAGTGAGAGGTTAACCAAACCCTCCGAGTAAATGCCCACCCCAACCCTTTCGTTGGTTCTAGAGCCATCTGTATAGATGACCATGGTGTCGGTAGTTAAGGGCACATCCCCGGTCCATAGACTCCTCGACGGAATCAGGCTGAAGAAGTTTCTGCCAAAATGATACTTTGTAGGAATGTAGTCCGTCTCCCTGGGGAGATCCAGGCTATTCAGTATAGTAGAGTGTCCTCCACTCAACGCACGCCACTGGCCCGTCTCGCGAAGGCGCAAAGCCGTGTTTGCTGCCAGTTGTTCGCCAAGAATATCCAATGGGAGCAGGCCTAGAATCACATCCAGTCCGGCAGACGGAGTGGTTCTAAGGCTTCCAACATAGTTGTGTGAATTCTGGTACGTTATGAACTACCTGAACCAGCTATCCCCGAGGCCACCCCTGAACTGCATTTAGCGATCGGCCTGTTCCTACATATGATGAGCTACGGTGCACCGGTTTAAAGCGGCCTTTTATTAGTACCGGGCCCGAGATTCACAAGTGCCGGTTTCAAAAAAAAAACGACTCATTACAAAAAGCCGGCTGATGGATGGTGAACAAAAATCGACTCATTAAAAATCGAGTTATCAAAAACCGACGCATTAGAAACCGACCGGGTACCCCTGAGCCAGTTTAATAATGACTTGGTTTTTTAAACCATAAGCCGGTTTCTTTAATAATCCAGTTGGCCACTAGCAAAACCGATTTTCACAAAAACCTAAGACCGACAGCCCATCCTTGTAAAAACTCCTTTAAGTCAAGAATCTAGAAAAAGGTCTCGGGGATTAAACGGATCAACAGAAACGACCACGCAAGCACCGTTTGTAATGAACCATTTTCTGGTCTGGTAGTGCTGCTTCCACCGGCAGATCGATGGCAGCACCTGATGAATAATGATCTGTCGGTGGTACGAAACCAGAGGCCGACGGTCCAATTACACCCGGACCAAGATGCGAGCGCAAGGGCGTCTGCGCCGTCCGCCAACCATTCCATCCTTATCGCCTCATTTTTTTAATATTCCGCATTTTTGCCTCCCACGTGTGTGTCGTCTTCCCAGGGCCTATGCATTTTTGTTAATCCGTAAAGGACAGGGGCAACGAGCGGCAAAAACCCCGCCCACATCTCCCGAACTGAGCTACAGCAAGCATAGGCTGCTGCTTAGCTCGTTGATGGGCCTTTTTCTTCGCCAGATGTCACTGCCCGACCTTCACGGTCATTATGCTACCTTAGGCTCCGTCTCCACGGGCATCTTCGGATGCCCACCACGTTACACGTTTTAATTTAATCTTTCGGATTGTAGAATGAGCGCTCTCTGAACAAACCGGGCCGACGAGGCCTTCCTACAACAGGTTGAGAAATACAGATTGAGCATCACTGCAATCCAGGAAACAAATTGGATTAAGGTACGTTTGCGTTTTGCTAGGCACATGATCATCATATATTATTCGCGATTAGCGATCATGCCATAGAGCACGGAGCACTATTTGTGTGTATCTTTTTGATAATCGCCTGCGATCGACGCCGAGTGGTCTCTACCAAACGGACCTTTAGCAGCGAGATCAACGACAAGAAATCACAATTTTCAAAAGCGGCAAACCATCTGGGCACAAGGAGTTTGGAATTGCATTTATCGTGATTTATCTCCTCAAACCGCATGTTAAACGCAGCCTCCACGAGTAAGGCAATTATAACGGCCAACAACTAATCAACTTCGCATGCAGAGAAATCTTGTCGTAAGCTCAATATGCTTCCCGCACCGAAACATTCATAAGAAACTTTCTGGGGCATTGTGCAACTTAACGGCAAACCAGACTTTTTTCTCCGCGGGACTAGTGAAAAGTTCAGGCATCGAATATCGATAAATGGTCATTAGAAAAAAAATTGTAGTTTCGAAATTCTGCACATTTTTAGGGTGGAGTAAGTATACCACTTTTTCTATTTTACTCTTTTTCTTTAATTTAGCCATTAAATTTCTAAGAATCCATGCATATGTATACAGCCAACCATATCGCAACCTTTATTAAACGTTTTTAGCACATTAAAAATGCAATGACCTAAGAGCGAAACCCAGAAATGCATTCAAAAGCAAATCATGGAAAAATTCTAATAAATATTGGAGAAAGTAAGAAGCTTTCAACATTTATCACAAAGTTTTACCCACAGCTCATAAATATTCTAAAACTGAACTTTGCTGTTCAGAAAAAAAATAATAAAAATTAAAGACAAAATACGGAATTTGTTACAATCGGATTTGGGTTTATCGGTGAAATGATAAAATATTTCATAGACGTGAGAAATTTTGAAAAATGTGTAGAAATGAGTTACTTACGAGTACTATATGCATATCGACACCATACATGTCGAGCCATTTCGCTTTATTCAAATAATTGGATTCGGCTTGGGCGGGCGATAGTCCTCTGCAATTTTTATACTCATCTAGTATTGATATTTCCAGCTCTTCTGATTGATTTGGCACAAAACGAAATTCGGATACTGTGGCCGCTGTGTGAATTTCCGGATCATAATCACCAAGTTCCGCTAGAAATAGAAAAAAAAATGAAAAAAAAACTTAACAAACCGTAGTAAAGTGTATTAGCAAGATCCGATGATGTTGGGTACCATTTATTTATGTTTCATTGATAGCTTACATTACTTATAGTAACGATGTGATACAAGAATCGATGTGTAGTGCTGTACTACAATACAATATGTGCAACAGTGAGTTAATGCACCGCTTGTTCAATGCACATTCCATTCAATTTTTGGATGTCGTCAATTTTTGTAACATTTTTTCTTATACAAGTATATATCGATTCTTTTGGGCGGAGTATTTCAAATTGGATAAATTCGTTACATTAATTATAGTTGGCTAATCTGAGTAAGTGAATTCAGTTAGCTTAGGGCAATGAAATGCCCCACTTTGTACAACTCTCCAGTATAACTGGCAAACAATGTCAAGTATCTGGGAGTCACACTTTATAGCAAGCTACCCTGGGAAGAACACCTTAGGGTAGCATTAGAAAAGCCGACGTTCCTGCGGCAGCCGGTTCTTCGTACCGGAACGACCCGTTTTTCAACGGCCAAGAGCTGCCAAAAGCCCCCCGATGCAAGAAGAACTGCAGTATTTGAAGCATCGCTACCACAACAACAACATTAGAAAAGCCGGCAAAGCCTTGTGGATCTGCAGGCGGTATACAGGCAGGACGTGGGGCACCAAGCCCCTCATTGTCCGATTGTTCGGCCAATTATTGATTATGGAGCAGTCGTTTGTTGGAAAAATCCTCTTCCATAGTCCTTCTCGTGGGCGCCCCCTGGGACAGGAGTAGTCGCTGACCATTGCTAACCAAATCAAGCCGCCAGTAATGGCGGTGCAATGATTTGGTTGAGGTAAACATTCCCCCTGTGATGTGGGGCGTAATAATAATACCACGGGCTTTCCCTTTACCGACCTGTCATAGAAACCGACAAACAAAGGACAGGATGTGTATGCCAGCAACTTACACTATCCGAAATCTTCTATATACTAACGAAACGTCAACTATGCCTCGGATAAAGACTGACTTAAAAAGAACTATATAAAACAATACGTCCCAGTAAATTGTAAACTGTTTTACTTTTTTTTAAGCGATTACCTACCCAAATAGTCCCAAATCCAAATTTCAGGATCTTTTCTAAAATGTGTTCAAAAACAAAACGGGAACAGCCGATGTTTGGGTACTAGCTACCGCGAGTTTCTAACAAATTTTACAAAATACAGCTCCGGACGGGTAAGTAAGACCACTTCAAAGAAGGATCGTCTCCTGGAACGGATGAGCGTGCATAACTAGTTCAAAACTGCAGAGGATATGCGGAGCGAGTTAGTTCGAGCTGATGGAGCCGAAATTTTTAATTCGAACGATACGGTGACGTCTGCTGAAAGCCCGGTTTTGTGCTCGAAAACCAGTCAGGAAGTCACATTTGACAATAAAAATGTGTCAAAAACGTCTACAATGGGCTAAACAGTACCAAACTTGGAACAGAGAGGATTAGAGGAATTATATTTCCTGATGAGTCGAAAATCAACCTCATTGAATCAGGCGGAATGTCCTATGTGTGATGATAACCCGGTGAGCGCTATAGCGATGAATGTATTAGAAGTACCGTAAGACCGGGGGGTAGCCGCATGTTGGATAACTGGATTTTATAGATAGAACACTGAATGCCGTCATGTGGCAACACATTCACCAAGAAAACGTGGCCCTTTGCACTTTTCGCTCGCCGACGACCCCCATCTTTCAGGATGACTCTGCTCTTTCCCACCGTGCGAAAATGGTAAGTAATAAATTTTTCAGCATTATTGTAACATTGATAATTGTATAAATGCAAAATTTATTAAGAATGACCCCAAAAAATTGTGCTCACCGGTTTCGACCGCTGGTGTGACGCGCGTCTCACCAGCCGCCTCCGCTTCGCGCATCGCACCAGTGGAGAAGGCGTGACCGGGCACAAGCCGAGTCGGATTGTGCACATTTAGTTTAATAAGTTTTATTTTCATTCAACCATTTGCACTTGGCGTTAGAATATATGGGCATTTCAGTGCATTGAAATACTTTGCTAGCATAAGAAGTAGGTTATACGAGTATATAGGTTAGGTTAACGGGCTGCCATGATACAACACAGCACACTTATGGGTTCATTGTGATACCACCAATAAAATTTCATCTCGCTAAAAGAACCTAGGTCCCGAACCAGTCTGTGCTGGCAATGTAGCGATTGAGCTGTATCACGCTCATATCCTTGAGGTCCTCCAAGTCACAGTAAAACCAGGAGCCCAGAAATTTCTGCAAAACACTCTCTTCCTCATCTACATTCTCACAACTGCTGCAGTAGTCATTATGAGCCTTCATGCGAGCGCGCCGATCGGACAGGGCCTTGTGATAGTTCCCACCACTCTGCCAATGTGCTTCCTATTCAGTGACAGCAAAGAGACAGAGCGACTAGAATCGAACGTTCCTACGGCAGCCGGATCTTCGTACCGGAACGACCCGTTTCTCGACGGCCAAGAGCTGCCAAACCCCTTCGATGTAAGAAGAACTGAAGTATTCGAAGCATCGCTACTACAACAACAACTAGAATCGAATTTCTGGCAAATTATTCTCGTCGTTTGACAAGTGCTGCTGTTGATCCATCTAGTATTAGCTCTATCCACTGCAGCGGACTTAATTGCCAATTTGCACGATGCAATTGGCATTTTAATATCAATGCGGTCTCCATCGACAACACCAGTTGTCCCGTCATGAGCAAGATCATCCGCTCTGTAGTTGCCCGCAAAACCACTGTGACTCGGTATCCAGCAGAGGGTTATGTTGAAGAAGTCACCCATCTCTGTGAGGGCCGAGCGACACTTCTGAATAGTTTTCGATGTAGTAAGAACACAGTCAAGCGAACGAATCGCAACCGGACTGTCCGTATAGATAGTAGTGTTTCTTGCAGTTACGACATGATTCCTTAACCAGGTCATAGCTTCCGAGATGGCCGAAACCTTAGCCTGAGGGACACTACAAAAGTCGGGCAGACGCACAGTGTCGCGAATGTGTGAAAAAGTGGACAAAAATCAATATCTTGAGAACGGATGTTCAGATTTTAATGAAATTTGGTAGACATATTAAGTGTTTGGTTATCTTTGTTAGGGATAAATTTCAATTTGATTCAATAAACGGTTTCGGAGATATAGGCAATAGTGTGAGTGTGTGGGTGTTAGACGTGAAAGTTAAATTAATATCTTTAGAACGTGTGGATCGATTTTAATGAAATTTGATGTACATAATAAGCAGTTCATTGTCTTAGCCATTTGGTAATTTCAACTTGATCAGAAGGTGCACTTAGCAGATTCAGGCAATAAAGGAGCAAATATTTGGATTTACATACCTTATTTTTTTTTAACCTTCCTTAGAGTTCTTTTGAAATTATTCTTATTTCTAGAGTTTATGAATATATTATTATTATTATTTTTTACTTTTTTTTGTTGCACTATAAAGTTACTATTTAATCTATCAAAATATTATTAGATTTGTTATAATTTTGCTATAATTGTCACTTTTTGGACGTCTGAAAATATAATAACCATCGCATTTATTGCGACTTTATCCTGAACAAGCTAGCCTTCGCGTGAAGGGTATCATACCTTTGTAGTAAAACTTGTTCCGATTTTATTGTTCCTATGTGAGGTATATGAAATAGTGGGCCGATTTCGACCGAATTTAGGTGTGTGATTTAATAGTCAATATAATTGAATAATATGAAATTTGGTAAAGATATCTTCAAAAATAAAAAAGTTTTTCTAACAAAAACTTGGTTTTGGAACGGTCGTTCCTATGACAGCTATATGATAGAGTAGTCCAATTTCAACCAAATTCGGGGATGTGATTTGGCTAATTATACTATTGATTACTATGAAATTTGAAAAAGATATCTTTAGAAATAAAAAAGTTTTTCTCACTAAAACGAATTTTTGGACCGGTCGTTCCTATGGCAGCTATATGACATAGTGGTCCGATTCCATTCGTTCCGACATATTTACAGCGTGCAATAGAAAGAAGGCTCTGTACAAAATTTCAGTTCGATAGCTTTAAAACTGAGGGACTAGTTTGCATACAGCCAGACAGACAGACAGACAGACGGACAGACGGACAAAGCTTAACCGACTCGTCTCATCATACTGACTAAGAATATATATAGTTTATATGGTCGGAGATGCTTCCTTCTGTGCGTTGCAAACTTCATGACAATGTTAATATACCCTTTCACATATATGTGAAGGGTATAAAAAGGTGAATTACGTCCAAAAAGGCAGCTAAAGGCAAGCAAACTCTAGATCACTTGAAAGTATATATATGTAGCTTACCAAAAATTCTTATCCTGGAAATACCTTTTTGGGCGCATTTTTCTAATCCTTGCTTAAAGTTTATTTTTCGAATTAGATTAATTATGTTATTTATTTAATACTATTAAAATTTTTTTTATAATTTTTTTGTCTTAAACTAAAAGTCTACAGTCCAATCTAACCGACAAATAAAAATATGATTAACCAGCACTTGTATTATGACCAACAGGCGAATCGCAACTTATACATCACATTTCCAAAGTTTCCCATTGGTCAACTTTGGCCCATAATATTATTAACAAAACAAACAAACACCAACTTAGGAATACATTTTTCGGAAGCTCTAATATGTTCTTTAAGGGATAGGATACTTTCAAACTCAATTAAAACAAAAAAAAAGTCTTGTGATTTTTCGATTTTTGTCCATTTCGCGACACTGTGAGACGGTAGGATAAGTTGATTCCCAGTTCCTCCGAGTATATACCAGCCCCGGCGCCGTCATCGGTCTTAGAACCATCCGTAGATATGACCAAGGAGTTGGGGGTAAAGGGTACTTTGTCAGCCCATAGGCTCCTCGACGGAATCAGGCTGGTGTAATTCCTGCCAAAAACGTGTTTAGCAGAAGTGTAATCAGATTCTAAAGGGAGATCCCCAGAATAGCTGAGTGGCCAGTACTCGACGCACGCCATTGGCCTTGTTTCGCGGAGACGCAGCGCCGTGGTGTTCCCTGCCAGTTATTCGCCAAATATGTCAAGCGGGGGCAAGTTTAGCAGCGTATTTTAGCTGGCTGACGGAGTTGTTCTAAGGGCGCCCGTCGTGACAATCGCTGCTAGTCTTTGCACTTTGCTTAACAAGTTACAATAAGATGTCACTCTTAGTACCGTCCACCACACACAAATGCCGTGCAGTAGAATTGGCCGCACAACCGCTGTACATAGCCAGTACACTATTTTCGGTTGCAGGCCCCAGTTCTTGCCAACCGCCTTCCTGCTTGAGTAGAGCACAGTTGTGCCCTTATTCACCCGCTCAAGGATGTTGGGCTTCCACGTCAACTTCCTGTCAAAAATAAGACCCAGGAACTTAGCTCTATCAGTGAAAGTCAGTTTCTTGCCATCCAATGATGGGGACCCAACAGGTAGCACGTGTTTTCTAGTGAGGAGCACAAGTTCGGTCTTGTCAGGGTTAACACCTGGCCTGCCCATTCGAGAATGCATAGAGCATTCTGCAGCAACTCCCTAAGGATTCTCGTCTGCGTAAGCTGTCACATTGAATCCAAGCTCTTCCAGTCTCAGAAGCAGGTTCCAAAGAAGCAGGGACAGTATCCCACATTGGGGGGGGGGGGGGGGGGGGGGGTACAGTACGATACGGTACGAGTATATGATTTAGTCAAAATATATAGCCTCAATATGGTTTTTACTTAAGACACGTCTTTTACGAAAAAAAAAATACAAAAAAATTGTCAGTAAAAGATTTTATGGTCTCTCTTGCGGAGAATTTAACTTAATTTTTTATAATTTAATTTTTAATATTTTTTAGGCAACATGAAACACGAGACAATTCCCTCTTGCCAGGGCGGAAAATCTCCCAAGCGCCCAAAAACCGATACGCTTAAAATTGAGGATCACTTGTCAAGTGCAATAAGAGAAGCTTTGTCGATGCGTTCGTTGCAGCCCACTTGGCATGGAAACGCGCACAAAGTGACTTGTTCGGGATGCAAAAACGCCCGATTCTTCAAATGCTTTGGACCATTTCACAAGCTGAATAAATGATCATAAATATTTAATGTATTTTTGAATTCCAATTCCAATCCGGCGACTAAATCTACTATAACCAACCGGCTGCAGTCGATTAAGTTGCCGCATAGATAGATAGTGCTTTATTTTAATTCATTGGTTGTGTTTACAGAAAATTCTTAAGAGCTATAGACTGAATACATACGTCTTTTCATCTTTGATACAAATGTTAGCTGAGGCTGAGTTTATTTTTCGGTGATTTGTTTTGTGTAATTTACAAGGAAAATTTCCAAAAAACCTTGCTTCTAGATCACTTATAACTATAACTAACCTAACTTAAACCTACATTAAAAACTATACTTAAAAAGAAAATTTTGCTTCAAGCAATAGTTAAGTATATAGGCGTCAAGGAGGAGAACTTGCTACTCTATCATGGAAATTTGAGAACAACTTGTCTATTAAAACATGAATGGGAGCGACCCCCGCGATTTGATGTAAGCGGGTAGTAGAGAAGTACCAGCGCTTATTTAGGATGATTTTAAGGCACTTATTTTGTAAGACTTGTAATCGGGCTTTATGATAATTCGCACATTTTCCCCAAACAGCGGCACCATAGGATATCATCGGTTGTATTACCATTTTGAACAGAAGTATTTTATTGTGATCATCCATTCTAGATTTTCTGTTTAGGAGGGAGTATAGGGAGCGTAGGCAATTTGTAACTTTAAGACAGATGCTCTCTACATGGTACTTGTAGGAGAGTGTTTTGTCTAATGTTATGCCTAGGTATTTGATAGTGTCATCCCAGGAAACGTCTCGTCCTAAAAAGTTGATATCTCTACTTGGCAGATTTTTTCTTTTCCTTTTTCTTGTGAAGAAGATTGAGTTGGTTTTATCGGAATTTATCTTAATTTTCCATCTGTAGTAGTATTGGTAGAGTTGATCTAGTTTGCTTTCTAGTGTATTTAATACTACTGCTGGGTCACTCGATTTTGTGTAAATGCATAGGTCGTCTGCGAAAAGTGCCAGTTCGCAACGATCATCAGATGGAATGTCAGATATAAATATGTTAAAAAGTGTGGGGCTTAAGCACGAGCCTTGGGGTACTCCCGCTGGGATAAGTTTAGGTGTAGAGAAACTCCTGTTGACCCTGACAGAGAAGGTTCTTTCATGTAAAAAGGACTGAATTATTTTTATTAGATATAAGGGAAAGGAAAATTTCATTAGTTTAAAAAGCAGACCCTCATGCCACGTTGTGTCGAAGGCTTTTTCGATGTCAATAGTTATCATTCCGACAGATTTTCTTTCCGCAAAAGAATCCTTTATGTATTGAGTTACCCTGTGCAATTGATGATTGGTCGAGAAACCTTGTCTGAAACCAAGCTGTATGTTAGGAATAACAGTATTTGTGTTTAAGAAGTTTTGAATTCGACAGAGTAGAATTTTTTCTAAAACTTTGCTTAGGGTTGGTAGCAAACTAATAGGTCGGTAACTTTTGGGGGAATCAGAGGGTTTTCCGGATTTCAGAATCGGAATAGCGACAGCTTTTTTCCAAGTAGACGGAAAGTATCCCAGTTTTAAACATGAGTTGAAGATGAAATTTATATACACTATTGTCTTTTTCGGCAATTTTTTCAAAACAATGTTTGGGATTTTGTCTATTCCGGGAGACTTGCGGCTTTTTAACCCTTTCAAAATTTGTATAAGTTCGTTTGGCTTACACATACAGTTCGTAGGTAGAGAAGAGTTTGAAGGCAGTTTATCTACCGTGTTTTTAACCGAGTCGCTATGAATCAAGTTTCCCATTTGGTTAGTTAAAAAGTGTGCAGAAAGAAAATTATCAGCCAGAAGTTTAGCTTTTTCACTATCTTGATAAACCAGTTTACCATCGCTGTTCCTCAGAGGTGCTGCGTGACGAATTTGTTTGTGTTGTAGTGCTTTTTTTAATTTCCATATAGTAGGGGACCCATCACGGAGATTTGACAGGGTTCTATTCCATGTATGATTTCTGTGAGTGAAAATTTTCCGCTCAATGACTTTGGAAATGCGATTTACCTGGAGTTTAATGTTTGTATCCCGTGTACGCTGCCATTGTCGCCTCAAAGTATTCCTTTGCCGAATTAACAACCTAGTTTCGCTGTTTATTTCAGGTGAAAGAACTTTTGACGTTAAGATTTTGGTTGGTGTGGATTGAGCTATTGCAGTCCAGATATTGGTACTTAATGCAGTTATCATTTCATCAATCTGGGTGCTATTGTTGATAGCACTAAGGTCAAGTGTGTTTACCGAGGATAATTCGTTGATGATTCGACGGAAGTAGGGCCAGTTGGTGTCTTTAAAATTGAAAACTTCATCTTGAAAATTATGTTCTGTAGAGGGTTCACAATTTATAATGGCCAGTACAGGCAGGTGTGTGGAAGACAACGCGTTTAAAACCGAGGGCTCCGAAACATTGACGTTTTCATTGGTGAGTATTAGATCAAGGTATGATCCTCTGCCCTGCGGGGAAAAGAAAGTAGGTTCATTGGGTACATGTATAGTGACATTGCGCCTGGAAGAGATATCATAGAGTATTTTCCCTGCTTTGTTAGCTTTAGCACAATTCCAAAATCTGTGCCTTGCGTTTAAATCTCCGCAAAGAATGTGCTTTTGGTTCGAGATAGTGAGTGCCTTAATATCATCCTCGAACATTTTAAGTTTGTCCCGATTTAGCTTTGTGCCAGGGAAATAAGCAGCAATAATGGTAAGGTTCTCATTGGGTAAAGTTACGGATATCGTTTCAATTATTTTCGTATTATTTATAGTGACTGCCGAGTGCTTAATATTTTTCCTGACACAAATAGCAACGCCACCTCCTCTTGAGCCTTCTCTATCATTCCTATAAATACAATACTTAGAACTATTAAGTTTGTCATTTTGTTTAAGCCATGTTTCGGTGATAACAAATATGTCTACTTCCAATCTACTAACAAAATCAAAAGTCTCAATTATTTTATTTTTTATGCTTTGGGCATTCCAAACTATTAACTTAAGCATTTATCCGTATAAGAATTTGATGGCTAGTTTTACAATTGTGTCGTACTGATCTTTCTTCGATTTGCAGTTTGCTAGGTTAACGATCAACTCCGACGATATTTGCAAAAGCTCATCGGCAGAGAATAATTCTTGATTATAGCCTTCGCTTGTGTTATTTGAAAGCATTGGATTTTGCCTTTTTGTTACCTCGCTGAAGGATACTCTAGTGGTGTGTTGGGAACCGTCAGCAGATTTTTGTGAGTTGGGGAGTCTTGGGAAATTTGACTCTATATTTCGTGATAAGCTGAACGTTTGGTTTGGGGTCATTTGGCTTCTACTTGTTTGTTGAAGTTTTGCTTTAATCTGTAAGTAGTTCGCTCTGCTCTTACAGCTTTTGTCATTAGCAAAGTGGTTAAGCCCGCAGTTTGCACATTTTATTTTATCGGTCTGATCATCCTTCAGTAAACACTCGGAGTGCATATGATCCCCACTGCAGATTAAGCATTTAATCGGTAGATGACAGTGTGAGGAGCCGTGTCCGAACATTTGACAGTTGCGGCACTGTGTTGGACCGGTGCTTCGTCTAGAATGATAGTCCCAGCGAACTATGGTATGCATGATGCTCTTCTTTGATCGCAGCTCACTCAACTTGACGCCTGGTGGAAAATATAACAAATATCGAACATCATCTTTGTGTTGACTAGAGGTGAATTTCTTGATGTCATCGCATTTGGTGCCCATGCTATCTTTTAGATATTTTTCCAGCTCCTCACAAGGCATGTCATGTAGTCCGGATAAAATGATTTTCGTCGGGCGCAGATCCGATCGGCGATGTGTAAAGAAACTGACCTTTTTGGATACGAGATATTCACAGATTTTGTCGTATTCCTCTGCTGAATTGAGGAATAATCTTCGGCCAATTGACATTATTTTTATTTCAAAATTGAGAATTCCCAGTTCTCCCATCATTGCGACGATTGATTCCCTGGGTAATATGGGAAAGGTGATTGGGGGGACTTTTACCTTCTTGGCTGTGCATGGAGGATCCACTTTAGAGACATCACGGTCGCAGGAATCGGTGTCCGCGAGCAGTTGGAAACGATTTCCATAGATGGATGTTGGCTTCGACGTATTTTCAATTCGTGGTATTTTTAACTTGTCTCTCAAAAGCATGGTTGGGGACGTGTCCCCGATGGATCTTTTCCGAGGCGTTGTTGTTTCGGATATTATTTATACACAATACGTAATGAAAATGAAAATGTAGAAGTAAAAGTACGACAATAATCGTCAGTTCGATAACACACAACCACTTGTAGGCACAGACTCTCTAAACGGGAAAACCGGATTAACTTGTGCTGCGCTTCCAGTGCACGGTGCAAAGGTCGACACTGCAAAGTTGCCGCATAGGAACTGAACCTTTATAAAGTCAAAATATGTATTTAACCGCCTTTATATCGCTTCGTTAAACTGTGCCAATTAAATGGGCACCACGAAATAAGCCATTTGGAAATAAGGTATTAATGGATAATTTCAGCTGAAACTGAAAGTAGCCATGCATAGATTCTTTCGGTTTCACACTCAATGCTTAATTTCGTTTAAAACGAAGGTGAGTATGTACATGGCTATTTTCGCTTTCCTTCGCATACCTTATTTCGGTTTGAAATTGTACATAGCCAAAAAAAATGCTGGATGCAGATACGCTAGGACGAAACGGATGCAGGTACATGTACAAAGAATGAAACGGGCGACCTAGGGCTACATGCGGGGGTTCGCAACGCCCTAGGAGCGGAGCTAGCCCAGCTCGTTCCAAACCGAAATTATCCATGCACACTTGTGCGTGCGGGTTGTGAATTAACAGTCGCTTGTGTGGGCTACGCTCGCTCCGCGCTTAAAGGATCATAACCCTGAGTATCGCACATACATGGACTTCATTCCCGAAATTTATTGAAATTGAACTACTATATCATATCATATCATGGGAACAACCGGTCCACAAATAAGTTTTTGTCAGAAAAAAATTTTATTTCCAAAGATTTCTCTACCAAATTTCACATTAATCGATCATAGTCACCGCCAAACCACATTCCTAAATTTAGGTGAAATCGGCCCACTATTTCATATACCTCTCATAGGAACAGTGGAATCGGAATAAGTTTTACTGCTAATTTCATTCTGCATTTATCATTTATATCAACACAGACTATCGAAGGTGTGAGCCGAAGGCTGGCTTGTTTTTTTAAGAGGTGTGCGAAAATTTTCAAACAGCATTGAACGTGAGGGCAATGACCAACAATTTGTATAAAAATTCGTTCATTCAGTCTGTTGTTTTTGTTGTGTAAGGAAAAGTTTTCATGCTGCATTAATTCATTGTCTGTGCATTATGCTGCATATGAAAATAAGTGGCTGTAAATAAACAATAGATGGTGAAATTGTGATGGGTTCGCGGTTGTTTAAAATTTTGTATAAAATTTGAAAAATAAATTTTTGTAGAAAATTTTGTTAGTGTGTTGGCCCTATTAGTTAATCAGCCGTTTAATCGGACATTGAGAAATCGTGCCTTAAACTAAAATGATTATGTTCAAAACAAATTGTATATTTTTAATACTCGCCACTCAATACAGATCGGTAAGCGTTGATTTCATTGCAAAAAAAAATCAAAAGCATTCCACAATATTCGTATGTAACTAATATTAAACCTGTCTGCATGAATCTCTCATATATCGCATGTCGTATCTTGGCATTTTAGATAAGTTCCAACAACATCTTATAATATTTCACCAATAAAACTTACATTGCAATGCCAGTGCGCATAGTTCAGCTGCCTTATCGTCTGGGCATTCAAGTCTACCTTTCAGCAAGTCTTGTTTCAATTGGAGGAAGAACAAGTAGCGTGTCAGTTCTTCGCGCAGCGTATTGGGTTCCGACGAATAGAATTTCACTTTTAATCTAAAAGTGTACGGTGGTCCGACTGAAATGAGTGAAAAGAAAAAGAGGCCAAACGTATTATAGCAAAATATCGCAAAATATCCAAACTTATTATATTTATAGATAAAGAAAAAATCGATAACATACTTTTAACCTGCTTCTTAATGGGTTTAGTTGGATCCAGCCAATGTTTAACCTGATTATGATCGGTGAATTGCAATCCGAAATAATCTTTTTCCGTTAAATCCAAAGAATACAAGACTTGCTCGTACAGATAATTGCCCAATCCCTTTTTCTGTGAATAGAAAAGAGTTTTATGTGTTAAATAGGCGTTTTAGAGATGTTTGCAAAAAAGTAGATTTTTTTTTTTAATCTAAGACTATTAACCTTACATTATAGTTGCCCACATACAATTCCTAGAAATCGCCTACGTTGTCATCTAATTAACAAATCGGCTAAATGCCCATTTCGTAAAGATACGAGCTATAAGGTTTCCGTGTATATCACACCACCGCACAATTTGAAAATTAACTTTTTATTTGGCATTGAAGAATTAACTGGAATTCTTAACGATTATCCAAATTGATTTTTTACATTTTATGCGTTATCAAATCAATAAAATTTAGACACTACTCTATTTAACAGTTAATGGCAACTTACATACAAATGAATATGTAAATACATAGTGTATATTAAAATAGCTTTGGACGTACATATACACATAAAAATGAATACAATACATTCAACGTTCAATGACCTATCATAGGCGCAAAGACGCCATGTGAGCCTAGTCGTCAAACCACCCGGATCTATCAATGAAACGATGCAGATGACCAGCATTTACGTCCTTCAGGTCATCGAGGTCAATAAAGTAGAGGGATCCTAAAATATCCTCTCTTCTACCGGCCAGAGCAGGGCAGGTGCACAGGAAGTGATGTACTGTCTCCTCCTCTTCTTCGTCCCCACAGCTTCTGCAAAAATCATTGTATGGAAGCCGGAGACGCCTAGCATGCTCACCTATCAGGCAATG
This sequence comes from Chloromyia formosa, assembly GCA_964017055.1. Lineage (NCBI taxonomy): Eukaryota > Metazoa > Arthropoda > Insecta > Diptera > Stratiomyidae > Chloromyia > Chloromyia formosa. Next base: position 136,898,710 of record OZ024813.1, read on the forward strand.
CCCCGTGATGATCGCCACAACCTTTCTGAGATGCCTTCTATCCAGCATCATCAGCCCTGAGGAGCGGCGAGGATTGAAGTGCGGCCAAATCTGCCTCGTAACGTTGCAGGTATTACCATTTAGCCAACCGATATTAGCACGGCTTATTGCGTTTGGCTTAATTAGCTTCTTGCATGCTGCTATAGGCATTTTGACATTGCGGAAACATCCCATGTCCATAATGGCCGTACCTGCCCGAGCCAACTCGTCTGCCTTGCGGTTTCCGCTGAAACCACTGTGAGCCGGAATCCAGCACAAAGTCATGTTGAAAAAGTTGCCGAGCTCCTTAAGAGGGGTGCGACATACCACCACGGTTTCCGAAGTAGTAAGGTTTACGTCCAAGGACTTAATCGCCACCTGACATATCTGTGTAGATAGTAATATTCTTTGCAAATATGATATTACGACCCAGCCAAGTCAGAACTTCGGCGATCGCAGTGATCTTCGCCTGCAGAACGCTACAGAAGGTTGGAAGACGAAGTGACAAGCTAAGGCTTAGGGGATACCCTTTGATGCGAGAGCACAGCCTTGGCGGGAAGGAAATTAGGGTAGTGGGGCTAGGATGGGAATGTCCAGTTTCTCTGAGAAGACGCCTACCCCCACACCCGCTTCCGTTTTCGAGCCGTCAGTAAAGAAGCTTATGCCTTCCAACTCAGGGATACTATCTGTATCGCACTCCTGCCGCGAAGGTATTAGACTCGTGTACCCTTTGTCGAAAGAGTATACCGGAGAGGTATCGTCCGTGTCTTCTGGAATATCCAGATTGCCCAGTATCACCGAGTGGTCATTACTAGACTCTTTCCACTGCCCTATTTCCCTAAGACGAATGGCCGTAATCGCAGCTACCTGCTCAGCCAGGATGTCCAAGGGCAAATTCAGCAGTACACCAAGAGCAGCGGTTGGTGTGGTCTTCAGAGCACCAGTGATAGCAATACAAGACAATCTTTGAACTTTATCCAACAGATTCCTGTATGATGCTCTATTGAGCGCCGTCCACCATACAACTACCCCATACATTAATATGGGGTGTATGACCGATACGTACAACCAGAAAACCACCTTCGGTCGCATGCCCCATTTCAGGCCAATAGCCTGCCTACAAGAGTACAGAGCAACCGTTGCTTTAGTGACTCGCTCCTGAATATTTGCCTTCCAGGATAGCTTCTTATCGAATAAAATCATAAAACCCTTTCCATAGTCCTCCACGTAGGCGCCCCCTGGTAACAGCAGTGTATCAAATCGCTGACGGCCAAGTCTCAGCGATAAGACAGTTTGGAAAAAGGCAGATAGCTGTAGCCTGAATGGCTGACCAACACCTAAGCGTCTCAGGTTTAGTAGGATGGAATGACTTGCGTAGTTGGACCTGCAACATAGTTGGGTGAACTCCAGCACGTTTATTAAACCATCTGAAGCAGCTATCTTCCGATGCCATCCCCTGAATGGGGTTAAGCGACGTGCTGACAACTTGTCCTTGCAAAACCCACTCCATGTCAAGAAACCTGGAACAAAAGCCCCGGATTAGACGGATTAACAACGACGACCATGCAAACGACTAAAGGATTATTCTTTCGGATCCTGGAATGTACGCTCCCTGAACAAACCGGGGGCCGAAAAGGCTCTCCTTCAACAGGTCGAAAAGTACAAACTGAGCATTACTGCAGTCCAGGAAACAAATTGGCTTGGCAGCGAGATTAATGACAAAGCTAGCCTTACAATTTTTACAAGTGGCAAACCATCGGGCCGCAAGGAGTTTGGAGTAGCATTTATAGAAAACAATCACCTCAAGCCGCACATTACTGACGTCAAACCCATAAATGAACGGCTGTGTGCGATTCGCATTAAGACTCGATTCTTCAATCTCTGGCCCATCAATGTGCACGCACCCACTGAAGTTAAAGAAGACTCAGTAAAAGTCGAGTTCTACGCCCGCCTTGAAACTCGCTTCGACTCACTTCCAACAAAAGACGTCAAATTGCTGCTGGGAGACTTTGACGCGAAAGTCGGAAACGAAAGTTGGCACCGGGGGACCACTGGAGGCCACAGTCTCCATGAAGAATGTAACGACAACGGCCAACGACTTATCGACTTCGCCTGCAGCAGGAATCTAGTCGTAAGCGTTTCCCGCATCGACGCATTCACAAGCAGACCTGGAAATCTCCAGACGCACATACCGTCAACCAAATTGATCACGTCCTCATTTGCAGGAGATGGGCGTCCTAGTGTGATGGATGTCCTCTCCATTGTCCACTTGGTGAAGACGACCTACAGATGTAGAATTTCTTCAGTGCACCAATCGAGAATCATCATCATCGTGGCGCGACAGCCCGACGTCGGGCCTTGGCCGCCTGAACGAGAATCAGCCCTCCCAAAATCTTTGCGGTTGATAAGCTTCTGAGCGATGCTACAGCGGTGGTGTATGCGGCCGCCCTTGAGGAAAGACTATCGCCTATGCTACACAACATCAGCAACACAGGCGTCCATGGGTTCTGGGAAAAACTCAAGGTTGGCATCAAGGATGTCGCAGAGAAGGTCGTGGGATATAAAGCCCGGCGAGCGCGAAATGACCGGTTCGGCGAAGAATGCAAAATTCACTTGACGCGAAAAACGAGGCCTACAGACAATGGATTCAACGAGGAACCAGAGCCAGAAGAGAAAAATATGACGAGCTACGGCGAATATCGAATAGAATAATTAGACGTAAGAAACGTAAATACTTTTACGAGCAGTTGCTGAATATAAACGAAAACTTAGCTAATAGGAACACCAGACAGGCGTACAAACTAGTAAATACAATTAAGAACGGCTACCAACCCAGGACTAGCCTTTGTAAGGACAAGGATGGAAACATCATCAACGACACCGATGGCATTAACAAACGATGGGCCTCTTATTTTGAAGAGCTTCTGAACCTACCATCTAATATCCCCACACAAGAAGCTCTCGACGATATTGTTCATCTAGGCCCACCCATACAACCCCCGAGAGTAGAGGAAGTTGATCTCGCGTTGGGGTCACTAAAACGAAATAAAGCGCCGGGCGCTGACGAGATTCCAGCTGAACTGCTAAAATTTGGTGGAACGGGTCCAGTTAACGCCATACATCAATTACTCCTGCGAATGTGGGAGGACGAGGTGATCCCAGACGATTGGCGCAGAAGCATCATCTGTCCAATTCACAAAAAGGGAGAAAAACTGCGGTGTGAGAATTACAGGGGCATATCACTAGTTTGTATGTACGTCCTATAAAATTTTGACGAAAATTCTGGAGCAGCGTACGCCGACGACATCAACATCATGTCCCGAAGATTGGCCGACGCAGAAGAACTTCTGGATACGCTCGATACCGCTGCAAAAGAAGTTGGACTACGTATCAACGAGGGTAAAACTAAAATAATGATGCAATCGAAGACAAGGACACCTGCACAATCAAGGATCAATGTGGGGGACCTCAACATCGAGTTTGTGAACGACTTCATACATATATCTGGGTTGCAACTTGTCAAGGGACGCCAACGAAACTGATGAAATCAAGCGACGGATACAGTTAGCTAATTAAGACTTTTTTCTCGGTTCTCCCCATAATAAAATCGAAGCATGTGCACAGAAACACGAAGCTCCGCGTATACAAAACCATTATACGACCAGTGCTATGCTATGGTTGCGAAGCATGGACCCTAACTCAAGCCTCCGGAAACATGGTAGACGCATTTGAACGTGAGGTTCTGCGGCGAATTTTCGGAACCGTTTGCGATCGAGATGGACGGCGCATCCGGTACAACCATGAGTTTTATGAACTGTACGATGAGCTGGAAGTTTCGAAAATCGTCAAACTACAATGACTTCAATGGGCAGGGCATGTACAACGAATGGACGATGATTACATGCCAAAGAGAGTAATGAACGCGCGACGAGTCGACGGAGCGCCACGACGATGATGATAAATAGGTCTAAATTTAGTACCCTCCATTCAATTTAGTCCTCTACTCCTAAAATTCCAGCTTAAGGGAGGTGCCATTTTGAGACAATTATCACGCAACGTCATTCCGCAAACACACTAATTTTCTAACAGTTTCACCTCCATTAGCGGAATCATAATTGAATTATTTTTATTCAATGCTTGCGGTTACCAATTTCGTGAAATCATTGAATACAACATGCTAAATTATTCAGATGAACCAACGGAAGCCTGTAAGCACATTTTCAGAAATCATGTTAATTTTAGTGGAAAATCATGTGTTGAAATTGAAGCATTATGCTCGTATTACATACGAGTACATATTACTGATCATATCTAGATGCCTCAGCAATCTTCAAATAAAAAAATCTTGGCAAGTAGTTCCGCCATTCTCGCTACCACTATTTTTTTTTTAATTTCAGAATAAGCATGCATCTTTGCTCATATCGCAAGATCTATTAAATTTGAAGGAGTCTGAACTATGCATACCTTTTGTTCGTCTCCAATTAGATCAGCACTTATGCAATTAAGTTTAAACATTGACTATCGTGATTTCAACATTATTCCACAGATATCTACATTTGCTTGGCCAATTGCGCATGTTCCACATTTTGTGAAAATTGCAAATGGACCTCCTTCCACGAGCACTTATTGAATTACAAGCTGTATTTGCGTACCGTGGCGTATACTGTGGAACAGATAGCATTTTTGCATTTCTTGGCTGGTTCTGTTTGAAATGTGAGACGTGCGAGTTAATGCCGTAAAGAGATAAACCTGACGTTTGTGCTGAAGTATCCATGCATAAATGTTATGCTTGACGACAATTTATATGGCTGGTTTGTTCTAAAGTGGACAATATGGTAATAGCTGCTTCTCTAGCGGAAGAATGCAGTCAGATATGGATTTCAATAGTGCATCTTATGCGTTTGTTTTATGTTAAGCCATCCGGAATTCCTGTCCGGAAAAACTGATCAGGCCCGGCCTTGAGGAATTCCGGATCGTGTATGACCGTTTCAAGCCGCCTTCAGGCGAACGGATTGGCCTTTCAGGCGGCCGGGAGGAAAATCGTTCCCGCCAGGCCTCCACCCCACAGGTTCCGGAGTTTTTCTCCGGAAAAACTGATCAGGCCTGGCCTTAAGGATTTCCGGATCGTGAATGGCCTATTTAGGCGGCCTTGAGGCGGCCGGATGCACAATTGAAAATCGATCTTATCGTCGGATATTCAAGATATCTTTCCATCCATTGAATTGAATTGTCCGGCATTTGACTTTCCATGGCCAAGTTTCAGATACACCTGTCCGGCCGCGTGACCCGAATAAATTTTTGCAGGAGTTTATTTGAATGCACTAATGCATCTGAAACTTGGCCATGGAAAGAAATGCCCTACAATTCAATTCAATAGATAGAAAGATAATTTGAATCTCTGGCGATAAGATCGATTTTCTATTGTCCATCCGGCCGCCTGTCCGGCCGCCTCAAGGCGTCCTGAAGCAGCCATGTAGGTAGGTAGGTAAAAGAGGCTGCCATGACAATACACAGCACACTTAGACCATATAATTGGTCCATTGTGATACCCTGGAGATCCAACCACCTAACCATACTAGTACTTGAACCAGCCTGAGCTATGGTAATAAAGCGAAGCAGACGGCCAATACTGGCAGTCCTAAATTCCACAAGCTCCTGGAAATAATAGGAATCAAGAAAGGATCTCCTCTTAACCGCCAAGGCCGGACAAGCACAGAGAAGGTGGTAGCAGCTTTCTTCCGCGTCAATATCTCCACAGCTTCTGCAGAAGTCATTGAAAGGAAGACGCAGTCTCCTGGCGTGCTCACCAATAAGGCAGTGACCGGTGATCACCCCTACGACAGAGCTGATGTGCCGCCTCCTCAGAGACAGAAGATAGGAGCAGCGGATAGGATCCATTTCAGGCCACAAAGACCTGGTCGCGAGGCACGTATTACTGCTTGACCACCTGTCATTCGCCCTCCTAATGGCCTCACATCTCAAAAAGGACTTGCATGCCCTGATGGGGATTAAAATACTATTATGCAGTTGCGGGGCCTCGCTCAGAATCCCCTGCCTAGCAAGCTCATCAGCGTGGCAGTTACCACCAAAGCCACTATGGCCTGGAATCCAGCATAGGATAAAATTGAAGAACTCCCCATCGTTTTGAAGATTGAACGACAGTCTACTACAATCTTGGATGTAAGCAGGACGGATTGCAGGGATCTAATCGCAGCTTGACTATCCGAGTAGATTGCAATGTTCCTACAAGCTATGGCGTGCCGCCCCAGCCAGGTAAGAGCCTGCAGAATTGCAGTAACTTCCGCCTGGAGAACACTGCAATGATCCGAGAGACCTTAAATTTCGTGTGTCAGAGTAAATGCCTACTCCCACCCCATCTTCGGTTTTGTAGGCATCCGTATAAATGCCTATAGAATCAGATAGTGGATACTCCCCCTCACTTCACTGATCCCGAGTAGGGATACAGCTCACAAAGTTCTTTTCGAACTCAATTTTAGGGTAAGAGTAATCTGTGGAGGCCGAAATATTCCGGTGATTTAAAATCGACGAGTGGCCAGTGTTTGTCGAGGACCACTGACCCGATTCACGAAGACGGATGGCAGTACGGGCAGCAAGTTGCTCACCAAAAACGTCCAGAGGAAGCAAGTAGAGCAGAATGTCCAAAGCAGGAGAAGAAGTAGTTCTTAGGGCTCCACTTATTAGCAAGCTGGTTAATCTTTGAACTTTACTCAGCAAGCAACAGAGAGCCGCCGTCTTAAGAGCATTCCACCAGACAATAATGCCATGCATAAGTATTGGCCGTACAATAGACACATAGATCCAGTGTACAACCTTAGGCTGTAGGCCCCTCTTACCAATCGCCTTCCTACACGTCTAAAGAGCAATAGTAGCTTTCCTCAACACTCCTGGATGTTAGCTTTCCAACTTAACTTTTTGTCAAAAATAACACCAAGGAACGTTGCTTTATTTGCAAGAACCAATCTGGTATCTCCCAGCATTGGGGATACGATAGGAGGAAACTTATACTTCCTCGTAAAGTTCGAGTTCGGTTTTGCTCGGGTTGACCTTCAATCCACTGAAGCTGGCCCAGCGAGTAACAGTATAAAGGGCATTCTGTAACACCTCACAGAGTACATTCGGAAACTTACCCGTTATGGCAATAGCGACATCATCCGCATAAGCGGTAGCACTACACCCCAGTCCTTCCAGGTCAAGAAGCAGTCTGTTGACCACAAGGTTCAAAAGAAGTGGGGATATAACACCGCCTTGCGGAGTGCCCCTCTTGACACATCTGCTCTCCGAAGATGAACCCAGGGAGGTGTGAATTACCCTTGATGTAAGCAGCATATTTATTAGGTTGACAAGTGAGTCGTCCACATTCAAACTCGCCAAAGCGTCGGAAATAGAATCCGGCAAGACGTAATTAAAAGCGCCCTCAATGTCCAAAAAGACGACCAGAGCAAACTCTTTGTAACTAAGAGATTTTTCAATACAGCTTACCAAGGAGTGGAGAACTGTGTCCACCGATCTGCCCTTCCAGTAAGCATGCTGAGAAGAAGATAGAAGCCTCGGTGGAATGCTGCCTCGCAGATAGACATCTATCAGCCTTTCTAACATCTTTAGCAAAATGGAAGATAGACTAATAGGTCTTAGATCAATTGGCCGCGCGTACGAACTCCTACCAGCTTTCGTGATTAGAATTTTTGTTCGTACGAGGAAGTTGAAAAATGAATCCAATCATGGATCGCGTCGAAAGACGTCTCCTTTTTCCGAGATGGAATCCGAAAATTGCCGGAGAGATGGGTGAAAGTGGTCGCTAGCTAAGCTTTTAATTCCAGGAAAAAACGGCGGAAGCGAAGTTGTACACCCAATATATACTGTGTATGAGCATCAGATCCAACATTTACTGAGCAATGGATACAGTATCTATTGACAGATACGGTATTTATTGACAGATACAGTATCTATTGACAGATACAGTATCTATTGACAGATACAGTATCTATTAACCAGCATCTAATGACTAATAATACAATATCAATTGAGCATGAAATACAGTATCTGTAAATCAACAGATACAAAATCAATTGAGCAACAAACGCAGTATCTATTGACAAACAGATTTGCCAAAGGACTCAAAATGACATGAACAGTACTCCAGAGCATTCGCCTTATCACTTCGATTCATATGTCACCCATCTTGCCTATATTCCCCTTCATTACCAGGAATATCCTTTTTCCTCACCGAAAGACCACAAACTCAAGGACATTCATATTGCCTTATTTGACTTCATTGCCGAAAGGTCCTTTTTGCTCACTGAAGGACTCAGACCGCCATCAACAGTAGTCAATACATTCCCCTCTCTCATACGTTTTCATACTCACGTACATATAGAAATTTAGCATTTCACAGCCACACAAATTGCAAATGCGAAAAAAAAGACATTGCCAAAAAAAGTACATTTCTACATCACTGGCCGTCCTCAATCATCCTCTCACCCAAACAACACCATTTCACATATCAGTACGCGAGCGAAATTTCTGCACAAACTAGTGGTTTCATTTTATCACAACACAAGCCGCAGAAGAGTTGCGTCAATAGACGAAGAACATGCAACGCAACTTTCGTGCAACCGTCGCAAACACGTCGGATTGCAGTCGCGTTGGAGTTGCGTTGCATCAGTGAACCAAGGCCCTAACTCAAACCTCGGAAAACATGCTAAACAAATTTGAACGAAAGGACCTTTGTCGAATTTTCAGAGCAATTCGCGACAGAAAAGAGTGGTGCATCCGGTACAACCATGAGTACGAATTGTACTACTCAATTGCCCTAACCCCTTGTGGGGCATAGCGCGTAACTGTTCCATGTGGCCCAGTTGACGTTTCATTGGCATACACTGGTTTCGGAGAATGCAGTTGCCAGCATGCATCTCCTGCACATCCATGGCCACAAATGTCGACGTGGACGGGATTCGAACCCGAAACGCCGGTAGTTAAACATGAGACTGATGCCTCAACACACTGCGCTACCGGTCGCCCCAGCAGTACGAATTGTACGATGAGCTGAAAGTGTATAACTTGACCGAGCTAATTGGAGGACAATGATCCAGACGGCCAAGACCCACCGTCGGGGTGTAGCGCCACAATGACGATGGCATATTCGTATTTCCAAGCTTGCAAGAAAAATCTAAATTGAGCATGATCTTATCAACTACATACATAATATTTATTATCTTACTTCCATCACATTCGGTTTCTTTTTATTTGTTGCAGTAATAAAAAAAAATTCTTTTTTTAGTGAAGTGGATACTGCGCCAGTGATAGTCACAATAAAAGAGATACAATTTCAATTCATAGAGCATGCTTCTTTTTTCTAATGGTTACAAAAAGAAAATCATTATGTTAATATCTGCATAATTAGTCAATTAAGTAGTCTTAACACTTTCATTACTAAACTAATGCTGTGTTTAAATTAGCCAACATTGTATCATTATTTTAATCGGCTAAAGCTCAACCTTATGTCTACTTCCAAAACACAATACTTATTATACGAGTAATAACAATAGCAAATAGCATAGCGGATAAAAAAGAATGAATTACGAGTACATGAAACGCTGATTCATTAAGTTAAGTATCAATGGTATCTACATCAATTCGAGAAAGCAAAAGAATCACATTAGTCAAAAGTACAGCATCTGTGGTCAAGATATTGTTAATAAGCAAACAAAGTGAGGAAGCGAGCCCCGACAAATAATTATTTTTTTTTAACGTGCTTTTGAGGGTTCTGTAGTAAAATCAATACGCTATGTTTATTTAGTAAAGAGCAAAGACAAATCGCGCTCGGCGGCCGTGGTCGTTCGATACTAATCTAGAACTCGGAGTTCAAATCTCGGCGCCATTACTGCCTGTGGGTGCTAATAAAATTCTCACAGTGCTCCGAGCTTGTCAGTATAAAGACGGCGCGGATAGGAGGTAAATGCTAGCAACTGCACTTCCGAAAAGTAGATATGCTATCGAAACGCCAACAAGACATAGTAATGATAGAGATGTTGACGCGCCAATGCCCCTGGAGGTAATTAACACAAAGACAAAAGCATTTTACCAGTAATTTTCAACTCCAAAAATATTAGCAGCATACACTACACCCAGAGGTCTCTAAATTTGTCAGAATACGAAAGTTACAATGAGCTGGACAAGTGGTACGAATGGGTGAATAACGAATACCCAAAAAGGCTTTCATGAACGTGGGCAAAGTTAGTTAGGCTGACCGAAGAAGCGATAGGTGAACTTCGTTGACAACGAAAGGAACCAGCTTCTCGGAACGAACGTGATAATAACCTTTCACCTCATTATACCGTTTTCCATAACCCTAGTGGGGCATAGTTAACGTTTCATTAGCATATTACTGGTTTCAGATGATGCATATTGCTAGCATATTCACTTCATACATCCCATAAAATGTAATGATCCACCACACCACGCGCTATGCCCCACTAGCCGTTAAGGCAAAGTAGTAGTAGTTGCTATTGTATACACGATAGATTCATACTGCCTAAGGTTAGTTTAAGTTGGGTGGCAGCCTAACGACTCCGCATAGACAGCTCGGGTCCATAGCAATACCACGTCATTCCGATACCCATTACGTTCCGATGTTAGTAGTTACCAACAGATCATTGTTAAGCTCGAAGGATCCTGACTCATTAGCGAAGCTCCAAAGACTTCTCAAGTTGAGACCAGCACCCCCAGGCATTTTATTCTTTTCCTAGCGAGCGCTAGACAGTCGCACAGAAGATACCTTAGAGCTTCCTCTGTATCTGCTAGCTTGCAATTCCTGCATCCACTACCAGTGAACAGTTTTAATATGTATGCGTGTTTCCAGAACAAGCAGTGCCCCCTTAGTACGCCCACTAGTGGTGCGCATTGTTGCCTGGGTAGTTCCAAGAGGCTTATGGTCTTCTTCCTGTCATAGGAGTTCCAGAATATTTTCGTTATTCTAGAGTTGTTGGTATTGTGCCAGTTTGCGTCGTCCAGTCCATACATCATATCTTCCAGTTTCTTCTTGCATGTCTGTAATGATATCGGCAGCTATTCAGCTGTCCCTCGTTCAAGGCTAGCCCCGTGTTTAGCTAGTCCGCAATTTCGTTACCTAGAACCTCGCTGTAACCCGGAATCAACCGGAGCTCCACTGTTCTAGCGATCCCAAACATTTGAAGGGCTCTTAGACAGTTATGCATTGTCTTCAACTTGATGATAGCGGACTGTAGCCCCTTTAGCGCAGCCTGACTGTCCGAATGTATGACGATCCGACCCTTGTTCCGAGATTATATAATCGCTTCAACTGCCTTCTCGGCCTGCAATATGCTGCACTCATCTGGCAGCTTGAATAATAGATTGCATGGAAGTTCTGGCGAATAGACTGCCGCACCAACTCCAGCTTCCATCTTGAAGCCGTCTGTAAAAAGGTTCAGTCTTTCCACGTCCACGCTTAACTATCGGGAAATGGTCTCTATTGGGTAAGTATATTAACTTTGAAGTTTATGCTGAAATTCTGTTGGAGTTTCGTATATCGTTGGGTGGTAGCCTAATACTGCGATGGCCATATGGTCTTTATCTGAAATGCCCTGCCTCCTTAAGCCTTAGGGCACATTTGGCTGCCTCATTTCGTAGATAAAGGTCGACCGTAGGCAGGTTTAGCAGTGTTCAGATATCGCGAAGATCGTTGAAGATTGTCTTCAACGCGCGATGATCCCCAAGCAACGAAGTCTCTGTACTCTCTCCATTTTCTTTGTGTTGGTTTTCGTGTTGAATGCTGTCCACCAGACCACAGCTCCCTATGTTAGAATGGGTCTTACGACAGCTGTTACCCAGTGAGTGATAGTCGGTTTCAGACCCCACCTTTTACCCAGCCTACTTCTGCAGGGGTAGAAGTTTATTTTGGCCTTCCTGATTCGTTCTTCAGCGTTGCGACCCAGTCAATCATCTCTAAGTACTTTGCATGGGTTGGCAAAGTTAATTTGGTGTCACCCATCCTTGGCAAGTGAAATTCCTGAATTTTGGTTCTCGTTGTGAAGAGAATCAGTTCAGTTTTTTAAGGATTTGCACCCAATCCTCTTCTGCTTGCCCACTCCAATTGTTAGATCTGATAATGTGCCAAGTGCTGGCCAGATACGAGTATCACAACATCGTCTGCGTAGCCCATCACACGAATCCTTGACGATTCTAAGGATTTTAGTAGAACATTCAATACAAGTACCCAAAGGAGTGGCAATGGTACTCCTCCTTGCAGAGTACCTCTCACCTCTTGTTGGCTTTTGCTCCGTCCCATTCAGACGATATCAGCCTGATTGTAAGTAGTGCTTTGTGGACTATAGACTAGAGTTTCATTCACCTCGGCGTGTCCGAAGGCTTCCATTATATCCTCCATTGTGACGTTGTTGAAAGCACCTGTTATGTCCAATAGTCTCCCTGATGTACCCATCTGTACACTTCTCCGTGGTTTTTAGCAAAAAGGAAGTTAGACTGATCAGCCTAAAATCCTTAGGATTAACGTGGCTGCTCTTGCCTGATTTGGGGATGAAAACCACTCCAGACTGCCTCTATGCCAGACGTACATAGCTTAGTCGGAGACATCCCTTTAGTATGGCAACAACCCAGGGTGTTATAGCGTCCATGAGTTGTTGCAGCATTGCTATGCCCATCTTACACGTCTGCATGTGAATTGTGCCGGGACGGTTTCGTTTTGCGCTGCCATTTCCTATCTCTCACAGCCAGGCTAATGGGTGTTAAGAACTTCACCTAGTGTTTCTGCGCTGTCTTCTGTCCACCCCTCATTCTCTTTGCTGAGGGTGGTGGTGGGTGCGCTTGGCGTTACTGAACCGCTTCCATACCTTCCAGCGGGCCTCCTTAATTTCTTTGCTCCACCAAAGTGGTTGGATTTTCCTTTTCTTCTTTTTTACTGCCTAAAGCGGATAGCCACTTGAGATTGGACAAAGACTGTATTTCGGCTTTAGGTAGTGCAAACAAAATCGATTATATTCTATGAATATTCAATATTTCGACATCACAGGACATCTGATATCTTTCCATAGCTTTGCATTCTTTCCCTAATTGTGATAAATTTGGGGGAAAGAATGCAAAACCCTAAAGTTTAGTTCAATGCTCTTAATATTCCGAATTGTTTTTACTAATATCAAAAACATTAAAAACCCATTAAGTTGACTCTGCACGCTCTACTTAAAAATCATAGATATCATCATCATCATGCATAATATTTCAAGACTGTGATTCTATTTATCAAAAATTATTATTAACCATAGCGGACGTTGAAAAGCCGATTTCACTTTGGGGGATGCAGGCAAGTTTTATGATTATGTTTGTTGAAAACGGACATTCACAGAACATTAAGTTTTCGCTAATAGTTTTGGCTTGCATTAAGTTTAATGGATTACCACAAGTAGCTAAATAATCGTACCATGGAGATATCAGACACAACTGATGAAAGTGCAGCCGCAAAATCGGATTGTCGATCAAACTGGCACCTGGTTACAATAGCGACAAATTAAAAGTACGGTCAATGAGACAACAGATTATCGAATAGTGTAAGAAAACAGTTGAAACCGAAATACCTACTTTAGCACGACCGCTTGCTTTGTCATTGAAACTCGTACACAAGGAGATGAAAGTGAAAAAGAGCTTATCTATAGAATAGGGCATAATGTTGAATTAAACAACAGTGAACAATGCAACACATGTAGGTAGTACAGTTTACATTACTCAAAACGAAATCTCCTGCTCTTTTTCTTAGCTTAGTACTCATTTGCCCTAACCCCTAGTGGGGCATAGCGCGTCAACTATTCCATGTGGCTTACCTAACGTTTCGTTGGCATAAACCAGTTTCGGACGATGCACATTGCCAGCATGCACCTCTTTTCCTAGCTTGCCGAGATATGAGGTATGCAGATGGGAACTCAGGAAACCAACAATCGTCCCCCCGTTGTTCACATTAAAGATCATTATTTCAGCCTGCGATGACCTGGAGTTTTCATCCTACTATTGCCCTTCGCCATGAATGACAGTAAGACTTGATTAGGTAGGTAAGTAATCTGGCTGCTATGACAAGCACAGGACGCTTACACCTTAAGCTAGTCCATCGTGATACCACAAGGTTTTATTAACACATAAGACTTGATCAACAGTGGTCAAATACCATTACCGTTCCAGGGGTGCCCACGACCATGTTCGGTTACAAGTCCGCAATCGAAAAAAGCAGTTCCTCACATGTACATAATTCACATGAAAAAAGACCCCAAAATCGATTGTGAACAATGCCCCCGAAATTGGACTTCATAAAATACATGTGTATATTGATATTTAACATTGAAGTAGGGCTTTGTAGGATGGTTCCATTAATGTCGTCAAGTGGAATAATGTCAACTGATATTGGACTCACAGCGAGCTCAGCGAGCGTTCATGTTTGCGCGATACTGAGGGTTGTGATCCATTGAGCGCGGAGCGAACGTAGCAAGCGGAGCCAACACAAGACACTGTTCCGCACTATAATTATCCTCATGCCTAAAGGGCAGCAGCCCAGAAGTTAATCAACTCGATCAACGCCGATATTTTTGTATCATAGAATCGCATTTGAGAAGCCATCACGGTGTGCTCTTAAAAATTACCGTATTGTCCGAAACGATTCGAATACTACTTTGCCTTAACCCCTAGCGGGGCATAGCGCGTCAACTACTCCTGCGCGCCATCGTACTCTGTTCTGGGCAATGGGGCGCAACTCCCCAAAAGACTTACCCAGTACCTGACACTCCTTTGCCACAGATCGACGCCATGTGATTCGAGGACCCCCTCTTGGTCGGCCTTGGTTGGAAATGGGGTTCCATTTCATGGCATGCATAGCAATGCAGTTATCACTCTTCCGCAATGTGTGACCTATCCACTGCCATTTTCGCCTGCGTATCAATTCGTCGATTGGCATCTGACCCGTACGCCGACTTAGCTCTTCATTTGATATTGTTTTGGGCCAGAAAATTCTTAAAATTCGACGAAGACATGAGTTGACGAAAACTTGCAGCTTTCTGGTAACTCCTACGGAAACTTTCCAGGTACTGCTCCCATACAAAAGCACTGATAGTACCAGGGAGCGAAACAGGCCCAGCTTGGTCTTGATGCTGAGATAACTGCTTTGCCAGATTTTGGACAGCATGCCGTATGCGCGTTTAGCCTGGTTGATACGACGAGCGATGTCCTGCTCCGTACCACCATTTTCGGCAACAATGCTACCCAGGTAGACGAAGTTGTCTACCTTCTCCACAGGCTGCCCATTAATATTGATGGCAATAGGTGTCGGATTTCTTTTTCGCAACGGCGGGCTAAGCACCTTGGTCTTGTTGGTATTAATCTTTAGCCCAACCTTGCTTGCCTCCCTCTCGAGATCTAACGCCATTGCGGACAGATCCATGATTTTATGGGAGAGTAGGCATATGTCGTCAGCGTAGTCAAGATGTTGTAGATAAGATGTCAAAGTCCATTGAATTCCTCTGTCGAGTCCGGATAGGGCTGCATGTAACACATCGCCGATCACAATGAGGAATAGGATCGGTGAGAGGATGCACCCCTGCCGAACTCCACTGCGAATCTCAAAGTCCCCCGACACCTTACCTTTATGCAGAACGCGACATTTCGCGCCGTCATAGGTTGCCTTAATAATAGCCACAAGCTTCTCAGGGATGCCTCTCCTGCGCAAGGCCGCCCATATAGAATCCCGGTTCACACTATCGAAAGCCTTTTCGAAATCGATGATTCGCAAGGTGTTAATGTGATCCACACAGGAGAATCCGGATCGAAAGCCAGCCTGCTCTTCATCAATTGTGCTTTCTAAGTGGGCCTTTAGTCTTTCCAGGACGATTTTAGCTATTATCTTGGCAACGGCAGGAAGCACACAAATGCCTCTCCAATTATTACAGTCTGTGAGGCTACCCTTCTTTGGAAGTTTGATGATCAAACCTTCCTTCCACTCAGTGGGAAAGGTCTCTGTATTCCACGCTTTATCAACAAGTGGGTGCAGCAAATCGGCAGTTACGCTTGGCGCTGCTTGATAAAGTTCGGCAGGGATGCCGTCAAGTCCGGCGGCCTTTCCTCGTTTTAGTGCAATAATTGCAGTGACTATTTCCTTTTTAGTCGGGGTGGATCAGCAATCCTAGTTAAAGATAATCACACGTTTGAACACTACGAATTGTCGCCTCTGCAGCCATTCTTAAAACCCGAGATAACAGAAAAATACTTTTGGTCTCACTATATCTCAAATCGGATACCAACGGACCCAACTGAGACCTGATCTCAATACGCTTAACAGTTTAAACGATCAATTTAAGCATGTATATTGTGATATGATGAGACCTAAACTCCCAACAAACTTCGTGAGGTGACACAACTTGCAACCTTAACGGTAAAGTAATGTTAAAGTGGTTGAATGACTTTACCCCTCCAACAGAGTACATACTCCATCATCTCCCCCAGGACGACGACAAGATTGATTAGTTCATCAATTCTGGACTATTTCCTGATCTCACACGATCTGATGCACCTCTGTCTTTCCCCCAGTTGTGCAACCATTCCCGGCATATCCGACCATCTCGCAGCCAAACTCCTCTTCCATAGTCCTCCGCGTGGGCGCCCCCTGGAACGGCAGTGGTCACAGACCATTGCCAACCAACGTCAAGCCGCCAGTGATGGCGGTGCGATGATTTGGTTGAGGTACCCCTGTGGTGTGGGGTATGAAAAAAATACCACGGCCTTTCCCTTTGAGGGCCTGTCGTTAAAACCGACAATCAAAGGACAGGATGTGTATGCCAGCAACTTGCACTATCCGAAATCTTTATATGCTTACGAAACGTCAACTATGCCTCGGATAAGGACTGACTCAACGGTTACGACTTTTGGCTATCGTACAATGACAAAGATTGGATTCTGGAATGTGCGTACTCTCCTGGACAATGGATCAGAAGGCCCCCAGAACGCACGATTTCTTCAATTAGAGAGTGAATTTCTGAGGTACAAATTAAATATCTTAGGAGTTAGTGAGATAAGATGGTGGAACAGCGGAGAATTCATCTCTCCAACGGGCAGCACTGTAATGTTGTACTCCGGTAAAGCTACCGGTAGTCGTCGTGAGTCAGGTGTGGGGCTCCTTTTAACCAGAGCCGCGCGAAACTGTCTCTTATCCTGGGAACCGGTCTCTGACAGAGTCTTGACCGCCAGGTTCCGGACCAAAATGAGGAACATCTCAATAATACAATGTTATGCCCCTACTGAACCGGACAATGTCTTGGCAAAAGACTCCTTCTACGAAGAACTAAACGCCGTTCAGAGCAGAACACCTAAAGGTGACATTATAATGGTTATGGGTGATTTGAATGCGAAAGTTGGTGCCGATAACTATGGGCTCAGACATGTGATGGGGAGACACGGTCT
The DNA here is from genome assembly GCA_964017055.1 of Chloromyia formosa. Lineage (NCBI taxonomy): Eukaryota > Metazoa > Arthropoda > Insecta > Diptera > Stratiomyidae > Chloromyia > Chloromyia formosa. The sequence continues at coordinate 136,916,209 of OZ024813.1, forward strand.
TGGTGATCGTAATGACAACGGTGAAAGATTTGTAGAGTTCTGCAACTTTCACAGTCTCTTCATCGGTGGTACTATGTTTGAGCATAAGGACCACCACAAAATCAGTTGGTCCTCTGTTGATCGGCGCAGAACACAAAATCAGATCGACCATTTTGCCATTAGTAAAAGATTCAAGAGTTGCCTCCTGGACGGGCGAAACAAGAAGGGTGCCGATATTGGGATGGGAAGAGACCATTATCTTATGATCGCTAATGTTCGATTGCGTATTGCAGCCGTGCGCCGCCCCAGCGACGAAAGATCCAGGCCCCGCAAATTCAACACCGCTCGACTAAAAAATCCAGCTGTCTTACAACAATATAATGACCATCTTGCGCAAAAAGCGGCTGAGATAACTAGTCACCCAGATAGTGACATAAACGAAAACTGGGATGCCATAAAAAATGCGTACATTGATAGCGCAAATACCATCATTGGCCCAAACCCGGATTGCCGGAATAAGCCCTGGATGTCCGACGCTTCATGGCAGCGGATTGTTGAAAGAAAGGAGCTGAAAGTTCGTTTGGCTGCAGCATCAGACGACAATCGAAGCAGCATCGAACTCCTTTACCGTCAGAAAGCTCGAGAAGTTCAGCGTAGTGTGCGACGCGATAAAAGAGTTTATGCCAATTCTCTTTTAGCGTCAGCAGAAGAAGCCGCTAGAAGTAACAACTTAAACGCCGTATACGGTGTCATCAAGGAGTTTACAGGTGGTCGTAACTCCTGCCAACATCCGGTGAAAGATAGTGATGGAAAGCTACTTATCTTGGAAGAAGATCAAATGAGGCGGTGGAAAGAACACTTCGCCGCGGTCTTGAACCGTGTAACCTCTGGTGAAGTTCCCCCTCATATAGATAATTTAGCTAACCATCAAAATGTGCGTATACGGTCCACTGCCCCGACTAAAGAGGAAATAGTCACTGCAATTATTGCACTAAAACGAGGAAAGGCCGCCGGACTTGACGGCATCCCTGCCGAACTTTATCAAGCAGCGCCAAGCGTAACTGCCGATTTGCTGCACCCACTTGTTGATAAAGCGTGGAATACAGAGACCTTTCCCACTGAGTGGAAGGAAGGTTTGATCATCAAACTTCCAAAGAAGGGTAGCCTCACAGACTGTAATAATTGGAGAGGCATTTGTGTGCTTCCTGCCGTTGCCAAGATAATAGCTAAAATCGTCCTGGAAAGACTAAAGGCCCACTTAGAAAGCACAATTGATGAAGAGCAGGCTGGCTTTCGATCCGGATTCTCCTGTGTCGATCACATTAACACCTTGCGAATCATCATCGAGCAATACGCTGAATACGATTCTCCGCTTCACTTGCTTTTCATCGATTTCGAAAAGGCTTTCGATAGTGTGAACCGGGATTCTATATGGGCGGCCTTGCGCAGGAGAGGCATCCCTGAGAAGCTTGTGGCTATTATTAAGGCAACCTATGACGGCGCGAAATGTCGCGTTCTGCATAAAGGTAAGGTGTCGGGGGACTTTGAGATTCGCAGTGGAGTTCGGCAGGGGTGCATCCTCTCACCGATCCTATTCCTCATTGTGATCGGCGATGTGTTGCATGCAGCCCTATCCGGACTCGACAGAGGAATTCAATGGACTTTGACATCTTATCTACAACATCTTGACTACGCTGACGACATATGCCTACTCTCCCACAAAATCATGGATCTGTCCGCAATGGCGTTAAATCTCGAGAGGGAGGCAAGCAAGGTTGGGCTAAAGATTAATACCAACAAGACCAAGGTTCTTAGCCCGCCGTTGCGAAAAAGAAATCCGACACCTATTGCCATCAATATTAATGGGCAGCCTGTGGAGAAGGTGGACAACTTCGTCTACCTGGGTAGCATTGTTGCCGAAAATGGTGGTACGGAGCAGGACATCGCTCGTCGTATCAACCAGGCTAAACGCGCATACGGCATGCTGTCCAAAATCTGGCAGGGCAGTTATCTCAGCATTAAGACCAAGCTGGGCCTGTTTCGCTCCCTGGTACTATCAGTGCTTTTGTATGGGAGCAGTACATGGAAAGTTTCCGTAGGAGTTACCAGAAAGCTGCAAGTTTTCGTCAACTCATGTCTTCGTCGAATTTTAAGAATTTTCTGGCCCGAAACAATATCAAATGAAGAGCTAAGTCGGCGTACGGGTCAGATGCCAATCGACGAATTGATACGCAGGCGAAAATGGCAGTGGATAGGTCACACATTGCGGAAGAGTGATAACTGCATTGCTATGCATGCCATGAAATGGAACCCCATTTCCAACCAAGGCCGACCAAGAGGGGGTCCTCGAATCACATGGCGTCGATCTGTGGCAAAGGAGTGTCAGGTACTGGGTAAGTCTTTTGGGGAGTTGCGCCCCATTGCCCAGAACAGAGTACGATGGCGCGCAGGAGTAGTTGACGCGCTATGCCCCGCTAGGGGTTAAGGCAAAGTAGTAGTAGTAGTACAGTTTTTCTTAGAAAATTTTCAGAGGCAACAATACTATATGGGCTGAAAAGTCCCTAGATTTTTCAATAGGTGGCACCACTAGAAAATGAACATGACTCATTTCGAGAGGCTCATCTATCACTAGTTTATGTATGAAGTTTCATGACATTTCGTCCATTCGTTTGCAAGCTACAGTCGTTTGAGTGACGCTACTTTCGCCTTCGTAAAAAAAATGGAAAAACAGGAATATCGCATCTTGATCACACATTGTGTTTTGATGGGAAAAACTACTGAACAATCATTGCAATGGTTGCAGAAATGTTTCCCACATCTGCTCCTTCGAGGACAACAGTTTATCAGTGGTTTAGTGAATTTAAAATGGGTCGTACAAACACCAAAGATGCACCTCGCTCTGGAAGGCCAAAAGAGGCTACGAATGCGGAAATCGTAAAGTGCATCGAATCGATTTGAATAATCGTAGAGTGTTGCGCGAGTTAGCTGTTGGGCATCTCAAAAGAACGGGCGGGATACATTTTGCACGATCTTTTGGAGATGAAACAGCTATCGGCTGTCCGTCCGTCTGTCCAAAAACAGCAGCGGCCGGTTTAGCGTCGTTGCAACGTAATCGAGCGGACTTTTTTCGACGTTTTGTGACGATGGATGAAACATGGATCCATAACCATACGCCTGAGTCCAATAGGCAGTCTGCCGAGTGGCTGGAAAGCCACGAAAGCCGACAAAAGCGATAGCCAAATTAGACCAATTACGATTTGAATTGGTTGCTGTTCCCAAACCTCAAGCGGCGGCTCCAGGGAAAGAGATTCAGATCGAATGAGGAAGTCATCGCGGAAACCGAAGCGTATTTCAAAGGCTTGGACGTTTCGTAACAGAAAAGGCATCGAAATGTTAGAAAATCGCTCTTCCAAGCGTATCGCCTTCGAAGGCAACGTTGCGAAATAATATATTTATTTTTTATTTATTTTACCCAAAAAAAAGCTTGTTTTCATTAAAAATCCCGGGACTTTTCAGCCCATGCCTCCTCCTGACGGCAGCTTTCAAACAATAGGGCGGACGAGGTTAGAGGTCTCTAACTTTGAATCTGTCAACCTGCGAACGATTTGTGAATTTCTTCCCAAAATAAATCAGACAACCCTTCTGACAGCAGAATTTTGGTCAGAATTTTGGTCACTGTCGGCTCTAATAAATACCGTAACGAGTACCCAAGAAGTATTGCCTGCTGGATTCGGGCGTTGCACCCGGTTGCAAGTGAACCGGCCGAGAATATTCAACTGGTGTACCTGCAAATGGTTGTAACAATTCGATCGAATAACGAGTATCCAATAAGTATTGTCGGCTGGTTCGGATTGTTACAACCATTTGCAAGTGCACCGGGCGGATATTTTCGGCCGGTTCACTTGCAACGGGGTGCAAAACCCTAATCCAGCCGACAATATTTCTTGGGTACTCGTTACCTAACCTTAAACAATAAGAAACCCTTCGGAGTGGGTGGTATCCCTAATCTTGTCATAAAGAGCCTACCGGGGGCAGCTATCAAGCTGCTAGTAGTGATATTTAACTATTGTCTCAACAATGGATACTTCCCTGACACAATAATACGAATTGCCATTAGTTTCTTCACAAACAGAAAATTCAAAGTTGGGCTTGGAAACGAAGAATCTGAAATATCCCCAGTTTCTTCAGCGGTCCCCCAGGACTCAATCACGGGTCTTGTTCGATATATATATCCCGACCCCTTATGCCGAGGTGTGTGATCACGCTCAACCGAGTTATTTACCCCATAAATGGGTACTTAACAGTTAGGTTGGCTCATAGTCCAACACGTAAATCCCCTTTTTTTATCGAAAACTACTGCATTCAGCAGGAATCGAACCGGATCCAAGTGCGTAAAGGCGAACGTGCTAACCGTAGCGCCATCCGGACTACTGAAGACCACAAATAGCTGCCGACAAAGTGACCAGCTACTTAGTTCAACTAGAACACTATCTACAAAGTTGGGGTATCCGTATTAATGAAGACAAAACGTTAGAAACCCGGGAAAATATGCTGGATGATAATCCCTGAATAAGAAGGCGCTTCGGTGTTATGCGTTATTATTTAGGTGTCCTATTCAATAAGCTCCTTAAATCTAACCCACACGTTAAGAATAGTGGCCAAAAGGTATTTCTAAACTGAAATAGAATTCGATTTCTATTTTCAAGGCCGATGGGATTGTCCCAGAGGGTTGTTGTTGTTGTAGCAATGGTCAGAGTTCAATGTATTTGTTGGTTACATGCCTACGATTTCGTCTTCTCCCCGGTGTTGAGGGGTAGAAAGTTAGCTGCCTCTATTGGGTTCTCCCACAGTGATCTAGGAGTCAGGTGCGTGGGTGCAGATGGGCAGTGAAAGATATGGTTTACGTCGTGAGGGGTTCCGTTACATGCAGGACAGATGTTTGAGACGTCCTGGTCTATGCGAGATAGGTAGGAGTTCAGTCGTGAATACCAGCCTGACCGAAGTTGAGCGAGTGTTGTTCTCATAGCTCTCGGAAGTCTTTCCTCTTCCGGAGATATCATTGGTGGTATAGACGAGAGAACTGGATTCGAACCTAAGCCTACTATTGACTGATTAACCTCCTCCCGATGTATTGCTGCGATGGCCAACCTGTTTGCGCCACTATCAAAGGGTACCCTTTTGTATCTCTGGACATCTCTTTCTAGGTGCCTCAGGTCGCGCCTGACATGTCTGGGCGGCGGCGTCTTGTCCATGAGGTTGAAGTTTGGGTGATCACTTCGATAGCAGCCGCCAGGTATTGCTTGGCAAGAAGCTGGTTGTGGTCCCTTAAAGGCATCATCCTGCTTTCCTGATGTAGATGTTCCAGGGGTGACATCAGGCGACAGCCAGTAACAGTACGGAGAGCAGCATTTTGGCACGCCTGAATATTTTTCCACTGTGTCGCAGAGATTCTGCGACCACACAGGAGCCGCATAGTTGTCCACTGATCTTCCGACTGCTTTATACGTGACCAGTAGTCCTTGCCCCAGGTACTACCGGCCAGGGCTTTGAGGATCTTATTCCTACTACGCATCCTATCGCATACAGTTGAGGCATGGGGTGATGATGTGGCCATGCTATCCAGAGTGACTCCTTGGATTTAAGGATGGTTTATGGTAGGAATAGGATGATTCCCGATCGAGATTTCAAGCTGCATTTTGACCTCCTTCGTCCAGGTGATTAATAGGGTTGCCGAGGATTTAGGCGCTGAGACAGTAAGGTTCTTGTTTGTGAAGAACGAGTTTAGTTGTTCAAGATAACCGTGGATGTTTCTGCACATATCCGCTATGTCGTTCCCTGTTGCCAGAATGGAGCAGTCGTCAGCATAGAAGATAATGTCGATCCCTTCAGGTGGTGTTGAGAGTCCTGATAGGTATAGATTAAACAAGGTAGGAGATAGAACTCCTCCTTGAGGTACACCTTGTTTAATCTTCCTAAGCTTTGATTTGCTGTTCCTAAATTCTGTATAGGATTGCATGCCAGCGAGATAATTGGCAATTCCAGAGGGTCATAATTATTGCTTGTAAAACCCTTTTCCGCCCCATGTTCACCTATGCTTGCTCGAGTAGGCTCACTTACTCAAAATAAATTCTAGAGCTCGCGTCGCGCCTCGAGAGAAAAATTCTACGATATTGCAATGGTAAACACTGACGATTTTAGACAAACAAAAAAGTTATATATACAGCTGTGAATCAGGCTAGCTTCAAGGACAGAATCCTTGAACTCACTAAAAGATTCTATGAAGCAGCGGGGGACCACCCAAACAGCAATGTCAAGAGTATCTACGAAAAGGCTATCGCTCGTGACGACAGCTTTATACCGAAAAATGCAGGCTCGTACTGCCAAAGCGGAAATTTACTTTAGAGTGACCCAGAGTGAATATCCACTTTAGGCAGTACAGTAATTTCACACTGATAAACGTTACGTTCGGAACGAGCGTAGCCAACGCGTTCCTGGTTCCTGCGGGTGAAAACATTATTTTTTTTATGTGGAGGGGGAGGGGGGGATAATTCACAGAATAAAATAATAAGAATAATTCCCTATGCCCACTATACTCCGGGGAATAGAGTCTGAAAAGGTAACCTTACCTTGCAAAAGGTTCAGTAGTTCTAATTTTTTGATATGTTATATAGACCAGTCCCGTAGTCAAGAATCCAAGTTTCTGACCTCCCACCCCCTGTGCGTTCCCTGTGGCACCCCTAAAACCGACAAATTTCCGGTCATTTTTAACTTTATTGCACATATCTTTTTAATTGTGAATCCTAGCGGAAAACTTTCTACCAGAAAGTTATAGAGTATCAAATTTCCAATAAGTTTGATGGGCTAAGTTTTTCCGTGAAGCTACTATCTTAAGAGATACGAGCTGTCAAAATTGCACATTTTTTACAAAAACTATACGTTTTTGATTGTTTTGTCGGTATGCGTAAGGGTATGCGTAAGGGTACAAAATCGTCTCTATATACAGCATTTTCACCATTACCACAACCAACCGAACTTCTACCCAATCGAACTGCAGTCGTAGAAGGTGGATTCCTTCTCCACAAGGTCATATGGAATAGGATTGACAGTTTCAATGAAATTTGTAAAAGGTATGTGAAATTCATTCGTGATCATTACGGAGCAAACGTTATGGTAATTTTTGGTAGTTATCCCCTGGATCCTGAGATGAGAGGTACAAGGTTCAGAAGGTGGAGTGTGAACGCATCAATTGATGTAATTTTTGATGGAACAACAATCAATCAAGTGCCACAGGAAAAGTTCCTAGCGAACGAAAACAACAAACTTCGCCTTATTTCACTCCTGAAGGAAACACTCAATCAAAACAATATAAATGTGAAGCAAGCGATTAAAGATGCTGATGTACTTATTGTAACATCTGCAATAAGCCTTGCTGCAGAGTATGATGCTGTGGAGACCATCGGGGAGGACGTCGATTTGCTTGTTCTCATGACTTCTTTGGCTCAAGATCTCCCCATTTAATTCCGAAAGCTTGGAAGATGTGGTTCCCCTGACATTTTATTTACCACAGCATCCTATAAGTACTCGGCATCGCAAAATCTGCTTGTTCTTCACGCTTTGAGTGGGTGCGACACCACGTCCTCCCTGTTTAGATTTGGTAAAACCAAGTTTTGCAGTTTGTTTGAAAACAAACCAACCCTGCATGAATTTGCAAATATCTTCAGAAATCCTAACGCCAGTGTTTCGGCCATTTTTGAAGCAGGAGAGCGTATATTTCTTGCTCTATATGGCGGTGACACAACAAAAACATTAGAAGCTTTGCGATATCAACTATTCTCGAAGTCTGCTAAAGGTAACAAGTTGAATCTTTCAAAGCTACCACCGACTCAGGATGCAGCTATGTACCACATCTTTCGGACTTATCACCAAGTTCAGACATGGCAGAGCCAAATTAAAAACCCTCTGGACTGGGGATGGAGAAGGAACAGCCAAGGACTTGCTCCTATCAAAACCACCAGAGATCCAGCTCCTCAATCTATCCTGAAATGCATTTCATGTAAGTGCAAAAAAGGCTGCACTAAGGCCTGTAGTTGCAGAAAGAGCGGTCTAAGGTGCTCCGTAATTTGCAAGAACTGTTGTGGACAAAGCTGTAGCAACAAAGCGGACATAATAATTAATGATTATGAAGATGATCCGACTGAACTACTTGTTGAAGAAATCAACGAGGAACAAGCTGAGACTTCAAAACCCCACAAAAATAAGCGGATGAAAATATAAGTTTCTCTAATTATTGCTTAATTGAAACTATACAATAATAATACAGATATTATTAAATACTATTCAAGATAACTTTCTCTATGAAAACGTGCCGTTTTCGGGATAATACAATAGAACAAAAAAAAACAACAAAACCATCGAAAACGTATAGTTTTTACAAAAAATGTGCAACTTTGACAGCTCGTAATTCTTAAGATAACAGCTTGACAGAAAAATTTAATCAATCAAATTTATGGGAAATTTGGTGCTCTATAACTTTCTGGTAGAAAGTTTTTCGCTAGGATTCACAATTAAAAAGATACGTGCAATAAAGTGAAAAATAGCCGGAAATTTGTCGGTTTTAGGGGTGCCACAGGGAACGCACAGGGGGTGGGAGGTCAGAAACTTGGATTCTTAACTACGGGACCGGCTTATATAACATATCAAAAAATTAGAACTACTGAACCTTTTGCAAGGCAGTATGCCTTTATTCCCCGGGCTACTAGGGGGTAAGACAAAATAGTAATCTAGAAGAGAGAGAGTCGGCCCCGCGGAAAGAACCTCTCAAGAATAGTAAAAAAAAAACTAATTATTTCTAAATATGTACATATTCGATAAAACTACCAATTGATAAGAAGCTACAAAATCGCCCGGCAACACCGATCAGAACCATTCCTGCTACAAATTTCAGAAGCAGAAACCACAAAGCCTATTTTCTACCCGACCACCTAGCTGCACAATCAACCCACATTTCCAACCAAATCAGTTATAAAATATATCTGCATAAATTAGGTCAATCCGCTGAGTTATTTCCCCGATTTAGAAATTCGCAAAAATATGCAAAACTTCTTCCAATTCAAAGCCAAGACTCAGCGAAGCGTACAAAAGAACCGCAGCGGAAGTAGCGCAGCTCCAAGACATTTTAATCCACTGGCCGAGTTTCACGGGCCAAACAGTGCATTGCCGCCATTTCTCATTCCATTCATTTATTCCTGTTCGCAGATCGTTTGCGTTTTATTGGGTTAACGATCTTGGACCACAAAAATGGACATAAACAAAAATGGGTTCACGATAAGCGACGGTGTCGCCGTCCACCGCAACGTACGTGTTGCTCGGGGCTCGGGACGTGATGAACGTGCATCAGGTCGGCATGCCGCTTGGTGCAACCCACCCCAGTGAAGTGATTGCACGAATCGGCCCACAGGCAAGTGTCAAATCTGACAAGTGGACCACGACTGTTGTTTACCAAATTAATCTGACATAGGGCGTACGCTTCCGTTCAACGACTATCTTCCGAAAGTTAACTTACACACTATGCCCTAGCGTTCTGGTTTCATGGAAAAATCGGAGCGCAAGCCAACTCACCGGTATTTCAATCGATAGGTCGGTGTTGTCCAGCAAAATCACCCGGCAATCGATTTTATTCTTGTTCGCGGTAATCCTCTGCGCTTTGATTTGACTGCTGCCGTCCGACGATGCATTTCGCACCTTTCGGCGACTCAAGAACCTCAGCATTTTCTCCACTTTAGCACAATTCGCGACAACTTGCAGAGGTTGCGAACCAGCACAGCACTACACGGGAACTTCCCAGCACTTGACAATTTCACACTTATTCAATAGATAGTCGCGAATTATCGAATGTAAAGTGCACATGCACAATGAGGTCGCACGCATAAAATGAAGACACACGGAGGGGCGGCCGACTGGCAAAACGATACGAACGGTGCAGAAACAAATAAAGCAGCAGCTCACTCCCGAGGCACAAAACACAAAAGGACAATTCACTTCCGTGACGTATTTGAGGAACTCGAATGCGTGAAAATGATTTGTACGCAATTGGCACACAATTTTCACGACACAAAATTAATAAGCTGCAAACGGAACACGTCAAAAATCGGGAAAAACAAATGTAATTGCTGCCCGCGTCCCACGGAGGACCAACAACCGTAATGGCGTCGACTTGATTGAAGTGAATTGTACTTTCATTTCGTCGTGTTGCCCGATCGAGAAAATACGCGTAGCGGAATTCTCGTGTAGTGTGAAGTGGTAAGTCGGAAATTCTACGATATGGTTTTTTATATAAAATATTAAAAGTAGCGGTAGTATTTTAGAACTTTTCAATAAATTCTGTTTGTGAAAACTTTTTCTTCCACCTACCTAACATTAGAAATTTTTTGTAAAATTTTTTGATTAAAACTTGGCTCTAGTATTTGTGCGGAAATATTCTGTTCTAGTCCAATGTTTTTGCACAGACACAAGAGCTTTATGTTGTTGTTGAAAAATTTACTAGTCTGAGATGTTCGGATTCATGAAATGATGTTCTTGGGAAACGTATCAGGGAGCATTCCTATAACGCACTTTAATACGTGCCATACACGCAGCGATCGATCGGCCGATCCGTCGCCCTATATCGATATCCGCCGATGGATCGGCCTGTGTATGCGACTATCGTTGGCGATTTTTTTTGCAGTTCCATATAATTTTGATCAGCTGATATTTTCCACCATCTAAACAGGAATTAACTGTGGCTATTAAATCGATGGAAGCGGGTAAAGCCCCGGGGATAGATGGAATTCCGGTGGAATTCTTTAAGGCGGATATCAACGCTACTGCGGATATTCTTCTCCCCCTTATCCAAGAGTGTTGGGAAACCGAAACTCTCCCTAAAGAATGGAAGAAGGGCGTCATTATTAAGATCCCGAAGAAAGGTAACCTGAAGGATTGTAATAATTGGCGTGGAATTTGCCTCCTCCCCGCAGTCTCCAAACTGATGGCCAAAATAGTCTCACCTCGGAATTATATTGTGCGCGAATTACGTCCCCAAGTCGCAGTCAACGAAAATCAGCTGTTCAGCCAGTTATAGTCAAATCTCTTGTTCGCGTTCTTTTGACACATTCGAGCTGTGAAAAACTGGCTTCTTAACAAACTTGAAACACTTTTTTGAATTAAGAATAGAAACATGCACTTCCAAGCACATAACAGTAACTTACAACAAAACAAATGATCACCCACAGTTTTAAACCACATGCCTATTGTGAATTGATATTTCGCGGCTCGTTGATTGCGACAAAGTTGAACTCGTCTCAACTTTCGCGACGTGAGCGACGTGTTGTTCGCGCACAGTATACTTATCGCCATATGAAATACATTGGTTCAACTTTATTTGACAGCAGAAGCCGCGTTGTTCGCGCAGACTATAATTCAGCTATTAAGCCGGATCAAGCATACAGTTGACCGCACACTGAACGATGAACAGGCTGGTTTTCGCGAGAGCTTTTCATGTAGCGACCACATCAACACCCTCCGAATTATTATTGAACAATCCGCAGAGTGGAGATCCCCATTACATCTCATGTTCATCGATTTCGAGAAGGCGTTTGACAGCGTTGACCGGGGATACATCTGGAAGGCTTTACGTAGGAGAGGTATACCAGATAAAATCATATCCATCATCAAGGAGTCCTACAGCGGAGCCCAATGTCACATCTTACACAAGGGTAAGCTTTCAGATCCCTTCGAGGTACATAGCGGAGTGAGACAAGGCTGCATTTTGTCACCTATTGTTTTTATTGCCATTAAGAGCGCGTTGACATGATCAAACTACGATTTGACAAACTAGCATTTGATGAAAAGTTGAGCGCCGTCCAACTACGATTTGACAGAAGCACAAGACATCAAACCAGTTTGACAAGGCGTTGACACGTTCAAGTAGGTGGTTTGTCAAACCGTAGTTTGATCGTGTCAACGCGCTTTAACGACGTACTCTGCAGTGCGCTTCGTGAACACCAGAGCAAAGGTATCAGATGGAACCTGAATATCTTCAACACCTGGATTACGCTGACGATATTTGTTTCTCTCAAATATATCGGATCATCTAGTTCAAATGACGGATGCCCTGCACCGCGAAAGTGGCAATGCGGGGCTTAAAATCAATGCTGCCAAAACTAAGTACTTGGGCTTGGATCCAGGAAGACAATTTTTGCTACCTCGGAAGCGTAGTTACAGCAGATGGTGGAGCGGATGCTGATGTACTGTCTCGCATCAATAAGGCTCGGGCAGCTTTTTTCAGTTTAACTCCTTTCTGGCAAAACAACATCTCCAGACGTACCAAACTCAGGATCTTCGAAGCCAATGTAAAATCTGTGCTCCTTTCTTCTTCTTCCTTGCCCTTTCATACCACTCTGCGGCTTCGCGTTGCTCTGCCTGTGGTGTTGGCAATATCTGTGCTCTTTTATGGCTTTTCAACTTGAAAGGTGACCAGGGCGATTGCAAACTTTCGTGAACCAGTGTCTACGGTGCATCCCGCACATACGCTGGCCGGAGGTAATTTCTAACGACCTCCTGTTCATTACTGACCAGGTACCTCTATAAAAAGGCGAAAGTGGCAATAGATAGGTCACACACTCCGAAAGGGACCGGAAAACATTGCTAAACAGGCCCTCGATTGGAACCCACAGGGAACCGATGCAAGTCGCCGCGTTGGACGACCTAGAAACACCTGGAGAAGATCAGTTGAGGTCGAGGGTAAGTCATTAGGCAAATCGTGGAGACAGTTGAAGGCGATGGCGGCGAACAGGACGAGGTGGAAAGTCGGCGTGGTTAATGCCCTATGCCCCACAAGGGGTTGACAGGATCCAGAGAGATATTTTGTGGCGATCCATCGGCCGATCAATCGGACGACGGATCGCATAATGTATAGCGGCTTACACTTAAACGTGCCATACACACACCGATCGATCGGCCGATCCGTCGCCCGAAATCGATATCGGCCGATGGATCGGCCTGTGTATGTGGAAATCGCACCGATCGGCCGATCAATTTTGATCTGCTGATATTTTTGTGCGATTTTCGTGCGATCGATCGGTGACGATCGATTGGATAGTGTATGTGACTATCGCAAGTGAATGTCAAATTACCAAATTATTAAATTATGAAATTTCAAGGATTCTTATAATTTAAATGGCACTGCAATTTAAATATCAATTATGTGGTATACGAAAATACCACACACATCCAAATAGTTAACAAAAATGAATCTAGGTTGTATTGGGAGTGAATCATAACCTATTTTTTGAATTGTCATTCGTTATCGCATCGCACGAAAATCGCTCAGTGTGTGTGCAGTGGACATCGGCAGATATTTTGTGGCGATCCATCGGCCGATCGATCGGACGACGGATCGGATAATGTATGGCGGCTATTATATTTCCCACGAAAAAGTGACAGTGGAAACTTCTACATATCACATACCCGCGGTGCTCTCCACGGCACTTGAATTTCTCCTTCTCACTCAAAAGAGAGCGATCACCACTGTAATGACCGGTTTCCACACGAAATAAAATGCAAAGTAATTGTTTTTGCGTGGAAATTACCCACATCAGTTTGAAGAGAGACTTTTATGTCTGTGTATAGGATTTTGCGAAGAACTGAGTACCGATAAAATTGAAAATTTTCATGCGAACCGGATTGTAGACAGTTTTTGTGTGAGATTTCGCACGAAAACTGGAGGTTAGTACCTTCCTTTAAGGTTAACGATGAGTTAACACCGGTTGCCAGATCATAACAAAGCGAGACTGCGGTAATTGTAAATAATGAGAACATAGTTAATCAACGAATTCGCTTCCATAAAAAACGAGAAAAAAGAGCCTTTATGCCGGTCGCACATTACACTCGGACCCCGATGCAAGCGCGAGGCCATCTGAGCCGTCCGCCAACCATTCCATCCTTATTGCCCCATTTTTTATGACTCCTCATTTTTGCCTCCCCTGCTTGTGTTGTCTTCCCCAGGCCTGTGAATTTTAGTAATACGTAAAGACAGTGGAAACGAACGGCAAAAACTCCGCCCACGTCTACCGAACCCAGCTAGAGCAGGCAATAGGCCGCTGCTTGGCTCGTTGAGGGGCCTATTCGCCAGATGGCGCTGCCCGACCTTTACGGTCACTATGCAACCTTAAACGTGCCATACACACACCGATCGATCGGCCGATCCGTCGCCCGAAATCGATATCGGCCGATGGATCGGCCTGTGTATGTGGAAATCGCACTGATCGGCCGATCAATTTTGATCTGCCGATATTTTTGTGCGATTTTCGTGCGATCGATCGGTGACGATCGATTGGATAGTGTATGTGATTATCGCAAGTGAATGTCAAATCAACCAAATTATTAAATGATGAAATTTCAAGGATTCCAATGATTTAAATGGCACTGCAATTGAAATATCAAATATGTGGTATACGAAAATACCACACACATCCAAATAGTTAACAAAAATGAATCTAGGTTGGATTGGGAGTGAATCATAACCTATTTTTTGAATTGTCATTCGTTATCGCATCGCACGAAAATCGCTCAGTGTGTGTGCAGTGGAGATCGGCAGATATTTTGTGGCGATCCATCGGCCGATCGATCGGACGACGGATCGGATAATGTATGGCGGCTATTAGGCTCCGTCCTCACGCGCATCTTCGGATGCTCACAAATCCGTCCATTACAATCTTCAAACTGAATTTTTTTTTTTTAAGTTTTTTTATGTTTATCTAGTCATTACCACTTTGTTTTTAATATTCAAGCACAGGGAAGAACAAGGGTAGTGTTTTAGCGCCCCCAGGCGTTGCGCCCGGGCCAACGGCCCACTTCGCCCCGCCCTAGCTACGCCTATGTTGTACTGCTGTGGGAACGAACGGCAGTGGCCTGGCCGTTGGCCATTGCTAACTACTCAAGCCGCCGTTCATGATGGTACGATAATTTGGCTGAGGTAAACATTCCCCCTGTGGTGTGGGGCGTTAGAATCATTGGTTAGAATAGTGCCACGGCCTTTCCCAGCATGTCGTAGAAGACGAATAAAAAAGGATAAGATATGTATGCCAGCATCATTCGAAATCTTTTATATGCATGTTAACGAAACCGTCGGATAAGAATTGATACACCGGTAACGACTTTTGGCTATCGTTCAATGACAAAGATTGGTTTCTGGAATTTGCATACTCTCCTGGACAATGGAAGAGAAGGTCCTCAGGACACACAAATTCTTCAACTCAAGAGTGAGTTTCACCGGTACAAATTAGACATCGTAAACGTGCCATATACCCACCGATCGATCGCCCGATCCGTCGCTTGATATCGATAACGGCCGATCCATCGGCCGACATCGATATCGGGCACACACACACATACACGAAGCGATACGTCGCCCGATCGATCGCCTTAAAATATCAGCAGATAAAAATTATATGGAACTGTAAAAAAAATCGCCAACGATAGGCGCATACACAGGCCGATCCATCGGCCGATATCGATATCGGGCGACGGATCGGCCGATCAATTGCTACGTGTATGGTGGGCTCTAGTCACTACCTCACTCGCGAATGAAGCCCAAGATTCGAAATGGAATCGTTCGCACGTGTCAATTTGAATTGTGGGGGTATTTTTAGTTTCCGGGGCCCGGGGTAAAAAAATCGTTTTTCACTCGGATTTTTTGTCACTTATCACTCGCGTCACCCTAAGACTCTCAAATTTGCAAAAAAAAAAATATTTTTTTTTTAATTTTTATATTTTTTTTAATTTTTTTTATTTTTAATCTTAATTTTTTAATATTTTTCCTTAATTTCTTGTTCTAATGATTTATACTGAGTGTTTGGTGTGTTTAAAACTGATCAAAACGCTGTTGCACGCAGAGCGAGCGAAGCGAGCGTTCATGTTTGTGCGATATTGAGGGTTGCGATCCCTTAAGCGCGGAGCGAGCGTAGCGAGCGGAGCCCACGCAAGGGGATTTGCGAATATTTCAATTTTCCATGCCTCCAATATTCCAAACACTCAGTATAAATTATGAAAAAAAAAATTAAAAATAAAAAAAAAATTAAAACTTAAAACAAAAATTAAAAATAAAAATTAAAAAAAATATTTTTTTTTTGCAAATTCTCGACTTTTAGAGTGACGCGAGTGAAAAGTGACAAAAATCCGAGTGAAAAGTGATTCCCCCAGCCGGGGCCCCGGAAACTAAAAGGTTGCCCAGTTGGGCAATTGATGATGTGGCCCATATCATGAGGCATACCATTGCAGGCCAGACATATGTTCGAGACATCTCGGTGAATGCGTGACAGGTAGGAGTTAAGACGCGAACACAAACCTGACCGAAGTTGGGCGAGTGTCGTTCTCGCTACCCTCGGAAGCCTTCTTTCTTCAGAAGAAATGGCTGGTGGTGGTGCCGAGAGAACTACATTTGGACCTTGTTCCGCACTTGATGATTATACCTCCTCGTGATTATTGCTGCGATGGCTAATCTGTTTGCGTCGTTATCAAAGATAACCTTTTTATACCTCTGGACATCACTTTCCGAGGCCCCTCAAATCACGCCTAACATGTCTTGGTGGCGGCGTCTTGTCCATGAGGTTTAAGTTGGGCTGTTCCCTCCGATAACAACCCACCAAATATTTGGCAACAAGTTTGTTGTGGTCTCTTACAGACACCATCTTGGTTTTGTGATGTAGATGGCCCTGAGATGACATCGAGAGACAGCCAGTTACAGTACGGAGACCGGCATTTTAGCAAACCTGAATATTTTTCCATTGTGTGTCACAGAGATTGTAATGAACCATTTTATGGTCCTGTAATGAACCATATTATGGTCTGGTAGTGCTGCTCCCACCAGCAGATCGAAGCAGCACCTGATGAGTAGTGATCTGTTGGTGGTACGAAACCAGAGGCCCAGGGTCCCATTACACCCGGACCCAGGTGCGACCGTGTGGGCGTCTGATCCGTCCGTCAACCATTCCATCCTTATCGACTATTTTTTTTATATACCCCATTTTTACCTCCCCTATTTGTGTTGTCTTCCCCAGGCCTATGAATTTTCGTTAATTCGTAAAGGACAGGGGCAACGAGCGGCGAAAACCCCGCCCACATCTCCCGAACTGAGCTACAGCAGGCATAGGCCGTTGCTTAGCTCGTTGAGAGGCCTTTTTCTTCGCCTGATGGCACGGCCCGACCTTCACGGTAATATGCTACCTTAGGCTCCGTCCCCACGGGCATCTTCGGATGCCCACCAAACCGTCCGTTACAAGATTCTGTTCTAATTTAGGCGCCGCATAGTTGGCCACTGATCTTCCGACTGCTGTGTATGTGACCAGTAGAGTTTCTTTGGCCGAGCTTATGCAAACTGCGGCAGTCGCCGCGGTTTACAAATATACATTGAATTTAAATGCAATCTCGCCGCTCAACAAACTGCAGCGGTTCCCGTGGCGGCTGCCGTAGCGGTTTGTTCCATTTAAATTCAATTAAAATTTGTAAACCGCAGGTGCTCCCGCAGCTTCTAAATTTGGCCTTTGTCTTTGCCCCAGATGCTACCAGCTACCGCGCATCCTGTCGCACACGGTTGAGGCATGGGGAGATGACGTGGTCATGATGTCCAGAGTGACTCCAAAGATTTTAGGATGGTTCACGGTAGGAATAGGTTGACTGCCAATTGAGATCCCAAGTTGCATCTTGATTTCCTTCGTCCATGTGGTAAATAAATATGCAGTAACTGATCTATATTCAATACTCCAATAGAAAAAAACGGGATGAGCACCCGATGAAACAAAGTTAACAGCGATATTCGTCAGCCAGTTACGAGAAATAAATATTCAATTATTTCAATAGATTTTCTTCTTATTTTATTGCTTCATCATAATTTTCCGTAAATTACGTTTACAGCAACTGAATTTTCACAAATCTACTAACACATTGCGAAATTATAGTAATAATAATGGTCTATGATAAGTATCCATAAATTGAATTATTTAAATAAAATTCCACTGTCATAGTTGGACAATCTAAATACATCTTTTGTTCATTAAATTATAGGACAACAGATAATAAGGCGTTTTTTGTTTCCTTTTTTCTCTATGTATAATATAATTTGGATTCCCTTTCAATGGTTAAATATATATGTTTGTATATTTATATGTTCCCATCGACTAAATGTCAATGTATCAAATGTTTCGCATAAACTTATGCAATAAAAATATAAATCTTTTTTTTCTGTATATATGAAATGATATAAATAAAAATATAGATCGCTGAAGATCTTGATGTAATTACAAAATGGGAAATTCTTTATATGTTGGCGTGATCTTCGTTAACCTTTTTTTTTTGGCGACGAAAAAAAGCACAAATTCTTAAGAAATCATATAAATCGTAATCGTCAGCATTATCATCAGCGTCACTCGACATCACATTATTTCATTCAATACAATCAGTTGGATTAGGTTTGATCGTCTGTAATTTCGAGAAATTGTGTGCAAATGTCTCGACTGCATTCACCTTTTGTGTTGAAAATAAACTTGTAGTAATGGCCATCCGCACATATAACTGAAAATATGCATATGAAAAGTGTTATGGACATTATTCTCATTACGTCGTCACTCTGATTCGAGCGATTGAGGCTTAGTCAGCTCTCAACTATAATATATGAAAAGTGTAATTGTCGCAATGGGGAAATTGGGTCTTACCAATCACAGAATTCGAGTCAGCGCCGAATGCACAAATGCAAGGCGGACCTTGAGGAACGGAAAACTTGCAGAAGCTCCATTGGCTTGAAAAATATTTCGGAATAATTGATGATTCACGCGGTTTCTGTTCTTCCAAGTTGAACACGTGAATAGTTCCATGGTCCGATGATACCACTAGATGTGTTGATGCATGGTTGAAGTTGATGCAGTAAATAGTTGCCTGAAAATAAAATATTATATTGATAGAGAGTTTGAGGATTGTATTGCTTAATTGGGCTGTGATGTAACATATTCAATAGCCGAAGGTTGGACAGTGGATCAACACATGAACGTTAGTATAAGACTGTTGGTTAGACAAACACTTCTACGCGTTGTGGTGATGATTAGGAGCAGGCTCTTACGTAGACTGCTAATTATTTATCGGGAACTGACAATACTGGTGCTAGGCACCACTTGGCCTACCTATTAGGGATAAACAATATCCCTTATTCAGCGAATGAGGATGTGGTTAAAACATTGAGTTCGAAGATGCGTACGGGGTTGAGAATATTTGATAATGAAAAGATGAGGTTACGGATGAGGGTAAAGATATGGATATATTTGTTAATTTGTTTCTATGTATATGTGAAATATTAGTTGTGAACATGAGTGGTTGTTGTTGTAGCGATGATCAGAGTTGCAGTGTGTGTGTGTGTTACATGTTTATTTCCATTTCGAGCTCCTCGGTGTCAAGGCCAAAAGGATTGAGAGCAGTTGCACCGAGATGTATTGCTCCCAATATTCGTAGAAAACGGAGATGAAGATGTAGTATACATACACACTTCCTTCTTACATTGAATGGGGTTTGGCAGCTCTTGGCCGTTCTAATGAACGAGTCGCTCCGGTACGTAGAACCGGCTGCCGCAAGAACGCATGAGTTGTCGTCGTTGACCATTGCTAGCCAAGTCAAGCCACCAGTAATGACGGTGCGATGATTTGGTTGAGGTAAACATTCCCCCTGGGTATGTGGGCTTGTAGCCTGCGTACCTGAAATAAATTTACACTCGAAACATTAAACGAGCCTCGGATACCACGAACGGGGGGCAAAAGTCCTTTTCCATAGTCCTCCACGTGGGCGCCCCCTGGTAACGGCAGTGTATCAAATCGCTGACGGCCAATGTCTTAGCGATAAGACAGTTTGGAAAAAGGCAGATAGCTGTAGCCTGAATGTCTGACCAACACCTAAGCGTCTCAAGTTTAGTAGGATGGAATGACTTGCGTAGTTGGACCTGTAACATAGTTGTGTGAACTCTAGCACGTTTATTAAATCTGAAGCAGCTATCTTCCGAGGCCATCACCTGAATGGGGTTAAGCGATGTGCTGACAACTCGTCCTTGTAAAAACCACTCCACGTCAAGAAACCTGGAGCAAAAGCCTCAGATTGAACGGATCAACACCGACGACCACGAAAACGACTAAAGGATTATTCTTTCGGATCCTGGAATGTACGCTCCCTGAACAAACCGGGGGCCGAGAAAGCCCTCCTTCAACAGGTCGAAAAGTACAAACTGAGCATTACTGCAGTCCAGGAAACAAATTGGCTTGGCAGCGAGATCAATAACAAGAAATCGCACACAATTTTTACAAGTGGCAAACCATCGGGCCGCAAGGAGTTTGGAGTAGCATTTATAGTGAACAATCACCTCAAACCGCATATTACTGACTTCAAACCCATAAATGAACGGCTGTGTGCGATTCGCATCAAGACTCGATTCTTCAATCTCTGGCTCATCAATGTACACGCCCCCACTGAAGTTAAAGAAGACGCAGTAAAAGACGAGTTCTACGCCCGCCTTGAAACTCTCTTCGACTCACTTCCAACAAACGACGTCAAATTGCTGCTGGGAGACTTTAACGCAAAAGTCGGAAATGAAAGTTGTCACCGGGGGACCACTGGAGGCCACAGTCTCCATGAAGAATGTGACGACAACGGCCAGCGACTTATCGACTTCGCCTGCAGCAGGAATCTAGTCGTAAGCTCTCTAGCCCTCCAAAAATCTTTGCGGTTGATAAGCTTTTGAGTGATGCTACGGCGGTGGCGTATACTACCGCGCTTGAGGAAAGACTATCACCTATGCTACACAAGATCAGCAACACAGGCGTCCATGGGCTCTGGGAAGAACTCAAGGGTACCATCAAGGATGTCGCAGAGAAAGTCGTGGGATATAAAGCCCAGCGAGCGCGAAATGACTGGTTCGACGAAGAATGCAAAAACTCACTTGACGCGAAAAACGAGGCCTACAGACAATGGGTTCAACGCGGAACCAGAGCCAGAAGAGAAAAATATGACGAGCTACGGCGAATATCGAATAGAATAATTAGACGTAAGAAACGTAAATACTTTGACGAGCAGTTGCTGAATATAAACGAAAACTTAGCTAGTAGAAACACCAGACAAGCGTACAAACTAGTAAATACAATTAAGAACGGCTACCAACCCAGGACTAGGCTTTGTAAGGACAAGGATGGAAACATCATCAGCGACACCGATGGCATTAACAAACGATGGGCCTCTTATTTTGAACCTACCATCTAACATCCCCACACAAGAAGCTCTCGACCATATTGTAGATCTGGGCCCACCCATACAACCCCCGACAGTAGAGGAAGTTGATCTCGCGTTGCGGTCACTAAAACGAAATAAAGCGCCTGACGCTGACGAGATTTCAGCTGAATTGCTAAAATTCGGTGGAAGGAGTCTAGTTGATCCCGTACATCAATTACTCCTGCGAGTATGGGAGGACGAGGAGATCCCAGACGATTGGCGCAGAAGCATCATCTGTCCAATTCACAAAAAGGGAGATAAACTGCGGTGTGAGAATTACAAGGGCATCTCACTAGTTTGTACGTCCTATAAAATTTTGACGAAAATTCTGGAAAATAGAATAAAACCGTACGCAGAACGAGTCATTGGCGAATATCAAAGCGGTTTCAGACCTGGTCGCTCCACAACAGATCAGCTCTTCACAGTCAAACTGATACTCCAGAAGTGCGGGGAATACAACGTAAACGTATACCAAATCTTTGTCGACTTCAAGCAGGCATACGACGGAGCGAGACTGCGAGGACGACCGAGATCTCGTTGGGAGAGCTCAGTAGGTGTGGACGCCGCGCAGCTACTGGGGTTCCAAAATTGGAGGACGCGGTCACGTGACCGAGAGGACAATGATCCAGGCGGCCAAGGCCCGACGTCGGGCTGTCGCGCCACGATGATGATGAGGATACCACGGACTGATTTACCGGCAACGACTTTTGGCTGCGAACAACGGACCACGATCGGCTTTTAGAACGTTCGAACGATGTGGGGCGAGAGTGAGGCTCACTGAGGTCGAACGGGAAATGATCGCATATAACATCGATATACTAGGACTGAGCGAAACAAGATGGCCTGGATCGGGATCGACTTTATCACCAGGTTCCCAAACAGTACTGCTCTACTCTGGAAATGAAGACGATACGTCACCTCGAATGGCAAACGTTGGAATCCTGTTGACTAGGGAGGCACGCCTATCTCTAATTGACTGGAAGCCCATCTCCGACCGTATCATTACAGCCAGATTTAAATCCAGCGTTAGAAACCTCACAATAATTCAGTGCTACGCCCCGACTGAACCAGCGGATCAATCAGCTAAAGACGCCTTCTACCACCGACTTGGCGACACCTTCGACAAAGCTCCCAAAGGTGACATAAAGATTATTATGGGGGATCTCAATGCCAAAGTCGGGTCTGACAGGAACACCTAATGGGCAAACATGGTCTAGGCAACAGGAACTAAAATGGCGAGATGTTCGTGGAGTTTTGCAACTCTCGTCAGCTCGTCATCGGCGGTACTTTGTTCAAGCACAAACGATGCCATTTAACAACCTGGGTTTCTCCGGATGGCAGAACAGAGTACCAGACTGACCATATGGTCATTTCCAAGACATGGTGGAACTGTCTCTTAGACGTCAGGTCGAAGCGGGGTGCTGATATTGGCAGCGATCACCAACTTGTTGTCGCAAAAGTGCGCTTACGAACGGCAGCGATCCATCGCCCTCAAAATGCAAGAATATTGCCACGTTTTAACGTGCAAAAGCTTAAAGATCCATCTACCTAGTCTAGCCATAAATACTGTTACAAACTTTTTGAAGCACTGTTCAATAAAAGAGGTGTTATATGTTAAGAAATCATTGTTTATTTATTAAATGCATTGTCAACAACGGAAATTGCAACAAGTTATTCGAAGTGATTGCCTTTTGCCTTTACACAAGTCTTTAATCGAGCTGGCCACTTATCTATGGAAGTACGCACGACTTCAATCGGAAAGTTGGCGACTGCATGTGTAAGAGACTTCTTTAAGGATTCGATATTAGAATGTCTTTTAGAGCACGTCATTTGCTCTAAGACAGACCATAATTCGTAATCCAGCGGATTCAGGTCTGGGCTAGAGGAAGGCCAATCTTCAGCTTTAATAAAATCTGGAACATTTTCTTCAAGCCATTTTTGGGTTGACTTCGCCTTATGACCTGGTGCAGAATCTTGCTGGAAACTCCAAAGCTGATTTTTGAATAATGACGTATTGAGAGGTTTCACTACACTTTCAAGGACACTTTCTTGATAAATTTTGGCAGACGTTTTGACGCCCTTCTCACAAAAATGCAACTTTGTCACCCGGTTGTAGCTAACACCCCACCAAACCATTACTGAGGCTGGATGATGACCTCTTTGAACCTTTTGGGCAACTTGAGAAGCTTCTCTAGCACTGCGAGCATAAACCCTATCGTTTTATTTATTAAATGTTTCTTCGACAGTAAAAATTTTTTCGTCCGTAAACAAAATTTTACGGTGTTCTTGGTTTGCGTACCGGCAAAGTAATCGTTTTGATTTTTCCACTCTATTTTTTTTAACGAATCTGTTAGTAAATGCCCGGTAGATCTACGATAAGCACCCAACCCCAAGTCACTTTTGATGATACGTGAAATTGTTCTTTGGGGTATTTTCATCTCACGCGATAAAATTTTTTGTTTCCGAAGAGGATTACGGCGAATTCTCTCGCGCACGGCTTTAACCGCTTGAGGTGTTCGAGTAGTTCGCGGACGGCCACTTCTTTCACGGTCACTTACTCCAGACGTATCATTAAATCTTTCAATAGCCCGATATACAAACATTCGGCTTATACCAAGGGTATGCAGAGTCTTGAAAATATCACTTGGTTGCATTCCTACTTTATGAAGTGCAATCACAGCAATTCTATTTTCTTTGTCACCCCAATCCATGTTCACTACACTAAAAATTAAACTCAAATGATGACAAATGCATCAAGCACAAGCGTACTATAGCGATTAGCTCAATTTTTAAGAAATGCAATATAACGGTTCCTTTCTGCAGGGTTGCCAAACCTTGTAACAATATTTATGGCTAGACTAGGTATAAGACGTGCTTATTCCACCGCCTTGCACAAAAGAGCTAATGCACCACCAACTTATGAGACTCTTACAATTGATGATAGATGGAACGTCGCTAAGGACTCATTTATTTCGTGCGGTGAAACTTTTGCAGGCAGATTGGAGCGCGGTAGAAGACCATTCATTAGTGACTCTACATGGTCTCTAATCTCGGCACGCAAGAGAATTAAAGAACAAATCAATTCAGCTACTGACGACGCAGTCAAAGATCAACTTAGAGCTAAGAGTCCAAAGAAGCGTAAGGCGGGACAAACTCAACAACATCAATACATTAGCAGAGGCAGAGGAAGTGGCTTACCGTGATAACAGTAGAACCCTTTACAAACTTATCAAGCCATTAACTGCAACTTCTTCTTCTGCAACTGAACATCCAGTGAAAGATAAAGACGGGTCCCTACTGGTCTCTGATGCACACCAACTGCGACGATGGAGAGAGCACTTCATTGAGGTCCTCAACAACACCTTTGGGTATTTGAACTCATCTGCACTAGAAATAGAAAATATTCCGCAAATGGTCAGAGTTGATACAGCCCACCTCCTAAACAGGAATTAACTGTGGCTATTAAATCGATGGAAGCGGATAAAGCCCCGGGGATAGATGGAATTCCGGTGGAATTCTTTAAGGCGGATATCAACGCTACTGCGGATATTCTTCTCCCCCTTATCCAAGAGTGTTGGGAAACCGAAACTCTCCCTAAAGAATGGAAGAAGGGCGTCATTATTAAGATCCCGAAGAAAGGTAACCTGAAGGATTGTAATAATTGGCGTGGAATTTCCTCCTCCCCGCAGTCTCCAAACTGATGGCAAAAATAGTCTTAAACCAGATCAAGCAAACAGTTGACCGCACACTGAACGATGAACAGGCTGGTTTTCGAGAGGGCTTTTCATGTAGCGACCACATCAACACCCTCCGAATTATTATTGAACAATCCGCAGAGTAGAGATCCCCATTACATCTCATGTTCATCGAATTCGAGAAGGCGTTTGACAGCGTTGACCGGAAATACATCTGGAACACAACGAACTTCTGACCATTGCTACAACAACAACAACAATACATCTGAAGGCTTTACGTAGGAGAGGTATACCAGATAAAATCACATCCATCATCAAGGAGTCCTATAGCGGAGCCCAATGTCACGTCTTACACAAGGGTAAGCTTTCAGATCCCTTCGAGGTACATAGCGGAGTGAGACAAGGCTGCATTTTGTCACCTATTTTGTTTTTGATTGCCATTAACGACGTACTCTGCAGTGCGCTTCGTGAACACCAGAGCAAAGGTATCAGATGGAACCTGTTTGAATACCTTCAACACCTGGATTACGCTGACGATATTTGTCTTCTCTCAAATATATCGGATCATCTAGTTCAAATGACGGATGCCCTGCACCGCGAAAGTGGCAATGCGGGGCTTAAAATCAATGCTGCCAAAACTATGTACTTGAGCTTGGATCCAGGAAGACAGAGCGAAATTTGTGTTTCGGGGCAGACGGTGGAAAAAGTTAACAATTTTTGCTACCTCGGAAGCGTAGTTACAGCAGATGGTGGGGCGGATGCTGATGTACAGTCTCGCATCAATAAGGCTCGAGCAGCTTTTTTCAGTTTAACTCCTTTCTGGCAAAACAACATCTCCAGACGTACCAAACTCAGGATCTTCGAAGCCAATGTAAAATCTGTGCTCCTTTCTTCTTCTTCTTCCTTGCCCTTTCATACCACTCTGCGGCTTCGCGTTGCTCTGCCTGTGGTGTTGGCAATATCTGTGCTCTTTTATGGCTTTTCAACTTGAAAGGTGACCAGGGCGATTGCAAACTTTCGTGAACCAGTGTCTACGGCGCATCCTGCACATACGCTGGCCGGAGGTCATTTCTAACGACGACCTCCTGTTCATTATTGGCCAGGACAGGATAGGCACCTCCATAAAAAGGCGAAAGTGACAATGGATAGGTCACACACTTCGAAAAGGGCCGGAAAACATTGCTAAACAGGCCCTCGATTGGAACCCACAGGGAACCGATGCAAGTTGCCGCGTTGGACGACTTAGAAACACCAGGAGAAGATCGATTGAGGTCGAGGGTAAGTCATTAGGCAAATCGTGGAGACAACTGAAGGCGATGGCGGCGAACAGGACGACGTGGAATGTCGGCGTGGTTAATACCCTATGCCTAAGGGGTTGTCAGAATCCGGAGAGAGTTGCCAGCATGCACCTCCTAAATAAATAAATAACTGGCACAACAGTCCAATTTGAACCATGGCCTCAAGATCTCTCTCTAATTGCCTTGACCCCTACAGTGGCATGGGCGCATCAACATCTCTAGCATTTCTATGCCTTGTTGACGTTTCAATAGCATATCTACTCTTCGGAAGTGCAGTTTGCTAGCATGCACCTCCTATCCGTGCCGTCTTTATACTGACAAACTCGGATCACTGTGAAAGTTCTATTAGTACTCACAGGCAGTTTTTTGATCGCGCCGAGATTTGATCTCCGAGCTCTGGATTACTATCGTAGAGCGGTGAACGAACAACAGCTGAGTGGGCTCATAGTCCGACACCTAAATCCCCTTTTTTATCGAAAACTACCGCATTCAGTAGGAATCGAACCGGGGCCCAGTGCGTAAACGGCGAACGTGCTAGCCGTTGCGCCATCCAGACTACTAAGCATGCACCTCCTGCTCCCCCATTTAGCCTCCTACCTGAGTCGGGATATGCTGTGGCTCATTAGTACACCCCGCACCACAGGGGGAAGACAACAAAGACATACTCAATTGCCCTAACCCCTTGTGGGGCATAGCGCGTCAACTGTTCCATATGGCCCAGTTGACGTTTCGTTAGCATAAACTGGTTTCGGAGAATGCAGTTACCAGCATGCACCTCCTGCACATCCATGGCCACGAACGTCGTCGAGGACGAAATTCGAACCCGAAACGCCGGTAGTCAGACATGCAACTGATGCCTCTACGCACTGAGCTACCGGACCCCATACATCTTTTATGGGCGCCAAAGACACAAAAATAATATACAAAAACAATGAAGTTAAACACTTGTTTTAGTTTTCGGCACGTTTTAGAACCTCAGCAATCGAATGACATCTGGTTGAAACTGGAGGTCGGCTTTTCCCAGTCAACTTGTCCCTATTGCTCCTCCTATTCTAAACTCATATTTTCAACTGCTGACTGTAATCCAAACTATGTATAGGCTCACCTGATTGCTTCCCCGTCTCAATTCGGTCACTTTATTCCCGCTTTCCGTGTCAAACACCCGAATCAACGTTCCCTTCACGCTGGCCGTAGCCAAACGTGTGCCCTGCAAATTGAGGGCCATGCAATTGATCGGTGCTTCGTGAGCCGCAATCTCCAGCGGCGCTCGTTCCGTGTTGGCAAGATCCACAATCTAAAAATACGCATCGAGTATACAGTTATCAGTATCTTCACCTAGCGACTTGTGCAAAGAAAGAAAAAACTCTCACTCACCATAACGTGACCCGTCCTACGTCCCGGAAAGGCGAGCAGCGATTTGTTGCTGTGCGGACTCAAGCAGCACAGCCCCAAAGGATTCGCGTGTGTCTCGTACACGTGCAACTGTTGCGGTTGTTGTGTAAACGTGTAAACTTTGATCACTCCCTCCAGCACGGCCACAATTCGATCGCGACGCAAACGAACCGCTTTCACGGGCTGATTGAAATCCAACGAAATGGCCGGCGCCTTCTTCAGATCATCCCACACAACCACTTTGTTCGGCTGATACAAGGGACGTATTCCGCCACCGACCAGAGCCAAATAATTGCATCGAAACAGCATCTCGACATGACCGAGACCGCCTTCCGCAAAATACTGTCGCTCTTTCTCCTTCAGCGGGTCGCAATTGTAGACGCGAAATCCCGTGTCCGTGGCACATGCAAAGCATCCTGCAAACAAAACACACAAACGATAATAACCATCGAGCGCCGGAAAAACCGATGACTAAGATGAATTCCTAATCGAATTATGTGCACAACAGCATACCCTGGTCCTGATTGAAGCCAGCGTAGAGCAGGCCATTGCCGTACGGGTTCGAATCGACCAAATTCATTGTTTGTTTTGCACGCTCGCGTCAAAGCCCACAAAGTTCCCGAGTCACTAGTAAATCATCACAACCGAATTGTTCAATGGGCGAGTGCTTATCGCAAAATAAACACCAAAGAAGAAATCAAGCTGACTAGGGGGAGACACGACTAAAAAAAACTCGCTACAATGGAAATTGTCAAAACAACAACGACATCTGCGTCGTTTGCCTGGCAATCGGATAAATTCGCCGGAATTCAGGTGTCAGCTGGATACATGAGATGGTCGGCATCAGAAGGTATTATTCCGTTTCATGAATAATTGCACTATACTGTACCCGCCTTATAGCCCCCATATACGATGCAATCCGGCGTCAGATCGATCTGACGATATTTTGATCGTCAGATCGATTGCACAGTGTATGTGACTATCGTTGATGATTTCAGCGATCTGACGATCAAATTTTATCTGCCGATTTTTTGGTGCGATTTTACTGCAATCCGTCGGTCTGACGATCGATTGGATGGTGTATGTGATTATCGCAAGTAAATATTAAATTTTCAAATTATTCAACTTTGAATTTGGAGGATTCTGATGATTTTAAATGACTCTGCAATGGAAATATCAAATATGTAACATGTGAAAATGCCACACAAAACCAAATAGTTAACAAAAATTAAGACAGGTTGGATTGGGAGTGAACCATAACCTATTTTCTGAATTGTCATTCGTTATCACATCGCACGAAAACCGTACAGTGTGTGTGTGCAGCGGAGATCGTCAGATATTTTGTGGCGATCAATCGTCAGATCGATCTGACGACGGATTGCATCGTATATGGGGGTTACCCGCTATAGACGGTGCAATCTATTGTCAGATCGATCTGACGATGGATCGCCACAAAATATCTGACGATCGCAATTATATGGAACTGTCAAAAAAATCGTCAACGATAGTCACATACACGGTGCGATCGATCTGACGATCACAACATCGTCAGATCGATCTGACGACGAATTGCATCGTATATGGGGCTATTAGACCCGCCATAGACGGATAGCTTCGCCGTCCGACGAATTGCAACGTACATGGGGGCTCTAAAGCTGGACACACACATGCGTCCAAAATCCAATTTTTCCCGCGTCTAATCGAAAATTTTCCGTTCGACACGTTCCAAAACGGAAACGCCGCCAATAACATTCCAATTTGTCTCTCTATCGCGGAACACCCGCCCGATCCATATAGCCGACACATGAGATATCAAACTCCCATCTGCCTTCCTACTTCACCACCTTTGCGAATTATGTACTTAATTTCTATCGCTTTTTTTCATTTCCTTCTAACTCTCTTTCTGTGGGTCTAGTACCTTTTGTGATTTTTTCAGTTTCTAGGATTTATTTGGTTGGTACAACTGTTTCATGACAATTATGTCAAACACCCGGTCACCACGAAGCGAAACTTCACTTTAGCTGACGTGTTGGTCTGCGTTTTGTGGTATTGCTGGAGAAATTTTATAGTTTTCTTAAGCAAAGGATAATTAAGCGCAATGGTGAACATACAGACGCATATGGTAAGAATCGATCATCTGCTTATATCATCAAATGTGGTTAGAGTTACATTTTGGAAAGATTACAGTCTGCCGTCTGTTCTGAGACGATAAACTGTCCTTTTTAGTCTGTCTCGAACGCCTCTCTTCCGCTGGTGAATCTGAGTCCGTTGCTTTGACTTAGGTGAGAGAGTGCACCCCTCGATGGCCGTGGTCGTTTGGTCACCGCTCTACGATACTAATCTAGAACTCAAATCTCGGCGCGATCAAAAACTACCTGTGAGTACTAGTAGAACTCACAGTGCCCCGAGCTTGTCAGTATAAAGACGGCGCGGAAAGTAGATACATGCTAGCAACTGCGCTTCCGAAAAGTAGATATGCTATCGAAACGTCAACAAGGCATAGAAATGCAAGAGATGTTGACGTGCCCATGCCCCTGGAGGGGTCAAGGCAATTAGAATAACACATGCACCCCAGCCGAACTCCACTCGCGATCTCAAAGTCCTTCGACACATTACGCACACGCACACATTATGCAAAACGCGACATTACGCGCCATCGTACGTTACCTTAGGTTAGGTTAAGGAACTGCCATGATACAACACAGCACACTTAGACCACTTATGGAGACCACTTATGGGTTCATTGTGATACCACCAATAACATTTCACCTCGCTAAAGAAACCCAGGTCCCGAACCAGCCTGTGCTGGCAATGTAGCGATTGAGCTGTATGACGCTCATATCCTTGAGGTCCTCCAAGTCACAGTAAAACCAGGAGCCCAGGAATTTCTTCCTCCTGGTGGCCAGTGCCGGACAGCGACATAGAAGCTGCAAAACACTCTCATCCACATCCTCACAATTCCTGCAGTAGTCATTATGAGGAAGACGGAGCGAGCGTGCTGATGGGGCAGTGCCCTGTTATAGTCCCCACCATCCTGCCAATGTGCTTTCTATTCAATGACAGCAAAGAGGCAGAGCGGCTAGAATCGAATTTCTGCCAAATAATTCTCGTCGTTTGGCAAGTACTGTTGAGCCATCTGGTATTAGCCCTATCCACTGCAGCGGGCTTAATTGCCACTTTGCACGATACAATTAGCATTCTAATGTCAATGCGATCCCCATCGACGACACCAGTTGTCCCCTCATGAGCAAGATCGTCCGCCCTGCAATTGCCCGTAAAGCCACTGTGACTCGGTATCCAGCAGAAGGTAATGTTGAAGAAGTAACTCATCTCTATGAGAGCCGAGCGGTACTTCTGAATAGTTTTCGATGTGGTGAGACAGCCTGACTGTCCGTATAGATAGTAATGTCTCTTGCAGCCACTACATGATTCCTTAACCAGGTCAGAGCTTCCGAGATCGCCGAAAACTCAGCCTGCAGGATACTACAAAAGTCGGGAAGACGGTAGGATAACTTGAGTCCCAGTTCCGTGTAGATAACCAAGGAGTTGGAGGTAAAGGGTACATTATCAGCTCATAGGCTTCTCGAAGGAATCAGACTGGTGTAACTTCTACCAAAAACGTGTTTTGGAGACGTGTAATCAGTCTCCAGAGGGAGATTCAGGTTGTCCAGGATAGCTGAGTGGCCAGTACTCGACGCACGCCACTGGCCTGTTTCGCGAAGACGCAGGGCCGTGCTCCCCGCCAGTTGTTTGCCAAATATGACAAGTGGGAGCAAGTTTAGCAGCGTGTCCAAGCTGGGTGACGGAGTTGCTCTAAAGGCCCCCGTCGTGGCAATCGCTGCTACCACCTGCTTAACAGGTGACAATAGGACGCCACTCTTAGTGCCGCCCACCACACACAAATGCCGTGCAGTAAAATTGGCCGCACAACCACTGTATATAGCCAGTACACTACTTTCGGTTGCAGACCCCAGTTCTTGCCAATCGCCTTCCTACTCGAGTAGAGCGCAGTAGTGGCTTTATTCACACGCTCAAGGATGTTGGGCTTCCACGTAAACTTCCTGTCAAAGACAAGACCCAGGAACTTAGCTCTATCACTGAAGGCCAGTATCTTATCATCCAATGATAGAGACTCAACAGGAGGCAGCTCGTGTCTTCTAGTAAAGAGCACAAGTTCAGTATTGTCGGGTTTGACACCAAGGCCCCAGTGGCCCGCCCATTCAGTGAGAATGCATAGAGCATTCTGCATCAACTCACTAAGGACTCCCGGGAATCTTCCGGAAACAGCAATGGCAACATCGTCAACGCAGGCCGTCACACTGAAACTAAGCTCTTCCAATCTCAAAAGCAGTCCATTGACCGCCTGGTTTCAAAGAAGAGGGGACAGTGTGCCACCTTTGGGGGGTACCCCTGCAGACATATCTACTGACGGATGATGTACCCATAGTGGTACGCATAATCCTAGATTTTAACAGCAAACTAATGAGTTTGCAGAGCGTGTCATCAACCTGCAGTTTCAAGAGCGCTTCGATGATTGCACTAGATTTATAGCCCCCATATACGATGTAATCCGTCGTCAGATCGATCTGACGATATTGTGATCGTCAGATCGATCGCACAGTGTATGTGACTATCGTTGACGATTTTTTCGACAGATCCATATAATTTCGATCGTCAGATATTTTGTGGCGATCCATCGTCAGATCGATCTGACGATGGATCGCACCACCGTCTATGGCGGGTCTTAACATTATTGAACGCTCCCTCGATGTCTAAAAACGCAACCATGGTGTATTCCTTGTATTCAAGGAATTTCTCAATGCAGCTAACTAGAGAGTGAAGAGCAGTGTCCACTGATCTTTCTTTCCAGTAGGCATGTTGCGATAAAGATAGAAACTGAGGCGGAATGGCGTTCAGCAAGGTGGAAGAAAGGCTGATAGAACGAAGGTCGTTAGCGCGCGCGTGGCAGCTACGCCCAGCTTTCGGGATAAAAACAACTAGAACTTCCGCCCAGATGCGCGGAACACAGCCCAGTGTGAGACACGCGGTTAGGATGATCTCCACCCAAGGATAAACAATATCCAATGAGTTCTGTAAGTCCGCAGGTATATTGCCGTCGGGTCCAGCGGATTTAAACGGTTCGAAACTGTCGATCGCCCCCAGAATCTTTTCTTTCGACACAATGGACGCAACATCACATGCTGTCGAATGGCAAGTGTGTAAGGCCTCAGCAGAGCTAGCCGCCGTGCTGCCAGGAAAGTGCGTGTCGAGCAAAAGTTCAATGGATTCTTTGCTTGACGATGTCCATGAGCCATCTTGCCTCTGCAGAAAAGTGGGCAGAGGTGGGTTCGACAACAAAGTTTTACGAAGTCTAGAGGCCTCGCTACACCCTTCTACGCGTTCGCAGAAACTCTTCCACGAGTTGCGTTTAGCGCCTCTCAACTTTTTCTTGAAAAAACTAAGTTGCCTTTTATAGGATTGCCAGTCAGACTCCAGCCTAGAAGCTATTGCCTTATTAAAGGCCTTCCTGCATATAGCCTAAGCTCGGATAACTTACCGTTCCACTACGTGGTCTCTTCTTTCCTGTATGTGAGCTAACAGGACACGATGAGGATACCGCTGCCTTGATTACACCGGCCAGTGTATTAACCATGCAATCTAGTTCATGTTGGTTGGAGGGTTGAACTGGTAAAGGCGGCAGCAGTTCCAAAAGAGTCTCAACGATGCTTCGGCCAGTTTGTTCGTCTACGATTCAATGTGCGTGGAGTGAGCACAGGTCGTTCAGCAAGGCGAAATTGTAAGTATCAATGATCCGAGAATGAGTGTTCCTCGGATACTCTCCAACCGCTGATCAAGTGGTGAATGTCCTTCGAGGCAAGAGTGATGGCGAGGACTTCCTGCCTATTCTTGGTAACAAAAGTGAGCTCCCTACCGACATTACAAAGCAATAGGCTCGTTCCTTTAAAGTACTCGAGACGTGCTTCGCCTCTCTCGTTAGTGTTGGTACTAACTCAGACGTCATGATGGGCATTAGCGTCGCAGCCAAGGATCAGACTGGTGTTTGTTGCGTTAGCCAATGCGATGGCTTCCCTAAGGTTATCTGAAGGGAAGATTCCAACTTGATCGTAAGGCAAGTAGGCCGAGGTAATCCAGTATACCTTACCTCTGAGTTCAAGTCAGGCTATCACTGAGTCCTTGTCGCTGTAGGACGATAATGGGAAGGCCTTAAGGGTTTTCCTACAGAGAATACAAGGCCGGGGTTTACCCTGGCCCCTTACATAGAAAACCGTAAAAGGAGACCTCAGACCTCTAACAAGATCATGCACAATCTAGGGCTCCTGTATCAAAACGATGTCTTCTTCACTCCTTACCAGGCGAAGAAGGATGGCAGTAGATGCTGCTTTAGAATGTTGAAGGTTGATTTGGAGGAGTTTTAACAAGCTTCAAGTGAATTGCCCCCTTCAAGCATCGTGGCATTTTCGTCCTCCGTATCGGATGCTGAAAGATCGTACGCGAATGATGGCTGCGATGTATCGCCCAAAGCAGCTAGGTCGCATCCGAGGGATACATACTCATCAGTGTCATCCTCTACGGCTTTGGAAACTGAAAGAGCAGGAGTCTCCGTTTCTTGAGTCTCGTCCTCCTCCCCCGTTACATGAGTTACATCCTCCTCCATGGGAGTAGATGTTGTTAAGCCGGCTTTCTTTAAATCGCCCTTATACACGCGCAGTTTAATGCTGAACCAGCCAAATTTAATAGGTTACCTTAATAATAGCCACAAAATACAAATTTAGCGACACATAAGCTCGTATCGCATATCACTGGAGGGGGGATACAAACGCTTTAGTATTTAAAGTTTCTTCCTACAAATGTTTGAGTTACTCGAAGACACGAAAACTCCCTTTAAGGCTTCGTTTCTACGTGAACGTTGCGCGGTACACGGAACATTGGACGACAAAAAGACTCTTTCTGTTCTTACATGGCCAATTAATTTCATTTGGGTTCAAATGCATCGTTTCCACAAGAGATGAATACGGCGAAACGTTAACGTGGAAACGAAGTCTAATATTTGATCCATCCCGAACAAAAATGTATCCCAAAAAATTTAATTTATTTTTCAGGATTTTGATGGTCAACACAGGGCCGAAAAGCTTTCTAGATTCATCATTACCTTGTTCGGCATCGTAGGTCTAATCTGGGGTGCAATCATTCAACAATTCTCGCAGACTGTGTACATCTTGGGAGCAGGATTCCTTCTGGCAGCTTTGGTAAGTGAATATAGTAATTGTCTTCAACTTGATGGGAGTAGTGATTGTGCAATTCGCTCTTTTCAGGTCACAGTCCCACCATGGCCCATCTACAGGCAAAAACCATTGAACTGGCAACGAGCCCGCCCCGAAACCACCAGCGCTGTCGGCGATGATTCGAAAAAGAAGAAAAAGTAACCGAATGCCGAGCGGTACAACATTCCCCTCCAAAACACGTTTTTTTTAACTTGTTTCACTTTTTTTTCGGTGTGTAAAAGATGACTTAAAGACTAAATAATAAACTAAAGAAAACTAAAACAACTGCGTTTAGATAGGTCGTTTGTACGATTTTAATTCATTGTGGTCGTAGTAGATGTGTATCAAATCATACATATGCGCAAAAAAGAACAATAAGTTGTCATATTGGCCGTTGTAAGGTGCCGTGGCAGTATCACAGTCTGTTGATGGCTTTGCGTCGCGTACGAGCCCGGAAGCGTTTATGCTGGACAAGTAGTTCTCTGAAATTTCCAGTTCATCCATTGCCCGGTAGCTTTTGTCCAAGCCCCAGGCGTTTATGTGCACTTCCAGGAGGAATTGATGGATTGCCTCGATGGTAGCCAAATACCAGCGCGGACTACCTTTCTGATGTCGCCAAAACTGCGATATCCGATTCTGTAGCACCACCGACTTCAGGCAGTTGATTCGATCGTCTTTGTAGATGCCTCGACATTGATTCCATGTACTGTCGATGAAAACCGCCTTTTTCACAGGCAGGTTGTCCAATGTGTATTGTATAAAGTCGGCCGGCTTTGATTCATTCGTCGCCGCTCCGTTGCGCTTCTCCTCCAGCCTGTATTTCAGCAACGTCCCCATGTGATGACCCTTGGGCATGCCAAAGTTCTCCTTCTTCACCGTGTACAGATTGTCATCGTACAGTTGACTGATTGTAACGCTAGCTGCACAAGGAAATATCAGTACCACTCCCTCTTCCTTGGAATAGTCGGGTATGTCGGGATATGTGTAGATTCGAACATCGTCGGGCGCCAGAATGGGTCCATGTACGGCCGTGCTTTTGCCCATTTCGGTTGGATGTTTGATAATGTCCACCTTGACCGGCAACTTGACATGCGGGATTTTCGAGCGAAGCTGAGAGATTGGCACGTAGCAAGTGTAGCAAAAGTACTTGCGCGACTTTCCACACTGATAGCACGGGCTCCGGTCGTCAATTTCAGTGAGGATCGAGTAGTCCGAAATCTTCATATTGACGAAAGGATATTTGCGTTCTTTGGCGTCGTTGGATGCAGGATGTGTCATTGTCTGGAAGATGCGAGTATTCACTGCAAATCGAAAGACTTTTTTCAGTTAAATTCGCAGGAGAAAGAAACTGTAAAACAGCGAAAACTGGCGAAGCCATTGGATTTTTTTGACAGATGCAAATTCATCTGACTTTTATGTGTTGAGGTTAAGTCTATTTTGAGTGAGTTTAGTTTTCCACTCATTGAAAATGAGTGAAAAGTATTGAGCTTTCGATTGGTCGTTATTTTTTGCACAAATTTGAATTCCTAGTTGACCGGGCGACGATGGTTTGCGTCCGCAGTTGCGGATTATCCTCATAAAAATGAACACGATAAACACACATCCGTCTTGTATTGAAGGGGTTTGGCAGCTCTTGGCCGTTGTAAAAACGGGTCGTTCCGGTGCGTAGAACCGACTACCGCAGAAGCATATATCATCCGCGTCAATCCTAATTTCTGTATGAGGATAATAAGCGGATATTTGTGACTCACGTCAACCCCCCTTCACGCGAATCGTGCAACTATAAAGAAAGACATGCATTGAGACTCTTTACTGGTGGAGGAAACCAAATTCGAAATACTACATGTGGGAGGACTCACGCTCCCTGTCGTAAATATCGCAAAATTTGACTCCGTTAAGTTCGGGTTTCACGCACAAACTTCGCGGGAGTCGGGTGAATTTTGGCAAGCTGAATATATCAAACTTGGACTGTGGTGGATTCCGGAGCTCTCAACTTGAACCCCACAAACTACGAATTTTGGATTGGACACGGGACAAACTGTATTTTGGACACTATTGTGTGGCAACCTTAATGAATTCCAAACAAAACAATATACAGTGAAGTATAATTTATTAAAAACTAATTTTGATCTTTGATTATGAATCTAAAGCCTGACATACACTTGCGTCCAAAATCCAATTTTTCCCCGGGCCAATCCAAAATTTCCCTGTCAAATTCATACATCGAAAAGGGAAATTTTAGGTTGGACGCGGTAAAAATTGAATTTTTGACGCATGTGTATGTCCAGCTTTATAGCCGCCATACATTATCCGATCCGTCGTCCGATCGATCGGCCGATGGATCGCCATAAAATATCTGCCGATCTCCACTGCACACACACTGAGCGATTTTCGTGCGATGCGATAACGAATGACAATTCAAAAAATAGGTTATGATTCACTCCCGATCCAACCTAGATTCATTTTTGTTAACTATTTGGATGTGTGTGGTATTTTCGTATACCACATATTTGATATTTCAATTGCAGTGCCATTTAAATCATTATAGCCACCATACATTATGCAATCCGTCGCCCGATCGATCGGCCGATGGATCGCCACAAAATGTCACCTGATCCAAATTATATGGAACTGTCAAAAAAATCGTCAACAATAAGCGCATACACAGGCCAATCCATCGTCCGATATCGATATCGGGCGACGGATCGGCCGATCGATCGGTGTGTGTATGGCACGTTTTAGAATCCATGAAATTTCATCATTTAATAATTTGGTAATTTGACATTCACTTGCGATAATCACATACACTACCCAATCGATCGTCAC
The DNA here is from genome assembly GCA_964017055.1 of Chloromyia formosa. Classification (NCBI taxonomy): domain Eukaryota; kingdom Metazoa; phylum Arthropoda; class Insecta; order Diptera; family Stratiomyidae; genus Chloromyia; species Chloromyia formosa. The sequence continues at coordinate 136,954,009 of OZ024813.1, forward strand.
CGATCGATCGCACGAAAATCGCACTAAAATATCGGCAGATCAAAATTGATCGCCCGATCGGTGCGATTTCCACATACACACGCCAATCCGTCGGCCGATATTGATTTCGGGCGACGGATCGGCCGATCGATCGGTGTGTGTATGGCACGTTTAAGATTATGTAGGTGTTTCTCTAAGGCTGCGCGCACGTTGGCACACGTTCGCGTGTCGCATTCACGTGTTTCATGTCAAACGGTTTCAGTCTATGGTTTGCAGCCAAAGATGCGAATCTGTCAGTATGACACATGCTCGACTGCTATTGTCGTATCAACAAATTGCGTCCTCATCGTCTCTTTTATGATACAGACTGTACTAAGCTCCGTCATAGTCTCGAACCATCGATGACAAGCACTAGCGGATTCTCAAACCGTATTCTGTAATCTTCGTTGATTAGAGCGCGTTGACATGATCAAACTACGGTTTGACAAACTAGCATTTGATGAAAAGTTTAGCACCGTCCAACTACGGTTTGACAGGAGCACAAGACTTCAAACCAGTTTGACAACGGGTTCACACGTTCAAATAGGTGGTTTGTCAAACCGTAATTTGATCATGTCAACGCACTTTTAGTGGAAATCCGAGTCTAGAACCATCTCGAAACAGGGATCCAGTATAAAAGGCATATGTCACCAGCAACAGCAAGTAGTAATACTCGAGACTCAGTTGCAGTCAGAAGAGGATCGTCATAAAGAATCCGCCAGGAAACGGAAAGGAGGATAATCGTTATACGCCGTTAACAAATAGTTCGAGCTAGTTCGACGTTGGTTGTTTAAGGCGCGTTGACATGATCAAACTACGGTTTGACAAACCACTTATTTGAACGTGTGAACCCGTTGTCAAACTGGTTTGAAGTCTTGTGCTCCTGTCAAACCGTAGTTGGACGGTGCTCAACTTTTCATCAAATGCTAGTTTGTCAAACCGTAGTTTGATCATGTCAACGCGCTTTAAGTTACGCGTGTGTAGTTCGTTTAATAAATAAAGTGTGTGTGTTTTTTAATCGAAGTGTTTCATTATTCAGCATAAGAATATCTAACGAACCCGGCTTCAGCCAGAGGAAACATTACAATATTATACAGGACACCACGATCGATACTGCCGTATGTTTGCTTAAGGTAGCCACACATGAACGAGCACAACCACGACCGAATTTCCATCGAACCATCAATACAACGGTGTAAATGATGAGAATTTTTTTCCGCACGTTCTATGAAACTGATGGTTGGTTGGAAGTTCGGCCGTGGTTGTGTGGCGATCTTTAGGAGACAAAAAAATTTGGTACACGCGGTCGACGTTCCCAGCACTTTTCAATGATTTGCTTGACCATGAAAAGCTGATCCGTTGTTGATCGGGCAGCTCCTTTGATATTCGCCATTAATCTGCTCAGCAAGCGGTTATATTCTATTTCCAAAATTTTTGTCAGTATTTTGGATGACGTGCAGATTAGTGAGGTATGCCTCATTTGTAATTCTCGGACCGAAATTTATCTGCCTTTTTGTGAATGGGGCAAGTGATGTTCCTGCATCAAACTTCTGGGATCCGCTTCTCCTCCCAGATTCACAGAAGAGTCTCGTCTGCGCTCGCCGCCTTGTTTAGTTTGAGTGTTTAGCGCGGGAGCAACTCCTTTTCCTGTCGGAACTTGAGTATTTAGGCTATTGTCGTCATGGTTTGTGGTTTCTTGTATGGGACCGCGCATTAATGTGGACAAACACACAGAGCCAAAAGCTAAAATGATCCCGCTGCCAGCCAAAACCCGCCGTTGTGGGGGATTAAACTTGATAATCCGCGATCCAAGTTGGATATTCGACTCGCCTAAAATCCACGAACCAAGAACCAACTGCAACGACGCTTGTGCGCGAAATTCGAACAGAGCGCCAACATTTGTTTAAGTTTTGTGTTGTCACTGTTAAATAGAATGAAAGACATCTTTTTCAGCATGTTGGCGTCCACCATAAGGTAGGCAGAACTTTTGCAATACAATTGTTGGTGCTTGAAATTAAATTGGGCAAGTGAAAATTAACTTTGTCATCGAACTTAAGACTTTTAAAATGACGCCTGGCCCGCGATGGCTCGGGTGACCTCGAAATTTGGATAGGGATCATTCATTTTGATTCCGTTCCAAATGGACGCATTTGTGTGTGTCTAATTGTCTACCTTTAGATGTGCGATTAAGCTCTTCGGAAAAGGGCGCCATTAGGAGTAAGTTTTTCCTCAAGGCCAGTTGTATATCATACCCGTGCGCCGTAGTATCATCACACAAAAGTTTAATTTTTTTTGTATTAAATTCAAAATTAAAATCACTCGTTCTTTCAAACATATCTAGCGCCTGTGGACCATTGGACCAAATGTTGCCCACCTATCACCACTAGCGCCACGCGACATCCGCACGCCTTCGCCCGGCAGCCATCAGGTGGATTTCTGTCATTCAGTCGTCTGTCATATCGCCACCGAGTTTGGTTGCGTGTCGCGTTCGTGTGCTCGCTCAGTGGGTGTTTTGTTATCATTTTGCGACGTCGACGTCTTTGCTAGGCCTGTGTTCGATTTTCTGATAAAATCTCGGCATTGCGTGCAGTGCGGTGATGCTGTGAATATACAGCGTGCGGTCCGGCGTAATCTCTCATTCATTAAATCGCATCAATTGAGCGAATTCGCAGAGAAACGGTGTGTGATTTGTGGCGAGTGTTGTGTTGTCCAGAGTGTGATTGATTGTCATTCGAAGATATTTCGAATTGCCAGCAATTCAGTGCAATCCTTCCGTGACAAGTGGCCAATTTAAGAGATTCCAGTTGGATTACCCGCGCTTTTGGATACCAGCTTGGACGAGCGACTTGTTAGTGACGACTTCAACCCTTTCCGTCCCGGTGAGTTTCTTGTGCAAATCGTTCGATGCTAGACCGGGCGGCGGTCAATCGCCGCTCCAATGCTCAAGTTCCGACTATGGAAATGTTACCATTAATCTGGTTTGTGGAAGCAAATGCTCACTTGGCAGTTCTTTCGCTGCCATTTGGCATCGTGCCCCAATCAGAATTTGTGTCATCAATGGTTCTCGCTGGAATCTTTGCTTTATGGCTAAAGTCGTTGGCCCGACCTTCTCTGCCATGTCGTTTAACCTCTTGCGGTTGGGCGATCTCATTGCATACGCAGCGGTTTCGTAGTGAATCGTTGGACTTGGTCGGTCCATGGCCGTGAGGCTTGAGATTGATTTCATAGCAGGCGGCGGAACTGCATAAGACAAATTAATAGAAAAGATGAGGCTCGACAGTTGTTACTGCTTGACTCTAGGCCGGTGAACGGGACCGGACTTCTACGGATTTTCAATGGAATTGAGAGCACGTCACTTGTTGGACGATGACTTCAAAAGACGACACAATGCTCTGGAGAATACAACAATGGTTGTCTTTTATGCCAAGAAAAAGTAGAGAACTTCAATAATTAAAATAGACGTTTATGGCGTTCCCCCAAAGAGATGTTCCCGCACACAAGAGCATACTCCCTGGTAACGGGAAGATAGTCCCAAATTACAATTCCCAGGAACATGGTACGTTACAATGATAAATTAGTGGGTAGCCCTCAACCTAAACTGCCTTCGGAATTTGGGATACACGTGTAGTCGACAAACTCCTATGATATTCCCTTTGCGTCCTGTTCAGGTTCCACGTTCCGCAGGATCTGCTGTTTATGTTTTTTTTTTGCAATTGGAATGTCGAGACACGTGGGAAAGGATGATCGACTGATATTTGCCGCGAGGAAGGCAATTAATAACTTTTGATGGATTGCGCTTCTCATGTTACTCGTTGATGCTCGGCACGAGTTGTCTTGATTTTTATTTAGTTTCCGGCGGGTTGAAGGCAAATGTATTTTTTGAGCAAGCCCCTTTGTTGTAGTCTTCCCATCAGTTACAGTGAAACATGCAATTTCCTTCATGTCAGGGAAAATTCTCAAACTGAAACGCCATAAAGTCCCCAGGAGGGAGAAAATAATAAATGAAAAATTAAGAATGGAGTGAAGTGGGTCATTGCTAACTTAAGTCACAATGACTTAGCCTAGCTATTCACTACCATGAGGATTGATGGGATTTCCTGCGAACATCTCCTAAAACTCAATTTTAAAGCAATGTCGGCTGTTTTAGATACCCTAAACGAAGTATGGTTGGGTGGAAGTATCGCAGAAAAATGGAGGAGAAAAAAAATCGTAGTGTTCTACCAGAAGATCTAAACAACTACAGACCTATCTCCTTAATTAATGTGTTTACCAAAATCCTTGTTGTTGTAGCAATGGTCGGAGTTCGGAGTGTTTGTTGGTTACATGCCTACGGATTCGTCTTCATCCCCGGTGTTGAGGGATAGAAAGTTAGCTGCTTCTATTGGGTTCTCCCACAGCGATCTAGGAGTCAGGTGCGTGGGTGCAGCTGGGTAGTTAAAGATGTGGTTTACGTCGTGCAGGGCTCCATTACATGCAGGACAGATGTTTGGGACGTCCTGGTCGATGCGGGATAGCTAGGAGTTTAGTCGTGAACACCAGCCCGACCGAAGTTGGGCGAGTGTCGTTCTCGTAGCTCTCGGAACTCTTCCTCTTCCGGAGATATCATTGGTGGTATGGACGAGAGAACTAGATTCGAACCTAATCCTGCGATTGACTGATGAACCTTCTCCCCATGTATCGCTGCGATGGCCAACCTGTGTGCGCCACTATCAAAGGGTACCCTTTTGTACCTCTGGACATCCCTTTCTAGGTCCCTCAAGTCGCGCCTGACATGTCTGGGAGGCGGCGTCTTATCTATGAGGTTGGAGTTCGGGTAGTCACTTCGGTAGCAGCCCACCAGGTATTGCTTGGCAAGAAGTTGGTTGTGGTCCCTTAAAGGCATCATCTTGGTTTCCTGATGCAGATGGTCCTGGGGTGACATCAGGAGACAGCCAGTAACAGTACGGAGAGCGGCATTTTGGCACGTTTGAATCTTTTTCCACTGTGTGTCACAGAGATTCTGCGACCACACAGGAGCCGCATAGTTGGCCACTGATCTTCCGACTGCTTTATACGTGACCAGCAGAGTTTCCTTATCCTTGCTCCAGGTACTACCGGCCAGGGCTTTGCGGATTTTATTCCTACTACGCCTCCTGTCGCACACGGTTGAGGCATCGGGTGATGATGTGGCCATGCTGTCCAGCGTGACTCCTAGGATTTGAGGATGGTTTATAGTAGGAATAGGATGATTCCCGATCGAAATTTTAAGCTGCATCTTGACCTCCTTCGTCCAGGTGGTAAATAGGGTTGCCGAGGATTTAGGCGCTCAGACGGTAAGGTTCTTGCTTATGAAGAACGAGTTAAGTTCTTCAAGATAACCGTTGATGTTTTCGCTCATATCCGCTATGTCGTTCCCTGTTGCCAGAATGGAGCAGTCATCAGCGTAGGAGATGATGTCGACCCCTTCAGGTGGTGTTGGGAGTCCTGACAGATATAAATTAAACAAGGTAGGAGATAGAACTCCTCCTTGAGGTCTCTATCTCTAATTGCCTTGACCCCTCCAGGGGCATGGGCGCGTCAACATCTCTAGCATGTCTATGCCTTGTTGACGTTTCAATAGCATACCTACTTTTTGGAAGTGCAGTTGCTAGCATGCACCTCCTATCCGTGCCGTCTTTATACTGACAAGCCCGGAGCACTGTGAGAGTTCTATTAGTACTCACAGGCAGTTTTTGATCGCGCCGAGATTTGATCTCCGAGCTCTAGATTAGTATCGTAGAGCGGTGACCGAACGATCACGGCCACCGAGCGGGATTTGCTGCTCCTGAATTATGTATAGGATTGCCTGCCAGCGAGATAATTGGCCATACATTTCATTATTTGCGTCGAAAGCGATGAACAGTTGATGTCAGACAAAAGCGCTGAATGGCTGACAGTGTCGAAGGCCTTCGACAGTTCAAGCGCCACCAATATTGTTCTTTGACATGAACGAGCCTGGTTGATACCATTATGGATGCGGGATGTAATGGCATCCAAGGCCGTGGTCGTACTGTGCATGCTTCGGAAGCCATGCTTGTGATCTGCGAGCTGGATGTGGGCCTTATAAGAACAGGGTGGACTAGTGCTTCAAGCGTTTTGCCAACTGGTGACAGTAGAGTTATTGGACGATAGGATTCGCCGAGTGTCACTTTCTTCCCAGGTTTCAATATTGGGATGACCCTCCCTTTTTTCCAGATTTCCGGAACGATCAGCGAGGAAATGGATAGATTAAAAGTAGCCGTGAGATAGTTGATGGCTGGCAGATCGAGGTGTTTGACCATAGTCATTGAAATGCCATCTGGTCCCAATGCTTTCGAGTTGTTCGCCTCCCTTATAGCTGCAACTACTTCGTCCGTGGTGAAAACAGGTATGCTGTCTATGATTCGGTTGTGAATCTTCCTACGAATTTTGCGCTTAAGTCTGCCTGGTGCGGGGTGTTCAATAAATTGTTTATTGAAACGACTTGCGCAGTGGGTAGGGTCACTTGTTGAATTTTCACCGAACTGAATGGCGACGTTCCCTTTCTGTTTTGGTGGATTGGAAAGGGCACGGGCTGTCGACCATAACATGCTCAACCCTATGGTTAGATTGCAGTTATTCAGATGGGTGCTCCATTTTGACCTCCTGTGTTCGGCTACTTGCCTTTGGATCTCGCAGTTCATCTCGTGAATTCTGGGGTCATCCGCGTTTACGCTCCTGATGCTGTCTCTCTCGTCTGCCAGTCTGGCGGCAGTGGTTGGAAAGTTGGGCCGAATTTTTGGAATCCGTCCTGCAGGAATGAACTTCGCAGCCGCTTTTTTCAGGACTTTCCTAACGTTGGATTCGGCTGTACGAACGTCGGTTGGCGTTGGCAGAGCGAGGAATTTAGCGTTGGTATAGGAGGTGAAACCGCTCCAATCAGCCTTATTGTGGTTGATAAACGTGCGGTGTTTGGCAGATATGATGTTTGCGGTTTGTCAAGCCTTATCACGATTGGTAGGTGGTCTGAAGATAGTGTTAGGACCGGCTCCCATTGTGTTTCGTTTATGAGGCTAGCACTAGCAATCGTGATGTCTGGAGAACTGAAACATGTACCGGCGATACGAGTGGGGATGTCGTCATTTAGGGCACAGAAATCGGAAGCATCAAGCTGTTCAGCTATTGAGATTCCTCTGGCGTCGTTGTTGAGGTTGGAGTGCCAGAGTTCATGGTGAGCATTAAAGTCACCGAGCAGGAGGCGATGTTGACCGGTAAGGAGATGGTTGATATTTGCATGGTATCCTGAGGGACAACTGGATACCGGTGGGATGTAAATATTGTGAATTTCGATATCAACATTACCCAATTGTATGGCGATGGCCTGCACTTCCATGGTGTTACGTATCATTACTATTGTAATAATATCGATTTCCCGGTATTGCACGGAATGGTGGATAATAAAGGCAAGCCCTCCTGCAGCGTTCGTCAACCTGTCTTTCCTGACAATAGCATAGTTGCCATATGTGTTGAGGGACGAGTTGGAGTGCAGTTTCGTCTCCTGTATGGCTCCAACTTGGATGCGATGTCTGTCTATAAATGATGCGAGTTCGGCGATCTTGTTCTGCAACCCATTGCAGTTAAATTGGACGAGTGAGAGCGTATTGAAGATGGCAGTCCGTGGTGCAGGCGTAAGATTGTGTTGAGAAATCCTGTGGGAACTGTTAGCAGGAGTCATCGGGGATGGCTGTAAACCTGTCTGAGCGCTCGATGGTGTTGGATGTTGGGGCGTGTTAGACGAGGTTGCTACTAGTTGCCCTCTGTTCCTACAATGACTGGCAGTAAAGGAGGAATTCCAGTGCCTGTGATGGTTGAGTCCAGAGCAGTATCTTAGGTGGCACCACTGATTGCAGCAATTGCATCTCACCGTAGTCGCGTTTGGGTGCAGCACTCTGTCACATAAGCAACAGACCCACAGTCCTGGGTTTCTCTCAATGCCGGCGCGGAGAAGAAGCACTGAGAGCAGTTGCGTCGAGATGTTTTGCTCCCAGTGAACATAAAAAAGACGATACGAGGCATGTAACATACAAACACACTTTCTTTCTTGCATTGAAGGGTTTTAGCAGCTCTTGGCCGTTGTAAAACGGGTCGCTCCGGTGCGTAGAACCGGCTGCCGCAGGAACGGACCAAAATCCTAAATGGCTTCGGCTAGCTTGCTGAAGGTATGGTACCATTCACGCTTCGCTTTGTGTTGATTTATGGTGCATTTACCACTTTGAAATTAGTATTATTAGTAATCGCTTTATTTTGTGAGCAATTTCCTGCATACTGTCACCAGACTTCCAGTACGCTCCTATCATTCCTTTTTCCTTAGGTGAGAGAATTTTCCCACGTGGCATATGCACAAAAATAGGCTTAGGCTGTTTAAGAAAAAAATTTAAAACACAAACTAAAAATTTCTACAATGGCTTTATACTTTTGTGACAGCACGAAAAGACACTTTTACTGTTATTTCTATTTATAATACCGTATCACCACTGAAACTGCTTGCATGTGCACTGATGACGAATGCCAAACATACACTGCACGTTTTATAACTTTAAAGCGATAAGAAATTAAGAAATGCCGAAATTAGCAATTGGCTCTATAATTATGTGATGCACTGTATACTCCCCTGTAAAAATTAGTTTAATCGGATGAAAACCAAGGCTGCTACTCTCCATACAAGGTGGTCCTTTTATGTTAATATTTATGGAAACTTCAAAACGGACTTTGGCCCTTTTTTTCTCTACACTTCTGGACCCCCTATCAACGGGGACTTTGGTGCATACATTAAGGGGACTGCTCTCATTAATTTTGCAAAATTTCAAAACTACACGATATTTTTCCGGTTTCTACAATGATGTCTACACTAAAAAATCGAAATATTGAAGGAAAACTGGGAAAAACAGACTTTTAACCTCCTTTATCCTACACTTCCGGACCCTCTAACAACGGGGACTTTGGAAGATATATTCAGAGGACTCTTCACCTAGATTGTGCCAAATTTCAAAACTACACGATTTTTCTTCCGGTTTTTCGTTCGACGGACAGACTAAAAAAATCAAAAAAGTATAGGCACCTTGTATGTACTAATTTTTACAGAGAAGTATAGTAAGGTCCTAAGCAGTCAACCACCCGAATTTGACCTGCCTTATTAAAGTCTTTGGGACGTTATTGGCGTTATTGGCATGAATATTTAGAGATAGATAGATAGATAGATAGGTTTATTTCATATAAATTCAAATGGGATTACAATGGGTCGGTTACATATATGTATTAAGTAACTCAATTCAATTGAATTCTATGAAATACTAGAAACATTTTATATTCCTAATGCTAAATACAGTATTAAGAATAGTGTTAAATGCCACTTCAAAAGGCTTTACTTAATTATAAATTAGAGAGATACGTGGGGTGATTCAAGGAAAAGAACAAAAATTATACGGAAGGAGAAAAGATGTAACAAAAGCAGATTCCATAAATAAAAATGGACAATGAAGCATGTAAGGATCCAAAATAAGAGAAAAAAAACTATGTTTATAATTTATATTATATTATACCAGAATGTCGGAGAAAATTGATTCTAAGCTTACATAATCATATCCAAAAAGCCAAAGCCTGACACATTTAACAAATCTTCCAGATGATGCTATTGATCTAATTGAATGGGGAAGTTTATTAAAAAGACGACATGAAGAAACCAAATAAAAATTACGAAAGGTGGTGGTACGTGAAAAAGGGACAGATACAACATTCGCAAAGTTTCTACGTAGATTATATTCGGAGATTAATCTAAAATTTAGATTTCCCGATCTGGCAAAGAATGTTTTTAACACTTTGAAACAATACAAATGACGAATTGGAAGAATATTCAAATCTCGAAATAATGGGAAACTAGGATGTCTACGGGGCTTCCTGCAAATAATTTTCAATACGGCTTTTTGTAGAATAAGAAGGGGTTGAATTTTATTCAAATTAGTGCCTCCCCAACAGGAAATGCTATATTGAAGCTTAGAATGGAAAATCCCAAAATAAATAATGGTAAGTAGTGCATCAGAACAAATATTTCTCAAGTAATAAAAGTATCTGAGTGAGCAGCGAAAATATTTAATTAAGTCCTGCGTATGGTTAGCAAAGCTCAGTTTAGAGTCAAGTGTTAGCCCCAAGTACTTAAACATATTAACAATTTCTATTAAAAAACACTTATCATTGCAACTTAGGGATTGGTTAAACGTAGAACTAAAAGACGTTGAAACGCAAGAGCAAGCATTCAACTTAAATCGTAGACACTCCGATCCATGGAACCAAAACTCTGCATTAGTTTCAGCTATAGACGATAAATTGAAGAACATAATTTTAGTCTTAGAACTAATATTCAATCTATGTTCAGCAAACCAGATCCTGAATAGATTAAGATCCCAATTAATATCAGCAGCCAAGTCCAAGGCACTTTTGGAACCGTAGGTACAGCCTACATCGTCAGCGAAGGCAGTAAGTGAACCTTTGAAATCTAATTGAAATAGAGAATTAATGTACACCAGAAATAATATCGGACCCAAAACAGAGCCTTGAGGCACTCCCAAGGTCAAAAATTTTATGTCACTTCTGATATATCCAATTTTTACTCTCTGATATCTATTTGAAAGATATGACTCAAACCACTTTAGCATAAAGCCACGAAAACCAGCTTGTTCAAGTTTTCTCAATAAAATGTTATGATTAACCATATCAAAAGCTTTGGTGATATCAACAAATAAACCTGCCGTGAATTTTTTACAATCAACATTTGAAAAGATTCTAGAACAAAAGTGTAGAAGAGCATCTTCTGTAGATTTTCCTTGTTGAAAACCAAATTGCAACGGGCTAAAAAACTTCGTCAGATTTAAAAAAGATACTACGCGTTTTTTCATAATTTTTTCAAACACTTTACTCAGGACTGGTAGAAGTGAAATAGGTCTATAGTTGCACATATCCACTGCTGCACCTTTTTTGAACAGAGGAACAACGTCTGCGCATTTAAGAGCATCAGGAAATATGCCTGAAAATACGCTACGGTTGAAAATAACTGCCAGAACATCTACAATAAAGCAACCCATCCGTTTTAATACAATATTAGAAATGCTATCGTAGCCGCAAGCCTTTGAATTTTTTAGAGATCCGATGACGCTTAGAATCTCTAAGGGAGTAATGGGCACAAAAGCAAAGCTACATCCTTGAGGGTTAACACCACTGTTCCTAGAACCCGAACACAAGCCACAAACTGGTGGAGTTACTCCTACAGGTAAATTACACCCTAAAGACGTGAAGTAGTTATTGAAAGCATTGGCAACATGAAACTGATCGGAAATTAAACAGTCGTTAACACAGATTACATTTGGTTTGTTACTGACACAAGACTGGTTCAAAATACTATTAATAACTTGCCATTCACCTTTTAAATTTCCCTTCACAGAATTAATTCGCTTTTTATAGTAATTATCACGACATTTAGGTATATCCTTTTTGAGTTGAATAGATAGTTTCTTAACCTTTGCTTTTAACTTAAGATTGTTAGGATGTTTGGTCAATTTATTTCGTAACTTGTTTTTAAGTTTAACCATTTTTAGAATTGTTTTAGAAATCCAAGGTTTTAGCCTCTTTGCAGTTCTTTTCAAAGGTACTGTGAAAGTGCACGCAGAAATATGTGCACAAAGAGAATTGATAAACAGTGAATAGGATACTGAAGCATCATTTTCCGCGTAGACCTCATTCCATAACTCAAAAAAAAGTTTGCTTTTCAACTTTAAAAAATCGATTCTTTTTTCTAATTTAGGTCCGTTATCCTTAGAATTATTCACTTTTTGAATGGCAAAGTTTACTAACAACCCGGTCATAGCGTGATCAGTTATATCAAAATTGAAAATACATTTCTCACAAGAGCTCACTGAAAAGTTAGCCAATCTACCATAAAAGTGATCCAAACATGTGCCCGAAGCCAACCTAGTAGGCTCATTGATAAAGCTGGTTAGTCCATGCGAAGCCAGGAGAGCCAAGTAGTTAGATACCATTTCACTACTACCCAACAAATTGAGATTAAAATCCCCTGATATTATCAGATTACTCGATTTGAGGTTCCCCAATCATCATCATCGTGGCGCGACAGCCCGACGTCGGGCCTTGGCCGCCTGGATCATTGTCCTCCAATTATCTCGGTCACGTGACCGCGTCCTCCAATTTTGGGAGCCCAGCAGCTGCGCGGCGTCCACACCTATTGAGCTCTCCCAACGAGATCTCGGTCGTCCTCGCAGTCTCGCTCCGTCGACTCGTTCTGCATTCATTACTCTCTTAGGCATGCGATCATCGTCCATTCTTTGTACATGCCCTGTCCATTGAAGTCGTTGTAGTTTGACGATTTTCGAGACTTGCAGCTCATCGTACATTTCATACAACTCATGGTTGTACCGGATGCGCCATCCATCTCGATCGCAAACAGCCCCGAAAATTCGCCGTAGAACCTTACGTTCAAAAGTGTCTAGCATGTTTTCGGAGGCTTGAGTTAGGGTCCATGCTTCGCAGCCATAGCATAGCACTGGTCGTATAATGGTTTTGTACACGCGGAGCTTCGTGTTTCTGTGCACATGCTTCGATTTCATTATGGGGAGAACCGAGAAAAAAGTCTTATTAGCTAACTGTATCCGTCGCTTGATTTCGTCAGTTTCGTTGGCGTCCCTTGACAGGTTGCAACCCAGGTAGATGAAGTTGTTCACGAACTCGATGTTGAGGTCCCCCACGTTGATGCTCGGTTGTGCAGGTGTCCTTGTCACCGATTGCATCATTATTTTAGTTTTACCCTCGTTAATACGTAATCCAACTTCCTTTGCAGCGGTATCGAGCGTATGCAGAAGTTCTTCTGCGTCAGCCAATCTTCGGGACATGATGTTGATGTCGTCGGCGTACGCTGCTAATTGTGTCGACTTGATGAGTAGCGTCTTGCTGTTGTCCATATTCATGGCCCGAATAACGTATTCCAGTGCTAGGTTGAAGAGCGTCGGTGCCAGTCCATCGCCCTGTTTCAAACCAGTGCGTGTTTCAAATAGATCAGTAAGTCTATTCTGGATCCTGACTTGTGAGACGGAGTTGGTCATCGTCATCTTTGTCAGTCGCACTAATTTTGCCGGTATACCAAATTGCAGCATGATGTTGTACAGTACTCCACGATCGATACTGTCGTATGCCTGCTTGAAGTCAACAAAGATTTGGTATACGTTTACGTTGTATTCCCAGCACCTCTGGAGTATCAGTTTGACTGAGAAGAGCTGATCGGTTGTGGAGCGACCAGGTCTGAAACCGCTTTGATATTCGCCAATGACTCGTTCTGCGTACGGTTTTATTCTATTTTCCAGAATTTTCGTCAAAATTTTATAGGACGTACAAACTAGTGATATGCCCCTCTAATTCTTACCGCAGTTTATCTTCCTTTTTGTGAATTGGACAGATGATGATTCTGCGCCAATCGTCTGGGATCTCCTCGTTCTCCAATACTCGCAGGAGTAATTGATTTATGGCATCAACTAGACTCGTTCCACCGAATCTTAGCAGTTCAGCTGGAATCTCGTCAGCGCCCGGCGCTTTATTTCGTTTTAGTGACCGCAACGCGAGATCAACTTCCTCTACTGTCGGGGGTTGAATGGGTGGGCCTAGATCAACAATATCGTCGAGAGCTTCCTGTGTGGGGATGTTAGATGGTCGGTTTAGAAGCTCTTCAAAATAAGAGGCCCATCGTTTGTTAATACCATCGGTGTCGCTGATGATGTTTCCATCCTTGTCCTTACAAAGGCTAGTCCTGGGTTGGTAGCCGTTCTTAATTGTATTTACTAGTTTGTACGCTTGTCTGGTGTTCCTATTAGCTAAGTTTTCGTTTATGTTCAGCAACTGCTCGTCAAAGTATTTACGTTTCTTACGTCTAATTATTCTATTCGATATTCGCCGTAGCTCGTCATATTTTTCTCTTCTGGCTCTGGTTCCTCGTTGAATCCATTGTCTGTAGGCCTCGTTTTTCGCGTCAAGTGAATTTTTGCATTCTTCGTCGAACCAGTCATTTCGCGCTCGCCGGGCTTTATATCCCACGACCTTCTCTGCGACATCCTTGATGGTACCCTTGAGTTCTTCCCAGAACCCATGGACGCCTGTGTTGCTGATGTTGTGTAGCATAGGTGATAGTTTTTCCTCAAGGGCGGTAGTATACGCCACCGCTGTAGCATCACTCAAGAGCTTATCAACCGCAAAGATTTTGGGAGGGCTGATTCTTGACTGGTGCACTGAGGAAATTCTACATCTGTAGGTCGTCTTCACCAAGTGATGATCTGAGTCGCAGTTTGCTCCTCGATAGGAGCGGACATCCATGACACTAGACGCCCATCTCCTGCAAATGAGGACGTGGTCAATTTGGTTGACGGTATGTGCGTCTGGAGACTTCCAGGTCTGCTTGTGAATGCGTCGATGCGGGAAACACGTAGAGCTTACGACTAGATTCCTGCTGCAGGCGAAGTCGATAAGTCGCTGGCCGTTATCGTTACATTCTTCATGGAGGCTGTGGCCTCCAGAGGTCCCCCGATGCCAACTTTCATTCCCGACTTTCGCGTTAAAGTCTCCCAGCAGCAATTTGACGTCGTTTGTTGGAAGTGAGTCGAAGAGAGTTTCAAGGCGGGCGTAGAACTCGTCTTTTACTGCGTCTTCTTTAACTTCAGTGGGGGCATGCACATTGATGAGCCAGAGATTGAAGAATCGAGTCGAGGTTCCCCAATAAACATGAAAATTCGTCAATGAATGTCATAACATTAAATTTTTGCAATCTATAAATACATAAAAATACATATTCAACATGATGAAATCCAACAGAGACTTGGAGAACATCAGCGCTAAGAAAGTCAACGCATTTTACTTCATTGACAACGTAGCAATTCTTAATAAAACACCCTACACCACCTGCCGCATAACTTTCATTTGGATTAGCAAAGAAATTGAAACCAGGTAAATGATAATCATTCAACTCAATTCCATAAATCCAAATTTCGGAAACAATAACAACATCTGGAAGGTTTGCAAAAGTATCAAGATGGGCAACCAGGGACTGAAAATTTTCCCTCAAACTTCTAACATTCTGGTGAACTACAAAAAGCTTGTTGTCACAGTAGGAACTATTTGAAATAATAGCATCATAGCTTACATACTTAGGTTCGAGAATAGAAAAGTCATCAATAATATCAAGATCGCTATTCATCGGAAAACAAAAATAAAAATAAGCACTAAATTAGTGCAAGATCATTAAACGATCTAATAGAGATGACTTTTCCACCCTCCACCTTTCTGACAAAAATATGATTGTTCTTGAACCATGCAAATTTATATTTTTTCTGCTTCCTCACAACATTTGTTTGCAAAAAGAGAGCCCTAGTGTAACTAGTAAGAGCATCATTAATGTATATTCTAGTTTTACTGCTACTACTTTCGCCGCTTTTGCTGTTGCCGCCGCCCTGACGAAACACCGATAAGGTGAGGTTGTTTTTTCTCTTAACTTTCTCTCTCATTATTTGCAATTTCGTAGAGTAGTCAGAGAATTTGACACAGATGATTGACTTACGTGCTGAATCACTCTTGTCAACTTTGTTTCGTATTTGCTTGACAAAACACCTTTCAATTTTAGAGTCCGGAACATCAATGGACAAAGCAGTATTAAAGATATCCTTAGCTTTGTCTATTGCATTTTCGTTGTTGACGTTAGATACTCCGACAATTTCAATGCAATTGTTTAAGAGGCTTTGCTGCTGCCAATTACACTTGTTCTCCAGTGATTCAAGTTTAGCCTTCAATTCTGCGTTTTCGGTCCTCAACTCGTTTATTGATGCAAGAAAACGCATGTTAGTTTTTTCCAAATTTAAAAGCTTCAAATAAATCATTTGAAGAGTGCATTCACTTTCAACATTTTGTGAGACCGACTCAGTTGTAGTTGGCACACCGAAGTTCGCATTGATCGTATTGTTGACATTTTCGGATGAAGATGAGAGTACACTCTTTGATGCACGATTCTTGTTGTTGTCAAGCGTTGAATTCGTCACTTGCATAGATCTGCGTCTAAGTACAGAACATTTGTCACATCGAAATGAATTTCCACTCGTTTGGAGAAAAACAGCATCTTGATCCGTGAGATTAACACACGATAAATGAAAGTAATTCAAACAATCAGAGCAAGATATTTTGGAGGAACAATTCCTTTCAATTTTTTCCGAACAGGTAGAACACTTCATTTTGAAAAAAACAAAGCAACAGTTTAATCTAGAGAGATGCGCACCCCACGACACTCACGATGAAACTGTAGGGAAGATAGGCGTACCTTTGGTCAGATCGTACCTATTTGCGATACCAACCAGCCAAATCTCAATCAGAATATTTGACCAAATTTTCATGCCGCTAACTGTATTTTATCATGAGTTATCGTGCTGTTTTTCCACATGAGGAAATCATCATCATCATTATCGTGGCGCGACAGGCCGACGTCGGGCCTTGGCCGCATGGATCATTGTCCTCCAATTATCTCGGTCGCGCGACCGCGTCCACCAATTTTGGAATCCCAGTAGCTGCCCGGCGTCCACACCTACTGCGCTCTCCCAACGAGATCTCGGTCGTCCTCGTAGTCTCGCTCCGTCGACTCGTTCTGTATTCATTACTCTCTTAGGCATGCGATCATCGTCCATTCTTTGTACATGCCCTGCCCATTGAAGTCGTTGTAGTTTGACGATTTTCGAGGGGGCGACCGGTAGCGCAGTGTGTTGAGGCATCAGTCTCATGTTTGACTACCAGCGTTTCGGGTTCGAATCCCGTCCACTACAACGTTCGTGGCCATGGATGTGCAGGAGGTGCATGCTGGCAACTGCATTCTCCGAAACCAGTTTATGCCAACGAAACGTCAACTGGGCCACATGCAACAGTTGACGCGCTATGCCCCACAAGGGGTTAGAGCAATTGAGTATCTAGCATGTCTTCGGAGGCTTGAGTTAGGGTCCATGCTTCGCAGCCATAGTATAGCACTGGTCGTATAATGGTTTTGTACACGCGGAGCTTCGTATTTCTGTGCACATGCTTCGATTTCATTATAGGGAGAACCGAGAAAAAAGTCTTATTAGCTAACTGTATCCGTCGCTTAATTTCGTCAGTTTCGTTGGCGTCCCTTGACAAGTTGCAACCCAGGTAAATGAAGTCGTTCACGAACTCGGTGTTGAGGTCCCCCACATTGATGCTCGAATGTGCAGGTGTCCTTGTCGTCGATTGCATCATTATTTTACTTTTACCCTCGTTAATACGTAGTCCAACTTCTTTTGCAGCGGTATCGAGCGTATGCAGAAGTTCTTCTGCGTCGGCCAATCTTCGGGACATGATGTTGATGTCGTCGGTGTACGCTGTTCTTTTTGTCGACTTGATGAGTAGCGTCTTGCTGTTGTCCATATTCATAGCCCGAATAACGTATTCCAGTGCTAGGTTGAAGAGCGTCGGTGCCAGTCCATCGCTCTGTTTCAGAGCAGAAAGGAAATCAGTTTACCCTATACTAGTTTATGGTCTAGTCTAGTCTAGAGTATAATATACCATTTGATAGTCGAGGGTATGATATATCAGGGCCTTTGACCCCTCTCCCCTAAACTTCCGGACCCTCTATCATCGGGGACTTTTGAGCACATATTCAGAAGAGTGTCTCCAACAATTCTGCCAAATTTCAAAACTACACGATTTATTTTCATAATCAAGCTTTTTCGGACTTCCTAGCCTGGACTATTATAAAAGTTTACATCGGTGAATCCACCTTTTAAATAGTATATTCGACATTACTGCGCCATTTTGTGCCATTCATAAAATGACCTGCTCAGAAACCATTAATTTCATTCAAATGACAACCATTTTCCGCAATCATTTTTCTAAAGCAAACAAAAACCTACACCATTACTGTTAATGTTCAAAAATTTAACGGGCCGTTGCGTTGCCACCACACGTCCTTACTACATCAATGTAGCCCGCATCGACCAGAAAGAATACGCGTACTTTTAACAAATTAACCATGACTAAGCGAAAAATGAAAAAAAAAAAAACGCATGACAAAATGGTCATCTCATGATAAAAACTTTTTAAATTTCCACTGCAATTAGGACATAGTGGAAATGAGCATAAAAGGTCTACGAGTGCGGACAGAAAACGTGCCATAGCCGTTCCCCATCAGAAGAAAAGTCGCGAACGCAACAGAACAGATGAAAAAGACATCGGACCGAGTCTAAAAAAACTGTTCATCGTCTAATTAAGAAAAGAACAAAAAAGAACTAGAGTAGGAAAATGTAGGGAAGAAAGGATATTCAGATGACTGGAAGAAAAAAGCCGGATAATTACTCCGGAAAATACGAGCATGTGAGAAAATCCACTATGCGGAAGCTGGCGCTTTTCTTTCACACTTTATTTTTTTTTAAGTGTGAATACAAATTGGTTTAACTAAAGGGGCTTAATAATTATCCCAAGCTGACGGTTCGGAATGAAAGCCACCGGGGTCTGTCATGGACACAAATCATACTGTCAACGCCTTGTCTTCAGCGGAGAAAATTGTGAAATGGTACTCGTATTATATATTTCTTCGTTTGTTTTTTTTTAGGAAATTTTAATTGAGTAATTAATTATTCAGATTTAATTTTTATTGTCATTAGAGAGGGAATTTCACCCGACACGGCTTGTCAGTTTCATCAGATATACGATTCTAGGTTTAAGTGGATTGAAGCTGATGTCGGAATTGATTGATATCATGCCGGTGCATAAAATAATGGTAACATGAAGTTTCTGAGGGAATGTAAACAAGAGCTGCGTTCCAGACAACTGGACCGAGTTGAACTCTGAAAAGAACGGATGGGATTGTAATGAACCTTATTCTGGTCTGGTTTTGCTGCTTCCACCGGCAGATCGATGGCAGCAGCTGATGAGTAATGATTTGTCGGTGGTACGAAACTAGAGGCCGAGAGTTCCATTACGCCTGGACTCCGATGCGAGCTCGAGCGCGCAAGCTCGAGCGCAACTAAGCCGTTCGCCAATAACTCTATCCTTATCGCTCCATTTTTTTATTATTCCCCATTTTTGTGTTGTCCTCCCCAGGTCTATGAATTTTTGTTAATACGTAAAGGACAAGGGCAATGAGCGGCGAAAGCTCCGTCCATTCTCCCGAACTGAGCTACATAAAGCATAGGCCGCTGCTCAGCTCGTTGAGGAGCCTTTTTGCTTCGCTAAATGGCACGGCCCGACCTTCATGGTCATTATGCTACCTTAGGTTCCGTCCCCACGGGCATCTTCGGATGCCCACCAAATCGCCCGTTACAGGATCAAGTGACTGGTGAATTCAAAAAGCCACCATACAGATGATTTGCCGCGTGGGGGGCGAATTGCAGACTTCGTATACAAATGTACAGAGCGAATTGCCGAGAAACAAGTTGACGTTCAAATAAGTCAATTCTGATCCAGATGTGATCCCATACGAGATCTGGGTCATCGACTATCAATATTTTTGTATGGGAATAAGCTTTTGATCTAGCGAAAAGAACGCGGCTAAGGATAACGCGACAACTCTTTGTCGCTGAACCATCGGCTTCCACCCACTGCTTCGACTGCTGTTTCGTTTTTGGCGTGTAGTGGCGGACCCAAGACTCATCCATGGTCACAAATGGCCGCACAAAATCGATCGGATCCCGATTGAATCGGTGCAAAGATTACTGCGAAAATCGTTTGCGCATTTGCTTTTGATCGGCATTCAGCAAATGCGGCACTCATCTTGCGCAGAGCTTTCGCATCTCTAATTCTTTGTGCAAGATATTTCGCACCCTTTCTTCCGATATCCCCACAGCCTCAGCAATATCACCCACTTTCATTCGCCTATCGTCCAAAACGATAGCATTCACTCTTTTGATGGTTTCCGATGTGGTTGCGGTTTTTGGCCGTCCTTCACGTGGGTCGTTTTCGAGGGACGTGCAAACACGTTTAAATTCAGCTGCCCATTTTTTAACGGTTGACATCGAAGGAGCAGAGTCCCCGTAAACTTTTGTTAGCTTCGGATGAGTTTCCCTAGTGGTTTATCCATCCAAGACGAAGAATTTTATGACCGCGCGATATTCAAGTTTCTCCATATTAACGAAAAATATGAAAGATGTCTACTGCAAAAATTCGTGATAACAAACTACTTGAGAGAACAAGTTGAAACTTGCCATACGAACTAATGACACGGGCACCCAGGCAGGAAACATAAATTTTTGGTGATTGTAACGGTATTTCTGTGTCAGGCCGAGAACTTTCCACTTTACCCTCGTAAATGCTACTCCAAACTCCTTGTGGCCCGATAGTTTGTCACTTCTAAAAGTTCTGTACGATTTCTTGTCATTGATCTCGTATTGACGCATTCACAAGCAGACCTGGAAGTCTCTAGACGCACATACCGTCAACCAAATTGACCACGTCCTCATTTGCAGGAGATGGGCGTCTAGTGTCATGGATGTCCGCTCCTATCGAGGAGCAAACTGCGACTCAGATCATCACTTGGTGAAGACGACCTACAAATGTAGAATTTCCTCAGTGCACCAATCGAGAATCAGCCCCCTCCCCAAAATCTTTGCGGTTGATAAGCTTTTGAGTGATGCTACAGCGGTGGCGTATACTACCGCCCTTGAGGAAAGACTATCACCTATGCTACACAACATCAGCAACACAGGCGTCCATGGGTTCTGGGAAGAACTCAAGGGTACCATCAAGGATGTCGCAGAGAAGGTCGTGGGATATAAAGCCCGGCGAGCGCGAAATGACTGGTTCGACGAAGAATGCAAAAATTCACTTGACGTGAAAAACAAGGCCTACAGACAATGGATTCAACGAGGAACCAGAGCCAGAAGAGAAAAATATGACAAGCTACGGCGAATATCGAATAGAATAATTAGACGTAAGAAACGTAAATACTTTGACGAGCAGTTGCTGAACATAAACGAAAACTTAGCTAATAGGAACACCAGACAAGCCTACAAACTAGTAAATACAATTAAGAACGGCTATCAACCTAGGACTAGCCTTTGTAAGGACAAGGATGGAAACATGATCAGCGACACCGATGGCATTTCAAACGATGGGCCCCTTATTTTGAAGAGCTTCTGAACCTACCTTCTAACATCCCCACACAAGAAGCTCTCGACGATATTGTTGATCTAGGCCCACTCATACAACCCCCGACAGTAGAGGAAGTTGATCTCGCGTTGCGGTCACTAAAACGAAATAAAGCGCCGGGCGCGGACGAGATTCCAGCTGAATTGCTAAAATTCGGTGGAACGAGTCTAGTTGATGACATACATCAATTATTCCTGCGAGTATGGGAGGACGAGGAGATCCCAGACGATTGGCGCAGAAGCATCATCTGTCCAATTCACAAAAAGGGAGATAAACTGCGGTGTGAGAATTACAGGGGCATGTCACTAGTTTGTACGTCCTATAAAATTTTGACGAAAATTCTGGAAAATAGAATAAAACCGTACGCAGAACGAATTATTGGCGAATATCAAGGCGGTTTCAGACCTGGTCGCTCCACAACCGATCAGCTCTTCTCAGTCAAACTGATACTCCAGAGGTGCTGGGAATACAACGTAGACGTATACCAAATCTTTGTTGACTTCAGGCAGACATACGACAGTATCGATCGTGGAGTACTGTACAACATCATGCTGCAATTTGGTATACCGGCCAAATTAGTGCGACTGACTAAGATGACGATGACCAACTTCGTCTCACAAGTCAGGATCCAGAATAGACTTATTGATCTATTTGAAACACGCACTGGTCTGAAACAGGGCGATGGACTGGCACCGACGCTCTTCAACCTAGCACTGGAATACGTTATTCGGGCTATGAATATGGACAACAACCGAGCGTCAATGTGGGGGACCTCAACATCGAGTTCGTGAACAACTTCATTTACCTGGATTGCAACTTGTCAAGGGACGCCAACGAAACTGACGAAATCAAGCGACGGATACAGTTAGCTAATAAGACTTTTTTCTCGGTTCTTCCCATAATGAAATCGAAGCATGTGCACAGAAACTCCAAGCTCCGCGTGTACAAAACCATTATACGACCAGTGCTATGCTATGACTGCGAAGCATGGACCCTAACTCAAGCCTCCGAAAACATGCTAGATACATTTGAACGTAAGGTTCTACGGCGAATTTTCGGGGCTGTTTGCGACCGAGATGGATGGCGCATCCGGTACATCCATGAGTTGTATGAAATGTACGATGAGCTAGAAGTTTCGAAAATCGTCAAACTACAACGACTTCAATGGGCAGGGCATGTACAAAGAATGGACGATGATCGCATGCCTAAGAGAGTAATGAATGCCGAACGAGTCGACGGAGCGAGACTACGAGGATGACCGAGATCTCGTTGGGAGAGCTCAGTAGGTGTGGACGCCGCGCCGCTACTGGGCTTCCAAAATTGGAGGACGCGGTCACGTGACCGAGATAATTAGAGGACAATGATCCAGACGGCCAAGGCCCGACGTCGGGCTGTCGCGCCACGATGATGATGATCTCGCTGCCAAGCCAATTTGTTGCCTGGACTGCGGTAATGATCTGTTTGTACTTTTCGATCTATTGAAGGAGCGCCTTCTCGGCCCCCGGTTTGTTCAGGGAACGTAAACTCCAGGATCCGAAAGAATAATCCGTTGGTCGTTTGCGTGGTCGTCGTTGTTGATCCGTCCAATCCGAGGCTTTTGTTCCAGGTTTCTTGGCGTGAAGTGGTTTTTACAAGGACAAATTTTCGATACATCGCTTAACCCCATTCAGGGGGTGGCCTCGGAAGATAGCTGCTTCAGATGGTTTAATAAACGTGCTGGAGTTAACAACAAGTCATTCCATCCTACTAAACCTGGGACGCCGCTTAGGTGTTGGTCAGCCATTCAGGCTACAGCTATCTGCCTTTTTCCAAACTGTCATATCGCTAAGACTTGGCCGTCAGCGGTTTAAAATACTGCCGTTACCAGGGGGCGCCCACGTGGAGGACTAAGGAAAAGGTCTTTTGCCCCCCCCCCAGTGTATATACTTAATATTTTTACCGAATCGCTTGTTATCGATGGGATGGGCTCCTCGACTATAAGATTCAAAACCCCCTTCAAAATGACAAAAGTTCTCAAAATTTTCAATCTGATTTATTAGCGCAAATTAGCACAAATTGTCTCGGAATAAAAAAAAAAACAAAAAGGCAATATTTTCCCAATATTTTGTTTACTGGGATTTTCTTAAAAAAATATTTGTTGGAATTTTCCTGGAATATTCATAAATCTTTAGGAGAAAGACAAAGCAATCAACCCACACGCTTATTTTTATGCATATAGGCACGACTGATTTCGCACCGTTTTCGTCTCTCACATTTGTTTTTTCTTGCGTGTCTGTATTTCAAATTACTTATCGAGCAAACTCCCACACCTGCTGCTGTCGATAGAGGTGGTGAACCGATATTGGCATCTCACATTAACGACTCATGAATGCCCGAACGCACAGATTTCGCTCAAACGAAAAAAATGACATCTGCCGTCCAATAAAAACGACAATTTATTCCATGTCTTATTTGATTATTCTGTCGTCAAGCGTTGAAACGATATGCCAAGATGATGTGGCTCTTTACATTAATCAATTCTAATTTAATTGATTTATTTGGAAGGATGCTTGAGAAAGCCAAGTTGACGTTTTTCGTGGGGAAAGTCAAGTAAACCGATAAATTCGATCGGTCTTATACGCAAGGAGATAGGCTACTGGTTGGAGATGAATTTTTAAAGTAAAATTGGGTTTGGTTGTCATTGGAGATTAGACGGGTGCCAATAATTTTCGAAAAGAAAAGTAAATGCCGGGAATGGTTGGAGACACAGCTAAAATATAAAAATATAAAATATAAAATCTAAAATAAAAAGGCAAAAACAAGTGGGAATTTCCGAATGAATGAAAGAATGAACGTGTACTGAATTGTGATTTTGAAATTAAGGATGGATTGATTTGTTGAGGGTTGAGTTATTTTAAGTTTTGTAAAAATAGACATAATTTGTGGACGATTAATTTTTTTTCTTTAAATGTTTTTCTCTTAAACGACGACACCATTCGTTTCATGTGGAAACGGAAAAGCCTCCTCCGGAGCATACGTGAATGACGCGTGGTGGCAATTTACGGGAGAAAAGAGAGTTGCGCAGCTCATGTAAACAAGGAAAGGTAGCACAAAGTCTGTTTCTGTCTAAGCGCCGGTGCACATGAGCTTCAAAAGTAATCGGAACGCCGCACCGTGTTATTTCCAATTGGATAGGAAGAAGAAGCTATCAGATACGCTCGGGTTATCTCGATAGGTATCGCGGCTGCCGCTATCTGTTCCTACCCCTATCTGCGTCATTTTCTATCATCAGCGGTTCACTAGTACGCAGTTAAGAATGCGTCAGTCCACATGTGCCGCTGCGTCCGCAGGGATGTTTTGATTTAGCCCGGCTACATACACTTGGGGGCGACCGGTAGCGCAGTGTGTCGAGGCATCAGTCTCATGTTTGACTATCGGCGTTTCGGGCTCGAATCCCGTCCACGACGACGTTCGCGGCCATGGATGTGCAGGAGGTGCATGCTGGCAACTGCATTCTCCGAAAATAATTTATGCCGTCGAAACGTCAACTGGGCCACATGGAACAGTTGACGCGCTATGCCCCACAAGAGGTTAGGGCAATTGAGACATTCACTCGAACACCAACATGGTCATAGTGGACAATTTTCATCAGATTTGTGTGAAGTTTTGAAATTTGAACCAATATTGCCCACCCCAGAATTGTGACCTTGTTTTCATGGGAATCACCCGTCCGATATAGTTGGCTCGATCAAACTACAATACAAGATAATTTTGGGTCGCTGATTCCGAATCTGAAGTCCTTCGAATAACACAAGACACTTCACACAAAGTTCAAGTTAATGTTTATCAGTGTGTGGCCGTCTAATGACGGTATATCCTATCACCTCATATGAATGGCAGTGAAAGATAGGATTGAAAGTGACGCGGCGCTGCGTCCCGATCACTTTTGACGCTCATGTGCACCAGCTTTTATATGAAGAATAGAAATGGACTGGCGTACTTCATCTGAATTCGGAAAAGGATCCTGTGCAGGCAGCAATTCTGCACAGTGGAATTGAGACAGAATGTCTGAATCGACTGCGCTTCCGATGCAAAATCATGTGAATCGGAAGCTCTGAAGGTTCAAGGCCCAGGAAACCTGTCGTTCGTGCCAATTCGGCCGACGGAACATTCCTGTTTCGCGAATATTCGGATAATTCTCTCTATTGCATTTAGAGAGAATTTTTAAAATTCCTTAATTGCGGCACTTCCGCTTTGGGTAGTCCATTTTCGCTTTAGGTGGTAAGAACCTAGAATCCACGCGGGGGGATTTGTAGGTCCTAAAGCGGAAATTTCTTGAGTTTTGTGAAAATTCTCTCTAATCAAATACAGAGAATTCTCCTAATTTTTGCGAAACAAGAATGTTCTTTATAATTAGCTGATATGTTTCTATCGGGAATCTAGTGAATGGGATATCAGAAATGTTTTGGTATTCATATGTGATAATTGAAGTAAACTCGTTGATGAATAAGAGTCGACAGTGTACTTTCTAATAAACTATGAACAGAATATTTATTCATGTGAATAGTTTAGCGGTTCGCAAAAGACTGAAGGTCAAAGGAAAATGAGTTGCTGGTGAGAGTAAAAATGAGAGAGTGTATTAGTGAATTCATTTGGTGGAGAGTTCTCCACAATAATTCCATTTAAAAATTGGGCTCCGCGCTCCCACCCCGACCCGTTGCGAAAATATGGTTAGAACTTACCGCGACGAGGGAGGAAGAACGAAAGGCCTTTATAAGAGAAAGAAAGTGAAAGATCTTATTTTAGCCATCATGTTTTATTTATCATTTTCCGAGCCTTTTCGCGGCTGCTTAATTCGATTATATACAATTTTTGTCTTTTTTTCTTTTTTAGAACTAGCAACAAAAATTTTTCTAAAATAAATTCATTAAATTGATTCTAGCGCCTGTTTCATTTTCAACTTACAATAGGCCAACAGTACCTGGATTGATTGGATTGGGATCATCGTACGATTCACTTTCTGGTTGATTGACTTTCGAGGTGTGTCTCTGCCACTGGCGAGTTGTACCGGTAATCCGATTCAAGTTGTCTGCCCACCTTGGGCGGCGTATGTTTAGTTATCCGCATTTATTGAAGCGGGCGCGATGTCCGCTGGCCCACCTACTGGTGAACGTGTGGTTGAATGTCTTCCTAATAGCGGAAGTGTTCCTACACACCTTGTCAGTCGCACTCTCCACTTCTGAAAATACCGCCTCCCTATGGCCGCTTCAAAAAGATATTAATTATTAGATACAATTTGCCTTAATTCAGTGGGGCATAGTGTGGCAGCTATTTCCATATGGTATAGTTGACGTTTCACTAGCATAAATTGGTTTCATACCATGCATATTTGCTAGCATGTACTTCCTGTGTCCTGCCAATTAAGACGGATACCTGCGACAAGTCGGTAAAGTTTGTGTCTTATTATTACGCCCCACACCACAGACGAGACGTATGATATTACGGAGCGTGTGAGCCCCACTTGTAGGATTTCGGTCCGTTTTCTCAGTGTTCGATTAAACTCTTTGTTAACTAACAGGGACACAAATTAATCGAAGCAATAAACAGCCCGATAAGCATTTTCGTTTTCTCATACGTCGATTAATTTACCAAGCCAAGAATTTGGAACTTATCTCAGACCACAATGAAGGCAAAATCAGCTGATTTTCTTGGCGGAATTCAACCGTCCACAAATCTATTTTGTATTAGTACGGTCTCTCAGTATATTCATTTGCAGCTGATTTTGTTGTAAATTCTCTTCTATCGAATGAATTTCCAGGAACTCTGTTCTTTATGGCCACTTTCATTGTTCCGGTATGAATTTGCAAAAGTGAACCGTTCTAGCTGTCAAAGTCTCAGCATCCGCTATCAAGTGTTGGGTTTTTGTTTAGGATAAATTTCCAACTGGGAACCAGGAGTTGGGTTTTGTTTTGGATAAGAGATAAATCGAAGGCTAGGGGACGGTCAGCGTTTATCCGAATAATAACGCTAAACAGATATTGAGAAAATGTGCTAAATGGTAGTTTATTCTTAAGATAAATTTTAATCGGACATTGAGCAACCAGCCCTTCGCGTTTTTCTCGAATCAAAGTTATGCGCGTCTGTACGTATGACTAGCCATTATCCAAATTAACAATTGTGTGTGTTACAGCCATTGCACGCAGAGTGAATGAAGCGAACTTTCATGTTTGTGGGATACATAACTACTACTACTACTTTGCCTTAACCCCTAGCGGGGCATAGCGCGTCAACTACTCCTGCGCGCCATCGTACTCTGTTCTGGGCAATGGGACGCAACTCCCCAAAAGACTTACCCAGTGCCTGACACTCCTTTGCCACAGATCGACGCCATGTGATTCGAGGACCCCCTCTTGGTCGGCCTTGGTTGGAAATGGGGTTCCACTTCATGGCATGCAAAGCAATGCAGTTATCACTCTTCCGCAATGTGTGACCTATCCACTGCCATTTTCGCCTGCGTATCAATTCGTCGATTGGCATCTGACCCGTACGCCGACTTAGCTCTTCATTTGATATTGTTTCGGGCCAGAAAATTCTTAAAATTCGACGAAGACATGAGTTGACGAAAACTTGCAGTTTTCTGGTAACTCCTACGGAAACTTTCCATGTACTGCTCCCATACAAAAGCACTGATAGTACCAGGGAGCGAAACAGGCCCAGCTTGGTCTTGATGCTGAGATAACTGCTCTGCCAGATTTTGGACAGCATGCCGTATGCGCGTTTAGCCTGGTTGATACGACGAGCGTTGCTTGACGTCCTGCCACACGATGGTACAAACTATCCAGCGTTCAACGTTGGAAGGTGGTCGTAGCATCGTTTAGAAGTGGCTTAAATCGAGCGTTACGATGACGATTCGGTAAAAACAATAGAGTGAGTGAAGCTAAAATTTCAAAATATGCAAGTATGTATCTACAAGTAGTAGGGGTTTTTATTTTAAATATAGCCCAGCGAAAAGTGGATGGATAGAACCAAGTGGAAAGTGTAGGGTAAGGACGATCCATGTACTAGCTGGTCTAGAATTTGCCATAGTGAATTATTTCATATCCTTTTTGAACGATACTAGCGAGTACCTGAATACCAAAAATAATACACCGGATATACTTCAGCTACCCAGCCTACTCGGTTTCAGTTACAAACGGAACAGTTAAAAGTACTCAATGTGTAACATGAGAATAACGTACTTGAATAACATGGGTTGTACGGAGAATTAAACAATTTTGTTTGTGTTTAATGTTGGTTTGAATGGCATACCGAAGAGAGTTGGATTTAATTTTCAACTCCCAACCAAATGAATACGCACATTTATGGACAAATGTGTACTTTACGATTATATTGTATAATGTATTGTGAATAAGCTCAATTAATTATTTTCCAATTACGTTCGCATTCTAATTGACATGAGTATACGAGTAGTCACCAGTTTGTAATACTACCACTTGATTTTGAGTTTTGTTTGGAATTGTCGTGACGTTATCTGCATTTTGTGTTAAAATGATCAGGCTGCACGCATATTGAATCGCGTTCACTTGTCGTGTAATAAATAAAAGGCAAAATTTCAATATCTGAGGCGCCAAGTTTCATCGGCGGCTCATTCACACTAAATTTCAAATATGAGTGGCCTGAAAATATAAAAAATTAAATGATGATGTTTCATAGTATAGTTGAAAATATTTATACTAGAGCTGTTTAATTAATGAAAATATTTATACTAGAGCTGTTTAATTAATGTAGTTTTATATTTCCGCGTTGCTTTATACCCATTATTTATTTTTATTTTGCTAGGTAATTTCGGTTTTAGTGAATACCCTTGAATTAATTACAAATTTACTGTCTATATTATTTTTTCATGCTAAAATCTGAATTTAATTTTCCATAATTTTGTAGTTTTAAGTCTACAGTGATGAATATGTATTCAAAGGACATTGTCCGTTGATATATTTAAATAAATAAATAAATAAATAAATAGTTGGGCCGGTAAGGGATTTTCGTTGGCATAAATTGGTTTTAGAGAATGCAGTTGCCAGCATACACCTCCTGATGCATTTAAATTAAAGAGCGTCAAATTCTACATCCAATGCGTTGCGCAAAGTTGAAATTCGGTTTAGTAGTATAGTCAAAGTCGATTGTCGCAAAACGTCACCTTTTGAGGTTTTGGAGGAAAATCACACTATATCGCTTTTCAAGCTCACATATGTATCTCTGAAACCGATGCTACAAATGGAAAAACTCACTAGAGAAAAGTTGAAGATATTTCCATTTCAAGTTTGACTGGCCCAATACTTTTCAAATCGGCCCGTTTTTAGTGTAGTTGTGAGCGAAAATGCAGAAATGTTTTTTAGCGATTTGAGCCTTAATAGCTAGTGATGGGCATAATGACTCTTTTCACTGTGCCAGCACATAAGCTCTGACTCTTTCCAATGAGTCGTTCAAAAAGAGTCGTTCAAAAAGAGTCATGCAAAGAGTCTGAAACTTGGGTAATAACATATTCAATAAAAGTCGTAGATGTGCGACCCCAACTTTTTTTTCTCTTTTTTGACCCCAGATGCGGAGTTGGCGACCCCTCACCTCCCCCCCCCAAATGCCCTTTAGTTCGAGCCGGCCCGATCGGACCACTATTTCCCATGAAAAGGGGGCTGCCAGCCTAGGATGGGCGACCCCATTTTTTTTTCTCTTTTTTGACCCCAGATTCGGACTTAGCGACCCCCCAATACCCTTTAGTTCGAGCCAGCCCGATCGGACCACTATTTCCCATGAAAAGGGGCTGCCAGCCTAGGATGGGCGACCCCAATTTTTTTTCACTTTTTCGACCCCAGATTCGGACTTAGCGACCCCCAATACCCTTTAGTTCGAGCCAGCCCGATCGGGCCACTATTTCCCATGAAAAGGGGCTGCCAACCTAGGATGGGCGACCCCAATTTTTTTTCTCTTGTTTGACCCCAGATTCGGACTTAGCGACCCCCCAATACCCTTTAGTTCGAGCCAGCCCGATCGGGCCACTATTTCCCATGAAAAGGGGCTGCCAACCTAGGATGGGCGACCCCAATTTTTTTTCTCTTGTTTGACCCCAGATTCGGACTTAGCGACCCCCCAATACCCTTTAGTTCGAGCCAGCCCGATCGGACCACTATTTCCCATGAAAAGGGGCTGCCAGCCTAGGATGGGCGACCCCAATTTTTTTTTAACTTTTTCAACCCCAGATTCGGACTAAGCGACCCTCCAATACCCTTTAGTTTGAGCCAGCCCGATCGGACCACTATTCCCCATGAAAATGGGGCAGCCAATTTGGGGCGGGCATACAAAATCAACTCGCACAAAAAGATTCGTTCAAAAAGAGCGATACAAAATCGAACCGCACAAAAAAATTCGTTCAAAAAGAGCAATACAAAATCGAACCGCACAATTGACTCTTTTTGAACGTGTCGCTCTTTTTGAACGTGTCGCTCTTTTTGAACGTGTCGCTTTTTTTTGGACGTGTCGCTTTTTTTGAACGTGTCGCTCTTTTTGAACGTGCCGCTCTTTTTGAACGAATCTTATTGTGCGGTACGATTTTGTATCGCTCTTTTTGAACGAATTTTACATAGAGAAGGGAGAAGGGGATAGGGAGGGAGAGGGCTGAGGAGCATCCAAATAGTGGGGATGGATGCTCCTCAGCCCGGATGGGGGATCTAAAGGGGGTCAAAATGGTGTCAAAAATGCGAAATTCCTTATATTTTAGAAGTTATGGCCACAAAACAGTTTATTTAAAACTAGGGTATAGTAGTGGTGTAATTGCTTGAAACAGAATGATTTATGGGATAAACTAAATAGTGGTCGTGTGAACGGTCCACAACCCAAGGCAAAAGCAGTTCACTTTCCAGTCCACGCTCGATACAAGCATGAGATCGAAAGCGTGCCACGATGTCATGTATTGGCCCCGTCAGAACGCTGCTTTACACTGTAGCTGTAGTGGAAGTGGGCGCTATGGGTTTTTGTTTTGGTTTCATCTAAAGTTGAGCTTGAGATGATGATACGTAAGACGAATACTTTTGTTTTAGAATGTTGGGATTGTTTTCTGTATTTGGAGAAACTTGGCTGTGCGGTGGGACGCGACGTAAGTAAATTATTTTTGATATGTTTGCATTTGCAGTCAGCAATCAGCATGGGTTGTTGCGTATATACATATTTAGAAGTATACACAATGCGTGCATTGCATACTGCATAGAGATGAATATGAATGGATTTAGATGGGATTGCTTTGGTAGTTAATGATGGTGGTTTTGCTTTTAGATAGATACTGGGATGGGATATGAGTGAATGAATGTATTGTAGTACATTATATGTATTGAGAAATGAGCGTGGATTGGTTATGCGTTGGATAATATTTATGCGATGGGCTAGTTTGGGAATTAATTTTACAGTGAGTCATTCATAAATTGAACGACTCGAAGGCTATGTCGTTGTGCCGAATCTTTCGCTCATCCTGTTGAGTCGTTCAAAAAGAGCGACTCGTTACTGTGTTACACATCACTATTAATAGCTCTATCTCGATAAATATAACAGCTAAAAGTTTTGGTTTAGCCTCAATTCGTAGATATTTTAATCCTCTTTATAAAAGTTAAGGATAAAGTAATAAAAAAATTCATCTATGTCACAGGTATTTTGCCAACCAACGGTGTTATTACTAACGTAAGCTACTACCGTATTTACCTTTCCTGAGTTGGTCCCCTAAATACCCATCAAAAGTAAAAAAAAACATCAACAGCCAGTTAGTATGCCTATTTGTATTTGATTTTAAGGGATTAATTTTCCTAAGAATTTTTCTACAACTTTTTCAACATTTAAATCAAATTTTTGTGTTTGCATGTCCGACCGTGATTCGAACTCGGGTCGTTGTTCTTCAAAACCCATCCCAGCATAAAAAGTGTGTAACCAAGTTGGGTACGTCCTTGGGTTACCTAAGTCCTGAACATCGTAGCTCCCAAATAAAATAGCTATCTACGTTGGGTACGTACCTAGGTTACCTAAATCATGAAAATTGTAGCCCCCGTGCCATGGTCATAGCTCAAATTTTATAGATTTCTATGAGCTGAGTAAAAATGGTGAGAACGCTAGGATGGCTAGTTAGCATAGCTATTTTGGGTAGTATGCGTTACCGGGGGGAACGGTTTTTTGCTGGATAGCTTTTCCCGTTATAAATTAATTGTGTTATCAAAATTTTGCTGTTACATAGCTGCAACTTTGATACTGGCTCATTGATGTTGCTGAAAATAAATAGGAGCCCAGTTGTGACGATCGCCCACTAATTAGAAAAGTTTCACTCAACTAGCTTCTGCATTATAGAGTTATTTTGCTTAGAAAATTGTGTTGTTATATAAATTAATTTAATATAAATATATGATAATATAATAAAAATCAAATTAAATAAATATGTAGCTTAAATACTATGATAGAAGTTCCTCTAATTGAATTAATTATAGTTAATTTACGTTAATAAAACAGCTATACGCTTACCACTTCCTTTCGACTGTTATCGTGGCGACAACATTTTGCGGATATATATATATGTACATATACATATATAAATGACACTAAAAAAATCGAATGATGCCCATCGATTCCTGGGGCTATGAAACGTATCCAACTGTGGGATCGAAACTCGTTATCGAGTGAGGATCGAACAACTGATTTTTTCTTCAAAGTCGATTAAAAAGCAAACGTCACTATTTCTACATACTGTAAGGGACGGTTTGGTGGGCATCCGAAGATGCCCGTGGGGACGGAGCCTTAGGTAGCATAACGACCGTGAAGGTCGGGCCGTGCCATCTGGCGAAGAAAAAGGCCGCTCAACGAGCTAAGCAGCGGCCTATGCTTGCTGTGGCTCAGTTCGGGAGATGTGGGCGGGGTTTTCGCCGCTCGTTGCCCCTGTCCTTTACATATTAACAAAAATTCATAGGCCTGGGGAAGACAACACAAACAGGGGAGGTAAAAATGAGGAATAAAAAAAAGACGATAAGGATGGAATGGTTGGCGGACGGATCAGACGCCCACGCGGTCGCACCCTCGGCCTCTGGTTTCGTACCACCAACAGATCACTAGTCATCAGGTGCTGCTTCGATCTGCGCCGGTGGAAGCAGCACTACCAGACCATAATATGGTTCGTTACAGGTGGTGCATTACAATACATGATAAGCCTTTTTGGCAAGCCGTGATGCCAGTGTGCTCCTAAGCATCGTATCACGTGACGTGAGACAGCACATAGCAGCATGTGAGCACACATGACGTGACAGCAGTTAGTTTTTATCTTTAATTAAATACTATTTTTAACATATAACTGTTAACACACATGCACCGGGCTAACAACATACATATTCATGCATAGAAAGATGTAGAAATATGATTGATGGAGTCCGAGCTCAATGAATAAACGCGATTGGATTTTACGGCGTTTCGAAAACATCTGTTGTTTGCTTAGTTAGTTAGTCGGGCAGCTTGACGGTAGAAATTGCAACACATAGAACAGTCAACATTTATCAACGCGTATGTTACTGATAAACGGACAAACAATTTGTTAGCAATTAAGTGAAAGCGTTATCAAATCAAAACATTGACAAAAAATATAAATTGAAACAATCTCGATATTGATAATTTGTTTGTTCGCTGACTAAACTAATTCATTATTGTTCAACAAGAATGTGGGGAAATAGAAAATTTTTCAGTTATATTATCTGCTATCGACCTCCTAGTCTAACTCTAAAGGCACTTACTGTTCTGAGCGGCACATTTTCAACGATCATCGATAAGGAGGAGCTTGTTGCACCGTGCGTATGAGAAAGAGTATCACGTGTCTTGAATAGTCGCTCAGCGATTATCGTTGAGCGGTTATTACAATAATTGCTACGAGGAACACGTACCTGAAAGTATTTCTAGCTCGAAGCAAATGAATATCGTCATTGTTGTGCATAGTGGTTGGTCTTGGTGCTCGGTGGCCGTAGTCGTTCGATCACCGCTCTACGATACTAATCTAGAGCTCGGAGTTGAAATCTCGACGCGATCGAAAGCTGCCTGTGGGTACTAATAGAACTCTCACAGTGCTCCGAGCTTGTCAGTATAAAGACGGTGCGGATAAGAGGTGTATGCTAGCAACTGCACATTCGAGAAAGTAGATATGATATTGAAACGTCAACAAGGTATAGAATTGCTAGATATGTTGACGCGCCCATGCCCCTGGAGGGGTCGAGGCAATTAACAACATATTGGTTGGTCTAAGATTCGATGTACATGCCAGCCGGGTTCGATAATACGTAGGTGTTATACCTACGTACGTTCGCTCATGCGGAAGTTATTGCCAACTTTTCGTAGGGGGATATTTCACAGTCGAAAGTTGCGCAGATGAACGATTACCATTGAACTTTCACCGATGGGCTACCGTCGGTGAGCTATCGGCACAATCACCGCTTCGATCAAAAGATACCCCTAAGCCTACTACTGCTTCTTGTACGATAGGCTTTAGTGACTGTCGAAATTCCCGTAATCGGGGTGGGTCAAATTGACCCAGATCAGGTTTGCTGACAATTGTCCGGTATGAAACAACGAAATGCCTCACACGCAATACGTAACTTTTGTTAAAATTGTGGTGTGCTGATTTCAATTTTAAGTTATGCGCAAAAAAACCGTATTTGATTTAATAGCGAGAACGAAATAAAGTAAAAAACTTCTAGTAATAAATCATGTTACACATTAAAATAGAGATAAGGCACTATCAACGGCGGTGTCGAACGAATGAGAGTTAAATAAAAATTCCAACATACCATACATTACTCATCTTGGGTTGTACTTTCCTTTGGAATGTCATTTCATTTTCAATGTTTATTTATGCATTCTTATTCAGTGATTTTATAAATCCGGACTAGGAAATGTTGTGTGGTCAAATCTGACCGGTTGGTATGTAAATACATAACAAATATAGCTCTAGACGTCTCGGGAACTATTGCCTAAAACGAAAATGTGGTTCGTAAAATTTCATACAATTTGGGGCAAAAGTTTTGAATGAAACATCGCCCCAATCTCTTGTATTACGACGGTTAATAGGGCAACATTTTGGTACTGCTTAAGGTGCAACTCCCCTCTGAAATTTCCCAAAATGGGTTCATACTAGTTTAAGCGGAAATTCATTCTGGGATATATGCTTGTACTGCCTACAGAGGAAATACGCTTTTTTCCCCGGGTGGATTTCCGTGGGTACTGTACTGTCTAAAGTGCAATTCCACGCTAACCCGATTCCCGCTTTAGGTAGTACGATGCAACGGAAATCGACTCGGGCAAATCATAACAAAAAAAATCGCTTTAGACAGCACTAACCGTCGGGAATCCACTCTGGAAAATACCAACGGGCATTTCCGGTATTAACCTCCGTTTTTTGTACGAAATGTAATACAAAAACTGTCAAAAATCCGGTTCGCACGAAAATTTTCGCTTTTCTTGGTACTCAGTTCTTCGAATTAAAATCCCATACACAGACAAAAGTCTCTACACCGTTGTGGTCAATTTCCATGCGAAAACTATTACTTTGCATTTTATTTCGTGCGGAAATCGGTCATTACAGGGGTGATCGCTTTCTTTTGAGTGAGAAGGGAAAATTCAAGTGCCGCGTAGAGAGTCGCGAATATGAGCTGTGTGCAAGTTTATACTGTCACTTTTTCCTGCGAGGGATAAGTGCAACATTTTCGCATGAGCCTTTATGGAGTACAAGCATATATTTCCGAGTAGAACTCTGTTATAGTTAGTACCAACACAGTTAAAAATCTCGGACTTTTTTTAAACCTGGTCTTGGACTACCAGCATTTTTAATAATTTTAAATCTACAATCTAAACTCCTTTAAAGTTTACTTCTATTTCAAACCAAATTTGTAATAAATTCTAATACAATTCAAACCTTTTTGTGTTCTTTTTGTTCTGGCATTAGTTTCTAATTCAAGTGTAATTAAAATGTAAACCCCACAAAGTATATTTTTTTAAGTCTGAGCATAACTACTCGCAGTCAGCTCAAAGTATTATGCTCCGTGGCCGAGTGGTCTAGGTCGCAACTCAAGAACACGGAGTTCACAGGTTCGATGCTGCGCCACGGCGAAAAAAAATTAAAGATTAGCTGGCTAACTTGCGATAGGCTTACCAAAGGATTTGAAAGTTTAGAAAACTGAAAAAAAAACGAGTTTAGAAAAAACATAGAGGTTAAAAAAACGCAGTAAAATTAATATATTTTCATAGATAGTTCATTATGAATGATTGCCCCAAATTTGAGACTCTGTGTTTATACATTAGGAACTATCGGTTAAAAACGAAAATGAACTGTTGCCTAAAACATTTTGTATGAGTCTCATGTTTTTGGGGCAAACCTTTAATTGGGGCCATAGTTAATTTTAGTTTTGGGGCGCTAATTCCGGGAACCAATAAATAGTAGTATTCAATAAAAACAGCAAAATAGGCTCCGACAGTCATTTTTGACGTTTCGCTAGCAAGAAAACGATATTCGTGTAAACATTCGGCGCATTTACCCTCAGTTAGTAAAAAAGGCGCTAACGCGTTTACGTATGGGAGAGCAGCTTAAGTCGAAATACTCACTAGCGCCAACGACTCCCGACGACTGCTGAAATTCTAACTGCGAACCGAGTCGAGCGGGTCAGAATCGGAGCAACTAAATGTGAATCCGCCCATTTGATGCTGTGTATCTCGACTTATATTTGAGCAATCGTCGGAAGTCGTTGTCGCGAATGTGAATTTCACCCTAAAGGTCGCCACACATGAACGAGCAAAACCACGACCAAACTTCCATCGAACCATCAAATATCATAGAACGGTGGAAATAGGGGGAATTTTTTTCCATACGTTCTATAAAATTGATGGTTCGATGGAAGTTCGGTCGTGGTTGTGCTCGTTCATGTGTGGCGACCTTAAGCAGAATCGTCATCTACTCTGGCTTTATAAATGAAAATATCGAATTCACTCCTTGCAGCTGTCCCTATCCAAAAAATTACCAATAAATTCCTGTTATTTGTCTGCACTTCCTCTTCATTTAACATATGTTGCACAAAAATATGTTTGCCTATTTGTTTACCATATAAATGACATAAATGTGATTCGACGGAATACTATATAAGCAAATAAACATACGAGTAACATTCGACGTGATTTACAACATTGCTCACATTGATGGCGACACATTTACACCCCAAAGAAAAAACTTATCGGCTTGTCATGAAAAAAAAA
This sequence comes from Chloromyia formosa, assembly GCA_964017055.1. Lineage (NCBI taxonomy): Eukaryota > Metazoa > Arthropoda > Insecta > Diptera > Stratiomyidae > Chloromyia > Chloromyia formosa. The sequence continues at coordinate 136,991,515 of OZ024813.1, forward strand.
CAGAACTAAACCCATGCTTCGCACTTTATCACTTTCGTCACCAAGAGTCACATCGAAAAACGACAAATATGTTAGCTTGTCTATAGATGGCGATGCTCTAATAGTTCTGGGAACACCCCCCGACACTTAATTCATCGAAATCGCACGACTCTGGCTGCCTGAAATCTCGACATCGTCATTAATCTGAATAAAAATTCCATTGAAGAGTATCTTGTGTGTACGATGATTATCTCACACATTGCCCCTACACGCTCGTATCATGGCCCATCAAAGCAAAAGTGGTAGATCTGGATCGGGTCATGTTGGGAAGTTTTGCTCCTAGGGGCAACAAAAACAAGGTTAGAGGTCATCTTCATAGCCGCCCTATCTCTTCACCTCGGGCTCTTTGATGATGTTACACTTGAAATATATGTGATACCACACATTATTCACATTTCTAACTTTAGCGACACAATTTTGTTAATTGTTGTGTTAGTGGTTTGTAGAATGCGAAATATAGGGTGTATCAAAGACAATGTTTTTATCACGAATCTCATGCAGTCATGAGTAGTTGACATTTCGTACATGCACATGTTGCCCGGTAAGTCAGGAAGGGCTATGGTTTATTGATGTAATTTTAACATTTCCTTGCAAACTTTAACCTTTTACACCGACGACTTCTTTTTCTCATATTGTGAAAGTTCTTGCCTTGGTACATATAATAACGTCAGCAAAACGTTGTTAGCTCCCTAACTATAGTCATCAATCGTCACCCATCGAAGAATTGCAACAACTACAAAAAGTAAATAATCAATGCCCAATATTTCATCTATACCCATAAATTATTATGATTTATTAGTAAAACTGCTATCTACTAACTATTACTATCTACCACATAAGTCCCTTATCTCCCGTATTATACCTACGTATAAGTATGTATATTCACCGACATAAATACTCGTACCTGATAGTTTTCAACATGGAAATGTCAATGTTATCACCCCAACTAATCTCGTTTCACCCTTAATCACTTAAAACTTTCGCAAGTTGCCAGCACTCTCCAAACGTGTTTGATTAAACGCCAATCCATTTGAGAGTAATTTAACCGTAAGCCCTTTCCTATTCCAAACTGTAGATTAGGCGTTAATTTCCACCGGTCGCCACATTGAATATGTCTTATCTCCAATAATTATTGTCCGATAAAGTAAAGTTGAATGTAGCCCGCATTCTGTCAAAGCGTTGGTTAAATCTATCTACGTTGAACATCTTTTGGTTGAGTGTGGACGATATCGTATAACTCGTATAGTACAAATCTTGCTTCATTCATCCGCACGTATACCTTATACTAAGGATAAGGATATTCAGATACAACTTTCTCAGTCATTAGTGTTGAAATCCAGGAAGATCCCGAACTTGCTAACAATACTCAGCAAACGAATAATCATGCATTTGCATCGTGTAATTAAGCATTTGACATGGTTTAATTACTGTCAAGGATTGTAATAGCTCTACTAACATGGGTTATGGAATTCACGTCATTAGTACATACATACTCGTATAAAGGATCCGGTAAAAGTGTGGAATTCTATCATTTGTAAGACTCTCATGGGATCGTTGAAAAACAAGGCGAAGGACATCCAATCTGTGAAATTGCGTAAATACCTCTTGAGGATTATTCCGTTCCGGATTAAAATGGGTTACGAGGAGAGAAAAATCTTTGACAGTTCAGTTTTTTTGTGTGTGAGTTACTCTTGTATTCAAACGTAACCTTATTAGACGTGTATTGTGAACACACACAAGATTTTGAAATCGATGAGTACGTCCTGGAATCGCAAGTTGCATGAAATAAACAACTACGGACTTTTTTTTTAATAGTTTGACGATTACAGTATTTAATGAGACTTGCTGCTGTTAATTTAAGTTTGTTTGGTTTTTAGGGCTTTGTAAAAAAAGAGGAGAGAAAAGAGTTTTTTCGTCTTCAGGTATAGGCATGCAGGATGTCATATCAAAAGACACAATGAGCACATTTCATTTCTGGTGTTCCAGTTTCCCCATCCGTTTTTTAAGGCTGCTTAACCTACAGATTTACGTGTCGGACTATGAGCCCACTCAGCTGTTATATGAGTACCCATTATGGGGTAAATAACTCGGTTGAGCGTGTTGCTGATCACATACCTCTGCACAAAAACCGTCACGATCTAGAAAATGAGATGATGCTAACTCATCTCGAGGCCGTGGTTCAAATTGGACTGTTGCGCCAGTTATTTATTTTTAACCTACAGATAGAACCAAGAAAAGATTAAGTAAGTATAATAGTCCAATAAATAGAGACCCAATAAGGGGGGTTAGCGTGCAAAAGGTGCGGTAGTTTTGAATTTTTGATATGTTGTATAAGTCGGTGGGGTAGTAAAAAATCCAAGTTTGCGTCACTCTCCCCCCTGTGCTCCCCCCGCTATCTTGAAAAAACTGGCACTTTTATCAGTTTTTCGCCTATAACTCCGTTCCAGTCCATTTTAGCGCAAAATATGGTACACCATTTTTGCAGAGCACAAAATTTACTACAAATTTCATCTGACAAGTTTTTTTCTACAACCAATAGCGACGGAGCTAATCTAATTTGAAAAACACTTTTTGTTAATTACCCCCTTGTTCCCACAAAGTGGAAAAATAATCATTTTTTGGTGTGTTTCATCAAATAACGGGCTAAATATTAGTCCCACAAGGAAAATTATTAGGATCGATTTTTCTTTAAACTAAATAAGCTTTAATTTGAGATAAATCAAATGCCCGTAGGTATTGCAGTTACGCAGAAAAGGGGTAAAACCCTATTATTTTTAAAATTAGATAGTTTTTCCCCTTTTCTACGTAACTGTCATACCTACGGGCATTTAACTTATCTCAAATTAAAGCTTATTTAGTTTAAAGAAAAATCGATCCTAATAATTTTCCTTGTAGGACTAATATTTAACCCGTTATTTGATGAAACACACCAAAAAATGATTATTTTTCCACTTTGTGGGAACTAAGGGGTAATTGACAAAAAGTGTTTTTCAAATTAGATTAGCTCCGTCGCTATTGGTTGTAGAAAAAACTTGTCAGATGAAATTTGTAGTAAATTTTGTGCTCTACAAAAATGTTGTACCATATTTTGCGCTAAAATGGACTGGAACGGAGTTATAGGCGAAAAAATGATAAAAGTGCCAGTTCTTTCAAGATAGCGGGGGGAGCACAGGGGGGAGAGTGACGCAAACTTGGATTTTTTACTACCCCACCGACCTTTACAACATATCAAAAATTCAGAGCTACCGCACCTTTTGCAAGGTAAAAACTCTCTATTCATTGGACTATAATATATTTATATGAGATGTGTCGACCTTCTGCGATTAAGAACATCGTTGGCAAGAAATCTATTAGCCCGGAGGTTAATGAACTGCACCTTTCAGTTTATGATGCCGCAATGTCACTGGCACGAACATTGTACATACAAACGCCTTATTTTTTTTAGAAATGTTTCCAAGGCGGCACCCCTGCAGGGGGGTTGCCTATATTTCAGGAGCAATATCAGTGGTTTCTCTGTTATTTTTTCGACCGATTTCGATTATTTTTGGTATGATTTGAATTTAAAACAGTTTTCGATACATTTGGTTACATTTCGACTTACCATTGCATATTTACCTACCTAACAGGCGCAGATAATCGCGTATCTCCACCCTTACCCTACGCACCAATGTTCTCGCCTTACAACGACTCTATCAAAACTTGTTCAGATGCCACATCTAGTCGCAGGGTCTAATTGGACCGTAGGCAACCAAACAGGGTTTTTTTTTACAATGGCTAATAGTGACTGGTTTATGTTGTTTACTTTGTCCTTTTTCGTCACTTGCCCAGCAAGATGTTATGAATGAAACTCAGTTTTCACGTTCAAATACTAACGTTTCGCCATTTATTGTATTTTGGCATCTTCAGAGTCTTGTGTCTTTGCTCTTCTTTATTGTTTATCAGTTATGTTAACTTCCTTAGTTATTGAAAATTTATTGTCATGTAATTTAAACTGAGTTTTGAAAACTAGATCCACGTACCTCCAAAGCGTCTTTTAGTTGGTGAGATACCAGATACCCTCAGTATCAACAATCTGCAATGATCCCCATCCAAGACTGCCCACAGTGATTTTGGTTGATCATTTTATTCATTAGGGTTTATTGTTTCGAATGCAAGTTTTGGTCATACCTATACATGCTTTATCGAGATATTGACTCTAAATCGCTTACATTTTTTAATGAATTTCTGTTTCAAGCTAAGGCTTTTAAAAATTCACTGAGTTCAAAAAATGACGACTAAGTTTTTCAAAAAAAAAAAAAAAAACATGCATTAAATCAGTTGTTTTAGAATTGCCTCTTTTAAATTCGGCTTAATTTTGTTGTCGGGGCATTTTGAAGCACGCACCTCCAAAGAGCGTTTGATAAGATAGTACATCACGAGGGAACAGCATTTTGTTTATTTCGATTTGATATTCATTTCTAGCTAATTTTTGGTCGTAGAATCCGGAAATGCTAACCGTTTTTCTCCTATACGTCCAGTTTTTGAGATACAGGGGGCTCAAATTTTGGCCCCCATACAAACCTTCCCTTCATTGAAATCAAAACAAACGAAACTCGTTACAATTTTTTTATTTATAAATTTTGATTTTACATCTTAACAATATTACCTAAGAACTAAAAAAAATTATGGCAAAAATTTTCGTTTGTAGCTTTTCCTGGAGTGTTCAATTTCAGGACAGTCCCGTTTTATGCTCCAACAATAGTCCGCCATCATATTCGCATCCCATCTGCCTTGATATCGAGTTTCCATGATTTTTAAATCTTGATGAAATCGCTCTCCCTGCTCATCACTCACAGCTCCAAGATTTTCCGGAAATTCATCTAGATGACTGTGTAAAAAGTGGACTTTGATGCTCATATTGCAGCCAAGCCTTTGAAAACTGTCCAATAGTTGCTCGACTACTATCGCATAATTCGATGCACGTATATTGCCTAGAAAGTTGTTCACTATATTCTTAAATGCCAGCCATGCTGTCTTTTCATTTTCTTCCATTGATTCAATAAAATTTGTATCTCTAAGAAGCTGTCGAATTTGTGGACCGTCAAATACACCAGCCTTTATTTTTTCGTATGATAGCGCAGGAAGTGCCGACAGAATATACTTAAAACAATTGCCTTCTGTTGGTAAGGCTTTCACAAATTGTTTCATCAGGCCTAGTTTTATATGCAACGGCGGGAAAATGATTTTTTGTCGATCCATAAGCGGTTCATGAACAATATTCGGATCACCAGCCTTCAGATCAGATCTCGGGGGCCAATTCCTTTGTGTCCAGTGTTTATTACGAGCTCTGCTATCCCACATACACAAAAAGCACGGATATTTTGTATATCCACGTTGCTGACCGAGAAGAAAGCAAACCATCTTGAGGTCTACACATATGATCCATTTATGCTGGTTATAATTAATTATGTCCATTACCGTTTTAATGTCGTTGTATTCCTCGCTTAAACAAACGGAGTGACCTATTGGAACAGAACCAAATACGTTTCCATTGTTAAGCAGAACACATTTCAGGCTTCTTTTGGAACTGTCGATAAACAATCGCCAATCTGCCGGTATGTAGGAATTAATTCCCAGCTCTTTCATCAATCCCGAGATATTGTGGCAATAGACAAATGCTTTTTCGGTTCGGAAGTACTGCAGAAAAGAGGCCTCCCTGGAACGATAGAAGGATACTTTGGCTTCTGGTTCCAGGAGATGTTTTTCCTGTAGCCTAGACGCTAACAGTTCTGAAGCTTTTTTAGAAAGCCCCAGATCGCGCACTAGATCGTTTAGGTTGGTTCCTAGCGCTGAGTTCGGAGAGTGATGATGTCGACGGACTTAAAAGCATATTTACGTCCACGTCCAAAGAAGGCGAAGGAGATACTTGATATACTGGCACTGGAACTTCAGGAGAATGAGCAACTGGTCTTTTCGCCGATTCTAAATTGGGATACTGTATCTTATTTTTGTTTTTGTGTGTGTACCCTGTTGTTTTAGTACAACAAAAGTAACAATCACTTGTGTGGTTTGAGGGCTCTCACCATATCATTGGCACACCAAATGGCAACTGGAGTCGTTCTGCTTTCGTGCAGGACCTCAAATGTGTGACACAGCACCTGCACACTTTATGAGGGACCCACCAAATATCCTGATTGCAAATTGGAGTTTTGAAGTAGGCAAGATATGCCTGGTGAACAAAGGGGCCTATTTTTGTCCTCTGACTTAGAAATGTATAACTGCCACATATATAGCAAAATGAGTCCGGAGCGTTGAGACACTTTCGACGAGGGATAGTAGAGGCTTCCATTACACAAGTTAAGAGCACAATAATAGAGTAATATACTGGAACAGAGGCTTTTAAACACATTTTTTTACATAAAAGAGCCTTAAAAATGGCCGAAGAATTTCACAACTTTTAACAAACAATCCAGGTAGCGAGAAATTACTTTTTTTATTGCTTTTAATTTTATTGTATACAGGTACTAGAAGGTCCTGCACAAGGATGGAGCCCCGTAGCTTTTAAAAAAAGTTGTTTTTTAAGGGGGCCTTTTGTAATTTTCCGTAAAATTAAAAAACAAACGATATCTCGAAAACCTGACGTATAGGGGAAAAACGGACTGCATTTTTGGAATCAGCGAGGCCGTTTTACTATAAATTAGGTGCAAAATTCAAAAAACAGAAAAAAGTGTCAAAATTGTTCTCCCGTGAATCGTAGCTTTACTTCTTGCAATTTATTAAGTCCATTGGTGTTCCCAGCCTCGCATGCACCATTTGGGCCATCTGGTTTGGCAAGACGAAAAGTTATTGAAATGAAAGGTGTATCCCTATGGGAATGTTGCAAAATATTTAGACAGGTGTATTAACAGGGAAATCAGTGTTAACAGTCGGGTTCAATATTAAGGCAATTAATATTGTGCTATTCGGGTAATTAGCAAAAATATAGTTGTTTTCAATATGTCGCACATCGTAAGGCAAGGAAGTGGGACAACGAAACACGTCGAAACGTTTTTTTTTTCCAAAATTATGAACTGGCTACTGAAATAACTAATGTTAACCAAAATCTTATAAAACTGCTGAGCACTATTTTGGAAGTATTTTAATATGCAGTAATCATTACATCGATGCAGAGAAATTCCACCATTAGCCAATATCCATGGTATTACTTAGCAGTTACTGTCCAGAAAAACCTTTTGCACGATAAGGAAATGATTGATAATAACATTCTATCAATAGGCTATATGTTGAAAGAGACTCAAGAGAGCAGAAACAAAGATTACAGATTCTTTAGAGCACAAAACAGCAGAAAATTATCCTAAACAAACATCCCAACGAACGAAGAAGTCCTCCATTTGATGCTAATATCCTCAGATCCTTTTATATCGCATCTACGGCATGAGCTAAAAGCGAAAAACGTTCCTCTTAGTGATGAGCCGAAATAATTACTTAAGTAATTCTACAAATATCTAAATATTTCGTTGAGGTAAATTCGGCGCTGAAGGTGTTTCGAGTATAGTAAAAAAATGCTCGGTGCGTTGTCCAGTTAAGCTACGGATGCATATTAAGTTGGGGTGCAGAATTAATCCAAGGGTCACGAAAATTCCAATTTCACTGATAAATAAATTTCTTATAAAGATGTACATATACTGCTTTGCCTTAACCCTTAGTCCGATCTGTTCGGTCCTAAGACTTCAAGAGTATGTCGGCGTTGCTTTTGCGAAAAATTAGACAACCACCAAGTGCAAAAGATGCATGCAAAAACATCGAAACAAACTTTGTTGCAATATATTTGACTCAAAGGAATTGAAATACCATCAACAGTAGTCAAGCGCATTCGCCCCATGGTCATGGCACCCACTTATATGATACCAATCTTGCCTAGATATCACTTTATGAGAACGCCCTTTTGCCTGAACAAAGGGCACAAATTGCCTTCAATAGTAGTGTAATACATTCACATCAACACTCCCAGCCTCATGAAACGGTATGTCTACACTATACCATATCACATACCAAATCACACTCATATCAAATTTTTTCTTGAATAATTCCGTGCTGTACTGTACCAAAAATACGCGAAGATTTTCTCACCGGTTTTTTATGTATCGGTCTTTTAATTAGTCGGGTTTTAACCCGTTTTTTTTTTTAACCAGGAGCCGGTCGGTTTTTGGTGAATCGGTTTTTTTTAATGAGTCGGTTTTTTTATGACCATCTCGGAATCTCGGGACCGGTACTAGCAGAAAACCGGTTTTAGGAACCGGCCTACCTCTAGTGGGGCATAGTGCGTCAACTACCCCTGCGCGCCATCGTACTCTGTTCTGGGCAATGGGGCGTAACTCCCCAAAAGACTTACCCAGTGCCTTACACTCTTTTCCCACTAATCGACGCCATGTGATTTTAGCACCCCCTCTTCTGCAATGTGTGACCCATCCACTGCTATTTTCGCCTGCGTATCAATTTGTCGATTGGCGTCCGATGCATGTATATGACTTTCGTGCTTTATTTTTTTTTAATTAATAATGTAAATATGTAAATAATATATATGCAAATAAAGTGTCTGATATAAAAATAAAATTGTTTCTGCATTTTCTTATATATTTATCTAACAGTTACATAAGAATAGTACGATTCAGAACGAAATATGCAAATAATATCTTTTGTGGGAAATCCCCCTTAAAAAATTGCCATAGCATGAAATCAGTTGATTCTATCGACCTGAAGATGGTTCCATTTGATTTAGGACAGCAAAATACATTAGGATTGACACCAGATGAAAGCAATTGATTCTAAATGAAGTTGGGAGGCTTTTCCATTGTTCGGGTCTTTTCCCCACTGTGCGTCGACCCTTGCAGGAAATACAACAACTACTATATTTCCCCAAGAGTGCTGAAGAGGACTGTTAGACGAGCGGCAAGCAGGCTAAAGAGCTCGGTCTTGTTTGCTTACGTTGTTCTTAATTCCTCTGTGTTCATTCACTTCCAGAACACATGTTGAGAATAAAGTGGAGTGGGTCATTGCGAGTCTAAGTCACAATGACTGAGGCTCGCTATCCTTTGCTACACAAAACATCTGACTAGTTGAGGTGCTGCCCCCATGGATTAAGGCAGCTCCTGATGAATGAAATCCATGGTGTGGACGAAACCAAGGTTAGGTTAGGTTGCATACTAGAAATCATCAAAATTGGCAGAAAAATAGCGGAGGAATCGCGGATTCATTAAAATTGCCCCTGAAATATTGGCCACCCCACGCAAATTTCTTAAAATGAAAGTGTTGATGTACAATATTCGTGCCAAATTTCACCCCGGGATCATAAAATGCAAGGTGGGAGCAATTTCTGTCCCTTAACCTCTGGACTATATCTTCTTTCGTATTGCGACCGCAGCGCGCGTTCTCCCACTAATTTTTTACACATAAATCAAATAGCAAAATATAGTACAAGTACTCGTACATATTGAAAATATCCGCAGCTCTGATTCATTTGTAGAAATGTAGACCACTTTTTTTTCTTGAATTTATAAAATTGTCCACATGCAAGCATTTACTGACACACATTTTGTATTAGTACGAATTTTACATTTCAATAAAATTTTTATAATTTTGCGTACACTAAAATGAAACAAACAAAACCTGACCTTGTATATAACAGATTGTATTATATATGTAGTATGTACGAGTATAGTACATTTCGATGGTTTCGTTTTGGCTTTATGGCATAGCGCATTGTATAAGAATTTCATAAAATTGTCTGAGAATTTTAGTACGGCTAAGTTTAAATGGTTGAATTTTTATTGATATTTATTGTTGCAGTGCAATTCAATGTGTAGTACATATGCGGTATCTGTAAAGCCTTATTGGCGTGAATACCTTACTTTTATTGTTTATTGGCGTAAGAGCGTGTTTACTCGTTTTCCAGATTATATGGTCCAAATAATATGCGAAGCGGACTAAATAATTATGTCGCATTGCACACATCCTAGCTGGTTCTTGCCTGCAATTGTCACCTGTGACTTTTAGTTTAATTGGTGTGATGTGCTTAACACCATAATGATAATTTCACAAAACAATGTTTTTTCATTCATATCAAGCGAATTAATTTTGTAATCCAAAAACAACGGTTGTTTTCAAATTTGGAGTGCTTTCCTCAAAAATTGTGCCGAGTTGGAAAACTATACGATTTTTTTTACTGTGTATGCTATTCTTTTAAAAATTTGTCTCTGTTTTCTCCTTTTAGTTAGAAATATCTACATACGAGTATATCTTAATACATATTAAAAATTTTGCTAATAAGGTACCTTTTCTATATTCTTTGCAGATTGTTCTGGCGTTTCAAATGTTGTAGGAAAATCTCCCCAAAGTGAGTATGCAGTATATACCTGTTATTGGTTGGATATGTACAGGGTGGACCATCTAGGGGTTTCTTTTTAAATCATAGGTTATTTTCACAGTGAAAGCTGTTTCCCGCTCGAAATCTTGACAGAAAGTCAGTATCATACCTCCGCAGAACGAAATGAGTCGCCTTACACTTGAACAACGTTGGGAAATATTGAAAACTTATTTCCAAAGTGAGTGCTGTGTAGCCCAAACAGTGCGTTTTTTGAAACGAAGTTTTGGCTGAAATGAAGCACCCACCGCGCCTGTTTACGCAAGTTTGTGCAAAAAGTTCGTGAGACTGGCATGCTAGTGGACAACACGCATGGTCCCCGTCGTCGTACGGTGCGCACAGACGAGAATGTGGCTGCTGTAGCCGAGAGTGTGAGACTCACTCCACGAACATCAACTCGCCATCGATCTCAACAGCTCAACATTACACGCACTAGCCCGAGGAGAATTCTGTACAAAGATCTCGGATTATTCGCTTACAAGGTCCAATTGACTCAGCAATTGAAGGCGCACGACCATTCACTTCATTATCGCTTCGCAGTTTGGGCCTTAGAGCAGCTTGAATTGGACAACGATTTTGGCGAAAAATCCATCCACGTTATTGGCGAGAAGCCTTGATTGCGGGTTGAAACGGCATTTCCACTTTAGGTGGTCCGTTTCCTCTTTGGGTGGTAAGAACGTAGCATGCACATATGGGGGATTTCTAGTTCCTGAAGCGGAAATTACTTGAGTGTGGTGAAAATTCTCTCTAAATGCGATAGAGAGAATTTTCCTTTAATCCGCGAAACAGGAATGTACCTACTACTACTCTCACAGCGTGTCAGTAAAAAGACAGCCCGGATAGGAGGTGCTTCCTAGCAACTGCATAATCCGGAAATATAGTATGCCATCAAAACGTCAACAAGGCATGGTAATGTAAAACATGTGGCCGCGACCATGCCCCTTGGCGGGGGGAGGGAGTTCAGGCAATCAACAGAAAGGTTTGTAGCGCATAGAAGGAAGCATCTCCGACCATATACAATATAGACTAGTCAACTTTTGATGTGACCAACCTGATATACATACTGTAACGGACGATTTGGTGGGCATCCGAAGATGCCCGTGGGGGCGGAGCCTGAGGGAGCATAATGACCGTGAAGGTCGAGCCGTGCCATCTAGCGAAGAGAAAGGCCCCTCAACGAGCTAAGCAGCGGCCTATGCTTGCTGTAGCTCAGTTCGGGAGATGTTGGCGGGGTTTTCACCGCTCGTTGCCCCTGTCCTTTACGTATTAATAAAAATTCATAGGCCTGGGGAAGACAACACAAACAGGGGAGGTAAAAATGGGGAATGAAAAAAAAAAATAGTCGATAAGGATGGAATGGTTGGCGGACGGATCTGACGCCCAAGCGGTCGAATCTGGGTCCGGGTGTAATGTGACCCTCGGCCCCTGGTTTCGTACCACCAACAGATTACTACTCATAAGGTGCTGCTTCGATCTACCGGTGGGAGCAGCACAACCAGACCAGAATATGGTTCATTACAGGGCAGCTTCTACTTCGAGGCCTGCCAAGAAGTAGAAGCTGAAGACAGAGTGCGCTGCAAAAACGAAAAAAAGAACTGGGCTCCTGAGCTAGCCGGGAACCATTGTAGAGTAGAAAAATAGCAAAGAGAAAAGAAAAAATACTACATTTCTCCATTGTTCAGATGATCAACAGAGTCCAGAGAATCACGAGGATAGCAGAGGCGCAACACTGCATTCCTTGCAATAATTCACTCATTATCACTGAAAACTTTTGAGCATCTCCACAATAGAAATAATTGCAATAATGTAATCAAAAATATTAATGAAGTGTAAAGACAATCCTGGCGACAGAAAGGTACCCAGGGCTCCTCCGCGCTTCGTCCGGTCACCGAAGATGCTCCAAATGCCGGCAATTCAAAGCATTTATGGAGGCCTTAGGTACGTGGCTAAACCACAAAAGACAAACACAACACCAGGAATGTCTTGTTGAACTGAAACTAAAAGGATAAACTACTTTATAGGAAGGATGGGGGTGCTACAGACGAAAGCACAGCTACTTGAGGGGAAAATACGTTAAGTAAAAATGGCTAAGTCGTAAGACTTAGAGCAAGTAGCCTTAATGTGCTTGTGGGGATGCATAGCGGTGGAAGGACCAAAAAGGAACCCAAATGAGGTCCTTTTTAGTCCTGTTCTTGACCAGAAATGGGCCCCACGTTGGGCGTCAAGAATGTGATGGACAGGTGTTGGCGGACACGGAAGTGTCCATGGGGACGGAGTGGAGGTTTGGCGCGATGACCGTGAAGATCCGGCCACGCCATCTGGCGATGACTCCTCAGCGGGATAGGCGGCGGCACGAGCTTGCTGTAGCTCAGTGACGGGAGATGTGGGCGGGGTTTTCGCCGCTCGTTGCCCCTGTCCTTTACGTACATATTAACAAAAATTCATAGGCCTGGGGAAGACAACACAAACAGGGGAGGTAAAAATGGGGAATGAAAAAAAATAGTCGATAAGGATGGAATGGTTGGCAGACGGATCAGACGCCCAAGCGGTCGAATCTGGGTCCGGGTGTAATGGGACCCTCGGCCCCTGGTTTCGTACCACCAACAGATCACTACTCATCAGGTGCTGCTTCGATCTGCCGGTGGGAGCAGCACAACCACACCAGAATATGGTTGATTATAGTACCTTTATTTGTTACTAAGGCCTTCCGCACATGACGCAACTCGTTTGAAACTTGAGCTAGAAACCAGTTTGCGATGCAAGCAGCTTCGAATGCAGTTGCAACCAGTTTGCGACCTCCGTCCGCACATGGCGCGATTGTTTTGCAACCCGATTTTCAAACAAGTTGCACACTATATTTGGAATCACACTGGCATTTTCACTTTTCATACTCTGCTCACCTGTCAAATTAACTGCGGCCACCAGCCACCACCTTTTAGTTAATAAGCACAAATATTTGAAACACAACACTTTTCAACCATCGCGAACACCACTTAACACATTTTGACAGACTGAACAGCTGACCAGATTTCTTGTGGTCTGTGGGCAACAACAAAATACAAATGCCACTTCCAATTGCAACTTCTTTGCGACTTGGGAATCTAGTCGCACGCAACGCGTTGTAAATTCGTTGCAAACCGGTTTGCAACTATTCGATTCGTGTGCGGATCCTCATCGCCATATACAGGCAATGTCAGAAATCAGTTGCATCGCAAACGGGTTTGCAACTCGAGTTGCAAGGCAGTTGCGTCGTTTGCGGATGGCCTAACAATTACATTGCTCGTATGGGCAGACCGACGCAGTCCCCAGACTTAAACTCCACAGGGCACGTGTGGGATAGAAGTTCAGGATGTTGGCTTTTATGAGTTACTATCAGCAACGTTAGTGATAGGATACAGAGGATTCAAGTGTTAAAAAGAGATTAAAAAAAAATTATTTCTGTATTATATACGTGTCAGGACACAAATGTGGCATACGTAGTAGATGAAAGTTTTATCCGCGAAACGGTTATTGGAAATGACAGCCTGAACGCTAAACCAAGCATGGAAAAACCCAGGAGAATTTTTCTGATGAAGTAGGGCTTCGGATACCCTGTACAGGCGACTGTGGGAGGGTCATCGCACATACCAATTTGCGTTGAGCTATAACTTTTTACAGTTGACATTTTTTATTGCTGTCATAGGCCCGTTTTCTCAATGTCAGATTAATTTGCCAGTTAGCTATCCGGGATCTTTAATTAATACTTAACGTATGCAATGCTGAAAATATGATAATGCAGTAGAAAATCAGCGAATGCAGTAGCAAAATCAGCTGATTTTCTTGGTGGAATTCTGCGCCTGTTTTATTCTGTTCTGTCTGTACCGTTTCTCAGCATTAATTTGCGGCTGAGTTGGTTTCAAATCCTCTTCCATCGAATGAAATTCCGCAACTCTGCTCCTTGTGACCAGTTTAGTTGTCTCATTTGAATGTGCAAACGTAAACAGTTCCAGCTGTCAAAATCTCAGCAACCCGTATCAGCTGCTTGGAGTTATGATCCGATAAATTTCTATCTAGAAGGTGGGTGCCGTCTAGTGTTTATCTATAGGACTAACTTTGACCGGACATTGTGAAAACGATGCATAGCGTTCCTGCGGCAGCCAGTTCTTCGTACTGGAACAACCCGTTTTTCAACGGCCAAGAGCTGCCAAAACCCCTCGATGCAAGAAGAACTGCAGTATTCGAAGCATCGCTACCACAACAAGAACAAAACGATGCATAGTAAAAGTTACTCCATATTTAGTGGATTATTCAGTTACATTGGTCTCGTTAGTGGTGTAAATTTGGTCCGATTATGCCCATTGTCGCCTCCCCGGCGACCGACACACTCCCCGACACCGTGAGCCAACAATAACAAACAGTTTCCACGTCCAATCACAAACAATCAGTTTATTATTCCTAGAATAACATGCGAGTTTATAATTTAAAATACAAGATTCGAAAAATGGGGAATAATAACAGCTCTTACAGTTTTCCGGCTTCTTCAACAGCGTGAGGGTGGTCGTTTGCTCTCCTCATTCCACTGACGTTTTACAAAGATACAATCAATAAAGTAGATGGCGTGAGTATCCGCCGAGAGAATTCAAAATACATAATGTCGCTGTTGGTAGTTCGAAGGTAGGGCGCGAAATCCGATTCAAACTTCAACGGCTGGATCGATGTCTCGCTCGCCGACATCCCGGACCCCGTGAGACTCCGTCTCACTTACCACGTCTAACTTCGCGAGTTTTGACATCGGCCTTTTCACGCTGCCTGAACTGGTTGCTACCCGTGCGAGTCGACAAACGCCATCAGTTCCTTCAATTAACTCTGTCACCCGTCCTCGCATCCATTCGCCACGAGACTGGTTCCCGTCGCAGATCAACACAAGATCTCCTTCACGTATTGGTGTTGCGTCCGCATACTCCTTCGTTCGTCTTGTTAGTACCGGGAGGTACTCTCTCACCCACCTTCGCCAAAACATTCGGGTTAGCTGCTGGCACACAACCCACTGTCGACGGTTGCAAAGTTTTTCGTTTCTAGTGGCACTTGCGTTGTAGTCGAGTTCGCACGTCCCAAAATGAAATGATTGGGAGTCAATGGTTCAAGTTCGTCGGGACTGACTGGAATGTGTGTAAGCGGACGCGAATTCAAGATGTTGGCCGCCTCGATGACTAAACTCCTCAATGTCTCGACTTGTGGTGCGACCTCTCTCAGTGTCTCCGCTAAAACTCGCTTGGTGCTCTGCACGAGTCTTTCCCAAATGCCTCCCGCCTCTGGATTTGCGGGATAATTGAACAGCCACTCTATCCCTTCGGTGCCCAATTCTCGTTTCAATGCTGCCATGTCGAAAAAGTCAGCTGTTCTTCTAAGTACTCCATCCGCCCCGATGAAATTTGTTCCGCAGTCCGATCTTATTCGAGCCGGAGTGCCTCGAATGTTGGCGAAATTCCGAACTGCCATCAAACACGCGTCAGTCGAAAGGTCGGAGGCCACCTCCAAGTGGACAGCCCTTGTCGTCAGACAAGTAAAAAGGGCTATCCAACGCTTCTCTCGTCGTCGTGCCACCGTAACCTGCACTGGACCAAAATAGTCAAGACCAGTAGACTTGAAGGGGAATTCGTATGGAGTAAGTCTGTCGACTGGTAGTTGCCCCATGATCTGTCGTTGTGGTTGAGTCAGTCGATTTTTACAATGTTGACAGCTGCTTTTGACTTTGCGTGCCAACACACGCAGATGAGGAATCCAAAACATTCGCCTGACGGCACAGATCGTTGCGTCTTCAAGCTGATGCCCCAGTCGCTCATGATGAAACCGGACTATTAACTCAGAAAGTTGATGATGACGACCCAACAATATAGGTCTTTTCGCATCGAATGGTAAGAACTTCGCTTCAGCCAAGTCCGTTCTCCCATAAAGACGTAACAGCTTGTCGTCATCCATATAAGATCGAAGTTTGCGCACAGTACTGGTACGCTCAAGTTTAGCACCACTTTGAAGTGTGTCGTATTCGTTCGGATAGCTCTCCATTTGAGCTATACGGCACAGCAATTTGGTGCCTGCGTGAAGTTCGGCAACTGACAAAACACCTATTTGTCGGTCGTTCTTCCGTGTACGAATATTGTTGATGAAACGCAGCACCAACGCAGCAGTTCGTCGCAGTCGTTTGAACGATGAGAATCGCCCGAAGTCTATAATGCTCTCTTGATGTATCGCTCCCACAAATCGCAAGCATTCATCCTCGGTCTGTTTGTTGATCAACTCGGTTTGATCGTTATTGGGAATGGTAGGCCATTCCGATTCTTCGCTGAATAGAAATCCCGGACCCCGTATCCAACGGCTGTCAGGATCGAATTGTGGCTGGTCACAGCCACGTGTGGCATCATCTGCAACATTCTGGTGCGTAGGTACCCAGCGCCAAGCTGTTGCGCCTGTACCCTCAAGGATCTCCGCAACCCGGTGTGCAACAAAAGTTTTGAATCGACGATCGGTCGACATGATTTAATGTAAGACAGTTTGTGAGTCCGTCCACATTACGAGGCGGACGTTTCGAATGTCGTGGCACCCAATGATGTGCTGGTATAATCGTGTAGCAAGGACGGCCGCCTGCAATTCGAGTCTCGGAACTGTTAATGGTTTTGTGGGCGCGCACCGAGACTTTCCCATAATGAATGAGAGAGTATATTGACCGGCGTGTTCCACACGCCAGTATGCTACCGCTGCAAACGCTGATTCGCTGGCGTCGGCGAAGATGTGTAATTGCACTTCCCCACCAGAAAACACAATTGGGGAGTAACACCGTGGAATGTTGAAGTGTCGTATGCGGTCAACTTCTCTAAACCAGGCAAGCCATCTCGCTGCAATTTTGTCTGGGATGTACTCGTCCCACGTCACCCCTGATCGCCAAAGATCCTGGATGATGAGTTTCGACTGGATCGTGAAGTCGGCCAAAAATCCGAATGGGTCAAAAATCGACATGGTCGCACTCAGAATCTCGCGCTTCGTTGGAAGTCTCTCGCCGGAAACAACGTCATCGGGAACTTTGTCGAAACGCAGTACGAACACAAACTGGTCGTTTTGTGTATCCCATCGTAGACCAAGAATTTTCTGTCCGCTACTTCCGCTGAGTTGCATGTCAACTATCTCACTGGTATTGGTTCCGCTAAGCTCCTTGATGACCGCAGGACAGTTCGAAACAAAGCCCCTCAAATGAAAGCCGCCGCGCCTGTGAACCTCCACTACATCGCGTGTTACACGGATTGCCTGTTCCGTTGTCGAAAAACTGGCCACATAATCATCCACGTAATGATCTTCGTGTATCGCCCTTGCGGCCTCTGGAAACTCGAGCTCGTGCTCTACAGCGTTGACATTTTTAACATACTGTGCAGATACGGGAGAGCAACAGGCTCCAAACGTCATTACACTCATTTCATATTCGTCTGGTGGTCCTATCTGGTTGCAGTTCTTCCACAAGAATCGCTGTGATCTCCGGTCATCGGGTTGTATTTTCACCTGGTGAAACATCTCTGCAATATCGGCACTCACACCGACGCATCCCATGCGGAAGCGATGTAAAATGTTCACAAGGGGTTGATTTAGGTCGGGCCCCTTCAGCAGAGAAGAGTTCAACGATATACCTCTCACGCCTGCCGCTGCGTCGAACACAAGTCGTAATTTCTCCGGCTTACTAGCGGAACGTACACCAAAATGGGGAAGGTACCAAGTCTTGTCGTCACGTTGACTAGCTTCCTCCGGATTCAACTTTCTCGCATATCCCTTTCGAACGTAACTATGAATTTGTTCCTCGTACAGTCGGCTACATTCAGATTCTCGACGCAATCTTCGCAATAAAGACTCGAGACGTTGCTCTGCCATGTTGCGACTGTATGGTAGTACCGGTTTATCTGTTCGCCACAGAAGCCCGGTCTGGAAACGTTCTCCTACTCGTTGTGTCGTAGCTACCATTATACTACGAGCTCTCGCATCATCGTTGGATTCAAGTTCAATGCCCGAAGACTTCACTCCGAAGCTCTCCGTCGTGTAGTATTCCTTGATCAATCGATCCAAGTCGGACAATTCGGTGGTATGCTGACAGTGATAGCAAGCCGCAACTTTGTTGTGTGCGCTCTGGGATCCATATACCACCCAACCCAATGGTGTTTTCACAGCGACGAGTCCTCCGTCGTCACTGATCCTTGTCATGATGCCAACGCCCAGTTGGCAGTGGTCAAGACCGATCAGAAGCTTTGGTTTAGCGTTCTGATAATCCAGTACTGGTAAACCTCTCAAAAACACATGGCTCGGGTCTATTGCCGTGACTGATAACGATTGTATCGGCAGGTTCAAATTACGTACAGTTCTTGCGTGTCGAATTAGGAATCGTCGTTCCGGTTGTTCGTGTCCGCTAATATCAAATTCCACCTCCTGGGAATTTTCTACCGCGCCGTTGTTTCCGATAAATTGCAAATTCAAGGGTGACACCGGACCCTGCAGACCGAGTTTTTCAGCCAGTTCGGCATCAATGGCAGTGAAAGACGACCCTTCGTCTATAAGGGCGTATGTATCAACACGACCCTTCCGTCCATGCAATGTTACGGGCACAATACGAAAAATAATGGAATTACCTGGGGTTTCGCGGCAATTATAAATCTCGCCACCTCTTTGACTGATGGTCGTCGTCTCGTTGGGCTGTGAAGTCACTTGCACAGCACTCGACGTACCTGGATTCGTGGTCCTTCGCACTGATGATATGTCGTGTAGACTGTCATGGTGCCAGTATGTGCAGTTGTCAAACTGACATTGCCGCTTTGACCTGCAATCTCTAAATGAATGACTGTTCCGCAAACAGCCGAAACACAATCGTAACCGCCTGGCTGTTTTCCATCGTTCCGCCACCGACTGTTGTGTGTAACGCGGACAAGAAGTTACACGATGAAGTCCGTCACAGAGCCCACAGGCGCCGCTCTTTGGTGTTGCCTTCATCGTCTCTTGAACACTTTGTTGTACGCTGTGCAAAACATGTCGTTCTTGCTTCACCGCCTTCGGTGATTTCGTTGATGGTGTAGATGTTCTCTGTGTAGACGTCGCACTGTCGGGTTGTTTAAGGTCAAGCGAAGCCAGACATCTTGCTCGCTCTGTCATCCACGTAGCAAAGTGAACTGCGGTTGCGCGCGGCTGAATCTTCGACGCGTACTCAGCCCACATCTCCTTCTTCGATGGCGATAGTTTTGACACTAATTCGGTCAACAAAGTAGTGTCACCAAGAACATGACAACTCTCCTCCGTGTTCAGTAACGACACTATGTTGCGCACCCGAGTAGCCATGGAAATAAACTGGTTTGTTGCGTGCTCCTGTAGCACTGGCATCGCTCTAATTTGCGTAAGCTGGTCCGAAATTAACAATTGTGGACGGCCGTACGCAAAATGTAATGTTTCCATCACTTCAGTGACATTTGCCGGATCGATCAATAAACATCGCACGGTCTCACGAGCGGCACCCTCTAGACTAGACTGTAGTCTGATGAGGTTCTGCAACGGGGTGTAACCGAACGCTTCGGTCGACTGTTGGTAGGCTGCAGCAAACAGCGGCCACTGATCAGGCCGCCCGTCGAATTTAGGTAACGCATACAACTTTTGCGCGAGCACCGGTTGTGTGGGTGGAGATTGTACAAGCACTGAATTTGATAGTGCTTCCCACTGATGAGACGTGGACGCCTTTCCGTAAGCGGCCACTTGTGGGTTCCCGATCTCCGACTTTGTTGATGTTGTGGCGGCAGCATGCTCTGCTTGCACGGCTGCTGATGGTCCCATCGATGTGTTTGGTGTTGCGAATGCACGGCGCTCCAGTTCTCGACGTGCCTCTCGTTCCGCCTCCATGTCCAATTGTAGACCGCGAAGACCGCCAAGAAGTGATGACAGCTGGTCTTTGATCGTGGCCAACGGATCCACTATGTCTCGATCTTGTGCAATCGTCGCAGTATGCACCTCGTCCTCTGGCGGCATGGCTGGCACGATTACGTTCGTTGGCTGATAAGACGTGTCACTCGACTTCGATGGCGTGTTTATCTCGATGAGTCGACGACTTCGCCGCAATGGGGTAGATCGTGGTGGTTTGCAAGGCGTACGCACAAGCCGTTGCATACAAAATGTTGAGGTTATGTTCCTCCACGCGTTCGGAGGAAATCACGAAATTGAATAATAAAGATGTCGCCTCCCCGGCGACCGACACACTCCCCGACACCGTGAGCCAACAATAACAAACAGTTTCCACGTCCAATCACAAACAATCAGTTTATTATTCCTAGAATAACATGCGAGTTTATAATTTAAAATACAAGATTCGAAAAATGGGGAATAATAACAGCTCTTACAGTTTTCCGGCTTCTTCAACAGCGTGAGGGTGGTCGTTTGCTCTCCTCATTCCACTGACGTTTTACAAAGATACAATCAATAAAGTAGATGGCGTGAGTATCCGCCGAGAGAATTCAAAATACATAATGTCGCTGTTGGTAGTTCGAAGGTAGGGCGCGAAATCCGATTCAAACTTCAACGGCTGGATCGATGTCTCGCTCGCCGACACCCATTGTCCTTTATAATAATTAAACCGTTCGTCTTATGTCTACCAAATACATTTTGTATTTTAGAGTGACGTATTAGGCGCGTTTTTTTCAAGATCCATATAGAGCAGAGCAGGTTAAGACCACATAATTACACTAACAAATTGATCTGAGTTGCTCTCGATAGAACGTTTGTGCAGGATTTCTACTCTGTTAAATAGTTTTTGTGTAATTATATGGAATAGTAAACATACAAAATAATTTTGCTGCCTGAAGGAAATTTGTCCGATTGTATATGTACTAAGGATTTAAGTTTTCTCTTGAAATTTGAGTTGACATTTGAATTCTAACTAAATCAAGACACACTCCCTTAGCAAAGGCAAAAACTTACTCCGTTAAATTGCTGTGGATCGTTTTTTTTCGTCGCTTAACCTGCTCTGCTCTGTACGAAAAAACGCGCATATTGAGCGCAGTTAACTTTTTGTTTGAGCGTTCTAGATAGCGTAGTTTTCTAACTATCTTTTTTTAGTTATGTCAGGTAGACAAAAAAAGTGTAAATGCATGTAGCAGCTGACGGGTTAAGGATTCGAAAATTATGTAGCAGTGCGTTTAAACGCCAATTTCCGAACACCCTGTATATCCACTTAGGGAGGCATAAAAAGCACTAGGTAAAAATCTTGTCATCATGAAAGGCTATTAAATGTAAGTCAAAATGTCTATGGGCCGTTTTCTCAATGCATGGTTAAACTGCCAGTTAGTTATCTGGCACATTAAAGTAAACCTTAGTGTATGCAGCGCTTAAAATATTATAATGCAATAGAAAATCAGCCGATTTTCTTGGCGGAATTCTGCCATTAATTTTCTGATTTAGTTTTAAATCCTCTTCCGCCGAATGAATTTCCGGAACTCTGTTCTTTATGACCAGCTTAATTGTTTCATTTAAATGTGCAAACGTAAACAGTTCTAGCTGTCAGAATCTCAGCAGCCTTAATCAGCTGTTTGGAATTATCGTCTGGAGGATGGGTGGCGTTTAGCATTTATTTATAGGATAAACTTTAAACGGACATTGAGAAAATGGCCCTAAGTCTATTTTTGTTTTTGTTTTTCGCACTAAGCTCTTACAATTCCATGTAAATTTGCCGTTGTTCTTGCCATTCCGTAATTCAATTTTTGTCTTATGAAAAATTGAAATGAAATGAGGCAGCGAACGAAGTTAAATTAACGTGGATTTTGCTGTATCACGTCGACGTGTAAGGAATTTGCATCTTAATGCGTTGGTGGGGCTTCGTTGCTGTCGCCGCTGAATTTTAAAGGCTGACTTTTGGATTCTGTAGAAGAACTGTGAGGATGAAATAAGAAATTATTATGGTGCTTTTCTTATCAACAGTATTCAGGGGAATGTTTTCTGATTACTAAAGCTGTCTGCAGTTGTCTTATGTCTTCGAGATATGTGCTGGGATTATCTCAACGTCGCATTTGACCGCGTGTCAAACCTGAATTTTGATGCCTTTTGATATCTGCTGCTTATAATTTGCGTGCATGTACACGTACTTTGAAGTTATTATGCCCATTGCCAATGTACCGTTAAAGCATTGATGGATAAAAGGTGGAAGGGATATATTTCATTTTTGAATTTTTTACAGTCCTACAGATTTGAGTGAAACCTCTTTTGGGTTGTAATCAATGTACATACGTATAAGAAGTTTTTAAATATGTATGTACATAGTTATATCAGGCTAAGTTATCCTATCAGTTGAGATATCATTTAGCTATCATTGCAGCCTTCGGTGGGACCATTAGTAGAGCCATCAGTAGGGCTATCAATCGATAATCGACTATCATTTTTCCATAAGTTTTGAACAGGATTTCATAGAGAACGGATAGCTCAACTGATTGCCTGACTGATAGTTCAACTGATAGCTCGATTGATAGCTCAAATGATGATATTGGAGAACTGAAACTGATATGGTTGTCTAAAAATCCCTATATCTTGTGAAATATGCTCGTTTTGATGAAGTAGGTGGTAAAATATTAGAATTAGCTAGCTCCCTCCCACTGTATCTTTCATGCCCTTACTTTTTTTTCAAACGTTAAACTCAAAAGATTTTAATTACACCTTTTTTAAAGCTGCTGGCATCTTTACGACCACTATATTTACAATATAAACACGAAACATGTATAAAACCGCTTTGAAGAATCGGGGCGCTTAAAATTTCCACACGGAGACACCTTCCCATCCCACGCATTCGAAGACATCCTTAAATTTAGCCCGGGCTATTCTGTCCTCAAAATAGACTGGCTTCCAGTTTGAATTGTATTTTTCGAAATCAGGTCGAAAGTCTTTGGTCATATTGGTTGTGTTTTTCATAGTTTTTTTTCATACAGATGTCTGGGTGGTACACGTTACCATGCCTGAACAGAACCGCATGGCATTGCTGAATAACACTAGGTGGAAAACCCAATTATAGCTGATATGTAGCGCTCAGACAGCTTAGCACATATCAAATGCAGAGTACTTTACGGCACAGTAAACACTAATATAAAAGTACACTCAGCACTCGACGTGTTGCTCTTAAAATAACTCGGTAACGAATGTGTCACGTACTATTTGTACGATGCGATGCGAAATGTTTGAAGCGTCTTTTATTGAACAATAAGTTGAGGAAAAGCGTTTCAGGATTTCATTCTCCCGGAACGCCGGAAGGAAACAAACGTAGATAGGAAGAAATGAGTCATGGACAAAATAAGAAGGGAAACTGATCCTGCGAAAGAGCTTTGTATGGCACACGTATTTCGAACAAATCGACTAATTTAATTTGTTCACTTTTAGGGATAATTAATTTTCTTTGTGTTGTCTGCACGTTTCGTATACGTTCTTTATACTCTTTTTGGGGATTACTTTGTAAGAAGAAATCCTAGCGGAAGAATAATTTGTAGAAGAAGTCCTAGAGGTGTTTCGAATTCCTTGCGAAGAGTATTGATAATATCGTACTGTACAGGTGACGTGCACTTGTGGGAATAGTAAAAACCGAAGATGGTACTCGTACTCATCTTAATTTGCTCGTAAATTCGAAGAAAAACATACATGTACATACCTATATACGTATGTACGAGGGTCAGTCAGAAAGTAAGTTTAAGGGTCCGATTAGGGGGGGGGGGGGGAAGGAGTAGTCAAAACAAAAAAACGAGGTCATTTTCGGAAAATTCAGAAATTTTTCTACAAAGTCGCCATCTCAATACATTTTTTGTATCTACAAACTCTTAATTTCGTAATTCCGACGTCGAAATGTTTTGCGTCCAAATTTTTAAAGTACGCTGTGACTGCTTCGGTGATATCATCTGTCGTGTCGAATCGTATGCCGCCAAACGCTGTTTTCATCGCCGGGAAAAGGTGGAAATCACTTGGGGCCAAGTCAGGGGAATAAGGAGGATGCTCAAAAACGTCCCATTTAAATGAGGCCAATTTTTCATGGGTTAAACGGGCAAAATGCGGACGAGCATTATCGTGAATGAAAAACACTTTGCGACTCAACAAACCTGGCCGTTTGTTTTTGATTGCTTTTCGTAAACGATCTAAAACACCACAGTAGTACTCTGCGTTGATAGTCTTGCCTTTGTCGAGATAATCAATCAAAAGATCAATCAATCGTTGGTCTGCCTTGGCGCGCTTCGTCATGGAGTTCTTTTCTTCCGTTTAGGTACGCTCTTTGCCAACGCGTAACCATTTGAAGGCTCATACACTGCTCACCGTATACAGACGATAATTCTCGATAAATTTCACTAGCGGATAATTTTTTTACGGTCAAAAAACGTATCACCCTACGCGGTTCACATTTGGACGCTACTTCTATCGGCGTCTCCATTTTAAATCGTTGTAAGAAAACACAAAAATAGACTTATCGGGCTCAGCGATGCGTCAAATTGGTTAGGATAGATGAGAGAATAATTTCCTGAAATTTCGTTAGTTTATCGCGCTGTCACCCTTAAACTTACTTTCTGACTGACCCTCGTATAAGGCCATAGCCATACGTAAATAGGTATGTTCTTGTTTTTTGTGGTTTTTCTACTTGTACGTGGGTCGTACAGATAGTAAGTTTCAATATTTTATTAAAAAAAAACTACGAGTAGTATTGAAAAAATCTTTTATTTTTGGATTTCTCAATTCAAAAACTATCATATGTTTCTACATAATCATAATTGCACAATCGTAGTCATGGGAATAACTTTTTTTTAGACCGGCCTCATAGTCTACCGCTGCCATCTCCTTCAGAAATCGGTCTATTTCCGCTTTGAGTTCGTCGTTAGTGTGGAAGTGCTGTCCGCCCAGGTGATTCTTCAACTTCAGGAACAGGTGGCAATCGCCTGGGGCAAGGTTTGGGCAGTATACTGGATAAGGAAAAACGCCCCAATTGAATTGGCCAAATAGCTCAGTCAGGGATCAGCAACCTGGGAACCCAACGTACGCACTCTTTAGTCACCCGCAACTTTTCACTAAGGATGTTAGCGACCGGCATTCGACTAATTTCAATGTGAGGAGGTAGTGTATTCAAAATATTGTCAAGGGTGAAAACTCCAAAACACACTTTGCTGCTTCCCCCTCAGTTGCACTTGAAGGACGCCTGAAGGCGGTTCATCAACGAAGTTTTGACGCACCATTTGCATACTTATCGCACCTGTGCCGTATTCAGAAACAATCTACCGGTGAATTTCAGTCGCGTTTTTCCTTTTGGCATATAGAAAACGGATCACCGAACACAGTTCGACGTTGCCGTAAGAGGTAACGGGGATCTCCATGGTTGCAGAACTACCGACGCCCAAATACTATAGACGCGTTCTTTTGCGTATCTAACGAGTTTAGGATAGGGTAACGAACACGCATTATACAAATAACAAAGCGCGTGTAGTTTGTGTAATGCGTATTTGTTACTCTACACTACACTCGATAGATACGCAATAACACGCCTCCTGTACACCAACCAGCCACCACATTATGGCATTTGGAAACATTTGCAATTTACTTTTTTCCACTTCTGCTAGCCCAATAAAAATCTTGACATCTGACGTGACGGATAAATTTTCAGGATGACACCCAACCATAAGACATATCCATGTCAAAAAACCGGGTATGAATAAGAAACAAATTTAATTCAACCTTCTTAATAGACAGTCTACGCTACGAATAGAAAATAGGAATAAAAAAAATTCTTGTCGTTATGAAATTCGGCTCAATTAATGTGAAGAGTCCTCTGAATATATTTTCCAAAGCTCTCGTTGATAGGGGATCCGGAAATGTAGGATAAAGGCAGTTAATGGTAATTTTTTAATTTTTTTTAAATAAGGCCTGGTCTTAAGGAATTCCGGATCGTGAATGGCCTGTTCAGGATGCCTTGAGGCGGCCGGATCCACAATTAAAAATCGATCTTATCGCCATAGAATCAAAGTATCTATCTATTAAATTGAATTGTACAGCATTTTACTTTCCATGGCCAAGTTTCAGATACATTGGTCTATTGAAAGAAACTCCAGTGAAAATTCATTCGACAGCTGGCCTTGAGACGGCCGGACAGGTCTTTCACTGGAGTTTATTTCAATAGGCTAATGTATCTGAAACTTGGCCATGGAAAGTAAAGTGCCGTACAATTCAATCCAATAGATAGATACTTCGATTCAATGGCGATAAGATCGGTTTTCAATTATGCATCCGGCCGCCTGAAAGGCCTGTCCAGCCGCCTCAAGGCGGCCTGAAGCAGCCATTCACGATCCGGAATTCCTCAAAACCGGGCCTGATCAGTTTTTCCGGCAGGAATTCCGGATGATGTATTTTATATTCAGGCAAACCGGAAGGCCAGGCCTCATCAGTTTTTCCGAACAGGAGTTCCGGATGGTGTATGGTCTTAACATTCGCAAATTTTAAAATCTAAGCCCTTAAAGTTGATACGCCGTTCGAAAGCTAACACAATGGGGCAACTTTTGTCAATTTTGCATTTTTTGTCAGTTCAAAGCACCGCTGTAAAATTATCATTTGTATTTCTGATAAAAAATCGATTTTGAAATTTCTTTAAAGTCTGAACAGTTGTGTCGTTGAAGTAACTGTAATCTTTGCAACTGGGAAAAAGTTCATTTATATGAAGTATGTAGTTTCAGAAATCTTGTAATGAATGATCGGGGGAGTGGACAATTTTGATTTTGTTCGGCGAGTCCAGTTTTTTAACACAATCTACAAAAAATGCTATGACTTTGTAACGGTTAAAGAGAGAGTGTTCATGTCATATGCTAATTTTTCTTAAATGAACACTACTATCTATTGTTAAAATATTTACCATCAGAAACGGTACACCCTGTATATTATAATAAGTGCGTTTCTCTACACTCTGTTGTCGCAATACACGAACAGCGTTGTCCTTGAGAGTTCTCGATGGAGTTCTGGTGTAGGAATCATATGATGATGGATCCACATTCATTATGATGATTTCCACATGAATAACTTTTTGTTCTGAAGTGCTTATCAAATACCGTTCTGCTACAAAGAAGGTTAAAAACAACTTTCCTTGCTCTCACAAGGAAAAATCATGAAATACCACCGCACCAAATAGGACTGCTATAGTTAACTTATGCAAGTATTTTAGTAGCGAGGCAGTAATAAACAGCAAATAGAATCCCATGCTGGTCTAATCCGTAATTATGCGGAGAGCTGGTGTTTTTTTTAGCATGGAATCGAAGAAGCGAACACTATCTGCAAGCATCTTTTTGAGTCAATGTTAAAAATCATAAGTCGATAAATCGGTGAGGAGTGGGCTGAACAGCTCGCTTATGAGTACACTCCATAATACTCATTGGTTTTTTACTTATTGTGGCCATAAAAATACTATGTACAAACTACTTGTATTTTACTATTTGTTCTATATCCCTGTGCAAATGCGTCAACGGCTCCTAGGCCTTGTTTAAGTTTCCTTTGCATATTATACATAGGCTCTTTTCTCAATATCCTGTTAAACTGCCTGTTAGCTAACTGGGATCAAAAGCCTAAACCTAAATCGTATACAACATCCAGAATACGACGAAATATGGGGATTTTCTCCCCTTATTTTTGAACTGCATTATCGTGTTTTCGGTGTTGTATATGGTTTAGATTTTTGATACCTAAGTCCCTGTTAGCTAACAGGCAGTTTAACTGGACGTTGAAAAAATGAGACAAAATGTATGAAATAATGTATGTTGTTGGTCGCCTTTTATAACAAATCTGGGTCAATGACGCTGGGGATGAACAGTATTATATTCCCGAACCCACATATGTAATGAAAATATTCATTTCATTTCAAACAACTCCCCAACTAAAAGAAACGACACTAACTACAAATTCGCTTAACCCCATTTAATCCTATAAAGACGTGTATATTACACTTAAAACTACACCTGATCCCAACACGTGAATGAATGCTTGGCTTAGGAACTGGCACATTCATATTATGTACTTGAACTAACGTCAACTCGTTCTAACCGTGAATGCATTTTATCTAAATAATGAAAATTTCATTATGAGTTACGTGTGAACTAAATACACACACGAGTACTGGTGCAAATACGAGTATCCCTGAAGCACTTGTTCACGGTATGAATGACCTTTTTGTTCGCGTCGAGATGAGCTCAGATCGAGTTATCTACAATAGTTGTTCTATCTAGTGTCTAGCGCATACTTAATAGCACTTAGACTGATAGTTGTTTTTTTTATTCAAACGAGCTCTTCAATTACAGTGTAAAATAATGGCATTGAATTGCACGTTTCACATAATAGATATAAGTATGTACGTACATGCACTTTTTATTCTCAGTCGATTGCAAGTTAATGCACTTGGCTTGAGAACGATGATAAACGGTTATATGGCTGACGACGAGCTCAAAGCCCTAGTTAGGTAGGTACGTGTACGTGCTACATATCTGGAAGCACGAAGCAGCTATCATTTTCAATTGTTTGTTACTCGCATAGTGAATAAAACAAAGGGACTAGCTTGGTTGTATCCTGTTTTTTGGGATTATAGCAGTATCTCGTTCGCGAACATTAAAATTTCAACGTAAGTATAATATATATAGAACTATTTGCCCTAACGCCTAGTGGGGCATACCGCGTCAACTACTCCTAAGTAGTTGACGTTTTGTTAGCATGTAACTGGTTTCGGATGATGCATGTTGCTAGCATATATTCTGCCCATTTAACCGGGAAGTTTGTGGCCTATTATTTCGCCCCTCACACACCACAATCAAAAAATGATGAATTGAATACTGTTGTTCGTTCGTCGCGTCCATTGTTCGACTTTTGATCAGTCAGTTCAGCACACGCGACTGTTGAGATTTCCCGCAAATTAATCAAATTCCACATAAACATTCCCATTGTAAACATTTGTGGAAAGGAGCAAGGCGAAAGTGACAATGGATAGGTCACACTCTCCGAAAAGGTCCGAATAACATTGCTCAACAGGCCCTCGATAGGAACCCGTAGGGAACCAACGCAAGTCGACGTGTTGGACAACTTAGTAACACCTGGAGAAGATCGGTTAAGAGAGAGGGTGCCTCGATAGGCAAGTCATGGAGTGAGCTGAAAGCGATGGCGATGAACAGGACGAGGTGGAAGGTCGGCATGGTTAATTCCCTATGCCCCACAAGAAGTTAACAGGAACCAGAGAGAGAGAGAGATCGACGCTCTACGTACACAGCTTAAGTACATTGAAAACATTAAAAGAAAAAAAGGAATGATCCCCCCAAATTCGGGGCTAATTCATCAGTCAAATTTATGTTTAACCAAAATCGGATTTTTGGGGGAATCTTGCGAATTATAAGCTTAAATGTGGGGCAGTCTCGCGAATTATCTACTCCTTCATTTGGGTGAATTCGTCATTTGCAATTAGCCCTCATTCCAATACAAAAATTGCGGGTTATTCGTCATTTTTTTATAAATCGGGAAGGGATATTTCGCAAAGCATTTTCCCCTACGTAGTCGAGTTTCGATGTTCTCATTAAGGTTGGTACTAATAATGAACTTCAGCCTATGTCGAAGCATGAAGCGACTTATCGTCAAAGGAGATTTAGATAGCACGAAATGTGCTATGTTCTTGCTATGGAGGTGGTGGGTTAAAACTTCAAAATCCTCCCCTTTCGCACAACCCTGATATAGCATATAGAAGACTCATCAGAGCTGAGGAGAGTACTTTGCTTGCCTAATCTGAAGCAGGCTGTGTTCTTCATCTCTGGTTTCACTTCCAATCGAGCCTTGAACAGCTACTCCTCCATAGATATTTTACTCTCATATCTAAAATCTATTGGAGGAATAATTTGCTGGTTGTATCGCTATGAATTACAAATTTTCGTTTTTGAAACAAAACTTGTACATTATGTATTCGTAAATTCGAGAAAAAGGGTTAAAAATGCTTAATTTTTAATAAATAAAAAAAAAAATATTTCATGGCAGTGCGACCAGCAAACTATACAAATGCATATATGTGCTAATGTAATAGCACCTTTAGCGCTTGATCTGACAAAATAAAGCTGGTGTCATGAAAACAAACAAAACAACATTTTTTTCAAGTCGCTAGTCGCTCTCTGTCGCGTCGCTCGATGCGACTCGCTCGCTCGGATATAAACGCAGCCTAATGATTATGCTGAATGATTTAGGTTCTGTCGGCTTAAACCGGAGGGTCTAACTGACCGGAACCGGTGCTTTTGAAAATTTGGACATCCCTACTCCGTAATAATTCTGTTTTATGCCACGCATAGCTTGCCGATGCACGCTTCAAAAAAGTCTATATGGACCCGCTGGCCACAAGGCAGGAAGTCACGTATTTTAGTACGGAAACGAGGGGCGACCGGTAGCGCAGTGTGTTGAGGCGTCAGTCTTGACTGACTGTGTTTGACTAGCGGCGTTTCGGGTTCGAATCCCGTCCACGACGACGTTCGTGGCCATGGATGTGCAGCAGGTGCATGCTGGCAACTGCATTCTCCGAACCAGTTTATGCCAACGAAACGTCAACTGGGCCACATGGAACAGTTGACGCGCTATGCCCCACAAGGGGTTAGGGTTAGGGCAATTGAGTAACGGAAACGAAAAGAAAATGCGGATCGTGAAATATATTTGCAACACACCGGAAATCAACAACTTTAACATAAAGTTCGAATTCAAGAGCACCAAATGAATATGTTTAAACAACGACAAAAAAAAATTGAAAAAATAATCTATCGTCTTTAACCTTTTCCGATGAATTAACTTTGTATCTACTGCAACCGTTAGTGTCAAGGGCAGAACACCCAATAAGATACTGGCTCCAAAACGGAAGTTGTTTCTCAACTCTTTCACGAGTTGCACTACAACATTTCATAGCAGTTGAAAGTTCGGTTGCCTCTGAGAGGTTGGTGTTAACAATATATAATGTTGTATCTGAGGAAACATGCCGGCTAACGAACTAGCATATGTATAACAGGGAGAATATTTATGGCTAAATTCCACGAAAAATACTGGCTCCAACAAAGTACAACTTTCTGTGCAGTGATTGATTTCTCGAATTCTCCAATATGAAATACGAGTAATATTTTTTCATATCCTTCAATAATAAAAAATAAACAAAATATTTTTTTCGCTTTTTTTTATTACTTCCCTGTACCCAGTTTATTTTTTTTAGTGACCCGGTTTTCGGACTAACCGGCACTTTCCGTTTGAAAAAACCGGACTGTTTATTTGAGTAAAAAAAATGCTCCGTTATCATAGTTTTTTTCCCCAGTCGCAGACGCAAATCGCTCAGTCGCGGCCTAGGAACTCACACCTTTACAATTACCCATCTCATCCAATGTAACATCAATTGGACATTTAATCATATTTTATTGCCGACGTCAAAGTCTTTGAACTAGAAAAAAAAATTGAAAAGCAAACAATAATTCGATTACGTATTGTTTGCTTTTCAATTTTTTTTCGCAAGCCTCATATGGTAAAAAGCGGAGCAGTTTACTTGAGTCATTCACCTTTCAAATGGCCGCTATGTATGTATCACCAAATACGGTTGCTTTACAAACGCTACTGAACGTCATCATCTAATGTGTGAAGCATGTTTTTGCACACTCCCACAGTCCACAGTCACTCCTGCTATTGGATAATTGTATTCACAGGAGACGCCACGAAACCTAAAAAGACCGGTAACATCGTTGCCGACATTTCAATCTCAGGTGCATTATTGTTATCTGTTCAAAGGTTGTACATACTCGTGCATACTTGATTTGCTATCGATTAGTATCTACAATCTGGTTAAAGTACAAGATACGTACTTGCACTACTTTGGGGTAACTGACGTGAAATCTACGTAACGTATATCTGAATTTAATACTCGTACATCACACGTCAATCGTTGCGGGAACTCTCCGGACGAAACAACACATGCAAATGTGTTTTTGGAAGAATAAATGCCGATTACAATGCAGTTAACAGAGCGATTAGAGAATATTGTATTGGGGAGAGCTGGTCGTAATTTGTCTGTAATGAAATTTCCATATCAAAGAATAGTAGGAATGAAATTAGGACAGTATTTGAGAATAGTATCGATCCGGCAGAGTGCAAAAAACACTAGTCGTGGGTGTATTACTTGCCTAGATGTAACACGTCCTGAACTACATCATTGCTAAACGAAAAATTAAAAATTTTTCGTAGCTTGATTTGATTTTTTTGATATTGAGTTTATTGGTAATCATATCGTAGATATTTTTACGGATATGTTCCATACTTTTATTCTCGCAAACACAATCAAAATGATAAAAAAAAAATCGATGCCAGGACTGCATTGAATAGTTGGCTCGGAACGTTCTTTGATTTGACAACGTTTTTCAGGAGTGTGTCCAAAAAATGTGGGACTGAAGTTGAAAATTCGTTAAAATCTTTAAAAAATCCGTTTGGAGATCGCTGCGCTCATGTAATTCATTTTCATTTATTGCATATTCCAACCAAGCTTTATCAAAAAATTCCATCCCAAAATGCCAAACTGGGCTGCCGCCTTTTTATTCATTGACGGCGGAGCGAGCATTCTATGGCTGTATTGTGACGGCAGCAACTATTTAAAGGTTCAATTATATCGAGCGAGTTTACTAGCTCTACAATAGCCGTTGACAGACAGTGCGTGTGTGAAAAACTGATATCAAGACGTGAAAAATGTGGTGCGTAGTGCGACACAAATGACGTGAGTGACTCTTGCTAGTTGGCTACTGAGCGAGTTTGCAAGCTGTGTAATCAACAAAACCGCGCTTTTTCTGTTTTCTTTCGATCATTTTATTCCATTTTGGTAGAATGAGCATGAGCTACCACCACGACTCCCGCACTGACTGAATGACAACCAGCAGAAGGTTGCATCAGCTATTGCATTAGAACTATTTCCGCCGCCATTTTGAAAACACTATCAAGTCTCGATTCCGTTGAGCTACAAGTCCGCGGATTTACTAATTGCTACTAAACGTTTACTATAGGTAACTAGCAGGTAGCTCAGCGGTGCGAAAAAAGTAGAAAGCCAGGCTGCTTTACTCGCTGACGTGTGTTATTGTTTTCAAAATGGCGACGGAAATAGTTCTAATGCAACAGCTGATGCAACCTTCTGCTGGTTGTCAGTCTGTCAGTACGGTAGCGAATAGAATAAATTGTTCGACCGAAATGAAAATAAGAAATCGACGGACAGTGTGTGTGTGAAAAATGTGATGTGTGTGATGTGAAGAAGTGAAAAATGTGGTGCATCCCGCAATTTATTAAGGGAGTATGGGATAACACGAGTGACGCGAGTAACAATTACTAGTTGACTATTAACTACAGAGTTTACAAGGTGTATGTAATCGCCATTAGCTAGCTAGCTAGCTAGTGTTAGCTAGTAAACTCGCTGAATGGAGTTGAGGCGAGTAATGTAACCGGGCCTTAAACTTTTTTCGCACATACTGAGATATCTGCTAGCTAGTAAACTCGTTCAATGTGATCGACACTTAAGCACGGAGCTCGCGAGGTACAAGATACTATGGATTTACAATATTTTTTCGTATGTGTGGAAGATTTACTTTTATAATAATAATTATAGTGCGGAATAGTTTGTGCCAACGGCGGCTTTTGTGTGTTAGCTACAAACCGCTAAATGGGGTAGACCCAATATAGTTGTGAAAAGCACCGCAGCGATCGTCAACTATTCAGCAGCCGCCGAGTTCCGCTTGGGTGACAACGACGCGGCACGGCGCTGTGGTCGGCATTGTCAATTGGTTTATGTTTCTATTTAACTGTACATACATACATATTTTCAAATTCTTCCTTTATGGGTGGAAATTTCGCCACCATCTCATAAATTTCAAACCTTGGAAGCAAATATTCAGCCCATTATTGGTGATATAGAGCATCGAATGCTCGTAAGAATGGCCCAGAATTGCACGGACAGAAGGCGCTCCGCCAAATACAGTCGATGAGGCCACATGCTTGAAATCCTGTTCAAAACAGAATGTCATGTATGAACCACGATGAATAAAATTTTTTGTTTGAAATTATTCAATTTATTTCGTTATTCCAAGTTATGTTGGCCCCACATTATTCGCGACTCGCCGAGTCATAGACCACGTGGTTAGCACCTTGTGCACACCCATGCGCCTTGCTTCCAGGACCGGAGTTATACCCATAGAGGTCCTAAGCACATACTTATTTTGGTGCTCATTACAAAATGGATTTTGCACCTCAAAGTTTTTAACTGGTTTAGGTGCGATACGCTCAGCAGATGAGCAATTTATCATCATTAAGCTAAAAAGTATGCGGAAGGAACTTGCTATGGTTTGAAACGCAAACTCTACATTGTCTTCCACCATAAGTATGAAAAAAAAAATCGGTCTTTGGAGAAAGATACATTTACTCACTACTACTCATTTGCCCCAACACCTAATGGTGCATAGCGCCTCAATTATTCCATGTCGATTTGCTGACGTATCGTTGGCATAAATCAGTTTTGGACGGTGCACGTTATCAGCATGCGCCTCCTGCTCCGATTTAGTCGCCTACCTGCGACTAATCGGGAAATGTTGTAGCTGATTATCGCCCCGCATCACAGGGGGACGCGCTCGGAGGCCGTGATCGTTCGGTCACCGCTCTACGATACTAATCTAGAGCTCGGAGATCAAATCTCGGCGCGATCAAAAACTGCCTGTGAGTACTAATAGAACTCTCACAGTGCTCCGGGCTTGTCAGTATAAGGACGGTGCGGATAGGAGGTGCATGCTAGCAACTACACTTCCGAAAAGTAGATAATACTATCGAAACGTCAACAAGGCATAGACGTGTTGACGCGCTCATGCCCCTGGAGGGGTCAAGGCAATTAACAGATGTAGTTCTTGTACTCAATTGCCCTAACCCCTTGTGGAGCATAGCGCATCAACCGTTTCATGTGGCCCAGTTGACGTTTCGTTGGCATTAACTGGTTTCGGAGAATGCGGTCGCCAGCCAGTTTTAGTTCATTTTCATTTACAATGCAGCATTTTAGTATTCTCCTCAAGCAGAAAAAAAATATACAGCAATCAAACAGAAGAGAAGAACTTAACAGCCTCTTGACAGCTTTTAAGAGCGCTTTAGCCAACCAAATTTAGCAAATGCGCTCCACATTGAACATATCAAATCTGATCGCATCTAAAAATTATTTTCTGCATTCCGTTGTAAGGGCCAGATTTGTTCGCAATGTATGCGTTTCGAAAAGTTCAGGTAACAAATTTCCCGTAAGTACAGGAGCACTTGATTGCCCATTTCCGGTGCGATTTTTTGATTCCAATTGGGCTCTCCATCATCTCTGATTACGTTGTTTTCGATAGGTAGGATGAGCTTCCACTGCCGCATGTCAGTGGCCAAAAATAGATCAAACTCATTTATCAGCTCAAGTAGTCCTAGAATATTCCACTTTGTAACGATCCAAGTTTAAGAAACAATTTTAGAAATTTAAATTTTGCTTATATTGCTTAACAGTAAATCCAGGGTTGCTTGTGTCTCTCCCTTCCAGCGATTCATCGAGTGAAAAAATTTCTCAGTGTTTGGCAATTGTCCGCAATATCCACAGCGTGTCGATACCAGGAATATCTGCTCGGCATTCGTTGCATTGGATGATATTTGTTCACTCGAATCGCTGAACGAAATTAAATATCCATAATAAATCATGCCAGATTTTCAATTTGCGTAGAGCGCCAGGTTGGTTTGAAACTATTTCAATTATAAATCTCGCTTAGGTTTTCACATCACTCTGGTAAAACTGGTGAATTTATATCGTACCGCGACTATATTTCCAAATGATTAGTCCTTATAGTATAGCGACATATCCAATCATTAAGACAAAATCAATTTCAATCATCACAAACCCTAGGCGGATTTAATAGAAGATGTGTTGCCGTTACATTGCTGCAACGACTAATGAAACAATTTAACGAATCTGTTCTTTGTAGTTTTCGTAGAGAATAACGCCAGGAATGTATTGTGGATTTCACATTAAACAAATGTGAAATACAATACAATTATTACAAGCTTGACGTATTCTAGTCTAGAAGGGTTTTACCACTGTGAGCAAATATACTTCCATTGCTCTTCAGAAATGATGAATACAATTTTTCCGAACTGATGAGCTGTGAAGCTGAGATTTGTCTAACTTATAAGCTTACTAATTTGGCTTAAACCTTTGTGCGCATCAACTCCTAATACTCCAGGGGAAATTGCTGATTTTCACTTGAAATTATCGCACCACGCTCGTGTATTTCGAATTTCCCTGTGATATGGGGCGTAAGAATAAGCCACAGTCTTCCCCGGCTTGTCGTAAAAGGTGACAGGATGCCTATTAGGAGTTTTTTTTTTGCGTGCTGTGCGTCGGAAGGGGTTAAGGCAAATAGTATGAGCCATCTCATCCTAGTTTTTCGTGAAAATAAATTGTTTAACGGCTACTGTCGTACGGCTAGAGTAGCATTCCATCAAATTCCTCACAATTTGACATGCGGCTCTGGCCGTCGCATAGGATAGAAATTACTCTATAACGTGCTCCTTCAATTTTCTGAATGTTATTTGTGTTCCAGTTCCTGCGACATTCTAGACTATGCGAAATGCTTGTGTGTCTGTTAAAAGGTATGCAAATCTTTGATGTTCTCTACTGCTGGAAATGTATTTTCACTCCAACTTCATCTGCGCTCGTCAGCCAAATGGGCAACACTATACTGCTGCCGCCATGGTATCAATCACCCTATCATGCTTCTGCACCTCCAAGCACTTCTCATATGCAACTGCCACTGGTTTTGCTCAACGAGCCATGCATTTTGCCACCTGGATGCGTTCCATCCATTGCTGAACCCGTCATCCGTCGTCTATCATATTTTCCAGGCGTGCTACTGTACATTCTAGTACTCTTAGTGCGCCCGAATAAATTTCGTTCCATCGCCCACAAATAGAATGTATCCAAGGCAGGATTTTCGAATTGATTCCTTTCAAATGTGCATGCGAGTAATTAATGTAAAAATTTGCATGAATGCATTTCAATTCAGGATTGGTATTTTAGCTTAGTCGTTAAGTGTTTATAGGAGCTGTTCTTAAACAAATTGTGGTGTATTGATTTTTTAAATTCATTTATATTTTTTGGGGTGATAATAACTAATCACTAATTTTTTTTTTTGATTTTATGAGCCTAGAACCGAGCGCTCATCGGGTATAGTCTACAGGCTCGAGCGCACTCTAGGGGGTAAGCATCCATTATCGCTTCATTTTTTATCATTCCCCATTTTTACCTCCCCTGTTTGTGTTGTTTTCCCCAGGCCTATGAATTTTTGTTAATACGTAAAGGACAGGGGCAACGAGCGGCGGAAACCCCGCCCACGTCTCCCGAACTGAGCTGCAGCAAGCATAGGCCGCTGCTTAGCTCGTTGAGGAGCCCTTTTCTTCGCCAGATGGCACTGCCCGTTCTTCACTGTCAATTAAGCTATCTTAGGCCTCGTCCCCACGGGCATCTTCGGATGCCCACCAAACCGTCCGTTACATATTTCAAATATGGCCTATGCTTGCTGTAGCTCAGTTCGGAAGACGTGGGCGGGGTTTTCGCCGCTCGTTGCCTCTGTCCTTTACGTATTAACAGAAATTCATAGACCTGGGGTGTTGTCTTCCCCAAATAGGGGAGGTAAAAATGGGAAATGATAAAAAATGAGGCGATAAGGATGGAATGGTTGGCGAACGGCGCAGATTTCCTTGCGTTCGCATCAGGGTCCAGGCGTAATGGGACCCTCGGCCTCTGGTTTCGTACCACCGACAGATCCTTACTCATCAGGTGCTGCCATAGATCTGCCGGTGGAAGCAGCACTACCAGACCAGAATATGGTTCATTACAGGTGTTAAACTTTTTTGTTGAACGGTTCCATTTCGTTTCATTTTTTCCAAAAAAAATTAAAACACAAATAATAGTTTTTTTTGTTTTTTTTTTGGCTATAACTCAAATTTCAGAAAAACAAAATTTGAGAGAAAAACCTCTAAATTTGTAATGAGCACCCCAAGAAAACATAAATAAATAAATAACTGGCGCAACAGTCCAATTTGAACTATGGCCTCGAGATGAGTTAGCATCATCTCATTTTCTAGATCGTGACGGTATGTCTTGCGCAGAGGTGTGTGATCAGCAACACGCTCAACCGAGTTATTTACCCCATAAATGGGTACCCATTTAACAGCTGAGTGGGCTCATAGTCCGACACGTAAATCCCCTTTTTCATCGAAAACTACCGCATTCAGTAGGAATCGAACCGGGGCCCAGTGCGTAGAAGGCGAACGTGCTAACCGTTGCGCTATCCGGACTACTGAAGAAAACATAAATAGGAAATAAATTAAAACTACACAATTTCTTTTAGGTAAACTAACTTGATGACTAGACTATACCTATATGCGAATATAACTCGATTGATTTTTTCAATTCTGGGATAAATAAAATGTATAACTCTACTCGTTCTCTGCAGTGGTAATCGGTAATACGGGTATGTAGTAACATGATGAAGTGACCTGGCAACTGTACTTGACTTTGCTAATTGGAATACATAAGAGTCATAGTCGTAACAAGCCAGCCAGTTGCAAAGAAGTTATCTGAGGCTACTGCCTTTATTACCAGTTCACGTTAATACAATTCGCATGATGAATTCCATAAGATCATTAGAATTAATTAAAACTGAATAATCCGGAAAGCATTTGGCAAAGTAAGAAGGACCTATTCATTACTGAAAATAGCTCGACAAATTGTACTTGTATTCCAAAAGTATATCGTCATTGCACAACTGAATGACGATATACTCGCATATGGAATCAAGAGGCATATAATTTTTGTTTGTGACATGCGTTTTGCATTTGGAATAGATAGCGTTTATAGTATTTCGGGAGACGGACGCGTTTTTAGTACCCCGATTGCGTTTTCTTTCCGGACTGTAATTAGTTTTCAGAGTTCATATGTTCAATTACGGAATTGCAATCCGGCCCGATTAAATCCTAACGAAAATGTCCTTTAACAAATTACAAGAAAGTTAAAAACTGCGTCGCACTACCATCATGTCGGTTAGTAGTCAGAAATGCCTGAAAGTGTATAGTGCTAGGTTGTTAATTCCCTTGACCCCTCCAGGGGCATGGGCGCATCAACATCTCTAGCATTTCTATGCCTTGTTGACGTTTCGATAGGATATCTATTTTTCGGAAGTGCAGTTGCGAACATCCACCTCCTATCCGCGCCGTCTTTATACTGACAAGCTTGGAGCACTGTGTGAGTTGTATTTGTTCCCACAGGTAGTTTTTGATCGCGCCGAGATTTCAACTCCGAGCTCTAGATTAGTATTGTAGAGCGGTGACCGAACGACCACGGCCACCAAGCGCTAGGTAGGGCCTCCGAATATGCGATTCAGCCTCGTCCAAACTTGCCGCAACAACCCGGAAGAAGAGAGCGCAATTGGAAATGTTTGCGATCGGTGAACCACCCACTCAATAAGGTGGCAAATCAAAGGTCTTGACGGCCACTTTAAAGAAAAAAAATCAATCCTGCCTCGTGACAGCCGGAGAGGTAAATGTGTCGTTTAAACAAACTCATTTTCGTAGGTTGATATACAACACGCATTTTATTTTCTGCTAGGTTAGGTGAAGGGGCTGCTGTGATATCTCACAGTACACATTGAACACAATTGGGGCCGTTGTGATACCACCCAGATCACCTCATTAACCTAGATTTCAAAACCAGTCTGGACTGGCGATATAACGAGTGATCAGTATTACGCTCAGGTTAGGTACACAATCCACCGATTTTGAATCGACGAATTTTGATTTTGGTGGATTTTGTATCTAACCCGTTACGCTCATATCCTTAAGGTGCTCCAGATCCCGGAAAAACCAAGAGCTCGGAAATTTCCTCTGCTTCTCAGCCAAGGACGGACAGTGACAAAGAAGGTCAAGAACGTTCTCCTCCTCATCCGCGTCCTCACAACTCCTGCAATAGTCATTGTGAGAAATACGGAGCCTCCACTCCAGGCGAGTTCGATAAGATAGTGCCCTGTAATAATCCCCACAACACTGCTGTTATACAACTATGTTGTAGGTCTGACTACGTGGGTCATGTCACCCTAATGACCTGAGACGCAACTTAGCCAGTCAGACTACAGCTATCATTCCCTCCTCCTTTCACAACCATGGCTTGAGGCTTCGGCGGAGTTACTCATCGATATTGTAAAAGCGAAATAAAATAGACAAAATTTTCTCCAAAAAAAAGTTCTATTCATTTTTGTCGTAGGATTAAATAATAAATAAATAACTGGCGCAACAGTCCAATTTGAACCACGGCCTCGAGATGAGTTAGCATCATCTTATTTTCTAGATCGTGACGGTTTTTTGTGCAGAGGTATGTGATCAGCAACACGCTCAACCGAGTTATTTACCCCATAATGGGTACTCATTTAACAGCTGAGTGGGCTCATAGTCCGACACGTAAATCCCCGGAATCGAACCGGGGCCCAGTGCGTTGAAGGCGAACGTGCTAACCGTTGCGCCATCCGGACTACGTAGGATTAATGCGTTAAAAAATACAGGGCGGACAATACATATATATAGAAATTTCACAAAAATCTTAATTTTTGAAGATATATCATTAAATTGAAGCAAATTCCAAGTAATTATGTAAAATTAGGTGGCTAATGTCATTCATAATAAACAGTCGACTTTGTACTATTAATAAGGTAGCATGCCATTTTTAATTGGAATGTTAACATTGAAATATTATTGTTCCAACTGTTGAGAAGGCGCCCATTGACTTCAACCATTGTCTCCCGGAACACTTCTTCACTAGTGATAGTAATTGCACCTTTCCGCTACATTGTATGCGCTATAACATTAGAATTGTTGATCATATAACAAACATGAATAAGATTTTTTTCCGTAGGAAATTTTGTCTGCTTTACATATGTTGTTCCAAGGCAATTTTGATCCAGAATAACAGTTATGGAGTTTAAAGCAGAAGAAACAACGAAAACCGCAAAACAGTTCCGCACCTCTATTTCACCATCATCATTCAGAATTTTTGGGTTTTTAGTATGATACACACAATAGTTTCGTTTCTGATGCTTGTAGTTTTAATCTCCCTTCTTCAGTACTTAGGCTAAAGTAGCGGAAGCGAACAGTTTTACAAAATTTCTAAACTTCGGGTTTTTTTTTTCTTCTTCGATCACCAGCGTTTATTGATTGCACTTAAGCGCACTTGCTGTTGAAATTCGTTTGAGCTAATGAAACTACGGACGTCCCAAATATCTCAAATTAAAGCTAATTGAATTGTACCTACAAACTGATTTGATGAAATATTTCGTTAGATGAATACTTTGTCTGATATACAATACCAAAATGAAGTTTTTTTTAATCTGTGGGGGAAAATTTTTCAATTTTTGAAGATCTGTTTCTCGGATAACATTTTTAACGTATCGAGATGATTTTTATAATAAATTTTAGGAAATTCCAAATTGTAGACGTCACTTTTCTGTAGGATTGACCTATCTGTACATTTTTTTATTCCGTAGATCTTATAAGGTATATAGGAAGCACATTGGTGTGGTGGCGAATATTATCACTGGGCACTGCCCCGTTGGGGAGCAC
This sequence comes from Chloromyia formosa, assembly GCA_964017055.1. NCBI lineage: Eukaryota > Metazoa > Arthropoda > Insecta > Diptera > Stratiomyidae > Chloromyia > Chloromyia formosa. The sequence continues at coordinate 137,033,663 of OZ024813.1, forward strand.
GCAAGGAGACTTCGCTTACCCTACAATGACTTCTGTAGAAGCTGCGAGGATGCTGACGAGGAGGAGACTACTCTCCATTTTCTATGCACCTGTCCTGCGTTGGCTGCGAGAAGGTGGGTCTTTCTGCGGGACTCTTTCTTCCTTCACTTGGAAGAGCTAAGGGGCATGAGCCCGATCAGGCTTTATTTCCATGGGATAGGTGTTTATCCTGGTAGGTATCACGACGGGCCCTTTGGTGGCCTATGTGTGCTGCGTCATCCGCGGCAGCCTTTTAACCTAACCTAAACCTTATAAGGTATAGGGTATATTGTTTACATCGCAACGAAAATATGTAGGCAACTTAAAGGTGACTCTGTAGGTATAACAATCATCAATCAATCAGTCATCATGATCAGGGTCACCTCCTGAATCGATTTAGCTATGTTTGTTTGTCTGCCCGTCTGTCTGTTTGTCTGTCTTGCTGTCCGTTTGTCCGTTTACACAATAACTTTCGATAGAATGAAGCTAGCGACTTGAAATTTTGGTCAAATATTTTTAGTAGGATTTAGTTGGTTGGTATTGAAAATGGGCAAGATCCGACTAAAGGAACCTATAGCTTCCCTACAAATAATACTTCAAAGCGGGCGATAACTTTCGATGGAATGAGACTAGAGACGTGAAATGCTGGTCAAATATTTGTAGTAGGATCTAGTTGGTTGGTATTGAAAATACTCATGTTCGGACCAAAGAAACCCCTAACACCCCCCCTACATGTATTATCTCAAATATAGGATAATTTTCCATAGAATCAAGCTAGCGACTTGACATTTTGGCCAAATGTTTGTAGTATAGGTGAGTAAGTTGACGCCTACCTCCATTACAAGTAGTGTTGCACAGAACCGTGAAACCGGAACCGCGGAACCGGTTCCTAACAGGAACCGACCCGACCGGTCCAATCGGTCGGTTCCAGAAGAATCGAAACTCAAAACCGACAATTGATTTCACTATAGCCGAAAATTGATTTAAAAAAAAAACCCTTGTAAACCGACTAAATCGGACCGGATCGGAAAATTGACGGTTCTTTGGACACGCTAGCACATGAAAGGCATCGCTTTACCTCGGACCGGAAAACTATATTTATATTTACTTTGGTTATCTAATAACATATCTGTGTTACTGAAATCATTATGCGATTAGAAATCGATCTCATTTTATACTTTTTTTTATTAAACAACATGAAATAAATAATTAATTTTATTTATATTGTTATGTGTAGTTTTTTTTCTCGAACACTTTGCTAAATTGCATTATGTTTCAATTTTTATTATCAACATTTCGCAATCTATTAAACAGTTCTTTTCTAAATTCTCTTAATGTTTGCACCAGCGCAAAGGTATTGCAAAATGAAAATAATAACGCACACATACCGACTTTGTGCGAAGAGTTGACAGTAAATACATAATTCTTTAAAAAAAAATGCGATTATAAAGTTCTACTGCTTTCCAATGTGATCATAAAGTTCCTCTGCTTTCCAAAAACGATAAAACAAAATATGAGCGCGTTCTTTTGCTTAACCTGTATAAGTTAGTGAAATAACACGCAATAATACAACACTGCCACCCCATATACATATGTAGGTTAACGCTTAACCTGGCAATTTATCGATGGCCGATCCTGACCTGGATAGCGCACAAGTAAAGCTTTTATTTAGGGCGCATCTACCGGTTGCTAGAAGAAGTTCGTGCGTTCGACGATGTTCCATTGTGTTTTCACCTCATTCACCTCAATTAAATTCACACTTTTTCCAATTGGAAAAGAGATTTTTGTCGAAATATTAGGACTACTCGGATTCAATTAATTTCTTTTATCACAGTTGCAGTTGAGACAAAATCCATTTCATGTCAAATACATGCTTTTACCCTGTATGGGTCAGATACATCGTTTTTTTGCACAAAAGCTCGGGGTAACCACCCTTGACCTGGATAGCTGCAAAAGCACGCGCCTTATTATATAGGATAATGAATAAGAAATAAAAAACGTATTATTCAACGTCCATGTTGGGAACCGGAACCGGTCCAAATACCCGGTTCTTCTGGGAAGCGGACTCGGTAGAACCGGTTCTTCAAAAACCCGGAACCGCACATCACTAATTACAAGTTTTCATCATTGTAGCCTCATCGGCTAAATCCTGTTCAAAGTGACCATATATAAAACACTCTATTGATGCATATGGCTGTTGCTTATTTGAAGTTTCAGTGTCACCACTAGATCTGCGCAGGTCTAGGCTCTATACGCTTTGGGTTTTTGTCCGGAAGGCTAAATTTGTTTTTGCCATTTTTTATTTAACTACTAATCCTACGGACGTAGGATATCTCAAATTAAAGATATTCCAATTTAAAGATAATTTAATTATCTACAAGCTTATTTCTGGCAAGTTTTTTTTTTTCATAGGAAACTTTTCTCGGGGGTTCTTCGATTTTCGGGAATTCTTTTCAGCGTTTGAAAAGTTGTTTTTCGGAAAATGTGGCAGGTGCAGAGCTGCTTTATATATCAAATGTTAGGAAATTCAATACTCTTTCGAAAAGTTGTGAATGACTTTTCAGCAGGCACATGCCTTAGGAGTTATTAAGCAATGTTCACATTTGGGTTTCGTGAAGTTCATTTCTTAAGAAATTGGTACATATTTTCCTTTTTCTGAGATCCTATCATATCTCGGACATTGGATTTATCCCATATTAAAGCTTATTAAGTTAAAGTCGATATGTACTTATCATTTTTCCTGGGACAAGTATCTTATACGTCACAAAAATGAAGAAGGCAAGAAGTGTTCTTCAAGTGATATTATCTCGAAAACTATATACATAATATACAGGAGAAGTGATTATAAGACTTTTTATGTATTTTTCGGACCCTTAATTTTGCCTCTGAAAGTTTTTTGCTAATAACTAATAGTTACGGAGATAAAAAAAAAATAGATAAAAAAATCCCTTTAACCCCCTTCCCCGCGCGAGCACACTCCCCACAGGCGGGACTTTTAGGATGAGACAATCCTAGTATCAACCAACATTCATGCCAAGTTTCAAAACTTCTTGCCTTTTTTCACTCGTCACCTGGGGTATTTCGTTATGTTTAAGTACAAGTTTATGGCCCATTTTCTCAATGTCCTGTTAAAATCTATCGTAGGAATAAAGTGCCTGTTAGCACAATTTCATTTTCTCAATGTCTGTTTAGCGTTTATCCGACCGAAAACGCTAAATGGAACCTTATCTGCCCTTAAAATTTTGGAAAGAAAGATAAGCTTCAAAAAGCCTCCGCTTAATCTTTTATCAAGAAAAAAAATCACAATACTTTGCAATCGCTTGAAAGTTTATTCAAAACAAAATCACAATACCTTACAATCGGCACAAAGTTACATAGAAGGAGATGAAACCACCATATACTCTACACGAAATTCTAAATTTACATGCGCAAGTAAACATTCGAGCTCTGCTGTCAAATGAATATGGTTTAACTGCAATGCACGTCCGCGTCCATAGGTAAGAGAGAGATGTTGACTCATTCCCCTTATACTTTACTCTTGAGCAAAATGACTTCACTTCTCTCGGACAATTTCATTTCGTTTTAATCTCTCTCTTCTGAGGTAATCGGTCAAAAGTTTATTCAAAACAAAAACCCAACACCATGTCTCCGGTTGAAAGTTTATCCAAAACATAAACTCAAGATGCGATCCACTTTTTTGGTTTGGTAATTTAACGGGTATATGAGAAAACGAAAATATTTATCAGCCAGTTTACAGCTTGGATAAGCTTATGTCCCTGTTAGTTAACAGACAGTTTAACAGGACATTGAAAAAACGGGCCTATGAGTCTGTTTCATATCCACATGACGGGCTCTTCACTGTTCTTCTACACTCCTCCGACGCTATTATGTTGTATACTACACACTATTTCATTATCCATATACATACCACCAATTAACTACCAAGCAAACAGGAATTTTCTACATGTTTATGTATCAGTTCGAGTGAACCACTTGTACATGTGCATATTATTATCCTACATGAACGGTTATTTACATCATCCATATGTTTTTATAACCAAATTAGAACATTTTCGATGAAAATTTAATTTAATTTTCATCAACGACAACGACACGTAGCCGGTGCTCAAGCAGTAATTAAATATTTTTGTTCTGGTTTCAATTAGCATCTTCGTATCGTTTTCATTGAATTTCATCATTCCACGAAGTGGGTTAGTCATAATAAACATTATGACATGTGCCAAATATTATTCACCTTGTGGCTTATTGATGAACAGATGTTTCAATCCATGTTATCGAGTTACAGAATTTGGATGCCTTCCAAGTATTCGATCCAACTTTCATTGAATTGAATTGAGTTCATGGTTTGATAATATGTATTGTATTTAGTTGGCTGGAGCTAAGTAAAATAAATCGTTTTGAAATTTTGAAGAAGATAGCAAATGTATTATAATAATAACCTAGAGTGGGGCTACTGACCCAGCTGGCGGGCACTCTGCGACAATAGAGAGGTCTATTGTGGAGTAGCTCATAAATCAGTCAAAGGACCGTCCGTAAATACAATAACAGTATGGCTTTTGCAGGAATCAACCTGAAATCTTCAGAGCTGACATTAGCCTACTCGAGGAGCAACATCTTATAACACGTAATGACGGGACATTCGCACAAGATGTGTTTGGTCGTTTCCTTGTCGTCTAGGCAGAGACAACATTCAGTGTCGGTGGGCAAACCCATCTTGTTTAGATATCTGAAGAGGTGATGGCCTGATAGCTACCCCACTAGCTGAGTTCTGCTCGTGAGAGTATTAGTACCCTTATATGTTAAGGCTATTATCAGATCCTTCGATTGACGCAGCCCTGGAATTTTGTTTCAGTACTGATGCCGTAATAATGCAGACCAGCATCTGATTCGCAATTTTGTCCAGGCCAGTCCCAAACCACAATGAGGCTCTGGTCCATGAAAGCGAGTGGATGATCCTTGCCTGGTGGTCTGGCACCCAGCACAAGAAAACTCAGTTTTTGGTTGCCAACAGTTAGAGGATTTTGTAACACTCCTTCATCAGTCTCGAAGGAATTTTAAACGAGCAGCTTTATAGCTGCTTGGCTGAAGTATTCCAAGATCATCCTATCATCGTAGACGCATGCCTCAATGGAGTGGATCTCAGCTTCAAAAGCGCTAGGCGAGATTCAAATTGCGACCGAAATCCTGATATTCGGTCCAAAGACACCTGCACCGACAACTTGTTCTGGTTTTGACCTAAGAGACTAAAGTTGGCCTATTACGACGCATCGCTTTCTCCAGCGACTTATAATACTTCTACAGACGGACGGACGTTTGACCGATTTCATAAGGATTTTGTTTTTATGACATAACCCTAACAACCGAAATATTTAAGAAAAAATGATCTTTAAATTGCTTTATCCTATACTTCCGGAACATCTATCAACGGCGCCTTTGGAGCATATATTTAGGGCACTCTCCAAACCAATTGTGCCAAAATTTCAGAAACATACGATTCCTTTTCTATTTTTCATTCGTAGCGCGGACTGTTAAATCAAGGTTTAAGTAAGTTTGTTTCATCTTCACACTATGGTTTTTCTTCCTTTAATACATCCGCCAATTTTCATATCTATTGTAAGTCCTTAAATTTTTAAAGCTAACACGATGGAGCATTTTTTCTTAACTTCGCAGTTTTGTCATTTCCAACTATCGTTGTAAAATTTTGAGTGAATTGTCATGTCACAGGCATATTTATGCGTACTATAGAATGCCAAAAGATTGTTTGAATAGTGTCAAAATGCCCAACTTTAAATGAATTTTTCAAAGAAAATTTTGCTACTATTGCTCACAAACATCCGATTAAAGTTCCCATTGTAGTCTGTTTCCAATATCCTGACAGCACTAGAGAGGTGAACTTTCTTGGAAATTCCATAATTGATTTCGAACCTACATTTTGTACACTTTCCTATCATCAATGGTGTGTTCCCGTACCGGGTGCTTTCTCTGATTTCCTTCCTTGGGTTAAATGCCTGCACTTAATGCGCGTTAATAGCCTATTCAGGTATAATAAATATCCTTGGAGCCTGGAATCTTATGGCGTTCTCTTCACAAGCATAGTGTAATGTTGAACATTAAGGCAATGTTATAAATATTTCAGACGTAGCAATTAAAGTTTATTTGTGCTGAAATTTATGATTGTAGCTACCATAAATACTATGGAGCAGCGCATGATTTTATCTTGGAGATAAATTCCGTTTGCAATGATAGTTCAATTTAGGTTGGAAGATTTATTCGAGAGCGGAACTTTTGTGTACAACTTTGTTGTCTATTCTTTGGAATAAAAAGTCCAAATAAATAACAACTGTTTTTTTCCTGAATTATTTTTTCAAACTGATTCTTAACTTTTTTTCCTTTTTCTTTTACAGGTAAGTAGGAATCGTATTACCAACATAAGCATACAGGTAGCCTACATTACGAAAATGCTGAGTAAGTCGCTAAAAGTATCCTATAAGCTTTGCAAAATTCTGATGATTGACTATTTTAACACTGGAAAGATTAAATTGCGAATTTCAGAATGCCGCATGTGACATTCCAGTCACTATAGGTATATACCTATATGAAAATAGGCCTGTCGTACTGAAATTTCAGGACAATCACTTTACAGTCTTCACAACAGGATTCCATTTGTGATGGGCACAATGATTTCATTTACTGTGACCCAGATTAGGAGTCTGCGGCTCCCCAATGCCCTTTAGTTCGAACCAGTCAAATCGAAACATTATTTCCAATGAAAACCGGGTTGCCAATCTGACCTGGGCAACCCTAATTTTTGTTGACCCGAGATTCGGAGTCAGCGACCCCTCAATGCCCCTTAGTTGAAGCCAGCCAGATTGGACCACAATTTCCCATGAAAACGACGTTGCCAATGTGGGCAATGGGGCGTAACTCCCCAAACGACTTATCCAGCGCCTTACACTCCTTTGCCACAGATCGACGCCATGTGATTTTAGAGCCCCCTTTAGGTCGGCCTTGGTTGGAAATTGGGTTCCATTTCGTGGCATGTAAAGCAATGCAGTTATCAATGTGTGACCTATCCACTGCCATTTTCGCCTGCGTATTAATTTGTGGATGGGCATCTGACCTGTACGTCGACTTCGCTCTTCATTTGATATTGTTTCGGGCCAGAAAATTCTTAGAATTCGACGAAGACGAGTGTTGACGAAAGCTTCCAGCTTTCTGGTAACTCTTACGGAAACTTTCTATGTACTGCTTCCATGCAAAATCACAGATAATACCAGGGAGCGAAACAGGCACAGTTTGGTCTTGATGCTCAGATAACTGCTCTGCCAGATTTTGGACAGCATGCCGTATGCGCATTTAGCCTGGTTGATACGACGAGCAATGTTCTGTTCCGTACCACCAGTTTCGGCAACAATGATCCTCAGGTAATCGAAGATCTCCACTTTCTTCATAGGCTGCCTATTAATATTGATGGCAATAGGTGTAGCATTTCTTTTTCTCAACGGTGGGCTAAGAACGTTGGTCTTATTGGTATTAATCCTTAGCCCAACCTTGCTTGCCTCCCTCTCAAGATCTAACGTCATTGCGGACATATCCATGATTTTGTGGTAGAGTAGGCATATGTCGTCAGCGTAGTGAAGATGTTGTAGATAAGATGTTAAAGTCCATTGAATTACTCCGTCTAGTCTGGATAGGGCTGCATGGAACACATCGCCGATCACTATGAGGAATAGGGCCGGTGAGAGGATGCACCCCTACCGAACTCCACTGCGAGTCTCAAAGTCAAAGGTAGACCTTACCTTTATGCAGAACGCACGGCTGCAATACGCAATTGAACATTAGTGATCATAAGATAATGGTCTCTTTCTATCCCAATATTTTCGCCCTTCTTATTTCGGACATCTAGGAGGCAACTTTTGAATATTTTACTAATGGCAAAGTGGTCGATATGATTTTGTGCTCTGCGCCGATCAGCAGAGGACCAACTGATTGTGTGGTGGTCGTTATGCTCAAACATAGTACCACCGATGAAGAGACTGAAAGTTGCAAAACTCTACAAATCTTTCACCACTATAGTTACGATCTCTGGGACCGTGTCTCCCCCTCACATGTCTGCACCCATAGTTACCAGCGCTAACTTTTGGATTTAAATCTCCCACAACCTTTATAATGTCACTTTTAGGTGTTCCACTCTGGACGGCGTTTAGTTGTTCGTAGAAAGAGTCTTTCGCCAAGACATTGTCGGGTTCAATTGAAGCATAACATTGTATTATTGTGATGTTTCTCATTTTGGTCTGGAACCTGGCGGTCATGATTCTGTCGGAGACCGGATACCAGGATAAGAGACAGTTTCATGCGGCTCTGGTTAAGAGGAGCCACACCTGATTCACTACCGGTACCTCTACAGTAGTACATCATTACAGTGCTACCCGTTGGGGACACAAATTCTCTGCTGTTAAACCATTTTATCTCACTAACTCCTAAGATGTTTAATTTATACCGCATAAATTCACTCTCTAATTGAAATTGTGCATTCTGGGGACCTTGTGACCCATTGTCCAGGAGAGTGCGCATATTCCAGAATCCAATCTTTGTTGTTGTAAGATAGCCAAAATTCATAAACGGTTGAGTCAGTCCGAGGCAAAGTTGATGTTTCGCTAGCATATAGAAAATTTCGGATAATGCAAGTTGCTGACATACACATCATGTCCTTTGTCAGTTTCTGCGACAAGCCGGCAAAGGGAAAGGCCGTGGTATTATTCTTACGCCCCACATCTCAGGGAGAATGTTTACCTCAACCAAATTATCGCATCGCCATTACTGGCGGCTTGAGTTGGTAAGCAATGGTTAATGACCCCTGCCTTTCCACATGGCGCCCACGAGGAGGACTGTGGAAGAGGAGTTTTGCCACCTAGTATCAGTCAGTGTGTACCCATATGAAAGTAGGCCTGTCGTACTGAAATTTCAGGGCAATTACTTTAGCGTTTTTACAACAGGATTCCATTATGTTGGAAGTGATGTTAATATGTTGTTTTTAACAAGATAGATTTTATCGTATATCTATAGACATGATAGTTAAAGTTTCCTCTTGTCCATATAGACAATTTAGAAGATTTACGATGATAGGCGCGCTCTTTTGCGTATTTATTGGGTGTAGGGCAGGGTAACAATCACATAAACAACAAGCGACTTTTTAATTATGTAATGTGTGTTTGTTAGCCCACCCTACACTAGATAGATATGCAAAAGAACACGCCTGGTTTAGCTTTGGTAGTTCGATGGACGCAGCTGGAGGATCAATCCATCAGGCGGAAAGTAGTGAATTCGAACCTTTCCCGCTCATGTTCGGTCTGTCACTTTGCCTTACAATTAAGTACATATTTGACAAAAATTTACGAGCGTATAGTACTAACTATTCACCTCATTACATCTCGTAAAGCATTCTAGAAAATGAAGTCCGCCACCACCCTTCGTGTCTCACATCCTTCGGTACAAAAAGGGAACTGCTGTACTTTATGGCGATATGCTTACAATCGTATGTTTTATAGGCGTGAATGAACGTTAATCTCATCTCGCTTAAGAGTATATAAAACGGTCGTTGTGCCTTTTGTTTCCTCGATCCGTATATCCAATTTAGCTTTCAGGACCAATTTAAAGCCGCTTAAAGATTCCATTTGTTGTTTTTTTTTTCTTGTGGTACTTTGCCTTTTGGCTATAAAAGGCGGCATATAACCATAAAATGAATATTATACTTCAAATCCTGGCGTAATGTCGTACAACAAATATATGCGTACATGTGCCATCTCCATGTATTCATATCGGGGGTATCTGTTGATCCTGAATACTTGCCGCATAGTCTCTCCATTATTTTCCTCATCTTCTATACTTTTAGTGATTTTTTTTTACAAAAATTTCTGTAAACAGACGCTCTTGTTGCTGTACAACATTGTCAGTCATGACGCTTTTTGCTGTGTCGTATGTAGTGGTAAAGGATTACTTATTCCACTTTTTATGATGCACTTTGTACAAATCACTAGACCTAAATTTTTAGGATTCATAACGTATCGGAAATGCTAGGGAAAGAGGATGGTATAGCGAAAAAAGGAACTCGTCGTCGTCTGATGATAAGTCAGCAAAGCCAACAGACATTTTGATCCACGAACTTGCTGATGGGCGAGAATCTGATGGAGGAAATCCATAAAATATGGAGAATTTATGGAAAAAGTTTTCTCGGAGATGAGATAAGGCATCGTTTTATTGAAATGGTGTTGCCAGTTTTTTTTCTTTGTTGTTAACTAGTTGTTCCCTAGGGTTATTGTGGATACTAAACGGGTACGAGGACCAAAACAAAAACGATCTTATACGATTTAGTGCTCTTGTAGAGTAAGCAGAATTTTTGATTTACATTGAATATTGTCTTCGTATATTGTTGTTCTATATGGAAGTCGCTTACAGTTTTCGAATTGAGAGTTCTGAAAAATAGCTTCCCTGAATTAATTTACAATACATTTCTCGAATATGGAGAGAAAACGTCAACTAAGCGAAATGGGAATAGTTGACGCGCTATGCTCTAATAGGGGTTAGGGCAGATAGTAGTATAATATTGTTGTTATTGTTAATTGCCTTGACTCCTCCAAGGGCATGGGCGTGTCGACAAATCTAGCATTTCTATGCCTTGTTGACATTTCGATAGCATATTTACTTTTCGGACGTGCAGTTGCTCGCATACACTTCCTATCCATGCCATCTTTATACTGACAAGCTCGGAGCGCAGTGGGAGTTTTATTAGTACCAACAGGCATTTTTTTTATTCGGAAGGAGGTTAATGTGATCTTCATTCCGAAAGGGGGTAAAAGTTCTCACGCGTGTCTGAAGAATCTTCGACCCATCAGCCTAGCGTCGACTTTGCTGAAGGTTTTGAACCGTTCGATCGACATACACCTACGGGGCCACTATTTAAATGCATCTTATGTCTGCCTACCAGCACGCCTACTGGAAGGGTAGATCTGTGAATTGTAATGTTGAAGGTGGTCACCTGATATGGTGTTTATGGGGAAGGAGGCGGAAGTTTGCCAAAGTGACCGTGAAGGTCCGGCGCTATTAGAGAAAGCTCCACTCACAACGAGCTAAGCGGCCGCACATGCTTCTTCCAGCTCAGTTCGGGAGATTTGGGCGGTTTTTTTGCTCGTTGCCCCAGCCATCACACAGATAACATATATCATGTGCTTCAAGGTAGTCCGGATGGCGCAACGGTTAGCACGTTCGCCTTCTACGCACTGGGCCCCGGTTCGCTTCCTACCGAATTCGGTAGTTTTCGATAAAGAAGGAGATTTACGTATCGGACTATGAGCCCACTTAGCTGTTAAATGAGTACCCATTTATGGGGTAAATAACTCGGTTGTTGTTGCTGATCGATCACACACCTCTGCACAAGACCGTCACGATCTAGAAAATGAGATGATGCTAACTCATCTCGAGGCCATGTTTCAAATTGGACTGTTGCGCCAGTTATTTATTTTCATTTATGTGCTTTGAGGGTAGACATACACAACAAAGGTTCAAGCTGGATCCCACCGATCCAAAAAAAAAAAAATTTCCATCGACGGGCTGATGCTACACGCTCCGGCCCCAGATGGTTTGGACCCTTCGCCTCTAAACCCATGACACAAAACCCAACCAATGAGATTCCCTGACCGGCAAAGATGTCATAACCTCCCTAAGCGGAATAATAGAATTATCTCACAATCAACCTAAATGGCATTTGGGGGTACCTCAGAGGAAATGCCAATTTTATGAAAGTTAGCACATTACTTTTTTTATTATACATCAGTAAAAAAACGAAATAAAAAAACCAATCAAAGTTAATTTGATATTGCCAATCCGGAGCAACAAAAAGGTATGGTTAAAGATATATAGATAAAGGAGTTACGCAAAAACTATGATAAAAGTTTGACTTATCCCAGCATCCTCAATGGCCATCGCTGAAACCGGGGACCATTGGAAACTAATTCAATGTTAATTGAAACAAAAAAAAAACTAAAGAAAGGCAAAACAAACTAAATGATAAAAAAAACTAACTGCCAAATGTTTTTAACCGATAAACGAAAAATAGTAAAATCAAAACTAAAGTACGGCAAATCAGTACGGAACCGGATCGACTGCTTTTAATGGTGATACTGTTGTCCCGAAAAGAAGCAGGATAATGTTTCGTAGACAATAAATTATGGCCATCACTGCACACATCTGTGTACATACACTCGATCTTCCATTCGGTGTCGAAATACAAGAAAACTTAACAAAAAAAAAACAGCTCTGAGTTATCCAAACACTGCATTTCAAACGTCAAGCAGTTGTTGAGTTTCAGCTGCAGGTCGCAAATCTCTTCAACACGTCAAAATATCATGAATGTCGATGTCGACCATATGGCGAAGCCCCAATCAATAATCTATAGCGAGACGGCCCCGTTGGCAATTTCAGAAATTGACATCTGGAGACATCAGTCGTTGTTGAGGATGCTCACCACTCCCAATCCTTGATGTTGATGTTGCCGGGTGCTAGAATGAATTGTGCTGACGCGACGCGAGGCGTAGGCAGATTTCACGCAGGTTTGAACGCTAGCTGATGACGGAGGCTGAAGTGGATCACACTCAAAGTGTAGACACCGTCTGTTGTCCGCTGTTCTGAACGTCAGATATTCACATTTCGCCACCCTGGCCAAAATCTAGCGTTGGTCAATCTTAAAATTCCAATGTCTCGAACGAAAATACCAGGACTATAGTCAAGGCTGTTTGTAATCGAATGAAAACCAGATGTTAACAAAGTATGTGAATACAAAGGGCCTCCAGCGAGACGACTTCTTACGGTTTTTCGAGCTCCCATCAGCATCCGCAAGAAGGAATGTGATATTGAAAATTTTTAAGAAATGGCGGTTAGAGTCATATAGAAAAAATATCCTCAAACAAAAACCGATAATACGAGATTAAAGGCAAGATACTCTACAACACGAATGCAGAGATTATTTTCAGATATCTACTCGTATATGATTACGAGCTAAATATTGCGACGTTGAATGCATAAATCAATAAAAGATAATTTTGTCATACACTATCAACCAGACGTTTTAAGTTTGGCAATTGGTTGACTATTCAGACTGCTATATTGGACCAATATTCATTCAAGCAACAAAATAATATTACATATTATTGTTTGATGAATACGGGTATAAAGAATATTTCGCGAATAGTTAATTGTACTCTTTCTTCAATCAATTATACCGCTTTCTGATTGTATTTACAAATATCTTAAATGAATAAATTGCCAGTGTGAACGTTGCTTTAACAACAAACAAAATCTGCTTTTTTCCTGCACTTTACAATTTTTTTTCTCACATCCAAACGCCAATCCCAATCGTTTAGTTTTTCGCAAATTCCACAAAAAACGCGCCGAATCCAAACCAAAATCCAACCGTCCACCGAGTATCCAAAACCCATTTCCTCCCAATCAAAAACCCGTTCATCCCCCTACCAATTCACCGCGCTCAACAGTCCTCCACGTCCCAACATCTATACTCGGCGGTCATCGCCACCACTATGCTGCATAAAAGAACCATAACCGCCACGCCGGCCGCTTCGAATATGATGACAACGATGGCGGGTCATCCATCGGCCCTTCATCCAGCCACTCATCATTGTCTCCATCGCCACCAATTGTCGCGGTTCTGAAAGCCGAATCAGGATTTGACTTTTTCGATTTCTTCTCCATATGCTTTCTCCTCCGGTGAAATATGTGCTGTCAAGCGTCAACTATCAATTTTGTCAGATCCGGAGAGGAATATTTTGAGATCCAAAAATTGACAGTTGACGGTACATATTTTACCGGAGGGGAAAGCATATGAAGGACAAATCAAAAAAGTCAGATCCTGATGAACAGTTGTCCTGGCTCAGTATCATCAGCATAGATTTTGCAGGGTGCACACTCACCGCTTGATCTATGCGGCAATTGCTATTAGCTGCTTTTTTGTACAGAGCAGAGTAGAGTAGGATAATGTCCCTTGCATACTACAAGAGATTTTGATAAATCCCGAGATTTAAGCGAATCTACCCCCAAATCTCCAAGATTTACCATACATTTATTAATTTAAATTTCGGACGAAATTTAAAACAAATCTTGCTGAAATCTTGTTGAAATGTTCTTTTTTCGCCTGAATATATGCTTTCCACATTTCACCACACTCTACGTGGTATGTTCTAGTGAAAAAAATGTACATGTACAGCACTCTTGGTGGCAGAAGTAGAACGGATGGTGTGCATGGGTCTCGGGATTTGCAAATCTTCCAATAATTAGGTGTCTGGTGTGCATATAGTATCATATAAGGGGCAAAAAAAAACGCTTTTTGCACTAGCCGTCTATCCAGAGCAGGTCAGATCAAATTGTTAGTGTACCTGTGTGGTCTTAACCTGCTCTTCTCTGTGTGGCTGTCAAAAAAACGCTCCTATTGGCGTGATATGCATAGCGGTCATCTGTACATTGCCGACGCCTGATAGATTTTGGCGTATATCAGTTTGATGGAATGACCAGTGGTTCACAACAATGTCCTGATTGCTACTAAAAAAAAATCCCCTAAAATTGTTGGAAACAACCGGAAATTACTCGGCACTTGATCTGGGAAAATGGATCAGTTATAATTTTTTCAATGGCAGAAAGTGCAATGAAGTTACTTGACATTTGAGTAGTATGAGCTGGAGCATTGTGGTTATGTAGGAAGTATCGCCGCAGTTCCGCAGTTTTTTCATTTCATCATTTTTGTCGTCGGTAGCAGATTTTGGGTGACTTTCACCAGACTCGTTTTGCATAGATAAATATCCGGTTTGGAATCGCTGATACCACTTGGAAGCAGCCTTGAAACATGAGTGACTCTCCATAGGCAATTTGGAATTCGTCAAATATTTATAATGACTTGAAATGCCGTTGAAATCCATAGAGACCTCCGACCTTCCTTCTCTATATTTCTCGTCTGCAGTTTTCACACGAATTCTGAAAATTGGAATGAAATACGAGGATACTGATATTATAAACTATCCGACTACAATTTTTTAATTTGTGAAATACTAATAAAAAACAAGCTAGCCTTTGGCTAGCTTGCCGAAGGTATGATACCCTTCACGCTTCGCGTGACCTTTGTTGTGTTTTGTGATACATTTGCCACTTTGAAATTAGTAGTAAAACTTGTTCCGATTTCACTGTTCCTATAAGAGGTATATTAAATAGTGGGCCGATTTCAACTAAATTTAGGAACGTGGCTTAGTCAATATGATTGAGTAATATGCAATTTCATAAAGATATCTTCAGAATTAAAAAAAGTTTTTCTCATAAAAACTTGCTTTTGGGACGGTCGTTCCTAGGACAGCTATATGATAAAGTAGTCCGATTTCAACCAAATTCGGGAATGTGATTTCATTAAACATACTATTGATTAATGTGAAATTTCAAAACAATATCTATAGAAATAAAAAAGTTATTCCCACAAAGACGAATTTTTGGAACGGTCGTTCCTATGGCAGCTATATGACGTAGTGGTCCAATTTCAACCAAATTCAGGAATGTGATTTGGCTATAGATACTGCTGATAACTGTGAAATTCGAAGATGATATTTTTAGAAATAAAAAAGTTTTCCCCACAAAGACGAATTTTTGGACCGGTCGTTCCTATGACAGCTATATGACGTAGTGGTCCGATTTTAACCAAATTTGGGTATGTGATTTGTCTAAAGACAAATGGACAATCAATGGATTGGTGTGAAATTTGAGAACGATATCTTAATAAATAAAAAAGTTTTTCTCACAAAGACCAATTTTTGGACCGGTCGTTCCTATGGCAGCTATATGACGTAGTGGTCCGATTCCGTTGGTTCCGAAATATATACAGCGTGCAATAGAAAGAAGGCTTCGTACAAAATTTCAGCTCGATAGCTTTAAAACTGAGGGACTAGTTTGCATAGAAACAGACGGACAGACGGACAAAGCTTAATCGACTCGTCTCATCATACTCACCAAGAATATATATAGTTTATATGGTCGGAGATGCTTCCTTCTGTGCGTTGCAAACTTCATGACAAAGTTAATATACCCTTTCACATCCGTGAAGGGTATAAAAACACCAACTAAGCGAACTTTTGTCAAGTCAAGAATCAAAAACAAAAATTAACTCCCACCACGAGATTTGGATTTTTTTTCAGTCCTATCGTCGCAAGAACGGTTGAAATATTTTTGAGCTTAAAAGCAAAAGATAGCTGCTTGTCGCCGAAATAATACGGCCGGGTAAAAGCCATTTCTCGTTTTGTTGCTAAAGTAGCACATTAATGAGCCCAATGAATCCTTTTGGGCTAACAAACTTTTCTGGATCAATATTTGATCATGGATAGGTCGAAGAATAATTTTATTGCAACGTTGAAGCTAATAAAAGAATACCAACAACCATCTCTTATGTTTCAGCTAAAATCTCACAGCCTTTTAAACGTCAATTTCGCCTACATCTTTCCTGGAACATCTTTCGAATCGGATTCCAATGCTCATAAATCATCAAAAAGAAACCCCGATCAAAACTCTTTACGACAAAATAAATCCATTAACAACTTTTAAGTGATACGAAAAGTCCATCGAATCGTACACTGTTGACATTTTATTCGGTCCAGTTAAACTGCTATGTGATGTTGATGACAGCCAAGTTGAAAATCCTTAGAAGGGATTTCCGCCACCCATTTCTTCACCGCCACATCGTGTTTCGATTTCGGCAGCTCTTTCACAAGTGGGATATAGCATATACGCGCGTACCGGCCCATGTATGAAATTCTTGTCTGGCGCCATGGAAAACATCTCTAATGGTCCTTTCTAAATGGAGAAAAACTGCATAAAATAGGCAATAACGTCCCCAGACGACTATGGTATCGTATCCGTGTCTTCTGCTAGGTGTAATAAAATTCCAATTTTAATGGACTTTTTTTTTATTTCGTGCCTAAAGGAATGCGTATGTGAGTGGGATGATCCTTTGGTGGGTGCTATGTTATGTTGTAGGTATTTTACATTATTCATTTCAAGGATTTTGAGAAATCTTTATGGTCGGCGGATCTGCATACGACATTTCCATAAACTTTTGCGGGGGAAGTTCCATGTCCCACTGTTGATGCAAAATGTTTGGAGTTACCAATATACGATCACTATTGCATTATCTTGGAACTAAACCCCATTTAAGAGAAAATGAGCCTGTTTTTGTGAATGAATTTGTGGAGGTAGGATTAGGATTCTACTAATCAGCCTACTCGTACCGATAAAATGGCGCGTTTGTGAAAGAATAACTATGAAGAACGCCGAAGCTCGAAATATCAAGCTGAAATTAGTACTGGATTAGATCAGTCGCCTATGAGAGAAAAGGTTGCATTTTTAGTAAGTGGAATTAACCCAGAAATTCCAGAACTATTCCCAAGGAGTGAATGGGGTTACAGATCTTGACGATGGTTGGATTTAAGCTTTTCATTTCACAAACGCAATTTTTTTTTCTTTGTCTCTACCACTATATTTATTTGTATTCCTGACGCGTTTCGTTTTTTCGAGTATCTTCAGAGGAATATTGTCTGAAGATGCTCGAAAGAGCGAAAAAGGGTCGGTTATTGCCTATGATATAAAAAAAATCACGGTCGCAAGTATTTGTGTGACAACATCAGTGGGTTGTGAAAGAAAACTAAATTTTATTTGAAATAATAATAATGAATAGCCACTGTCTACAAGTTCGTTTATTTGTTTTTTTTTTTTATATTTTTTTCTGCACTTTTCAATACGGGAATTTGCGGGAGTTGGGCGAAATTGGGAGTTAAACTACACAAAACTAAGTCGTCGTAGACAACCCCTTAAATAATTACTTTTTGTTTAGTCACTTAATTGATAATAAAATGATACGAGTATTACGGATCACTCGCCACCAAATTTAAATTAAAACAGCTCATTATTCACAAGATATACATACGTTTATTCAATTTTAATTGGAGCCAGTCATCCATTGAGTACAAATACCTCAATATTTTCCAAGGTCGCAGGTGGTTGCAAAAAGTGAAGCCATCACCAAAAAGTAGACAGTTGTACCATTCCGGTTTTGAAACTTTCAGCCCGGGATTTTGCAAGACTTTTACCATAACGAGAGTTAAGGCTCAACAATTTATATTGTCCTAGACACCCCCCTTAAAGAGTAATTCTTCTCTTTTTGCACTTTATTTGCAATAACATTGCATTACGCACCAGTATGTATCAAATTTTAAGTAAAAATCCTCTTGACTTCTACAATATTTATAATTTAACTTTTTATTTAAAAAAAACACCCCTGAAAAATGCGCTATAAAAATACGTTTCGTACATTTTTTAGTCTAGTGAAGCCTAGCCAATAAATAGAAAAAAAGAAATTTGATGAAATTCGAAAATTTTATTTTTGGACGATGTCCGAAGTCATGTACTAGCTGCAACGGCTCGGCGTGTCGTGGGCGGGCTGCGTCGATGGGCTTCGTCACAAAACAACTGGTACGAGCTTAGTGTCATATTAATGCTGCAAGTGAAATCTGAAACGCGTGGATCATGTTGAAACCACAAGCACTGCGACAATGGGTCCATTGTGCTGAAGCCCATTCTATCGAGAAGACTAGATCATATGATTTAGTCGACTTTTCTCGATAAATTCACTGATCTGGCCAGGTTTAAAAGAGGAGATGTCCTCGGCCAAAGGAAATGTTATGCGAAAGCAGTCCGTGCGTTGTTCCGCAAGTCCTTCGCACTCACGAAGGATGTGTTCTGAAGTCTCATCATCAGCCTCGCAGAAGCGGCAGCTAGCATCTTGCTCAATACGCATGGTCTTAAGGTGACCCCAGAGTCGCGAGTGCCCCGTCAAAATTTTACAAATCATTCTGACTTTGTTTTTGCTCATCCGCAGCAATTCCAAGGTACGAGTACGCGAGTAGCCCGAGATGAACAGCCTGGCCTGTCTCAGACCTGAAGGGCCTCCCATTGGGCTGTGGCAAGAGCACTTTCCCAGTCTCTTATTTGGTTTCTGCAGTAGCAAAGTGGAATTCCACAAAAAGGTTCTGGACCGTAAATATTGCAATGTCCCTGTTTAAATAGCCGGCGGCTTGGCACAGCCTAGCGCAGACCTCGATGGCATGTATTTCTGCTTAGAACACGATTGAAACGAGTGTTGGAATTGAATGTTTTTAACAAGATAGTCAGTTGGCACTTTTCAACCAGCCTAATTGATTTGAATTCAGCTTGATCTATATGTCGTAGTCCCTGAGTCTGACCGTTGCCATTCGTGCCTCCGCTTCAATATGTGTATATATTGGTGGGAGGTCGAGTAGAACCTCTAGAGTAGCAGTGGGGCAAGTCATGCCCGCAAGTCTCTGGATTTTCGTCAGAGCGGTTTTACCGGCTAAGGAAGTTGCTTTTTCCACCATACAACCGCACCATATTCTTCTATAGGTCTGACGATCGCTTTGTAGATCCACAGAATTAAGTTAGGTTTGATTCCCCATGGCGACCGGTAGCGCAGTGTGTTGAGGCATCAGTCTCATGTTTGACTACCGGGCGTTTCGGGTTCGAATTCCGGTTAAGGCTTTGTCAGAAGTCGTTCTAAGATGTTCTGTCCAGGACAACTTTTCGTCAAGGACAACTCCCAAATATGATATATTGATATTTGACCGCAGTTTTATAGGGGAGCTGTGAGGGCGACAGTAGGCCTACTCACGGGACACTGCCTTACCGCATTTCATGCGAGTAGATTGGGATTGACCTCCAACAATTTATGCAGAAAATGAACAGGACACCGTCGAACATATCTTGTGTGAGTCTCCAGCCCTAAATTCGAAACGCCTCTGCATCTTAGGTGTTTATCGCTTTCAAGAACTAGCACAGGTGGCCAGTGCCGTCTTACCGAATTAGCTGATACCATTTAGCGGAGTGTCACCCGACAGTTCTAATTAGCCAGCGGAGGGTGACAAATGGGCCAAATCGGAGGCCTACTGCAAGCTGCGCTAGCGCCAACCCTCTTACCTAATCTAACCTTATCTTGAGTCTGGACAAGATCAAATAAACATAAATAAAAATACTTGTTGGTTTCCTCTCAAGTTTCGGGTTCGTTGTTGATTAGAAGCTCCTAAGCCTGTCCAATAATTTTGGTGTTCTAACTTGTTTTGAGCAGTTCCGTTCTCTTGGGTTGATCCATTGCGTTGAAGTGTTGAGTTATATTGAGGAATTGCGTAAGTAGTCAGGTCTTGTCATCAAATGCTTCTATGTACTCTATCTTCTTTAAAATTCGAATGTAGTTGTAACCGATATCCCTGGGGTTTAAGGCCACAAAGTTCTCCAAATCGGCTGTCAATCTGTCTGAGGCCGCTGCATCTATGTCGTCTTCAACTTCAATTATCCGCCTCCAGTATTTGATCAATTTATCCGTTCGCGGAATTTTGGGTTTTCACTGTGAATTATTAAAGGGAATGGGCCCGAAATTTTTAGTATTTGGTGCACGATTCGCTAGACTGGTAATCACTATGGATTCAATATTTGATTTTTGGACTGGATTCCTATTCACTTATTTGCAGTGGAAGTGAATTATCTATCATCATTCACTGGTTGAAAAGTTGTAATTTATTACATTATTTTTTAGTTTTTTTTTAAAGAAGTCACTTTTCGCGGTTCATGTATACGATATGTGCTCTTATGGATCCTTTAATTACTAAAAGGATCCTATCGACTGCGCCTTTCAGTTTTGGTTATAAAAAAAAAAAATTAAATTTTATTGATCTTAATGTGATTACACTTGTGTCACCTTAATAACTAACTACAAACTAATGCTATGAGGGTTTTTATCCCCTCGGACTACCAGCTCAGCAATTCCGTTTTCTGGGAACTCCTCGCAACCCTAATTTGTTTCCCACAGTCGTTGCTTTCGTAGAACGACTGCAGCTTCATAGAAAAGTAAATAGGATGCATCATTAGATGTAAACATGGTGAATCTTTGAAACAACTATCATGTATCGTTAAGTGATGGACGTATGATGGGAAGAATTTTCCTTCGGTCCTTATATTTTTACGTACGTAAAGATGCTGGAATACGTAACCTCGACAACCCATCTATCCTACAAATAACTTTCCTAACCTAATATGTAAGTACATAATTAAATAGACAACAAATACACTCAGTCCACAGAGAAGCAAATGCCAAAATCAGTTAATGTTTGTGTTACTGACTTTATATTTTCTAAGGTAATTCCAATTACTTAAGTTGAAGCGAATTTCGGCCACGAAAAGGAGGAAATTTACATGTTAAAAATTTCCTGCTTTTCGTAGCCGAAATCCACTCCAACTCAAGTAATTGAAATTACCTGAGAAAATATAAAGTCAGCAACACAAACATTAACTGAATTTGGCATTTGCTGATGCTATCTATAGAAAGCCCTGAAGTACTATGCGGGAAAATTAATTTAATATATTTCTTTGTGAAACTGAAATGGAAGAAATTCTGGTTCGTCCTCACCTATTAATAATACCAAATTATTGCTCATTTTTTTCGTATCCGTGTACAAATATATAAATGTCACGGTTTTCCGGGGAAAAACTGGAAGCTTTTCATTCTTCACAACATTGGACATTACAAACTGCTTCAAGCATTTAAAACATTCATTCATCCATTTGACATGTAATCAGTAACCGAGGTTGAAATCGTTTTCGTTCTCCGTTTTCTGAAACGCCTCACACCCACAGAGATCATATTTGAAGAAGGAGCCACAAAAGTCATCAAACATGAATGGCATAACTCCCGCGGGGGCCACAATTTTATGCATCAGGGAACAATGGAATGGTTCCATAATTACTAGCCCAGTTTCCCAGAAAACAACAATACAGAAAACCACAAATTTTCCTGAAACTGAAAATTCTTTCGTTGGAGCGGAATTTTCATTCCAACCTTGGGTATTGATGAGAGCGCGCCATGCCAGGCTTTAATGCTTGGTCATATGAAAAGTGGAAAAACTCACGAAAAACGCCACATGAACGCTGTGAAATGGAGCGTTAAATGAACACTGGAAGGGAGGCAGACGTCGAGGATAAGGACTACGGTCGATTGTAGATTTCAACGAAGAATTGAGCTATTTACTGTGTTTTTTTTAGTGCTGTTGCTTTCCATGACGAAACTCATTTCACTTTAAAGCTCCCATTCTTCTTCAAGCGAATAATCAACGATTGCAAAACAAAGGAAGCAAGGATGATGCCTTTGAACAATGGCAGGCTTTGTTGGTCTTTAGAATTTTACTATGCAATTCACAGTATTTTTATGAACGATGAAGTTGTGAGCTAGTTTCAGATTATAAGCAAAAGGGTATATACATATTTCGCAAGCATATCGTAAATGTTTTATAATAATGTAAAGATATGCCACTCAAGGTGTGTAATATATTTGTATACAGTTCGGTCACATGCACGATAACTAGTTGACCGAGCTCCCAACTGGAATTTATTTGTGCACTTGCGAAGAACAGATGAAATTCCAAAGTAACTGAAATGTACACTGCACACTTGTAACGGACGGTTTGGTGAGCATTCGAAGATGCCCGTGGGGACGGAGCCTAAGGTAGCTTAATTGACTGTGAAGGTCAGGCCATGCCATCTGGCGAAGAAAAAGGCTCCTCAACGAGCTAAGCAGCGGCCTATGCTTGCTGTAGCTCAGTTCGGGAGATGTGGGTGGGGTTTTCGCCGCTCGTTGCACCTGTCCTTTACGTATTAACAAAAATTCATAGGCCTGGGGAAGACAACACAAACAGGGGAGGTAAAAATGGGGAATAAAAAAAATGTGGCGATAAGGATGGAATGGTTGGCAGATGGCTTGCTTAGATTAGGTGGAGGGCGGTGGGCCGAAGGGCCACCAAGCACTGCGACCTGAAAGTCTATTGTGCTAAGATGGCTTGCTTGCCCTTGCGCTCGTATTGGGGTCCAGGTGTAATGGGACCCTCGGCCTCTGGTTTCGTACCAGCGACAGATCCTTACTCATCAGGTGCTGCCATAGATCTGCCGGTGGATGCAGCGCTACCAGACCATAATATGGTTAATTACAGGTGGTTCATTACACACTGGAAAATAGTTTTCGCGCTTTCCTTATTTTAATTTATTGATCTCTCTATGTATAGATGAGCTCCCAACTTCAGGCGCGAAAACGAAAAGCTATTCACAAGGGCGCGAATATGAAAATATTTCAGAACTTGACTTTTCGTAGTTGGCGTTTATGTGACCGCACCATATCGTATTTCGTACCAATGTCCGGATTAGTTTGTGTCCTACTACTACTACTTTGCCTTAACCCCTAGCGGGGCATAGCGCGTCAACTACTCCTGCGCGCCATCGTACTCTGTTCTGGGCAATGGGGCGCAACTCCCCAAAAGACTTACCCAGTACCTGACACTCCTTTGCCACAGATCGACGCCATGTGATTCGAGGACCCCCTCTTGGTCGGCCTTGGTTGGAAATGGGGTTCCATTTCATGGCATGCAAAGCAATGCAGTTATCACTCTTCCGCAATGTGTGACCTATCCACTGCCATTTTCGCCTGCGTATCAATTCGTCGATTGGCATCTGACCCGTACGCCGACTTAGCTCTTCATTTGATATTGTTTCGGGCCAGAAAATTCTTAAAATTCGACGAAGACATGAGTTGACGAAAACTTGCAGCTTTCTGGTAACTCCTACGGAAACTTTCCATGTACTGCTCCCATACAAAAGTACTGATAGTACCAGGGAGCGAAACAGGCCCAGCTTGGTCTTGATGCTGAGATAACTGCCCTGCCAGATTTTGGACAGCATGCCGTATGCACGTTTAGCCTGGTTGATACGACGAGCGATGTCCTGCTCCGTACCACCATTTTCGGCAACAATGCTACCCAGGTAGACGAAGTTGTCCACCTTCTCCACAGGCTGCCCATTAATATTGATGGCAATAGGTGTCGGATTTCTTTTTCGCAACGGCGGGCTAAGAACCTTGGTCTTGTTGGTATTAATCTTTAGCCCAACCTTGCTTGCCTCCCTCTCGAGATCTAACGCCATTGCGGACAGATCCATGATTTTGTGGGAGAGTAGGCATATGTCGTCAGCGTAGTCAAGATGTTGTAGATAAGATGTCAAAGTCCATTGAATTCCTCTGTCGAGTCCGGATAGGGCTGCATGCAACACATCGCCGATCACAATGAGGAATAGGATCGGTGAGAGGATGCACCCCTGCCGAACTCCACTGCGAATCTCAAAGTCCCCCGACACCTTACCTTTATGCAGAACGCGACATTTCGCGCCGTCATAGGTTGCCTTAATAATAGCCACAAGCTTCTCAGGGATGCCTCTCCTGCGCAAGGCCGCCCATATAGAATCCCGGTTCACACTATCGAAAGCCTTTTCGAAATCGATGAAAAGCAAGTGAAGCGGAGAATCGTATTCAGCGCATTGCTCGATGATGATTCGCAAGGTGTTAATGTGATCGACACAGGAGAACCCGGATCGAAAGCCAGCCTGCTCTTCATCAATTGTGCTTTCTAAGTGGGCCTTTAGTCTTTCCAGGACGATTTTAGCTATTATCTTGGCAACGGCAGGAAGCACACAAATGCCTCTCCAATTATTACAGTCTGTGAGGCTACCCTTCTTTGGAAGTTTGATGATCAAACCTTCCTTCCACTCAGTGGGAAAGGTCTCTGTATTCCACGCTTTATCAACAAGTGGGTGCAGCAAATCGGCAGTTACGCTTGGGGCTGCTTGATAAAGTTCGGCAGGGATGCCGTCAAGTCCGGCGGCCTTTCCTCGTTTTAGTGCAATAATTGCAGTGACTATTTCCTCTTTAGTCGGGGCAGTGGACCGTATACGCACATTTTGATGGTTAGCTAAATTATCTATATGAGGGGGAACTTCACCAGAGGTTACACGGTTCAAGACCGCGGCGAAGTGTTCTTTCCACCGCCTCATTTGATCTTCTTCCAAGATAAGTAGCTTTCCATCACTATCTTTCACCGGATGTTGGCAGGAGTTACGACCACCTGTAAACTCCTTGATGACACCGTATACGGCGTTTAAGTTGTTACTTCTAGCGGCTTCTTCTGCTGACGCTAAAAGAGAATTGGCATAAACTCTTTTATCGCGTCGCACACTACGCTGAACTTCTCGAGCTTTCTGACGGTAAAGGAGTTCGATGCTGCTTCGATTGTCGTCTGAGGCTGCAGCCAAACGAACTTTCAGCTCCTTTCTTTCAACAATCCGCTGCCATGAAGCGTCGGACATTCAGGGCTTATTCCGGCAATCCGGGTTTGGGCCAAGGATGGTATTTGCGCTATCAATGTACGCATTTTTTATGGCATCCCAGTTTTCGTTTATGTCACTATCTGGGTGACTAGTTATCTCAGCCGCTTTTTGCGCAAGATGGTCATTATATTGTTGTAAGACAGCTGGATTTTTTAGTCGAGCGGTGTTGAATTTGCGGGGCCTGGATCTTTCGTCGCTGGGGCGGCGCACGGCTGCAATACGCAATCGAACATTAGCGATCATAAGATAATGGTCTCTTCCCATCCCAATATCGGCACCCTTCTTGTTTCGCACGTCCAGGAGGCAACTCTTGAATCTTTTACTAATGGCAAAATGGTCGATTTGATTTTGTGTTCTGCGCCGATCAACAGAGGACCAACTGATTTTGTGGTGGTCCTTATGCTCAAACATAGTACCACCGATGAAGAGACTGTGAAAGTTGTAGAACTCTACAAATCTTTCACCGTTGTCATTACGATCACCAAGACCGTGTCTCCCCATCACATGTATGAGCCCATAGTTATCAGCGCCAACTTTCGCATTCAAATCACCCATAACCATTATAATGTCACCTTTAGGTGTTCTGCTCTGAACGGCGTTTAGTTCTTCGTAGAAGGAGTCTTTTGCCAAGACATTGTCGGGTTCAGTAGGGGCATAACATTGTATTATTGAGATGTTCCTCATTTTGGTCCGGAACCTGGCGGTCAAGACCCTCCTCTGGGAGGTGAGCTTATGGTGGGGCGGGGGGAGGTCTCATTTTTGGGTTTTTCCAATATATTTCGGAAACGGTAGACTCTAGAAAAATATGTTCTAAGCTAAAATGAAAGCTTATTTCATTTCCTATAAAATTGTTCGTACTCATATTTGCCGAATTTCTAACGGTTTACGAGATATACCTTATTGAAATTCGATAATTTTCGAAGAAAGAATTTTTCGAAGAAATCATTTGCTTCTAGTACCTCCCACGATCTTTTCTCAGAAAACTTGTCGGAGATGAAGTTGTAGAGAATGAAATTTTCTTTAATTTAATTTCAACTTTTGCTACTTCATCTTAAACCAATCAAAAGTTATAGAATTTCTAAAATATACGTTCAGTTTCGATGTTCCCTTAGAAATGAGTATGTTGACGCTACCATGATGATTAACACGTATTAGTACTCGTATTTCGATAGCTTGGAACGGTTGGTTCACGAGATATTTCATGGATAGACAGACAGACGGATAGACGGACGAACGAAAGGACAGACGGACGGATGAAAGGACAGACATTTGAGCGATTTTAAAAGGATTTTGATTTTCTACATAACTCTAAAAAATAAGCATGAAAGGTGACATCTTCGTTTTTCTGAGACGGGAGAATCGAGGCTCATTCATCTTTGTCAGCAGTGAAGACGTTTTCCAAAGAGATTGGTAGTGTATCGATGGCATCGTCGTCGCCTTCTTCTTGAATTACAATTCCGACTCCGTTGTTGCAACTGCCCCTGCAATTCGGGCATGCGACAGAGTAGTTTAACGATGCTTTTCTACAACCACGCCTGCCACTGTCACATCCTTTCGTGCATCGGCAAAAAATCATCCTCAATATTTCAACAGGATTATCCACCTCTGATGATGAGGGGGCGAACGGTAGCGCAGTGTTTCGGGTTCGATCCCGTCCACGACAACGTTCGTGGCCATGGATGTGCAGGAGGTGCATGCTGGCAACTGCATTCTCTGAAACCAATTTATGCCAACGAAACGTCAACTGGGCCAGAGGGAACAGTTGACGCGCTATGCCCCACAAGGGGTTAGGGCAATTGAGTATCCACCTCTGAGAGTTTCGGTGTCGGTCACCAGAGGTTTCGAAAAACAAAATTTTTCATTCCTACAACCAAAACACATTCCAAAATTTGGTTGAAAATTTTCCACTATTTTATATTCCTCCCATAGGAACAGTTGAATCGGAACAAGCTTTACTGCTAATTCCAAAGTGCAAATGCAAAATGGATTAAAATTGTTGTACACAGTCTTCACTACACAAATTGTCGTGAAATTCTAAGCGAAAAATATTCTAAACATTTTCTTGATATCTTTAGATTGAGATGTTGTAGGTATTTTAATTGATTTTATTTGAAAAATAAAATAAAAAAATAAATAAGAAGAACTAATAACAAGGTAGCCGAACTTAGGAACAACTTACATGATATGCTAATATAAACATCTTCAGGGATAACCCAAACTTATTCATAAAAGTAGATCCGAGAATAATAGTGTATTGTGGCGTTAACCTTGGCGGCTCATTAGGTATGCCAAAAAGAATCAACAACAATATTTAACTTAAATTGTGATAAGTTTTCGTAAGCAGCCCTACTCTCGCAACAATGATTGTTTTCCATTAATCAATAAACTTTTTTTGGGGACATCATCACACCGACCACGAAAGAAAATTTCCCATTTATTTCTTGTCATTCTGAAGGAAACCCATGGGAAGAATGACAAATGTAAGCAATTTGAATGTCATTATTAAGCCCACAGGGGAAAAAAAGTCGTCGAAACTCTAGACGCGTTCTTTTGCAATTATCCGGGTCAAGTGTAGTTTAGGCAAGATAATCGCACAAAAAAAAAAAACGATATAGCTGACCTATACAAGTTAGGAGTCTATGATGTGGATTTTGTTTGGATTATAGATGATTGCCTAGTCTCAATGTTTGAAAAAATTATAAAAATATTAAAAATAAACTTCATTCTAATTTATCAAGACAAAGCGTTAAGCTTCTTCTGAATAGTTTCTTAATATTTCAACGGAAACCATTTTTACAATAAGAGAAACGTGGAATCCAATTGAATTCCATTGCGCTGGAATGAATTAAAAACTGAGTCCTGAGTTCCAGGACGGAACGTTAACTCATATAGGCTAATTTTGTTGTTGTAGAGTGTGATATTTTTCTAACCTGTATAGGCTAAGATTCCCAAAAGACCGCGTCTATAAACTTATTTAAATTTAAATACTGATACTCACTCAGCTAGAAAATAAACCATGACATGACTAATTAACACAAGCATTTCTTAGCTGTCTGTAAATGGACGGCATGTGAAGCAAATCGGAATATGATGAGCTTTTAAATTTAAGGATTTTGTAGTGCATGTGCAGAATGGGAAAAAATCAGGATGGACGCTCACTGACCGTTGACAGGCTGAGGCACGCGTCAAGCGTAAGGCCCGGTCAACATCAAAAGTAAGCGGGACACCTCGTCACTTTCAATCCTATCTTTTTGATACTTATCGACGTTTCATTGCTCATGAGGGGATGGGACGCGTCAGTCTGGTATCTCACTGTCGCACACGAACTCAAACTTTGGGTAACGTGTATTGAGCCATTCGGAGGAAATCTTGACTCATCGCTTGGGGAAAGCGATTGGCTGAAAAACCTTACACAAATATACCACGGCCTTTCCCTTTGCCGGCGTGTCGTAAAAACCGACAAACGAAGGACAGGATATAAATGCCAGCAACTTGCGATATCTTCTGTATGCTAACGAAACGTCAACTATGCCTCGGATAAGGACTGACCGACAAAGACTGGCTTCTGGAACATGCGTACTCTCCTGAACAATGGATCAGAAGGTCTCCAGAGCGCACGATTTCTTCAATTAGAGAGTGATTTCTGCGATGTAAAAATAAACATCTTAGGAGTTATTAAGATGAGATGGTGGAACAGCGGAGAACTTATCTCTCCAACGAGAAGCACTGTAATGTTGTATTTCGGTAGAGCTGCCGGTAGCGGTCGAGAGTCAGGTGTGCGACTCCTCTTAAGTCGCATGAAACTGTCTCTTATTATGGCATCCGGTTTCCGATAGAATCTTGACCCCCAGGTCCCAGACCAAAATGAGGAACATCACCACAATGTAATGCTACGCTACCGAACCCGACAATGTCTTGGCGAAAGTTTTTTTCTACGAACAACTAAACGCCATTAAGAGCGGAACATCTAGATGTGATATTATAATGGTTATGGGGGACTTGAATGCAAAACTTGGCACTGATATGTTATCAGTGATAACTATGGGCTCAGTCATGGATGGGGAGACACGGTCTTGGGAATCGTAACGACAACGGTGAAAGATTTGTAGAATTCTGCAACTTCCACTTTCGGTGGTACTATGCTTGAGCGTAAGGACCACAACAAAATCAGATGGTCCTCTGTTGATCGGCGCAAAAAACAAAATCGGATCGATGACTTTGCCATTAGTGAAAGATTTAAGAGTCCAGGAGGCAACGGACGTGCCAAATAAGAAGGGTGCCGATATTGGAATGAGAACAGACCATTATCTTATGATCGCTAATGTTTGACAACCGACGACCGTCTTGCATAAAAAGCAGCTGAGACAACTAGCCACCCAGATAGTGACATAAATGGAAACTGGGATGCCATAAGAAATGCGTACATTGACAGCGCAGATGCCATCCCTTGCACAAACCCGGACGCCTCATGGTAGCGGATTGTTGAAAGAAAAGAGGCAGACGACAGTCGAAGCAGCGTTGAACCGTGTAACCTCTGGCGAAGTTCCCCTCATATAGATAATTTAGCTAGCCATCAAAATGTGCGTATACTGTCCACTGCCCCAACTAAAGAGGAATTAGTAGCAATTATTGCACTAAAACGAAGAAAGGTCCCTGGAGTCGATGGTATCTCTGCCAAACTTTATCATGCAGCGCCAAGCGTAACTGCTGAGTTACTGCACCCACTTGTTAATAAAGCGTGGAACGCAGAAACCTTTCCCATGGAATTCAAGGAAGGATTCATGATCAAATTTCCTAAAAAGGGTAGCCTTACAGGCTGCAATAAAGAGACATGTCCGTGCTTCCCGCCGTTACCAAAATAATAGCTGAAATTGTCCAGGATAGACTAAAGACTCACTTAGAAAGCACAGTTGATGAAGAGCAGGTCGGCTTTCGATCTGCATTCTCCTGTGTCGATCACGTTAACACCTTGTGAATCATCATCGAGCAATGCATTGAGTCCGATTCTCCGCTTCACTTGCTTTTCAGTGATGTCGAGAAGGGTTTCGACAGTGTGAGCCGGGATTCTATATGGGCGGCTTTGCGCAGAAGAGGCATCCTTGAGAAGTTTGTGGCTTTTATCAAGGCAACCCACGATGGCGCGTAATGTCGCGCTCTGTATAAAGGTAAGGTGTCGGGGGACTTTAAGATTCGAAGTGGAGTTCGACAGGGGTGCATCCTCTCGCTGATCCTATTCCTCCCCGCAGGGGACACCCACTGGGTCGAAAGACTTATGGTGTTTTGGGTTTAGCGAACCCACGGACCTGAGCTACGCAAGGAGGTGGTGTATAGGGTAAAGGGGCCTTGGCGCTGATCCCTATGCATGCCTTTGGGGACTGACGACCCCATGTACCTTAGTTATGAAGTTAAGGTGGCTGATTGACGGTCTCGCTAGTGGTGTCCGTCGTTATGATGCCACCGGTGTTGTGTGATGGTCTCTTGAGTCCGTCGTTATACGACACCTGGGGAGTGGTGCCCCCGCATAACGAACTACAAAAAGGGGCTATATAGGCTGAAAAGTATCTTGAACGATTCCTATTGGAGCAATCCTATAGGTGTCATGAAGCGGAAAGGTTGCTGGGGTCCTCCCAGTATTCCGATTCCTAGACTTGATGACGACACGGCTTTGGGGTTTTTCCCAAGCTCTGATTCTAACATAGGTGTGGATTGGTGGAAAGTAAGAGATACTGATTCCTATACTGCTTTGGGGCTAGACAATCCCACGTACCTAGTCAATTGGCTTCCTAGTACCTGAACATGGTGCCGACCTGTGATGCGAAAGGAAGCACTATCCCCGACTGAGGAGAATGCTTACTAGTACGTGAGGAACGGAAGCACATTCAACTCTCTTGGGGATAGTGGGTTTAACTGAGTCCGTGATGCACAACTTAATCAGTAAGATATTCCGTAAGGATATTGAACGGTGAGATCATTCCGGCTTATGAGAAGTCAGTAGCAAATAATGAACCACGGGGATGGGTGTGCCCACAGTACCAAGGTACTGGCCCATCAAGGTGTTGGACTCGTGGTGGCTGTGAGTTATTGTTAAGTCGGCTAAGCTAGGTCGCAGCCTATAATGGTAAGGTTCTGAGGAAAGTGCATGTTCCAAAGTAGTCATCCTTCTGACTTCGGTCAGAGAAAACGCCATTCCCGTAAGGGAGGGAGGTAAAGAGCTTCGAGCTTAGGTACTCCTTAAGGCACCGAATGTAGACGATTCTGGGGAATTCCTCTGATCCTATTCCTCATAGCGACTGGCGATTGCATGAAGCCCTATCCGAACTAGACAGAGTAATTCAGTGGACATATACTCGTACATCTTTTCTACGACATATTAACTACGCCGGCGACATATGCCTACTCTTGTGCGAAATGGCCTTAGATCTCGAAACGGCGCTCGCGGTTGGGCGAAAGATTTACACCAACAAGAGCTGTTGGCGCGAGCTCTAAGTCGATTATTTGATTCGACAAATTGTTCACTTGAAAAGACGTTAGTTTGAAGTGGAAATGTTTTATACTATGCCAGACGATTTTAACTTACTGCACCGCGTGCTGTAAACTATTTCAGTTTTATTGGCAATATTTTTTTTAATATTAGGAGTACCTACTTGAGAGATTTACTAGGAATAATTATATGGTTGCGCAAGAGGTAAAAATATACAGTAATTTCATCTGACAGTTCAAAAGAGGTCAATCTATTTTTTTCCAGAATTTGATTATGAGCGACGAAGACGCCTGTGTTTCAGTGGGTCTTTATTTATGATGTCGCCAATTCTTAGGGAATGTCTTTTAATGCAGTAACATAGCCTTGCGAAAATTGCCAAATCTGGGGCTCCGAAAGCCTAAGATTTCATTTTTTCGAAATCGAAGACGACATCGAAAAAACTTTAATTGGCGACCGGCATTGTTCGACCTCCCTTCGCCCTGTAGTAGAGGACCAACTTCAAACAATTCGGCATTTAAAAGTCATTCATGAGAAAGCTGAAGTCACTGCTTGAAATTGAACTCGAGGGTAGCTGCTTTTTTTTATTTTTGCAAGATATTTTCAATTTGGTCTCATAAAATCACTTTGCTCTATGGCACTGTTATAGCTTTTTTTAACAAAAAGAGTACCAGCCAATATCTGAATGTAGTACTATATATAAATCCCTAAAGCTTCTTCTCAAAGCAATACTCTACCACAGTATTTGCGTGTAAAAATTGTTTCCTAGTTAAAAGAAAGTTTAAATCAGTGCATTGTTTTTACTTTGATATCGCACCACAAGCATTACTGCTAGTAAGCCAGAAACCTTAATTACTTGAAAATGCAAATTTGTGTCAGCATGTCATGTTCAGCATGGTATGACTAGTCAAATAAAGTGAGATTTCTTTTCCAATTTGTTTGTTTGCAGAGAATGTTTCTTAACCGTCCTGAATAACCCAGAGCCACCCAAATATTCACCAGAACATAATGACATAGTACTTCATTTCCTAAAACTTTTTGAGTCACATAATGCCTCGTAAGTCTTCGTTTAAATCTACTTCAGTATGTCATTTTTCAATGTCGACCATTGTACTTGCGTGGAAAAAAAAACAATTGAAATTGATTGCCGGATTACATGTAATGTCGAATTGTCTGTTTGTTTGTTTATAAGTTTTACAATCAATTATGATAAGTTGAAATTTGCATGAGGTGTTTTGTATCTTTTCATTTTCCTGGGGGCGAAACTGTTTCGAGTTGTGTTTGTTATCATTTCTGTTCGTGTCAGCACTTAGAAACTCATTACCAAAAGATGTTATCATAAATGCAAAATTCTAATCTGCGGGTAATTTGAGTAAAAAATAATGTCACCTGTCTGCATTATTTTGTGAAAAATACTAACACGATTTCGGTTTGTTGTTTCAGTAATTTGTGTTAACGCTAAATATTCGTAATTTGAAAAGTATAATTTAAATTACATTAGCCGCGTTTCTTTGTTCATACAACAGAACAGAATAAACACACAGTTGGTGCAAGAAACTTCCCAAGTTGAAATATTCGGAACTCACTGCAGGCAATGCAGTTTGCTTAAGCCGAACATACACCATCTGGAACTCCTGTCCGGTAAAACTGATCAGGCCTGGCCTTGAGGAGTTCCGGATCGTGTATGGCCGTTTCAGGCCGCCTTCAGGCGGCCGGAAGGAAAATCGTTCCCGCCAGGCCTCCACCACACACGTTCCGGAATTTTTCTCCGGAAAACTGATCAGGCCTGGCCTTGAGGAATTCCGGATTGTCAATGGCATGTGGAAATCGATCTTATCGCCATAGAATGAAAATATCTATCTGTTGGATTGTATTGTACGGCATTTTACTTTCCATGGCCAAGCTTCAGATACATTCGTCTATTGAAATAAACTCCGGTAAAAATCCATTCTAGTCACGCGGCCGGACAGTTCGCCTTGAGGCGGCCGGACAGGCGATAAGATTGATTTCCAATTATCCATCCGGCCGCCTCAAAGGCCTGTCCGGCAGCGTGACTAGAATGAATTTTTACTGGAGTCAATTTTAATAGATAAATGTATCTGAAGCGTTGCTATGGAAAGTAAAATGGCATACAATTCAATCCAATAGATAGATACTTTCATTCTATGGCGGTAAGATCGATTTCCAATTATCCATGCGGCCGCCTCAAAGGCCTGTCCGGCGGCCTCAAGGCGGCTTTAAGCAGCCATACACGATCCGGAATTCATCAAGGCCGGGCCTGATCAGTTTTCCCGGCAGGAATTCCGGATGGTGTATTCTGTATTCAGGCAAACCGGAAGGCCGGGCCTGATCAGTTTTTCCGGACAGGAATTCTGGATGGTGTATGTTCGACTTTATGCAGTAATATTAATAATACAATTTATTTCCGGTGAATAAAATAGTGATTTTATGTAATTCTCTTGACATTTGGTAGCATTCCCCCGATCGAAAACATTGACTAAGCTACAGACGCATACTTTAATCAAATACTTCCAATGAAGAGTATTTTCGTCTCTATCTTTCAAGTTTAGCCTTCACTTCTACACCATAGATGGTTTATTGTCGTGTGCTTGTTCTTAATCATTTCGATCTACTAACACAGCTGTCAGCTTCTTGTTCCTATGGATTCTTTGAGTTGTTGCTTCTAATTTGTTCGTTCAAAACACCGCGTCTTAAAGTTTTGAAATACATATTGGGTGTACAACTTTGCTTCCGCCGTTTTTTCCTGGAAAAGTACTTACAGATGTATTATTCAAAGTACTGTCCATCGCTAGTGACAACTTTCGTCCATCTCTCCGGCAATTGTCGGATTCCATCTCGGAAAAAGGAGGTGTCTTTCGATGCGATCCATGATTGGATCCATTTTTCGACTTCCTCGTTCGAACGAAAATTCTGATCAGCCAGGCCGTGCGCCATGGAACGAAACAGATGGTAGACGGAAGGAGCGATGTCTGGGGAGTACGGCGCGTGGGGCAAGATTTCCAATTTCAGGGTTTCCAAGTATGTCTTGACCATTTTTGTGACGTGTGGCCGAGCATTGTCATGCTGGAGAATGACTTGTCGTGTCTCTCTTGGTACTGTGGTCGTTTTTCCTTTAATGCTCGACTTAAACGCATCAATTGCGTTCGGTACCAATCTCCTGTGATAGTTTTATTCGGTTTCAGTAGCCCGTAGTATATCACACCGACAAGCGCGGTTTTGTCGTCGATGTTGAGGCATGACCGGGCATTCCCCATGACTTTCTGCGCTTGGGATTATCGCAACGGACCCATTTTTCGTCGCCCGTTACGATGTGATGTAGAAATCCCTTCCGATTCTGCCTTTGAAGCAGTTGTTCGCATGCAAATAATCGCCGTTCAATATCTTTCGGTTTATCATACGGAACCCAATTTCCTTGTTTCTGAATCATGCCCATGGCCTTGAGGTATTTCGAGATTTCTTGCTGTGTTACTCCCAGTGATGTCCGGTTAAAGCTAACGTAACGATAAACGCTAATCGCCACCTATCATCCGAATAAAATTTAACGACACTATAAATCCAAATAGCTGATACCGGCTGCTGAGATTTGGCAGCTAGAACTGTATCATTCCTTCGGCAAGCTAGCCGAAATGCAAGCTTACAATTTGTATTTTCGTCTTAACATAAACGGTTAAGCATCTCCAGAAGTAGGACAGTTCATTTCGGTTCCTGTTGGCATCGGAAACTTCAAAACCCTTCTACTGCGGCGGGGGAAGCCCTCCACTCTCCAGCTTTATTTATGCATTTTTTTTTTGTGATTTTTAATTTTGCCTTAGAAAGTTTTATATTAGAACAGATATATATAGGTATAGGAGATTAAATAATAAAATAAAAAACAGAAAATAGACTCTTCCCCCGCAGGAGCTCATCCCCTTCCCCACTTTCGTGTACTTTTATTATGATATACTACTAGTACAACCAACAATCATGTCAAGTTTCACAGCTTAAAAAAATCGATATTAAGTGATGATCCAAGAACAATCATCAGCACACCATCTTCTGCTAGTGTTCCCTAACTGCGCCTAAGGCCATTGGGGGAGGAAAAGCTTGATAGGAGCGGACATCTATTACACTAGACCCCATCTCTTGCAAATAAAGACGTGATCAATTTGGTTGACGGTATATGCGTCTGGCGATTTCCAGGTCTGCTCGTGAATGCGTCTATGCGGGAAACACGTAGAACTTACGACTAGATTCCTGCTGCAGGCGAAGTCGATAAGTCGTTGGCCGTTGTCGTTACATTTTCTATGGAGACTGTGTCCTCCAGTGGTCCCCCGGTGCCAACTTTTATTTCCGACTTTCGCGTTAAAGTCTCCCAGCAGCAATTTGATGTCGTTTGTTGAAAGTGAGTCGAAGAGAGTCTCAAGGCGGGCGTAGAACTCGTCTTTTACTGCGTCATCTTTAACTCCGGTGGGGGCGTGCACATTGATGAGCCAGAGGTTGAAGAATCGAGTCTTAATGTGAATCGCACACTGCCGTTCATTCATGGGTTTGAAGTCAATAATGTGCGTCAATAATTTGTCGTTCAGACAAAATGTACGTTAAGATGAAGCGTGTAAACAATCGTCCGATTTGTCTGAACGACAAAACGTACAATAAGATAGAGCGTGTGACTTTGATAATAAACAATGAAATGCGCGCACAAGCTTATTGTTGTAGGGGAGACAGTCGCGTGTTTGCTACCCCCATCGCGTTTTCTTTCCGGACACTAATTAGGTTATAGAGTTAATATGTGCAATCACAGAATGTCAATCCCGCTTAAGTAAATCCTGCCAGAAATGCTTTTTGACAAATTACAAAAGAGTTAAAAAATGGGTCGCACTACCCTCATGTCGGTCTGTAATCAAAAATGCATAAAAGTGTAGATGGCTGGCCAGGGCGTTCGAATATGCAATTCTGAATCGTCCAAACTTGCCGCACCACCCAGGCAGGAGACAGCAAAGTTTATGTTTGGGATCAACGAACTACCCTTATCGCGTTTTCCGCTAAATACGGTGTCAAATTAAAGGCTTTGACGTATTCTTTTCGAAAAACCAATTCACTTCGAAAAGAAAATGCAATGAGGGTAGTAAATACGCGTCGGTCTCCTGGACTATTAATCAACACTTGTCGACTCTGCCTTTAAGCGTGAAAACGTGAAAAGCTCTATGATGTTATATGTACGGTACATCAAGCTCGAGAGCTAAAAGAAAAAGAAAGATGGGTTTATTAGACCGAGAAAATATTTTCATTTCATTCGGTCTATTGAATATAAGAAAATATATTTTATAATAAAATAATAAGCAAAATTTATATCGGTGCGGCACGGTGTTTGACTGAAGTGAAGGACATTTCAGTGCGGTAGCAGGATCTCTCAGGACACGACTAAAAAATAGGACAAAACACGCTAAATCAGGACGCCTGGTCACCCTAGGTAATATGGATTTTTAGGTTACATTGTATTCTTTGTTGTATTTCATATACACTGGACAGCAAATAAACCGGGCCACCCGCCACTTTTGAACTCTAATCCAATTTTCTCAAAAAGTATAAAACTTACAACTATCAAAGTTATATCTACAGAAAGTGCGTTTCATGACGATTAAAATGAATGGAAACGCATGGGATTTATCAGTTTATTAAGCATTTATCAAGGATTTTACAAAGAAGAGTCGTTTTCGAATCATGTAATCACCAAGTGAAAAAAAAAAAATTAATGTAAGCCGAAAACAAAGAAAGAATTGAAAAAGAGTTTTTGGTCAGTATTCAATGTTCCCTCCCCTTACTCGAATAACTGCTACCATCCTCGTATTCATAGACCTCACGAGGCTGACTATGAAATCTTGGGAATTGCATTCCACTCCTCTCCAATTGCGATTCGCAGCTCTGTAAGCCTTGTTGGAGCAGGTACCCGGGCTCCAATCCGACGTTTCAGCTCATCCCATGAGTGTTCTATTGGATTCAAGTGCGGGCTTCGAGCTGGCCAGTCCATCGTACGAATGCCGACGTCGTGTAGATACCGGGTCACCACATGAGCAACATGATGCCGTGCGTTATTATGCATCAACTGGATATCCTGCCCGATATAACCTGCGTAAGGAACCACATGGTCTGCCAGGATTTCAGTGATGTAGCGATGAGAAGTCAATCCACGTGTCGGTTCGATGAAAACCAACGCTGTACGTGCGGTTAGCGAGATGCCGCCCCAGACCATTACAGATCCTCCTCCATAAGCAACAGATTCCTCGATGCAACACTGAAAATAACGTTCTCCAGGGCGACGATATACTCTCTGACGTCGATCACTTCGATGTTGACTCACCCTGGTCTCATCAGTGAAGAGTACATTACCCTACTGTTCTAACATCCAATCCCTATGCTCTCGAGCAAATTTAAGTCGTGCTCGACGGTGGGCTACAGTTAATGCTGGACCTGTTACAGCTCTCTTTGGAGTCAGGTTCCGTTCAGCAAGTCTTCTTCTGACGGTATCTGAACTTATGACCACTTGGCGTTCGTCACGCAGACTTTGTTGGACTTGAACTGCGTTGAGGCGGCGATTTCACAGAACAGTAAGTTGGATATAACGATCATCTGCTGCTGATGTAGCCTTAGGTCTGCCCGCTCCTAGACAGCGATCGAATGCTCCAGTCTCTAAGTATCGTCTGTAAACTCGTTGCACCGAAGATCTGCCGATTCGAAGTCTTCGAGCGACCTCATGTTGCTCAAGGCCTGCTTGAAGTAGTGCTACAGCTTGAGCTGCTTCCTCAGGTGTCGTATCCATTATTGGCTGAAAAAAGTAGCAAAATTACTCGCGTCTAAGCAAACAATGGACAAAAACTAAAGAAATGATAAAAAAATATCCGACTACCCTCACTGTAGAAAAAAAGAACGGTAAGCGCGAACTCTAGTCAAAACAGCAAATCGTTAGCATTGTGTTTGTTGCTTGATTACAATGTGAGTTTACGGTACTTTAGATTAAATTTATAGTCATTTAAATCGCCATTAAACGCTCTTTCTGTAGGTATAACTTTGATAGGTGTAAGTTTTATATCGTTTGAGAAAATTGGATTAGAGTTCCAAGGTGGCGGGTGGCCCGGTTTATTTGCTGTCCAGTGTATATCTTATGTAATCAACGTAATTTTCCGAAATCAGTAATAATGTAACAACTATAAATTAAGGACCCTAGGGAGAATCATGTACACTCCACTGAAAAAGGCACCAAGTACCTGTCGAAATACGTATATTGAAAAATACAACATTAAACTATCGACTTCGGAAAAGTGTAGTTTATTTAAAATGGAATTTTTTTTGAGCTGTTTGGTACGCTCATCATTGAAATTCATTTAACAACAATTACATATAATTATTTTTCTTCTTTGACCGCCTACAGCCCATTATTTTATTTTTTATTATCCTTCCTGTGATTCCGTCCAAAACAGAGCCATTTATTTAAGGGCATATTGTCTTCTAAAGAAGTCTTCCAATACGTAGTGACTGACTCCTCATAACATGATTTTCAAGAATTTCTTTTTAGTTGCTTTCCATAAAATAACGTAAGCAACTCCTACTGACGCAATCAATTCGATTGAAGCAATTCAAACCAACATATATGTTGATAGCCAAGCCAGCTTTCAGATAAAAAGTTTCCCATTTGTCAAAATATGTGTCGAGAACGTTTCTTCATAGTATGTGGTTTGAAAAACACCAACATTAAAAATATTTATAAACGTGATATCTCTCGAGGAGACTATACTCAATTGTGTGGTTTATCCTGTTCGAAACTCTTTGTGTGATGGATCCAAAGAGCAATGGAAGACAAGGAACTGTCAGAATGATTTTATTTTTTTTTCAATATACGACTTACAGAGTTATGACAAACGTTGGGGCGACCGGTAGCTCAGTGCATAGAGGCGTCAGTCTCATGTCTAACTACGGTCGTTACGGGTTCATATTTGTGTCATCTTCCCCCCTGTAAGGGGGGGGGGGGGGGCGTAATAATAAGCCACAACATCTCCCGACTTGTCGCAGGTAGGCGGCTATATGGGAGCAGGAGGTACATACGGACAATGTCCATCGTCCGAAAATGGTTTATCCCAACGAAACGTGAGCTAAGCTACATGGAATAGTTGACCCGCTATGCCCCACTAGGGGTTAGGGCAAATGAGTATCAGTGAAAAACAAAAAAACAAGTAGAATGAGCAAATGGGGCAAGTTTTAAGGAGTAAGGAAAACATAGGGGAGATTCCGAATGACATCACAATGATAAAGTATATTGGAACCATTCACGGGAATAATATTTTTTGAGGATAGCAATCATGTGCATATGTATAATACATAAATGAAAACATCGCTTAGAAAAAATTAGATTATACACTGAACTAAATTTCAGAAATCTTCTCCATATCTTTAAACCCTAAACTTTCAGCACCAAACATTCTGAAGCCAGGAATAAAAAAACTGTCCACAGTGTTTCCTTGTCATACGGCTTGCACTAGTCCATTGCAATTTGTCTTTATTCGCCCGGCAAGTATGAATAGGTTCAGATCTCGTCGGGATAAAGGGGAATTCCACTCATTCATATTATTCTGGCCGCCTGGGGGTTATTTATTTACTTTCATTAGACTTCATAAAAACTTGTGTTACACTGATTACATTTCTTTGACTCCTTCCATGTAGAAAACACTTAACAATGCGACAAGAGGTAGTCCCTTGAGCTCATGTTGATGATATTAAGCATCGACGAAAATTCTAATAACTTCCAGGACGCAACTTACAACTTACAATATGAACAAAGTTTAACGCTTCTACGTTGCTATTAAAAAGAAAATGTTGTCTTGCTAGCACGGGTCCAGAGAAGGCTGAGAACCAACAGTTTCGCTCTACAACAGAAAGGACCAAGTTGTC
Source organism: Chloromyia formosa (assembly GCA_964017055.1). Classification (NCBI taxonomy): domain Eukaryota; kingdom Metazoa; phylum Arthropoda; class Insecta; order Diptera; family Stratiomyidae; genus Chloromyia; species Chloromyia formosa. The sequence goes on from OZ024813.1 coordinate 137,074,473, forward strand.
AAAAGAAATTATGACATACAAACACATTAAGTTACACCCCCAGAAAGGAACCACTTTAATGTAATTAGTTTCAAAATGTGGATATATGGCTTTTTTCTATACATACTATACGTACTTGTTTTCTTTTTTAAAAAAGCTCGGGAGCTCAAAAGGGATTTGTTTTATACCGCATGTTGGCGGCTCTTTCAATGAAAAGAAAACATCATTAGGAATATTCCGTTGTTCGTGTGCTTTAACATTTTCAATTTGTTGTGCCAAAATAAAGCGAAAAATGAGTGTCAGGGGACGACACTCATGAAAATTGCGTGAGTGTTTAGCTGAAAATAGCTATAATGAGATAATTACTAGGCATAACATGATTGAAAGTCATTGTAGACATGTGAGTGTTGACGTTAGCATAATTGCCGTCAAGATAACAAGTAGTTCGAAAATATGCTATTTCTCGGAAGAAAATTTAAAACTGGCGCAGATGTCTTGAAGGACATGAAATTTTACCTTTGTATTCTTTTGAAATCGATCGCAGAGCCATATCACGAACAATGATGGGATTACTTAAATGGAAAGAAATCCGCATTCAAGGCATGTAAACGGTCGCCCCTTTGGCAGGTGATGAAGATGTTTTCTCTATGCTTGGGTAAAACATAAATACGAAAGTATGTTTATAAAACTGTTGATCGATGAAATTTTCCTCAAATAAACTTAGTTCCAGGAACGATCCTCCCCATGCATTTTGGGGCGACGGGTAGCGCAGTGTGTTGAGGCATCAGTCTCATGTTTGAATATCGGCGTTTCGGGTTCGAATCCCGTCCACGACGACATTCGTGGCCATGGATGTGCAGGAGGTGCATGCTGGCAACTGCATTTTCCGAAACCAGTTTACGCCGAGAAACGTCAACTGGACCACATGGAACAGTTGATGCGCACTAGGGGTTAGGGCAATTGAGAGAAAGAGATGCGTTTTGCAACTTAAAAGAAGCCGAGTCACTTACCACACAAACTGAATATCATCTTACCGCTTCTTCCGCATTATCCCATTTCGGTCGGACCGGCTAAAGCCGAAGCGATAAAAATTCGAAAGAGGAACATATTCATAAATAAATAAATAAATAATAAGTGAAGGCAGGCTAAAATGCCCATCTGGTAAACGGACTATAAAATCTATTGTGTTACAGCCTTCACTAATCCAAAAGACCCTCAATCAACCTAATGAAGGCCAATAGGTTCTTAGTAGGAACACTCTTAATGACAGCTCGATATTGAGTATTCAAGAAATGTAAATCTGGAGCGAGCGATCGGCGGGCAATCGATACGCAGAGAAGGTGTTTGGTGGACTGAATGTCTTCCAGGCATCCGTCTCAGTGGATAGAGCCTTTTTGCTCGAGAAACCTTCATCTTTGGGGATTATGTAGGGTGTACAACTTTGCTTCTGCTATTTTTTCCTGGAATTAAAAGCTTAATTGTCAACAAGTACTTAAAGATGTATTATTCAAAGTACTGTTCATCGCTAGCGACAACTTTCGCCCATCTCTCCGGCAATTTTCGGATTCCATCTCGGAAAAAGGAGGCGTCTTTCGACGCGATCCTTGATTAGATCCATTTTTCGACTTCCTCGTACGAACGAAAATTCTAATCAGCCAGGCCTTGCGCCATGGAACGAAGCAGATGGTAGTCGGAAGGAGCGATGTCAGGGGAGTACGGCGGGTGGGGCAAAATTTTCCATTTCAGGGTTTCCAAGTATGTCTTGACCACTTTTGCGACGTGTGGCCGAGCATTGTCATGCTGGAGGATGACTTTGTCGTGTCTCTCTTGGTACTGTGGTCGTTTTTCCTTTAATGCTCGACTTAAACGCATCAATTTCGTTCGATACCGATCTCCTGTAAAGTTTCATTCGGTTTCAGTAGCTCGTATAGTATATCACATCGATCTGGTCCCACCAAATGCAAAGCATAACCTTGGAGCCATGAATATTCGGTTTTGCCGTCGACGTTGAGGCACGTCTGTGCTTAGGATTATCGTAACGGACCCATTTTTCGTCGCCGGTTATGATGCGATGTAGAAATCCCTTCCGATTCTGCCTTTGAAGCAGTTGTTCGCATGCAAATAATCGCCGTTCAATATCTCTCGGTTTTAACTCGTACGGAACCCAATTTTCTTGTTTCTGAATCATGCCCATGGCCCTGAGGCGTTTCGAGATGGCTTGCTGAGTCACTCCCAGTGATTCAGCTAATTCTTCTTGCGTTTGGCACGAATCTTCATCGAGCAGTGCTTCCAATTCATTGTCTTTGAAATTTTTTTCTCTCCCACCATCATGCATGTCCTCGACATTGAAATCGCCACTTTTAAAACATTGAAACCACTCACGACATGTTCTGTCACTCAGAGCAACCTCACCGTAAGTATCGGAGAGCCTTCGATGAGCCTCAGCTGCAGTTTTTTTCAAATGGAAGCAGAAGATCAAAACTTCCCGCAAATGACGAGAACTTGGCTCGAAAACAGACATTTTGAATCGCGAATCTTAAAAATGCGAAGAAATTTTACTAATGCGGGGATGTCGATACGTTCACAGATGTCCAAACTCACTTTGTGACACTTTTGAACTACGTATTTTGACCAGCGCTCACCGATCCAGCCGTCTGTCGGAAAACGGCGGAAGCAAAGTTGTAAACCGAATAACTCCATCCCTGTTGACTAGCCTAGGTCGTTGAACTGTCAATTTTTGATGCAATTCGTCCAGTTGAGCGCAGTATTTCTCAGCATTTATGGTTTAGCCAGGTTGCAGGAACGAATAGTGGATAAATCCAGCAACAGATCACCAAACAGTCACCATTATTTATATCTTTGGATGAAGGCTTGGTTTCGGCATGTGTCTTGGAACCTCATCGACATCTAGCCATTGGGTCGATTGGCGACGATTGGTATATACGATAGTACAATATATAGTATCCACTTTTCATCGCAAGTCACAATTCGGTTCAAGAACGGTTCATTTCTGTTGCGGGAGAGAAGAGAACTGGAAATCTCCATTCGGCACGACATGTTTTGCTTAGTAAGAGCATGCGGAACGCACTTGTCAAGCTTTTTCACTTTTCGATGTTTTTGCAAGTGGCGGCAAACTGTCGAATGGTGCACGCCCAATTTTTCCGCAAGATCCCTTATGGTTTGGCGGGGGTCAGACTCCACTGATGCACGCAGCTCGTCGTTATCGATCGATGGTCCTGAGTTTCCACGTGGCTCATTTCGAAGGTTCATATGTTCGAAACGAAATTTTTCGAACCACCGCTGAGTGGTTCGTTCGTTAACCGTATTAGGTCCAAATGCCTTGTTGATATTCCTCGTTGTTGCCGTTGCGTTGTGCTCTAGATTAAATTCGTAAAGGAAAAGTAGCTGTTTTTGACTCGCTTCCATGTTCTTTTTTTTCACCGAACACTATTAAGTGCAAAACCGAAATGACTCCATTAGCCAAGGTAGCAGCATTTATACTTCAATATGTACGTTATATCACTAGCGCCGCCTGGTGGCAGTTTGATACATCAAAATTGCAGCCAACTTCATGTCATTGCAAAATCCGACATTTCGTCTGCACCAACCTAATAGCAGTGTCTTCTTTGTATTCCTATTATCGAAATAGGCAGAGTCGGTGGAAGGTGTGGGTAATTTGGGTATATGTAACACAGTTCGTTTACAGTGCCATAATACATTAACTATGCGTTAATGGAACAATAGCAGTACATCAGCATTGTAAGAAGAACCCAATAAGATAACAAGTCCAGCGTATTTAAAATGCATTAGCAGCACTTTAAGTGTTTGCTTACATGGGTTGTCTCGTTCCTTCAAGGGTTACGAATCAGCTTGTCTGCGATTTGAACGCCAATTCCCAAGCAAATGTATGGAGATTATCCATTGGTCGGCACGTAAGCGAATCGATTTTCTTGGGAAGTGGAGTTCGACAGTTCGATTGCAGACGAGCCGATTACGAGACGACTTGTGTGAGCAAACACTTACCGTACATACTTTATGGCCACGGTCAAAGTAAAAGCTGGAAGTCAAGCGGGAAGCTAGAACGAGTTTGAATATGGTTAATGCGAGAAATCATCATACATTAAATTAGACAAGAACGCCCGTCCCGTGAAAAAACAAAGCCGGGCCGAGTTAGAGGCTGATTCCAAAGTGTAAAGCGAAAAGTGTGGCCGTGGCGAGCTGTCTCGAGGGTGAGCTGGATGTTGGTTCTGAACCGAAACGCGACCGCGGAGTTTTGTTTCCTTATGAGTATCGTTGAATCTCAAACTCTTTTTTTAAAACTCCATTCATGCGTGAAAGAAATATGAAATTATCATCGTACAATTACGCATGGGATCTTGAGCTTGAACAATATTTACAGGGATCGAAAACTCCAACATAACTGATTCAGGACGCGGCCAGAATGCGAGCTGAAACTGAAGATGAATAAGCAAGCTTCTGCTCAGCTTATTGCTTTCAATCTGATTACTTCAATTCACTACAACTTGAAGCTGGGAACTCTGATGCGAAAAGATGCTAATTGACCGAATTCACATTGGTTCTCATTGCCCGATGTATTGACGGCGGTCTAAGTTGGAGCTTCCTTCCCCTATGAGTATTGTTCAAGCTCAAGATCCCATGCGTAAATTTACAATGATAAAGACATATTACAACCACACGAGATTTGGCAAAATCTCGCGGTTTGGCCATATCTGCCAAATTTTTCATACATTTGGAGATTTCCAAATCTGCATTTCGGGCGAGATTTAAAACAAATCAGAGATATGGGTGACCGGTAGCTCTGTGCGTTGAGGCGTCAGTCTCATGCTACCGGTCAGCTACGGGTTCGAATCCCCTTCACGTCGTGGCCATGCATATTTGCGTTGTCTTTCCCCTGTGGTGTGGGCGTAACAATAAGGCATAACATTTCCCGACTTGTCGCAGGTATGCGGCTAAATGGACAGAAGTACATGCTAGCAACAATCTTCGTCCGAAACCAGTTTAAGCTAACGAAATGTCAACTAAGCGACATGGGAATAGTTGACGCGCTATGCTCCACTAGCGGTTAGGGCAAATAGTAAATGTATGGGTGGAGATTTCTTTTATTCACTATTTTCAAGATCAATGCAGCTTGCTGCTTGGCTTGAAACTTTTCCTCTGGCCGCGGCTTTAGGCGCACTTAGGGTGTGGTAGTTGAAGATTTCTTGCTTCCTGGACCATCGTGTTCCAACGAACAAAGCTTTTCGGTACTTCTTATAGCAACAACTTATTTGAGGTCGACAGAACTGAGGACATACTGCTTATGTACATACATATTTATTCTAGTTAAGCCGAAGATCTTGATCTAGAATCACTAATGAATCGCTTTATTACTCGAAATCTGAAGTGAACCGCAGTTGTTTTTTTTTGTCATTTAAAAACAATTCACTTAATACCTATATTTGTTTTAACTCATTAACTAGCACCTCCCCTCCTTTTTCGCCGTCCTTGCAAATGGGGATTACACTAGGAATGTGTATAAACGCGTAATATGGAAGGTCATCGTTCAGTTAAATTTATAATAAATTTCTAAAAATATTCCGTTTTATTGAATTTATAGCAGCTTCTAAATTAAATCATTATGCCTTTATCTGTTGTCATTCGATTCCCACTAACTATCCAGACTTTAATAAATAATGTAATTGGGTAATAAAGAATTCCAGCACTCTTCATTTTTCTCATGTTCATTTCATTCGTGCAACTTCTTAATAAAGTTTGTGTCCTTTTTGTATTTCATTCTAGATGACAAGATAACGAGAAGCAACCCAACAAAAGCAACACCTTAAAACAGCTTCTGTAGCAGTAAAAACGAAAGGTGCTAAAGGTTGCATTCCATCGCCACCTCAACCTACAAGTGCCCCTCCTTCCTGTTCTATGACCTGAAGACGAGAAAACAGTTCACCCGTTCGTAATACGTTTTAAGGAAGGCGGGGATTTGTGTGTGTGTGTATGTGCAAAAATTCCATTTTTAGAATTTTTCCGATCAATAAACGAAGAAGCCTTTGCTACACGGCACGATAAGACGTTCACAACTGTTGTGTCCTCATTCGAGTGGGTAGTAATAAACGTCGAGAAGGAAGAAAAAGAAATCAAACGAAAAGAGAAAAGTATCCAATCCTTCACACCTACACGACGAAGCGTAAAAGTGGCGCCCTGGACAGCAAGGATTTGTAGAAGTTTGGGGGAGAAAGTGAAGATTACCACGGCGGGAGTTGCAACAATAACAACCATAGCAGCGACAACGACGACGAAGACAAGTTGTGTTACAAACGATAAAATGAGACTTCCGCATCGAACTAAAAAGACGACCCTTTGGGTAATATTTGGCGTCTTTGCCGTGACCCTGTTACTGTTCAAATATCCTGAAATACGTCCAACATGTCTATTCCGAGACGAGCAAGTGTCGGCCATGATAAGGGACGAGGTAATCGAATTTTTTCTTCTTGATTTTTTATTTTTTAAAGTTAGTTTTTTGTCTGTTACCTTTCCCCCCAATTTCCCGACGTTTTCCTTTTCCGTTGATGACCCAATTCTAAAGGTGACTGGAGAGGATGACCCTTATAACGAGTTTTCGATAATTTGGTCACGAATAAATTTTGAAGGGAAATAAGGAGGAAATCGAATTGAAGTTTTCAAACTTTTGGCAGGAAATTATCACGATAAAGATGAGATACTATCTTGGGATGAATTAAACTTATTGGTAACATAATAAATAAATATGAGACGGATTTTTGTGTAGGACTTGGAAATGCGAATAAATGTCGTAATTTTGGAGTGATAGTGACCAGGGACCCAGCGAAGTGTAAATTTGTTCAAAGATCCTACACTTTCCTGGCAGAACTGCAGTAATTTCAAATTCACTGAGGTACTTGTCAACGCGTTTATAGGCGCTTGACTGTCGGAGAAAATCGCGATGTATTTATTTAGATAGCCAGCGGTTTGGCACAGTCGTGCGCAAACTTCGATGGCATGAATTTCTGCTTAAAATGGGGACTATACACACCGTTCGTTGTATCGGGTACCTCGCGTTACACATTTCTTAGAATCTATAATTTATTAATTTATATAAAAATTCTGTTTCAATTATCGAAATATCGTTATTTCTTTAGTCCGTGTAATATTCACGTTTTGTGCTTCTTCTAATGAATTCCAAACGAAAGAGTTAATTCCCGATTTAAATTCAGATCTGCTACCCTATAGAGTCCTTGTTCGTGCCAATATTATCCTTTATTTGTCTAAATTGAATTTTGTCGTTTCTTTCAGAAATTTGTTGTCGGCAGTGATCAGAAGGTTTACCCCTATAATCGGGAGATGCCATTAATATTCATTGGAGGTGTTCCCAGATCTGGCACAACACTAATGAGAGCCATGTTAGATGCTCATCCGGATGTCAGGTAATTTTTGTATTATGTAAATTCGAATATTTTGTATCTTGCTTTTGGAAGTCATTCATGTGAATTTGACTTGACAGTAGTTGATACTAATTTGATACGAAATCTATGGTTTTTGTTAAATTAAAATTCATGAAAAAATTTCAACGAATGAATTTCGTGCTCTATAAGGTTGAAAATGGATTAGATGGATTCCAGGAGGAATATTACTCTTGAATTGAATCTTAGGCCATGTTGCTTAGTACACATTGTCTTCTAAATTAAAAACCTCACAAATTTTAGAATACTCTTTTAGTCCCTATCTTCGATAACAAATGCAACAAAGCTAGCGAAAACAAGCAAAGCTCCTGGTCCTGACTTAATTCCAATGGCTCTGCTAAAAATAGGAACAAGAAAATGTGTGTTTTCTTATGTAAAATATTTAACGCCTGCCAAAAATTTACTTACTTTCCCAATGCTTGGAAAACTGCTTCTGTAATTTGTATTTCAAAGCCGATAAAACAAAAATCCTTGATAAATAGTTACCGCCCCATTTGTTACGCAATATGGGAAAAATATTTGAACGCCTAATAAAAGATCGCGTTAAAAAAGTATTAATTGAGATGAATAAACGAGCAATTTGAATTTAGAAGAGCGCGTAGTACCGTTGATCAAATAGCATGGATTATGAAAATAGTACAGTCAAGTTTCGAGTCAGGTAAATCCGCCTGAATTCTAGCGTTAGATATTGAAAAGGTTTTTGACTGCGTTTGGCATAGGGGACTCAACTATAAAATGCATGGTTATGGATTCCCACCTTAGCTTACCAAATTAATCCTTCGTTTTCCTCTCCGATTGTTTCATCTATGTCAATGGATCCAAATCATCACCTTTTGCCCCTTTTGCATTCTCAGCTGGTGCTCCCCAAGAATCAATTCTCAGTCCGGTACTACGAGGGTAAGGTGAAAAGTTCTCGGAATGACACAGAAATACCATTGCCATCAGCAAAAATTTATGTTTCCTGCCTGGGTGGACGTGTCAGTTCGTATGACAAGTTTCAACTTGTTCTCGAAAGTAGTTTGTTTACACGAATTTTTGCAGTGGACGTCTTACTTGTTTTTATTGAAAATGGAGGAACTTGAATATCGTGCTAAGCAGGTGGCCTCGAACGTAGCGATTCGTCTTCGGAAAACTGGACAGTTCACTGTGGCAGCCACGGGACACTCGTCTGTTCTTAGCAGCTTGGATTTTTCTGCGGTGACGGATTACACTTTTCCCAAGTATCTATTCGATTAGATTTTTGTAAGCCAAATCCCCTCACGGGACGAGTGGGAGGCCAACGCTTTCCAGCAGTCAAATGCTATAAGTTTATACACCGATGGCTCTAAGACGGATAAAGGAGTGGGAGTGACTTTGCAGCGTTCTTCATGCGGAGATTGCGGCTGTTTTGGAGGTTCTCATATGGCTCGGGCGTAATGTCATAGCTGCTAGGGACATGATTATTTTTACGGATAGTCAGCCGGCGATTAAATCCCTTGAATCTGTGATTACAAACTCAAAAATTCTTGCCGCATGCCGCACTTGTCTTCTGGAGATGGCAAAATTTTTTAACAACTTCTTTGTTGGATTCCGGCCCATAGTCGGTTTGACGGAAATTGCAAAGCGGGTGAACTAGCTAGAAGAGGTTCACTTGGGGAGATCGGGTTTAGTCATCGCCATCTCGGGTGGTCTTTATCAGCCTGTAAAATGTTGGTAAACGCTGACGCGTTGAGTATTGCCAACGCAAGGTGGAGTAATGGTAGGCCATGTATGGTTACTAGGCAACTGTGGCCTAGGATCGATCTCAAACGCTCTGCGGAGCTGGTGGCGTTGAATAGACGTAACATACGGGCTCTTGTGGGGGTGATTACAGGGAATTGCCCGATCGGCGAACATGCTAGGAGATTGGGGCTTCCACACAATAACCTCTGTAGGAGTTGCGGTGATGAGGATGAGGAGGAAAGTACCTTTCATCTGCTATGTGGGTGTCATGCCATGGCTAGAAGAAGAAGGATTACCTTGGGGTTTTTCTATTTTGGCGATCTGGATGACCTTAAGGATGTTAGCATCAGCCGGCTCCAGCGCTTTATCAGTAGCTCAGGCTGGTTCTATAAATAGGTCGGACTCGCATTGTGGAGTCGATGGTGGTATCCAAAGGACCCAGTGGTGGTCTATGTGTGCTGTGTGTATCACGGCAGCCCCTTAAACCTAACCTAACCCCTAAGGAAATTCATCAGAAGTTAACAAAAGTTTACGGGGACTCTGCTCCTTCGGTGTCAACCGTTAAAAAATGGGCAGCTGAATTTAAACGTGGTCGAACGTCCGTCGAAGACGACCCACATGAAGGACGGTCAAAAACCGCAACCATACCGGAAACCATTGAACAAGTGCAAGATATCGTATTGGACGATAGGCGAATGAAAGTGAGTGATATAGCTGAGACTGTGGGGATATCGAAAGAAAGGGTGCGAAACATCTTGCACAAAGAATTAGAGATGCAAAAGCTCTGCGCAACATGGGTGCCGCATTTGCTAAATGCCGATCAAAAGCAAATTCGCAAACGATTTTCGCAGTAATCTTTGCACTGATTCAATCGGGATCCGATCGATTTTATGCGGCAAATTAGACTTGGGGTCACCACTACACGCCAGAAACGAAACATCAGTCGAAGCAGTGGGTGGAAGCCGGTGGTTCAGCTCCAAAGAAAGCGAAATCGATCACATCTGTATAAAAAATTGGAAAATATTGTTTTCTGACGACGGCTTGAGATCAACTGATGATTTTCCAATCCAAAAATAATGAGTGATGCTCAAATATAACGGTAAATTAAATGTCATTTTTGTTACTACATGCGTTGCCCGACTTTCAGTGTCAGTGTATTTCTTAGGATTTTTTGCGATATGCTTTTGAAGTACCGTTATTTAAATTTTTTATAACTTCAATTCTAGTTAATTTTGATGTGTATTAAACAATTTAATAAATATATACGAAATATTTGGCAAAAAAACTTGTTGAACTTATTTAAAATCGTTAATAACGTTTTGATAATAACTTGCCCGACTTCCGATGGGAGCCACTGTACATAATATATGTATATACATTGCCGTAACGACGGAGGCTCCTTTTAGGTGCTACATATTTTCATCGTGACAAAAACAATATACCCTATACTTTATAAAGTCTATGGTATAAAAACACAATTGCTGCCATATTCGACAATACCAATTCCTCTTAAAAACATGTTCTCTTTCGGATGGATTTTTTGCACTGAAAAGTAAAATATGTACGGTCACACGTCAGCAGGTCTATAATAGCTCGCAGGCATCTCAATCCTTAATCCGCGTTTTATTTCATGACGAAAATTGATAAATTTTCCGTCTTTTCTGAATGCTTAATTCAGGTTGACAACGTCAAATGTTGAAATAATTGCTGGTGCTTTTAGATTCTAGTCTTGACAAGGGTAAAACCCATTAAAAGTAATTCTATTTCGTTTGTCATCAACATGAACAAGTAGCAGCGATAAAATGAATATTGAAAAAGGAAAGGCGATTCGTTGTATTCTTTTCTTGTAAGTTAATAAAGCTCTGCTTAAATGGAGCAGGAAAAGGTATGTTAAATAATGAGATTTAACTTGTATCCATCAACCATGGCCTCGAGATGAGTTAGCATTATCTCATTTTTTCACCTTTTGTGCAGAGGTGTGTGATCAGCAACACGCTCAACTGAGTTATTTACCTCATAATTGGGTACTCATTTAAGCGCTGCGTGGGCTCATAGACAGACACGTTAATCCCCTTTTTTATCGAAAACTACTGCATTGAATATGCTAACCGTTGCACCATCATCCAGATGATCATAGAAAGCCCAAAGTAGATCTTCTACGATGTGCCAATGCCAGAGAAATACAGAGCAGATAAAAAGTGCTCTACTCCTCCTCATTCTCTCAGTTTCTCCAAAAGTCGTAGTATGGAAGTCGGAGTCTTCTGGCGTGTTCACCGAGGACATAGTGGCCCGTAACGATTTTCGCAACTAGGGATTTCTTCATCGATGCGGATGCGGGATTTCTTCATCGAAAGCAGTTTAGCAGAATCGTTTAACATCCAGCTTAGACCATTTAAGTTTCGCTTTATGGCAAGTAACCAACACCTCGAATTGGCTTTGTCAATAAAGGCTATCTTTAATCCATACTTACAAGTTTGGAGGGGTATAGCAATATCTCGACATATCCGTAAATTAACATGGGGTACATGCTAGCAACATGCATCGTCCGAAATCAGTTTATGTTAACGAAACGTCAACTAAGCGACATGGGAATAGTTGACGCGCTATACCACTTCATACAGGGCACATAGTAGTAGTAGTGCCACGGTTTTTTGTAACCCCAAGCTAGATTTAAGGGGTCTCACTGCGGCCTGACTGTCTGTGTAAATCGTAATATCTCTCAGATATGAATATTCCGCCCGAGCCGTAACACTGTCTCTTGTACTGCACGGATCTCCACCTGGAACACACTGCAGTAGCGAGAAAGGTATTGCAGGATGAAGCCAATCGGAGAAGCATCCACTCCTTCATCGGTCTTAAAGCCATCAATTTAGATACACAGAGGCGTTAAGACCGTCGTAACTATGGGGTGGAATTACACAAGTGTATTTTTTTCCGAGTTGTCCGGATGGCGCAACGGTTAGCACGTTCGCCTTCCACGCACTGGGCCCCGGTTCGATTCCTACTGAATGCGGTAGTTTTCGTTAAAAAAGGGGATTTACGTGTCGGACTATGAGCTCACTCAGCTGTTAAATGAGTACCCATTCATGGGGTAAATAACTCGGTTGAGCGTGTTGCTGATCACACACCTCTGCACATACCGTCACGATCTAGGAAATGAGATGATGCTAACACATCTCGAGGCCATGGTTCAAATTGGACTGTTGCGCCAGTTATTTATTATTATTTTTTTCCGAATCAGTGTTTTGGTATATAGTTGTCCGCAGAAGAGAGGATATCAACATTGTTCAGGACTGAAGCATGGCCAATGTTTGAGTCCATCCATTGACCGGACTCCCTCGCTCGGTTTTATTTGGATTAACACTGAGATGGCAGTTTTTGGTCCAGTTTGCCAAGATAGTGAGGGCGTACTGTGTTACATCAGTAAGGGTATTAGGGAATTTGCTTAAGATGGCAATGGAGATGTCATTCGTGTATGCTATTACCTCACAACCCACGTGCTCTAGACCAAACAGCAACCTGTTTACCGCTATGTTTCAAAGCAGGGGAGAAAGCCCACCACCCTGGTTGTTAACATTACGTTAATTAGTTCAACCAGGCCAGGATCTACGCCAAGCCTTAAGAGTGCACCCGTAATTGCCTCCGGATAGACATTATTTAAGGCCCCAATGATATCTTAACATTGTGTACTCCTTGAAATGCAGGGATTTCTCGATGTGACTGATGATAGAGTGTAGCACTGTATCCACAGAACTACCCTTATAATAGACATGCTGGGATGCCAAGAGTAATTCTACTGGAATGGTGTTTCGTAGGTGGAAATCAATAAGTCTGTTCGGCATCTTTAGAAGGACCGCCGCATCAATAGACTAATGGGTTTAAATTCCTTTGGGCGTACGTGGAAGCTCTATCCCGCCTTGGGAATAAAGACCACGTTTACCTCCGTCCATATTTGGGGAGTTTAAATTAGGTCTAGAAAAGCTTTGGAAATGGTTTCGACCCAGGGAATAACCAGGCCCCAAGTATTTTGTGTATCTGCCGGAATGATGCCTCCTGCCTATAGGCCAGATAACTTTTTCTTTCGAAATGATAGAATCAGAGTCGCACGAGGCTGTTTCGTTTTTCTCTGCGTGGACTACTGAGTGATAACGGATGAAATATCCGTGCCTAGTAAGATTCCCAGAGTCTCTTTACTAGACGATGTCCAGGAAGCATCTAACTTCAGAATATATATAGACATAGATGGACTTGTTGATAGGATGTCCCGCAGCCTAGAGGTCTCGCTCAATTCGTTAATGCGTTCACAAAAGATCCTGCACTCACCAATATGTTTTTTTTATACGAGTGCCAATCCGACTCCATTCTGGAGGTTTTGGCTACATTGAATTTTTATCTGACATAGCACCTTGTGGGCTGCAAGCTCCCTCGTCCACTATTCTCACTATTCTCCACGTCCACTATTAGAATCTGACGAAGCCGCTTTTATTAATAAATCCTATTTAAATCCGAGTTTATGAATTTTGCTGGCATTTAAAACAATATTGCTATGTATTTTAGAAGGAACCTCGACATGCGTAGAGTTTCGACTTACGTATCATATATTCCCTTGGAACGAAATACTTACGTAAGTCGGAGAGTGACTGTATAGCACTTGACGTGATTACAGCCCGCCGTATTTTTGACTTCACTTAAAAAAGGACACCTCATTGTTGAATACAAAGTTCAGTTTAGTTAAATATTTTACTGAAGCAATAAAAATGATGATTGGCGCGTTTTTTTCAACAGCTCAGATCAGAGCAGAACAAAAATTGCACGCGTTACACTAACAAAATTTCCTATACAGAGCAGGTTGTTAGTGTAATGCGTGCGATTGTTGTTCTGCTTTTCATCTGGACTATTGAAAAAACACGCCTAATTGAAAATTTGCTATAAGCTTAAATAAATTTCCGAACATTTTTTTTTAAATTTTCCAACACTAAGTTGGTAATTTTAATAGGATAATCATAAATACTCGTGCTTACATATTCAGAACGTCATATTATGTTATATTTTTGGACGTGGGCGTAAAACCATAGGAGCATGCAAACAGCTATTGAATTACTGATGAAAAAATATTACAATGGAAGAATAATATTCATAATTGCTAGTCCATTAAGTCTCTTAGATAGACTGTTAAGGATACTCTGCTTCTCAAGTTTGCAGTTTGGCAACATTCAGCGAATCAGTTTGTATAAAAGTGCGTCACTAGGCGAAGACTACGATTTAGGACACCTCCTAGTCCAAAAGCATCGATACGAGAAAATAAATTGCTACGTTTATTTTCTGTTCGTGCGCTATTGTGTGCCAAACGACAAAAAGGACACGGAAAAAGTTCAAGGAGCTGTTTGTATTGTTGGATTTGGCAAATGATTTCGAAGTCTTGTTGGAACTGTTGTTGTGTTTTTTTTGTCTCTACTGCCATCAGGATTTCAGTTGTGCTTGTCATGCTCCGAAAATCATCGTTGTCGGTGCTGCTACTTCAATTGACCAGTCCAGTTCATCTGAAACGGACTTAACTGAGGAAGAACGATTCAAACGAGAAATTGGCTAAGTCTAAAGATAAGACAGTAAAGATCTTGAACGTTTGCTTATTTTGTTTTTATTTGTACGCTTTTTTTGATTTGCTTTCCGGGGAAAATAACAATCGAATTCCGAACAACAAAAGCTACATAAGGGCAGTATATTGTTGTGTTTGTTGTTGTGAGAAGAAATATTCGTTAGCTGGGAAATCGATGTCTGACATTCGAATAATAGGAGCTCGTTAAGTGTATCAATTTAGACCAGTTGCCAGTATCCTTTTTTTCGTAGATGCGAAGTAGGCATAGAAGTAGTAGACATTTTGATAAATGGCCTCTCCATTGATGTCAATTCCATAATATACGACAAGTAAAAAATGATAAATAACGGAAACGAAACATCCAGGATGAAAGACGGACGAATGTAATATTGAAAATTAGTGTCTTCAATGTCAAGATGGTTTGGCAATTGTGAGGAAAATTCATATTGTAGAAAGACAGCTGAGGTTCTTTTATCTTTACTGCAATATGTTCACGCTTCGCGTGAAGGGTATCATACCTTCGTTATGACTTATGGTGCATTTGCCACTTGGAAATTAGTAGTAAAACTTGTTCCGGTTTCATTGTTTCTATGAGAGGTAAATGAAATAGTGAGCCGATTTCAACTAAAACTAGAAAAATGGTTTGGTAGTTAATACGAGTATGATTGAATTATAAGAAATTTGGTAAAGATTTCTTCAGAAATAAAAAAGTTTTTCTAACAAAAACTTGCTTTTGGAACGATCGTTCCTATGACAGCTATATGATAAAATAGTCTAATTTCAACCAAATTCGGGAATGTGATTTGACTAAAGACACTATTAAAATAAATAACTGGCGCAACAGTCCAATTTGAACCACGGCCTCGAGATGAGTTAGCATCATCTCATTTTCTAGATCGTGACGGTTTTTTGTGCAGAGGTATGTGATCAGCAACACGCTCAACCGAGTTATTTACCCCATAATGGGTACTCATTTAACAGCTGAGTGGGCTCATAGTCCGACACGTAAATCCCCGGAATCGAACCGGGGCCCAGTGCGTTGAAGGCGAACGTGCTAACCGTTGCGCCATCCGGACTACAAAAGACACTATTGATTAATGTGAAATTTGGAAAAGATATTTTGAGAAATAAAAAAGTTTTTCTCACAGAGACGAATTTTTGGACCGGTCGTTCCTATGGCAGCTATATGACGTAGTTGTCCGATTCCGTTGGTTTCGATAAATATACAGCGTGCAATAGAAAGAAGGCTTTGCACAAAATTTCAGCTTGATAGCTTTAAAACTGAGGGACTAGTTTGCATAGAAACAGACAGACAGACGGATAAAGCTTAATCGACTCGTCTCATCATACTGACCAAGAATATATAGGTACATATACGAGTATAGTTTATATGGCCGGAGATGCTTCCTTCTGTGCGTTGCAAACTTCATGACAAAGTTAATATACCCTATCACATCCGTGAAGGGTATATAAAAACAGGGAATTTACGAACAAAAAGGTATTTGGTCCGGTTGCCAGGCTTGAACCGCAGACGACCGTGTCGAGTAGCAAAAAATGCCCGGGGCGTTACCGAGATAAGCTACAGATGCATACTAAGTTGGTGTGCAGAAAAAAACCAAATTTTCACTGAAATAATCGGCACTTGCACATTGCAAAAAAATTGAATACGTAAAATTATTAGAACTGTTTTGGGTGTCACTACTGGCTATTTTCTGGTCCTTTAATAATTTTTACAGAAGCTGTGGTGACGTGGATGAGGAGCAGGTGCTTTGCGCCTGCCTAGCGCTGGAATATTATACATATTTTATATCGATGGTGGAGGTAGGAATTTGGAATTTTTTTAGTCTGTTTACAATAAGCGGTTGTAGAAGTTATAAAACACAACATTGACATAGAAGGTTTGGTTTGGATGTTGCTGCTTCTAACGGTTTTTCACTGAAAATAACAATATAGGCGGTTGAGCAATTGATGCATAAATATTTTAAAAACACGTTAGAAAAAGAGAATTTTTTTTTTAAATTGACATAGGAGGTTGTGAATTTTCACCATCGATATATTATTGATCTATCAAGCGTTGACATCGGTCAACTAAAAAAATCGTATGGTGTGAGTTCCTAGGCCGCGACTGAGCGACTTGCGTTTGCGACTTTAAAACATTAGCATAACGGGGAACTATTCGTGTGTATTTCATGTGGAAGTGCAGTCTTATAACTACAGCCTGTATTCGACGATCCCCTAAACTTTAAAATAAGCACGATTTAGCACGTTAGTTTTTTTTCACAGTCGCAAACGGAACTCACACCTTTAATGCGTTCCGTTCGGTTTCCTGCGTGGAACGGTTGGGTTCATAGCTTTCCAGTGGTTGGTAAAACAACGGATCCAGTTGTGGTTTACGTTTGTTGTGTAAGTCACGGCAGCCTCTCTACCCTATCTCAACTTGCAAAACAAGGGGACTGTCGTGGCCTACATGCGGTTTCGCGCTCCGTGGCCATCGCGCTCGGGGGCCGTGGTTGTTCGGTCACCGCTCTACGATACTAATCTAGAGCTCGGAGCTCAAACCTCGGCGCGATCAAAAAACTGCCTGTAGGTACTAATATAACTCTCATAGTGCTCCGAGCTTGTCAGTGTAAAGACGGTGCGGATAGGAGATGTATGCTAGCAATTGAACTTACAAAAAGTAGATATGCTATCGAAACGCCAACAAGGCATACTTAATGCTAGAGAATTTGACGCGCCCATGCCCCTGGAGGGGTCAAGGCAATTAACAAGCATCGTATTTGTAATACCTATATATGTGTGCCAAAAACTTTCGAGTAATTGTCATTTTATTGACGAAGCCAAGTGAGCAAAACCAAGACTAGACGATTAGAGTAAAGAGCGAGCGAAGCGAGTATTCTTATCTAGTTATACCCTTCACAAATCTGATAAGGTATATTAACTTTGTCATGAAGTTTGCATCGCACAGAAGGAGGCATCTACGACCATATACAGTAGTCCCTCGACTTACGTCGGAGTTAGGTTCCGAGAATTTGCGACGTAAGTCGAAAACGACGTAACTCGAGGGTAGAAACAACTTCAGGCGATAAATATATAAGCTTTGATTTTTTGAATATGAATGTATTATTATACCCTAGACTTTTAGTATAGGCATAGGGTATATTGTTTTGTCACGACGAAAATATGTGACACCTTAAAGGAGGCTCCGGAGGTATAGCCATGTATATTTATAAATGATCAGGGTCACTTCCTGATTCGATTTAGCCATGTCTGTCTGTCTGTCCGTCTGTCTGTCTGTCTGTCCGTTCGCACGATAACTTTCGATAGAATGAAGCTAGAGCCTTGAAATTTTGGTCAAATATTGGAAGTATGATCTGATGATTGGTTGATATTGAAAATGGGCATGATTAGGCCAAGAGAACGCCTACCTCCTCTACATATGTAAAATAAATAAATGTATTTATAACTCCCGATTAAATAAACATGAAAAGTTCTAGCTTTGGTAGATTGCTCGTGAGGGTAATCCTATACTCCCCTGGAAAAATAAAATCGATCAGTTAAAAACTAACGGTAATTTTCTTACAGTAAGTTGGGCATAATCAGATCAAAGGAACGCCTACCTCCCCTACAAAATTAAAAAAATTAAATATTACTTTAATTACGATAGCTTTCGATAGAAATAACACTAGTGAGTTGAAAATTTGGCAGAACGTTGGTAGTAAAATTAAGTTTGTTGGCATTGAAAATGGGCAAGATCCGACCCAAGGAACCCCTACCTCCCCTACAAATGAAAATTCAAATAAGCGATAACTGTTGATAGAATGAAGCCAGCGACTTGAAATTTTGGTCAAATGTTTGAAGTGAGATTAAGTTAGTTGGCATTAAAGATGGGTTCGATCCGACCTAAGGCACCCCTTCCTCTCCTAGAAATAAAATTTTAAATAAGCGATAACTTCGACAAAATAAAGCTAGCGACTTGAAATTTTGGTCAAATATTTGCAGTAGGATCCAGTTGGCTAATACTGAAAATACGTTAAATCCGACCAATGAAACCCCTGCTTCCCCTACAAATGAAACTTCCAATAAGTGATAACTTTCGATAGAGTGAAGCTAGAGACCTGACATTTTTTTAAAGTGTTTGTAGGGTGATCTAATTGGTTGGTGGCAAATAAGCGATAACTTTCGAAAAAATTAAGCTAGTGACTTGAAATTTTGGTAAAATATTTGTACTGGAATCTAGTTGGTTGTTATTAAAAATGCGCAAGGTTCACCAAACGAAACCTTTACCTCCCCTTTAAGTGAGACATCAAATATGCAATAACTTTCGATAGAATGAAGCTAGCGACTTGTAAAATTCGACAAGTATTTGTAGAATGGGTTAGCTAATTGATTTTTAGAATGGCCAAGGTCCTCCTGAATGTGTGCCAACCTCCCCTATAAACTGGCCATATAGGAAACTCACTTTTAATGCATATGGTCGTTGCCAATTGATACTTTTGGTATCACCACTAGGTCTGTACAAGCCTAGGGTATATACGCTTCGGACTCCGGGCCGAAACGAAGCTTCGGCCTGGTTTTTTAATTGACATTTCACTGTTGTCCCCCAACTCAATAGCTTCAATTAATTGGTGAAATGTACGCCGCAAATAATAGGCCTTAAAGGATGCATTAACACCTTGATCCATTGGTTGAAGAATCGCGGTCGTACTAGGAGGCAAAAAATCACCTTAATGGCATCATTGTTGAGATTTATGGGATGGCTTGGAGCGTTATCCATGATTAGCAACGCTTTATGAGAAAGATTATTGGCTTCCAAATATTTCTTTATTTATATTCTTTATTGTCGGACAGAAATATTGATCGAACCAATCACAAAATATATTAGAAGTAACCCAGGTCTTTTTGTTGTATCTCCAAATAACCGGTAGATTTTCCTTGTACACATTTTTGAAAGCTCTTGAATTTTCTGATTGATAAACAGCAAGAGGTTTCAGTTTCAAATCACCTAATGCATTCCCTCCGAGAAGCTAAGTAATCCTGGATTTTTCTGCCTTAAAGCCAGGAGCTCTTTTTTCTTCAATCGAAAGAAATGTTCTTGAGGACATGCGTTTCTAATACAGGCCTGTCTCGTCAACATTAAACACCTCCTGTGCGCAATATCCTCCATTTTCAATAATATCATGTAAAGTGTTTGGAAAGATCTTCGCTGAAAACGGCGACGTAAGTCAAGGGACGGACGACGTAATTTCAAGGGTTTGGTCTCAAAATAATGAACGACGTAAGTCGAAAAAACGTATAACAAGGGAGACGTAAGTCAAGGGATTACTGTACACTACTACTATATTTTTGAGCATTCTTACGAAATGAGTTGGTTAAGCTTTGTCCGTCCGTCTGTCTGTCCATCTGGTTCTATGCAAACTAGTCGCTTAGTTTTAAAGCTATCGAGCACAAAGCCTTTTTTCTATTGTACCCTGTATATATGTCGGAAACAACGGAATCGGACCACTGCGTCATATAGCTGCCATAGGAACGACCTGTCCAAAAGTCTGTGAGAAAAACATTTTTTGTTTCTAAAGATATCTTAATCAAATTTAATATTTGTCGATGGTATCTATTGCCAAATTATTGTACATTCCCGGAGATGGTTGAAATTGCACTACTCTATCATATATGTAGCTGTCATACGAAAGACTGGTCCAAAAATAAGTTTTTGTTAGAAAAACTTTTTTACCAAATTTCACCTTAGTTGATTGTAGTTACCGCCAAGACACATTCTAAAATTTGGGTGAAATCGGCCTACTATTTCATGCAACTCTCATAGGAACAGTTGAATCGAAAAAGTTTTACGTTTAATTTCAAAGTGGTAAATGTAATATAGAATGGTTGATCCATTCAGCATTTACTATTTATGTCAACACGGATTATTGAAGCCAAAGGCTAGCTTGTTTTACTTTATTTTGAGAAAATTGAAATTTATTATTAAAAAAAAAATAAAAGCGATAAATCCCTTTTGATTAATTCCAAGTACCAGAATCAACTCTCTACACATTTGTGATTTGTTACCAACAACAACAGCAACTCCTACGCACTGCAATCTTCATAAATGACTGCACGTGTCTTAAAGTGACGTTTAAAGTAATTTTCAGTTTAATATTTTCAGAATAATACGAAAGAACCTATTTGAAACTCGTGGTGTCCCTGCTATATCCGAAAACATTACTATAAAGCCCACACTGTGTCATGGATAGGATGTCTCTCATCCTTTGTTGCCGTCAGATAGAATTCAGGCTCTAGGTTACTCGTCATACAAGTGTCTTTGGGAATTTCTTTTTTTCATCCTGACAACTGCTCTTTTATCCTCTTATCACACCGCGAGTTCAATCTGATGGCAGCTATTATAAGAATTTCATAAGACTGATATGGAGTCGTTTTTGTTTTCCAGCCAAACATTTTAGACGTTCTCGTGTTTGTGTATGTATGTTGAATTTAAGCCAATATGTATGCGCCCTTTTACGAGTATGTTCATGCCATTTCGCCCCGTGCTTAGCGTATCTTTTTCTCCTCCCTTTCCACGAAATTGAAAGATATTTTAGTAGACGAAACGTTTGCTCTTTTGTCTTGTTGCTATACCTTTGTTGTTGCTCTCAACGGCATTATGGAGTACAGGATATGATGCAGGGGGTGGAATGTGATGCCTACCTTCTAAAATGTTTTAAGTGGATTTTTATTCAAAGCAGTTATTTTTTCGGATGATGTTCGTATGTAATAGGAGATTATTTATATTAAATTGGATTTTTAAACAATCTGTATTTCGGATTGTATAAATTGGTTCTTGTTGAGGGGAGGTTTTCAGGAATTTCTTAATTGGACCCACTGAAACTTTGCAATTGAGTATTTTTCCAGACATTAAATGATGTTTTGATACTTTGGGTTTGGTTTCCCAAGGGAATTGGGGGAAATTTTGAATATTAAATTGGGACGTAAATGACATTGTGTATTCAGTTAAGTGGGCTTTACGCTTTGTTTTCAAAGGCAATTGCCTAGATTTATCATCATCTTTACAATCGATTTTGACTAACAATAAGCTATCATAGCGTCCCCCTCGTTGGATCTAATAAATAGCTCCAGTAATTTTGTGATAATTGGCTGGTTAAGATTTCAGGATCCGCATAACCACATTCTGGCAACAGTACGAAGTCTGTTATTTCTACGAATACTGACAAATAAGGCAATATTATTTTGAAAGGAAACGGGTGGGATGGGAAGTTGAAGACTCACAAGGAGTCCTACTGGTTGAAGATACTGCAATATGTAGCAGAATGCGTGAGTACTTTGATGAACTCCTGAACGAAGAATTTCCGCGAGAAGCTTTTTAAGCTGTGGAGCCAAACACCACTGATATCGCTAATTTTTCAGTGGAGGAGGTGATGAAGGTAATGATGCAGATTAAACGCAGAAAGGCAGTTGAACCGGACAAAATACCCTTGGAATTTTGGTTGAAGATGAATCATGTCGGGCTTAGCTTAGATGGCTCACTGTTCTTTTTAACAAAATTAAAAGAGGGCAACCGATGCCTGACGCTTTCAGAAAAAGCTTCCTTCTCCCGTTTTATAAGAACAAAGGTGACTCACGCAAGCTCAACAACTATAGGGCAATCAAGTTAACATCTCACACGTTGAAGACTTACGAGCGGGTTGTCTATAATCGATTGATAGAGATTGTACGGTTGGATGACAATTCAGTGCGGCTTTGTGGAAGGTCGGTCCACAGTCGATGCTTATTCAGTACATACGTGTTAGGATGGAAAAGCATCGTGATGCACGTACGGACTTGAACTTTGTGTTCATCGATTTGGAAAAAGCCTTCGACAGAGTTCCTCGTGATCTCATATGGGTGGCCCTAAGAGCACTTAAGGTCCCCGAGGCATATGTCAAGATGATACAAGACATGTATGATGGGGCAACTACTAAAGTTAGATGCACAGCTGGTGAGTCTGAAGAATTTCCGGTTAAAGTCGGAGTTCACCAAGGCAGTGTATTGAGTCCTTTGCTCTTCAACATCATCATGTTCTATTTATTAACACTCATCTCTGACGGCCTGGAAATATCCCTTCTCTTCGCCGATGACATTGTCCTGGGTAGCAAAGACATCGTTGCTTTGCAGGCTGCATTGAATAAGTGGTTTCAGATACTGGAGGATCATGAACTGAGAATTAGCATACCAAAGACTGAGTATCTTTGCTGTCCTTTCTCAGATCCAGAGAGACCGATACCAGATATCTACATTAAAGGAGAGCAGTTGAAGTCCTGTAGAAGGTTCAAATACCTGGGCTCGATGGTCAACAAAGGAGCTTCCTGCGATGACGACATCAAACATCGCATCAGTGTCGGTTGGATGAAGTGGCGAGAAAACTCTGGAGTTTTCTGCGACAAGAAAATGCCACGAAAGCTTAAGGCAACGCCATCTATGCACGATGAAAGTGTGTCGTGCGGTCAAAAGATGTATTTTGTCAAGTGTGAACTGTTCCACGGTGCTCTGCGACTGATCTCCGGGACTGCGGCTTCGACCAAATTGGTGCAAGTGTCCAGAAAGTGTGTTTTTAGAGGACTAAAATGCCGTCTGGCGCAATTCCAATTGTAAACATATGTCGTGCCGGGGACATCGTCGTGTGCAGTCACTGCCTTGGCATGGCCTTGGCGAAGGAAATAATGACGTAACGATCAGCTGAGCGCAGGCCTGTCTATCTAGATGGCGTTGCTTAAGGGCAAGTTGTACAAAACGGTCGTTCGTCCCGCACTCATGTATGCGTCTGAATGCTTGACTATGTACGAGACATATGAAAGCAAAATGACTGCGACCGAGGTGAAAATGCTACGGATGTCAGCCGGTGTGACCAAAAAGGATCATATCAAAAGTACCTACATTCGAGGCAGCTTGTTCGTTGAGCAACCGATCACTGAAAAGCTCGAAGATCGTCGTATGGATTGGTATTGCCACGTTCTAAGGCGTCCGCCTGAGAACCCTGTCATGAAAGCAATATCAATGAATGTTCCATTTGCTGGACCCAAATGCCGAGGCAGACGGAAACACACGTGGATCGATCAAATGAAAAAGCAACAACAACGCGTTAATCTTGGCAATGATACGATCCAAGACCGTGCTCCCTGCAGAAGGAAGCTGAGATTATACCGCCAGAATGGGCGAAGTGGCAACACCACTGGCAGAGCAACGCGAAGCCGCAGAGTGGTATGAAAGCGCAAGGAAGAAGAAGGGTGGGATGGGAAATTTCAGGATACATGAATCGTTTTCGATTCTTTTTTGATTTATGGGCATAATATTGGCTTTGACGTTTTGATATCCTAGACCTTAAAAAGGTTTTGCGTTTATTGCGTGAAAATATAACACCTTAAAGGACATTGCGTTGGTATTGCGTATTACATACATATATGATGATCAGGGTCTCTTTGAAGCTGATTTAGCGATGTCACTCCACGTCCAGGATAACTTTCAGTTGAATGAAGCTTGTGGCTTGAAATTTTGGTCAACTGTTGACTCATTGAAATAACACTGAAAGTTGTAACTCGGATGGATAAGACTCGTAGACTCGGATAGATAACTATACATGTTTATATATGGCGCAGTTCCCTGGAACAATTAGGTCTTTCGGTTATGAATCAAGGGTATAACATAGTTTTTAAGTTTTTGCTCAAAACTCTTAAACAATAGATAGATAATTTTAAATGTTGGAAACAACGCTTATCTCCCGTACAAATGTTCCTTCCCCGTATCATAAATGTGAAAAAAAAAATATTCTGATAACTTCTTAAATAAGGAAGCTATAGAGCTGCACTCTGATACATTATACCTCTCCAATGAGTTATAAGAACATATTTTTGATAATGTAAATGCCGCATTAAACCACGCCCACACTTCATGCCAGGGTTTACTTGTCGGTGAACATTTTTCGCCCGTCTCATATACATATCTATACAGGGTGCACCACTTCGACCGGACACGATTCTTCATGCAATTTTAACCAAACATATATTTTTCAATTTCCTAACCCTTTAGCTGCTGAAGGCATTTTACGTTTGAAAAAAAAATCGCCGACCTTAAGTACTCCAAAGCTAGTTTAAATATGTACACTATACTCAATCGCCCTAACACCTTGTGGGGCATAGCGCGTCAACTGGGCCACATGGCACAGTTTCGTTGGCATAAACTAGTTTCGGAGAATGCAGTTGCTTCTGCTCCCCCATTTAGCCGCCTACCTGCGATGAGTCGGGAGATGCTGTGGCTTATTATTATGCCCCACACAGCAAGGGGAAGACAGCACAAACATCCATGACCACGAACGTCGCCGTGGACGGGATTCGAACCCGAAACGCCGGTTGTCAGACATGAGACTGATGTCTCTACGCATTGAGCTACCGGTCGCCCCCTGCTTATTACTCCATTCTTAGTTTTGCGTCACTTGGATAACTGGCAACCAAGAAAAAAAACAGAAAAGAGGGATATTCATTAAGCTCAACCAATCTAAAGCCATTGAAATGGTTTACCTTTTGTGGAATCAACCAGCTAGAAAATCATGTGTTCAAGTGTGCATACTCATTCATACATACGAGTAAATCTACGAGTATGTATGTTAGTAATTATCCCAATGTAGAAAGGAGCTTGTAAAAATTGAGAGTGAACGAAATCCTACAAAATGACTAAAGCCCCACAGTGGCCATTGTCCCATCCGTCCGTACCTTGAATAGTAGTCACTTGAAAGGGGATTGAAAGTAATTGCTTTCTACCATGAATTTCATTCTCGAGTGTTCATATGAAATGCGTTCTAGATATACTCGTACAGTCCCTTTAAGAATCGTACCAATGTACATATATCCTTATACCTATAGTATAGTATAGTAGTATAGTATCTATGTATCTTCTACGAGTATGTTGTCTCGGAAAAGAGTAATTAGGTTCAGGGTTTTTTTTTTTTTGTAAGCTCGTCTACCAACTGAGAGAAGTTTTAACTTTTTGCCGTTATTTTACTTTCAGATGTGGTCAAGAGACACGAGTCATTCCTCGGATACTGCAGTTGCGGTCACACTGGTTAAAGTCAGAGAAGGAGAGTGTTCGACTGCAAGAGGCAGGCATTAGCAAAGATGTCATGAATAGTGCCATTGCACAGTTTTGTTTGGAAATTATCGCAAAACACGGAGAGCCAGCCTCACGACTTTGTAATAAGGATCCGTTGACATTAAAAATGGGATCCTATGTGATAGAACTGTTTCCAAATGTAAGTATGTTTGTAGTTAGATTTGTTTTTAAAATGCATTCAAGCTTAGAAAATTACAGCCATTTTGGAGTTTGTAATTGCTATACGTACTATTGTGGACAAAGTGCCTCAAATTAGCTAACGCTTCGTTAGTACATACGCCGTCGGATGATGGTTGCTGCTAGCAGGCAAATTCCCTCCATTTAGTCAACGTCAAAGTCATGCCGGGAAAGTCTGTGGCTTCTTACACCTCACACATCCAGAATATTTGCAAGAAAAAATTAATTAAAATATATTGGATTTTTTGTCTGTTTATTTATTTGTCTGAATGAGCATCACTTATATAAACTACTGTTTCGATATTAACGTATCTTTCGGGAAAATACAGCTGAACTCGGAGTAACATATTAGCCGCTTTCGATTCATTAGCCTGGCTTCATAGACCGAAAAGAACACCACGGCTCTGCGACGAGCGAACTTAAACAGCCACCATACAGATACTTCGCCGTCGTGTGGAAGAATTGCGGACTCAGTATATGTACATTTACACTGAGTCGAAAGAAGTTGATGTTCAACTAATTTGCTTTCAACTTTGCTCCGATGAGATCCCATATGAGACCTGGATTAAAACCGGTCTGTCGTTTTGTATGAAAATGATCTGGGTTTGGGTTGAATCGAAAGCGGCTATTACGTCTATAGGCTTTGTATCATAATTTACAACAACAAACTAATGGGAAATTGTTCAAGTTCACTTTTAAGCGTAGTGTAAATATTCTGGTCTGCGAAGGCCTATGTTACGCTATGACGAACAACAAAGTTGAGTCAGACGGTAAGTGTTGCGGGCTTAGACCTTAAAGACCGGTTTACACGCTCCGTCTTATCGTACGTTTTGTCGTTCAGAGAAAAACCGCGTTAACGGCCTTTTTTAGATGATCTTATCCGTTTCATATCAGTTTCATTTCTTTATAGGATTCGCTTCATTTTTCTGTAGGGTTGATTTACTATTTACAGTCAGGTCAGTTCAGTTACATTATGTACATATCTTGTGTGCGCGCGTTACCGTCTCATTCATTATCAATTTCACTATCAAATTTAGCTACACTTTTCAGAATCAATAGGGTGTCCCGCTAGGGTTGCTCGAACTTTCACAGTGTATAGCAGTCATTTTGTTGAAGTTACAGTTGTAAAACTCGGAGGTTATACTGATTAATGTTGGGCAAATCGCCATGGAATATTACAGTGTTGAACAACGCTTTGTATTTTCCTTTATTCATCTTGTTCAACAAAAGCTTTCAAGAAAGGATTTTCCCGTCCCAGTGTCACAAATTTGTTCAAACCGACATGAGTTTTGACGGAACAAATGTACCCTTACCAACTTGGTTAAATTCGTCGATTACGTTGCCAACTCTTATCCCAACCTTACTACTTCGCCTTACGCCCTAGTGGGGTATAGCGCGTCAACCACTCCTGCGCACCAACGTACTCTGTTCTGGGTAATGGGGCGGAACACCCCAAACAACTTTCCCAGCGCGTTGCCTTCTTTTGGCACAAATCGACGCCATGTGATTTTAGAACGCCTTGGTTGGAAATGGGGTTTCATTTCATGGCATGTAAAGCAATGCAATTATCATCCTTCCGCAATGTATGACCAATTAATATTGATGGCAATAGGAGTAGGATTTCTTTTTCGCAATGTCGGGCTTGGTCTTGTTAGTATTCATCTTTAGTCCAACCTTGCTTGCCTCCGTCTCAGGGTCTAACGCCATTGCGGACACATCCATGATTTTGTGGGAAAGTAGGCATATGTGTCAGCGTTGTCAAGATGTAGGTAAGATGTTTAAGTTCATTTAATTCCTCTGTCTAGGCCGGATAGAGCTGCATGCAACACATCGCCGATCACTTTGAGGAATAGGATCGGTGAGAGGATGAACTCCTGCCGAAATTCACTACGAATCTCAAAGGCCCTCGTCATCTTTCCTTTATGTAGAACGCGATATTTCGCACCGTCATAGGTTGCCTTCATAATAGCCACAATCTTCTTAGGGACTCCTCTCCTGCGCAAAGCCGCCCATATAGAATCCCGGTTCACACTATCGAAATCCTTCTTAAAATCCATGAAAAGCAAGTGAAGCGGAGAATCGTACTTAGCGCATTGTTCGATGATGATTCGTAAGGTGTTAATTTAATGGATCGAAAGCCAGTATAGTCTTCATCAATCGTGCTTTCTAAGTGAGCCTTTAGTCTTTCCAGGACAATTTTAGCTGTTATCTTAGCAACGGCAGGAAGCACACATATGCCTCTCCAATTACGGATATCACTGCCCTTCTTCGGCAGTTTGATGATCAAACTTCCCTTCCACTCAGTGGGAAAGGTCTCCGTATTCCACGCTTTATCAACAATTGGGTGCAGCAAATCTGCAGTTACGCTTGAAGCTGCTTGATAAAGTTCGGCATGGATACCGTCGAGTCCGGTGATCTTTCCTCATTTTAGTGCAACAATTGCAGCGACTAATTCCTCTTTAGTCGGGGCAGTAGACCGTATACGCACATTTTGATGGTAGGCTAAATTATCTATAGGCGCATTCTTTTACTTTTCTTAACCTGTATAGGTTAGTGAAATAACACGCAATACAACAACAATGCTACCCATAGGTTAGCGCTTAACCCAGTAATTTATTGAGGGCCGATTCTGACCTGGATAGCGCAAAATTAAAGCTTCTATTTAGGACGCATCAGCTGTTGGTAGAAGAAGTTCGTTTATTCCACGATGTTCCACTCTATATTCACCCCAGTTCACCTCAATTAGATTGAATGAAATTCCACATTTTTTTTTTCCAATTGGAAAAGTGATTTTTGTCGAAATATTAGGAAACTACTCGGAATCAATTAGTTTCTTCTAGCACAGTTGCATTTGATAGATTCAATGCTTGCTCTTGATGTAAAAGAATGACGTTTGTTTTTAATATTTTTCAAAGAGTGCAATTAGGCCACCACTTAAAATCCAAACTTTGAGAGATGAGACAAAATCCATTTCATTTTAAAAACATGCTTTTACCCTGTATGGGTCAGATACATCGTTTTTTTTTGCACACAAACTCGGGTTAACTACCCTTGACCTGGATAGCTGCGAAAGAACGCGCTGATTTTTTAAGGAGGAACTTTACCAGGGGTTACAGGCTTCAAGACCGCTGCGAAGTGTTCTTTCCACCACTTCATTTGATCTTCCCCCAAGATAAGTAGCATTCTGTCACTATCCTTCACCGGATGTTGGCACGAGTTACAATCAATTGCAAACCCGTATACGGCGTTTAAGTTGTTACTTGTTGCGACTTCTCCGGCTGAGACTAGAAGGGAATTCGCTTAATCTCTTTTATCGCGTCGCACACTACGCTGAACTTCTCGAGCTTTCTGATGGTAAAGGAGTTCGATGCTGCTACGATTGTTTGCTGCAGCCAAACGAACCCTCAGCTCCTTTCTGTCAACAATCCGCTGCCGTGAAGCGTCGGACATCCAGGGCTTATTGCGGTAATCCGGGTTTGTGCCATACCAGCTATGGCATCTGCGCTCTCAATGCACGCATTTTTTATATTCAATTGCTCTAACTCCTTGTGGTGAATAGCGATCACTGCCGTTCCAGGGGACGCCCACCAGGAGGACTATGGAAGAGGGTTTTTGCCCCCACCCCGAGAAGTCACCGAAATTGTTCATTCAGCAGGTTTATTGCTGCTATTTATGCCTGCAGATTATATGAATAGCGGTACACGAGGTTGAAATTTCAGTACTGTATGGAAATTTCGGTTGGTCAACCAAAACTATGATACTAAGTTACCCTCTCGAGCTAAAATTGGTCATGAATTGACATCTGCCGTTCGAATTTAATGGTTAGAAAAGGGATTTATCATCTATCTATGACCGGCCCGGTGGTTTAAATGCAATTTTTTTTCTCTTTGAGGGAGTTGGGTGAACGATAGAAAAAGAGTTGCCTTAGAATGTTTAAATCGACCCCAGGTGGTGGATATCGACCACTTTGAGAACTCGTGAGAACTCATGTACTATAGTAACCATATCTTTCATAGAAATATGAAGAAAAGTATGTATTAATCCTTTCCAATTGTGTTTTTTTTCCTTCCAGGCTAAATTCCTATTTATGGTAAGAGACGGACGGGCCACAGTTCATTCGATAATTTCACGTAAAGTCACAATTACTGGTTTCGACTTAACCAGTTATCGGCAGTGTATGACGAAATGGAATCGTGCAATCGAGGTGATGCACGACCAATGCAAGGAAATTGGAAAAAATCAATGCATGATGGTAAGTTAAGCCAACAGTGATTCACCAAAAACGGATATACGCAAATATGTTGGAATATAACACTATTCTACGGACAGTGGCTATTTTTATATAATTTCATTATTTATAATTTCCGCCGGATAAACGAAAAATCTATCTGGTTTTCCAATCTTCAATTGGCTAATGAGTTTTTAATGAAACGGCTTTATCATCGACCAAAAAATAATTCACTAGTAATATATATACACACTATTTTTATCATCCATAAATCAACTCCAATTAAATCAACATTTGAGGCGTTGGATTGATATTAAAAATATATGTGGAGTTTAGCAAGCTATAAACATCGCTTCCTGTAAATTGCATTTAAATTAATTGGCGACTGCGGTTTGTCATCGGCTCTACAATGAAAATGGTTTTATTTGTTGCAAACAGCATTGACTTTTAATGCATTTCTGGTGGTTGCTGCAAGAATGTGGTTTACTATAGTTCACTGTGGTTTTAATAGTGCAACATATGCTGATTATAAACGCGTTCCTTTGGATCGGAACAATACCAAATAGAATAAGCATAAGCATATGCATAACTTTAATTTTAATAAATCCTCACTGCAAATACAATCTAACTAATTTTATTTGGACAGCGGAATCATTAGCCGCGTTTTTTGGTCACTGTTTGCGTTATACTAACAACATTGTTGTCGTTCAGTTGCGCCCCATTGCCCAGAACCGAGTACGATAGCGCGCAGAAGTGGTTGACGCGCCATGCCACACTAGGGATTAAGGAAAGTAGTATGGACAGTTGGTGTGAGAAATTAGTTGTCAGGGCGAATCGTATAGGTTGAAAAATTCGGAATTCGCTGCGAGCCGTGTAGTTCACTTGTACAATTTACGTCGATCATACAGTTTATTTCCTGTTAATAAAATATTGATTTTGTAATTACACGAAATAGCAATAAACCAAGACACATCAGGGACCAAGATTGTTTACTATTCCATGCATTTACACAAAATCATCCTTTTATTCATAGGAAATAAACTTCTGATTGATCTTAAGTACATATATGAGTAAATTGCATTAACTGCAGCGAACTGCGAATATTTCAACCTAAAAAGTTGCTTTCAGAACAAAATGCTTCTACTAGCTGTTCGTTAAGAATTATCGGGAACAATGTTGTTAGCGTAAGGTGTGTTAGCTTTTGTAGGCAAAAAAAACGCGGCTTATGTAAGCCATCCCGCGGAGAAATTTTATAAAACAGTAAAATACTCGTGTATGGTATTTGTATTCTTTAATAAATAATATCACAAAAAGAGCCGACTTGTTCATCGGCACTTTATGCTCTTCCCATTCAAATACATCTTAATTTTTATCCATTTGCTTTCAAGTTGGCTATGACTGGTTTTCAAAAATGTTGTCCTTATCGCCCCAATTCAGGAGATACCCATATCCACCAAGCGAATGCTAGAATGTATTTGTTTTCTGACTCAAAATGCCATCAACTATGGTCAAACGTATTCGCATCAACACTCCCAGTCATATTATGATCATCTTGCCTCGATATCATTTCACTGCCGAGAATGTCCTTTTTCCTCACCAAAGGACATCAAATACCTTCAACAGTAGTCTAGTGCATTCGGCTCTACATCTCCAGTCATATGATATCAATCTTCCCTAGATATCACTTCATGTGTGATGATGAATGTCCTTTTCTCCACACCCAGATATCACTCCATTGCCAAAAATGTCCTTTTTTCCTCACCAAAGGACTCAAAATGCCATCAGTCCTCACCAAAGGACTAAAAACGTTTCACCCCGGTCACTCTCAAAGTGTACAAGAGTGGTGCGAAGAGGAGTACTAAGTCAATCTCCGAGCCAGCATTCTCTACTGATGCGGCGTCTCTCATGGAAGTCTACATATTGGTCAACCTACCCCAGCATCTGAAGGCCGGAATAAGGATGGCGACTTCGCTAGCATCTGACCTTGCGTTGTTCGATGGAGGCATTGTGTCGTCCACCTTATATGACTCCTTTGAATCCGACCTGGAGGACTGACACCACGATGATAGACAGAACGACGCAATAATAATTAATTATGGTAAGTTTCGTTCAAATCATCAATTTACTTCACTCTAAGGCGGTCTCGGCTGCTCCTCTTCTTCGCCTGGCGAAAACTGGTGAAGATATTGCTTTAGCACCGGAGCACTGGGTCGTACGCGATTTTGTGAGCGGCCTAAAGTCTACAAATGATACCATTTTTTGTGTCGTCGACCAGGGTAGACACCGGTCCTGCATTCTTGTGAAAATAGCTCTAAAACCATTTTTATTTCAGTGTTCTGCGACAAGAACTCTGTAACAACTAGTTTAGAATTTAGGACCAGGCGCTATTGAATTATATCGGCGTATGTAACCACATTGGTACCTTCCCTCAGGAAAACCTAAGAGAAACAATATCCACTGCTAATACGTCGAAAATGGGTCTTGTATTGGACTGCGACTCACATGCCAATCATGCCATCTGGGGCAGAGTTGCTCTTCGATTTTATCATTGGTAGAAACCTTCTGTTGTGTAATATTGGATGTGAACCTACGTTCGTTATCAAGGATAGACAGAAAGTCCTAGACATATCGCTTGCCTCGGAGTCTATTCATCACTTAGTGAAAGATTGAAGAGTGTCAATGGAGCACTCGTTCTCTGATCATCGCTACTTCCAATTCTCCCTCACCATCCGTCAAGCAAGTCAAACCGGGATGAAATGGTACAAACTCTGACGGCTGCACTTAACAAAGCTGCTTCCCAACCATGTCCGGTCAGTAGAATAAAGGGTAATAGTAAACCCGTCTGTGTAATGCGCAAAATTATGAGCTTAGACATCTATGCTAAAGATCCTTCAATAAGGCGAAATCCACTAGGTTGAAGTCGGATTGGGCTCTATATAAGAAGGAACTTAGCGCGTTTCGTTTTAGAAGGAACTGCGAAAGGCTAAGCGTAGCTTTTGGAAACTTTTCTGTGAGCAGATCGTTAAGGCGGGAGAAGCCTCTAAATTGCATAAGATTCTCGCTTCTAAGCCTGCTGCTCCTTGATATTTATTGAAGCATGATAGTTCATTGACCACCACTAGTTCGGAAACTATTTGTATTTTACCCTGTAATGGACGGTTAGTGGGCATCCGAAGATGCCCATGGGGACGGAGCCTAAGGTAGCGTAATGACCGTGAAGGTCGGGTCGTGCCATCTGGGGAAGAAAAAGGCCCCTCAATGAGCTAAGCAGCGGCCTATGCTTCCTGTAGCTTAGTTCGTACCATCGAAAGATCAGTATTCATCAGGTGCTACCTTCGATCTGCCGGTAGAAGCTGCACTACCAGACCAGAATATGGTTCATTACAACCCACTATCCGGACAGCTCAGCTAGTTTTTCGTTGACTGTCACTACTTCAGTATATGGGCTGCAGTGAACGTGACTTTTATCCGCCTCCTTGTAGCTCGCACGCATGCCCCAATGATTTTAGACCTATCAGCCTGTCATCTATAGTAATCTGCTGAAGATGTTCGACAGGGTAATTAATATTTATGTACGGAGTAGTATTCCATCGCGGCTCTTATCTACATCCTAACATGCCTACTGCAAACGTAGGTCGGTGGATTCAGCTTTGCACTCTTTAATAAGCTACATCGAGAAATCTCTAAGCTATAAGGAATATACCATAATCGTGTTCCTGGACATTGAAGGCGTTTTTAACTACGTAAAACCGAAAGCTATCATCAACGCGCTTTCTGGGTTGCACGTAAGCACGTATCTCTGCGAACTTGTCAACTTTTTATTGACATCGATGGTTGTTCCAGCAAGCCTAGGCTCATCATCGGAACAAAGATAAGTAATAAGGGGCACTCCGCAAGGCAGCGTTTTATCCCACCCCCTTCTTTGGAATTTAGTGGTTAAGTCACTGCTTATTGATCTGGAAAGGATGGGGTGCAGGGTTATAGCCTATGCGGGTGATGTTGCCATTGCTATTTTGGGTAAGTTCCCAAACGTTCTCAGTGAGGTGCTTCAGAACACCATCTCTCTACTTAACTACAAATTGGGCGAATTCCTGTGGCTTAAAGTTATTTCGAGCAAGACTAAGCTTGTTCTTTTTACTAGGAGGTGCGAGATACCTTGTCGTGCCAGTCAGTCAGTTGTGAGGGGCTAGTAGAGTTTTTTCGGAAACAACAAAATTTCTTGGGCTCATTTTCGACAAAAGGTTGGGATGGAAACCTATACCCATCTTGCCTCCATATCACTTCACTGCCGAGGATGTCCTTTTTTGTTATCAAAGGACTTAAAATACTTTCAACAGTTGTCTAGTGGATCCGCCTCAACACCTCCAGTCATATGATACCCATTTTGCCTAGATTTTACTTCACTACCAATAATGTCCTTTTCCCCTCACCAAAGGACTCAAAATGCCATGACTCCTCACCTAAGATTTAAACACAACAGAATAAATGGTTAAACGACCAGCTTCTTACCGTATGCATCGGACTGTTTGCCCGTCCATTATATTTTTATATGGAACGCGTCAAAAACGGATTTTATAATACATATACATACATAGTATTCTGAGCTCCTACGAAATATCCGTTATCCTAATAAACTGATTCGATTCACAATTATGTTTGAAGAGATTCTTCCAAGGACCCTGAAGGGATAGATCTCGAGGGTTCCTGGAATATTACCTTTAAAATTTCGAAGCCATTCAATCAATACGCTTAATATTTAATGTCGCCTCAAGTTCAATCAATCAGTCCTGTTCTGTCTGTACATAATTGAAATATGTTTACACTTGACTGAAAGGGTTTATTGCTTTCTCGGCAATTCATTCTATTTCTCTGTGTTCAGAATAATTTTCCATTTTCCCCGAAAAATTTATGTTAACCAATCAATCAAGCGGATATTCTTCTTCTCATTGAGTGCAAGAAAATTGGATAATTTCTTTGGACCGAGTTCTAATATAAGTTGGAGTATAAATTGAAATTGTTTTCTCTTTGCAGGTGTACTATGAGCAGCTGGTTCTGCATCCCGAAGAATGGATGCGAAAAATTCTGAAATTTTTGGATGTGCCATGGAATGATTCGGTGCTTCATCACGAGGAGTTTATAAATAAGCCAAATGGAGTTTCATTGTCCAAGTATGTATTTTAATTTGAATAGCAAACAAAAATAATCGTCCAATAAAAGGACTGTAGTACGGGAGCAAATTGTTTTCAGAGGGAATTTTATGTTATGTTAATTGCCTTGACGCCTCCTTAATGAATTTGAATATTAGGCGCGGTCTTTTGTGCGCTGATTTAGGTTAATTCAGATTAATAAATTGGTATGAAGTAGGGTATCTTTGTAATCTTTAATCTTTGCGGATGAGTCGAATGCGTTTCTCTTTCACTTACGGATACAAAGTGCTTTGCATGTCGCGTCGACAGGCACTCCGTCCACCTTCAAGGGCGACGCGGCGCCGGCGTGGCGTTGGGGTGTGTCCTGACCCGCTGATACAAAATGAAATGGTCCCTCGTGGCGAATGGTTCCTATGACACAAATAGCGATCTGAGATTTTCCTGAGTTTTCACCAACCGCAAAGTTGCTAAAAGGAATTTCAGAGTTGGTGCCATGCCATATTTGATTTATTATTTCCTTACTGTTCGTATTATCACGTCGTGAACTATTCCTTCGCCTCACACTGACAAAACATCATCTGCCACTCCACTCCAATCGGATTGTCTGAAGTTCCCCGAGAGGTGGCACTGCCAGCTAATGAATTTGTAATTGTCAAGCTGAGACAGTGCTCCTCAGTATAAAGACGGCACGGATAGGAGGTGCATGCTAGCAACAGCACTTCCGAAAAGTAGATATGCTATCGAAACGTCAACAAGGCATAGAAATGCTAGAGATGTTGACGTGCCCATGCCTCTGGAGGGGTCAAGGCAACTAACAACAAGACGTTGGCGGCCGGTTCGAATCGAGAAATCCCCGATACTACCAATTCTGCAAGTTCAGGTGTAGCCCTCACGCGCTGGCAAAGTTGTCGTGCTCGGAGGCACTTTGTTTGCAGTTCCGCGATTTCCACCAGCAGTTTGGCTTTCGCAAAACTCCTGTTCTTTAGTCCTAAGGATTTTATCTTATTTATCTGGTCAGATATCACCTGAACAAGATGGTCTGTCCAGCGGGACTGAATGCCGTCTCTGTCTGGAGGACGTGGAAACGACAGAACACATCTTGTGCGAATGTCCCGCCATCGCGCGTTTTCGGATGTAACTCCTCGGGCAGGCTACTAACATCAGCACTGCAGACTTCAGGTTGATTCCTGCTAAAGACTTACTGCCCTTTATTAGAAAGGTGGACGGTCTTTTGAATTAATGGGCTACGGCACAATAGATCCTTTATGGTCGCAGTGCCTTCCTGCTGGGACAGTAGCTCGACTATTTCTGTATTATCTTATCTAGTCCTGAGGATCAATTTTGCATACTAAAATTTTAATAATAGCATAGATGACAACTTGGAAGGATTTTTTCACAGCGACGTTGAAATCCTATTATGCTACAAACAGGACCTCAATTGACGGAATTGTGAACTGTAACTCAAATTAAGTGTCCCAAAGTTCTTAAAAATTAAATCCAAAGTGCTCAATTGTTGCTTTCAACCAACTCAAGTTGGTAATAATACTAACTTTAACCTGTTAAGAATGAAAGTGCTAAACAGTCGACAAGACCATTAGCAATGATGCCCACTGAAAAATTTCTTAACCTAAGCCAAAAGCACTAAGTGCTTAAGCTGGTTTCGTCACCCGGTAGACTGTACTTTCCAGTATCTAAAATACAATAGCTTGAGTCTACCGGGGAGGTAGCTCGACCAAGCCCAAAAGTGTGTATTCCAACTTTCGTCAGAATACGTCACTTCGCACAATGCTCGCGGTATAAATAGTGTGCATTATACGGCACGAGTGCGAATTTTCACTGTGTGAAACGCATTACCCTTTTTTCACGCATAAGCGCATGTTTATATTTTTTTTAGAATAAAAGTGGAGTATACCATTGCTAAACAGTCGACAAGACCATTTAGCAATGATCCCCACCCAAAAATTTCTCAGCCTAAGCCATAAGCAGTAAGTAACTATTGTCACCCGATATACTGTACTCTTCAGGAGCTACCTTCAGTCTATCGGGGAGGTAGCTCGAGCAAGCCCCAAAGTGTGAAGAGTACAGTCTATCGGGTGACTAAACCAGCCCAAGCACTTAGTGCTTTTGGCTTAGACTGACAAACTTTTTTGTGGGCATCATTGCTAAATGGTTTTATTGACTGTTTAGCAATGGTACACTCCACTTTTATTGTTAAAAAAAATTAAATATGCGCTTATGCGTGAAAAAAGGGTAATGCGTTTAATCTGTTAAGTTTCTGTTAGTAGCCGTATCTGGTGCTGTTTTGAGGTGCGCTTTTTTTCAATGAAAGAGCTACATATAACTGCCCTAATATCACAAATTAAGATAAAGCTGTGTTTATACATTTTCACAGCAAAACACGGATTTATTATTTGAATGAGAACTATTATTGTGATATCTGAAAAAAAAACGATGTAACCATAATGGTTAAAATTGGACTGTTGTGCCAGTTATTTATTTTTAATATTAGAATAAATCTACTTTAAACAAGTCAAAATAAAAATACGAAATAAATAAATGGCTAATGGACTCTTTAAGGATTCGGCGTCGCTGTTATCCTGCTATGTTAATTTGTAAACAGCATTTTCAAGACAACTTAACGCTTTCTTAAATTAATATATCGATTATTCAAACGGAATCTTGTGGGAATGTGCAGAAATGTTATAATTTTCCGGAGAAAGTGATAGCAAGTGGGGTATCGTGAGAAAGGTACCATCGAGTACATTACATTTTTGGCATTTTCTTCAGATTTCAGTAGCATTAAAAATGGAAAATAATGGATGTCGGAGATTAAAACTATAATTATTCATACAATCTCTTTTTTATAATGCAAGCGGATACTACAAAACCCTGGTATTGCGGACAAAGCCCTCTACTTTACGGCTTAATTGAAATAATGTTAACGATTCGTCAAATA
Source organism: Chloromyia formosa (assembly GCA_964017055.1). Taxonomy (NCBI): domain Eukaryota; kingdom Metazoa; phylum Arthropoda; class Insecta; order Diptera; family Stratiomyidae; genus Chloromyia; species Chloromyia formosa. Next base: position 137,112,889 of record OZ024813.1, read on the forward strand.
AAGTATTCGGCTATTAACTATTGGGTGTACAACTTTGCTTCCGCCCATCTCTCCGGCAATTGTCGGATTCCATCTCGGAAAAATTAGGCGTCTTTCGACGCGATCCATGAATGGATCCATTTTTCGACTTCCTCGTACGAACGAAAATTTTGATCAGCCAGGCCGTGCGCCATGGAACGAAACAGATGGTAGTCGGAAGGAGCGATGTCAGGGGAGTACGGTGGGTGGGGCAAGATTTCCCTTTTCAGGGTTTCCAAGTACATATGTCTTGACCACTTGTGCGACGTGTGGCCGAGCATTGTCATGCTGGAGGATGACTTTGTCGTGTCTCTCTTGGTACTGTGGTCGTTTTTCTTTTAAAGCTCGACTTAAACGCATCAATTGCGTTCGGTACCGATCTCCTAGTTTCATTCGGTTTCAGTGGCTCGTAGTATATCACACCGAGCTGGTCCCAAAAAATGCAAAGTATAACCTTGGCGCCGTGAATATTCGGTTTTGCCGTCGATGTTGAGGCATGTCCGGGCATTCCCCATGACTTTCTGTGCTTGGGATTATCGTAGCGGACCCATTTTTCGTCGCCGGTTACGATGCGATGTAGAAATCCCTTCCGATTCTGCCTTGTAAGCAGTTGTTCGCATGCAAATAATCGCCGTTCAATATCTCTCGGATTTAACTCATCCGGAACCCAATTTCCTTGTTTCTGAATCATGCCCATGGTCTTGAGGCGTTTCGAGATGGCTTGCTGAGTCACTCCCAGTGATTCAGCTAATTCTTCTTGCGTTTGGCACGAATCTTCATCGAGCAGTGCTTCCAGTTCCTCGTCTTTGAAAAAAAATTTCTCTCCCACCACCATGCATGTTCTCGACATTGACTCAAGACATGTTCTGTCACTCAGAACAACCTCATCGTAAGTATCTGACAGCATTCGATGAGCCGCAGCTGTAGTTTTTTCAAATGGAAGCAGAAGATCAAAACTTCCCGCAAATGACGAGAACTTGGCTCGAAAACAGACATTTTGAATCGCGAATCTTATTAAAAATGCGAACAACTTTTACTAATGCGGGGATGTCGATACGTTCACAGACGTCCATCCTAACTTTGTGACACTTTTGAACTACGTATTTTGACCAGCCACCGATGCAGCCTGTGGGAAAACGGCGGAAGTTGTACACCTAATAAAATCGTTAACATGATTTGAAATGGCGTTAAATGATTTTGAAGAAGTATTAATTTGATTTGAACGAGCATTAATTTGATCAGCGAAAGTGTTATCTTGTATTGAAATGACTTAATGGCTTAATTGTTTTTGTTGATGATAACATCAAGTGAATATGCTTAATGTGCACATGAACGTACTTACAAAACATGCATAACAGATGGTAATTGTTGAATATGTCAAATGGGTCACATACTAACATAGCTATTTTTTATTATTTTTGTTTTCTTTTTTTAAAGACACTTCCTACTAGAGCAATGTCTTAATTTTAAAATATACTCTAAACCTCCTAAATCCATTTAAGCTGGGTTTTTTGTTCGAATAATTTTTCGCAAAAATATTTATTTATTTATTATTTAAGGCTTCGTGATTCTGGCATTTTAGTGAAATGTTTATCGTTCTTATCTTAAACGGCCAACGTCATTGATGTTGATTCTATCCTACTGTTTCACATGCAGACCTTGTTTAGAGTATTTGTATGCACTTAAAGCTGCTACTCACATAAAATAAGAAGCTAATACGTATAAATGCATATCTTTTTATTTCTGGACGTTATATAAGGCGCGTTTTTACCAACCATGCAGAACAGAGCAGGTTAAGACCACACAATTAAACTAACAATTTGATCTGAGCTGCTCTGCATTAGTGCAAGAATTCCACTCTGTCAAGTAGTCTGCGTTTTAAAATGCAGGCGGCGCAGGTGTCGAAGTTTTCGTTCAGTTTACAGGTGGGGAAGCACATAAAATTCATTTCCTGTTAATAAAATGTTCGTTTTGTGTAATTATATGGAATAGTAATCATACAAAATAATTTTGCTGCCTTAAGGAAATTTGTCCGATTGTATCTGTACTAAGGATTTAAATTTCCTTTCAGGAAAGACATGTTCCGTTTTCGTCGAATCTGTTCTTTAGCGTTTTCTGGCGCTTCTCCTGCTCTACTCTGCTCTGTACAAAAAAACGCAGCTGTTACGTCTATTGAATTTTATGATGAAAGAAATTTAATTCTCCGGAATTTTCTGAGAATGAAAAGGAGAGAAGATTATTTTCAATTGACTTTTATTCAATTGGATGAGGGAACTGGAAGTTGCAATCAATTGCAATTTATTACTTCCATGACGTTTAAAAGCTTCCGGACTACCATGTATTTACAAGCAAGCCTTACGATCTTCTATTTTTCAAATTAGAAACCATTTAAAAATTCACTTTTAAAAAGTTATTTCTATTTACAGAGTGGAACGTTCATCTGATCAGGTCATCAAGCCTGTTAATTTAGAAGCTCTCTCAAAATGGGTTGGACAAATTCCGGCCGATGTTGTTCGAGAAATGGCCGATATTGCACCGATGCTCTCCGTTCTCGGTTACGACCCATACGCCAATCCACCGGATTATGGTAAGCCTGATTCATGGGTACAGGATAATACTTTTAAGGTATGTGTCGGATGCTGATAACAGTTTTCAACTTAATTTTTCAATTCAATAGAAGATCCAGAAAAGTTGATCATTTCATTGAGAGACTTTCACTAAATTTTTAATTTTGCGCTCAAACTTATTTTTTTTGTTACGTCCAAGTTTAAGTTGAGTTCATTGTTCCAATGATGCTTTCATTACAACAAATACTCGTACACGAGTGAATTCGAATCCGAATTGGTGGAAAGTTTTACGACCGATGAACCGACAGGACCTTTTACTTGGAACAATAGAGTCCGATGAGGATTTGGGTGGTGTTGTTGTTCAACTAATTGGGTCTCCTGTTGACTGAAAAAGAAGGATTTCTGAGAATATGAGAAAGATGAAATTGTGCTGGAGCAGAAAAAAGGGAATAAGGTTCTTTCAACAAGTTTCTCCCTGGTTGGGGACTTAATGGAATTATAAATGATTTTTTTTTGCGAAGACTTTTCCCTTTTTATAGTGCAATCATTTGGTTGGTAATTATCACTTCTCAGATTTCGAACTTTTGGCTTGAAATTATTGAAGTTATGGACTCTTTCAAATTTTTAATTAGTTTCCGTTCCCGTATATCTAACATTTCCCAGTTGATTGCAACATTGCAGGATTCAGGCTCTTAATCAAGTGTCTAAAAGACTTGTTCGAGGTGCAAAGCACAGAGGCGGGATGGTCCATTGTGCTATAGCACTGAGCCTGTTAATAAGCCTAAACCTATCGATCAAGTTTGATCGAGCTAATAAATTTACTCAGGAGGTTCGGTGAAACCGAGGCAATGTCGTCAGCCTCCGGATGGGCGACTCCGAAGCAGTTATTTACATTTCCGCGTTCCGAGACTCGATATCGTACAACCATTTATTTTTATCTTTGCATGTTTTCTGACCAAGCTCAATTTTCAGTTCACATGCTTTTATTTTAAAATTCGTTCTGAAGAAAGTGAGCAGTTACAACCAATTTAAGTATGTATTCCATTTAATCGTAAAACTTTCCACCAGTACACAAACTTTGCATTTTGATCCTTAGCATTAATCCTTATCATTTGCATCCAACATGTTTTCCTGTTACTGCACGTTTAATTTTAACCGATTGGTTTTTTTGTGATTTGATTGATGTATGATTTAAAAGTTTATCGTATTAGATTCAAATTTACTTCTTGAAACAAATAGGTAAAAGCAAATCGTAAAATGTGGGAGCATAAAGCCAAACAGATTCTGAATAGAAACGATGAAAGTGATCATTTCGACTATGATACGAACACACCGGAAACTGGTCCCGATCAGAATAATGAACTGGAAAACGCCGATAATGACGAAATCAACAATCACCATAACAACATTCCCGATAACAAATTTGAGGATAATAATCGTAATAATAAAGCTCACAGCGGCAAGACATGATATCGAATTTTAAAACGTATTATGCAATAGTTTTAATAAGTATGGTGAGTCTTATTAATTTAATTTTTTTTTATATAAACATATAAATCTATAATAAATCGCTATAAAAATAATTGAATGAGAATGAAATAATTGAGAATGTTTGTTGAAACGACGAGAAGAAGACGACGATAATAAATTATATATGATATACTATATTTAAATTTATAAAACGAAAAAAAAAAAATCAAGCACATTTGAAGATTAAATGATAGGATTTTGTTTGCTTTTAATTATAATATTTTTATACCCTAGACTTTTAGTATAGGGTATATTGTTTTTGTCACGACGGAAATATGTAACACCTTAAAGGAGGCTCCGGAGGTATAGCAATGTATAAATGATCAGGATCACCTCCTGATTCGATTAAGTCATGTCTGTCTGTCTGTCTGTCTGTCTGTCTGTCTGTCTATCTGTCCGTTCGCACGATAACTTTCGATAGAATGAAGCTAGAGACTTGAAATTTTGGTCAAATGTAATGTAATCTACTTGGTTGGTATTGAAAATGGGCATGATCAGGCCAAGAGAACGCCTACCTCCCCTATATATGTAAAATAATTAAATGTATCTGTAACTCCCGATTAAATAAAGATGAAAAGCTCTAGCTTTGGTAGATTGCTCGTGAGGATAATCTTCTACTCCCCTGGAAAAATAAAATCTATCAGTGGAAAACGAACGGTAATTTTCTTACAAAGAGCCCCGTATTACCCTACTTTTTGGGTTTTTTCTCTATAACTCTTGAACCAATTGACGTAGACACCTGATTTTTGGCAAGTAACCCTGGGCTAAGAAGATGCTTAAGTTCTAGTAAGTTGGTCATAATCGGATAAAAGGAACGCCTACCTCCCCTACAAATTTCAAAAAATTAAATATTCTTTTAATTACGATAACTTTCGATAGAATAACACTAGCGAGTTGAAAATTTGACAAAATGTTGTTAGTAGGATCTACTTGGTTGGTATTGAAAACGGGTAAGATCCGACCCAAGCAACCCCTACCTCCCCTACAAATACAACTTCAAATAAACGATAACTTTTGACATAATCAAGCCAGCGACTTGAAGTTTTGGCCAAATATTTGAAGTGAGATCGGGTTAGTTGCTATTCAAGATGGGTTAGATCCGACCTAAGAAACCCCTACCTCCCCTAGAAATGAAACTTAAAATAAGCAATAACTTACGACAAAATAATGCTAGCGACTTAAAATTTTGGTCAAATGTTTGTAATAGAATCCAGTTGGCTAATATTGAAAATACGTAAAATCCGACCAACAAAAACCCCTACTTACCCTACAAATTAAATTTCAATTAAGCGATAACTTTCGATGGAGTGAAGCTAGAGACTTGTTTAAATGTTTGTAGCATGATCTTATTTGTTGGCGGCAATGATGAGCAAGATCCGACCCAAGGAACCCCTACCTCCCCCACAAGTGAAACTTCCAATAAGCGATAACTTTCGATAGAGTGAAGCTAGAGACTTGAAATTTTGCTTAAATGTTTGAAGCATGATCTTATTTGCTGGTGGCAATAATGAGCAAGATCCTACCCTACCTCCCCTAGAAGTGAAACTTCAAATAAGCAATAACTTTCGATAGAATGAAGCTAGCGACTTGAAAAATTCGACAAATATTTGTAGAATGGGCTAGTTAATTGACTGTACAAGTCTAGGGTATGTACGCTTCGGGCGCCTGGTTAATATACGGATTGCAAATTGTAAAAGACGATGATGAAAATGGAAAAACGACGTGTGTTCAAGTGAAGCTTTATTCGAAGAAGAAAGAAAAAACGGATAAAGCAGAACAAAAAAGATGTTTCTTTTTACAGTGAAATTAGCAGCAGTCAATAGTTACAAAGCTGACAAAGCTGAATGTGAGTATTGCGGGAGATTCAAAAGATTACAAATCAATTCTAAGTTTTTCTTTTACTACTTTAACACTCCCACTAAAAGAAAACACTGATGTATAAAAATGAGATTACGATTTATATCTTCTTGGTGTGATGTCTGCGATACTTCTGATATTCAGCATATTTTTCTGGTTCTCGAAGGTTGTCTTTGGTAATGGCTTTGTAAGCAAATCGGCCTGCTGCTCCTTTGACGCTACGTGTTCCAGAATGAAATCACCCTCCTTGTACTTGTCGCGGATGAAGTGATAGCGTATATCAATATGCTTACTTCTTTGATGGAACTAAGGATTTTTTACTAATTTCATAGCGCTTAAATTGTCAATCCTGAGAGTTTTCTTCGCGATGTTGAGTAGGCCCAATTCGTTGATGAGATTTTTCATCCAGATGATTTCCTTGACGGTTTGACTAGCCGCCACATATTCGGCCTCCGTCGTGGACAAGGTTACGATCCTCTGCTTTGATGAATTCCAGGCGATTTTCGATTCACGAGTTTCATAACGAGACCTGTCGTAGATTTTCTTGTTTCGATATCTTCAGCAAAATCTGCATCGCTGAAAGCTTGGAGATGATCAGTTGCCTGCGTTGGAAAGTAGAGTCCATGATCTGCTGTGCCCTTCAGGTACTTGAGAATCCTCTTGGCTGCATTCCAATGGACTTTCTTCGGATTCTCTAGATGCTGGCTTGGACTGTTGACGGCAAAGGTTATGTCTGGTCGTGTACCGATTGAAAGATGCATGAGGCTACCTATAAGCTGACGATACGGAGTATTTGGTGCCTCTTTGTTTCCATTTCTGTGCATATCTGCACACACCTGATGATGCTGGTCCGCCGGAACTGCAACTGAATTTGCTTCTTCCATTTTAAAGTGGCGTAGGAGAGACCTAGCATAAGCTTCTTGATGAAGAAAAATGGAACCATCTGCTAATCGTTTCACTTGCAGACCTAAGTACGTGTTGACTTCGCTCGAAGTGACGTTGAATTCTCTTTGCAATTCGGCTAATAGGGTTTCTATGGAAGTTTGCTTTGCGGCTGCTCCCAGTTTGCTTAGCACTGATGTAAAACGATGATTCCAGCACCGCGATGCCTGTTTCAGACCGTACAGACTGCGATTTAATTTACATACTCGTCCAGTCCCATCCTCATAACCCTTCGGTTGCTTCATATAAATCGTTTCGTCAATATTTCCATACAAAAAAGCGGTTTTGATATCGAACTGTTGGAGGTGCAAATTTTTAGAGGCTGCAACCGTTAAAATTGTACGGATTGTGTCAAATCTTGTTACGGGACTGAAGGTTTCATGATAGTCGACTCCGGCTATCTGCTTGAATCCCCGTGCTACGAGTCTTGCCTTGAAACGTTGGATGCTACCATCTTCGAGACGTTTCAATTTATAAGTCCAGCGATTATCAATGACTTGTTGATCTGAGGGCAGCTTTATAAGAGTCCAAGTTCGATTTTCCTCCAAGGACTTGATCTCTTCATCCATTGCCCTTTTCCAGTAGTCCGCTTCACTACTCGTTATTGCTTGTTCGTATGAGTCGGGCTCGCTATAATCTGCAACGGAGACGTTTGCATGAGCATACTTGGCAGGTACCTGTATAGTCGTTCGATCCCTTAAATTATATGAGGAGTTTTGAGGTTATGATGCTTCTGTTGAACCGAACCGAACCGAAGAAGAAAGAAAAACAGATAAAGCAGAACAAAAAAGATATTTCTTTTTACAGTGAAGTTAGTAACAGTCAATAGTTACAAAGGTGACATCTATTGGCTGAATGTGAGTATAGCGGGAGATTCAACAAATTTTTTCGTTCAAACAATCAAGCACGTAGCCATGACAAATAGGGAAGGAAGGAGCTTCTACGGAGACAGATATATGGCCCATGAGGATTGTACCATTGAATACTGTGCTTTAAGGTGTGTTTTGCAAGGCACCACTCTGCATCGATCGCAGCCAATGACTTGATCGATAATCGCGAATAATGTACGACGATCGTGTGCCTAACACTAACGCACCTTTAACAATGCTTGACAGTGGTCAATCTCCCGGGCCCCGGTTCATGAGAATCCGTGTGATATTAGCTCTAACCATAAAGGTCATATGAGGTATTAAAACTTTTCGTTCAATTTGGTTATGATTCCTGAAGATGCTGTCAAAGCGTAATGGATCTTTTGTGCTAATGATCATTATTTTAAAGACGTGGACGGTGAAAATTTTGAGTTTGAAATGCATTAAAATTTAATTCATTATTTTGTGTTATCAAACAAAAAAGCATTTTGGTTCCATTTAAAAATGCTTGAAAAATTAGCTTCATTCTTAAAAACAAACATCAAACGTAATTTCCATACAACGCTGATGATTTGCACGGTGGGACTCTACAACTCGAGACTTGACGAAAAAATTGGTTCTAAATTGGTTGCCCTAAATCGTCAGACCATTTTGGTTGACTGTATGAGACTATACATTCGTAACGATATCAAATATTTACCCGCTTTAAGACGTCGACATTTTTAGCTAGGGCTATTGGGCCGTTCTGTTCGTGGACCTATTATCAGTAAATTATTTTAAAGTGCAAGAGATACGTTAATTGTTATTTCGAAAATGGGTCAATTTGTTGTGAGGATACCATCACAAAAAAATCGCACAACACGGCAATCCGACAGTGAATCAAAAATGTATGAAAAGTTGTTGTGCCCTCCCCCCCCCCCCCCCCCCAATATTTTCTAACAGTCGGCGCCTCTGGCCTTGACCTCTCAAAGGGCATGGGTGCGTCAACATCTCTAGCTTTTTTATGCCTTGTTGACGTTTCGATAGCATATCTACTTTTTGGAAGTGCAGTTACTGGCATGCACCTCCTATCCGCGCCGTCTTTATACTGACAAGCTCGGAGCACTGTGAGAGTTCTATTAGTACTTACAGGCAGTTTTTGATCGCGCCGAGATTTGAACTCGGAGCTTTAGTATCGTAGAGCGGTGACCGAACGACCACGGCCACCGCTCTAACGAATGGTCGTGTAGACCGCCCGGGGCATCTAAGTGCCAAAGCACTTTTACTATATAGGTATATATTCAATTTCATAATTAAATAATTCTTCTTGGATTATTAAGCTAACAATTTATGCAATAAAGAAAATTGGATGTTTTGAACCTCCTAATGTGGTTTCCCCCTTACTCTGCTCCGTACAAATAATCCAGATTTTTTGTTTTTCTTAAAGAATCCATAGGCCTGGCGCCCACAAGCTATTTTTGATTGCTTAGTCATTGAGTTGTATTTCTGTGTCCTAAGGGTTAATATGAAAGTCCGCAGATATGCAATTGCAGTTCACTTGCAGCAAAACAGTTTGAGTTTTGCCTCAAATTATTTAGTTGCAACTGCTTGCGCCATAAAATGCATGTGTCCAAATGGTGATCCGCACACTTGCAACCTAATGATTGCATATTTTCTCTAACTACAAAATAAATCCACAACACATATACACTACCAGTTATTAAGATAGATACACTCGAAATTTTTGTTATCAGAACAAGCAAGACCGCCAGGTTCCGGACCAAAATGAGGAACATCTCAATAATACAATGTTATGCCCCTACTGAACCCGACAATGTCTTGGCAAAAGACTCCTTCTACGAAGAACTAAACGCCGTTCAGAGCAGAACACCTAAAGGTGACATTATAATGGTTATGGGTGATTTGAATGCGAAAGTTGGCGCCGATAACTATGAGCTCAGACATGTGATGGGGAGACACGGTCTTGGTGATCGTAATGACAACGGTGAAAGATTTGTAGAGTTCTGCAACTTTCACAGTCTCTTCATCGGTGGTACTATGTTTGAGCATAAGGACCACCACAAAATCAGTTGGTCCTCTGTTGATCGGCGCAGAACACAAAATCAGATCGACCATTTTGCCATTAGTAAAAGATTCAAGAGTTGCCTCCTGGACGTGCAAAACAAGAAGGGTGCCGATATTGGGATGGGAAGAGACCATTATCTTATGATCGCTAATGTTCGATTGCGTATTGCAGCCGTGTGCCGCCCCAGCGACGAAAGATCCAGGCCCCGCAAATTCAACACCGCTCGACTAAAAAATCCAGCTGTCTTACAACAATATAATGACCATCTTGCGCAAAAAGCGGCTGAGATAACTAGTCACCCAGATAGTGACATAAACGAAAACTGGGATGCCATAAAAAATGCGTACATTGATAGCGCAAATACCATCCTTGGCCCAAACCCGGATTGCCGGAATAAGCCCTGGATGTCCGACGCTTCATGGCAGCGGATTGTTGAAAGAAAGGAGCTGAAAGTTCGTTTGGCTGCAGCATCAGACGACAATCGAAGCAGCATCGAACTCCTTTACCGTCAGAAAGCTCGAGAAGTTCAGCGTAGTGTGCGACGCGATAAAAGAGTTTATGCCAATTCTCTTTTAGCGTCAGCAGAAGAAGCCGCTAGAAGTAACAACTTAAACGCCGTATACGGTGTCATCAAGGAGTTTACAGGTGGTCGTAACTCCTGCCAACATCCGGTGAAAGATAGTGATGGAAAGCTACTTATCTTGGAAGAAGATCAAATGAGGCGGTGGAAAGAACACTTCGCCGCGGTCTTGAACCGTGTAACCTCTGGTGAAGTTCCCCTTCATATAGATAATTTAGCTAGCCATCAAAATGTGCGTATACGGTCCACTGCCCCGACTAAAGAGGAAATAGTCACTGCAATTATTGCACTAAAACGAGGAAAAGCCGCCGGACTTGACGGCATCCCTGCCGAACTTTATCAAGCAGCGCCAAGCGTAACTGCCGATTTGCTGCACCCACTTGTTGATAAAGCGTGGAATACAGAGACCTTTCCCACTGAGTGGAAGGAAGGTTTGATCATCAAACTTCCAAAGAAGGGTAGCCTCACAGACTGTAATAATTGGAGAGGCATTTGTGTGCTTCCTGTCGTTGCCAAGATAATAGCTAAAATCGTCCTGGAAAGACTAAAGGCCCACATAGAAAGCACAATTGATGAAGAGCAGGCTGGCTTTCGATCCGGATTCTCCTGTGTCGATCACATTAACACCTTGCGAATCATCATCGAGCAATGCGCTGAATACGATTCTCCGCTTCACTTGCTTTTCATCGATTTCGAAAAGGCTTTCGATAGTGTGAACCGGGATTCTATATGGGCGGCCTTGCGCAGGAGAGGCATCCCTGAGAAGCTTGTTGCTATTATTAAGGCAACCTATGACGGCGCGAAATGTCGCGTTCTGCATAAAGGTATGGTGTCGGGGGACTTTGAGATTCGCAGTGGAGTTCGGCAGGGGTGCATCCTCTCACCGATCCTATTCCTCATTGTGATCGGCGATGTGTTGCATGCAGCCCTATCCGGACTCGACAGAGGAATTCAATGGACTTTGACATCTTATCTACAACATCTTGACTACGCTGACGACATATGCCTACTCTCCCACAAAATCATGGATCTGTCCGCAATGGCGTTAGATCTCGAGAGGGAGGCAAGCAAGGTTGGGCTAAAGATTAATACCAACAAGACCAAGGTTCTTAGCCCGCCGTTGCGAAAAAGAAATCCGACACCTATTGCCATCAATATTAATGGGCAGCCTGTGGAGAAGGTGGACAACTTCGTCTACCTGGGTAGCATTGTTGCCGAAAATGGTGGTACGGAGCAGGACATCGCTCGTCGTATCAACCAGGCTAAACGCGCATACGGCATGCTATCCAAAATCTGGCAGAGCAGTTATCTCAGCATCAAGACCAAGCTGGGCCTGTTTCGCTCCCTGGTACTATCAGTGCTTTTGTATGGGAGCAGTACATGGAAAGTTTCCGTAGGAGTTACCAGAAAGCTGCAAGTTTTCGTCAACTCATGTCTTCGTCGAATTTTAAGAATTTTCTGGCCCGAAACAATATCAAATGAAGAGCTAAGTCGGCGTACGGGTCAGATGCCAATCGACGAATTGATACGCAGGCGAAAATGGCAGTGGATAGGTCACACATTGCGGAAGAGTGATAACTGCATTGCTATGCATGCCATGAAATGGAACCCCATTTCCAACCAAGGCCGACCAAGAGGGGGTCCTCGAATCACATGGCGTCGATCTGTGGCAAAGGAGTGTCAGGTACTGGGTAAGTCTTTTGGGGAGTTGCGCCCCATTGCCCAGAACAGAGTACGATGGCGCGCAGGAGTAGTTGACGCGCTATGCCCCGCTAGGGGTTAAGGCAAAGTAGTAAGAAGGCATTTTTGGTTAATGCCATTTTGTCCCCAGAATATTGTAACGAATTGTTTGCGCTGATCGAGACATGGTCGTTTAGACCCGCGCCGTGACACCTAAGTGCCAAAATTTCCTCAGAATTGACCTGAGATGACGCGTGCTTGACTCTAGTTCAGCTGTTGGTAGTGTGGGTTGGGTTGTTGAAGGTTAAACTGCCTCGTCACCGCTACAAAAAAAAAGTCACGTAAGCAACACAGGAAGTCCCCCTCAGGATGTACACAGAAAAAAAATGATTAGCGTCCCTGCCACTAGCATGAGAGCTAGAGTTGTTGGCGATGAGGTTCCGCGCTCCCTCCGCGACATTGGGTTGAGAGTTGACGCGCTATTCCCCACAAGAGGCTAGGGCAAATACTCGTAGTAGTAGCGCAGGTACTTCGATTTCACTGTAAGACATAACCGAGAAATTTCTTTTATTTGCTATCTATATCTATCTACATATATATTGAAGTCTTCTACGAATTGTCAATATTGTGATGTCTGTTATACCAGTGTCATTGCTTCTGATTATTGCATTATTTTCGTTTTGTCTTGTTAATGCATAGGGTAACCTTTTCTGCAGCAGGATGACGTTTCGTCAAACTTCGAGTGGGTATTTTACTCTCCGGAATTTCTCGAGTTCTTACAGCTACCCAGTATACCCCTATTATCTACCGGCTCTGTGCGGTGTAGCAGATACGTGTGACATTTATCGCTGTTGTTAACTGGTTTTTCACCCATATTATTTGGCAATTTGAAAACTGTAACGGCAACAACTAAATAAATTTATTTAAAATATTTAATGTCCCAGAAACAGGCTTTATGTATACATTGTTGATTCTTTCTGTATTATTATTCAATGGAACGTCGTCGCCCCAATTTAAAACAATATTGAAATATCTTTCTAAATATTTAGCTAACAGTGTCAATCTTTGTACTTATACCCAATTTTCAAAATACACACATTTATTTATGCTAATTGTGTTGACATGAGCGTCAATGTTGGTTTTGTACAATTCCATCACAACTATAAAAAACATATTTGGAACAGCTGGAATGTGATCATTTTTCACTTAATTTCAACTCACATGAAAACAAACATCAAACAACGTTTATTTGAAATCTGTCTGCCTTCGTGATGTCGTTAAAGGAACATCATCCGGCACAATGTTTTCCCAATCGCTCATTTAAAATATAAATCAAAATAAAGTTCAATATTGTGCAAGGCCACGCTTATGTCGCAGGAGAAATTGAATGCTACCTTATAAATAGAAGAGAACATTTTCAAATATAGGATGTCTGTTCATTTTTATTGAATCGTGATTTTCAAAGGCCAATGACATATGCCACATGCTGTACATTACATTTTTTTTGTGGTAGTTTTTAATGCTTTATGTGTAATGAATATTAGATTCAAATATACAACAATAATTTGTGATGTTTTAAAAAACTGTATCCCTAATTTCTCTTAAAATCATGCTAAATTGTAAAAAAACGAATGTTTGCATAAATGTGTACCCTTTTACATAAATACGACTGTAAGGTGAAAAGTTCTCGGCCTGACAACGAAAGACTGCGATTTTCACTTAAACAATGATTTTATTTTTCTACATAAACTTGACTTGACTTCAACACACTTGGTCCAGAGTTTCTGCAATATCAGTATTCCTTCCCGGAAGTGGAGTCTGGAAGGCTGTGAAAATTGTCATCTACGGCCCTCTCAACTTGTTCCTTGGATGCGAAGCGCTTCCCAGAAACAAATTTCTTCAAGTTTGGGAACAGATGGAAGTCTGAGGGTGCCAAATCAGGAGAATAGGGGGGATGGTTGAGCAAATGGTACTACAAATCCTGCAGTTTTCACGTCGCCAACGCACACTTTTGTACAGGTGCGTTGTCCTGGTGAAAGATTATTATACCCTTCACGGATGTGATAGGGTATATTAACTTTGTCATGAAGTTTGCAACGCACAGAAGGAAGCATCTCTGACTATACAAACTATATATATTCTTGGTCAGTATGATGAGACGAGTCGATTAAGCTTTGTCCGTCTGTCTGTCCGGTTTTATGTAAACTAGTCCCTCAGTTTTGAAGCTACCGAGCTGAAATTTTGTACAAAGTCTTCTTTCTATTGCACGGTGTAAATATGTCGGAGCCAATAGAATCGGATTACTCGTCATATACAATAGCTGTCATTGGAACGACTGGCCCAGAAGTCGGTCTTTATGAGGAAAACTTTTTTATCTCTATAGATATCTTTCTCAAATTTTACACAAAGCCTTCTTCTTATTGCACGCTATAAATATATCGAAACCATTGGAATCGGACCATTACGTCGTATAGCTGCCATAGGAACGACTGGTTCAAAAGTTGGTCTTTGCGAGAAGAACTTTTTTATTTCTAAATGAATCTTTCTAAAATCTCAAATTTTTCAATTATATTCTTTGCCAAATCACCTTGCCGATTCTGGTTGAAATTGGACTACTCTATCATATGGCTGCCATAGGAACAACCGTTCCAAAATCAAGTTTTTCTTAGAAGAAATTTCTTATTTCTGAAGATATCTTTACCGAATTACATATTATTTAATCATATTTACTGACAAATCACACTTCTAGATTTGGTTGAAATCGGCCCACTTTTTCATATACCTCTCATAGGAACAGTGAAATCGGAACAAGTTTAACTACTAATTTCAAAGTAGCAAATGCACAACAAATCTAAACGAAGGCTAGCTTGGTTTTTCTTGTTCAAGTCAGACCTCTCGATTTTTGGCATCCAGCTGGTCAAGAAGTTTGGAGTAATATTTGCCTGTTATTGTTCTGCCTTTTTCAAGGTAATCAATTAACAGGATTTCGCATTCCAAAACACGCTGGCCATGACCTTTCCGACAGATGCGATCGACTTCGCTTTATTTGGCGCTGAACCACCGGTTTCCACCCACTGCTTCGTTTCTGGCGTGTAGTGTGGACCCAAGTCTCATTCATGGTGACAAATCGCTGCACAAAATCGGTCGGATCCCGATTGAATCGGTGCAAAGATTGCTGCGAAAATCGTTTGCGCTTTTGCTTTTGATCGGCTTTTAGCAAATGCGGCATTCATCTTGCGCAGAGCTTTCGCATCTCTAATTCTTTGTGGAAGATGTTTTGCACCCTTTCTTCCGATATCTCCACAGCCTCAGCAAAACACTCACTTTCATTCGGCTTTGGTCCAACACGATATCATGCACTTTTTCGATGGTTTCCGGTGTGGATGCGGTTTTTCGTCGTGGGTCATCTTCGAGCGACGCGCGACCACGTTTAAATTTAGCTGCCCATTTTTCAACGGTTGATATCGAAGGAGCAGAGTCCCCGTAAACTTTTGTTAACTTCGAATGAATTTCCTTAGGGATTAATCCATCCAAAATGAAGAATTTTATGACCGCACGATATTCAAGTTTCTCCATTTTAACGAAAACACGTAAGACGTCTACTGCAAAAATTCGTGTCAACAAACTACTTGAGAGAACAAGTTGAAATTTGCCATACGAACTAATGACATGTGTACCCAGGCAGTAAACACCGATTTTTGCTGATTGTAACGGTATTTCTGTGTCAGGCCGAGAACTTTTCACCTTTATCTCGTAGCATTTCAATAACAAAAAAAAATTTATTATAATTTCTTTGCATTCTATGAAACAGACTAGTCACGCAGAAATAAAAATTATTAAGATAAATCATGCGATACAAAGAACAAAACTATTGTAATCGACTAGAATTAAGTAAAAACTAAAAAATCCAAAATTGGTATCAGCTCTTTTGAATCATTGTGGCTGACGAGGAGGCACTGCTTCCTTGTAGCTGTACATGTCCTTGTTGTGTTTCTTTAAAATAGATTCTGTGACCTGAAATTTGTAGCAAGGAACCGTACGCCGCTTCATCGTATTGCTCAGGGGCGACCGGTAGCGCAGTGTGTTGAGGCATCAGTCTCATGTTTGACTACCGGCGTTTCGGGTTCGAATCCCGTCCACGACGACGTTCGTGGCCATGGATGTGTAGGAGGTGCATCCTGGCAACTGCATTCTCCGAAATCAGTTTATGCCAACGAAACGTCAACTGGGCCACATAGAACAGTTGACGCGCTATGCCCCAAAAGGGGTTAGAGCAATTGAGTAGTAGTAGTATTAGTTCATCGTATTGCTCACAACACAGATGACATCGAGGGTACTGTTGCCCATGCTCTCTTCGCAGTTTTCACGTCGGTGAAAATGGAAAAGGAACGGTCAGAGTCAGCGTTCGTGTGTGGCAGGGACATAACTGCATTCGCCAGCTTGCACAGCTGGCGACAGAGCGGAGTGTCACTGTAATCCCGAAGCTTGCTCACTTTCTTTGGTCATGCAAAATAAATGTCGCTCACCTGAAAATTGGCAATGGAATGCTTCAGTTCAGAGGGCTGTCTTGGGGTCGATGAACTTGGCCTCTTCGATTACCTTGTTCTCCAGGAGAAAGAACGCTTCCGTATGCCTGGCAGCCG
The DNA here is from genome assembly GCA_964017055.1 of Chloromyia formosa. NCBI lineage: Eukaryota > Metazoa > Arthropoda > Insecta > Diptera > Stratiomyidae > Chloromyia > Chloromyia formosa. The sequence continues at coordinate 137,129,640 of OZ024813.1, forward strand.
TCACGTAGAAGTCCAGGCACCTAATGCAGATACGTCGTGCGCCCGCTCTTGTTGAAGTTGCTGGCCGGTCCATCGGCAGGGGGAAGGGCTGCTTCAGGTAGGAGTCTTGGGAGGTGATCATAAACTTCCGGCCCCAGATACACCTCTTTGAGGGGGAGCTGGAAACAAATCAAAAATATAAAATGCGATTCTCTGGAAAGTATGGCTATATTGGAAAACAACGCAAACATACCTGGAGGTGAGGGTGCATGACGTCCGTGGTGGCCACAGTGGGGATGGTGTTCGGCCGCATGTAGTTTTGGCACAGCTTCTTCAGGTAGCACAATGAAACTTCTTTCAGCTTGTGCACGAGCACGCCCTCTGACTGGAAGAAGGCATTCATTTATTGAATGGTTCTAGAGTGTACCTGGGGAACTTTAGGTAGCAAATAACGAAGGAGTTGCACAAGTCCTCCAGAATCGCGGATGCCTCCTTGTCTTTCGAATCCTCCAACTGGACCATGCTGAAGTACCCCGTGAGGGGCGTCAAGTTGTCGAGGATTCGAACGACGCACGGATGTAGAACAAGCCATCTTGTCCTGGATGGGTTGAGGAACCTTAACACTGCAGTGTAATAGTACTCCTGAAATTCCTCCACTATCGCGCTCCGTTTCGGGGTACTTGTCACATATTTTCCGACTCTACGAACTAAGCCTTCGACGTTAGAAGGTAGCTTCTTGCATGCATAACATGCCGGGAGGTCGGATGAATGACAGATACACATGACAGAAGGACTAACCAGGGACATACAGCTTTCAGCCGGGAGTAGAAGGAGTTGGTATTCCCCACAATGACTGGTGCGTTGCCACAGGCAAGACCGGTAATATTCGTGAGGGGAATCTTGTGTTTCTCTTCCATTGTGTCCCGGAATCGTTTGAACAAAGCGTCGGCTAAACGGTCCTTTGGATAAACCTAATATCAAAGAAATTACAATAGAAAGCATCAGTGTAAGGGCAGCAGATAAAACTATACTTTACCTGTTCTTGGACATGTGGATTTAACAACTACACACATGTTTTTTTTTTTAGCCCTTATCTGTTTGTACTGAAAACTTCATGTTTTCGAGATCATTTGCAATAGTTTCCATCTCTGTAGGTATCAGCACATTAGTAGTGTATTGCTGTACATTTGCTCCTATCTAAGGTAACTTTTTGATTTTGGAATATGGGAAACACTCCTTGACTAGTTCTACTAAGTGATCAGATGATATAATAGAAATGTTATGTTCAGCAAAAAAGACGCCATCTTGATTTCTGCTATTTTCGCAGCCTCGTTCAGCTTCTTTTCAGCATAAGATGCCGGCAAGTCTTCAAAAGATAAGGCGATGCTCTTGATTCCAAGCAGTGGTTTAACATTTTTCTTATGCTTTGCACTTGATGCATACTTTGACAATTCGGATTTCACTGCATTTTTGATAGCATTGCAAGCCTTGCAACGGGCTTTCTTGTAATTCTCAGGGACTGCTTGCATCCATCCTTTGAATTTTTCATCTTCAGTCCACTTGTTGCAAAATAGCTTCACCGTTGCCTTTTCCTTCTTCTTTTCCTCAGTAGTCAGCTCGTTACGGCAACTTCTCTTACTTTTAGGGGTCAGTGCTTCATCACTGTCTCGTATTTCTTCCGGAGAATCCCAATTCTTTTAACCAGAAAACATTTCAAACACCTGTTTCGAATTTAAGAGGATAGTGTTATGTTCATTTACATTTGCCCCGAAACAATATCAAATGAAGAGCTAAGTCGGCGTACGGGTCAGATGCCAATCGACGAATTGATACGCAGGCGACAGTGGATAGGTCACACATTGCGGAAGAGTGATAACTGCATGAAATGGAACGCCATTTCCAACCAAGGCCGCCCTAGAATCACATGGCGTCGATCTGTGGCAAAGGAGTGTCAGGCACTGGGTAAGTCTTTTGGGCAGTTGCGCCCCATTGCCCAAAACAGAGTACGTCTGCACGTCGCGGTTGAAATTGACATTTTAAGTGACTCGTGGAAACTCCCTCCCCCTTCTCGAGTTCCTCCCGTTTTTCCCACTTTTTTAAAACTGCGATAGAAATTCCGCAAAGTGGGAAAATTCCCACCATCTGGCGGTAGCAATCTGCTCGCGTCTACCGCCATTTCCATACTCGAATTTCGTCTCGAAATTGAATCGCTATTAGGGATTTCAGCGTCCGGAGGAAATGATGACACATGCGGCCCGCGAGCCGCTGCTTGCCGACTCCGGGTGTAGGGTATTAACTTCTGCATGCAACTATAAAAAATTCTTCTACTATTCTTCCCTAAAATATTTCAGAAGTTTTAAGAACAAATAGTTGATCTTTATGTGCTTGATTATCCACCTCTTAAAACATTCAGTTTTTACATAAAACTAATCAATGACAGCGAGAAAATAATATTTAAAAACCAAATCAAATCGATAAAAATTGTAAAATAATAAAATGCGATTGCAAGCTATAGATTTTAGATAGATTTGTTTATTTTTTATTCGAAAGATAAATGAAGCGTATAAAAATCAATAAATAAAAAAGAATAAAAACATGTAATTTTATATTTATAATACCTATATATATTTATACTTAAGTGTTGTATCTGTAAATATTTATGATGATTTAAATAAATTGCAAACATTTATTGCTTTGTCAAATTCGTTGTATATATTTTTAAAGTAGCTTTCTTTTTTTTTCATGTCCTCAATAAGAGTTTGATTTTTGTGTACTTACTAACTTTGATTTGAATTACATGTTGTCATGTATTTAAATTGTTTCTAATTTATATACAAGCATTTTAAAAAGGCACTATATTGTATTTTAACAGCACAATAATTGTATTTCCTGCGAAAAGACAAATGAAAGCAGAAGGGTGAAAAGTGTTTCTTTAAAACAAAACACGAAAATATTGATGAACATTTATAAGAGAAATATATTATTTGTTGTGCCTTATAAGAAGTAAATAAAATTAAAAGTGATTTTTTTCTAAGATCATAGTATCATATATGATGCAGCTCTGTCGAATTTAAAGAAAAACTTTTATATTTTTGCATTGGTTAAACATACATATTCTGCGATGTTCACAATGGTATTTTTTTTTTGTCGGATTAAAAGTACTGTAATTGTTGCCAGTGCAAAAAGTGTTCCGATTAGACGCTTTCAGCATAATTCAATATTTCGTTTCTCATTTCTTTCACGAAATCAAATAGCCCGGGAGCTAGCGACACTTTTCGTTGTCATATTTGTTAAAGCTTATCATTTTATTTGCGGTAATAAATAACATAGCCTATCAACAAAATGAACTCCTGCCACCTCAATACCGAGGTCGGGAGTGTTTGCTTGCTGACGCCTGGTAATGTCAAATGGCTGGCAGCATAAGTTTAAGTTTTTCCATTATCTTAAGTATTAAACTAATCGTAAAAAAATAAGCTTTAAACATATATATTCCAACAGAGAGAGAGTTTTTACCCTGCAAAAGGTCCGGCTGTTCCGAATTTTTGATATGTTATGCTGGTCGGCGGGCCAGTAAAAACTCCAGGTTTGTGTCGCACCTTTGATGCATTTCATCAAATAACTGGTTAAATACTAGTCCCACTAGGAAAATTAATAAGATACATTTTTTAAATGTTAGGTTTACGGGCAGTCGTGATAACTCACGACACACTTAGACCACGTGTGGGTCCATTGTGATACCACATAGAAGTGAAATACTCCCCTCCAGTCTGTCTGTTAAAAACAACCCCTCATCGTCACAGCCCCTTCAGAGATCGTTAAAAGGAAGCCCGAGTCTCCATGCGTGATCTCCGACTACACAGAGTCCAGTTATTATGACTCCTGCGACGGTACTTAACTGCTTCCTACTCAGCGACCACAACCCCATGGATCGACATAAACCGAGCCTAGGCCATGTCATATCTGTTATCCGACACGTGGTGTTAATTGCCTATCTAGAATTGGCCTTGCTAATTGCGGAAGGGATGATAACGTGCTTGCAAGAATTAAGGGGGGATGACGATGTTTCGCTGATTTCGAGAAACCGCCTCCATTATATCCCTTCGAGTGAGCTCGTCAGCTCTGATATTACCGGAAAAACACCATGATCAGGTATTCAGCATAGCTTGATGTTAAAGAAATTACCCATTGCTGAGAGAGAGAGAGGCGCAGCAATCCGCTACCGTCCTTGCTGTGGTGAGAATGGATGCTAGAGCTCTTATCGCAGCCTGGCTGTCCGTGTAAATGATGACTTCCGTAACAGTGATAACTTTATGCCCGGCCTAAGCCAGAACATAGTCTCTGTAATCGCCGAAACCTCCGCCTAGAGAACGTTACAGTGGCCTGGGAGACGAATTGATAAGTCCATATTCAATTGTAAGGAGTAGACCCCGTCTCGAACGCCCGCCTCTTTCTTAGATCCGTCCATATAGATGGATAACGAGTCAGACAACAAAGGTTGGTCCGCGACCCACTGGATCCGTGGTGGAATCTGACTTATGAAATTCCTATCAAAAACGTACGTATCAATAGTTACCGAGAAAACGGCAAAACCATGTTTTGAAACGATGACAATTTGATAAAATATACATACTATTTGCATTTTGCAAAGTGGCTGTATTTGCTGTGAAATAACCAATAAACCTATGCAAACTAGTTAACACTTCCCTTGGTGAAAATTTGTTAGTGAATTGCCTTATAGTGGAGTGATTGTGTTGCGGATCAGCGCACATGGACAAGCATTTATAACTGGAGTTTTGGTGGATGACTCGGCAGGAGGAGGCAGGAATTGACGATCAAATTTGGTTCAAAATCGTCTTTACGCGATCAAAACATATATAACCAAGTATCAGCTTGCGGCATTCCAACCTGTACAATCATGAATCTCATCAGAGACCGGGAACGCAATGAGGCTACCGCCTATTGGGAGGCAGGCAAAAGCTTTTCATCTCGGCCTACTCGCGTAGTAGATTCACTGAATTGCTGAATTGCTAAAGTTAAACCTGAACAAGGTTAGAACCATCTGTGGCCTCCTGACTGGACACTGAAGCCTGAGAGGCCACTTGAGAACTATGGGGATTGTTCCTGACTCGAGCTGTCGCTTTTGCGGTGAAGAAGACGAGACTTTGACCCATATTTTATGCGATTGCGACGCCTTAGTCCGGCGATGTAGAGACTGGTTCGAAGCAGCCTACCCGGAGGCTGATGATATCGCCTCGGATTCATTATTCCTACTAAGCAAATTTATTAGCTCGATCAAACATGATCTACAGTCCTAGGCCTGTTACCAGACCCAGCGCTTTAGCAGAATGGGCCACTCGGCCTCTGTGCTCTGAACCCTTTAGGGGTTCAACGCCCACCCTACAATCTAATCTAATCTAAGTATCAGCATTCATCATCATCGTGGTGCGACAGCCCGACGTCGGGCCTTGGCCGCCTGGATCATTGTCCTTCAATTATCTCGGTCACGTGACCGCGTCCTCCAATTTTGGGAGCCCAGCAGCTGCGCGGCGTCCACACCTACTGAGCTCTCCCAACGAGATCTCGGTCGTCCTCGCAGTCTCGCTCCGTCGACTCGTTCTGCATTCATTACTTTCTTAGGCATGCGATCATCGTCCATTCTTTGTACATGCCCTGCCCATTGAAGTCGTTGTAGTTTGACGATTTTCGAGACTTGCAGCTCATCGTACATTTCATACAACTCATGGTTGTACCGGATGCGCCATCCATCTCGATCGCAAACAGCCCCGAAAATTCGCCGTAGAACCTTACGTTCGAAAGTGTCTAGCATGTTTTCGGAGGCTTGAGCTAGGGTCCATGCTTCGCAGCCATAGCATAGCACTGGTCGTATAATGGTTTTGTACACGCGGAGCTTCGTGTTTCTGTGCACATGTTTTGATTTCATTATGGGGAGAACCGAGAAAAAAGTCTTATTAGCTAACTGTATCCGTCGCTTGATTTCGTCAGTTTCGTTGGCGTCCCTTGACAGGTTGCAACCCAGGTAGATGAAGTTGTTCACGAACTCGATGTTGAGGTCCCCCACGTTGATGCTCGGTTGTGCAGGTGTCCTTGTCACCGATTGCATCATTATTTTGGTTTTACCCTCGTTAATACGTAATCCAACTTCCTTTGCAGCGGTATCGAGCGTATGCAGAAGTTCTTCTGCGTCAGCCAATCTTCGGGACATGATGTTGATGTCGTCGGCGTACGCTGCTGTGTCGACTTGATGAGTAGCGTCTTGCTGTTGTCCATATTCATGGCCCGAATAACGTATTCCAGTGCTAGGTTGAAGAGCGTCGGTGCCAGTCCATCGCCCTGTTTCAAACCAGTGCGTGTTTCAAATAGATCAGTAAGTCTATTCTGGATCCTGACTTGTGAGACGGAGTTGGTCATCGTCATCTTTGTCAGTCGCACTAATTTTGCTGGTATACCAAATTGCAGCATGATGTTGTACAGTACTCCACGATCGATACTGTCGTATGCCTGCTTGAAGTCGACAAAGATTTCGTATACGTTTACGTTGTATTCCCAGCACCTCTGGAGTATCAGTTTGACTGAGAAGAGCTGATCGGTTGTGGAGCGACCAGGTCTGAAACCGCTTTGATATTCGCCAATGACTCGTTCTGCGTACGGTTTTATTCTATTTTCCAGAATTTTCGTCAAAATTTTATAGGACGTACAAACAAGTGAGATGCCCCTGTAATTCTCACACCGCAGTTTATCTCCCTTTTTATGAATTGGACAGATGATGCTTCTGCGCCAATCGTCTGGGATCTCCTCGTTCTCCCATACTCGCAGGAGTAATTGATGTATGGCATCAACTAGACTCGTTCCACCGAATCTTAGCAGTTCAGCTGGAATCTCGTCAGCGCCCGGCGCTTTATTTCGTTTTAGTGACCGCAACGCGAGATCAACTTCCTCTACTGTCGGGGGTTGAATGGGTGGGCCTAGATCAACAATATCGTCGAGAGCTTCCTGTGTGGGGATGTTAGATGGTCGGTTTAGAAGCTCTTCAAAATAAGAGGCCCATCGTTTGTTAATACCATCGGTGTCGCTGATGATGTTTCCATCCTTGTCCTTACAAAGGCTAGTCCTGGGTTGGTAGCCGTTCTTAATTGTATTTACTAGTTTGTACGCTTGTCTGGTGTTCCTATTAGCTAAGTTTTCGTTTATGTTCAGCAACTGCTCGTCAAAGTATTTACGTTTCTTACGTCTAATTATTCTATTCGTTATTCGCCGTAGCTCGTCATATTTTTCTCTTCTGGCTCTGGTTCCTCGTTGAATCCATTGTCTGTAGGCCTCGTTTTTCGCGTCAAGTGAATTTTTGCATTCTTCGTCGAACCAGTCATTTCGCGCTCGCCGGGCTTTATATCCCACGACCTTCTCTGCGACATCCTTGATGGTACCCTTGAGTTCTTCCCAGAACCCATGGACGCCTGTGTTGCTGATGTTGTGTAGCATAGGTGATAGTTTTTCCTCAAGGGCGGTAGTATACGCCACCGCTGTAGCATCACTCAAGAGCTTATCAACCGCAAAGATTTTGGGAGGGCTGATTCTTGCACTGAGGAAATTCTACATCTGTAGGTCGTCTTCACCAAGTGATGATCTGAGTCGCAGTTTGCTCCTCGATAGGAGCGGACATCCATGACACTAGACGCCCATCTCCTGCAAATGAGGACGTGGTCAATTTGGTTGACGGTATGTGCGTCTGGAGACTTCCAGGTCTGCTTGTGAATGCGTCGATGCGGGAAACACGTAGAGCTTACGACTAGATTCCTGCTGCAGGCGAAGTCGATAAGTCGCTGGCCGTTATCGTTACATTCTTCATGGAGGCTGTGGCCTCCAGAGGTCCCCCGATGCCAACTTTCATTCCCGACTTTCGCGTTAAAGTCTCCCAGCAGCAATTTGACGTCGTTTGTTGGAAGTGAGTCGAAGAGAGTTTCAAGGCGGGCGTAGAACTCGTCTTTTACTGCGTCTTCTTTAACTTCAGTGGGGGCATGCACATTGATGAGCCAGAGATTGAAGAATCGAGTTTTGATGCGAATCGCATACAGCCGTTTATTTATGGGTTTGAAGTCAGTAATATGCGGTTTGAGGTGATTGTTCACTATAAATGCTACTCCAAACTCCTTGCGGCCCGATGGTTTGCCACTTGTAAAAATTGTGTGCGATTTCTTGTCATTAATCTCGCTGCCAAGCCAATTTGTTTCCTGGACTGCAGTAATGCTCAGTTTGTACTTTTCGACCTGTTGAAGGAGGGCCTTCTCGGCCCCCGGTTTGTTCAGGGAGCGTACATTCCAGGATCCGAAAGAATAATCTTTTATTCGTTTGCGTGGTCGTCGTTGTTGATCCGTCCAATCCGAGGCTTTTGTTCCAGGTTTCTTGACATGGAGTGGTTTTTACAAGGACGAGTTGTCAGCACGTCGCTTAACCCCATTCAGGGGATGGCCTCGGAGATAGCTGCTTCAGATGGTTTAATAAACGTGCTGGAGCCCACACAACTATGTAGCAGGTCCAACTACGCAAGTCATTCCATCCTACTAGACCTGAGACGCTTAGGTGTTCGTCAGCCATTCAGGCTACAGCTATCTGCCTTTTCCAAACTGTCTTATCGCTAAGACATTGGCCGTCAGCGAATTGATACACTGCCGTTACCAGGGGGCGCCCACGCGGAGGACTATGGAAAAGGTCTTTGCCCCCCAAGTATCAGCATTAAAACTGATAAAATACCCAATGAATTTAAATAAAAAATATATACACCTGGCAATACAATTCAAAGGAATTAGCCTATCGTCCAAGTTAGGAGCCCCAACTGTGGACTCCTGTATTGCAGGGGTGACTTCAGGATACCAAGCCCTTCTTGGACACAGGAGACAGGAGAAGAAGTTTGCACACACAATCTTTGAAACCATTTTTGTTTTTTTTTTTCTGGTAGCGTCATGGGTCCGTTGCTATTGATCGTAGGAAAAACTTGGAATGAAATTTGAGGAAATTTGGTGCTCTACAAAAATGAACTTTACACATTTTGCGGTCAATTAGACTGGAACGGAGTTATAGGCGAAAAACTGATAAACGTGCCAATTTTTGGAGGTTTTTTCAAGGTGGTGGCGAGGGCACAGGGGGTGGATTGGCACAACCTTGAATTTTTTACTACCCCACCCACCTATACAACATAAAATTCAAAAATTCAAAACTACCGCATCTTTACACGCTAATCCCCTTATTTTATCTCTATTTCTCGGATAAGTCAATTTTTTCCACATAATTACGTCGCCGCCAGGAGTAGATTGTTCTTCCGTACAATTGGCAAGAAGTAATTTTCGTCCTTACTGAAATATCAATAAACAATTGATTAAGTTTCAGCTTTTAACATTTTTAACATTTTTTTTCTATTAACAGTTTGCTGATAAGCATTGTTCCGTTAGTGCGTCGACAGAAGTTTATTTTATGTTAGTAAAGCGAAATGACACAAAAAATTAAAAATTATGTTTTAACAAATGTTTAAGTGTCGCTAGCTCTCGGACTAAAATATGTATCATCTCAATCAATCCACTCACACTGATAAACAGTAAAACTTTTTTCTATGGGAGCTAAATTAGCAGTGGTGACCGTTGAGTCATGTCCGTATGAGCGGCATATCTCATTAAGAAAAGTCATCACATCACACACAAATCCAGCAAAGCTGGAATAATAATCTTTCTCTATGTGTAGCCTAGGAAAACATTCAGCCGCAAGTCATTTAACCCTATTTTGCTAATTTTATTGAATTATGTAATTTTATAAATAAAAGAAGTCAGTGCGAATATTTTGTACAATTGTTCTTTTTTTAACAAGAAATCAAATATATATATGCATAAGTGAAAGTGATAACGATAAAATTATTGAAAAAATGCGTATGGATAAGATATAATAAATAAAGCTCGCCGTAAAAAGATGTATGTATAATAATGATAGCTCCTATTATAATGGTGGATATAGTAAATTTGAAAGAAAAGAATAATTAAATGTGTAATATTGAAAATTGTTTGTTAAAGTGCAAATGATAAATAAAAACTGATTTTTTATGAAAATATCAAAATGGTATTTTTTAATTCGTTACCCCTCGAAAGGCACACTGGGGTCCTGCGAACCTAAGATAAATTTCAATTTTTTAATCCTTATGGTATTTTATGGTATTTTTATGGACCCGTAATTTAGCTTTAGTTTGATTTGCGATTACATAGATGTGCTACTGCAGTTTGGATTAGCGCGTCCAGCAGACCCTAGGCGGCCATTTACGTAGACTTTTGGCGCATGAACACTTGTTCCAATTATTTGTTTCTTCTTCAATTCTAATAAAAAAAAATAAAAGGCGGATAAATATAATAAGAACTGCAGTTTGGGTGGGGGGGGAGGACAAAATTCCTCATCCATGGACCTCCTCATGGGCGCCCCTTGGAGCGGCAGTTGTCATTGAATATTGCTCAAGCCACCAGTAATGGCGGTGCGATGATTTGGTTGAGGTAAGCATTCCCCTGTGGTGGGGGGCGTAAAAATAATACCATGGCCTTTCGCTTTGACGGCCGACCGACGACCGATAAACAAAGGACAAGATGTGTATGCCAGCAACTTGCACTATCCGTATTCTTCTATATGCTAACGAAAGATTAGATTCTGGAATGTGCGTACTTTCCTGGACAATGGATCAGAAGTTCCTCAGAACGTACTATCTCTCCAATTAGTGTCACCATACACTGTCGAACTCGAGCACGAACCTAGTACAAGTGGACCGGTTTTCTTCACACCTATGTGAAGTGTGTGTGTGTGTCAGAGGACATTTGTACCAGGTTCAAGTTCGAATTCGAGATCGACAGTGTATGGTGACACTTAGAGAGTGAATTTCAGTGGTATAAATTAAACATCTTAGCAGATGGTGGAACAGCGGAGAATTTATCTCTCTAACGGGTACCGCTGTAATGTTGTACTCCGGTAGAGCTTCCGCTAGTGGTCAGGTGTGGGGCTACTTTTAACCAGAGCCGCACGAAACTGTCTCTTATTCTGGGATCCGGTTTCCGACAGAATCATGACCGCCAGGTTCCGGACCAAAATGAGGAGCACCTCAATAATACAATGTTATGCTCCAACTGAACTCGATAATGTTTTTGGCGAAAGACTCCTTCTATGAACAACTAAACGCAGCTCAGAGCAGAACACCTAAAGGTGACATTTTAATGGTTATGGGTGATTTAAATGCAAAAATTGGCTGATAACTATGAGCTCAGACATGTGATGGGAAGACACGGTCTTGGTAATCGTAACGACAACGGTGAAAGATTTGTAGGGTTCTGCAACTTTCACAGTCTCTTCATCGGTGGTACTATGTTTAAGCATAAGGACCACCACAAAATCAATTGATCTTCTGTTGATCGGCGCAGAACGCAAAATCAGATCGACCACTTTGCCATTAGTGAAAGATTCAAGAGTTACCTCCTGGACGTGTGAAACAAGAAGGCTGCCGATATAGGGGTGGGAACCATTAACTAATCGCTAATGGTCGCGGTCCTGAAAGCCTGACCGGTTAAGGAAATGACAGTGAGCAGCAGAGATGGCAAGGCATTGTGTATCCGTAGGTGGAAGAGAGACGCATTGAACTGATATATTCACACATTCGACGCACACGACTCATGCCAAAGCATCTATTGTACATACGAATCCCGAGAGCAACCAACCAATTTTCGTTAAGCCTGTTTCTTAATAATTGCACTAGAGCGAAAGTGACAGAGAGTCCGGTAGATGTATTTGTTTAGAAATCATGGGCTGGGGAAACGAACCAACAAATTTTTCCGGTAAATTTCCCCTCTAAAGATTCTGTCAGATAAGCGACACTCTCTTTTCGACTTACGGATATACAATACTTCACATCTCAGTTACTCACTGTTAAATGGTTTGATTCTATAAGTTTCTCAGAACGCAGCCAATGTTCGATTGCGTATTGCAGCCGTGCGCCATCCCAACGACGAAAGATCCAAGCGGCGCAAATTCAACACCGCTCGACTAAAAAATACAGCTGTCTTACAACAATGGTCGCGGTCCCAAAACACCAAAATCAGGAAAGTGGTTTAGTTGAAATCTACCCCCGGCTCGGTGAATCGTAAAACCTGCCATACACGCACCGATCGATCGGCCGATCCGTCGCCCGATATCGATATCGGCCGATGGATCGGCTTATCGTTGACGATTTTTTTTGACAGTTCCGTATAATTTTTGATCAACTGACATTTTGTGGCGATCCATCGGCCGATCGATCGGGCGACGGTTCGGATAATGTATGGCGGCTATAGGTTGTCTCAAAAACGGCTGTGGTCCATCCAGTTCCATCGGCTGTCAATTTTTGTTTCTGTCAAACTGAATAGCTGACGGCATTCGAATTGAATTTGGTTCTCTGCGAATACTCCGACCTCCACAAATTCAGGAAAAGAATGTCTGTCACACAATTTTAAGACGACAGCAAGTGAAAACCGACGACCCCATAACCAAAGAAAAGCACAACAGCTGAAAACACGTCGGCAGCTGCGAGCTGTCAGAAGTTTTTTCGTTCGCTGTGCCATGTTGCCATGCCATGTGCAACCTCGAAATTTGGATCGGGATCATTCGGATCGCATCCATTTTGGTCTGTCTCCAAATGGACGCATGCGGTTGTCCCACCTTAACACCAGCTATATTCTGTCAGATCAAATAAAATTGTGTGAGTAAAAGTCAGAGCAACTCTGATATAAAAATTACATTTGGGGACAGTTTCTCGAAAAAAAGTGAATTGGGACTATTTCGGTGCCAATCGAAAACGTCAGAAAAGTCGCCGCTGGTGCGAGGTGAAATGGTTAAAGGGGAGTTTTTTCAACTATTGTACTACTTAAATCACTAATGCACATAATTTTACTAAAATACGCCAAATACATTTACAAAACAATGGATTTTTATTTGGCTTAAAATTCATTCAATTTCATAAGATTTTTACTCCCCTGGGAGAATGCTATATGACTGTCAGACTTTTAGATCAGACTTTTAAAGTGAATACATAGATGCAAATAGTTTACAAAATTAAGTGAACATTGGTCGGTTTATATTTATTTAAACTTATTTTAAGTTACTTATTGTCTTTTTAATAATATGGACACATTCTAGCATTTGTGTTTCGTTAATAACGAGAGGCGGAGCAAAGCGGATAATATCTCCATGAGTTGGCTTGGCCAACAGTCCATTATCCTTGAGTTTAAGGCACACGTCCCAAGCGTCAAATTCTACGAAAAAGAGGTTATACACAATATAATAATAATAATAGGTTGATAACAGAAAATCGATACTTACTAGGTGAAATAACAATCGCGTTCAGAAGACCTTTTCCACGAACGAGGGTAACCACGTCATTGGGAAGGTTGCTCAACTCAGTTCTGAGCAGCTCACCCATTTTTGCAGCATTTTCTGCCAAATTTTCCTCCAGAAGAACTTCTAAAGCAGAAATTGCAATGCGTGCCGCCAATGGATTTCCTCCGTATGTAGAACCATGTTCTCCAGGCTTAATGCAAAGCATGATTTTATCATCTGCCAATGCAGCTGATACAGGATACAAACCTCCTGAGAGGGCCTTGCCTGGTAGAAATATAATTATTATTATTATTATTAGGCTATGGTGAAGCGTTTGATGAGAATTTATTGATAATATACCTAGAATCAAGATATCGGGACGAACATTTTCGTATTCACAGGCCAGCATTTTTCCAGTTCTTGCCAGGCCTGTTTGAATTTCGTCAGCGATGAAGAGGACATTGTTTTTTGTACAAAGTTCCCTCACTTTTTTTAAATAACCATCTTTGGGTACAACTACTCCAGCTTCACCTTGAATTGGCTCAACCATGAAAGCGCAAACATTGGGATCTTGCAAAGCTTTCTGAAAATGAAAAAAAAAGATAAATAAATAAAAATAATTTTAAAATTACTATGGTATGAATAGTAACAAATTTTAGATCATGGCCTTATGCTTATATTCAAAAGGTTCAAGAGTCGGATATACAGGGTGTCCTAAAATTACCGGGCACATACTTGACCACGAAATTTCGCGGATTTTTTTTTCGATTTCCTAACCCTTCACCAATCTTACCTAACTATACTACTACTATTTGCTCTAACCCCTAGTGGGGCATAGCGCATCAACTGCTCCCATGTTGGTTAAGTTATGTTTTCTTAGCATAAACTGGTTTCGGACGATGCATGTTGCTAGCATGTACCTCCTCTCCTGTCCATTTAGCCGCATACCTGCGACAAGTCGGGAAAGTTTGTGGCTTATTGTTAACGCTCCACACCACAGTGGGAAGACAACACAAACATCCGGTAGCATGAGACATCAGACTGACGCCTCAACGTACTGAGCTATTGGCCGCTCCATCGCGTAACTATAAATGTAATAGTTCAAAAACTATGCATGGAAATAAACACCAGATGGCAGCTGATACTTGATTTTAATATCCGAAATTCATCGAATGCACAAATTAATTCACAGGGCTAGGCAGACAGGACAATTTTCGGTGGATTCACGCTCAGACCTACTGTAACACATCAGTCTAGGACAAGATTAAAGATTGACACTTGTGTAAAATTTCGCTTCTGCGTATAATCGTTATGTCGTCGGCGTGCGATCTTTTAAAATACTCGCTACTGTCAAAAAAAAAGTTCACATTACAGTCGTGTACAGTACACAAGTGAGTGGTGTTTTGCAACTGGACAAGCTACAACGCATTAAAGTGACTATGCTACTCGCCCAAAAAATAGAACGAAATGGTTTGACTCCGCTAAATCGCTTACTAAACTCGACTAAATTTTAGTTGTTCAGATATATTTAGCTACTAAATTACTCGCCACTCGATTAAGCGTGGTTACACAGTGCGAGCTAACATCCGAGCTAGCCTAGCCAGTTAACCTACGGTTTCCTAGGAAAGCGGTGCCGTCATTTACCGGCCCGGCCGTAATATAGCGCTATACTAAGTAGATGTGATGGTTTCCTAGAGAGCGTTGATTGTGAACGTAACGTAAAATAGCGGCACCGTCATTTTGATGACGGCCGTCATAGCGGTGACGAACATTTATTGAACGTTTTGTTCATGACGGTGGCCGTTTTTATTTAAAATGAGTAGTGATTCGGTGCATTTTACAAGTGTAGATGACGAAAAGTTGATTTTGTCAAAACTGACGAAGTATTGTAATATATTAAATGGAATGACTATCTGAAAGGTCAATTAAAGAAAAGATTGTGGAATAAAATGGGTGCTACACTTGGAAGATCAGGTATGCATACAGCGAAATTTATAAATATATGGGACAATTACGTAATTACTTTTGACCTCTAAACAGAGAAGAACACCTCTTCTTAGAGGACAAAAGTGAAATACATATAGATATAGACGTTTTTGATAATTTCTGAACAAAAGTCATGGCAGGAGTAAAGTGGAAGTATAAAACTCGACCTACGTTTAACATTGAGGGACCTACTCCATTCTTCTAGCTTATATACGTAAAAGGTGACCTGTATTCAGAGCTATGAAAGGTTTCACGTAGTGGAAAAAAAAACAACATACAAAATTCTAATATTTATTAACAAAAAAAATACGATCAACAAAGTATTGACAATAAATTAGTTATATGAAGAATTAATCCAAATCCAGTGAATCAAACGCACCTAATGTGACGCTTCATAATTCAATGGCACTTGGGTCGTTGAAGAAATCTTTAAATGTTTCTCGAATATGATTGCAATTCATTGTGGCCCGGACATTGTGTGCTCTAATAGGGATTAAATTTTCAGTTGGTAATGGAAGTCCATCATTTTTGACTTGGAGCAAGTACTTTTGCTTCCCTTAAAATGTTGTGTAATATAATCAAATTGTCAGATCGAGATACTCGATAGTTTTATACAGCCTTTGATAGATCGTCAAGAGATTGCTGTCTTGGATAAAGTTTCATCAGGTTTTCGTGCAGAGGAAAAGCTGCATCTCCCACAATTACATGGGGTACAACATTATCTGCTCCGGGTAGTGCTTTTGGTTGTGGTATATTGAATGTATTATTATTTTTCATTTTCCTTATTTTGCTTTTGAGGTAGATACCGGGATCTCCTTCTCTACCATAAGATCCAACATCAATAGCGATGAATTTGCAATTCGCATCCACAACTGCTAACAAAACTATCGAGTGATAGTCCTTATAGTTATAAAATAAAAAACAGTGAGTTTTTGAGAGCCTTTATCCTCATATATTTCCCATCTCTGTGTTTTACAAGAAAAAAATACATAACTTTTCTCCAGGACAAATTAGTTTTGTGTTTCTATTATGTGGTTATGAAGTTAAGTCGTCTCTTATGTGATACAGTGCATAATCAAACTCTTGTGTCCGTAATTAAACAAGGCCAGGCTTCCTATAGTAGTTAGTATCTTTACACCTTTTATTTCTATTTCAAGTATGGTGACTGTACATTATAACAAAGTAATTAAGAACTACATATATGCTAAGTTAAGAGAAGAATGGGGATGCAACTGGACAGAGAGACCGGTACCGCTCGACTGACTGGGTTGAAGCTGTCGGACGCAGATGAGGACATACCGCATGCAATCTAAACGTCAGGTCTGTTAGCAACCTAACACAAACAATCCTGGTGTTAGGCGAAAATATTATCTAAATTTTTCCTCGTTGCAGTGCAAGTGGCGACGCGCTAAAATTTCAGATACATCATTCGCATGCATCTCGGACGTTAAGTTGCACCGTATTGCGAAATGACAGTAGCTCGTAAGCGCCCAAGACCACGCGGAGTACATTTTTCGTTGCTGCATGTGTTTTTTCGAGTAGCTGAAAAGATGCGAGTACACACATGCAGTAGCTGTCCACTTTCACGCCAGCAGCTCGCACTTTTGTGGCCGGGCGAGGCTAGTCTAGCTACTGTCATACGAGTACACAGACAGGTGTAGTAGCTTACACTGTCATGTCAACAACTCGTATTGCGTAACCAGGTCATCAGTTACTAGCCGAACAAGGCTTTGGACCGCTAGCTATCTGGAAGCCTGCCTCTAAATTTTCCACTCACATAGAGATAACGACTCGACTATCGAGTAATTATTATTAATCGCACCACTCATATATTAAACTATTAATAGAAACAGCAACATTGGACGTATCAATTACGACAAGCGTTCTATCAATTACGGACAAGCATTCATTGCTGAGCTTGAGTCTGTTCTTATACTCGTATACTGATAAAGACATTCTCAATGCTTCTGGAGATAACAGATCGTAAAACGTGCGTAAATACTTACCTCAAGTGCTTCCGTGTTATCATAGGGCACTCGTTCGAAGCCAGGCATGAACGGTCCAAATCCGTCATAGCTACTGGGATCATTAGATGCTGATATGGCGGCCAATGTTCGTCCCCAAAAATTACCATCAGCAAAAATTATCTGAAATAAGCATTAGAAATTGTTTTTAATTTAAACATTTTCTATTGATTTAACCTTGGTCATAAAATACTTTTGCTTTGTTCTGTGGAATCTTTTTCATCGTATAGCCCCATTTTCTAGCCAGTTTACATGCAGTCTCTGCAGCCTCTACGCCTGTATTGACCGGTAGCAATTTTTCATAGCCAAACAGTTCTGTTGCGAATTGTTCGAATTCGCCCAATGCATCGTTGTAGAACGCTCTGGAATTGATTGTTTAATTGAGGTGTCAATACAAAAATATGTGAAAAAAACTAATCCAATTAAAATGTGAATATAAAGAATATGTTAATACAAAAAAATGCAAAACTGTTAGTTCTTTAGCAAACGGACTACGTATTTTCCCTTAAAACGGCCCCTATACGCTCAATAGTAGTCCGGATGGCGCAACGGTTAGCACGTTCGCCTTCAACGCGCTGGGCCCCGGTTCGATTTCTACTGAATGCGGTAGTTTTCGATAAAAAAAGGGGATTTACGTGTCGGACTATGAGCCCACTCAGCTGTTAAATGAGTACCCATTTATGGGGTAAATAGCTCGGTTGAGCGTGTTGCTGATCACACACCTCTGCACAAGACATACTGTCACGATCTAGAAAATGAGATGATGCTAACTCATCTCGAGGCCATGGTTCAGATTGGACTGTTGCTCCAGTTATTTATTTTAAACGCTCAATAATTTCCCATTCAATAGTTCAAACTGTTGTTGCGTGTCTAGGCTTTACTTTACTGCGTACATTGCGTAAATATTGAACTGATATTGTGCTTGTTTGAAATATATTGCACATTTTTTATTATTTGCGGTGTAAGGACAATATTGTCCTTTTACATTTGTTTCGAGACACTTAATGACGAAGCAAATTGAATACCATACATATGAATGAGGTGGTTAACTATTGTCCAAAGCAGTGATATTACGATGTCCACTGTGGAGGAAAATTTCAAATCCCGTGAAGCTCGTACTATACTCCTATTACATACTCAAGAGCTTTGGGAGATGGTCGGGTGCTGTTAAAAAGTGATAACGAAACGAACGAAACGAAAAGCTTCTAGAAAGGCTGAAAGCGAAATTAAGAACCAAATACAACATCGAAAGTACTGAGGGTCGACTTCCTAAATTGGCAATACATGGATTGCATAAAACATTCACAGTTCAGGAGCTTAAGCAGGAAATAATATCTCTAAATTAAGGGATTAGCCCTGAAACTGAAGTAGCACATAGCAATAGCATTAGAAAACTTCGATATAATAAACGAAACGTGGTTGTACACCGATGAATCTGAGTTTTTCAATTTAAACGGTTATACTGCAACCTTTACCTCTAGGGATACAACTAGGGCCGTCGAGAGCAAATCCGGGCCCGGTACTCAACTTTTGTAGGGGCCCGTATATGGCAACCGGTAGCTCAATGAACAAAAAAAAAGCTCTCAAAGCGTAGATAGTTTTTCTTTTTTCAAGTTTTCAATGATCGTTCAGTCACCGCTCTACGGTACTAATCTAGAGCTCGGAGATCAAATCTCGGAGCGATCAAAAACTGCCTGTGAGTACTAATAGAACTCTCACAGTACTCCGAGCTTGTCAGTATAAAGACGGCGCGGATAGGAGGTGCATGCTAGCAACTGCACTTCCGAAAAGTAGACTATTGAAACTTCAACAAGGCATAGAAATGCTAGAGATGTTGACGCGTCCATGCCCCTGGAGAGGTAAAGGCAATTAGAGAGAGATAGATGGCGACCGGTAGCTCCAGTGCCTCAGAATAATATGAAAGGGCAAAAAGCAAAAAAAAAGCTCAGTGCGTAGATAGGTTTTTTTTTCTTTTTTTTTCAATTTTTCAAATTTTCGGGCCCCGAGAAAAACACGGGCCTGGGGCGTTTCGCCCCTTCCGCCCCCCCCTCTCGACGGCCCTGGATACAACAGAGGACGGCACTGTTGTGTACGTTAAGAACAACATTCAGTTTAAGGTAATTCTAAACCACCGCATTACAGCACGTTAGTCTTGGAGCTATCTACATCAGATGTGCCAATTAGAATAAGAACACATTACAGCTACAGGGCTTCTTCTGAGAATGTAGACGATTTCATAGAATACTTATGTAGATGATTTGCATTACCAACATAATAATTTAACTGTACTGGCAGATACGAGCATAGACATCTTGGATAAAAATTATAATAGGCGTGTTTTTCTGAGAATTTATCGGTTGTAGGGTAAAACAACACACGCGTTACACCAACAACATTAACCTGGATAGCTTAGTAAGGTGGCTACCCTACACTCGATAACCCCCCAATAACTTCCACATGCATGGCACACCGATGGCTTTTGTGTCGTGTGGAATCTAATATGTTGATGTTGGCACGCTTGTGTTTTTGCCAATCAGCCACGTTCATTGGTAAGCTAATATTACGTCTGACTCTGATAGGCCCATTATTAAATAATATATTTTCAATAGGATTACTAAAAATATCAATAAAAAAAAGAAAAAAAAAGATAAGAGTTTGCTGGGGATTTAACCCGCGACCTATTTGGTTAGAGCTACACTTATGGCTGTCACTGATAAAGAACACGTTTGAATGATGTTTGTTATGTTAGAGCGGTTCGCTGAGTTTATAAACGTCCGCCGTCGCAATAAATAGACGATCCGATAACCAAACTGATATTTCATCCGAATTTGAAATTTATTATCACCATATATGAGGCGCACCACTTGACCTCAAGGTAGACGTTCCTGCGGCAGCCGGTTCTTCGTACCGTAACGACCCGCTTTTCAACGGCCAAGAGCTGCCAAACCCTCTCGATGCAAGAAGAACTGCAGTATTCGCAGCATCGCTACCGCAACAACAACAACCTCAGGGTAGACAACCTGACGATTCGGAATTTAACCTGGATGCTACCCTAGTGCGTTTTTTTGTGCAACCGCGGCAGGGACCCTACACCGTTACGCAAAAAACACTCCTAATGTCTGCAATGAGTACTTGGATATGCTTCCCATGAACAATATGAATGTTATAAACGATAATGAACCAGCTAGGGTCACGGCCAATTCAGCCACCCTAATTGACCATACCGTGACTTCAATGGAAACCTCTTCACACAATTTAAATTGGAAACTATTAGGACAGTCAGGATTAGATCACAAAGTCACCTTACTACACATTAACGAACTTAGCTTGATAAAGAAACGAATGGAAGCTATTAACTTAAAAGTGCATGATAAAGTTTCCTTTGCAGAAAAATTGAGAGATAGAATACGCAAATTTATGCAAAATTCCAGTAGATTTCCCTCAAATACTTAATATTATCAAAACGAATGTTCGAATTTGTGAAAAGTCCGCACCCGAAATCAGTCATGGATTAGTTTTGAAAAAATGACACAATCAAAGAGAAGAACACTGCCTACAAAAAAACACAAACAAGACCCATAGAAAGAAAACAAGCTGCCTATAAGTTTCTCAAAAACAAAGCTTCTAAACTCGTACATCAAGCTAAGTCAAAATCTATAAACAAGCAATAGGTGCGTTTTTTTTCAACAGCTATGCAGAACAGAGTAGGTTAAGACCACACGATTACACTAACAATTCTATCTGAGCTGCTCTCGATCGAAGGTTAGCACAAGAATTCTACTCCGTTAAGTAGCCCGCGTTTTGAAATGCAGGCGCCGCGGATGTCGAAGTTTTCTTGTAGTTTACAGTTTGGGAAGCACATAAAGTTCATATCCTGTCAATAAAATGTTCGTTTTGTGTAATTATGTGGCATAGTAAACATGCAAAATAATTTTGCCGCCTAAAGGAAATTTGATCGATTGTATCTGTACTAAGGATTTAAGTTTCCTCTTGAAATTTGAGTTGACATTTGAATTTTAACTAAACCAAAATACACTCCCAGCAAAGACATGCCCCGTTTTCGTCTTCGCTATCCTAATTTGCTCCATCGTTTTTTTGCCGCTTAGCCTGCTCTACTCTGTATAAAAAAAATGCAGCTAATATTTGAATGCCTCTGGGAACAGCAGAAAACTATGGAAAATCATCAACGACGAATTATCAGTTGATGGAGGTGGTAGGCATTGAGAAATGTCATTCAGCCGGTGAAATAAATATTTTTTTTGCAAAAGTCGTAGAACGATCTCAGTAAAACAGGTCACCACAGAATTGCAGAAGATTTCCCAACATTTCAAATGAACCCACTATATTTTTGGAACCACCTAGCGTAGAGGAAGTATCAAACATCATTAAATCCCTATGTAATGTATCTACTGATTTACAATTTGAAAATTTTAACAATTTATTATTGTTATTTGCCTTGACCTTTCCAGGGGCATGGGCGCGTAAATATCTGTAGCATTTCTATGGCTTGTTGAGATTTCGATAGCATATCTACTTTTCGGAAGTGTAGTTGCTAGCAAGCACCCCCTATCCGCGCCGTCTTTATACAGACAAGCTCGGAGCACTGTGAGAGTTCTACTCAAAGGCAGTTTTTGATCGCGCCGAGATTTTAACTCCTAGCTCTAGATTAGTATCGTACAGCATACATACGAGTATTATCCATATGTATAGACGATATTGTTTATCAGTAGATTATACTGAATTCCTAGGTTCATGTGAGGGAGCACAGAAGGGAGTCCAACAGCTGAAATGAAAGAAATACATCAAGATCCTGTATATTTATATGATAAGCATCATAGGTACCTGCCAAGTTTGATATAAATCGTGTAGTATTGAAGAATAATACCTAATTTCATTTAAATTTCGTACTTCTTTAAGCTTGTTTCGATCCTCACTGCATTGTGGTTACTCCGAATTAGAAAAGGATTTCACAAAGGGAATGTACTCTACGTATGACATATACTCGTATACGCTAAGAGAAAAAAATAAACTTCTCCACCTTCGATCTCCGATACTTCCACAACTACGACCTACAGCCATGGAAAATACAGCCATATTTATCATTTTCTGTTCCTAGCCTTTTTTTGGATGATTTTCTGGAGTGCTCGTGTCAAGAGCAATAATGTCCAAAAATAAAATAACGAAAACGAGGATCTCTAGGTCTAAAGCCATTATATGAAAACGTCCGCAGCAACATCTCCCATACAAAGCCAGTATTTTTGCAATATATTTACAGTTACTGCATCTTGCGCAAATTACCATTTGAAGTAAGATAAGAAGATTATACTAAAAAAATATTTACACAATAAACATTCTTGTTTCAAGAATATATTGCGCCGTTGGGGTCTAATTTACACATATAAATGTAAATATGAAACAGTAAATGACAAAAGCCAAATGTGTAAAGCAGCGGCTACATCTAAAAAATTTCGTCTAATACGACGCAAAGTGAAAATATTTGAACACACATTCTTCAAACATTTCTATATATCTGAACGCTGCTTAAAAGAAGCATCGTATAATTGCTTCGAGCAATATAATAAATTATATCAATTGCGTAATTAGATAATTTTTTCTATGTTTTTTATATTTAAACTTTTAAATTTTAAATACGAGTATTTAAAATCTTCGTACAACCACGAATTTCAACTTTCTTGGTTTAAAAAGAACCAAAAGGTAATCTAAAAAAGCATAATATACCTATATATATATGTCAATTTATCAAAACCAATAGCCCATCTTATTAACTAAAAAAACACACGCTATTGTGCTATTGTACACCTGAACCATTTAATTTTTAAGTAACCTTTGAACCTTTTTACTGCACAAAAAAGGCGACCCTGCGCAAATTGAAAACTATCGACCCATCAGCTTGATTTCTACCTTTAAAATATTTGCGAAAATCCTTCTGAACCGAATAACGATACTAATTGATGAAAATCAACCAAAAGAACAGGCTGGCTTTCGAAAGGACTTCTCAACTTTGGATCACATTATCGTAGTTCGACAGCTAATCGAGAAATGTAGTGAACACTCAAAACCATTGTATATGGCATTCGTAGACTATAGCAAAGCATTCGATTCTCTGAAACATGAGCATATATGGGAAGCCTTACGATTGCAGGGAATACCGTTAAAATACATATGTCTTATCGGAAGAGTTTATGAGACAAGTACGGGAAAAATTAGATTGGAGAAAACGGGAGAGTCGTTCAAAATAGAGAAAGGAGTGCGACAAGGAGACCCACTGTCACCAAAGATATTCTGTGCTGTATTGGAACATGTATTCAGAAACCTCGATTGGGAGAAGTACGGAGTCAATATAAATGGAAGCGGACTACATCACTTAAGATTTGCGGATGATATACAATAGTATTGTTCTCTGAAAATGCAAATGAATTACAACGAATGATCCAAGAGTTATCGTCACAAAGCAAAATCGTCGGACTTACGATGAATATGGAAAAAACAAAGATAATGACAAATTACATGAAGACTAAAATTGTGGTGGACAACAAAGAAATCGAATACGTGAACGAATATGTATACCTTGGCCAGGTAATACCCCCAACAAATCAAATGGAGAAAGAAATAGACCGACGAATTAGTTTGGGTTGGAAATGCTATTGGTCGCTAAAAGAAATATTTAAAAGCGGAGATTTTTCACTGCAGCAGAAAAGCAAACTTTTCAACACTTGCATTTTGCCTACATTAACATACGGCTGCGAAACATGGGCGCTAAGAAAGAAGAATTGCCAAAAGCTTCAAGTCTGCCAACGCCGAATGGAGAGAAGTATTCTTAACATAAAACTAAAGGATAAGCAGAAGAACTCAGCTATAAGAGGAAGAACGAAAGTTGTAGATGTGGCAAGGAGAGCGCGACAATCGAAATGGCGATGGACAGGACATATGACAAGAACTAAAAATGACAAATGGACTAAAGACATAATGGCCTGGTACCCAAGAGATGCGAGAAGAAGAAGAGGACGACAAAAACGAAGATGGATAGATGACATTCGAAAGGTAGCGGGATCAACATGGAAGAGGATATCGCTCGATAGAAGAAAATGGAAGGATCTAGAGGAGGCCTCTGTCGCTGCGACAAACTAATGTTACCAATAATAAAAAATAAAATAATAATATAAACAAAAAAAAAGAACATTCATATATTCAATGAAGTTTAATATATATATTTAAAATGGAAAATAGCATAAAAAAATAATAATGTATTTTAAAATAAGTACAATAATAATATAATATAAAGAAAAATTAAATTAATTAGTAAAGATCGAATGAAGCATAAGAACTGATATTTGAATTGTAGATAAATTGTCATATAATAGCATTAGTAATAAAGGCTGAATTGAATTGAACCTTTGAAATTGAAATAAAATTTTTGAAAGGGCTAATTCGTCAACACTTGGCTTAATTTTTGTTTTTATCTTTATATATAAAAACGTTGGTGCATACGTTACCGCTTTTATAGCTCTTGGACCACTAAAGCTATCCACCTCATATTCACACCATGTGCATAACTTTTTTTGTACCCGGTAGGTGGCACTGGAGTGGAGTTATTGACCAAATTCTTATTTATGATCCAATTTGCCTCAAATTCACAACATATATTATCATAAATAATCATTCTTTAGAATAAAACTGGAATATCAGAAGAACATTTACGAAACCCACAGTTCAGCACTTACAGAGCGCAAAAATATGAGCTGGTTCAGATGCTCAGGAGATAATCTGGACCTGATTTGGGTGGTA
This sequence comes from Chloromyia formosa, assembly GCA_964017055.1. Taxonomy (NCBI): domain Eukaryota; kingdom Metazoa; phylum Arthropoda; class Insecta; order Diptera; family Stratiomyidae; genus Chloromyia; species Chloromyia formosa. The sequence goes on from OZ024813.1 coordinate 137,154,812, forward strand.
ATGAGGCAAGCGTGCGGGAATAACCTTTCAGAAGCAGTGAAGGGGCCATTATAGGCAAGTACTCCATTGCTAGGTCTTAGATATGCTCCAAGCAGAGGCGCCGACTGTTAGAAATTATTGGGGGGGCACAACAACTTTTCATACACTTTTGATTGACTGTCGAATTGTCTTGTTGTGCGATTTTTTTGTGATGGTATTCTCACAACAAATTGACCCATTTTTGAAATAACAATTAACATATCTCCTGCACTTTAAAAAAATTTACTTATGATAAGTCCACGAACAGAACGGCCCAATAGCCCTAGCTAAAAAAAGTCGATGTCTTAAAGCGGGTAAATATTTGATTACGATACGAATGTACTTATATTCTTATACAGTCAACTAAAATGGTCTGAAGATTGAGGGGAACTAATTTAGAACTAATCTCTTCGCCAAGTCTCGAGTTGTAGGGTCCCCACCGTGCAAATCATCAGCGTTGTATGGAAATGACGTTTGTTGTTTGTTTTTAAGAATTAAGCCAATTTTTCAAGCATTTGTAAATGGAACCATAATGATTTTTGTTTTATAACACAAAATAATGAATTAAATTTTAATTAAATTCCAACTCAAATATTTTAACCGTCCACGTCTTTAAAATAATGATCATTACTCGTATTGTAGTACAAAAGATCCATTAAGCTTTGACTACATCTTGAGGAATCATAACCAAATTGAAAGAAAAGTTTTAATACCTCATTAGGTTAGAGCTAATATCACACGGATTCTCATGAACCGGAGCCCGAGAGATTGACGGCTGTCAAGCATTGTTAAGGGTGCGTTACTGTTAGGCACACGATCGTCGTACATTATTCGCGATGAGCGATCAAGCCACACCAGTACGGAACACTATTTGCATGTATCTTTTTGATCGTCGCCTGCGATCGACGCAGGGTGGTGCCTAGCGAAACGCACCTTAAAGCACAGGATTCAATGGTACAATCCTCATGGGCCATATATACCTATAGTATATGTCTTCGTAGAAGCTCCTTCCTTCCTTCCCTATTTGTCATAGCTACGTCTTTGATTGTTTGAACGAAGAAGTCGAGCGAGGATCGCTTTTCTTGCAAAACGATATTTGTGCCTGAAATATTGGAGGGGCGTTGCCCCCCCCCCCCAATATTTGGATTGAGGGGGCAGAAAGTGCCTTGCCCCCCCATAGTCGGCGCCTATGGCTCCAAGCCAACCCGCATGGATTCCCAAGTGGCAAATGGGTTGTATCGATCGATATTGGTTAATTGACGGATTTGTTCGGGTAACGCGATTATTCGACACCTCGATTTCGGTGACGGTTAATGGGTTAACCGTGGACATTGTTCGAACAATCAAATATTCGATCATCTGTTCTTCCAATGCTAATATAGGGTAGCATTTCTGTTGCATTGCGTGTTATTTGACTAACCTATACAGGTCAAGAAAAGCTAAAGAACGCGCCTAGTGCTTATTGTAATGTATACAACATCACAATAAACACTAAATAAGTAATACTACTACTAGCGTAATTTTTGAGTTATTGGGTTTCAAGTAAAGTGAGGTTGGCATTTTTCTTCCAAAATTGAAATACCTGTCTATCGCAACTAAAGTGTTAAGAAATCGAAAAAAAATCTTACGGAAATATCTGGATACCTTGTAGAAGAATGAAAACTCCCTAAACGTGCCCATATAAAAGAAGAAGGAGTGTGCAATTTGTGTTGTGGAACAGGGAAGATTTTGTGAAATTTGAACCCTTGAAAACTAGCATGAGGTTCACTTTAGCGTTCAAACTACTTGATCTTCCAAATTACTTGATCATGAATGTATGCATCTAACAGTTTCAGATTGAGCGATCTGGCCAGATCAAGTCATTTGTTTGCCAGTGTGAACTCAATGTACTCAATATAAATACCTTATATATTTACAAGTGATTTCTAAAGACCATAATTGCCAAAACGCAGGTATGCGCATGTCATACAATATTATAAGAGCAAACGTAATTCCTTCTTTGTGTATCCAGTGCCACCTATCCGACAAATTGTTATTGAGTAGCAACAACATTCACTCGTTGCTATGCAATATAAATAATATTCACTCGTTGCTCAGCGATACATTCGTTGCTAAACAAAATAAACAATTTTTAATCGAAAAAACCAGTGCTAATTCAATTCGCAGTGACAGTTGGAATGACGTGTACAGTAATACGTGTATGTCCAGCTCGCCATTGCCAGCAATTCATCATTCGCCGAATGATCATTCGGACACAGCGTGTGTCCAAGGTATAAGATTACAAACGATACGTATGTGATCATGATCAGTAATTACTGAGTGATTTCGACTGGCATGAAGTACTTAACATTTAATAAAATCCATATTTAAAAATAATTGGATTTCCTTTCCATCTTATATTTTTTTTTCACTGCGTCATTATATTTCACACATTTATGTACATCGATTCGGTTTCTTATCAATTATTTCATGATTCTATTTTAGTTATATACTATTTACTTTTTTTTTAAATTACATTCAGAGGCATGCGAAGGAAATTTGGCGCCCGGGACGAAAATTATGTTTCTCTAACCATTTTATTCCCCCTTTTGGCAAAAATTCTTGGTTCTTGGAAGTAAGTGGAGTGACAATATTTATTTGACTGGCTCATAATACGAGTAGAAATGATGTGTATACTGCCTCATTATTTGGACGAATAAAAATTTAACGTACATGTGCGGCGGGAACCTCGAAAAAGGTTAAACACTATGAAAACCTAACGCACAATGTTCCTATTTGTTTCCCAGGATCTGTAAACCGCTGCTATTACTTTAATTTTTTTTTTATTTTACATTTTTCACCGCTGAACGATATTTGGATTTAATAAGAGTTAAAGCTGGAAAATTTATTTCACATAAGTATGTGGTACTGAACCGAAAAAGAAAATTCGATGCCATATCAAAAATTGCGGGGGATCCATAGTTTAGCAACCCTTGTGTTAAACCCTAGACAGACGATACGCGATAATTATCATTATCAGATAATTACATATGTTTGCGAAGCACGTCTGTCATGTGCTGTTTCACCTGATGATAATTGAAAGACATCATTTCGATCGTCATTAACATAACGTCATTACGACTTAATTACGTTCACTTTCAACCGCTCGCCGCGCCATTCTTTGGAAAAAATGGAAAGAACAGCTGGTTTCCAGTTGTCATTTGCAATTGTTTGCACGGCAATGTCATCCGTTTATGTCCAAAACCGCACAAATCTTGTTCTGGTTCCCGCTAGTGCTAGTCCCATTACACGGGAGAACAATTTTGACACTTTTTTCTGTTTTTTTGAATTTTGCACCTAATTTATAGTAAAACGGCCTCGCTGATTCCAAAAATGCAGTCCGTTTTTCCCCTATACGTCAGGTTTTCGAGATATCGTTTGTTTTTTAATTTTACGGAAATTTGCAAAAGGCCCCCTTAAAAAACAACTTTTTTTAAAAGCTACGGGGCTGCATCCTTGTGCAGGACCTTCTAGTACCTGTATACAATAAAATTAAAAGCAATAAAAAAAAGTAATTTCTCGCTACCTGGATTGTTTGTTAAAAGTTGTGAAATTCTTCGGCCATTTTTAAGGCTCTTTTATGTAAAAAAAAATGTATTTAAAAGCCTCTGTTCCAGTATATTACTCTATTATTGTGCTCTTAACTTGTGTAATGGAAGCCTCTACTATCCCTCGTCGAAAGTGTCTCAACGCTCCGGACTCATTTTGCTATATATGTGGCAGTTATACATTTCTAAGTCAGAGGACAAAAATAGGCCCCTTTGTTCACCAGGCATATCTTGCCTACTTCAAAACTCCAATTTGCAATCAGGATAAATGGTGGGTCCCTCATAAAGTGTGCAGGTGCTGTGTCACACATTTGAGGTCCTGGACGAAAGCAGAACGACTTCAGTTGCTATTTGGTGTGCCAATGATATGGCGAGAGCCCTCAAACCACACAAGTGATTGTTGGTTTTGTTGTACTAAAACAACAGGGTACACACACAAAAACAAAAATAAGATACAGTATCCCAATTTAGAATCGGCGAAAAGACCAGTTGCTCATTCTCCTGAAGTTCCAGTGCCAGTATATCAAGTATCTCCTTCGCCTTCTTTGGACGTGGACGTAAATATGCTTTTAAGTCCGTCGACATCATCACTCTCCGAACTCAGCGCTAGGAACCAACCTAAAGGATTTAAACAGAACGAGCTGAACGATCTAGTGCGCGATCTGGGGCTTTCTAAAAAAGCTTCAGAACTGTTAGCGTCTAGGCTACAGGAAAAACGTGCATCGAATTATGCGATAGTAGTCGAGCAACTATTGGACAGTTTTCAAAGGCTTGGCTGCAATATGAGCATCAAAGTCCACTTTTTACACAGTCATCTAGATGAATTTCCGGAAAATCTTGGAGCTGTGAGTGATGAGCAGGGAGACCGATTTCATTAAGATTTAAAAATAATGGAAACTCGATATCAAGGCAGATGGGATGCGAATATGATGGCGGACTATTGTTGGAGCATAAAACGGGACTGTCCTGAAATTGAACACTCCAGGAAAAGCTACAAACGAAAATTTTTGCCATAATTTTTTTTTTAGTTCTTAGGTAATATTGTTAAGATGTAAAATCAAAATTTATAAATAAAAAAATTGTAACGAGTTTCGTTTGTTTTGATTTCAATGAAGGGAAGGTTTGTATGGGGGCCAAAATTTGAGCCCCCTGTATCTCAAAAACTGGACGTATAGGAGAAAAACGGTTAGCATTTCCGGATTCTACGACCAAAAATTAGCTAGAAATGAATATCAAATCGAAATAAACAAAATGCTGTTCCCCCGTGTTATTGGTGTCGACCGTCTGAGTGTGTTAGAAGGTGTTTTTGTGTATTTTTGTTATGCAAATTCTCTTTTCTCACAGTCGATACTTTGACAGTTCGAACGTAATAATATTTTTCACGTGTGTCACTAGTCAACGATAAACACGTTTGGACTTAGTGATCATTGACGCAAACATGTTTAACGACGATCGTCTGTCATGGGTTTTATACTATCTACCCCGTTTTTAAACACATTTCTAATGACCTTGGTAGACAAATCACAAACTGTCCTGTGGCATTGCTTCCTAATTAGACGCGACAAATGTATTTCCTCCATATTGTGCTTATTACTGGGGTGCGCTTTTTCCGTCGTATTTGTTTAAGAGCGTATATTTGTGATTACGGTCACCAAATTATCAGCAGTATTTTGCTTACCGATACTGCGTAGGAAAATAAATTCTCAACTACTACAATGGTCATAATAAAAAAAACTCAAAGCCCAAAAAAGAATTTAATAGTGTACTGCATTGAATGAAGTTGTCCTGTCGCGTCGGTTCAATTCTTAATCGATGGTTTTTTTTTTTAGAAACGTCAACAAGGCATAGTAGTGCTAGAGATGTTGACGCGCCCGTGCTCCTGGAGGGGTCAAGGCAGTTAACGAATAATCATTTCTATCTACCAGTCAACTTAAACCGCAATTAGGTGAAATACAGACTAACGACATTTCCAGCTCTGACTCCGATATGCAAATTGATTGACATCTCATTTCATTTCGCTGTCACGCGACACGACTCGCTCGGGCGTAAACATAGCCTTAACAGTAAATTCACTATAATCAAGGCCGATTGTTCCCCAAGTTAAAAAAATGCGCACGAGCGTTAAATAAATAAAATATTTTAAATTATTTTGGTTTGTATTCTTATTAAATTTCCTTGCTGTCGGCAAACGGCGTCCGGGCGATGATCCCCCCCCCCCCCCCCCCTAAACGGCGCTGATTACATTTCTTTGTTAGATGACCACTGATTATGTACTCTGCTCATAGTTTATCTCATACTTTCGGCTGAATTTAAAAAATATTTAAACTACGCATGTTTTTGAATTGATTCGTATGATAACAATTTTTTAGCTTGATAGAAGTGTTTATTTAATTTTCTATATTTATGAACAAATGCATAAATACAACGCCACGATTAAGATCAAAACAAATCAACACCATTAACGGTTAAACACTTAACCGAAGCATTAATTCCTGTGCTCACTTTTACAAATAGACCAGCCAAATATTTTCATTTATTTTTTGTCATATTTTTTTTACCCAAATTCTATTCGTGTACATAAATATATGTATAATACCGAGTATAAAAGACAAAAACAACAAGACTTTTACCCACCTGGAGGTCAATGTCAAGGTCTGTGCTTGCTTCACCATTGTTTCCACAATTTTCGGGTGGCAGTGTCCCTGATTGACCGCTGAATAGGCGCTCAGGAAATCGAAATAGTGCTTTCCCTCAACATCCCAAACATGAACACCTTCAGCTTTGGAGATTGCTACTGGAATAGGATGATAATTATGTGCGCCAAATTTATCTTCACGTTTGAAAATTTCTTCGGAATTCAGTTTTTGGGTGCATCGTTTCGGTACAGCAACAGTCGATAATTGACGTTTTGACGCAGCCAGTGATGCGCGAATGTTATTAGAAACGGTAGAAGTGAACATTTTGCTGCCGGCAGCTTACGCACTATATACACTTCTATAATTAGAACAATGGAACTTTCGCGTATTTGACTTGACGACACAGCGACTTGATCACGACTGGCTGTTCTAAGTTTTAATAAATTTTTAAGAGTGAAGTCGTAGAGCTCTGGAATTTCAAGACATGCGAGCAAATGCTTGAATTGATCTTATCGGGGCGATTTTATTAGCTTTTTTTTATTTATGAACAGACGGCTTGAAAATGATAAGAGATTATGAATGGCATAGTGTGTACTCTTGCAGAAATTTTCCATTGATAATAGGCGCTAAGGAAAATTTCCAGTAGGAAGTAACTATCTAATTCTCTTAAGGGGAGTCAGAAGTTTTCGAGATGAAAGAACCATGTAATGATTTTTTTTTTTAATGATTCTCTTTGGTTCAAATAATGCATATAATCCTTTTTCCATTTGTCGCACTCGGTGGCCGTGATCGTTCGGTCACCGCTCTACGATACTAATCTATAGAGCTCGGAGATCAAATCTCGGCGCGATCAAAACTGCCTGTGAGTACTAATAGAATTCTCACAGTGCTCCGGGCTTGTCAGTATAAAGACGGCGCGGATAGGAGGTGCATGCTAGCAACTGAACTTCCGAAAAGTAGATATGCTATTGAAACGTCAACAAGGTATTGAAATGCTAGAGATGTTGACGCGCCCATGCCCCTCGAGGGGTCAAGGCAATAGCAACTCTGATGTGCTGCCTTTTCAACGACAACGGTTAAGCGGTGTAATTAGAATCCAATCTGAGCAACAACGGCTTAATTGGAGGATACGTTTTAACATTTAATCATTAAGAGTGATCCTGCTAATCGCTTTAGACTTAACAGCTAGAAGGCAGCGATAGGTGTATAAATGTTCCAAAGATTTTATGCATCATCGCTTATTGTATCCTGCCTGGCGAGTTCATCTTATCTACAGTTAGCAGCAAAACTACTGTAACCTAGAATCCAGCATAAAAAATACTAAGATAACGCACTCATCTCCGTAAGCATTGAGTAATATTTCGCTATGATACAGGGACGTAGTCACACTCGTTTCGAGGGATTTATTTGCAGCTCGGTGGTCGGTAAAAATTACAATATGTATCTGTAGGTTACATCACGTGACACCCCAGCTAGGGCAGAGCTTCCATAATCACCGTAACCTTGGCTTGAACAATACTGTAGTATTCAATGAGACTGAAAGGGAGATTATGGTTAAACCCATCAAGGAAAACTCCGACCTGTAGTCCTTCATCCATCTTGAAACCTCCTTCATAGATTTCTGCTGAATTAGGTAAGCGTTTTCTCTTCCCATTAACTGTATGGTTTTATCAGGCTGACAAAATTCGGTTTAAGTGCATATTAAGTAAGGGAGTAACCGATGTTCAACACAAGACTCGAAATGTTCTTGAAACACCAATAAATGTGATGTACGAATTTAATACTCGACGGACCGTATAAAACACTTGTTCAAAACGTTATAAAACTTTATTGATTTCAATGTAATTCGCAGATTACAAAAGGCGAGTGGGCTCGGTCACTATCAATTCTCGACTGTACCGCAAAATCGAGAAGACTATCTTCTTTCCAGCTATACATAATAATGATTTTGCGCCAAAATAATACATAAGACATCTCGCCATCTAGTAACAATTTTTGTAAGTATTTCAGTTAATTCACAATGATTCACAATAATGATTAATATTAATATTTGACGTTTGATTGTTTGTTTACTTTCAGCATCCAGCATCCATGAGCAGGCGAGACGAAAGTGGACCATTATCATCTCAGATAAGTGATTGTTGTTTACCAATTTTTATTGTGATCCTTTGTTCCTTCTTGTTTCAGATCCGCTCATCGTGGAAGACCATCATCCGCCAGTATCGAACTCCAGGGTGACGAGTGGCGGGAGCCCCGCGCACTCTATATTTCGGATGCAACAACCGATCTCCTGAATATTTGGGTTGTTCAGAATAGAAGAGTGTCAGAGCCTGGAGTAAACTACTGGCTATTGTCATACTGGACCAAGTGTGTTCAAGTCAAGGAAGATTATGTAGAAAAATAAAACCATTTTTTAACTGAAAATCGCAGTCTTTCATTGTCAGGCCGAGAACTTTTCATCTTACCCTCGTATATTATAATTAATATTCGGATATGACTTTTGCCTATCGTTCAATGGCAAAGATTGGTTTCGGGAATATGCGTACTCTACTTGACATTGACATGCCACGTTGAAATTGTTAACGCCCCATGGGAGTTCAGACAAAATGTAATATTCACACAGTATATATATTTTCAATTTGGAGTCGATTCATAATGCGATGGGATGTGTAACGGACCGCGCAGTGGGCATCCGAAGATGCCCGAGGGACAACCGTGAAGGTCGTCATCTGGTGAAGAAAAAGGACCCCTCAACGACCTAAGCAGCAATCTGTGCTTGCTGTAGCTCAGTTCGGAGAGTGGGCGGGTGTTTCGCCGCTCGTTGCCAATGCCCTTTATGTATTAACAAAAATTCATAGGCCTGGGATAGACAACACTAATAGAAGGGGGGGGGGGATATAAATTGGGGCGATAAGGATGGAATAGTTGGGGAACGGATCAGATGCCCACGCGTTCGCATCGAGGTCCGGGTGTAATGCGAACCTCGGCCTTTAGTTTCGTACCACTGACAGATCACTACTCATCAGGTGCTGCCTTCGATCTGCCGGTGGAAGCAGCACTACTAGAATATGGTTCATTACAGGTGGTTCATTACACATGTTTACACATGGACCTCGAGCTCAGTTACACTAGCTCGTTTTTCATAAATTTGAAAGATTTCCAAATCTAAAATAAATTTGCTGGAAATATATTTTGTCTCATATCTCGTCTCAAGTCTCGCTAGATCACTTTGGCGAATGCTATTTTATAGTATTCAGGGCATCATATTTCTCTCGATTTCTTCGTTTTCACATGAATGAAGTTTTAGAAGAAATTCGAATTTTTACACTGGCTGCAGCGCTGGGTGCACTTTATGGAGTGCGAGCTGATTATGGTTTGCTGATGATCATTAACTTTAAATGTTAATACACAATACAATCCTACGATAAAAATGAATAGGACTATTTACAGGAAAGTTGTTCTACTTTGTTTTCTTTCCGGAACATTTTCGAAGAATTAAAAAAAAAAAAAAATTAAAAGGCCTCAAAAGAGGGCTTTATGTTGCTTTCAGCTCCCATAAACCCGTTTCCCACTCACCATCCAATACTTTTTGTATAATGTACGATAGGTAGCAACCAACAACCATGCCAAATTCCAGAACTCCAGAATCTGGTTCACTCAATTTACGAATATTATCTAATTCAAGTGGGCTATCATACAAAAAGGGGACTTTACGAAATTTAAATGATTTCTCGTAATTCAATAATGACTACCAAATCGTTCAGAAACCTTTCTCAAATTTAATTTGAAAATATCTAACCAACTGTTCCCACCAAGCTGTTCCAATTCAAAAGCAATTAAAGCTGTCGGACGGGTTAAATTTACTGCTTCACCTGAGTCCATTCATTACAATGAGAAAATGTTCATTTTCACCGGCTGATTAAATGAGTGAATTCCTTCCAGGCTCGCCACCTCATAGCTTTCATGCAGATCCCACCATAAAAAATGTGGTTGCTCGTAAATCTTCTAAATTTTCCGCAATGATACCGTTCAATGTGAAAGCAGTTAGTTACACGGTTCTAAAAGTTTTTAGGTCCCGAGGAAACAGAATGGGCGACATTCATTCCCATTGTAAAGAAAAAAGTTGTATAGATGAATTTTACCCAAGGAGTGGAGTGTATCTGCTATGAAACAGAAAATTTTAAGGATTTAATTTTTTTTTATTCTCAGAACTTTGGAAACTTTTGCTTTAAGTAACTGTATCTTTGCTGAGTTCATTGTAATAGTAGCACACAACAGACTTGTTCAGGATCGAGTCGACGTTCTACATAGCTGCTGAATAGAGGACATAGTTCGGACAAGATTTCAAAGTTTAAAATCAGAAAAAGGATAAATTTATCTTACGAGAAAGTGTCGCGGGAATATAGCCCGAATCATTAAAGGAACATTGTATTGTTAACTCCTTGGTGTTTTGTTGGCATAATGGGTTTATTCTGGGTATTGGTCGAATTAAAAGTTCAACCAAAGAATGTTTTCTGAATGAATTATTCGAAATGCATCCGAAAATTTCGAAATAGATTTTAAATAGCAAAGTGGTTAAACTGCTCTGCCTGTTAGCTATTCGGGACACTAAACTTGTACCGTCTCTCAGCATTAATTTGCGGCTGAGTTGGTTTCAAATCCCTTTCCATCGAACCAATTTCGAGAATTCCGTTCTTTATGGCCAGTTTAATTGTCTTATTTGAATGTGAAAACGTAAACACTTCTAACTGTCAAAATCTCAGCAGCCCGTATCAGCTGTTTGCAATTTTCGTCCGATAAATTTTTAACTATACGATGGGTCCCGTTTAGCGTTGTCCTATAAGATAAACTGTAACTGGACATTGTGAAACGGCCCATAGGCCCGTTTTCTCAATGTCCTGTTAAACTGCCTGTTAGTTAACAGGGACTAACAAAGGCCTTATTCTAAATCATATACAACATCCAAAATACGATAATGCAGCTAAAAAATAAGGGAAGAAAATCCCCATATATTGTCGTATTTGGGTGTATTATTTAGGGTAAGGCCTTTGATCACTAAGCCCCTGTTAGCTAACGGGCAGTTTAACTTGGCATTGAAAAAATGGGCCATAGTGTCGCAAAAATTGATGTCAAACGCAAAAGGCTTTAAAGATGGAAATGACACGAATACAGATACCATTCCCAAATATTGTATAGTTGAGAGCTATTTTCGTTTATGTTACAATATGTGTAGCAGTTTTTATTACCTATTCAATTTTCCGTATTACTGCATTAAGGTGGACACACGTTGAACCAAATAGTTTGCGACCTTCACCGAACCACGGCAATTTCCATAGAATGGTAAACATGGATGCGTGGCGGGCGCGATCCATTTGGTTCGATCGTCTGTGGTGACCATTACAAGCCGAAAGTTTCTATCGGCGTCTTGAACCATATTGAAGCTTACAGCAAAATATACAAGCTGGAACTTTCGAGCAGTGTTGCCCGAGCTTTTAACGGATAAACCGAGACGTGAACCACCTGGATAATTCCAGAGCCAAGATCACAACTAAAAAACCCATGAGCGAAAGCCTTTAAAAGGAGATCAGTCTTCAATGGATCATTAGTCATTGTGAACTCGTGGAGCGGTGTTTTATCGTTGAAATTATTGCTAAATTGTTCGATAGTCGTTTATTTCGTTTTGAATAAATCTTGAGAATGTATTAACTAAATTAACTTTTGACCCGCCGAACTCAGGCCAGAGAAAAACCTAACAATATCAATTTAAACTACTCCCCAAAATTAAAAGCTTTTGTATAATGACAATTTATTTAGGACTATAGTTTATCATATTTTGCCTGTCAATCTGCTTATTGTCCAACTAGGCACAAAGTGTCGCTTAAAGTTTATATTTACTTTTATTCATATGTTCCACATCATCACACTTAAAACTTTCTGTCAGTAGCATTTCATGGTAGCAGCTTATACTTTTCCCGAATTCAGCAATTTCAAATTAAATTACCCAAAAACGCAGTGGACTCTCATTTGCTTCCGTTTTGCTCTGAACGATTGTCGGAACTCCAAAGTGGTAATCTAAACTGAGTTAAAACTTAATCAAAAACAGTCACAACTGGCTGGACCACAATATACGGGCGTAGTATCCTTTGGTCCACTTGTAATGACATTCTAGACAAACATACGAGTGCTTGGTAATCCAGAACAAACATCAAACAAGCCGTGACGCAGAGCATGGTAAATATGCTGGGCCTGAGAATTTGCATATGAGACGTTATGAAGTAGTCCATTCGGAATTTCAACATACCAACTGAAATAATATGGAAAATGAAATATGTACTGAAAAGAGGAGACCGATCCCTTGTGAGCGAATATTATTGTTAAAACTTGGAAAACTAGGAAATTTGTTAAATTTTGTTTAACTCGACTTGGACATCTCCCTTCTGTAAAGAAGATGAGGACGAAATATTGACACCATCCAAGTAACATCTAAGTGAAGCGCGCATAGCGCAAAGTGAAAATAAGTTTGATCCATCATAAATGATTACTGTTTCTTTATACTGAAGGAGGTTTCGACAACATCTCATTTTAATTTCATCGAAGAGGCTCTTTTAGCCAAAACGGCCGATACCACCACCACAGTCTGAATGAGATGAATGCTCCCTTTCAGAAAGGACATAACTGAAGTGGGAGATGTGCCCCTGTCCAACTTCGGTCCTTCAGACCCTGCTTGATCTCCCGCCAACGCACATTCATATTGAGGCAGATTGGGAAATTGCAGTAGCAAGTCTCATAACCTGAAATGCCCAAATAAGATTTAATTCGCATCAAAACAGTTTGCTACATAGCAATAGTCACCCTTGTTAGGGAGCTTTGAGTTAATCATTCCCTTCCAATAATTGTGTGGGCCCGACAACGGTGGACGGAGTTCTACAACACTCTCCATCTTAAGACAATAAAGCGGTTCACGGATAACTGGGTTCGGATGCGGCCCAGAATATACTATAGTGTCTTCATTCCTATGGGGAATTTTCCTACTGTGGAATTGTGCACAAAACTGTTTTAAACCGCAGTTTTGGTGCTGTCCTGTCAGGATATTTTTCATATTGTAGAATCTTTAAATAGTCTAACATTATACTGGGCACTCTGGCACCGAAGGCAACTATCAGATGAGGTTGATAACTGGCGTTCGCTGTCTTCTTCACTTTCCCCAAATCCTTTCTGTGTATTACCAGTCTGCTACTTCAGGAAATAAGTCAAGGGCTTGGAGCGAGAGTGAACTTTCTTGATGTGGGAAACTCTTCCTGGTCTAAGCCAGTCAAAATAATTCATCGCGGCCTACTCCCATACCCATAGCCCTGGAATTACTCAACTTAGCTAGGAACGGGGTAAGAATTATCTTCTCACAGGTCACTCTCGTCTCCGAAGACAAGTCAGAGCCACGCGTATCATGGCAGATGCCTGCTGTCGTTTTTGTGAGGCAACAACACAGCACATCCTCTGCGATTATGAAGTCCTTGCTCGACGTCAAATTGAGTGTTTCGGTGTTGCTCTCCTATGGCCGAGGACGCTGCCTCGATTAAACCAGTGGCGTGGCGTCCATGGAAGCAAGGGAAGCATTGCTTCCCTTATATTTGGCGATTGGTGGAAAATTTTCTAAATAATTTTTTCTGAATCGCGCAAAAAAGTCGCGAAAAAAACTCTTCGGCACAGTCTATGTAAATAAAAGTTCCAAAGAAACTAATCGCGAATATCTTACACAGCCGAATTGGTAACACCGCGAAAACCACCACACCACACCAAGAAGAAGACACATGGAAGCATATCAAAATTTGCATCTATGAGCGTTTATTTTTTTCCCCAGTAAACCTACTGTGTCGCGATAAAAAAAATTCACGTACACGGTAGGTTGGAAGCACTCAGGAATTTGCTTCCAAGTTCCCCTCACATGTAGTAGAGGAAATTCTTGCCTGCAGCGGAGCTGCTGGCGCATGGACGCTGGGGAACTTTTCTTCCCATTTCCTCTTTGTTCGTATTTTCTTGTGGACTGAAAATATTTGCTGTGTTGCAATGCGTATGTGATGTGCTATATGAGTTTCACAAGGGTTACCAGAGTAGGATAGGAATTGAATTGTGGAAAAAGTTTCGATTTGAAATATAATGGCTTCATGGTTAAAAATTATTATTGGTAAATTCGAGAAGGAGTGATTTCGCATAGAATTATTAGTGTATACCAGTATTAGTAAGAGACGAACTCAATTATAGGGATATTTATGCATATTTCAATAACTTATATCTAATCGAAAACCATTTAACGGAAAATTCCAAGAAAAAATAAGTGGGAGATGGTAATACTGCCTCAAGTCATTGACGTCACAAGGAATTGAATGAGCCGTTAAATTTAAAACTCATTTGCTCTAGTGTAGTGCTTTAGTGTAGTGCGATTTGTGTGCTTTTTGTTGGTGAAAGGTGAAGGGGTTTTTTAATCGGTCTAGGTGCTTATAATTGCTTATAGTGTTTTGATTTGTTTTTAAAGTAGCATGGATCAATATTGTGTTGTTGATGATCTTTTTCGATTGTCTTTTGGATCTCGATCTTTCGCAAAAAAAAAAGACATTATCGAAAAGGGTCGACCGAAACCGATTTTGGAAATTGTTTCTAAAACAAAAAGATGTACTAGGCATTTTACTGCTAAGATTTATGAAGATACGGAATGGATTACCGGTTGTAAGACCAAGCAAAAATTATTTTGTTGGCCATGCTTGTTATTTTCAAATGATTCAAATGTTTGGCGAACTACCGGGTTTTGTGACTTAAATAATTTACATAAAGCTGTGGACAGGCATGGTACGAAAAGCGTTGATCATTTAAAGTCAGTACTTCTTCTTTCCAAGTTCGGTTCCGGTCCTAGAATTGAAGAATTATTAAGTAGCCAACATAGATCTTCAATAATATTGCACAATGAGAAAGTTTCGAAAAATCGAGATATACTAAAAATGCTAATTGACGTTGTGTGCCATTTAGGATGTCAAGAACAGGCATTTCGTGGTCACAATGAAAATGTGAATTCTTGCAATAGGGGAAATTACGTTGAACTTTTAAATCTTTTAGCTAAATATAATCCGGACTTGCGAGCTCACTTGGAGCAAGCGACTGTTTTTTCCGGAATATCAAATTATATTCAAAACGATCTCATTAGTAGCATTTCTAAAATTTTATTAAAACAGATTTATAATGAAATTCAGCAAACTAAATTTATAGCAATAATATTAGATGAAACAACCGATGTTTCATGTCGTTCTCAACTCTCAACAACCTTTCGTTACATTACTCCTTCCGGTAAGGTTAAAGAAACTTTCATAACTTTTACAGATATTTCTGATGATCAGACTGCGTCGCGTTTATTTGACCATGTTTTAGATGTTGTTCAAAAATTCAATTGCGGTAACAAACTCATTTGTCAAAGCTATGACGGGGCTTCGGTAATGTCTGGTAAAATAACTGGATTACAAACACGTGTAAAGGATGTGTATAAAAACGCAATATATATTCATTGCTTCGCTCATCGGTTAAATTTAGTTTTATCTAAATCATGCGATAAAATACGCGAATGTCGAATTTTTTTTCAATCTATTACTTGTTTTTCAACATTTTTTAATCATTCAACAAAGAGAACAGTTGCACTAGATTTATTCCTCAAAAAAAGGCTTCCAAAATTAGCTCCAACACGTTGGACTTTTAATGGTCGATTAGTTTTAACCATTTTTGATAATTTAGATCAATTAAAAGAACTCTTTGAATATATCATTGAAAATGAGAGTGGAAAGTGGAATGGCGAGACCGTTAATAGCGCAAGGGGACTTCTTGTTTTACTTACAGATTTTCAGTTTGTTTTCCTGCTCAATGTTTTTTCTAAAATTTTTCCACAAACCGACGTACTTTTCGATATATTTCAAAGTAAACAAACTGATATAATGTACTGCATTCAAAAAATTACAGATTTTGAAAATCAACTTCAATCGTTAAGAAATAGTTTCACGGAAATTTGGACCCAAACCACATCTATTTGCGAAACTCCACAACGCCGGAAAAAAGCCAGGTGCCTTGTTGACAGTAATGAAAATGTTGAACTATTCTTTACACGTATTTATGTCGAAATTATATTTTAGATAATATTACCGCAGAAATAAATTCAAGATTTTCATCCTTAGCAAGTTTCACATTTTTAAACCTATTAGATTCTTCTAAATTTAACCAATATTTGAAAACATTTCCGGACAATCTTTTACTAAATTTAACTAAAACTTATGCTGATATATTTGACCATATTTCATTAAAGACTGAACTCATTGTGCTTTATTCTGATTCTGATTTGCAGGGAAAATCTTTTCAAGGTATTTTTAACTATTTCATTAATAACAAATTAAAAGATAGCTTCACACAATTTTATAAATTAATATGTTTAGTTTTAACATTACCAGTAACCAGTGCGTCCGCAGAGCGCAGTTTTTCTTGCTTAAAAAGGATTAAAACGTATCTTAGAAATTGTACAGGCGAACAACGGCTTAGCGACTTGGCAATAATGTCAATTGAAAAGGTTTTCCTTAAATCATGTTTGTGTGAGCAAAGTTTTTATACAGATATTATAGATGAATTCGCAAAAAAAGAAAGACGAATAGAATTAAATTACAAATAATAGTATGTACGGATCTTATTATTTATTTTGACTTGTAATATATTTATTGCCCAATAATTCAACTATTTACTATTTAAAAAATCACAGTTAGTGAGTAAAATAAAATAATAATTATTTTACTCACTAACTGTGATTTTTTAAATAGTAAATAGTTGAATTATTTTTAATTTTTATTGTATTGTTATTGTTTTTATTATTCAAATTTTGATTCGCTGAACATGATTACTTTCTTTATGAGTGTATGGATATTTATTTTGCAATTTTTTTGCTATTGTTGTTATTGTTATAGTAGTTCTAATAATTCGAATATGCTTTATTTATATACTTATAGTTACAGCTTTGCTTTTTTGGTAAGTCTACCAACATATAATTTTTACAATTATTTATTTAAAAGTAAATTATTATATATTGGTAGCATGGGAATTAAAATGCTGATAAAATACAGTATACCTACTCTCACGTCCCCGTTCGTGATTCCTGGGTGCTTTTATATTAGAAATGTTAAAAGTAGCTAACGAGAGGGGTTCAATTAATACGCAGTAAATTTGTGGAAAGCATAATAATAGTAAATTTTTAATACCAATTGCTTCCCCTAGTTGAATTATCACGCCACGCCACTGGATTAAACTCGGCCTTCTCGGCCGATTTATCAAAAAGAGCTGGTTGTATCAGTGGATCTAATCTGTACAATCAGACAATTGCACAATAGACTAATTGTTGCACTTCCTTTTTTTAATAATATAATCATCATTATCATGAATGCCGCCATGATCGGACGTCGGGTCTTGGCCGTCTTGATCGAATTTCCTCCAATTCTCTCAGTCCAAATCCAAAGACCGCATCTTGCAATTTCAGAAACCCTGTAGTTGTCCGCTTCGACTGAGCCTTTCCACCGCGGTCTCGGTCTTCCTCTTAGCCGTGTTCCGCCAATACGATAGTAATGATTAATAATAATTTATATAATTAACTTATTACCTCAATGTCAATATATCATACAATATGTACATACATACATAAATAATTTTTAAATTTCCTCCGATTTTACGAGCAATTGCATGCTATTACGCAACACAGGCTGATACCACTCTCTTCTCCTACTATTCGTCTTGCTCCCAGGGATCATGACGCAGTGGCGTAGCTACGGAGAGTGTTAAGGAAGACAAAATTCCCTCCCATTGAAAAAAATAAATAAATAGGGTCCATCTCATTTAACACGTCTGTTCGAAATCAATTATACCATATAAAATGTAGGTAAGTAGATTGCTCTACAAAAAAAAGTGACGCATCTACTATTCTACCTACTGAAGAGACTAAGGAAAGAAAATTGCAGTTTTTACTACTAGTGTGAAAACGGTAAATTTAAATAAATTTTATAAAAAAAAAGATGACGATTTGGCTTTTTAGTGCTGATCTAAATTTCGTCTCTAAAGGTGTTTTGCGCTGTTTTTGTTTTTAAAGTTTGCTATTGATAAGCTAGAAAATTACCTTCCGCAATGTATTAGGCTACACCTTTCCAAATATGACAAATGTGGGGTTGTGAACCTAACAGAGGAGTTTCATGCAAAAATTTTTAATAGGGAATTTGTAGGATATGTACCAAACAAGGAGACAGAACGATTCAGGAAAAGACGAGGATAATGCTGATCAAGAGGAATATCAAGAGATTGGGAGCATTTCATTAGCCTACATGTCTTCAAAAATTGTGAAAACACGTCCCTTACTAACAAAAATAACCTCAGGCGCACAGCAGGAACCATTATTTCTACTCAAACTATTCGCAAACAGTTGAGGGAAGGTTGCCTGCTAACGCCAATAGGAGGTTGATCATATAAGGCATTTAAGGGCGGCGGCATTCTAAGAGCCATATAAGTTGTGTGGTATCGATAGTTGCCTCTCGAACAAATGTCTGCATATAAATGCACTGACGGCTAGCCAGAACAACAATCAATCGTTAAGCTCATTATGAAGCTTCGATTGAGATATGATTCGCACACACGTCATGTTGGTCGACATATATAAGGTCAAATAACATCGGCCTGTGGGTTACCAGTCACGCCTCTCACACTAAGGCGTGGTACATTGCGAAAACGTCTGAAGATATGTGTCTCGTATTAGTATTCGAAACCGGCGTAAATTTTTGTTGGGTCCGATGCAGGAGAATTTATCCTCACACTATCGGGCATTCAGAAAGTACATTCTTCATGAAAAAAAAACATTTACTACTTTGCCTTAACCCCTAGCGGGGCATAGCGCGTCAACTACTCCTGCGCGCCATCGTACTCTGTTCTGGGCAATGGGGCGCAACTCCCCAAAAGATTTACCCAGTACCTGACACTCCTTTGCCACAGATCGACGCCATGTGATTCGAGGACCCCCTCTTGGTCGGCCTTGGTTGGAAATGGGGTTCCATTTCATGGCATGCAAAGCAATGCAGTTATCACTCTTCCGCAATGTGTGACCTATCCACTGCCATTTTCGCCTGCGTATCAATTCGTCGATTGGCATCTGACCCGTACGCCGACTAAGCTCTTCATTTGATATTGTTTCGGGCCAGGAAATTCTTAAAATTCGACGAAGACATGAGTTGACGAAAACTTGCAGCTTTCTGGTAACTCCTACGGAAACTTTCCATGTACTGCTCCCATACAAAAGCACTTATAGTACCAGGGAGCGAAACAGGCCCAGCTTGGTCTTGATGCTGAGTTAACTGCCCTGCCAGATTTTGGACAGCATGCCGTATGCGCGTTTAGCCTGGTTGATACGACGAGCGATGTCCTGCTCCGTTCCCCCATTTTCGGCAACAATGCTACCCAGGTAGACGAAGTTGTCCACCTTCTCCACAGGCTGCCCATTAATATTGATGGCAATAGGTGTCGGATTTCTTTTTCGCAACGGCGGGCTAAGAACCTTGGTCTTGTTGGTATTAATCTTTAGCCCAACCTTGCTTGCCTCCCTCTCGAGATCTAACGCCATTGCGGACAGATCCATGATTTTGTGGGAGAGTAGGCATATGTCGTCAGCGTAGTCAAGATGTTGTAGATAAGATGTCAAAGTCCATTGAATTCCTCTGTCGAGTCCGGATAGGGCTGCATGCAACACATCGCCGATCACAATGAGGAATAGGATCGGTGAAAGGATGCACCCCTGCCGAACTCCACTGCGAATCTCAAAGTCCCCCGACACCTTACCTTTATGCAGAACGCGACATTTCGCGCCGTCATAGGTTGCCTTAATTATAGCCACAAGCTTCTCGGGGATGCCTCTCCTGCGCAAGGCCGCCCATATAGAATCCCGGTTCACACTATCGAAAGCCTTTTCGAAATCGATGAAAAGCAAGTGAAGCGGAGAATCGTATTCAGCGCATTGCTCGATGATGATTCGCAAGGTGTTAATGTGATCGACACAGGAGAATCCGGATCGAAAGCCAGCCTGCTCTTCATCAATTGTGCTTTCTAAGTGGGCCTTTAGTCTTTCCAGGACGATTTTAGCTATTATCTTGGCAACGGCATGAAGCACACAAATGCCTCTCCAATTATTACAGTCCGTGAGGCTACCCTTCTTTGGAAGTTTGATGATCAAACCTTCCTTCCACTCAGTGGGAAAGGTCTCTGTATTCCACGCTTTATCAACAAGTGGGTGCAGCAAATCGGCAGTTACGCTTGGCGCTGCTTGATATAGTTCGGCAGGGATACCGTCAAGTCCGGCGGCCTTTCCTCGTTTTAGTGCAATAATTGCAGTGACTATTTCCTCTTTAGTCGGGGCAGTGGACCGTATACGCACATTTTGATGGTTAGCTAAATTATCTATATGAGGGGGAACTTCACCAGAGGTTACACGGTTCAAGACCGCGGCGAAGTGTTCTTTCCACCGCCTCATTTGATCTTCTTCCAAGATAAGTAGCTTTCCATCACTATCTTTCACCGGATGTTGGCAGGAGTTACGACCACCTGTAAACTCCTTGATGACACCGTATACGGCGTTTAAGTTGTTACTTCTAGCGGCTTCTTCTGCTGACGCTAAAAGAGAATTGGCATAAACTCTTTTATCGCGTCGCACACTACGCTGAACTTCTCGAGCTTTCTGACGGTAAAGGAGTTCGATGCTGCTTCGGTTGTCGTCTGATGCTGCAGCCAAACGAACTTTCAGCTCCTTTCTTTCAACAATCCGCTGCCATGAAGTGTCGGACATCCAGGGCTTATTCCGGCAATCCGGGTTTGGGCCAAGGATGGTATTTGCGCTATCAATGTACGCATTTTCTATGGCATCCCAGTTTTTGTTTATGTCACTATCTGGGTGACTAGTTATCTCAGCCGCTTTTTGCGCAAGATGGTCATTATATTGTTGTAAGACAGCTGGATTTTTTAGTCGAGCGGTGTTGAATTTGCGGGGCCTGGATCTTTCGTCGCTGGGGCGGCGCACGGCTGCAATACGCAATCGAACATTAGCGATCATAAGATAATGGTCTCTTCCCATCCCAATATCGGCACCCTTCTTGTTTCGCACGTCCAGGAGGCAACTCTTGAATCTTTTACTAATGGCAAAATAGTCGATCTGATTTTGTGTTCTGCGCCGATCAACAGAGGACCAACAGATTTTGTGGTGGTCCTTATGCTCAAACATAGTACCACCGATGAAGAGACTGTGAAAGTTGCAGAACTCTACAAATCTTTCACCGTTGTCATTACGATCACCAAGACCGTGTCTCCCCATCACATGTCTGAGCCCATAGTTATCAGCGCCAACTTTCGCATTCAAATCACCCATAAACATTATAATGTCACCTTTAGGTGTTCTGCTCTGAACGGCGTTTAGTTCTTCGTAGAAGGAGTCTTTTGCCAAGACATTGTCCGGTTCAGTAGGGGCATAACATTGTATTATTGAGATGTTCCTCATTTTGGTCCGGAACCTGGCGGTCAAGACCCTGTCAGAGACCGGTTCCCAGGATAAGAGACAGTTTCGCGCGGCTCTGGTTAAAAGGAGCCCCACACCTGACTCACGACGACTACCGGTAGCTTTACTGGAGTACAACATTACAGTGCTGCCCGTTGGAGAGATGAATTCTCCGCTGTTCCACCATCTTATCTCACTAACTCCTAAGATATTTAATTTGTACCTCAGAAATTCACTCTCTAATTGAAGAAATCGTGCGTTCTGGGGACATTCTGATCCATTGTCCAGGAGAGTACGCACATTCCTATTATCCTATTTATCTGTAAATATAAGTACGTATAGTGTATGCCAGTCAAACGTCCTGCATGAAAGCAATGCGTCTATACTGGGCAATGTGTGTGGAGTTGTATGTAGTGGCCTGCATATCAAATATTTACTGTTGACTGTTGTATTGTTGATTGCTTTTCTAGTTGGCTGGGGATGGATAATTAAAATCGTGGAAATGTGGTCAAATTGAAACTTCATTCATTTTCTAGTTACTTAAGTCCCATTTCATATTATGGATTAATCATTTGTGGTAGTAGTCGAATTTTAAGATCTGGTACTGATAGCAATGTAGTTCACTTGGATAAACATTGAGTTACCGAAATTATTCAGTTTTGAAACCTTAAATTGCAACAATTTCATTGGAAGACGGAAAATACAAGTATGTACTCTTACAAATGTTCATACAATAGAAAAATGCACAATATTGGAATTATTATTTGAACGTTTTATGGCTAATAGGCCAGTCAAATTAAATATTATTAATAATAATTAGGGAAAGACCTGGAAATAATTTTAATCCCTTATATAGATACTGAGTACATAAAAACTGAGTTTGCACGGTCGTAGAAGGTGAGCTTAACTTTTGGAGGGCGAAAATCCTAGAAATTTGAGCCCTTTTTTTAATATTATCGTTATAAATCCTAAACGGTGCCTCGGGTCGAAAAACCCTGCCTGTGTAAATTAAAGACCGTTGAATTCTGCGTTCAATGCACTGGTCAAAGTTGAAATTCGGTTCAGTAGCGTAGTCAAAATTGATAGTCAAAAAATGACAATTTTCGAGGCTTCCGAGAAAAATCACACTTTTTCACTTTTCAAGCTCACAAATCTTTGCAACGGAAGCTCCAAATGGAAAAGCTTGTCTGTAAAAGTTGGGGACAATTTAATTGTGAGCCTAACGTGGCCAGTATTTTTCAATTCGGGCCATTTTTAGAGTAGCTATGAGCAAAAATTCAAAAATTAATGCTCATCGATTTATGCCTTAAAAGCTCTATCTCGGTAAGTACAACACCTAGAAGTTTTATTTTAGTGTCAAATTGTAGATAAATACTCCAGTTAAATAAAGTTTTACAAGATTTCTTATGAGACCAATTTAGGAGATACTAAAAAGAAACAGGACAACCCAAACAATTAGGCAAATTTTCAACATGGTGGCGGGATCCGTGGTGTTAGGGGGGAAATAGAAAACTCGAATTTTTAAACAATGTACCAACTCAAACAATATATCAAAAATCGAAACTACCCTAATTAAAGCAACCAGTGTTATAACATTTTGACTGACTAAAGCATTTGAACCTTTGCAGAATCACTGACTTTTTTTTTTAATAAAAACGCAATTACTCAAAAACTATACCCGCTAGCATATTCTAGTAAAGAATGAATCGTAGGTAATAGCTTACCCTAAAAACGGAAAATAGCCTGTAGAAATCAGATAAACTGTTTATTAGATATAGCTCGAAAAATTAAGAAGGATATGTAGCCCACTATCAACATTTTGCTGTTTTATCTTATTTTTCTCGAGTTTTCACCTATATATTAAAATATACTATTTTAATTTTATCAAAAATAAAAACTTCCTGTTTTGTTGTAAACAATTTGTTTTAACATTATATCATACTAATTTTTAAATTTCGAGCCGTTTAGAACCCTTTAATTAAAAAAAATTATTTGTTCGCACTTTTTTTTATTTTAGTTTTTCAAAAATAAATAAAATAAAAATAATAATATCTAATTAATGGTTTATCTGATTTCTACAGGCTATTTCAGGAGTACATTTCCTCCATGATCGATATCCATTAACAGGTGTATAATTTGCGTTGACCGCATTAATAAATTGGTAGCGCTACCAGAGCGCTCCCATTTCTGTAGTGTACAACAACAAAAATGGGGCGCTCCGGTAGCGCTTCCATTTATGAATGCAGGCAAGCAAGTATTGGAACAGAGTGGCGTAACCATATCTATGTATATTTGAAAAGATTCTGTATATTAAGCTGATGAAATAAAATATTCGATATTCACATTTACGAGTATACCTACATATTGCAATGCACTTATCTCATTTGATCTACATGTAGTTGCGTGTCCGTGTACGTATACAAAATTCTTTTTGTGTAAGCGGTGATGCTGTTACTGTGTTCAAATCTTTTTTTTTTGGGCTAGGTAAATGGCGTGTAAACATCGTGTGTAAATATCGATGGTAAAACATCGAAGGTAAAACATTGATGGTAGAAAACATCGGAGATATAGTAAAATATCGAAGTTAGCCCTTAACTGGTATCGCTTATTTGGGCAACACTACATGCATCGTGGGTCTTATTTGACCCACACAAGAAAATCAGTCATTACAATAACATTTTTCAATAATTAACATAGATTTGAATGGGGGTCGAATAAAACAAGCATATATTAAAAAACAATCGTAATTTAATAATAAAAATTTGTGTTAATCAACATGTTTTCCGTAAATTATTAACCAACTTCATTTTTCATAACTTTTCCGATAGTGTGTACTAAAAAACTAAAAAAAATGTTATTCTTAAGTAAACTGAAACAAACAACTTATAATGGCATTTCTTATACCTTTCTAATGACAAAAAGAAATATTTCGTATGAAATTAGCCTATAACTAAAAAAATGACAACCAAAACTCAAACATATTCTTTGGTGTCGTGGGTCAAATTTGACCCAGTCGGAGTCATACCTCAGTTCATACGCAAGTCACAAAGTTGCACTTCCGCTCCCCGCGAGAGCTTGCACAGTACTGAGAATACGTGGGAGTGCGTTATTGTGGCTTGAACATTAAAAGAGTTAGAGCCGAAATTGTTCAGCAGTAGGTCAATTTTGACCCACGATACCAGCTAAGGGTTAAGATATCGATGGTGAAAACATCGAATATCGACAGAAAACATCGATGTTTTAAAAATATCGATGTTCAGTTTGGCATTTGACAGAAAACTCGAAATTTCTTCCTTTGTTGAGTCCCATGTGACACACAAGATATGGTAACAACTTTCTTTCCCACAATAAGGTTTAACAATTACGTTTAAAACACGACCGTCGACCATACACAACACAACTGAGGTTAGAATTGAAGTTTGACAATTGTTGCAAATGTCAAATATTGCGCTGGGCCAGAAAAGCGAGAAAATGTTATGTGGACTAAAAGTGCAAGCGCTTATTTCAGCGCAGCGTTTCTACGACGAATTGCCATGCAGCACTAATCGCTTCTTAGTGCTGACTCAGCGCTGGTGTTTTAGGAACGCAGCTAATGTACTCCAAATTTTCCACTCGATACACGACGAACCGCCACACGTTATTTGCCATCAATATGGAATCATTACCACTATAGCTGTTGCAAGGAACGCGCAATTTCCGTGCTAAAAACATATTCTCAAGAGTATAGTATATATACAGAGACATCGAGAGAACTCCTAAGTATGGACATTCACGGATGCTCCAAATCCAAATTTTCCCTGGTCGAAGCCAAAATTTCCTTGTTAAATCCATAGTGCGACCGGGAAAATTTTGGCTTCGACCAGGGAAAATCTGACTTTTGGACGTCGGATAATGTCCAGCATAAAAGTCGAGGACGACCTATGAACTCCTGAAGCTGAATTATTTACAAATTTGAAATTGTTTTTAGTTTCTGCCAAAAATATTGAAATTCGTTTGTTGGCACTCACTCATCACTCATGAATTTGTTTATAAATTAATGAATTTGAAAAATGAATGAAAATCTATTTCAATCGACGTCAAAGGTGGAACAATTTGATAATTGAATATTCATCCAAGGACACTGAACTCATCATTTTGGAAATATGCAAATTATTCAACATGAAGTGCATACATAGTTCCATCGAGTCGGATTAAATTTTTACTATAGCCCCAGAACAATATTTTCAATATACATAATGTGCATACGTACATACATACAGCTTATAAATTCGATAACCTATCCACGCATACACTCGTACTCAACATACGATACTATATGTTCGCTCCATTTGATGTATGTTATATTTTGAATCTGCAAATCGGCTTTTCCTACAACCCAATATCACCTGAAATTCTAAACCCTCCATAACTCAGAGCCGATCGATATGAAAATATAAATCGTGTTGACAGATGTTCAGAAGGGGTTGCTGTTTTTTATTTATGGTCGGAAAACTCGCTTGTAGGGATAGTCATCAGTATGGATTAGGATGGGAATAAACAATGTAATTTTCCCACACGATGTTTTCTTTTATTTACAAAAATTCATATCCGTATCTCATAGTATTCAAAGGAAAATGTATTGTATTTTTAATCTGGACAGTAGAGTTGCGAAAGCTTGAATATTTAGAACTTGAATTATCCCTTAACTTGAACTCCTAATTTTTAACATAGCTGATTCTGAAACTTGAATCGCAGTTCGTGCATTCTCCTATGTTGTGAAGATCATGTTGTACTATTGTATTTTAGTGCAGGTCAATTATAGCCCAGGAAATGAATGTCCATTTGGGGGGTCTAGACAGAAATATCAGTACCACAAAAACGAACTATGTATGGGGTTTTGTTTGGACTACCTCCTAAAACATACTAAAATTCCCCGAACCTATCAGGTGTGGAAAAGAGAGGGGGGACGAAGTAGGTGCCATTTTTCGGTTCCTCGCACATATCTCGAATACCGTTCGCCGTAGCAAAGAAAAAGTGAAATTATAAAATTAAAGAGCACTAAATTCTCTGTAATAAGGTATTGAGAGATCCTTGCCTTTTTTTTGCCGGTTGGCTAAATTTAAGCTAAGGTTTTTTTTCATTTTCTATTATATATAACTGCTTATCCTATGGATGTTGCTTGTATCTGAAATTAGAAGTAGTTTAATGGACTATTACGTTGCGGACAAGCTTTTTGGCAGGATGAGTACTTTTACAGTTCATGCTTATCAAATTCGCACATATTTCACAATGTGCATCACCAAAACGGACAATTTTGGAAAATATTTTCAAGATTCGAAAAGGATTTCTTCAGAAAGCCTTAAATGTACGGAGAAGATTTATATATAAAATTTAAGGAAATTGAATACTCTTTTAAAATGTAGTAGACGACTTTTCAGCAGGACACATGCCCTAAGAGTTATTAAGCGATGTTTACATTTGTGTTAAGTGAATTTTTAAAGCAATTGGTTTTCTTGTTTTTCTAAGTAACTATCATATCAACGATCATCTAACTTATCTCAAACTAAAACTTGTTTAGTTATAAAAAAATTTGATTCCCCTTTATTTTCCTCCTGCGACTAGTATTTTATCTTTATTTGATGAAATACACCGCTAAAACAGTGATTTTTTTAAGGAACAAACAAGCACTACACAAAAACTGCCTTTCAAGTGAGATTGAAAAGTATTTAAGATACGGAAAACTATTTAAGATACGGAAATGTAACTTGAAGGTTTTTTATGTATTTTTTTGTGCTTTTCAATTTTGCTTCAACAAGTTTTTGTTAGAATTAATAGTTGCAGAGATAAAAGCGGAAAACTAAAAAGATAAACTGTTTCAACATCTATTAACTCTCGCGAGGCAGTGGAGCCCCCGGTGAGAACTTTTGGTATGATGTACTAACAGTATTAACCAACATTCATGCTAAGTTTCAAAATTTCTTGAATTTTTCCACACGGTTTTCAATCGTCACCTGGGGTATAACTGGACATGGCAATACGGAATCTGAAGAAAATTGTATAAATGGTTTTAACTTGCCACCACTTATTATCTACATTTTTTTCTTTGGCAACTTTTTTGTCCAATAAATGATAAAAAAGATAAATGGAAAAAAGCTTAAAAAAAACGCAAAAAAATGATTTTTTGGAAAATTTACCGACTTTAGAAAGCACATATCTCTTAAACTATATACAAGATACTATATACAAGATAATATTATAAATAAAACAATCTTAAATGTAAATTAGTGCTCTTTAATTTTACCATATATGTAACTCTTTTTCTACGCTGAACGGCTTCCGAGATACTATATATGCAAAAAATTGAAAAATGGCATCTTCTTTGTCTCCCCTTTTTTTCACATCTCGTAGGTCCGGGGACTTTAAGTATGTTTACCTTCTAACTAGTCCAAACAAAACCCCATAGTTCATTTTGGGGTACCGACATTTCTGTCTAGAAAGTTTTATTGCCTGGGGTATTATGATTTTGAATTATTATTAAAGCGCGTTGACATGATCAAACTACGATTTGGCAAACAAGCATTTGATGAAAAGTTGAGCACCGTCCAACTACGGTTTGACAGGAGTCGTAGGTTGTCAAACGTGATTTGTCAAACCGTAGTTTGATCATGTCAACGCGCCTTTAAAAAGGCAATTAAAACATAGTTTAATTTGTTTTCTGTTGGAAGTAGATTAAAGAAGTACATAGTATATTTTTAATGGCTGGTGATTTGAACGGCTTAAGAACGAAAGTTAAAGAAGTGGCACTCATAGTTAAATTTAGTATTGTACAATAGCAAGGATGTAATAATATATCTCAGTGCTCAGCGGATTTATTTTTCAATTTTTAATGGTTTGGCAACTTTTTTCCATAAATCTGTTAAACGAACAACTATTTCTAGACGCTTACTATATACTTTGCCTTAACCCCTAGTAGGGCATAGCGCGTCAACTACCTCTGCGCGCCATCGTACTCTGTTCTGAGCAATGGGGTGCAACTCCCCAAACGACTTACTCAGCGCCTTACAATCCTTTGGCACAGATCGACGGCATGTGTTTTAGGACCCACTCTTGGCCGGCCTTGGTTGGGAATGGGGTTCCATTTCATGACATGCAAAGCAATGCAGTTATCACTCTTCTGCAATGTGAGACCTATCCACCGTCAATTTCGCCTGCGTATCATTTCATCGATTGGCATCTGACCTGTACGCCAACTTAGCTCTTCATTTAATTCCTAGAACTCGACGAAGATATGAGTCGACTAAAATTTGCAGCTTTCTCGTAACTCTTAAGCCCAACATACACCATCCGGAATTCCTGTCCGGAAAAACTGATCAGGCCCGGCCTTCCGGTTTGCCTGAATATATACATAATACACCATCCGGAATTCCTTCCGGAAAAACTGATCAGGCCCGGCCTTGAGGAATTCCGGATCGTGTATAGCTGCTTCAGGCCGCCGGACAAGCCGCCTCAAGGCGAACTGTCCGGCCGCGTGAGTAGAATGAATTTTCACTGGAGTTTATTTCAATAGACGAATGTATCTGAAGCGTGGCTATGGATAGTGAAATGCCATAGAATTCAATGCAATATATAGATATGTACTTTAATTCTATGGCGATATGATCGATTCCCAATTATCCATCCGCTGGACTCAAGGCGGCCTGTCCGGAATTCCTCAAGCAATTCCATCCGGCGGCCTGTCCGGTGGCCTGTCCGGCGGCCTGTCAGGCGGCCTCAAGGCGAACTGTCCGGCCGCGTGACTAAAATGAAGTTACACTGGAGTTTTTTTTTCAATGGACGAATGTATCTGAAGCTTGGCTATGGAAAGTAAAATGCCGTACAATTCAATGCAATAGATAGATACTTTCATTCTATGGCATTTTACTTTCCATAGCCAAGCTTCAGATACATTCGTCTATTGAAAAAAACTCCAGTGAAAATTCATTTTAGTCACGCGGCCGGACAGTTCGCCTTGAGGCGGCCGGACAGGCCGCCTGACAGGACGCCGGATGGAATTGCTTGAGGAGTTCCGGACAGGCCGCTTTGAGGCCAGCGGATGGATAATTGGGAATCGATCATATCGCCATAGAATGAAAGTATCTACCTATTGCATTGAATTGTACGGCGTTTTACTTTCGATAGCCAAGCTTCACATACATTTGTCTATTGAAATAAACTCCAGTGAAAGTTCATTCTAGTCACGCGGCCGGACAGTTCGCCTTGAGGCGGCCGGAGAGGCCGCCGTATGGAATTGCTTGAGGAATTCTGGACAGGCCGCCACAAGGCGGGCCTCATCAGTTTTTCCGGACAGAAATTCCGGATGGTGTATGTTCGCCTTTATTAGGGAAACTTTCCATGTACTGCCTCCTTACAAAAGCCTTGATGCTGAGATAAGTGCATGGACAGCATGCCGTATGGGCATTTAGCCTGGTTGATACGACTAGCGAGGTAATGTTTTACGAAATAATTGACAGCATCTATCTTCAATTAATTGCCCCATTCCTTTATTTGATTTAGCAAAGTATTTATAATGATTATGCGAAGAGCTTCCCTGAAGCACTTTTCAATAATTGGTTTGAAATTTGTCAGCAAATATTTCCAGCCTGCAGCACTTTTCGATAATTGGTTTGAAATTGATCACCAAATATTTGATAGGCAACGAATTGTGCATGTACAAGTATTGTATAGAGATGAGCAATTCAAAAACATCAATCAATATTGTGGCCATTTTGTACGCATGACCTAGGACGTAGCCTGGCAAAGCATGGCATAACTTTCTTTTCTGTGAGGACTCATCAAGAACCGCAATTGCTCTCGCTAGTTTCGGAACTTGTAGCTTCTTCGGAGGAACTTCAGTGGTCCGAACGGACTTAACTACTATATCCGAGATCTGCAATTTTTGACGAGTCCTGACAGAAGAGAATTGCGTTATGCTTTGGTGGGACTATGTGAGGGACATACAAAAAATCTCCCTGTGTACAAAATGACATCAAAATCATATCATACGATACGGAATAGAGTTTTCTACAATTTTAGAATATTTTTGATCCACTTTGATGGATATAGCTGCAGGATTATGCCACCTTTCATCGACTGATAAAAAAGTGGATCCAAGCTCAAAATGTAAAACTTATAAGACGATGCACGTGCTTCCCAGACTTAAATATTATAAAAAATATTTGGGGAGGCCTTAAAAATAGATATTTGAAGCCATCCAAGTCGCTACATGAACAACTAAAAGTAGCCTTTCATTGCGTAAACTAAGTTTCGGTCTCTGAACAAAACCAGTTGAGATTTTGAGTAAAACCAGTCTCTATTCGGTGGCCCGGAATGTATTTCAATTGAAAAGGAGTTGGTAGCAGATCTTAATAAAAACAATAAAAAAATCTATTACGATATCATTGAACGGTTTGCAGCCTTGAAGGATAGAAGGATTAATCTTCGTTATATATAAAAAAAAGTAAAGAATATTGAAAATTAAATTTTCTGTTACACTTCGTGATTTTGAAACAAAAGGCTGTGTATATGATTATAACAAATAATAGTTATTATTTGATTTATGCAACTGAACATATTTTAATCTATTACATATATACATATTTCAATCTATTACTGTTAATATAAAAGAATGTGTGAATAACAAAAGAAAAATACTTCTATTTTATTGTTCATATTCCCTGGTGTGATGGACCGATTAGTGGGCATCCGGAGATACCCGTGGGGACGGAGCCAAAGGTTGCATAGTGACCGTGAAGGTCGGGCAGTGCCATCTGGTAGAGAAAAACGCCCCTCAACGAGCTAAGCAGCAGCCTATGTTTGCTGGGGGACGTGGGCGGGGTTTTTTGCCGGTCGTTGCCCCTGTCCTTTACGTACTAATAAAAATGCTTAGGTCTGGGGAAGACAACACCAATAAATGGGCAAGAAAAATGGGAAGTTAAAAAAAGAGCGATAAGGAAGGAATGATTGTCGAGTCGGGCATTATTGAACCCTCGGCCGCATCACCCACCCTACCTTGAGGTCCCATGGCCGAAAATTAAAATGTTAGGACCTCCTTAAAAATGCGCGTGAATCTACCCCCTCTTGCCACAGTCCACTTTTTGTCGTCTTAATAGTTGGCATACATAGTGGACAGTGGGTTGTAGACCGACAAGGCTTGCGCGGCAGCTAAATTTAAAATAATTTTTCATAAACATATTTATTTTGGAAACAAATATTTTTGCGAAATATACCTCAAACCAAACGTTGCGGTCACGCATAAAAATTTTGTTCATTATACTGGCTTGGAATTTGCCGCCTCAACTATTTCCAATGGCACGAGCCGCCATTGCAATTATGGCACATCGCTTTCTCCAGCGAATTATAAAATGTCTATACATTCTGACGAATTTCATGTGCATAGCTTCAATCGTTCGTGAGATATTTTATGGACAGGCGGACAGACAGACATTTGACCGATTTTAGAAAAGATTATTTTTATTAGAAAACCCTAAAATTTGTTTATGAATAACACGGGAGAACAATTTTGACACTTTTTTCTGTTTTTTTTTTTAATTTTGCACCTAATTTATAGTAAAACGGTCCATTTTCCCCTATACGTCAGGTTTTCGAGATATCGTTTGTTTTTTAATTTTACGGAAAATTACAAAAGGCCCCCTTAAAAAACAACTTTTTTTAAAAGCTACGGGGCTGCATCCTTGTGCAGGACCTTCTAGTACCTGTATACAATAAAATTAAAAGCAATAAAAAAAGTAATTTCTCGCTACCTGGATTGTTTGTTAAAAGTTGTGAAATTCTTCGGCCATTTTTAAGGCTTTTTAATGTAAAAAAATGTATTTAAAAGCCTCTGTTCCAGTATATTACTCTATTATTGCGCTCTTAACTTGTGTAATGGAAGCCTCTACTGTCCCTCGTCGAAAGTGTCTCAACGCTCCGGACTCATTTTGCTATATATGTGACAGTTATACATTTCTAAGTCAGAGGACAAAAATAGGCCCCTTTGTTCACCAGGCATATCTTGCCTACTTCAAAACTCCAATTTGCAATCAGGATAAATGGTGGGTCCCTCATAAAGTGTGCAGGTGCTGTGTCACACATTTGAGGTCCTGGACGAAAGCAGAACGACTTCAGTTGCCATTTGGTGTGCCAATGATATGGCGAGAGCCCTCAAACCACACAAGTGATTGTTACTTTCCGGAAAATCTTGGAGGTGTGAGTGATGAGCAGGGAGAGCGATTTCATCAAGATTTAAAAATCATGGAAACTCGATATCAAGGCAGATGGGATGCGAATATGATGGCGGATGTTGGAGCATAAAACGGGACTGTCCTGAAATTGAACACTCCAGGAAAAGCTACAAACGAAAATTTTTGCCATAATTTTTTTTTAGTTCTTAGGTAATATTGTTAAGATGTAAAATCAAAATTTATAAATAAAAAAATTGTAACGAGTTTCGTTTGTTTTGATTTCAATGAAGGGAAGGTTTGTATGGGGGCCAAAATTTGAGCCCCCTGTATCTCAAAAACTGGACGTATAGGAGAAAAACGGTTAGCATTTCCGGATTCTACGACCAAAAATTAGCTAGAAATGAATATCAAATCGAAATAAACAAAATGCTGTTCCCCCGTGTAATTATTGTTAGAATTACCAACCACCCCCAATCAAACTTTACCCTTTCGAAAATGATTAATTAAATAACTGCAATTCGAACTACGAAAAACAAACAACATGCAAATAGTACTCGCACCTGTACATTACTAAATATTACGTGATTGTAACGAAATTTGGAGATGTTATTGTCAATTGGGTTGGTTATCATAGACTATTAATATTTATACCCTAGACTTTTAGTATAGGGTATATTGTTTTTGTCACGACGGAAATATGTAACACCTTAAGGGAGGCTCCGGAGGTATAGCAATGTATATATATAAATGATCAGGGTCACCTCCTGATTCGATTTAGCCATGTTTGTCTGTCTGTCTGTCTGTCCGTTCGCACGATAACTTTCGATAGAATCAAGCTAGCGCCTTGAAATCTTGATCAGATGTTGGAAGTATGATCTAGTTGGTTGGTATTGAAAATGGGCATGATCAGACCAAGAGAACGCCTACCTCACCCACATATGTAAAATACTTAAATGTATCCATAACTCCCGATTTAATAAACATGAAAAGCTCTAGCTTTGGTAGATTGCTCGTGAGGGTAATCTTATACTCTCTTGCAAAAATTAAAATCGATCAGTTGAAAACTAACGGCAATTTTCTTACAAAGAGCCCCGTACTACCCTACTTTTCAGGTTTTTTGTCCATAACTCTTGAACAAATTGACGTAGAGATCTGATTTTTGGTATGTAACCCTGAGGTGAGAAGCTGCTTGGGTTTTAGTAAGTTGGGCGTAATCAGATCAAAGGAACGCCTACCTCCCCTACAAAATTTAAAAAATTAAATATGACTTTAATTACGATAACTTTCGATAGAATGACACTAGCGAGTTGAAAATTTGGCAGAACGTTGGTAGTGACATCCTGTTAGTTGGTATTGAAAATGAACAAGATCCGACCTAAGGAACCCCTACCTCCCCTACAAATGAAACTTCAAATAAGCGATAACTTTTGATAGAATGAAGCCAGCGACTTGAAATTTTGGTCGAATGTTTGAAGTGAGATTGAGTTAATTGGCATTAAGGATGGGTTAGATCCGACCTATGGAACCCCTACCTCCCCTAGAAATGAAATTTTAAATAAGCGATAACTTACGACAAAATAAAGCTAGCGACTTAAAATTTTGGTCAAATATTTGTAGTAGGATCCAGTTGGCTAATACTGAAAATACGTAAAATCCGACCAATGAAACCCCTGCTTCCTCTACGAATGAAACTTCAATAAGCGATAACTTACGATAAAATAAATCTAGCGACTTGAAATTTTGGTCAAATATTTGTAGTAGGATCCAGTTGGCTAATACTGAAAATAGGTAAAATCCGACCAATGAAACCCCAGCTTCCCCTACGAATGAAACTTCAAATAAGCGATAACTTTCGATAGAGTAAAGCTAGACACCTGGCATCTTTTTTTTTAATGTTTGTATGGTGATCTATTTGGTTGGTGGCTATGATGGGCAAAATCCGATCCAAGAAACCTCTACCACCCCTACAAGTGAGACTTCAAATAAGCAATAACTTTCGATAGAATGAAGCCAGCGACTTGAAAAATTCGACAAATATTTGTAGAATGGGTTATTTATTTAATTTTTGAATGGCCAAGATACTCATGAATGTATGCCAACCTCCCCTATAAACTGGCCCTATAGGAAACCCACTTTTAATGTATATGGTCGTTGCCAAATGGTACTTTTGGTATCACCACTAGGTCTGTACAAGTCTAGGGTATATACGCTTCGGACTGGTTTTGACCTGGGATGTGTTTAAGGGGTGTATTGGTGTGCAAACTGCAACTATAGAAATGTATTTTACTATTATTAACTTTCTTTGATGAGGTATCAAAATTCTATTGCTTTCTCCAGAGAATTATAATATTTCTACATATTTCCACAAAATGCCATGCATGTAGCTTCAACGGTTTGTGAGATATTTCATGCACAGACAGACAGACGGACATTTGACAGATTTCATAAGGGTTTTGTTTTTACTACAAAACCCTAATACTCGTAAAACGCTCTATGTTGAAATTGCTGGCCCCACCGCACTTCCCATATCAAATATGATGATGACCGTATTTTATCATTTTTATGGGAAGGGTGACTCAAATATACTTTTATCGATGCCGATAGGATCCGATCATTTACAACAGTAAGCCTTTTTTCCAAACCAATTTGGGGTACTTACTATGAAATATATACGATGATTTTAGTCAGTAAGTATCTCGTTATAGGGGTAATTTGCAAGATTGAGATATACGAGTATATCTGCAAACCAATCAGCCTTGATAAGGGTGGACTGAAAAAGGACTGTAAAAAAGAAATTATTGACGAATGTCACTGTGACTAACGTATCTCTAAAAAATATTTTGGATTCGACATTGGAAAGAGTGTAAATGAGTTAGTTATCCAAGTTTAATTTAAATGTTGTATTTCTAGTATAACATTTCATGCTATTTTTCAATTTTCAAAAGCTACAGTCTCTTTAATGAAAAAATCAGCTTTTCTTAGTGTTGAAAAGTAAAATTCAGTCCAAAGTTTTGGATGAAAAAGTGAATCTCCGCTGTTTACAACTTACGAGGATGTGTTTATTGTATGAGTTTGCGGCCGCGATACCTCGATGGGTAGAGCGTCGATTTGCCAAGCGAGAGGTCGCAGGTTTGATTTCTGCAACGCACATATCGTTGGTAAAAGTCTGCAATCTCGTGACTGCAATTTTTCTGAAAATACATTGTTGGTCTACTATAAAATGATTAACAAATATGATTTACTTTATACCCGAAAATTTCAAATTCCCGCCTCGTTTGCTTTCCGCGGTGTAACGACTTACGAGTAACTGATATTTCGTAATGTACGAGTATAATAACGTTTGACATTGCGTAACTAAAGGTGGTATTGCATTACCATATACATATATACAATATACAGATAATTGTGTCATCTGATATATGGAATGAAGGGATTTCGAGCGCTCCAACGTTTGAATCAAACAATTGCCACATCGTTGAGAAGAAACATTTGAAGCAAGCGCAAGGCATTGGCCAAATTTACCCACAATAGCCAAAAATCGAAAGACATTCTTTCGGTTGAATTGTTTTTTTTTATACATATAGGTGTCTTGTTTTTCTATTTTTGGACAAATTTCATTTAACACGTGAAGCGTGAAGTGTAACATACCTTCGGCGAGCCTGTTTTTACAGACGGACAAAGCTTAATCGACTCGTCTCATCATACTGACCAAGAATATATATAGTTTATATGGCCGATGATCCTTCCTTCTGTGCATTGTAAACTTCATGATAAAGTTAATATACAAGTACCCTATCACATCCGTGAAGGGTATAAAAAGCTCACTATCCTTCCGCGTTAACTACATGGTATGTGGGGACAGAAAGACAAAGCGATATACAAAACATCGGTTTTTCATCTAATGGAAAGTTTTCATGGGTGGTAAAAAGTTCTCAAAGGTCATATTTATTGTTTCCTACACCCGTTCGAAAAACATGAAAAAGTAAATTGTTCACTCATCTATAACACCTTACAAACTTCTATTAAATTAAACGCTAAAAAAGAACAAGGACAGAACTCGTTAAAAACAATGAAATTTTGTTTTCGCCTGCCAAAAAAAAAGTCAAAGGGTGTTTGGAAACTTTGCATTTTCCAGCGAACGAAAAATATAAGTTCACCTACTCGAAGACTCCCGGAAAAACCGCACGTACGAACATACTTTCAGGAAACTCCCCTAGAGCGTTCATTTCGTTTTGCTTTGGTGAATTCGTGGGACGTTTCTGGGTAAAATGCAGTCTACCGTGAATGCGAGGTGAACCCACAAAACTGCATACTGTATTTGTGTACAAGAGAGTATTTGAAGTAAAGTTTGTTTCTTGTTGTAGTTACAGCGATATACAATAATTGAGACTGAATTTTACTGTATTTGGTTAAGTACAACTAGAGTTTGGTATTCCCATCCTCTGAAATTGATTTATATACAGCGAGTCACAGTGAAAGTGAGCATAGTTTTATTATTATTTCTTTTTAATATTGTATGAAATAACTTCCTGACAAACTCAATTTGTTCTTTAGTTTATGAGATGAGATGAGTATACACATTTTTTTTTTCAAATAGATTTTAGCTAAACACAGCTTGAATTTAGCTCCTAGATTCTTAAAATATTCTAGTAAAGATCTGGCGATTAAGTTCCCACTAGAATAGCAGGAAATTCTTTTTAGTGTTTTTCTATCCGAAGTTTTTCGAAAATCTAGTTCAATTTTCTAGTATTTCAGTTGTTTGGACCAAAAATATGGAAAGGAAAACACTTGATTTTTGGGCACGAACTGTACTTCCAGATATTTTCACTACATTAATGGGTGCACGACATTTTTCACTAGATTATCAGTGCGAAATTTTCACTAGAATATCTCTAGTTGAACTTTGCTGGAAAAAAGATTTGCTGTGTATATTTTTATGATTTCAGTCTAATTTGTTCTATACATAAAACAAGCTAGCCTTAAATAATATATAATTTAGAAAAGATATCTTCAGAAATAAATAAGTTTTTTTAACAAAAACTTGATTTGGAACGGTCGTTCCTATGACAGCTATACAGTGGGCCAATTTTAACTAAATTTGGGAATGTGATTTGACTAAAGATACTATTGAATAGTGTGAAATTTGAAAAAGATATTTTTAGAAATAAAAATGTTCTTCTCACAAAAACTAATTTTTGGACCGGTCGTTCCTATGGCAGCTATATGACGTAGTGGTCCGTTTCCGTTGGTTCCGATATACTATATTTACAGCGTGCAATAGAAAGAAGGTTTTGTATAAAATTTCAGCTTGATACCTTTAAAACTGAGGGACTAGTTTGAATAGAACCAGACGGACAGACGGACAAAGCTTAATCGACTCGCCTCATCATACTGACCAAGAATACTCGTATACTCGTATATAGTTTACATGATGTATTAATGTTCTTGCAAATGTACAAGTGCGAATCATTTCAGTGAAAATCAGAATTTTTTGTGACACTTCGTTTCATTTTGCACATTAACTTAGTATGCGTCTGTAGCTTAGCTCGGTAACGCACTGGGCATTTTTTGCTACTCGAAACACGGTCTCTGCGGTTCGCGCCCCGCAACGGGACCAACTATTTTTTATTCTCAAATTCCCTCTGATTTTAATTTCTCCGAGCTTAGTGGTTTCGTATGGATAGTAGCACTCATCAGGTCTTGCATCTTTGTGTCGCAAAAAATTCCGATTTTCACTGAAATGATTCGCACTTGTACATTTGCAAGAACATTAATACATAAAGTAAAATTGCCAGGGAACAAATATCTCCACTTCTCACCCTCTCTCCACCCCCTCTAGTGAGTTAATATAAGTGCTTCACACCATCTAGACCCCCACGGTCGAGTTTTCAAGTAAAATCACGCCCTCACGGCTTATACAAACAGGATTCTCACACTTTCGTGGTCGTCTTGCACATAGATAGCTGCAAAGATGCAAGACCTGATGAGTGCTACTATCCATACGAAACCACTAAGCTCGGAGAAATTAAAATCAGAGGGAATTTGAGAATAAAAAATAGTTGGTCCCGTTGCGGGGCGCGAACCGCAGAGACCGTGTTTCGAGTAGCAAAAAATGCCCAGTGCGTTACCGAGCTAAGCTACAGACGCATACTAAGTTAGTTTACATGGTTGGAGATGCTTCCTTCTGTGCGTTGCAAAATTCATGACAAAGTTAATATAGGTATACCCTATCACCTAGAAGCTATTGTATAAAATAGTTTTTTTAGGTAAGTACTATTTACAGAAAGTAAGTTCAACCTATTTGGCTCAAACAATGAGCAAGTATAGGGGCAAAGGAATGCGGAGCTTAAACTGAAGAATCTTTCGCCTAATAAGCAGCACGAATAAAAATCGAGGGAAAAAATTTAACGAGAGAGAGAGAGAGAGAGAGAGAGAGAGAGAGACAGAGAGACGGAAGAGTTATAATTTTCACTGTGGGTGTATTTTTTAACTTTCAAAGTTTTTTTTTCAGTTTTTGTACAGAAAAAATAAGTGCGAAACATACTGAAATAAAAAACTTATATTTTCGGACAATTGATTTATAAAAATCAATTTCAATCTGAATGGTTTTCCAATCATTTTTATACCCTAGACGTGACAAAAACAATATACCCTATACTTAGGTATATTGTTTTTGTCACGATGAAAATATGTAACACCGTAAAGGAGGTTCCGGAGGAATAGCAATGTAAATATATAAATGATCACAGTCACCTCCTGATTCGATTTAGCCATATTTGTCTGTCTGTCTTTCCGTTCGCACGATAACTTTCGATAGAATATAGCTA
This sequence comes from Chloromyia formosa, assembly GCA_964017055.1. Taxonomy (NCBI): domain Eukaryota; kingdom Metazoa; phylum Arthropoda; class Insecta; order Diptera; family Stratiomyidae; genus Chloromyia; species Chloromyia formosa. The sequence goes on from OZ024813.1 coordinate 137,194,658, forward strand.
GAGCCTTGAAATTCGTCAAATGTTCGTAGTATGATTTAGTTGATTGGTATTGAAAATGGGCGTGATCCGGCTGCGGAATCGCCTGCCTCCCCTCATCATCATCATCGTGGCGCGACAGCCCGACGTCGGGCCTTGGCCGCCTGGATCATTGTCCTCCAATTATCTCGGTCACGTGACCGCGTCCTCCAATTTTGGGAGCCCAGCAGCTGCGCAGCGTCCACACCTACTGAGCTCTCCCAACGAGATCTCGGTCGTCCTCGCAGTCTCGCTCCGTCAACTCGTTCTGCATTCATTACTCTCTTAGGCATGCGATCATCGTCCATTCTTTGTACATGCCCTGCCCATTGAAGTCGTTGTAGTTTGACGATTTTCGAGACTTGCAGCTCATCGTACATTTCATACAACTCATGGTTGTACCGGATACGCCATCCATCTCGATCGCAAACAGCACCGAAAATTCGCCGTAGAACCTTACGTTCACAAGTGTCTAGCATGTTTTCGGAGGCTTGAGTTAGGGTCCATGCTTCGCAGCCATAGCATAGCACTGGTCGTATAATGGTTTTGTACACGCGGAGCTTCGAGTTTCTGTGCACATGCTTCGATTTCATTATGGGAAGAACCGAGAAAAAAGTCTTATTAGCTAACTGTATCCGTCGCTTGATTTCGTCAGTTTCGTTGGCGTCCCTTGACAAGTTGCAATCCAGGTAAATGAAGTTGTTCACGAACTCGATGTTGAGGTCCCCCACGTTGATGCTCGGTTGTGCAGGTGTCCTTGTCACCGATTGCATCATTATTTTAGTTTTATCCTCGTTAATACGTAATCCAACTTCCTTTGCAGCGGTATCGAGCGTATGCAGAAGTTCTTCTGCGTCGGCCAATCTTCGGGACATGATGTTGATGTCGTCGGCGTACGCTGCTAATTGTGTCGACTTGATGAGTAGCGTCTAGCTGTTGTCCATATTCATGGCCCGAATAACGTATTCCAGTGCTAGGTTGAAGAGCGTCGGTGCCAGTCCATCGCCCTGTTTCAAACCAGTGCGTGTTTCAGATCAGTAAGTCTATTATATATCCTGACTTGTGAGACGGAGTTGGTCATCGTCATCTTAGTCAGTCGCACTAATTTGGCCGGTATAACAAATTGCAGCATGATGTTGTACAGTACTTCACGATCGATACTGTCGTATGCCTCCTTTAAGACGACAAAGATTTGGTCTACGTCTACGTTGTATTCCTAGCACCTCTGGAGTATCAGTTTGACTGAGAAGAGCTGATCGGTTGTGAAGCGACTAGGTCTGAAACCGCTTTGATATTCGCCAATGACTCGTTCTGCGTACGGTTTTATTCTATTTTCCAGAATTTTCGTCAAAATTTTATAGGACGTACAAACTAGTGATATGCCCCTGTAATTCTCACACCGCAGTTTATCTCCCTTTTTATGAATTGGACAGATGATGCTTCTGCGCCAATCTTCTGGGATCTCCTCGTTCTCCCATACTCGCAGGAGTAATTGATGTATGGCATCAACTAGACTCATTCCACCGAATTTTAGCAGTTCAGCTGGAATCTCGTCAGCGCCCGGCGCTTTATTTCGTTTTAGTGACCGCAACGCGAGATCAACTTCCTCTACTGTCGCCTGCCTCCCCTACATATTCAAAATAATTAAATGTATCTATAGTATAACCCCCGATTGGACAAATGTGAAAAGCTGAAACTTTGGCAGATGACATAAAAGGGTCATTTTGTACTTTCCTGTAAAAACGTGATTGATCAGTTTGACAATAATGGTACTTTTCTTACTGTTCCATAAAGCTCAGTTGATGTTCTCTTAGCAACTGGCTTCGGACGCTACATGTTGCTAGCATGTAACTCCTCGCCATTTAGCCGCCTACTGCGACAACTCGGGAAATGTTGTGGATTATTGTTACGCCCCACACCACACGGGGAAGACAACACAAACATCCATGGCCACAAAGCGACGTGACGTGGACGGGATTCGAACCCGAAAAGGTCGGTGTGGCGAAACATCACACCGACGCCTCTTCCCTTGTGAACTACCGCCCTTCCAATAGACAAACTTTATCTGAAACAAAATCCATTTTATGTGAAATGGGTGTTTCTACCATGTATGGGTTACTACATGTTTTTTTTTTAGTTCAATGAGTTCGCCTAAACTACACTTAACCTGGATAATTGGAAAATAACGCGCCTAATATAAAAAATTTCGAATGATGCACGCTGCTGGCATACGCCATCCTCTCCGTTTTGCTGCCTTCGACAATATGTCGAGACCTGCGAAAGGCCTTATTCTTATGCTCCACACCACATTACTTGCTACTTAATAATTCATTTGTCCTTGGTAATTTGTTTGGTATGGATATTAATTCAACAGATCATTCCACAACGAGATTTATCTACTTCTGCCCCACAGTTTCCCTTAATATGATGATTATTATCATCCAAATTGGTCCAAATGTTAGAACACACAAAATAAAAGGGTCGACCCAATTCATCCTTCTGCTAGATAAAATATCTTTATAAATTCCCCGAAGACACTTTATTCCGATTAAGCGATCAGTAAACATAATTTTCCTATCTTAATCTAGGGATCACTTTATCCCGGCGGCAGCAGCAAAAATTATGAACTGTGCCCAAATTTTCGAAAGCCCAACAACTGTGTACATTTACCAAAAAAAAAAATCTGACAAACAGATAGAAACCATGTGTATCCATCTGAAAATGGCAGTATCAAAGCCACTAATGGGAAATAATCTGGGGACAAGAAAAACCACCCAAAATGCTATAAAGGATGTGCCTAATCGCATTTCAAGTCCTTACCATAAACTTGCTACATTTTTCGGATAGAAAACAAGGCGAATTTTGGAGCCAGTCCTTCCATTGATATAATATTTATGGCTGTGTTATCCATGGTAAAACTTTCCAGAAGCACTTGTTCTAAATGCTTTTCAGTGGATTTTGGGTAGTAAATATCTTTCGTTTGGAGAGATTTTCCGGAGCGAACGTTGTAAAGCCATACTAAATGCAATCGTCTCAGAACTACGTAAGTAAATACATCAACATATAAAAAGGCCCTTGATATAAAACAGACGAAGAAACCCAAAACAAGGTAAAATGGGAAATAGGAAATGATACGCTCATGTATAATGTATTTAACCCTCTAAGGGCCGGTTGCTCAATGTCCGATTAAAATTTAGTTGAACAATGAACTGCCATTTAGCACAATTTAATTTTTTTCAATGTCTAGTTAGCGTTATTAATCGGATAGACGCTAATCTTTTATCCAAAACAAACCCCAACCTTTGGTTTCCGGTTGACAATCTATCTTAGACAAAAACCCAACAGCTGATACCGGATGTTGAGATTTTGACAGCTAGAACTGTTCACTTTTGTAAATTCAAATGAACACAATGAAAGTAGCGATAAAGAACAGAGTTGCAGGAAATTCATTCGACAGAAGAGAATTTGGAACAAACTCAGCCGTAAATGAATGAATGAATGACTCAAATGCTCATGAATTCATGTTGGCCACATAAAAGCACAAAAGGTTTCTTTTTGTTGTTGGTGCTTTTCAATGCGACTTCTCAATATTCGGTGTTTGGCTCAGCGTTCACGTGTAAACGAAGCATTACATTAACAACCTGCTCTATATAGAACAATTTTTGTTCTGCCCTGATCTGGACTATTGAAAAAAAACGCAGCTAATGTAAATACATACATACATATATAGAAGATTTCTGTACCTTTTCTATAAAAAAAATATTCACTTCGATCTGAAAACTAGAGATCGGCTTGCTTTAGTTAGTAAAAGAACGTCTCACAAGCAAATTTTTCATCAGTAAAAATGTGTCTTCTTGTGCAAAAATAATAAGAGAGAAGAGAGAATCAAAACAAAGTTTCATAGAGCTATCAAATATCCAAGAAGAATTTCGCCAGACATGTGAGCAAAAACAGAGAATGCATTAACGATCAACAGATGTTGATTTTTTCTGGAGTAAATTTGATCTTTATGATGAGTGCCTTTAGGCACTCTTAAGCGTTAGAGGGTTAAATGAAATATATGTATAGGCAGGTAAATTTGTTTGTTGCTGTATAAAAAAAAAATGCGATTTCCAGCGACATAATCGTACGGGGTGTCAGGCTTTTTGCTTTTGATTTAACCTGGTTTTATTATTAATATTGTTTTAAAAATTCTTGTAATGTACATATTCCAATTATAGTCTCTAATATTATTAAAAATTGTGTGGATGTGTAATCGAATCGTTTAAAGAGATTGAGTACAGTCAATATATACTAGTCAACCACCTGATTTACCTTTAGGTTTAACTTACAAAATTACTTTGCTCGTATTGTATGATGAACTTAAGGCGATATTCAGATTAGCTACATTTTCAGCTCCGACGCAGCCACGCACAATAGCCAAACATAATCGATCGTATCGCATGCTGAGCGATGAGTGTGAATCCGCCTATTTGATGCTGTGTATCTCGACTGAAATTTCAAGCAGTCGCGCAGCGCGGTGTCGTGTGTGTGAATTTCGCCTAAAGCCCATCGAGCACGTGTGAGATAAAGATACATATTAGATCTCATTAAGTTGACTTCAGTTACTTTCAAAAGCTACAGAAGGTTATTATCGAAGGATGGGATAGGATGCAGAGAAGAGTTACAACTTTTATTAGGCCCAATGGACAATGGAGATTCTAAACAATAATTATGGGTAAAAGTAAACCCCATTTCGTTTACGATAAAATACAATAAATAAGATGAAAAACGCGAATTTTTATTTTTTTAGTCAAATTTAACTTGATTTTCCAGTTTTGTATTTTTGACCTACTTGCTCACAATATGTAGGAAAATCGTATAGGAAGGAAGGATATGCGAATAAAGTAAGAAAACAGTAACAGTAAGTGTACCACCTCGAGTGAAGAAATGTAATGACTTTGCTAATAAATAACATTTAATTAATGTCGAAGATAGCTTGCGCACCCAAACGATCTCAGGTCCAATACTCTCTTTTCAACCATGCTGAAACTACTGGATATACTGATTTACATCACTCTGCGAAATACGATTCCGTTACGCCATCTATCAATGCTGCAACATGCATATTTGGAAGGGTAATTCTGTAGATATGGCTCTACACTCTGTGGTAAGTTACTTTGAAAAATTTATTTATCAAAAGGAGTGGTTAGGTCATGTTACATTAAAGAGCCTGCTGTGCAGAACACAATACACTTATACTACCACTGCGTCCGTTGTGATACCTGTACCTCAACAGCACAAACGCCATAGGAACCTAGTCGCCAAATCACCTGAAGCTGTCAATAAAGCGATGTCGATGACCAGCTCTTACATCTTTCAAGTCAGCCAGGTCAGTAAAGTAGAGAGAACCTAAAGTATTCCTTCTTCTAACGACCGGAGTGGGTGTACAGACAGTGATGTATTGTCTCCACGTCCTTACAGCTTCTAGTCATTCATAATCGTTATAAGGAAGCCGAAGACTTTTAGCATGCTCACCTACAGGCAATGCCCCGTAATGATCCACAACCTTCCTTAGATGCCTTCTCTCCAGCATTGGCAGCCCTGAGGAGCGGCTTGGATTGAAGATCAGCCAAATCTGCTTTGTAATATTGCATGCACTTCCATTTAGCCATCTAATGTTAGCACATCTAATGCTATGTTCAGACTGAGTCAAATCACGTGATTTCGGCCCACTTTCGTGATTTCATTCAAAATCACTCCCCAAATCATCTTGTTTTCCATACGATTTGACAGATCGAAATCAGCTTGTTTGCCGTCATTTGTACTAAATCAAGACCAAAATCACTTCAAAACCAGCCCGAAGCTTCGCTTTGGTTTGAAGTCCGAAGCGTATATAGGGTATATATGCGTCGACTTGTACAGACCTAGTGGTGATACCAAAAGTACCAATGGGCAACGACCATAATGCATTAAAAGTGAGTTTCCTGTATGGACAGGTTGGCGATCATTCAGAAGGATCTTAACGATTCTAAAATCAACAAACTAACCCACGCTGACACTACAAATATTTGCCGAATTTTTCAAGTCGCTAGTTATTGCTTATTTGAAGTCTCCCATGTAGGGGAATTAGAGCTTTCCATTGTCGGATGTTGTGCATTTTCAATAACAACCAACTAGACCTTAGTACAAATATTTGACCAAAATTTGAAGTCACTAGCTTCATTTTATCGCAAGTTATCGCTTATTTGAAGTTTCATTTGTAGGGGAAGTAGGGGTTTCTTGGATCGAATATTGCCCATTTTCAACACTGACTAACTAGATCTTATGTGTATGTGGAGGAATTACTTCAGAGAATTTAGTGTACATGCTGATTGCGTTTCTATCTCTATGGATACATACTATAAATTAAAACTCTGCACACATCCCAAGCACACATCCAAAGCAAATGTTCGTCTTGCCTTAAACCTTTGTTAATACATATAACAACACAACAGAGCTCAGCCATACGGAAGTGTAAAACGTCTTGGTTGTTTCGGGATATCTGGAGCCAGGCGTACATGCTCGTTGGACTTTATCCGCTGCATATCTTCATTAAAGAAACAGCAATTCTTAGTACTCCTGGAAAACATCTAACCTCTGTTGTATTTGGTTCTGACATCGGTCACATTAGCATTCTGGAACAAAGTTCTGGCATGACAATCTGTTTAAGATCAGCCTTTAACCCAGACCGCACGACATGCGAAAATGATATTACCCGTCCAAATCCCAGATGTATCATGCGGTAGACCGATGGAACTGACTGAAGACTGAACAGGAGACTGGTGCTAGAGTCATTGGGCCAATCACCGGGACTTCAGTCGCTATGGGTACCTGGCTCCTAGTTTTTCAAGCCGAGGTATATGCTATTGAAGTTTACCCCAGGGAGAAGGGAGAGCACTTGGATGGCCTTCCAGGGCTGCGGCAATCGAAGGATACTACTCACATGTATAGAGCTAATCTAAGGCTACTTATCGAGCCATCACTGGGTGAGATTTTATCTCAACAAGATGGGTTTGTCTAGCGAGATGAAATGTCGTCTTTTTTGGGAGGACATTGAGATCGCAAGTAACATTTTATGTGAAAGCCCAACTGTTGCGCTGGTTAGATATACGTTCTTCAGACAGGTCGCCACGAGTCCTGCTGTATGAGGAAGATTCCTGCAAAAGAAAGCCTTCGTAAGAGTTTTGGACGTTTTTTTAAGGTCTACGGTACAATATACTTTCTATGATTGTCCTGCTCACAATTATAGTTAGTAGCCTGTATCTTCTTCTATTAAATTCTATTAATACGCGAGGTGAAGAAAGTGATGAGGGTGGAAACTCAAAATTTGGGACCATGTTCATGTTTCACAACCATGCTAAATTTCGTCTTACTTCTTGTGTGCAATATCTTAAGTAACAAACGAAAAGTGTTCTCGGTACTCATATATTCGCATAGGTACAAGACGGTGGTACAGTAACAACAAGGAGCAGATAAGTTCCGCAACTTTACATAGCAGTTGCTTGTAACGAGGAAATGCACTTTAAACAGTGCACTCGACGAAACAAATATGGAAACAGCAAACCGCAAAGTAAAATGTAAAGTGGGAATGCGACGTTCGTCATGTGTAAGGAGTTGATACCAACAGGACTTCACTTGCCACTTAGAAAAGAACCATCATTACACGATTTCCATAAGTTTCCCACCTGTACATGCTCTTGTCTTACTTGAGGTTCCACTTGAAAATATATGCACAGAGTTTCTCATACGCAGGGAAATAGCGTATTGTACTTTTGTGATCAATTTCCCATCTTTGATATGAATGGGGAAAAGGCTGAAGAGAAAGGCAGTGCGAAGCTCATGAAATGCTCGTTCGCTCCTTCCCTCGTGCAAGCCTATTATGAAAATCGATAATCGTACGGAAATTGATGTGAGTGCCTACGCGAAGATATGTTTGGTATGCTGTCAAAAGGTGAAATACATCTAATCGGTTAACAACCTAACGATGGGTTCATATAATGTTTTGGAACATACTCGCTAAACAGAGTTGTCGAATTCGATTTCATTCGCCAATCGGATCGTACGTTGCTCGGTGGACATTGATTCGACACCTAACTCCCGTAGGATACTCTAACACTTCCGCCTCAGTACGGAATTGGACATCCCAGAAGGAAGCCAAGGAATGTCCTTCCATGAATATCAACCTACAAATGAGATAGATTATCCACATGCCTCTCGTCTAATACATATTCTACCCTTGCGTTTTCTGGGTTTTCCCAATTCTCACACCTGCTGTTCTGCATCGGCCGCTTAATGAGCGCAGGATCTATTTCCCGACGGCCAAGCTGTGTGCTGACGCTCGCACTGTTCCGGGTCTACCTCAGCCGTGAAGTATGACAAACGCGACCGCATTTCCAGCACTTGATACCTACTTGTCGAACGGACGTATTTCCTTTAGCGGCTACCTCCATCTTACCCGAAGGTCCCAAGTAAGCAAGGTCGGCCTCAAATATGCCTGCACTGAAGCTCCAATGTTCTCCCTAACTTTGAATTTGGTAGAACGGAGATATATTTTGACGAATAATCTTAAGTTTCACCTTTTCTTCAAGAGAAACCGACAGTCGTCTAAGAGAAAACTGCATACCAGTCCTTTCCACTTCACCACTATCTTCAGCCGCAGAACTATGTTACATAGAAATGACGTCATCCAATCAACACAAACTATGTTGATTGGAAATAATGTCGCCTAAGCAACACAGTTCAGCATACGGTGATCGATGACTTTCCGCTGGTACCTCCACCTGGCCTGCATACGAAATCCTCTCTGTGTATTGTCGTACCGTGCAACACAGAGACAATTGCGTCTTGCCTCTCTGCAATTCAGCGAACGATATACTATACAGACACGATCGCTGCATCATCTGTGTTGGCTCTTAACCATAGGGTCCCGATAGCAATACATTCGCACTTTGAGGCAACCTTACATCATATCTTGCAATCGGGAACGCTAGCCAGTTAACGGAGTGTCATCAGCTGGGATTGCACAAGTGTGAAACGGAATAGAATGCAATGAGTTGCAGTGGTCCCCAACACTACTATGATTTTCCTACTTACGTGGAGGTATACCTATACTACCTGCGCTACAAACTAGCAGTCTTCCGTCGCCACTTTCAAATCGCACGTCGAAATACGTCGCTCCAGACATTGCTAATCCGCCGCTCCTTACGTCGTACCACTTAAGAAAATGCCTCTTCTACTATATAACTCTCTTTCGTCCGTCGTGTTTTTGTTTGTACTGCGGTGGAGGTTAATTGGGGGTTATCCGGGTTAACTTAGACACAATACACAAACAATAAGGGTATGCTGTTTGTGTAATATGTGCAAGTTAATCCGGATAACCCTCAATTAACCTGCGCCGCAGTACAAAAAAACACGCCTTATATTAGAACCTATGTATTTATTTATTGACATAACTTTCTTGTTAGAAGTCCGATTATTTCCGAGTTGTCGCAGGTAGGCGGCTAAATGGGAGCAGGAGGTGCTGGCAACGTGCATCGTCCGAAACTGGTTTATGCCAGCGAAACGTCAGCTAAGCGACATGGAAAAGTTGACGCGCTATGCCCCACTAAGGGGTTAGGGCAAATGAGTATGAACTCTGAATCTACCATTGACTTGGCGTAATAGTAAATTTTACCGGGCACTGCATATTTCATGTTTAGGAAACTATTTGTCATCAGACAGATGTACCATTTATCGACATAATTTTCTTGATTCAGATTTCCGAGTTGTCGCAGGACAGGACAGATCTACCAGTTACGTCAGTTCCAATCTCTTGTGGGAACGCCTCAAATGCTCGCGAATTCATGTCAACCATGTAAAAACAGATATCAGCTAACAATAACAGCTATCTTATTTTTTGTTGGTGCTTTTCAATGCAATTTTTCAATACTCAGTGTTTTGCTCAATGTTCACGTCTAAAGGTAGCATAAGAAATATTTAGACATAGCGAAAGACAACACAAACCAAAGTGGAGAAAAAAATGGGGAATATAAAAAAATGGGTGCGGTTTGTAGATAAATGGATGCCGGGCGGCTCAGATGCCTTCGCCTACGCGTCGTGTCGTTGGTTCGGGTCTTTTAGGACCATCGGTTGTCTTTACCCTCCTCCCTTGAGGTACCATGATCGACGTAGAAAATATTCGTGTGTCAAAATATGGACCGTCGTCAAGTGCGAATCACTCTGATGCTTGCTTTCCATTGTCATTGTCAACGACAAATAGTTCCTTCAACCGTAAGCCCCGGTGCACATGAGTGTCCAAATGACGTCGGACGCTGTTTCACTTTCAATTGCATAGGAAGAAATACATTGCGAGCAATGGAACAATGCATAAAGGACGCTGATAGTTATTCGATAGCTATCGGCGTCGCTTAGCCGTCTCGATAAAAATCTGGGATGCCGCTGGTTTCTGCTCATATATGCGGCAGTTCTCGCGTTCGCGGATTATTTTTATAGCATGAAAACCGCACCGAACAGTTAATTTTTTCGGATAAAGTTGTGTCTCGTGCATCACTCACTCTCCATGATTAAATAGCATAGACTAACGTTTCAAAATGTGAAAGAATTGCGAAGCCAACTTCACTCCCATTCCAGAAATGTTAAAAACAAAAAGCGTCGTCCCTATTGAAAACCCTATAACCATTTCTGAAAGGGTAAAAATTGTTGGGTGAAGAGGGGGGAGGGGGGTTTAGACTGGTCGCCTACTCTACTTTCTATAATTATTCACACAATTTTTATTTTCATCTAATCTTAACATGAATGGTTAAGCATCTCGAAGAGTAGGAGAGTTCATCTCTTGCCGTTTTAAAATTATTGCTTTTAGAGGTGAGAGATGGAGTCTTTTTTTTGAGTTGGCGTGTAAGATACTATATATCATGAGTAAAACATTTTACTTATGGTATTTTAATCCATCTGAGTGGTACCAAGAAGAGCGATATTTACATACCAATATACATTTCCTTTCAAATTTCTTTCATTTGATTCCATTTATAAACCTACTAGAGAACCCTTACATCCAACAAAAATGGTAAATTTTCATTTATACGCGTATTGTTGACGGCTCATATGATTATTATCATTATGTGTAACGACTCGGCGTTCTGCTGGATTTTATTCAAAACGTTATTCCAACTTATTTGCACACGCCTACAGGTAAATGAATCGTGGATTGTGGTGTCCTACAATACGATATAATGCACGTCCGCATACTGTGGTATTTCAAAGATGGCTCCGGGAAAAGCCTTTCAAACTGTCTGACACGCGGTCGATTTTCCACCTTCCCGGGAATACATAAAATACAATTGTACAATACATCATCGTACGGAGGAACATGTTCAAAAACAACAACGTGCGTGTTACAGATAACATTCGCGTTTATGTTCAGAAAAAAGATACATGCTCATGTAGACAGATCCATAGGTATTGGATGGATGATAACAACATCCATCTTTGCGGATTTTGCGATGGAAATACAACGTATAATGAATCACAATTCAGTATTGGCTGAAGAAGGGTTGATGTGTAGTATGTAGTCTGTTCCGGGAAAAATTATTCGGCATGATGGACCCTTTGGCAAAATATGTTTTGGCTTGTACCCAAAAGGACGTCTTCCAAATGGTATACCATTTTTATTTTCCCGTTTTTTATTGTACAGGGAAGGAATGGGGTTCACTCTTTTCGAAAGAGAGAACTAAGGTTAATTACTCTGATTCCTTTTCGTTCCTTACCATTTGTTTTTTGAAAAAAAAAAACCTAAAACAGATTACAAAATTGATTTTGACGAGTCGAATATTTGAATGGTATTTCTGAAATACATGTACATAAACATGTTGATTAATAACCTAGAGTAGAAAGCATATGAGTATGGCATTGGTGTCGTGGGAAGGAAATTTGTCACCTGGGGCGAAAATTTAACATGGCGCCCTCAATTACAGCGCTCAGAAAAAAAGGTGATCAAACCATTTCATACCCTTTAGGTAAAAGTATGAAATGGAATCGGGTGTATGGAACTTAGACGGGAAGATGTGTCATCATTTCGGATGAGTTGAAGTTTAAACTACATGATGGCCACCACTTTCAATTCCTGAAAACATACTCACACCATAACTTCTTCAGATTTCGGAGGGAGTCTTCAAAGGCATTAGCCACTGAGCCTTTCTCGAGGTTCCCACAGCACACGGATTTTTCCTTCGCCAACATATAGTTTAAATTTTAACTCGCCCGAATGATGATAGTGTTTCACATCTGCTTAGTCCATGTAACATTCTCCTGAGCCCATTGCAACGGTTTTTTCCGACCTGGGCAAAAGACCTTTTCCATAGTCCTCTGGGGGCGCCCCCCATGGTAACAGCAGTGGGTAAAATCACTGATGGCCAAGTCTTAGCGATAAGACAGTTTACAAAAGGGCAGATAGCTGTAGCCTGAATGGCTGACCAACACCTAAGCGTCTCAGGTTTAGTAGGATGGAATGATTTGTGTAGTGGGACCTGCAACATAGGTGTATGAACTCCGGTACGTTTATTGAACCATCTGAAGCGACTATCTCCGAGGCCACCCCTGAATGGGGTTAAGTAATGTGCTGACAACTCGTCCGTGTAAAAACCACTCCACGTCAAGAAACCTGGAACAAAGGCTGTGGATTGGACGAATAATCAACGACGACCACGCAAAAGTCTAACGGATCATTCTTTCGGATCCCAAAATATACGCTCCCTGAACAAACCGGGGGTCGAGAAGGCCCTCCTTCAATAGGTCGAAAAGTACAAACTGAGCATTACTGCAGTCCAGGAAACAAATTGGCTTGGCAGCGAGATCAATGACAAGAAAACGCACACAATTTTTACAAGTGGCAAACCATCGGGCCGCAAGGAGTTTGGAGTAGCATTTATAGTAAACAATCACCGCAAGCCGCACATTACTGACTTCAAACCCATAAATGAACGGCTGTGTGCGATTCGCATCAAGACTCGATTCTTTAATCTCTGGCTCATCAATGTGCATGCCCCCACTGAAGTTAAAGAAGACGCAGTAAAAGACGAGTTCTACGCCCGCCTTGAGACTCTCTTTGACTCACTTCCAACAAACGACGTCAAATTGGTGCTGGGAAACATTAACGCGAAAGTCGAAAATGAAAGTTGGCACCGCAGACCACTGGAAGTCATAGCCTCCATGAAAAATGTAACGACAACGGCCAGCGACTTATCAACTTCGCCTGCAGCAGAAATCTGGTTTTAAGCTCAACGTGTTTCCCGCATCGACGCATTCACAAGCAGAGCTGGAAATCTCCAGACGCACATATCGTCAACCAAATTGATCACATCCTCATTTACAGGAGATGTAATAGATGTAGATGTGTAATAGAAGTCCACTCCTCTCGAGGAGCAAACTGCGACTCAGATCATCACTTGGTGAAGACGATCCACAGATGTAGAATTTCCTCAGTGCACCAATCGAGAATCAGCCCTCCCAAAATCTCTGCGGTTGATAAGCTTCTGAGCGGTGCTTCGGCGGTGGCGTATACTACTGCCCTTGAGGAAACACTATCGCCTATGCTACAAAACATCAGCAACACAGGCGTCCATGGATTCTGAGAAGAACTCAAGGGTACCATCAAAGATGTCGCAGAGAAGGTCGTGGGATATAAATAAGGCCCGGCGAGCGCGAAATGACTGCTTTGACGAAGAATGCAAAAATTCACTTGACGCGAAAAACGAGGCCTACAGACTATGGATTCAACGAGGAACCAGAGCCAGAAGAGAAAAAAATGACGAGCTACGGCGAATACCGAATAGAACAATTAGACGTAAGAAACCTAAATACTTTGACGAGCAGCTGCTGAATATTAACTAAAACTTAGCTATTAGGAACCCCAGGCAAGCGTATAAACTAGTAAATACAATTGAGAACGGCTATCAACCTAGGTCTAGCCTTTGTGAGGACAAGGATGGAAACATCATCAGCGACACCGATGGCATTAACAATCGATGGGCCTCTTATTTTGAAGAGCTTTTGAACCTACCATCTAACATCTCCATACAAGAAGCTTTCGACGATATTGTTGATCTAGGCTCATCCATACAAACCCCGATAGTAGAGGAAGTTGATCTCGGTTACTAAAACGAAATAAAGCGCCGGGCGCTGACGAGATTCCAGCTGAACGGCTAAAATTCGGTGGAACGGGTCTAGTTAATGCCATACATCAATTACTTCTACGAGTATGGGAGGACGGGGCGATCCCAGACGATTGGCGCAGAAGCATCATCTGTCCAATTCACAAAAAGGGAGATATACTGCGGTGTGAGAATTACTGGGGCATATAACTAGTTTGTACGTCCTATAAAATTTTGACGAAAATTCTGGAAAATAGAATAAAACCGTGCGCAGAACGAATCATTGGCGAATATCAAAGCGGTTTCAGACCTGGTCACTCCACAACCGATCAGCTCTTTACTATCAAACTGATACTCCTGAGGTGCTGGGAATACAACGTTTCCAACGAATCCATAGGTGACTACGCGATAAGTTAAAATATTTAGAGTAGTGTCACTCGCGGCTCAGCCAAAGAATAAAGATTGTTAACAAAAAGGAAGTGTCATTTGAAAAGCATTTTGAAGTGTTGTCCCTCCCTTTCTCTCTAAAGGCGACTTTAATTTAAATTATTTGCGTCTCAATTGGCACCGCGCTTTTGCTTAAATCGTACGAAGTTCCATCTCTAGTAGAAGTTCTTTTATGGCTCTGCTCTACAGCATGCCGCACGGGCTCCAGCCGTTTGCTCTTCGCATTTTAACTGTAATAATGTACACCGAGAAATAAAGTTTTTATTCATGATATTATAATAAATCGGTAATATATTCCCCCCAACACTCAACCGCCAATAGTCATGTTCTTTTGAAAAAATAGCTTTGTAAAAAAAACAAATACAGAGAAATATTGGTACTTTTTTGAAAAGGAAATGTTCTCTCCTTAAATGGCAAGTAGCTGGCACATTACGAACGTAGGTCATAAAAATGAATGAAATTCCCTACGAAATGGATATTTCCTAAGAGAATACCCCAAAATGGAGCTTGTCCTGCATTACATACACTCGCCCATCTCAAACTTCATAACATTTGAATGTTTTATGAGGTTCTTCGTAACATCCCTTCGTAATAGTATCTCGAAAGTTTCTATTCCTCTGATTGTGAGCCATTATGTCGAATAAGTAGGTGGCAATAATACGGTTAAGAAATAATTGCCTTGCTCTTTATTTTGATATAAATGGACGTGTAGATGTGATGAAATTACGGGTGTAGTTTGACGCAATAGCAAAAGTTTCCCTATTACACCTACCAGCGCAGCGTTGGGCTAGTAGAGATGAGAAGAGAACGTTATTTCGGCAATCACTAATAAAATGAATCGTGGTCGTTGGATGGCCTACCCGGTATCCGGTAAGAACATTTCATGCTTAGTGGATATGGTTACAGTTGTTTGGCAATTGATGTACTTTTAGGAAGAACCAACTTCCGTTAAGTTAGAACAACTTTTGGCAATTCAGATTGATACACGATACATAACGTGAAAATATTCACAAACCCGATGTCTTGTCTTCTGTGAGCCCAGGACGAGTTTGCGTTGCATATGAGTTAACTTTTATGATTATTATGTTGTGTATATTAGTTAATTACGAGTATATTATATAAAGCTATCAGTTAGTTAATCAGTAAATACATTTAACTAGTTTGCATCCATAAAATGCAAAAAGATGTGCTCCCAAAAACTACTATGTTGTAAAAAATCCCCGCAAAAAAAAAACTCATCAGCCGCAAAAAGGATTGTTATGAACATAATTCTGCCAAACTGCTCGCTGTTTGGCGTTGTTAACGCCAATCATCGTTACAAGAAATTAACTAATTTAATCAGGGTTCAATATGCATACCCTAGAGCGAGGCGCAAACCTACGAGCACTTCGGCGGAACTATTGTATGTTCATATCAATCCTTTTTGCGGCTGATAAGTTCTTTTTTGCGGGAATTTTTTTTACAACAGAGTTTTTTTTTTTGGGAGATCTTACTATCAGTTGTCGAGCCATCTATACATGTAGCCTAGGGGTCGGCGAAGCTCTTATCCGGCCCGAGAATTAATATTAGCCGTGTTCGATTCGAAAATACACATAGAGGCGAAAATAAGATAAAAAAAAAATTTTATCGACTGGCAAGTGAGGTGTCGTGAGAAAGGTAATGTTGAGTACATTCCATTTTTCCGCATTTTCTTGAAATTTCAAGAAAGGGGAACAGTGGGGGAGGAGAAAATATTAGTTCGTAATTTCCCCGACTGAGACTGTTATATATAATTATGAACACTTACAGGAAAGTGGGCTCCGAATAGCATATAAAATGCAAAATAATGGAATCTGTATATCTTCTCAGAATAGGTCAGTAAGAGTTTATTTCTATAGTTAGAGTTAGAGAGCACACCCGTGCATGCCTTAAACACGTTCGAAGTCAAAAGTACTGATGACCATCGATAACCAACACCTTAGACAATAATATGCCATACCTTCTAGCGACAACAGGTCAAATATTAGGATTAAGTCGTTATTAGTAAGCGAAAATATCGGCAACTACAGGAGTTATTAAATTCCCTTCTCATAGCTCTTCCGTTCAACAATGTTTTATATTTGAAACCCATTAAAAAAACACCGTAACAAATAAATATAGTCCAATGTCAATGTGCCTGGACATAACCATTTGTCTATTTTCCCACATTGCACATTCCACCCGACAATATTCGAAGTGATCCTTGTAAATCAAAATTACAAATAACACCCACAGACAGCACACTGGATTTACATCAACAAAAGGCCTTCTGATAGTCGTGTGCTTCAAAGAAAAGAAAGGCAAAGTAAGGAGGATCTCAAATAGCTTTTGTCCACATCCTGGCAAGAGATAATCCATGGCGATAATCAAATTTTCCTTACTCAGTTTGGCAATTTGGTAAACAAGGAATAAGGGATTCCGTACGTGACTTAAACCTTCAGCCCGGCATCTTGGGATCCTTTTTTTCGTCTCGACCGTCATTTCCTTTATATGTCACCATTGGCTCGGCTCCCAAATTAGATATTTCTATAGACGACAATTTCGGGAAACTCATATCCTTTGCTATACTATAGCAGAGCCAAAGATTCGTTTAGCGAAACGATGAGTCTCATTTAATTCACATCCTCGTAAATTTCGTTTGATTGACGATTGAATTAAGGTTCAGTGGCAGTGCTTTCCGCAAACCGCATTTTTTTCTCTCTCGCAGTAGATAGATTGATGTTTATAGAGATGCAGAAGAATGATGTGTATCTCTCGACCAACGATCGAGAAGTTCGAAAAGTATATAGAGAGGAAGCGTTCAGTGAAAATACGGATATATTTATGTATGTACTCAGAAGGAAAGCAAACGTAGCAAACAACATGAGGTTCCTGACGGCTAATGTTGAATTGATTATGGAGTCAGACTGGCAATATTCTATTATTTGTGGCCGTGTTAGAAAATAAGATACACAAAAAGCATTCATTCATTCTCAATATGATATATAGTACTTGTTGGGGTGAGCTTATGAACGCGACAATGATAGAAAGATAAGCCTTCTAGCTAGTGCAAATATATTGAATAGATTTGAATACCTAATAGGCTCATTAATCCCACATTGTATTTAATTTGGATATTCTTCGAGATAATACTCCTAAGTTAATGATCTATAGGATTTGTTTCTCTAACAATTTGTTTCGTGATTGCTTCCGCAGAATATTCAGCAGGAGAAGTTTCTGAAGTCTATTATATAGATAGTGAATCCGTATTTATAGAAATCGGTTCGTCTCCGGGCAAAGGACGCACTTAATCAGACTACCATAAAATTAATTCTTCATACCTAAACCTTTTTCTTTCATTACCCAAACTCTACCAAGAAATTAGATCGATCGAAAATGCTGTTGCCAACTTTTGTGTTTTCTACACTTCATTTCATTTCGAAGCAACTGATTTTTACATCGTGCCTAACTCCTGAAACTGAAATTCTGTACAAAACGAAAGCATGTTGAGTGGTGTGGTAAATTGTTGAGCAATAAGTTTTCCAGGAAAGTGTCCTTTTCGGTGATTAATTATCAACGGATGCGAAACAGAATTGAATTGCTTTGTACGTATACATAAATGCCGGGTGTGGTTATCATTTTGTACGTGACCTGGTTGCCTTGTAAGGATAATGGCAAGATTCCAGATCGTTTCCTTCGTCATTTCCTCCATCTTAAGAACTTGGTCGTTTCTAGGCTCGACACGATACATCTACGAGTAGTGACTAAAACAAAATGATATGAGCACCGACAGCATTAAGTGCCATACTACGGATGCGAAGACGATCCATCACATCATACATCACATACGTAACGTACTAGTATTATATAAGAATTATATGAAATGTGGCAACCATTGCATTTAGATGAATCGTTTGACCGACACTTTACTCTACGGACACAACATCAGGATTTGTAAGAGAATTTCGCAAATGAATGAACCAAAATTGACCGACATCATTTATAATGCATAGAATCCGAAATAAAAGGACTATGTAGAATATTCGGTGTTGACATGGAACATTTAATGTTATCACACGAAACGTATGATTTGACAGGAAAAGTCTGTATGAAAAATTATCCTTTATTTATGGTCGCAACAACAGCTGGGATTTAAGATATAATGGCGAAAGCGAATAGCAAATATGATACAAAAGGCGCATTTTTTTCAGGAGCCATACAGAGAAGAGCAGGCTAAGACCACACAATTACACTTATAATTTGATCTAACCCAGCAAACAATTTCGTATCATTTGGAAGATATGAAGATTGCCCAGATAATACGATGGCGATTCTTCCATGCGATAAATTTATAGATTATTTGTCGCCTTTTCAATAATTAGGGGATATCCCTCAGGCGAAGGAATGGCCATAGGATTTTAATTCGCCAATTTATCGCCAAGATGATATGTCGCCAATTCACAATAAATACGAAACAACGACTGTGTCATTCTCATTGTTTGTAGTCTAGATAGCGCAACGGTTAGCACTATGAACTTGCAAACATGGGAACCTGGTTCGAATCCTACAAATATCAATTGTGAAAAAGGATGAAATATGAATTATGAGCGTCAAAGAATATATAAGATAAAAAAAGCATGAAGATTAATCTAATAAAAAAAGCGATAATAATTTTTGTTTTAGTCGACTCTCATCGCGTCATTTTGTCAATTCGTTAATTTATCCCCGCCGCGATTCGCTTTCTTGTTGCCAACTCGTTTCGCCAAATTTTCGCTTTCGGTAACTATTTTCTCCCGAAGGGGGTGACTCCCGCGATAAGATGGCGATATCCCTGTCTATAAATTTATCTTGCAAGGCGAATCGCATTCTTATCGCGGAAGATAGAAATTGTTTGCTGGGAAGCTACTCTGGATAAAACGTCAGTGAAAGAATGCTGCCCCGTTAAGTAGTCAGCGTTTTGAAATGCAGGCGGCGCAGATGTCGAAGTTTTCGAACAGTTTACAGTGTGGGAAGCACATAAAGTTCATTTCCTGTGGATAAAATATTCGTTTTGTCTAATTATTTGGAATAGTAGACATAAAAAATAATTTTACTGCCTAATTGAAATTTGTCCTATTGTAATTGTACTAAAGATTTAATTTTTCTCTTGAAATTTGAGTTGACATTTGAATTCTAACTAAACCAAGACACAATCCCAGCAAAAACATGCCCCATTTTCGTGGGGAGTGAGCAAATTAGGGTAGCGAACCATAATTTGCTCTTGATCATTATTTTGTTGTTGCTTAACCTGCTCTACTCTGCTCTGTACGGAAAAACGCAGCTATTATGAATATCATTTTTAAAAGGTCAAG
Organism: Chloromyia formosa; assembly: GCA_964017055.1. Classification (NCBI taxonomy): domain Eukaryota; kingdom Metazoa; phylum Arthropoda; class Insecta; order Diptera; family Stratiomyidae; genus Chloromyia; species Chloromyia formosa. The sequence continues at coordinate 137,214,633 of OZ024813.1, forward strand.
GGCTTGTTGCTCAATGCCCGATTAAAATTTATCTTAACAATAAACTGCCACTTAGCACAATTTAATTTTCTTAATGTCTGGTTAGCGTTATTAATTGGATAAATGCTAACCGTCCTCTATCCTTTGATTAATCTTTTCTCGAAAACAAAGCCCAACCCCTAGTTTCCGGTTGAAAGTTTATCCTAAACAAAAATCGGAACATTCTGGATTTGGCATTAATTCTTTCTATTTCTTTCTATTTCATTAGAGAGAATTTTCACAAAGACAAATCCAAATCCTTCCATGTTCCCAAAAATCCAACACCTAATACCGGATGCAGAGTTTCGACAGCTAGAACTGTTCACTTTTGCAAATGCAAATGAAAACTATGAAACTGGCCATGAAGAACATAGTTTCTGGAAATTCATTCGATAGAAGCGAAGTTGGAACAAACTCAGCCGCAAATGAATGTGCGTAGAGACTGTACTGATATAGAATAGAATTGCGAACGATAGAATTTCGCCAAGAAAATCAGCTGATTTTGCCATAATCTGAGCTTTGAGATGCGTTACACAAATTTTGGATTGGTAATTTAACCGACGTATGAGAAAATGAAAATTTTTTACACACAGTTTATAGCTTGGATAAGCTCACTAATAGGGTTAAGAAGCAGTTTGACAGGATATTGAGAAAACTGACCTAAATGGAATTCACATTTAGTGGGTGAGTTGATGAGCAACTGCACTTCACTGAGTCACCTGTGCCGGTATTTGGATCAAATCCTACAATGACAATGGATGTGTGTGTAGTTTTGTATTGTTAGTAAAGTCGGTAATGGGCACAATACCGTGAACAGCTCTTATAAGCCCACAAATTGTTTAGTCCCGAACATTTTTTTGCATGTTTTCAAACAAATTAGGCTCCCCTAACCGAACACTCTTATACCAGGACTCGGATACACTTTTTAGGGTTTTGTAGTACAAATAACACTCTTATAAGTTGCATTGAGTGGAACAGAGGTCACTGTTTGGGCATGCTCCTTAGTCACTTTACTATTCCTATTTTAAAAATTCTCAATGCCAAATGTATCAAAAAAATAATACCGTTGGAAAGCCAACACATTAGGGCAAGTTTTGTCAAATTTGCAGATATGACACTTCAAAGTACCGTTATAAAATTTTAATTTTAATTTTCAATGAAAAAACAGATTTTGAAATATCTTCAAAGTTTGGATAGTTGTATCCTTGAAGTAACGTTGATTTTCGCAATCGGAAAAAGTTATTTTATATGAAATTTTATGTGATTTTAAAAAGTGATGTCAAATTACGGATTCGGTGATTGGGGAAGTGGCAAATTTTGATTTTGTGTGGCAGGTTACGGTTTTTGACGACAATCATGAAAACAATTATATCTTAATAACGGTTAAAGATCTGCGAATTTAATTGGTGCCATTATTCCTCAAACTAGGTGTGGTATAACTCCTATCAGTACTGTTCGCCTAACGCGATACACACTGTATATAGTGAGCATTGCACGACACAAGTGCGAACTATCATTCAATGAAAATTACTATGTTTATTCACGCGTAGGCGACATAGGCGTAATCGGAATACGAACCTGGCTTAGTCGAGATGGTTCCCACAATGATTAAGGCAGCTCCTGATTAGTGTGAAAAAAATAAAGCGACACAGTGAATTGACTTCTAGCTGATTATTATTTGGTGGTAGTGGATAGCGAAGGAGAGTCATTGTGACTTATGTCGTTTTCAATTGGCATATAAACTGCTCTCATTTCGAGTGGAATCCGCCCCAGTTTAATTAATTAATTAATTGATTAATTAATTTATTTATTTGCATATTTGTTTGGTGCTCGATCTGGCAGGACATATCAGGTGTCAGCTGTCAGTTCGTTTCACAATAAACAAATTTATTTATAAACAAATTGGTGTGAGTAAATCTTCTACTGAGTAAATTTGTTTGGGACAGTTGTTCGAAAAAAAAGAGCAATCTCTGTGCCAATTGAAAACGACATTAGGCTCGTAGGTCCTTGTGAGTTTAATGTCTTTATTCTTAGTAACTTAGATATGCGCCTATGCGTGAATAAGCACAAGGAATTTTCAGTGTTCAATATTGTTCAGAAATATTTGTGTTCAAATTGGATAACGCTTTACATAAACATTTAAATGTGAGCATTACACTGGTCGACAATTTCCAAAAAGTACAAATTATTTTTTTCCCTCTATCAAACCTTGAGAAATCCAAAATTCAATTCATTCATTAGTACTGTCTCACTTTACGAGAATTTCCAAAAAGATTGAAACGGAAACACTCATTGAATACCAATAATTGCATTTACAGTAAGGGCATAATGTAGACTAAGCTCGAAACCCAATTTCGGTGGATCAAAATTTAATTTTCATTTAACATTCAGCACAGGCCGCCTAATCAAAGTCAAATTCATTCCTCCCCATTATAGACATCACATGCGACGAACTTATGTTTCGCAATTCCCAAAGGATCATTTAGGCCTCATTCCTATATACGAAATGTGATGTCGAATATGTGGAGTGGAAATAGAATTTCCCTCTGCAACCATTTAAGATTCCATTCCTTTCAAACACATATGACTTCTCTATCCCATTGGGTATACGATAACGGATGGAAGCGAAAGGATGAACCTGATATCTATTCAACTGAAGCATAAACTTCTTTACAAGTGACTTCTATTAATTCAGCATTTCAATGAAACTACAGGATTCGGTATCATCCGTCAGGTGGAACGGACGAAAACCTATGAGTGAACATAAATCTGGATGTATGTACATACGTACATATATGATTTGCTTAGATGTATAGGTTGAATTGATGTGAATGAGGATTAAAAGCGTCAGGCGGAAGAAAGGATTAAAAGTGGTTTTCACACTGACAAACTGAGAACACACTCTGGTAGAAATACGATAAATAAAACACACAGTCTGTAATTGATGCTTTTGTTATGATTTGATCTTTTAACTGAAAACCTTGAATAGTAATTCGAGTTGTAGTTCACAGTGATGGATATACGAGTATTGAGAAATTAGTACGTAGTTGTCTGAATATTGCCTTAATGCATATTGTACGAGTACATGTATAAAAAGGAGATTTTATTTCTCAGATGACTGGTTTTTCAGCTGATAGTGGGGTAACTGTACAGAAATTCGATTTGCTGAATGTAGAATCCCATAACGCAATTCAAATGAAACGAGTTTAGCCAGATTTGAGACGAAATTTGTTTCAAATTCCGTCTCAAATCTAGTTTTTTTTTTAATATTTAAATGTATGGAGAATTTAGAAAATTTTGTGGTGGATTAGGGAAAATTTCGAGATTTTAACAAATCCCGTGTGGTGTGCGTATGGCATTAGGATAGCATATTAAGAGCTAATTTATTTGCCAGTTGGTATCTAAAGTACCACCCCTATGAGCTATCTTCTAATAAATAATACTGGGTGTCCGGAAATTAAATTTTTTGGAATCTAACCCTTTAGGTGATACAGCCATTTTTGTTTATTAAGAAAAAAACCTACTTGACATTACTAAAAACACAATATCTGGAAAACTACGCTAGCTAGATAGCTCAAGTAAAACATCAATCGCAGCCAATATGTTGCTATAAAATACCTTATTTATTTAGTGGAAATCAGACAAGTGGTTTAATTGTTATTGTATAATTTTGCACAATGCCGATGTTACATTACTAAAAGCGAAATAACTGAAAAACTACCCAAGCTAGAACTCTCAAATAAAGACCTAATCTCAACTAGTACCCTACCCTTACCTTAAAATTGGTTGTTGGTTGTATCTCTATAAAATGCAAATTTTCATATTCACTTTTTAAAATCTTACATTTCTATCACTTTTTCTCGAATTTCCGTATACACAGTGCAGAAGTTTAATTTCAAAATTACGAGTACATCTATATTTTCCTATAGTCAAATTGTGCTTAGATCATTCCACACTGATTTCTTAATTCCTGCCAATTGCGGGCCAGTCAATGAAAATCGTTTTTGCAAATCACAGTTCTTCATTAAATATTTCTTATGGCATTAAAGTTCGTAATTAATTTTCCAACGCAGCCTTGGCATGTGCTTATAATAAATTATTTTGACGAATGAAAGACCATTTCATTTTTTAAGTTTTTATGTCCCACTTTCTTCGCAAAACTACGCACAGCTATTCCCATCATTACTCAGCATTGGGCTTTAGCCCCCTGGATCGTTGTCTTCCAATTATCTCGGTCAAGTGACCGCGTTCTCCAATTTTGGAAGCCCATCAGTTGTTCGGCGTCATCATCTACTGGGTCTCCCAACGAGTTCTCGGTCTTCCTAGTAGCCTTGCTCCGCTGATGCATCCTTTAAATATCTTGTAAGGCATACGGTTATCGTCCACTTGTTGTAAATGCCCTGCCCATTGAAGACGTTGTAGTTTGATGCTTCTCGAAACTTCTAGCTCATCGCACAGATCATGATTGTACCGGAAGCGCCATCTATTTCGGTCGGAAACTGCTCCGAAAAGTCGCCCAAGGACCTTTCCTTCAAATGTATCTAACATGTTTTCGGAGGCTTGAGTAAGGGCGCAGGTTTCGCAGCTATAGTGTAGCACATGCCGTATGATGGTTTTGTATATGCTGAGCTGCCTAGTTTTGTGCACATGCTTCGATTTCACTACTGGGAAGACGGAGAAAAAAAGTCTTATTTTCTAGCAGTATCCGTCGATTGATTTCGTTGTTGTTGTTGTGGTAGCGATGCTTCGAATACTTCAGTTCTTCTTACATCGATGGATGTTCGTGAATACTGGCGTCCTTGTTCTTGATTGTATCACTATTTCTGTAGATAAAATAAATGCTCCACTGTTCCACCACCTTATCTCGCCAATTCCTAAGATGTTTAATTCATGCCGCAGAAATTCACTCTCTAATTGAAAAAATCGTGTGTTCTGGGGACTTTCTGATCCATTGCTCAGGAGAGTACGCACAATCCAGAATCCTTGAATCTTTGTCATTATACGATGACCAAAACTCGTAACCGAGGCATAGTTGACGTTTAGTTAGCATATCGATGGTGAAGATTCACAACCTCCTGAGTAAATTTTTGAGATTTTATTTTCCTCTTTTTCTAACGTGTTTTTAAAATATTTATGCATCAATTGCTCAACCGCCTTTGTTGTTATTTTCAGTGAAAAACCGTTAGAAGCAGCAACATCCAAACCCTCTATGTCAGTGTTATGTTTTATAACTTTTACAACCACTTATTGTAAACTGACTGCAAAAATGCAATTTTTTACATAGGAGGTTGGCTACATTCACCATAGATATACAAGATTTCGGATAGTCCTTTTTTCTGGCATACACATCCTGTCCTTTGTTTGTCGGTTTTTACCACAGGCCATCAAAGGGAAAGGCCGTGGTATTATTCTTACGCCCCACACCACAGGGAGCATTTTTATCCCAACCAAATCATCGTACCACCATTACTAGCGGCTTGACTCAGTAAGCAATTGTCAATGACCATTGCCGTTCCAGGGGGCGCTCACGAGGAGGACTACGGAAGATGATTTTTGCCCTCAATACTATTTTCGTATGCAGTTTTTTAAGGTGCTGTTGTCGCATCAACAACAACTGCCGATCTCGTGTGAAGCTGTCAACACCAATTCACAGTGGCTAATGTTCGAACCGATGGGAAGTTCAAAATAGTCGAAATTTCCATCGGTTCGAACGACAGTTCATCGAAAAGTGGAATGACAAGTGTCAAGTTCGGGGCTGCATAGCGGCTGGCTGTTCACCATCGAAGTAGCGAAGGTACGTGTTGACCTGGTTATTACAGAAACAGACGGTACGGGACTACGCGGCCGGCGGAAACGCCGCCTGTTACAGCGAAGGGAAAATCAGTAAACTTAACCTTCAATGCGGACGGCGGCGTAACTGTCGACCGGGGAAAAAAGTATCTATCCCATTTCGACGGTGTAAACTGTCATAAACGATTCTCGGAGAATGCAGTTGGAAGCATGCATCTCAGACTCAACTACTGTGCCTCATGAAATAAGACACATATATGTAGATACGTACGTGGCACGCCAAGACTCTCAGAGTTTTCATACAAGGTGGGCGCAAGACACTTGGGTGTCACAGCTAGTCTAAACGACCAGGCCTCGACCTTCATCCTCACTAGGGGCTCATTAACTCAAAACAGTCATTCGTTAAAATTCTTTCCTTAAACACGGTCGAGAAGCATATCCTATATTCCGATTGCAGACGGAAAGGAGAATACTTTACTTTACAAAACGTTATGTCTCCCTTTAGAACTTCCCACCTGGTTTTTTTTTCGGCACAATGGTACAAAGCTCTCTCTCTCTTTGGTCGTGATGGCTGGAGACAAAAATGTCGTGAACAACACTAGAATCTTCCAGTATTGATGCATTAAGGCTGTGAAAAAGGCTCGTTCTCACATTTTCCCGGACCGCAGTCTTACCGTTGTCGAGATCTGGCTTCAGCTAGAACATTTGTAAGTAGACGAACGATCTTAAGCGCTACGGCTATTCTAATCAATCAAAACGAGCAGTTAGCGAGATCCTTGAATTATAAAGACACTAGCCACATGAGTAGAGCTGACCTGAGGTTGATTCTTGACGGCGATCATCTCAACAAGATGCGTTTATCCAGCGGGATGGAATGTCATTATGTATACAAATATCCAGCAGTTGTGTGGGCTAGGTATACGTTCTTCGGATAAGTCAACACGATTTCAGGAAACTTCCAGCAAAATACTTGTTAGCCTTCGTAAGAATGGTGGAAGGTCTAATGCTAGTATAAGGACAAAATACCTTCTTTGGTCGAGGAATCACTATAAAGGGTATTAACCCCAAGTTACTACCTATTTTTTTGTTCTTTTTTAGTTACCCTTCCGATAATGTTCAGATTGTTTACACATTTATACGTAGATAACGAACAAAATTTTGCTGTACTGAAAGTATAATGCCTCTCATTGCATAATTCATTTAGATCTAACTATTCTAAATATGTACTACTATTTGCAAGTTTGAAACACTTCCCGAGCAACAATTTAATTTCGTCTTTTCCTCTCAATAATTGAAATTCACGATTCAGTGTCCACCACTTGACTTCTATTGCCAGTGCAACGGACAGAAAATTCTGAAATAGTCTCTCCTCAGAACTTTTAATTAAATTCCAGGATCACTAGGTCTGTCGACGGCAGGATACCGCACGTTATTATGGTATGGTGCCTTGGACTAATACTTCCGAAAAATAATGAAAATGATGTTTATTACCTGCCCAACAAATTTTTCCAGCTTTCAGCGGTATGTATAAAGTTAGGAATTGTCTGTGGCTGCAAATTATGGCTGCAAATTTAAACCATGGGAAGTGTGTAAATATAAATTCCAGGTGAACTTCGTTTTTATGAGTTACGCCAACTGGACGATGGAGTGGTTAGCACTCGACGATCAAAAGGACCAAACTATTTCATGGCAAAATGAATTTTTGGTTGAAGTGGATGCGGTACGTGACGAAAAGCCAATGTGTTGTGGATAACTAAATTGGTGTTTAGTTGGAAATTTGAATTATTTTGAATTATTCTGAAAATGGATATTTAAATGAACATTAAGTCAACACCACAGTCGATAGATAACAGTGTTTAAATAAAGTTTTGATAATTCTGGGCCCGTAATAGTGTCCGTGACATTTGTCAAATATTTTTTTTTAAGTAATTAATTATTATTTTACAGGTATTTTGTTTCATTAAAAGAAGCACGGCAAAACAACAATTAATAATATTATTTGAAACTATGAAGCCACAGATACTTTAAAAAGGAAGCCTACTCACAGAAGGTTCTCAAAGGCTATTTATGGAGGTATAGGATGTTTATGATGGTTTTTCTGTTGAAAACTGCAATTCCTAGGAACGCTTCGGCGAGAAATGTGACGAAACATTTTCGAAATTAAAAGAAGTATTGCCTCTTATACGTTGCCCGAATGACGTTGAAGAATTAGCCCAGTCTATCTATATACATTTTCCCTCGCATCAAATATGATAGTAGTGTTTCTTTTAAATATATATTGTAAATTGTTGTAGTTTTATTATGAATCTAAGTTTTCGACATCGGCGGAAAACCGGACGCTCTTTGAGGAGGGGTTAAGAGGAGCTTTTTATTTCTCGCTTCTATCTTCCCAACTATTAATCCAAGCAATAAACTTTAAACTAAGATCATACTGTTATAACCACCCTTTTTAGTTAACTTCACTAGGTTTCGAGATAATCTTATTTGAAAAATACTTTTTGTCAATTGCGCGTTTGTTCCCACGAAGTGGATAAATCGTCATTTTCGTGGTGTATTTCATCAAATAAAGGGTAAAACACTAGCTTCACGAGAAAATGACATGAAACAAATTTTCTTAAAACTAAATAAGGTTTAATTTTAGATAAGTCTGATACCCGTAGATATCGTCGGGTTACTGCAAAAACAAGCTGACTACATTTTTGCCCTTTTTCAGTTAAGTGCCGTTTCGTGCTTAAAAAGTGCTCTACTATATTCACTGTCAAAGCCAGGAAGATCGGGTCTAATGCCTGTAAGAGGGTGATCCGCTGGGGTCAAAAGAAAAGTTGAGTTATTTTCGACTACTTCGAATTCCACCAAAGTAAGATAGGAGCACTTATACTTTAATATGATATTCTTGTGCACCTCAAAAATATTTCTAGATCTCTAAAAACAAGCTGTGTTTCACTTATCTTAATTCACTGTATAACCTTAGGCAGTTCCAAGGAGTTACACAGTGTCGGAAAAAAAATAGATCAAACTATTTAATTCCCTTTTTCGCAAAAATTCTTCGAAGTATTTAGAGTTACGGTATTTTATTGGATAAAGTTATAACAAATTATGTGTAGCCTGTCTAGAAATAGTGAAAAGTTTTGAAAGAATTTCACTTAGTTGGTGATATGATAACAGCGTAATAAGCAGGAAAGTGCAGTTTTGATGAAAAAATAGGAGAAAGTTAGTGCGAAAAAAATAGTCCGGAAGGCGCAACGGTTAGCACGTTCGTCTTCTACGCACTGGTCCCCGGTTCGATTCCTACTGAATGCGGTAGTTTTCGATAAAAAAAAGGATTTACGTGTCGGACTCTGAGCCCACTCAGCTGTTAAATGAATACCCATTTATGGGGTAAATAGCACAAGACATACCGTCACGATCTAGAAAATGAGATGATGCTAACTCATCTCGAGGCCATGGTTCAAATTGGACTGTTGCTCCAGTTATTTATTTAGTGCGAAAAACAAAAGCAAATTTTGAATTTGGCGCGAGACAATCGAACTATTTGCGAAAGAGGTGAAAGACTGGATGTTCCTCAGTGTAATGTGAAATGATACTCGAATAGGTTTCGGGAAATGGGCCCACCGAGCGTAAGAATGGCTTTAAACGATTAGGAAAAAAACAACCCCTTTGTACTATAGATCGCTTCTTACCGCTACAAAGCCAACCGAACTGGTTGCAAACTTTATTCGACTTTATAAACGACCTAGTTCTTGCAACGTCTGGCAAATCTCATCAAGTGTGTTAAGAAAAAAGCTTGTAACAGGTGGCTTACTTGCGTTGGAACCTGTCCATAAGCCAGGCTTGCCGTTAAAAAATCAGACCAAAATGTTTGAAATAGGCCCAGGAGCACGTGATATGAGCACAAACGATTTAATTTTACGTCGCTAGATATTTTTCTCACGGCTTTTTGCTATTAGATAATTGTAAGTCTTTAACTGTCCTTGGATGCTCAAACTGCACCTGTACCTACTCGTCACTAGCATCCGCCCATTGGACAAATTTCGCCCAACTAGCTCTGTCCGTTATACAGTCATTTTGTTCACAAAATGTTCTATTATATTGCTGTAACTTTTTTATCGCCTGATGGATATTTGCTGGAATTAAATAATAGGCTAGTGCTCATGAACGTTCTCCTACTAGACGAGTTTCATCCTGTTGGCGTCAACTATGCCTCCTCCGCTATGCCCCACTAGCCAAACTAGTAGTATTATTTTTGCTATGATTTATTTAAACAATATTATTGTATTTAATAGTAATGGTAGCCTGAACCGCAACAGTAAGCACGTTTGCCGTGAGTTGACTGGGCTCCTGTTTTGATTTCTACTAAAGGGGTTTTACGTGTCGGAGTATGAGTCCACTCAGCTGTTAAATGAGTAACTCAGTTGAGCATGTTGCTGATCCCACAACAAATGAGCACAACAGTAATTAATTTAAATAATTATTTTAGACAAGGACTTTTCTATTGTCCTAAAACATAGTCACAAACTAAGTACGAGTATTTGGAAGTATTTAATTTTAATTTTCCGTTCTTCCGAAACTGTAGTTGAAAGAAAATACTGACGAAGGAAAAATTACGACAATGCAGAAATGAACGTGACTGTTGTGCACGTGACTCCTATATTAATGGCCTCTTTAAGTTAATGGGAAATTCCTTCGTGAAATCGTCTGATATACGAACAGTAGAATTTTCACATTTTTGTAGTGTCGGTATCATCGATTCCGAAATGACCGTTGTTCAAGGAAGTTCATAAATTTTATAGAACATTAATCTCCAGTGTTTTATGTTTAAGAGGACAATAGAAAAGAAAATGTTCTAATTTTTCAGAGAAATGCGATTTTTTCTACTTAACTAAAACTTGTGGAAAGAGTTTGTGATGCAAGTAAATCGAATGTGAGGTTTCTTTTTACAAATATCATAGTAATCAATATAACCCTATATATATATATATATATATATATATATATATTTTATTTTCAACACAAATAACTATTCTTAAAAATGATCACATGATTTCCGGAAATTCGAATCATAACCCACAAAAAGGGTTACGATCCCAACTTAAAGGTGCGTTCTTTTGCTTTTCTTAACCTGGATCGGTTAGGGAGATAACACGCAATACAACAACAATGCTACCCTATATGGGTTAGCGCTTAAACCAGATGTTTATCAAGGGCCGATTCTGATTCTGGATAACGCACAAGTAAAGCTTTTATTTAGGACGCATTTAGCGGTTGCTGGAAGAAGTTCGTTCGTTCCACTCAATTAAATTCAATGGAATTCCACTTGCGAGCTCTAACCAATAGCGAAGACATGCCGAAGCGCAAAAGGACCCTCTAGTCACCATTTCAGTACCAAAAAGGGATGATTTCGCAATTGTAACGGACGGTTTGGTGGGCATCCGAAGATGCCCGTGGGGACGGAGCCTAGGTAGCATAGTGATCGTGAAGGTCGGGCCGTGCCATCTGGCGAAGAAAAAAGCCCCTCAAGGAGCTAAGCAGCGGCCTATGCTTGCTGTAGCTCAGTTCGGGAGATATGGACGGGGTTTTCGCCGCTTGTTTCCCCTGTCCTTTACGTATTAACAAAAATTCATAGGCCTGGGGAAGACAACACAAACAGGGGAGGTAAAAATGGGGAATAAAAAAAAATAGTCGATAAGGATGGAATGGTTGGCGGACGTATCAGACGCCCACGTGGTCGCACCTGGGTCCAGGTGTAATGGGACCCTCGGCCTCTGGTTTCGTACCACCAACAGATCACTACTCATCAGGTGCTGCTTCGATCTGCCGGTGGGAGCAGCACTACCAGACCATAATATGGTTCACTACAGGTGGTTCATTACACAATTTATGAAATATACTCGTAACTTAAAAGAAAAAGTACGAAATTTGCCATGCATTTATTGAATTTTCTTTAAATTATTGTGTATATATTTCCATGCAATCCCAGCCGTTGCCAGCAGCAACAATGGAACATTTTATGATGATGAGATAGTGTACTGCATTGTGGTTAAAATTTTTGACGAGGGCGGTTCGCGTTTGTTTACGTTTATACAAGTGAAAGTGATCTTCTTTGTGCTAATTCATTTGAATCATGTCTGTGCGACAACGCGGTCGATTCTTATATGGTCGTCCTGCGCCTGACTATCTTAATAATATTAAATTTTAAAAATTTGACGCCACGACAACGCTCCGTTGTCGAGATGTTCGGCTCAAAAATCGAAAACGAAAATAAAGATAAAATTTTAGCTAGTGAAGAGCAGGTTGGGGAAAACGGGAAGAAAATCCCGGACATACTGGACAGATATTTTTTCAAAATTATTCGTTCAACCGGAAAACAATTTTTTTAGTTAGGAATGTACAAATTACCACAAAACGTATAAAGGCTACATCAGAGTCATCTCAAACTTCTTAAGGCACTTAAGGGAAAACATCCCCTAATCGCCAGCTCGCATAGGGAGCGTAAGCCGGTGACAAAAAAGTAGGGGTGCACGGATTTAAACAGATAACCATGTAAAGAAAATAACAACTACTCAAATTTTAAAGAAATTAGAAAAAAAACAATGTTTGATCAAAAATTTAAATGATACTTTAAGAACAGTATTTGGTACTGTCAAATTTGACAACAGTTGCCCCTACGTATTGGCTTTCCAACGGTATATTTTTTTGATTTTGATACAATTAGGCTCGAAAATTTTCGAATAAAACGTATTAAATAAAAAAAAAATGGTCTGATGAAGCATATTTACTTACAGCTAGTCCATACTATAGGAAAATTGAAAAAAATCATGTTGTTTTCAAATTTGGCTCAATTGATCTGAGGAGTCCTCTGAATATATGCCCCAAATGCGAGTTTGACTGGGATTTTCAACTTATGCTTGTTAGCTCATCTTAATCTTCATGTCGAAATCATCATTCAAATCGCGTAGGAAAAAATAAAAATTATTAGTAAATATTTATTACAAATTTGAGGAAATAATTATAATTGTATTAATTATTTTTTCAGATGGGAAATGTTTTAATAATAAATATTTATTATTTTTAAGTTCGAAGCTCAAATAATAGTTTTATAATAATTGTTGATTTTAAAAAAAATTTCCAACCTCTGTAATTATTTAGTGAATCATATGTACTTTGATTCGGCTTTGGCACATTTTTTGTAGAATCCTTTGTTTATAAAATAATCAAAACAAAAATTGGAAAAAGGAAATTTGACTCCCTTTCCCCTTTACTTCCGGACGGAAGTGTGTAATATGTAATATGTACATTACATAACTTTCATCGATGGTGAGTAGAAATTTTAATTTAGTGTCGGTGAGCCTTCAAATGATGCTTTGCGGAGGCCTCGAAAATCTTCAGCACGCCCCTGCGCTAAATCATCTATTGCAACGTATGGTTGTCGACAATCTCCGCATAAACAACCAATTCAACGCATTGATTTACCTTAAAACGTCCCCCATTGGTTGTTTGTAAACGCTTTCATCGTATTGAAAAACTTCATCCCTTTCCTAAGTACCTACATAGTACGACAAATTCCTTGTACCCTTGAGTCTTGACTTTTCCCGCACAGAATCAAATGCACACCAAAGAGCTGATTGAAAATTCCATTTTATCTGCACCACAAAACGATGTGCCAGATCAATGATTTCGCGGATAATTCGATATCTTTTCAACGTTGATAGCGACAACATTCACGAAGCAGAAATTCACTAAGAATGTTGGATGTCGTAAAAGAAAATCCTTTCATCAGATTTCACTTTTGTATTCTCAATAACCTTTCAGCAACTTGAAAATCGTAAGGACGACTTTGCCACCAAAGAATATGGAACTAAGCGGAAAATTGAGAAGATGTTAGAGCACTTCTTTTGCATAATCCTTTTGTAGAGAGCTCGCAAAGAGGAGACAAATTGGTTGCCTGATAACAGTATCTGTGTATTGCATTGTTACGAAATATACGTATAGCAAGATTCAGTGAAGTACTTGCACGAAGAAGATCAAATCTTTGCAGCACAAATATCATACAAATCTCTGAATGCAGGAGACGTTTCAAAAGATATACGAGAAAATTCATGTAAATGTATGTTCGGGATTTTGACAGTTGCTATGTGTAGACCAGTGAATGAACATATTTTATGAATTTATGTCAAACAAAAAATTCGGAACGTTCTTACTTGACCGGGCGAAGTATAGTGGTTCGCGTCTTTGCCCAGTAGTGGGTTTTAATTTGAGTGGATCTCTCACTCCCATTGTATGGGCTTAAGCGACTTAAGTGGTTAAGTGGTCGCAACATTCAGTATACCGAACTAAAACTTTCGCTGCGGTCGATCTATATCCGACTGGGGTAAACCCACTATTATAGCCAAGGCGCGAACCACGATGCGTCGCCCGGTGAAATAGGAATATACCAAAAATTAATTTCAAAATCATTCTCTTCGTCGCGGACGGAAGTGGTTGCTGTCACTTCCTGCCAATATAATACCTGGGAGTGGTCTAATAGCATACATATGTAATTAAATGAATTAGCCATATTGTGTAAATATCAACTATTAATCCAAAGTACGAGTACGTTGCACGTATCTAAAATCAATGATTATTTATTATTTTATTAAGTTTATATAACAAATTTTTCCAGAGGACCTCGTACTATTCTCGATATTTGGCAATATGTATCAGTCTTACAACAATATAATGACCATCTTGCGCAAAAAGCAGCTGAGATAATTAGCCATCTAGATAGTGACATAAATGAAAACTGGGAAACCATGAAAAATACGTACATTGATAGCGCAAATCAACCATCCTTGGCAGAAAACCCGAATTTCCGGAATGAGCCCCGATTGTCCGACATTTGATGGCAGTGGGTTATTGAAAGAAAAGAGCTGAAGGTTCGTTTGGCTGCGGCATCAGACGACAATCGAAACAGCATTGAACTCCTTCACCGTCAGAAAGCTCGAGAAGTTCAGCGTAGTGTGCGACGCGACAAAAGAGTTTATGCGAATTATCTTCTAGCCTCAGCAGATTAAGCCGCAAGAAGTAACAACTTAAACGCCGTATACCGTGTTAGCAAAGAACGACCGGTAGCGCAGTGTGTTGAGGCATCAGTCTCATGTTTGACTACCGGTGTTTCGGGTTCGAATCCCGTCGACGACGACGTTCATGGCCATGGATGTGCAGGAGGTGCATGCTGGCAACTGCATTTTCCGAAACCAGTTTATGCCGTCGAAACGTCAACTAAGCTACATGGAACAGTTGACGCGCTATGCCCCACAAGGGGTTAGGGCAATTGAGAGAGTGTCATCAAGGAGTTTACAGGTGGTCGTAACTCCTGCCAATATCTGGTGAAGGATAGTGATGGAAAGCCACTTATCTTGGAGGAAGATCAAATGAGGCGGTGGAAAGAACAGTTCCCCCATATAGGTAATTTAGCCAACCATCAAAATGTGTGTATCGGTCCACTTCTTTAGTAAAGAGGAATTAGTCGCTGCAATTATTACACTAAAACGAGGAAAGGCCGCCGGGCTCGACGGCATTCCTGCCGAACTTTATCAAGCAGCCCTAAGTGAAATTACCGAGTTGCTACTCAATTGCCCAAACCCTTGTGGTACATAGCGCGTCAACTATTCCATGTGGCCCAGTTGACCTTTCGTCGGCGTAAACTCCATTAAGCCGCCTACCAGCGTCAAGTCGGGAGATGCTGTGGCTTATTGTTACTCCCCGCACCACAGGGGGAAAACAAAACCAACATCCATGGCCACGGACGCCGTAGTGGGCGCGATTTGATCCCGAAATGCAGGTAGTCACACATAAAATTGATGCCTCTACGCACTGAGCTACCGGTCGCCCTTATTGATAAAGCTTGGGATACAGAGACCTTTCCCACTGAGTGAAGCGAAGGTTTGATTGTCAAACTTCCAAAAAAAAAAAGAGTAACTTTACAAATTGCAATAATTGGAGAGGTATTTGAGTGTTTCCTGCTGTTGCAAAAATAATAGCTAAAATTGTCCTGAAAACTGACTTAATTAGCATTTAGAAAGCTCAATTGATGAAGAGGAAGCAGGCTTTCGATCCAGATTCTCCTGTGTCCATCATATTAATACATTGCGAATCATCATCGAGCATTGCGTTGATTTCGATTCTTCGCTTCACTTGCTTTTCGTCGATTTCGAAAAGGCTTTCGACAGTGTGAACTGGGATTCTATGTGGGTGGTTTTTCGCAGGGGAGGCATCACTGAAAAAATTTTGTCTATTATTAAAGCAAGGTAAGGAAAGGCTAGGTGTCGGAGAGCTGCAGCCGACTTCGTCAGGGATGCATCCTCTCACCGATCCTTTTCTTCATAGTGATTGGCGATATGGTGCATGCAGCCCTATACGGACCACACAATGTTGGTACGGAGCAGGACATCGCACGTCGTTTCAACCAGGCTAAATGCTAAAATCTGGCAATGCGGTTATCTCAGTATTAAGACCAAGTTGGGCCTGTTTCGCTCCGTGGTACTGTCTATGCTGTTGTATGGGAACAGCACATGGAAGTCTCCGTTAACTCATGTCTATGTTGAATTTTAAGAACTTTCTGGCCCAAAACAATATCAAATGAAGAACGGTTTCGGTGTACAGGTGCGATGCCAATCGACGAACTGATACACACTGGGACCCCATTTCCAATGAAGGCCGACCAAGGGGTTGTCCTAGATAGTCATGGCGCCTATCTGTGGCGAAAAGGTGTAAGTTTCTGGGTAAGTTGTGGTGGCAGATGCGTCCCATTGCTCAGAACCGAGTACGATAAGGCAAAGTTGTAGTACGAGTTTGTAAGATTTTAATTTTGTCGATGTAAATAAACCTATATCCTACCGGTGCCAGCGTTACCATATGGTAACGACCGAAAAATCTCTCCTGGCGGGACACCTCAGTCAAATAAATGTTTTTTTTTTAGTTCAGAGTAACTTAGTCTATAATGGGTTGGATACGAAATCCCCAGTCACAAGATCGCCAAACCAAAATTCCCAAAATTAAATCCCCAAAAAACAAAATATTTAAAAACAAAATCTCCAAATACATAATTCCCAGACACGTACTCTCCAAAGGCATATTCCCCCAAACCCTATTTGAGGTGTGACCTTAGAACGCACGTTCTTTGATAATCCCCACATGGGGATTTTGGGATTATCACAGATAATTTTATAATTTTTATCGAAATAGTTATATTAAATGAGAAAATTTTGATTGACTAAAAAAATATTATTTTTCTCTTTTGTCCACACTTAAATAGAACTAACGAAAATAACCAATGATTTGTTAATCGAGTATCAAGTATTTGGTACAATAGAATGCAGGTAGAATGAAAAGTAAAATTATTATCAACTCTCTTGGTGAGTTCAGGAGAATTATTAATTTATTTTATTGTTGGGAAGGATTATGAGGGACTTTGTTTGGCATAAACACTGGCAAGAAAGAATATTGTGATTTATACAAAGTACTGTCTAAAGCGGAAACTTCTTTAAGGCTGTACGGACCTAGCTTCATAACTTTTTTTTCTGTTTTTTGCTAGACCCAAAATTCGCTAAAAAAGGATTTGTCCAAATTCATAAATTTAGCACCACGGGAAGCTTAATATTTTTTTTTCTTTAGGTAGTCCATTTCCGCTTTAGGCGGTAAGAACCTAGAACCCACGCGGGGGATGTGTAAGTTCTAAAGCGGAAATTTCTTGAGTCTTGTGAAAATTCTTTCTAATGAAATAGAGAGAATTCTCCAATTAATGCCAAATCTATAATGTTCCACTTTTTTCAATTTGGGTATTTTGTGTTTGGGGATTTCGTATTTGGAGGTCTTGTGTTTGGGAATTTGTATTCGGGGATTTCGTATTTGGAGGTTTTGTGTTTAGGGTTTTTGTGTTTGGGGATTTTGTAATTGGGGATTTTTCCTAATTCGGGGATTTTGCGATTGGGGATTTCGTAAGGTTCCCGTCTATAATCCATGTGAAACTAATTTCAAGACTCTAAATAAATAATTCTGGCACTGTCGGATCAAAGCAGACTTCAAATTAGGGAATATAATATGGGTGGCGGTTTAATACTAAATTTATTTTATACACAAAATATTTAATTTGAATTTCTGCTACTATTATTTATCTAGTCCAAAGATTTAATTTCAACTCCTGGTAATTTTACATTTCATTGTTATTCTTAACGAAGCTTCCGTTCTCTTTTCATTTTGCCAAACTTGTATTCATTTTCAAACTATTCCCGATGAGAGAGCTCATATTTCGTTAGCATAGTGCAAACTACATTCATAGACGGAACAATCTGCTTTTTGAAATCCAAAAAATCGTATTTTTCTTTAACAGCAGCTTACCAGTTAGAGCTTTTCAGATTCTTTCGATTGGGAGTTATAGATATATTCTTTTTTTTACAAGTGTAATGTCCGTTTCATTGGTCAGATTATGCCCATTTCAATTCCAACCAATTATACCCTATTACAAATATTCGACCAAAATTGTAGTCGCTATCTTCATTATATGGAAAGTTGTCGGCTATTTTGGGTATCAATTGTAGGGGAGTAGGGGCTTCTTTGGTTGGCTCAAGCCATTTTCAATACCAAAGAAAATCTCGTCAACATTCTATTCATTCATCATCAACCCTGAGGAGCGGCGAGGATTGAAGTGCGGCCAAATCTGCCTCGTAACGTTGCAGGTATTACCATTTAGCCAACCGATATTAGCACGGCTTATTGCGTTTGCCTTAATTAGCTTCTTGCATGCTGCTGTAGGCATTTTGACATTGCGGAAGCATCCCATGTCCATAATGGCCGTACCTGCCCGAGCCATCTCGTCTGCCTTGCAGTTTCCGCTGAAACCGCTGTGAGCCGGAATCCAGCACAAAGTGATGTTGAAAAAGTTGCTGAGCTCCTTAAGAGCGGTGCGACATACCACCACGGTTTCGGAAGTAGTAAGGTTTGCGTCCAAGGACTTAATCGCCACCTGACTATCTGTATAGATAGTAATATTCCTTGCAGATATGATATTATGACCCAGCCAAGTCAGAACTTCGGTGATCGCAGTGATCTCCGCCTGCAGAACGCTACAGAAGGCTGGAAGACGAAGTGACAAGCGAATGTCCAGTTTCTCTGAGAAGACGCCTACCCCCACACCCGCTTCTGTTTTCGAGCCGTCAGTAAAGAAGCTTATGGCTTCCAACTCAGGAGTACTATCTGTATCCCACTCCTGCCGCGAAGGTATTAGACTCGTGTACCCTTTGTCGAAAGAGTTTACCGAAAAGGTATAGTCCGTATCTTCTGGAATATCTAGATTGCCCAGTATCGCCGAGTGGCCATTAGTAGACTCTTTCCACTGCCCCATTTCCCTAAGACGGATGGCCGTAATCGCAGCTGCCTGCTCAGCCAGGATGTCCAAGGGGAGCAGATTCAGCAGTACACCAAGAGCAGCGGTCGGTGTGGTCTTCAGAGCACCAGTGATAGCAATACAAGACAATCTTTGAACTTTATCCAACAGATTCCTGTATGATGCTTTATTGAGCGCCGTCCACCATACAACTACCCCATACATTAATATGGGGCGTATGACTGATACGCACAACCAGAAAATCACCTTCGGTCGCATGCCCCATTTCATTTAAAATATATTGTGGTATAAGTCAGGGTGCACTTCAAAGTTGTCCTTTTTCCTTTGAACTGTGGTAACTGTGTGCATCTCGGATCTCTCTCAGCGGCTGAAACTATAGGAGATTGCTGCAAACGTAGCATTCAAACCTCGCAGACCGGTCATCATATTTTGCGGATAGTTTGAGTTTGAAATTTCTAGCATTCATTCGTGAGGTTGTATTGCATAAAAAGGAAGCGCCAGTTATCAATACTATTATAAGTGCTACCACCACACAAATCATAACTGGTTCACATGTAGGAATAAACACCTCAAAATAAATAAAATAATAAATTATTTGACTATTTGAATGCCTGCAGTGTTTAACACTAAACATTGAGTTATTGTATTTCCTTTACGTTATCTCACCAACTCTCATACTTTACTGTTCTTTTGCGAATTTCTCATTAAATATGGATACGCTGCAAAATCCTTTCTAACGGTGGCACATTGTCGAATTTCTTTTGCCTGCAGATACACAGTGTAAAGGTCGATCTGGGTTGCAAATCAAAGAACAATTTTCAGCGATGTCACGTACGATTAATAATTCACATCTTGCTGTCGTACGTGTTTGCGTTCAACCTTTCAACCAGAAGTGTTTTCCTATTCAATAGTATTACTATTCAGGAGGAGTCGAGTTTGCAGAATGCATGAAATTTCAAAAATGTTCCATATTAACTTTACGCTTTCAAGTTTCGATGCAATCGGAGGATGCTGCATGACGCATTAGCAATGACGTACCTTAGCAGGGGTCAGGTAGACAGGTATAGTGTTCTTTCAGTACCTGATCTCGAAAGTCTGCTATCAGCACTTTGTCTTAAACTATTCTGACTCCGTAGTTTCGAAACTTTTGGCTTGACTTACAGGTTTATGGTCCACTTGTTACAATAATCAAACACCAACTTTGCTAATATCAATTTGAATATTACCAGTCCGAAACTAGGAACTGGAAACTAATCATGGGCCTATTAATTTGACCACAACTCGAGCTCGATGATGAAGCCGTGTAAACACACAAGAAGAAAACAGACGGACCAAGAATACAATTTGTGCCCATTTCCTTACTCTCCATCGTACATCCAATACCCGATTTGCACAAGTTCAAACCCTCGAGCCGAACCGACTCAGTCCAATGATCTGGTTTTAGCCTCAAATGGATTTTGGTCGGAAACGTCCGAAGCCGAATCCTTTGAGAATGTTTCTGTGCACAGTCGAAATCGAATATTCCTATTCTCGAGACGAAGGACGTGAACAGAATTTCAGGCAGGAGGGAAATAGACTCAGCAGTGAGGGACAAAAGGAACGACGTCTAATGAAATAGGTTGCCCCAAGACATAAAATGTATGTTCAGCGGTCGGATGATAAGTTCCGAGTAATTGGGTATTACGGGAGAGTATTATGGCCACAAGGACAGCTAAGATATGCAAACTTTTCAACAAGTGAACAAAATATGTTTTGAATGGCATTTGGTTTTGCGGTGTTGGTTTGTTAATGGTGTTTTGTAGTATTGATCGATTTGAACTGCATACTATATTAAGATTTTGGTTATTTATTGTGATGAAATGACGTATGACCTTATAAAACTTGTAACATTCCTCATTCGTAACAAAAAAGAGAAATATTTCTATCGGATTAGAGAGAATCTCTCTATCGGAATAGGGAGAATTTGTTGTTGCACCCAGACCGAGCGAAGTGAGCGCTCATTTTTGTACGGTACTGAGAGTTGTGATCCCTTAGGCTGAGTTTAGAAGCTGCGGGAGTACTTGCGGTTTACAAATTTACATTGAATTTAAATGGAATGAACCGCTCAACAAGCGGCGGCAGCCGCGGTTTGTTGAGTCGCGAGATTGTATTTAAATTGAATCTAAATTTGTAAACCGCCATGGCTCCCGCGGCGGCTTACGCAGATTAGATAAACCCGGCCTTAAGCGTTCTTTTCGATCGCTCTGTGTGTAGCAGTCACTTGTGTGGGCTCAACAATAAAAAAAAATCGTATACTATAGTTTTGAAATTCTGCAAAATCATTAAAGGGATTCTTCCGAATATACGCTCCAAAGTCTCTGTTTATAACGGATCCGAAAGTCTAGGGTAGAGGGAGTCAAACGTCCTTTTTTTCAGTTTTCGTTGAATATTTCGAAAAAAAAGTTCTGAAGTCGACTTAAAGCGCACAAAATTTCCTACAAAATCATATCTCTCTCTCAATTGCCTTAACCCCTTGTGGGGCATAGCGCGTCAACTGTTCCATGTGGCTCAGTTGACGTTTCGTCGGCATAAATTGGTTTCGGAGAATGCAGTTGGCAGCATGCACCTCCTGCATATCCATGGACACGAACGTCGTCGTGAACGGAATTCGAACCCGAAACAACGGTAGTCAAACATGAGACACTGCGGTACCGGTCGCCCCCAATGCAAGGAAAACTTTGAA
Organism: Chloromyia formosa; assembly: GCA_964017055.1. Lineage (NCBI taxonomy): Eukaryota > Metazoa > Arthropoda > Insecta > Diptera > Stratiomyidae > Chloromyia > Chloromyia formosa. Next base: position 137,236,544 of record OZ024813.1, read on the forward strand.
AGAAGACCTTTAACCCCTTCTCCCCTTCACTTCCGCGCTCCCTATCAACAGAGACTTTTGAGCATATATTCACAGGCAGCATCTATCAATAATTTTGCAAAATATCAAAACTTCTCGAATTTTGTTTCCTGTTATTATATCGATCTTCACCCTAAAAAAAAACTGATATATTCAAGAAAAAAAAAAAACGAAAAACAAAAAATTACGTTAACCCTCTTTATCCCACATTTCCGAACCCTTTATCAATGACGCATATACATTCAAAGGACTCTGCAGGTCAAGCCATCAGTCATGGCGATACGATGATTTGGTTAAGCAAAACATTTCCCCTGTAGTGTGGTGCGTAAAAATAATGAAACGGCCTTTCCCGGCATGTCGTATAAGTCGAATAAAATCGACAGTATGTGTATGCCAGCAACTTGCACCATCCGAAATTTTCTATTTTATATGCGGACGAAAAGTTAAGTATGACTCGGATAATGAGTGACTCACCTGTTACAACTTTTAGCTATCGTACAATGACAAAGATTGGTTTCTGGAATGCGCGTCTCTCCGGGAGAATGGATCAGAAGATCCACAGAGCACACGATTTCTTCAATAAGAGAATGAATGTGGTATAAATGAAATATCTAAAGAGTTTGTGAGGTAAAATAGAATTTATTCCTTCAACGCGTAGCACTGTAATATTGTACTCGTACTCCGGTAAGCTACCGATAGTGCAATATATTCAATGTTCTTGCAATGTGCAAGCGCTAATTTTTTTTCAGTGAAATTTGAGTTTTTGTGACTATTTGGGTTCATTCTTCACACCAACTTAGTTTGTGTCTGTAGCTTAGCCCGGCAGTGCACCGATCATTATTTGCTACGCGAAACACCGACAGTGATCGTGAGTCAGGTGTAGGACTACTATTAACAGAGCCGCACGAAGCAGTATCTATTCCTGGGACATAGTCTCCGACAGAATCATGACCGCCTGGTTCCATTCCAATATGAGAAACATTACAATTATACAATGCTACGCTCCAAGTGAACCTGACCATGTTGTCGCGAAAGATTCCTTCTACGAACAGCTTAACTCCATCCACATCAGAATATGCTTCCCACACCGAAGCATACACAAGCAAACCTGGAGATAACCAGAAATTCGCACCGTCGTCAGTCAGATCGACCATGTCCTCATATGCAAGAGATGGGGATCCAGTATGGTGGATGCCCTATCTTACCGAAGAGGAAACTGTGGCTCCGACCATCACTTGGTAAAAACCACCTCCTCAGTGTGTCACTTGAGAGTCAACGTCCCAAGCCCTAAGATTTTTGCCGTTGACAATCTCTTGCGCGACACTGCGGCGCAGAAATACTCAAATGACTTGGTGGAAGGACAAACACCTCTGCTAAACGACATCAGAAACAAAGATGTGGACGAGTTTTGGGAACAACTGAGCAAAACTATCAAAGATGTTGCTAAGAAGGTTATTGGACACAAAGCCCGACGTGTACGAAATGGCTGGTTCGACGAAGAATGCAAGGAATTTCTAGACGTTAAAAACGAAGCCTACAGACGATACATTGAATGACCCACGAGAGCCAAGAGAGGAAAAATACAACGAGTTACGGTAATTGTTAATCCCACAACCAACATCCCCGAAGGAGAAGCCATAATCGATGGTGGCGTAACTAACGAAAGCTCAAATACACAGCCCCCGACAGTAGAAGAAATAGATCTCGCTCTAAGAATACTTAGACTCGACAAAGCGCCGGACGCAGAAATCCCAGCTGAACTGCTTAAATCTGGTAGTACTCCAGTAACTATTTACATGAAAACGCATTATAAAAGAAAGTGAACCTACAAACGAATTTTCTTTTGTATTATGTAGGGAGGGTCTAGAAAAGCTTAACTTGAAGTTTTCGACCTCTGTTTCATATGTGGCTTTTTTGCTAGAGTGAAAAAACGGTAAAAAAGTTTGTTTTTGCTATAAGATGCGATAACTCAGTAACTATTGATCTTACAAGGTCGACTCATAGCTCATTTTAAAGGTTTTACTGTGCTCTACAAGTTACTCTCACTTTTTTTTTGAGTATGACTGATTGCTTTCCAGATAACGAACGATAAAGCAAAATAAATAAGCAATAATTTTAGTTTTTGCTTTTTTTCTCATTATTGTCAAGGAAAAGTGCTAAAATACCCCAAGTAAAATTCATAGAGCACAAAGAATCCTACAAATTGCTTTTTTTTCGTTGCATTTTGCTCAGAATTGCGCCTTCTAGAGCGCTTCAAAGTTTGAAGTCCGCCTAACCGCATTATCACCGCATTGGTTATATCGAAATGTGGCGCCACATCAGTTTCACAAAGTTTCCGAATGCATTAATGCAAAAACGAACCATAATATGTGTACGTTTTGGTACTTTTTTCTCCTGCTATAAGTAACATCCTGACCTCCGTGTAATTGATATTTACGTGGTACTATGGTTTAATTTTCGTTACTTTAAAATTATCAACTTTTCTTAGGGGAATCAGATGCGTTTTTGCCTTTACATTTAGTTATTTTGTTATGAAAATTAGACTTACCGTTGCAGTTGAGACATGTGCTAATTTACAAGAAATATTTTTCATTATAAATCAAACCTAGCACGCTTTGTTGATCGCAGCTGATGATCATCATTATCTTCTTCATTTGGATATTGCTCGCAGTCTTCATGTTCGGTAAAATTCTCCTGCAACAATTCGTTTTCGAGAATTTCGGATGTTGTTATAGCATTCTGGCATGTTTGGCCAGAGCAGTGAAAACAAATAACGAAACATTTAATCCCTGCTTTTCGACAGCCACATGATCCAGTGCAGTTTCCTTTGCATTTGCAGGAAATCAACTTTAATAGTTCGGCGGGTGCAGGTGGGGCTTTATTTCGTATTGGCTCTAATCCTGCATCTGATTTTTGCCAACCCCAATTTTCGGGATCCTTGTAGTAGCCCAACCATGTTTGCACTTGGTGATATGTGCGGAAAATATGTTGTTGTGCCGAGCTTTTCGTAGGGGGCAACACGGACAAATTAAATTTCGTCTTCGAGGCCGATTTAACGAAATGTTTGTATCTTACTGTATTTAAACACTAAGGATTAATATGATTATTATTACCTTATAACAGTTTTTCCCTTTTCATAACGGTCAATTTTCTTGGCTGCAGTGCAGCTCTGTCTACAGTATGGATAGGGTCCACAGACTAAAATTAATGCTTCTTTTTTGCATTCTCGTTCGATACCACGAAAAGAATCGATCATACGCACAAAAAATCTTAGACGCGGAAAAGGAACCTTAAAAATAAACCCCGAGTCGATTCTACATGTGTATGTCGGAATCTTAGTGAAACCGATGCGGCGGGGCGCCGCATATCGATGTAACAAATGCGGTGATAACGCGGTTACACCAACTTCAAACTTTGAGGCGCTCTACAAGGTGCAATTTTCAGTGGACTGGAACAAAAAAAGAAGCAATATGTAGGTTTTTTTGTGCTCTATAAATTTTACTCGGGGTATTTTAACACTTTTCCTTGGCAATAACGAGAAAAAAAAAACTGAAATTATTGCTTATTTATTTTGCTTTATTGTTCGATATCTGAAAAGCAATCGATAATATACAAAAAAAGCTGTGAGAGTTACTTGTAGAGTACAGTAAAAGCTTTAAAATGAGCTATAACTCGACCTTTTAAGGTCAATATTAACAGAGTTATTGCGATTTATAGCAAAAAACAAAAAATTTACGGTTTTTTTATTCTAGCAAAAAAGCCACATATGAAACAGAGGTCGAAAACTTGAAGTTAAGCTTTTCTAAAACCCCTCTACACCTTACAAAAAGAATTTCGTTTGTAGGTTCACTTTCTTATTTAAATGTACATAGTTACTGGAGTATAGAGCGAGTCTGTTAAAAGCCATTCATCAACTGTTTCCGCTAATCTGGTTGAAATATTACCGAAGATTGGCGCAGGAGCATCATCTGTCAAATATACAAGAAGGGGGTAAACTTCCGTGGGCATCTCACTAGTCTGTACGTCCGGAAACAGAATAAAATATTTCGCTGAGCAGATCGTTAGCAAATATTAGGGTGGCTTTAGGTTTTTCATTGATTTCAAGCAAGTTAACGACAGTATCGATGACAACGTACTGTGTAACACCATGCCGCAAGTTGGTATCCCAGCGAAACTACTACGACTAACAAAGATGACGATATCCAACTTCGTGTCACAGATCAGGATCCAAAATAGGTTGACTGGCACCTTTGAAACGGACGCCGCGTTGGTTTCGCTCCTCCCTTGTTGATACCTATCGACGTTTCAGTGCACATAATGGGATGGGAATCCGCGTCAGTATGTATTATAAAAGCCGGACCACACATTGTCGAACACTAACTCAAAGTTTGTGTAAAGTATCTTAAGCCATAAGGAGGAAATCTCAAAGTATCGATTGAGGAAAAGTGATCCTTATGCGAATGAATTAAGAAACTTCACACAAATCTGGAGAAAATTTTCCACTGTGACCGTGTTCGAGTTCGAATGTATGTAGCCCGGCTTGATCACAACTTATGTGCGGACGCAGAATGTGACGTAATAAGGGAAGAAACCAGCGGCCGCCGAGGTATATAGCTAGCAAGTGATCCCGATCGCTATCGGATAGCTATTGGCGTCACTTTTGCATCGATCATTGCTACCAATGTATAGTATTTCTTCCTATCCGACTGAAAGTGATGCGGCGTCCTGCATCATTTGGACGTTCATATTCACCGGCTCTTAAGCTGCGAAACTTGAACCCTTACCCAAGCCTCCGAAAACATATCAAACATTTTCGAACAGAGGATCTTTCGAACAATATGAGGAGCGATTCATGACCGAAATCGATGGCGAGTCCGGTACAACTATGAGTTGTACAGCCTTTACAGCTGGAAGTCCCTAATATCATAAAATTATTATACAACGACTGCAATGGACAGGACACGTGCAACGCATGTACGATAATCCAATGCCTAAGCTAGTTTTCAAAGGGAGCATCAGCAGGAAAGCCGAGAGCTCGATAGAAGGGCTCATTTTATGCGGACGCAGAACAACTACTGCGCGCTCGAAATTGTACGACGCGGTCATATAACCGACGCAATTGAAGAAGAACTAGCCAGACGGCCAGATGGACCGGACCGGCGCAGTGTCGCTCCGCAATAATGAAAGCTATCACAGTCAGCACTTTTCACATTTTACTTTTCGGCTCAATTTACATTGCCGCATGAGCCGGATGAGTCCCATGAGTAAACCATATTGGCGACCGAAAAGAAAGTAGGTGGCTGTGGCGCGGGAGCATGCGGTTCATTCGGTTCATGCGGCCAATGATAAATTGAGCCGAAAAGTGAAATATGAAAAGTGGTGACTGTGATAGCTTTCATCATCATTATTGTGGAGCGACGCCGCACCGGTCCGTCTGGCCGTTTAGATAGTTCTCCTCACATCCGCGAAGGGTGTAAAAATGAAATTATGTCGTTTCATTTTAAAAATATAGCGAAACAACATCGGTGAGTAATTTTGGGCCACCTTGTATATGTATAAGCGAATATACATTTATATCTGACCACTTGTTTCTGTCCATACTTCTTGTATAATGCAGGGATTCTTTTATGAAAGCCTGGAAACCGAACAAAACATCCTAGACATGTTGTCATAAAATTTGATTGCTTCATCCCATTGTTGGTATTGTACCCAATTTGGGCGGAGAAAGCAACTAATTAAGTAAACAAGCCACATCTAATTGAAACGGTCTCCACATTCAGTCGTTACATGTATTCACGAGATAAAATATAGTATGTATGTTGACTGACGATAAATATACCTGTACAAGTATTATACCTATGTATGTAATAGGACCAGGATATTTGAACATCTAAGCGCAAAGATGGTTACTCTACTTACAAATAAAACATAAAGTAAGATTTATGCGATAACGAGTACAGAGAGAGGAAACAAAAATAACACAAAAAGAGCGATAAAGTGTAATGGACTGTTTGGTGGGCGTCAGAAGATGCTCGTGGGTACGGAACCTAAGGTTGCCCTCATGACCGTGAAGGTCGGGCAATGTCATCAGGCGAAGAAACAGGCCTCTCAACGAGCTAAACAGCGGCCTATGCTTGCTGTAGCTCAGTTCGGGAGACGTGGGCGGGGTTTTTTATCCTTTACGTATTACTAAAATTCATGGGCAAGGAGAAGACAACACAAACAAATGGGCAGAAAAGGAGACCGGACGGCTTAAGTGCCCTCGCGCACGCAGCTGGGTCCCGGTCTTGAAAGACGGCCTCTTCACCCTCCCATCCACGAGGTCCCATTGCCGCTAAGTAAAAAAATTGGGGACCTTCCTACGGACATCTTCTAATGCCCACCAAACGTTCCATTACATATTAGACGCCCAACGTGGGGCGCCATTTATTGCGATGAGCTTGGAGCTCCTGCTGGCAGGCAGCTCTGTTCGGCGGCCTGCGGGTCGGGAGTAAAAAGGAAGGTCCAGAACGGATGGTCGCACGGCTCATCACCAAGAATCAGAATGCTATTATAGCCCGATTGATAAAAAGGAAAAAAGAAAAGAAAACAATATACCCTAGCGACATCACCTCACGAGTCAGATAGTAGGCATTTGGCTAAGGAACCGAGCCCATAATGTGAGATTAGGAATTTAGTGCTTTGTTAACAATACCGAATAAAAAAGGAGCAAATCTGGCACTGGTAAGACCACCATCTTACCAAAAAAAACATGCGGCAGGTGTTGCCGAATGTAGCGAAGACTGCTCCGGGTAGTATGTTCATAGATGCCCCTCAGTGCCAAGACACCCCCAAAATATTTAACTGATTTTTACTAGATCAAAGATTTATTTTATTTAACACGGGCCGGAATTTTACTAAAGAACATTTAACTAAGACATTTTTGTTTTTCTTTTCGTTTTTTTTCACCGCGATTTAAACGCAAAAATTGTATTTTCCCCTTTTTTTTTGGAAGAATTGAAACAATTATCGCTATATTTCTTTTCTCTTCCGCAACGATATTTAAATGCAAAAAAAAAACCTTTTTTTTCATTATTTTGAAAAATTAAAACTATTATCGCTATATTTTTTTCTTCTGCAACGCGATTCAAAGGCGAAACTTTATATTTATACTCTAGATGAAATCTGAGAGTATTATAAGTTTGCCACAAAGTTTGTAACGCTAAGAAATAAGGCTCGCAGAAAAAAATGAATGATACAGAAGTTCATATTATCACTCGAATATCTCAAAACCGGATGTCCGTCTGTCCGTCTGTCCGTCTGTCCGTCCGTCCGTCCGTGACCTCTCTAGCTCGAGAACACGTTGAGCTATGAAGTTCAAATTTTGCACACGTTATTTTTGACAAAAAATGAAGGCTAAGTTCGTGAACGGGCTAAATCGCTCCACCCCTTCTACCCCCTCCCATACAAAATGGCACATTTTTGAAAATTTACAATAATCAGATTTTCTCAGAAACTATAAAACATATTGCTTTGAAATTTTTAAGATATCACTTTTATGATAATTGTAACCTATGTTATAAAACTTATTGTAATCCTCACCCTCCTTCTACCCCCTCCCATACAAACTGCACTATTTCATGAAATACGTTAAGCCAATTTACTCAGTACGTATACAATTTATCGGGCTGAAATTTTGTACTTAACACTTAATTAACAATATCAGTTAGATTCAAAAAAAGTAATCGATTACCCTTACTCCGTCTACCCCCTCCCATACAAAATGACACATTTTTGATAATTTACAATAATCAGATTTTCTCAGAAACTATAAAACATCTTGCTTTGAAATTTTGAATATATCACTTTTATGATAATTGTAAAATAACTTACATTATAAAATTTATTGTAATCCTCACCCTCCTTCTACCCCCTCCCATACAAACTGCACTATTTCATGAAATACGTTAAGCATGAAATCTGAGAGGTGATGGGATCGCCCAGGCACGCAGGCTGCAGAGCGTTCGGCGAAAATTGCAGGTCAGCAGAGCGCCCAGTGTAAATCGTGTGTCAGCGGAGCGTCTGGCAAAAAATTGCAGGTCGGCAGTGGGCAAGGTCACAATTACAAGAAAGCGGAACGCCTGGTCACAGTTGCAGGAACGTCAGGCCAAAAAAGCAGGCCGGCTGAGCGCCCGCTCACAGTTACAGGAACCCCTGGCCAAAGGAGCAGGCCGGCGGAGCGCTCAGTCACAGTTACTGGAACGCGGAACGCCTGACCAAAATTGCAGTCCAATATTGCGAGGGATATGGGTGTGTAGCGTTAAATGGTTCTGGAGGTTGTAATATACGAGTACTGTATTTGTCGTGATTAGGTTACTTTCCACCCCGCTATTTCCAATTGGACTCGCCAGTAAATTCTGTAACTAAATTGCTATAGGATTCCCACGATTAAGTAAGTTTCGCTGTAATCCTTTTGACAGTGGAACGCCAAGCTGGTTCGAAAAATCTCCGGATTAAAACTGATCACTCCTTCCATTTATGTTAGTTTAACTTACTTTTTTTCTCTCGCAGAGCTACTTTTGGACGTCCGCCTCCCTTCACGTTGCGGTTTGGAAGAAAGTAACGTGGCGGAAAGAGGTCCGAAAAAGGCCCAGAGAATTAAAATTTCCCTGTGGTGAAATTCTCCCTTTTTATTTCTTTTTAGACATTCCTGCCGAAAACCGAATGCAGAATATCAAGGTTAAAAACCTGGCCGCTTTAATGATTCAGTTGTCACATTGACGTTTGAATTAAGTTTCACTCCACTGCTGCCAGGTGCGTTTTGTTTGTTTAGTTCAGTACAACCATCGAAGATGGTGAATATCCTGCTCAGATTCTGTCAACTGGTTTTCATTTCCTTCAGAATACCATTTGATCCTTGCATCCGTAGTGAGTTATTACAGATGTTTAGCGACACTTTAGGCTCCTCTCATGCAAGTACATTTTAATTTTGATCCATTTGCTTCCGAGTTGTCTATAATTTGCTTTGAAAAATTTGATCTTTATCGTCCCGATTCAGGAGAAACCCATATATACCAGGAGAAGTAAAAATGTCTTTTTTCCCGACCAGAACACTTAAAACACCATCAGCAGTAGTCTAGTGCATTCACCCTATGAGCCTCAATCATATGATATCCACTCTGCTAAGATATCACTCCATTACCAAGAATGTCTTTTTTCCTCATTAAATTACTCAAAATGCCATCAGTCATGCCCCAAAGACTCAAAATGCCCTCAACGGTGCTCCAGAGCATTAGTCCCACCACCCCGAATCAGGAGATATCCATATCTACCGGGTTAAGGTTCTGTTTCATTTCATAATTCACAGAGTCCTTTTGCCTGATGCACACTTGCAGTCACAGTTACAGGAACGCCTCGCCCAAAGAGCAGGGCGGCGGAGCGGAAAGCGGAACGCCACACCAAAATTGGCAATCCAGTATTGCGAGGGATATGGGTGTGTAGCACTAAATGTTAGTCCAGTCGATGATCAAAATTGCGCTCCCATTTGTATTCTGATCACAAATCGGGGAGCGTAACACAAGGAACGTACATTCAAAATATGGTTCCGATAAGAACACCCTTCACGTATCATACCTGCGGCAAGCTGTTTTTATACCCTAGACTTATACCTATAGTATAGGGTATATTGTTTTTGTCACGACGAAAATATGTAACACCTTAAAGGAGACTCCGGAGGTATAGCAATATATATATATAAATGATCAGGGTCACCTCCTGATTCGATTTAGCCATGTCTGTCTGTCTGTCCGTTCGCACGATAACTTTCGATAGAATGAAGCTAGAGCCTTGAAATTTTGGTCAAATGTTGGTAGTGTGATCTAGTCGGTTGGTATTGAAAATGGGCATGATCAAGCCAAGAGGACGCCTACCTCCCCTACAAATGTAGAATAATTAAATGTATCCATAACTCCCGATTAAATAAACATGAAAATATTTGGTAGATTGTTCGTGAGAACAATCTCATATTCTCCTGGAAAAATAAAATCGATCAGCTGAAAATTAATGGTACTTTTCTTACAAAGAGCCTCGTACTACCCTACTTTTCAGGTTTTTTGTCTATAACTTTTGAACCAATTGTCGTAGACACCAGATTTTTGGCATGTAACCCTGAGGTGAGAAGCTGCTTCAGTTCTAGTAAGATGGGCGTAATCAGATCAAAGGAACGCCCACCTCCCCTACAAATTTCAAAAAATTAAATATTCCTTTAATTACAATAACTTTCGATAGAATGAAACTAGCAAGTTGAAAATTTATTAGAATGTTGCTAGTAAGATCTACTTGGTTGGTATTGAAAATGGTCAAGATCTAACACAACTAACCCCTACCTCTCCTACAAATGAAACTTCAAATAAGCGATACTTTTTGATAGAATGAAGCCAGCGGCTTGAAATTTTGATCAAATGTTTGAAATGAGATTAAGTTAGCTGGTGTTAAAGATGGGTTAGATCTGATCTAAGGAACCCCTACCTCCCCTACAAATGAAACTTAAAATAAGCGATAACATTACAAAATAAAGCTAGCGACTTGAAATTTTGGTCATATGTTTGTAGTAAGATCCAGTTGGCTAATATTGAAAATACGTAAAATCCGACCAACGAAACCCCTACTTCCCCTACAAGTGAAACGTCAAAGAAGCGATAACTTTCGATAGAGTGAAGCTAGACACTTGAAATTTTGTTTAAATGTTTGTAGGGTGATCTAATTGGTTGGTGCCGTGATAGGCAAGATCCGACCCAAGGAACTCCTACCTCCCCTACAAGTGAAACTTCAAATAAGCGATAACTTTCGATAAAATGAAGCAAGTGACTTGAAATTTTGATAAAACATTTGTACTGGGATCTAGTTGGTTGTTATTAAAAATGCGCGAAATTTGACAAACGGAACCTCTACCTCCCCTACAAGTGAGACTTCAAATAAGCAATAACTTTCGATAGAATGAAGCTAGCGACTTGAAAAATTCGACAAATATTTGTAGAATGGGTTAGTTAATTGATTTTGAGAATGGTCAAGATCCTCCTGAATATTATTATATACTATGGGGGATAGCCGAAGCAGACCACTTACGTTTGGGTCCCTTTTCGCCCCCTCCCGGTCATCAGTGGCTTCCAGATGTCGACTGATAATTGTCGACCTCTTTCTTCATCACTGAGTCCCGTGTTATTGCTAGCATTTGTTTGAAGCTGAGTTCACTCATGGCTTCTACACTTATCGTGTGCCTGCCTGTGATCCTCAACCTCGTGCTAGCCAGTGCTGGACATTCCCACACAATGTGTGCTGCCGTCTCGGCCTCCCCCAGGCATAGCCTGCAAACGTCATCTTCCCCGATTTTCATCTTGGCCAGATGAGCCTTAAAATTACCATGCCCTGTGACCAAGGCAGTTATCCAGCTTAGGGTACTCCGTTTATAACTAAGTACCTTTCTCGCTTTCCTGCCTAAAGGGCTGGTTATTGCATTCCGAGCTTGTTTGCAAGTGACTAGCTCCTGCCATCTTTGTTAATGCATGGAGTCCATCCACTTCCCAACCTTCGCTCCAATCATGCCGTTCCCCAGAGCAACTCTGGGTTCTGGGCCAATGAAAGTTGCCGCAGATCCCTGTTTTGCTAGGGCATCCGCCGCCTCATTTCCTGTTGTACCTATGTGTCCTTTTACCCACATCAGCGTAACCTCATTTTCTGAGGCACACGTGTTGAGCTTCCGGACACACTCTAGTACCAGTTTAGAGTTTATGTTCGTCTGCTGCATGCGTCTGATCACCGATTGGTTGTCCAGTGCAATAAGGATTTTCTTCCCCCGCACCTGACCTTCAAGCAAGTGGTCCAACGCATGCAACAAGCCAAGCATTTCTGCCTGGTATACGGACACATACTCTCCTAGACTAAGCGCACATGCTAGGTTTAGCTCTTCAGAGTAAACCCCCGCCCCCGGTTTACCGTCCATTAAAGAGCCATCAGTAAAAATGCTGATGTCATTGTACATACACTTATTATGTATGTTTCCATCTGCAATGTGAGTCTTGTGTCGTCTTTCAACTACCCTACGTCTACTCATGCCTTCTACCGGCATTAGAGTCTCCCTGACCTCATCATGAATAATGTCTAGGATGCTCTTATGACCGCTGCTAGTTCCAAAGCGATGCCACATGGCATCCCTTTCCATGCGTATTGCCGAAAGCGCCGCCGTTTTCTTTATAAATAAGTCCAATGGCGGCAGTCCCAGCAATGCCTCCATTGCTCGCGTTGGTGTGGTGCGCATTGCACCACATATGCTTACGCAAGCTATCCTTTGTACCCCATCTAGCTTCTGCTTTGTGGTATTCTGCATGGCTTTTGGCCACCATACCACTGATGCATAGGCTAGAATAGGTCTTACCATCATTGTGTAAATCCAGTGTGTCGCTTTAGGTGAAATTCCCCACCTACGAGCACACACTCTCTTACATTGATGCAAAATCCTTTTCGCTTTTTAGATCTTTTCATCAACGTGAACATTCCAAGTTAGTTTCGCATTTAAGGTAACTCCTAGATGCTTCACTTCCTTGGACACCTTGATTTCCGAACCAAAAAGCCGTAAGGGAGTTATCTCTATGTCTTTCCTCTTACGAGTAAAAATCATAGTGTTTGATTTACTAGCGTTTATGGTTAGCTCTTGCTCATTACACCATTCTTCGGTTACTTTGAGAGCTTGTCCCATGCAACCTAGAATTGTGTCCATGAACTTTCCACTGACCGTGAGTGCCAAGTCATCGGCGTATCCTACAGTGTGTACGCCCATCGAGTCCAGTTTCCAGAGAAGACTGTCCACGGTGATGTTCCACAGTAGAGGCGAAAGAACACCTCCTTGTGGGCATCCTCGGACTACCTTACCCCGTATTCTGTCACATCCACTGCTAAGATTTACCGCCCTCTGCTTAAGCATAGAGTCGATCCACTTAATTATAATGTAATCAACCCCCCGCTCAAACAGGGCGTTCCTTAGTTTGGGAAAGGAGATTTTATCAAAAGCACCCTCTATATCCATAAAAGTAGACATAGCGATCCCGCCATTGTTAATCTCTCTCTCTGCAACTCTAACAAGTTCATGTAGAGCGGTTTCCGTAGATCTGCCTGCTCTATAAGCATGTTGGCACCTACTCAGAGGACTATACATTAGCGTGGTGTTCTCCAGGTAGTCCACCAACACCTTTTCCATTGTTTTCAACAGGAATGATGTAAGGCTAACCGGCCTGAAGGACTTTGCCTCTGTATAGTCTTTCTTTCCCGGTTTAGGCAGGAAGACCACTTTAGCCTCCCTCCATGCCTTCGGGATGTAGCCTGCTGAAAGACAGGCGACGAACATATTCCGGATCCTATCTAGTAGAGCACTCATGCCCCACTGTAATAGTGCCGGGATTATTCCGTCCATTCCAGCCGTTTTAAATGGAGCAAAAGAGTTTATAGCACTTTTGACTCCATTTGGAGTTATTATCCTCTCAGCTTCTTGTTGACTTACCCCACCAGCTCCCATGTTACTTTGAGGCCATGGTTGGTCTGACTTGAAACTTCCAGGAAAATGTACCTCCATCAGGGCCTGCAACGTTTCTTCCACTGTTTCTGTCATGGAACCATCAACTTTGCGTATCAGCCCCATTTTCGAAGCATTGTCTTTCGATATCATCTTCTGTAATCTGCATACTTCCGACGTATCCTTCATGCTAGAGCAGAATTCCCTCCACGTATTTCGTTTCCGAAGACGTAAGGTTCTTTTCAGCTCCCTCTTTTTATCCTTGTATAGTTCCCAAGAGTGAGAGTCTCTCTCCCTCATGTAACGGTTAAAGGCTTTCCTTGTCTTTTTTTTCATAGACTCCAGTTCCCTACTCCACCATGGTGTTGGGTCCTTTTCGTCCACTACTGTGGAGGGACAAGCGTGTTCGTAGGCGCGATTAATAGCGGAGTTCAGTTGTTCCACTGTTCGCTCTATCTCGACCGTATTCCGAGGTATTCCGTCTTGAATATCCTCGACTTGTTCCAATAAATATGTCTCGTACTTAACACGATCAGTATTTTTTGGCACTCTTATACGTTTGCGTTCGCTACTCCGTTTTCTGCCATACAGAATTTCAAACTGGATAGCCCTGTGATCAGACATGGTTAGCCTGTCCACCACTCTCCAATTCTGAACTCTGTCAAGCATATTAACAGAGCTTAGGGTAATGTCGATCACTTCAGCCTTTCGTGCATCCACGAAGGTGGGAGCGACCCCCTTGTTTGCTACCAGCAGATTGTACTTTTCCACAAATTCTAGCAGCTGCTGTCCTCTGGGATTGTCATCTGTGCTGCCCCACACAGTGTTGTGCGCATTGGCATCACAGCCTATGATCAGGGCCATATCTCTTTCTTTACAATACCTTACCAGATTTTCTACTTCCTCTGATGGAGGTGGTTCTGGTGCATCATAAGGGAGATATGCGATGCAATTAGGAATGATCCTGCACCACTGCCGATCATTACTACCGTAAGATCAGGCGAGCAGAGATGCATCATTTGTACTGCACGTATTCCATGACGCACCAGGATGCATGTCCTTATTTTACCGTCCACCTGTGCATGGTACAGATTTGCGGTTTGTTGTGACAAACCCCTAATTTTGTTTTGTAAAATCCAGGGTTCCTGTATCAAAGCTATGTCCAGTTTCTCTTCATCAAAGCATCTCGTCATCATCGCTGATGCCGCTTTGCTGTGATGAATATTCAGCTGGCACACAGTTAGTTATTTCTCCTGAATAAGTGCCAACCTTCCCTATAAGCTGGCCATGTAAGAAACTCACTTTTAATGCATGTAGTCGTTGCCTGCCTATTGGTACTTTTGGTATCACCACTAGGTCTGTACAAGTCTAGGGTATATACGCTTCGGACTACAAAGCAAAGCTTCGGCCTGGTTTTTTTTTTTTTTTTGCAAAAGTGGGCAAACGAAACTTTTTCCTGAGAAAACGATAGTAGATGGGCAAACGAACTGCCCAGGTTGTGTCCATAAATTGTCAATAAAGAGCCAAAGGGCGGAAATGTAAAATGCGACATCCAAGTGAGAAAAAAAATTTACTTTTTAATAAAAAAAAAGTTGGAGGGGTGGGCAAACAAAACTTTTTCGTGGGCAAGCGAAATGCCCAGTTTGTATAAAAAGTCTTTTAAGGATGCAAACTGAATTTAAAGTATTCCTAGTTTAAAAAAAAATGATTTTGCTAATAACTTTTTTGCTAAAATAATTTTCCCCCATAAAAAAAACAAAATTTTTTTCCAAATATGTAACTTTTTCTGCAAGGGTGGGCAAACAAAACTGTTTCCTAGACAATCAATAATTCCACGATGGACAAACGAACTGCACCACAAAATTATCGTTTAAAGAGCCAAATTAAGGACTTAAGGTTTCCCAACCTAATAAATATAGTCTGCTTATAACTTTTTTTTGCAAGGGTGTACAAACGAAACTTTCCTGGAAAAACAGTAATCAACGATGAGCAAACGAGCTGTCTTCTTTGCACTACAAAATTATGCTTTAAGGAGCCAAATTAAGGATTTAAGTTTTCCCAATCTAAAGAAAAAATATTTTATTATTAGGGATCGGAATTGCAGCTGATTGTCTTCTATAGTGTGGCCTGTGTATCCAGATGGCAGTGTTTTAATCCGGCCATGCCAACACCTCTGGAATCACACCAACAAAATCTCATTTAATTTATGTTCTTCGCATCGTGAAGAACACCACCAACACGAGGATAACATTTTTTAATGTCCCTGCTAAATGGGATCTCATTAAGTACAGTAACTGGATGCTATAAACATACAATGCGGGAGTCCATGTACATTATAAAGCGTATAAAGACTTTACACTTCATTGAAAAGCTTCCGTGAAAACGCAATGATGACAGCCAAAGATAATAAATGTGATCATAAAAATGCTTTAAAATTCCCATAAAAGTCCATTTTATATGGTTCCACGAAATCCATCCGAGAAGGATCACGGTACGCTCACAACAATTTTCACCCCATTCGGGATGAATATACAAGGCAACAGTTACCAGAGAGATTACAAAAGGTCGAAGTTGACTCGAGTTATAAAAGAATAGTTAATTTTCACAATTTCCACAATGAACGATTACCATAATGCAAACAGAATTGAAAATGGAGACCGTAATTGATGGTTAATTGAGCTGAAGCAATTAACATTATACAGTTATCAGAAAAGATTATCTTATTAATTTTAAAAGAGTTTGAATTATTATCGTGTGGTATAGCTTGACCACATTAAGATGTATGTATTCGACTATGAACACAGTTAATTTTTAGCATTCATATAATACGCCAATACGATGGGGGCCTGTAGGCATCAATCTCATTATAGCGGTTTGGTGGGTTCGAGTTCCACCGTGGCAATACTTATTTGTGTTGCCACCTAGCGTGTCAACTACTCCTGCGCGTCTTGTATTCGGTTCTGGGCGGCCTTCCTTGGATATAGGGTTCCATTTCATAGCATGTCCAGGAATGCATTTACCGTGTGAGGCGATCTTGAAACGAATCGCCTGGATCAAATGACGGGCGAATTCAAACAGCCACTATACAGATGATTTGCCGAGTGGGGCGAATTGTGTACTTCGCATACAAATGTACAGGGTGAATTGCCGAGAAACAATTTGATGTTCAACCAATTCACTTTCAACTTTGATCCAAATGTGATCCCATACGAGACCTGGATCAAAAACCGGTTAGTACTACTACTCAATTGCCCTAACCCCTTGTGGATCATAGCGCGTCAACTGTTCCATGTGGCCAAGTTGACGTTTCGTTGGCATAAACTAGTTTCGGAGAATGCATTCGTCTCCTGCACAACCATGGCCACGAACGTCGTCGTGGGCGGGATTCGAACCCGAAACGCCGGTAGTCAAACATGAGACTGATGCCTCAACACACTGCGCTACCGGTCGCCCCAAAGACCGGTTAGTAGTTTTGTATGAAAATTGATCTGACCTAAATGAATCCAACGGGCTATTATTTCGGGTCAAAAATTTCTTAAAATTGCACGAAAACTAGAGTTGACGGATATTTAAAATTTGCACTTGCAACAGCACAGACAGTACCAGGTAATCGAATAGGCCCAGCTTGGTCTGGGAGCCCGTAATCCATAAGACCGCGTTTTTCCCAAAATTTAATATAAAAATCAGCTCCGTACATACGTACTCTTCCAACATTGGATTTTTTTTAATGAGAATTCTTTGTTTTAGTGTCTAGTTTGCCTAAAACAAATTGTGCTATTTTATATTTTTGATTTTTTTCCTATTTATGTTTTTTGGGGTGCTGATTAGTTTTTTGCCCATTTTTTTTTTGTGGAATTTGAGTTATAGCAAAAAAAACAAGAACAAAAAAACGCACTATTTTTTTTTTTTTAGTTTTGAAATTGAGCAAAAATTTTTCTAAAAGAAAATGAAAGATCTTGAACAGTTCATTAAACAATGTTTCGTAATTTTTCCGTATCTTTAATAGTTTTCGTAATATTCTCAACTGAAAAAGACTAAAAGGGGGCAAATCTTCGTTTTTCGACATTTTCAGTGAGAGTATCTCGAAAAACTATTGAAGATACGAAAAAATTTGTGTTAGCTTTTTTTTATTGAACTGCTCAAGATCTTTCATTTCTTCACAGGAAATTCTTCAACACCGTTTTTAAAATATTAACAAAAAAAAGTTTTTACTGTGTTTTTTTTTACTAAAAAAAACCTCAGATTCGTAATCAGGAACCGAAAAAAAAACATAAATTGAAACAAAAAGTCGAAATTACACCACAATTTGATTTAGAACAATTCCTATTAGCACCTAATGACTAGGCTGTACTCGTTTGCACTCCATGGCCAGTTTCATATGAAACGAACGGTATAAGAGTTGCTAGCAAAAAGCACCAGTGGCAGCCAACTTTCTATATCCGAATGTGCAATTTTAATTCAATCGTCGCTCATACAAAACTCTCTCGCCACTGGTGCTTTTTGGGGAAAACTCATGTATCGTACTTTGCGTGTGAAACTGGCCTACGTCTATACAAACAACTGCCTATGATGTTTTCACAGACTCGGCGATTTTCCTAACCGTACTGGGTTGATGATGAATAACAACTGATAATAGTCACGTTCGAGGCAACCGGATAGAGTCGATCTCTGAATCGAACGGCCTCGATCAAGTGACGAGCGAATTCAGACAGCCACCATACAGATAATTCGTGGCGTGGGGGCGAATTGCGGACTCCGGACTACAAGAAAACTATTAACTATAAATGAAGTGTAAACCAGTCATGGTATGTTGTAGACCACAAAATGACAAAACAGGCAGTGAGAATCTAATTCAGTTATATTTGCCTAGAAGTGCCTATTCCTAGGTTCAAACTCACATACTCGTATCCCATTTTGAATTATGGAAATACTCCTATAATCGACTCTCTCGGTGCCACCTCCAATGGCAAATAGATTCCCTAATGCTTGTCTCCACCTCTACCTTTGCTGAAATGACAATAATCTCAACTGCTAGCGTTTTTCATCATAACGAAGGTGAAATCAAATACAGATATTCTCTAACATCCTGAAATTTAGTCGGAAATTTCGATAGTCGATAACGGCCATAAAGGCAGGTAGGTACTTCATCAATTGTCTATAAATAGATTAGTGAGATATTATCCTTGTATCTGTGTGGAGTTTGAAAATGCCCACAGTCCTGATTTGGGTCCCAGTTGATACAGGCCAAAGTCTTAGCTTTGAATTTCCGCTGCTATGGGTTTCTATCAAGTTTCCATTGAACTCCTTGCACAGTGCCTTAGACTGTTATTGACTGAAAGCTTTTCATCGTCCTTTTCATTTTCGAATCTTAGGATAGAACTCGACAGAGTAGAAACGATGGAACTATGACGAAGATGGAGCCTTTTGAATTATTCACCACATAGTCAGGGTCAAATTGGAAATCAAATATTCCCTGTACAGGATTATATTCACGTTGCTGTGGTGTATTGGGTAGGGGAAGAAAAAATGAATAAGCTATGAATATATAGCTCATTGAAAATGAAATGTCAAATGTCATCAGAGAAATCTTATTTCATAATCGCTTATTTCAAAAATGGCAGGCAGGTTTATTGCGCATATATCAGTTGCCCGTTATTTAATCTCTGATTGGCTGTTTACAGACGGGTTAAATTATCACCGAAACTTGAAAATATATATTTTTTTAAACCGTAAAACAAACTTAAAAAGATTCCCAGAATCGAATTTCCCTAAATTTAACCCACAATCATTGAAATTTCGTGTATAAGCAAGGACATTAAATTAAATTCCCTGAACACGACGGCATCGGCATCGACAAGAGAATAAATCAGAATTAGCGTCAATGAAGATTTCATTGTCGACCAGTGTGGCATCACTACACCGCTGGGAATGCAACTATGCAAATACCAAACGCGGAAAGGATCATTTTGCAGCAGCCAACGACGTTTGTTTTTCCGGGAGAGCCTATGAGCTGATTTTGTGTAGCCACATTGTATACACTTCAGTGGTCCCCGGCTACAATTGCATGACGTTGGAACGAAATCTCTTCGTTCATTTTCCACGAAATTGCTGCCTAGTTTGGGTCAATCAATAAAGAGGAATTAAGGGATGGTGTTGGTCGTTATTAATGTTTTTTTTGTTGATAACCGGAAAGCTGATGTGGCCTGGTAACATGAGGATATCTTGTTTCTGGGCCGGTTGGGGCTCAACGATATTTTGTTTGTCCCTTCGGCAACATTACGTGTGTCTAATTAATAAACATTGCGAAAATATTTTCGCTTCTGTGAAAAGTAGATTTAAGGCTGGCCATATATAGTACGTTCAGGTTTACCTTGAGGTATACCTGCATAGGTCTACCATAGGATGTGTGTTGTCTTGCTGCATAGGCGTTCAGACCTCCACAGTCGTCCAGACCTGTACAGTTGTACCTGCAGGTATATCTCAAGGTAAACCTGAACGTATATGGCCGACCTAAGCATTTTTACATGGATAGTGCTGGCTACCTTCACTAAGACCTTATAACGACCAATAAATTTATAGGGATTCGATTTTCAATTCGACTGAACGTGATAATACCATTCGCCTTAACCGCTTTCGGAGCATAGTGGATGAATTACTCCTAGGAGCCATCGCATTCGGTTTTTCTCTCGATGTTTTCAAAATGACTGAGCCATAGTCATTTTGCCGGTTTGTAGGCGAAAAAAGTTTTTCTCTTAATTTTGCTTTAGGTTTTTTGGTGCTGAATCTTAATTTTAACTGTGTCATCTCGAAGAAGTGGAACGCTCGAGAAAACTGCACGAATCTGCCCAAAAATGGCTCTTTATCAGTTTTCTTTATTTATACTCGTAGTATAACTTCGCACTATAGACTTATGCCAACAATCAAGAGAACAAAGGCAAACTAAGTTGAATTCCCTACAAATAACCTTTACAAATTTTTCCGTCAGTCGGACGTATTGGACACGGATTTGAAACTCGTAAAAAAAATTTGCCTATTACCCACTAAATATGCATTTTTCTACAACACTATTCCTATAATAAGAAAAGCAAATTAAATTTCCAACGCCAATCCAACTCTATTTCCTATAAATATTAAAGAAAAGCCCTATTTTCAAATCCTATCGAAAGCAAAACACAGTATCAAATGTGTACGAGTATTTAGCAACCATCAGATAGCCACAAATGGTTTCGAGAGCCTTTTTCCTCCACGTGATTGCCCATCGCGTACTGAACTTTGAACAGTTGATTTAAGTTGACAGGCACACAATTATCGCAATGATACTATCACCGACCTTCCGTCGTACGCGATCCGTTTGATTATAGCTGCCGTGACACAGAGCGACAGCTTTCAAATCAATGGCCCACTATACGCAATTTCCTGATGGCCCATCGAAGACGGGCAATATTTGAAAATATTTGAATTGACATTTGGTGTGTGATGGCGGCCATCAAAGTCACAATCGCGATGGACCATTGTCTGTAGCAGCCATCACAGGATCTAGAATATTTTATAGGCATTACAGGCAGTGGGGCTGCAGAGCTACTACATAATCTTAACACGGCTGCAAAAGAAGTTGGACTACGCATTAACGAGGACAAAACTAAAATAATGTTGCGCTTAAGAAGAAGGAACACCACCGAAGATCAACATCGGTTACCTTAACAACGAATTCAGGCGATTTTATATAGGTACCTGAGTATCAATCTGTCAAAATACGCAAATTAGATTAAATCAAGTTATGGATGCATAGCAGTTAAGACGTTTCATTCGGTTCTTCTAATAATGAAATTGAAGCATATGAACATAAATACGAGGCTCTACATATTCAAAAAAATCATACGTCGTATACTATGCTATGGCTGCGAAACATGACCCTAAGTCAAGCCTCAAAAAAGACACTAAACACATTTGAAGAAAGGTCATTCGACGAATATTCGGAGCATTTTGTGACCGAACTGGATGGTACATCCGGTACAACTATGAGCTATACGAGTACGAACTATAAGAGCTGAAAGTTTCGAGAATCGTCAAGCTAGAAGGACTTCAATATACAGGAAATACACGACCGCATGCCTAAACGAATATTTAAATAACGTATCCGCGGAGCAAGGCTGAGAAGAAGACCGGGAGCTCGCTGGAAACAGTCAGTGCATGCTGTCGCCGAGCCGAACATCTGCTGGGCTTCCGAAACTAAACGACGCGGTCACTTGACTAAGACAATTTGAGGAAAGCGATCCAGATGGCCAAGGTCCGATGATACGGCGAATTGAGCCACCATGACTACAGCAGCCCGTCAAAATAGCAACGGTTTCATCGACGTATTACTCTTAAGTACTGTCGTAGGTTCAATTGCAAGTTCTGCACACTTTTGAGCAGTACATACGAGCCCTTCTACAGCCACATCTCCCTTAGTAATTCTATTGCATTTGGAAGAAGTTGCCTCAGATAGTTTCTCGGATGCAGGGACCTTCAATGTAGTGGTTGGCATCAGCCCTTTTTTGTCAGTTCCACTAAAATATTTTTCTTTTTTTTTGTACCCAGCCACTTCTGAACTTGACGGTAAACCCTAAAAGAATGCTGTCCTGCTGCAAACTGCAATTCGAATTCATAAAACTAGTTAGTTGACCCACTCAACCTATGGTCACTCAGCGATTCTCAATAGCTTGAATATCCCTATACCAGCAGACTATTCCTTTCCTAAATATGTATTCGAAAAAGACTTTACAGGCATTGTTCCAGTCAGTGAGAGGAGGTTGAGTTTTCATAGCCTGACTATGTAAATTACAGATGGATCTAAGACATTGAATAGTAGGAGCCGGCATTTACTTTAATTGGTTTAAAGGTCTAGATAGACATTCTCTGCAGAATGCTTTTTGGATTGCGTCATCCATGAGAGCAGTTCTTCTACGTATTTACACGCACGGGCATTCTGATTCTCTTGAGAATATGATGAGAACAAATTTCATGAGAATATCCTCATTCATTGTCATACGTGTTTAGACATTCTCATATCGACGTTCCCATGTGAGAATGTCGCCGCGCTATGATTTTGATGGTTAATGGGATATGCTCATACGAACCGTTTTCATGGGGAAATACTCGTCCGATCGGGCTGGTTCGAACTACAAGGTAATTTTGGGTCGCTGATTCCGAATCTGAAGTCAACAAATAAAAAGAAAAATTTGGGGTTGTCTACCCCAGAATGGTAACCCTGTTTTCATGGGGAAATACATGTCCGATAGGGCTGGTTTGAACTACAAGATAATTTTGGGTCGCTGATTCCGAGTCTGAAGTCAAAAATGAAAAAAATAGGGTTGTCCTTCCAGAATGGCAGTCCTGTTTTTATGGGGAAATACTCGTCCGATCGGGCTGGTTTGAACTATAAAGTAATTTTGAAGTTAAAAAAGTAAAAAAAAATTGGGGTTACCCACCCCAGAATTACAGCCCTGTTTTCATGGGATTTTTTTTTGCAATTATGACTTAAGATTCATAATCAGCGACTCAAACGACGTCTTAATAAGCGCTCCCACGGAAGCCGGCCAAGGACTGCCAAACCTTATCAACACCAGTAGGCGTTGCTACTACAACAACCCCCTAATAGTTTCCTCCGGCAAGATTGGCCGTGAAGTGTTATCATTCTGTGTTCCCCATTTTGTTTCATAACATCAATCGTTTAATATTAAATGATATTCCATATAAGGTTTTCTAAAATATTTTTTTCCTATTTCGCCCCTCAATCCGTCGTAGCTACTTGGAGTCGGGAAAAAATGCCAGAAAAGGAAAGTGCTAATTATCTCCTTTAATAGAACACCCAACATGCCGATGAAATAAACTTTAACCTTCTTTTTTTAATCCTTTTTGGACCCTTATGAATAATTTCCTTTTTTTTGCAAAATCAGTTTTCGATTGCTACAGATAAAAAAAAAGTGCTCTACTTACTTATTTTCTCAGAAAAATAACATAAGCTTCTATAAAAGACCATCCGTGAGAATGATTGTTCTCACGAACAGCTCGTGAGAATGAACTTCAGTCATGAGAATGGTTACGATCATGAGAATATTCCAAAGCTATCTATTTACACGATGATGAGAATAATTCCCACGAGAATGCATGAGAGCTGAAAGTTTTCATGAGAATTAACTCTCATTGCTATTTAGATGATTCTCGAGAATGAAATCAGTCTCATGATACGATTCTCATGAGAATGTCTATCTTGATCTTAGCTTGAGTTTTCTATTTATCTGACCACTTCAGTGCTTTTTAAGTAGAGGTCACGGCTTGGACGGTATGTTATAAACATACCAATCAGCGAATGCTGGAATCAATCATGATACTCGTAACATCTAAAACTGCGGCAAAATGTTTCTCGTCCTTCTCTGTAAAATTGAGCTATTGCTATATTTTTCTGTGCAGTGTTTCTGGCCACAGTGACCTGGGAGGTAACTGCCAGCCTGTTGAGCTTGCCAGACATGAACGAGGAACTTTATCAGTATGTTGATTGCCTTGACCCTTTCAGAGAC
The DNA here is from genome assembly GCA_964017055.1 of Chloromyia formosa. Taxonomy (NCBI): domain Eukaryota; kingdom Metazoa; phylum Arthropoda; class Insecta; order Diptera; family Stratiomyidae; genus Chloromyia; species Chloromyia formosa. The sequence goes on from OZ024813.1 coordinate 137,260,661, forward strand.
ATGGGCGCATCAACATTTTGTTGACGTTTCGATAGTATAGTGAATACCTTTCACACAAAAGACAAATTATGCCTCGCCTCCTATTATATAAATACCAAACGCAGGGGTAACAAATTTGATGTTAGCGTATTAATACATAGATTTGAAAATTTTCAAATCTAAGTCCTGAAATTTACATTCTGTTCGAAAGTCAACACATTTAGGTAACTTTCTTAGAAATTGCAGACTTCTTGGTCCGGGTACCGTTATAAAATCGCCATTTAATTTTTCTATGAAAAAAAAAAAAAACAATTTAAATTTCTTCAAAACTGAAACCTTTATTGCGCTTGCGGTGAATTTCGAGACCAGGAAAGTTGTATATACATAATATGAAATTTTATGTAGTTTCAGAATTTATGATAAGATATTTTCGTTTCAATTTATCAGAGGCTAGCAGTTCGTCTATTCACTAGCAATAGCTTTCCATAGAATAAAGCTAGCGAAAAATTCGGCAAATATATTTAAAATGGGTTAGTTAATTGATTTTGAGAATGGTCAAGATCCTCCTGAATGAGTACCAACCTCCTCTATAAACTGACCATATAGGAAACTCAATTTTAATGCATATGGTTGTTGCTAATTGGTACTATTGGTATCACCACTAGGTCTGTACAAGTCTAGGGTATATACGCCTCGGACTCGGTTCGGTTTTATCTTTCAATTTTACCTAATTTAGCAAATCTTTCATAGTACAGAGCAAATAGGCTTTCAGTACATATAAATCCGTACATACACATACCAGTTCAAGTAAACTAAAATGTATTCGCTTTTATGTCGGAGAAAGCAGCATTCTAATGCATGATTCAGGATTTAAGTGTGAGTTCTATTTCAAATGGTGTCTTTTGCCAAATTAAATTTATCCTCATACTCACCACAGCCATTTGAAAGAACTGAGGAAAACCACGCTAATATCTAAAAGTTACCCAAGAATAGATGAGATCCTATGAGATACAATTGTGGAGAAACTCCTTCGTAAGGATTTCACAGATACACTCGGTAATATCTTTCTAAGGAATGGATGCTAGATATAGAGCTGACGACACTCGCTCGTAGATTTCGTATCATCGTTACCACTAAGATTTCGAACAAATGGCGAAAACTTCATTTCGTAACGACAGTAATCTGCCAGCTATCGTGTTACGTATCACATACACGTACATGTATGAGAAGACGACGACACCTTCTTTGTTTAGGCCCCGGGTAAAATTGGATTTTAAAGCATCTCTCGTCGGAACATTGCCAATGTTACGGGTAAGAGTATTAGCGTTTGACGTCAGGATTGTATGGGAAGGATACCAAAAGGATCGTAAACTTTTCGATACCAGAAGCAACACTATGTACTTTAAATTAAGTTTGAAATACGATACAAATTTCAGCAACAGAAGAGTAAAAGATGGGGCGAATCGAATCACATATTTTTAAGTTCAATTGTTATAGACAAATCGGTTTACCGCAGCACGAAAAAACCGACACAGTATCTCATAACTTTTAGCAACGGTCATGGATGGGCGCCGGCAAGATGGGGGTAGGAGCAAGCCGGGCAATTGCCCCCAATTAGATTTAGATAAAACAAGAACATAAAAGCCGCGTTCTTTTACAGCTATCTAGAGACAAGGGTAGTTAACCCGAGTTTTTGTGCAAAAAAAACGATATACATATCTGACCCATACAGAGTAAAAGCATGTATTGAAAAAAATGTGGAATCCCATTGAATTTACGAGTATTTGAGGTGAAACGAGATGAAAACAGAGTGGAACAAACAAACTTCTTCTAGCAACCGCTAGATGGGTACTAAATAAAAGCTTAATGCCGGAATCAGATTGAACGCAGAAAGCAGCAGCAGCGGCAGCAGCAACAACAACAACGTGCATATCTGTTTTTGCCGTTGGCGCAGAAGCTGCGATCAATCTAGGTCGCGTTCGGGAAGTGCATGCTTTCTAAGTTGACATTTCACTGCCGATGTTGTTGGTGCTGCATTCTGCATTCTGATTCTGGTTCGAGCATTATTTGTGCGCTATCCAGGTTAGAATCGGCCCTCGATAAATTACTGTGTTAAGCGCTAACCCATATAGGAGAGCATTGTTGTATATCCGGAAAATAATAAAAAAAAAGTGCTATATTTTTTTATAATTTAAAACTAAAACATCTTATTATCTTTGCTATCATTCAAATTTATTTTAGTTACAATAAATTTAATTATCTCGGATGCATTTCAACTACCTATATTGTCATCTTCTGTTTAAATATACTCGCTGAGGAAAACATTAGTTGAAACACGTCCGAGATATTTAAATTTATTTTAAAGTAAATTTGAATAATAGTAAAACCAATAAGGGGTTTTTAATTTTAAATTATAAAATTCATGGACTTTGCGGTTAAATATTTTTATCGCTTTTTTAACATAAAAAGCCCTACAGTGTTTTAACTCATTTTTTATTTCATCACATTTTTTAAACGTTTGCATAAATTGAGATAATTATATTTACTTGTACACACCTTGAACGGAAGATCGTCAGGCGGTTTCAATTAGAGGTTTATAACCAACAAACCTCTAAATCAGTATTTCTCCTTCCTACCTTGTTAGGGCCAAATTGAATAAAATCTACAAAGGGCTTCTCTCACTAAAATTATTTTGCTGAATAATAATTCTTTCTGGCAAGCTACAGAACCTTCAGGAGAGTTCCATATCTACCTGGTGAATACAAAAATGTCCGTTCGTGGAAATAGGACCACGGGAACAACCAGGAATAGTAATTTTGAAAAGCCTTATTCGAGCAACTCTGGTTTGAACACAGCCGAATATACCGTTAGTCCAGTCGATGGCCAAATTTTCTGCCACCGTTCTGAGATCGGGGTCACTTAAGGAATATACATGCCGAATTTGGTTAAGATCGGACCACGAGGAGTGCTCGGACTAACGCACAAACACACAGTGTGGAACATTGCATATGCTCGTCCATCATATTAATTTAAGGGACAGGCCTAAAACTAAAATTTACCCGTCCCTTACGTCCGTTAATGTACTAAATTTACTATTTTTCTGTTGTTAGTAAGAGCACTACAAATCACCACCAACAACACATACAAAATTTAGTACATATAGTATCATAATGACCCACCAGTAATTAACCCTATTCTGGTAGTGCTGCTTCCACGGCCAGATCGAAAGCAGCACCTGATGAGTAGGATCAGTCAGTGGTACGAAACCAGAGGCCGAGGATCCCATTACACCCGGACCCCGATGCGAGTGCGAGGGCATCTGATCCGTCCGCCAACCATTCCATCCGTATCGCCCCATTTTTTTGTATTCCCCATTTTAGCCTCCCCTGTTGGTGTTGTCGATCCCAGGCCTATGAATTTTGGTTAATATGTAAAGGACAGGGGCAACGAGCGGCGAAAACCCCGCCCACGTCTTCGGAACTGCGCAAGGATAGGCCGCTGCTTAGCTTGTTGTGGGGCCTTATTTCTTCGCCAGATGGTACGGCCTGACCTTCCCGGTCACTATGCTACCTCCAGCACCGTCCGCTAGGGCATTCGATACAAAAATGATGACAATTCAGACATGACACCCGCATTGTTATAGCCATACGATTTTTTGTCAGTATAGTCAATTTTGAGCTATGAATTTTGACAATTGATGGACGACTTGATGCGACTGTTGTTCATATCACAACAAAGCTGTTGCAAAGCTGCTTCGACACTGCTGGCAGAGCGTGTTGCGATTTCGCCTTGTTTTATGAACTTAGCCATTGTTTTGTATGACGTCAAAGTAATTTCGGTTTGATATGCCCGTCTGTGTAATCAAGATGGCGGTGTTTGACAACAGCAAGACGCTGCTCATCAAGTCGACACAATTAGCAGCGTACGCCGACGACATCAACATCATGTCCCGAAGATTGGCTGACGCAGAAGAACTTCTGCATACGCTCGATACCGCTGCAAAGGAAGTTGGATTACGTATTAATGAGGGTAAAACTAAAATAATGATGCAATCGGTGACAAGGACACCTGCACAACCGAGCATCAATGTGGGGGACCTCAACATCGAGTTCGTGAACAACTTCATCTACCTGGGTTGCAACCTGTCAAGGGACGCCAACGAAACTGACGAAATCAAGCGACGGATACAGTTAGCTAATAAGACTTTTTTCTCGGTTCTCCCCATAATGAAATCGAAACATGTGCACAGAAACACGAAGCTCCGCGTGTACAAAACCATTATACGACCAGTGCTATGCTATGGCTGCGAAGCATGGACCCTAACTCAAGCCTCCGAAAACATGCTAGACACTTTCGAACGTAAGGTTCTACGGCGAATTTTCGGGGCTGTTTGCGATCGAGATGGATGGCGCATCCGGTACAACCATGAGTTGTATGAAATGTACGATGAGCTGCAAGTCTCGAAAATCGTCAAACTACAACGACTTCAATGGGCAGGGCATGTACAAAGAATGGACGATGATCGCATACATAAGAGAGTAATGAATGCGGAACGAGTCGACGGAGCGAGACTGCGAGGACGACCGAGATCTCGTTGGGAGAGCTCAGTAGGTGTGGACGCCGCGCAGCTGCTGGGCTCCCAAAATTGGAGGACGCGGTCACGTGACCGAGATAATTGGAGGACAATGATCCAGGCGGCCAAGGCCCGACGCCGGGCTGTCGCGCCACGATGATGATGGTGTTTGAACGAGGGTCTATGAACAAATTAGAATACGTTTTGTTGCAAGATGACTTAGAAAAATCCAATGAAAATTCCCCCTTCCCTACAAAAATGTCTAGCGGCGCCCTTGGCAACGGTAGAGATTCCACGATGTGTTGGCAACGGTAGTGACTTCGCGATGTGTTATAACGCAGAAAAATGATTGATTCGGACTCTACTACTAATATGTAAATATTTTAGTTTTTTGGAATGAAAAATAAAGAAAATGGTGATTTATGGTGCATTTACCACTTTAAAATTAGTAGTAAAACTTGTTCCGATTTCAGTGTTCCTATGAGAGATATATTAAATAGTGGGCCGATATTAACTATTGTAAATTTAGGAATGTGGTTTAGCGGTAAATATAGTTGAATAATATGAAATTTGGTAATTATATCTTTAGAAAGAAAAAGGTTTTCCTAACAAAAACTTGCTTTTGGAACGGTCGTTCCTATGACAGTTCTGTATGATAGATTAGTCCAGTTTCAACCAAATTCGGGAATGTGATTTGGCGAAAGATACTATTGAACATTGTGAAATTTGAGAGGGTATCTTTAGAAATAAAAAGTTTTTTCTCATAAACACGGAGGTTTGGACAGGTCGTTCGTATGGCGGCCATATGACATGACGTAGTGGTCCGATTCCGTTGGCTCCGAAAGAAGGCTTTGTAAACTTCAAAACTGCGAGACTAGTTTGCTTAGAACGAGACAGACAGACGGACAAAGCTTAATCGACTCACCCCGTCGTACTGATCAAGAATTATATAGTTTATATGGTCGGAGATGCTTCCTTCTGTGCTTTGCAGACTTCACAAAGTTAATACACCCTATTACATATATAAAAAAAACAAATATGTGCATGTTTAAAAGGAAATCGATCTTTTCGTTCATCACTATCTTCCCTGGTTTTATGAAAATTGTATCAGTAGCTCTCATAGCCGCCTGAAGTACTTCCGACCTGAAATGAGAATACAGGATGTGCCTTTCAGTGTATTTGGCTTCCGTGTTCAGTGACGAGAACGAACCCACGAATCCCTCTCTAATGGATTACAGCTACATGTATAGATCGTAATGTATACACTACCGTATAGAATCACGGTTGCATGTTAATCAATTTGCTTAAAAGGCCAAAACATAAAGTGGTTTTCCTGATGCCTTGCAGTCATGCTATCCTTTATGGCGAATTCGATAATCGTATCTTCAGTACAAAGTTTACTACACGTATTGGCCGCTAATTGAAAATATCCCAATTAAACTTGGCTAACAGTTAAATAGCTGAAATGAAATTAAAGCATCTCAAAGTTATGGGAATAGGATGCTGGTTCGCGTTTCGCGGTACTGTACTCGTACATTGGTTATGTTCGGAAAATTTTGAATTGAAATGAAACTCATTAAGCTTCAGATGATGTTTACCGTAGCTTGAATAGCATTTTACAGTTTCTGAAAACAATTTCGTTTTGAAATTACCTTAATGATAATGGCGCAACGGTTAGCACGTTCGCCTTTTGTGCACTGAAACCTTGGTTTGAATTCTATTGAAGGCAGAGTAGCCTTTTCGACAAGCTGGACAATGAGCCCATTTCTGCTGTTACTCGTAAATTAGTAGCCTGGTATTTTTGAGGTAAGTAATTCGGTTGAGCGGGTTGCTGATTACACACGCCAAAGTAAACCATCATGATCATGAAAATAAGATGATACTAACTCATCTCGAGGAGTTGGTCCATTGATAAGCCAGTTATTTAGTTAAATTTGGTGTAGTTTTAAATGCTTTATTTTAAATAGTTAGCTACTTCGTTTGTTTGTTCACAGGTCATAGTTAATTGGAGAATAAATAAATAAAAAACAAATAAACTTCTCCATCATATGACTGTAACCTCTAATTTCGTTTGGTTTGAACTTGACTATTACCCTTTTGCACACAACTGGGTAGTTACAGAGATAGGCTGTGAACCATGAGGGTCCACAAACACTGAAGCCGAATTGTCTAATGTGGTATAATCCGAGGTCTAATAACATTACTGAGTCTGTCGATTAAGCCTGATCATTCAGGTGACGTTACCTAAAAAGTTAAGCGGGATTTCATTTCCTTCGACGACTAGTCGACACCTCACATTCCCAGAAAATATCCAATGATGGTTTATTATTACCCCCGTAGAAACACCAACTACTGTTCTCCATTATGGCCATGTTTTCAGGAAAAAACGAGTCCAAAGCGTTGGTATCGGAGACCTGTGCAGACCTAGAATAAAAAAATAAATAACTGGCGCAACAGTCCAATTTGAACCATGGCCTCTGACTAGCATTTATAGTAAACAATCACCTCAAGCCGCACATTACTGACTTCAAACCCATAAATGAACGGCTATATGCGATTCGCATTAACACTCGATTCTTCAATCTCTGGCTCATCAATGCGCATGCCCCAACTGAAGTTAAAGAAGACGCAGTAAAAGACGAGTTCTACGCCCGCCTCGAGACTCTCTTCGACTCACTTCCAACAAACGACGTCAAATTGCTGCTGGGAGACTTTAACGCCAAAGTCGGAAATGAAAGTTGGCACCGGGGGACCACTGGAGGCCACAGTCTCCATGAAAAATGTAACGATAACGGCCAACGACTTATCGACTTCGCCTGCAGCAGGAATCTAATCGTAAGCTCTAAGTGTTTCCCGCATTGACGCAAGTTCGAAACCAAGTTTTTTAGTTCAAACCCAAGTCTAGTAGCTATGGGGATCTCCTGATGCAGGGTAACGAGACCAACGCACTGATGTACTGTTGAAGGTATTTTAAGTCCCTTAATGAGAAAAAAAGGACATTCTTGGTAATGAAGTGAAATCTAAGGAAGATGGTTTTCATATGACTGAGAGTGTTAGGGCGAATGAGATTACTGTTGAAAGTATTTTGAGTCATTTGCTGTGAATAGAAGGACATTCTTGGCAATGAAGTGATGTCTATTTAAGATGGGTATCATATGACTGGGGGTCATGAGGCGAATACACTAGACTATTGTTGAAGGCACTTTGAGTCCTTTTGTGTGGAAAAGAGAACATTCTTGGCATTGAAGTGATATCTAGGCAAGATGGGTATCGTATGACTGGGATGTTGAGGCGAATGTACTGGACTACTGTTGAAGGCATTTTGTCTCTTTTGGTGTGGAAAAAAAGACATTCTACGCAGTGAAGTTATATTTAGGGAAGATGGCTATCATATGATTGAAGATGATGATATGAATGCACTAAGCTACCGTTGACTACCGGCGTTTCGGGTTCGAATCCCGTCCACGACGACGTTCGTGGCCATGGATGTGCAGGAGGTGCATGCTGGCAACTGCATTCTCCGAAACCAGTTTATGCCAACGAAACGTCAACTGGGCCAGATGGAACGGTTGATGCGCTATGCCCCACAAGGGGTTAGGGCAATTGAGTAAACTACCGTTGAATCCTATGGTATAGAAAAGGACATTCTTGGCAATGAAGTGATGTCTACGGTAGATAGGAATCATCTGACTATGGGTGTTGATTCGGATGCACTGGACTACTGTGGATGACATTCTGAGTCTTTGGGTCAGAAAATGAGAACATTATTACCTCGGGCGATAAGGACAGCATTTTTTCAAAGCAAATCATAAACAATTTGAAAGCAAATGGATTAAAATTAAAATGTACTTACATGGGACGGACTTAAAATGCCGATGAACATCATCGCCCTTTTTGTGTTGTAATTTTCAATTGAAAGGCATGAAGTAAACTTCAAAATATTGATTCATTTAATAATTTAATAATTTATCAAATTTTTCTTTCAAAGGTGAATAATTTCCCCAAGGTTTAATTTTTTATGGTTTAATATGTAATGGTCGGAAAGTCAAAAACCGAGTTTGCGTCAAAAAATATTACTCGAAACGGTCGCAAAAAGGATAAACATTCTGTCTTTTTTTAGAGTTTGATAGTAAATATGCAATTGGGATGTCATATCAAAGGGAATAATGAGTACACACACTTTCTGATATTTTTTCTTTCTAATTCGATGTAACTATAGCGAAGTAAGGGGTGAAATTAAATTTTTGTGGTTGCCTCCTACTTTGTTTGAGTCTTCTAAGGTAGTACCCCTTTTGTTTCCAAAGACTTAGTTTTCGATGATTTAATCTGTAGTCTTCGAAGAGTTGTTATCCTTCTAGGGACCCTTGTGCTCAATATTTATTTACTTATTATAAAATTTAATTTTCATGTACTGTAGCCACTTAAATTATGGCATTATTATGCATGTTACTATTAAATCTAAATGAATATATGAAAATATACATCCAAGATGCAAATATTCCTGTACAATTTTTTGAACCAAGTTGTATTTTTCTTTACATATTGCTATAGCTATTTTTTCCAAGGCATTGCAAAGTGTGAAAAGAAAATCCAAAACTATAAATACCCATATCTGCATCTTACGAGCGGACATCCTTTTAAGCCATATCTTGTCAATTTTGAAGAAATATTCACAATATTCTGTCAGGTCGTCTGTGCACATAACAATGAAATAATGGCACAACGATGTCTTGTAGCGACATTTCGTGCAGACACAATCTGTTCTGAATTTTTAATGCTGCAGTAAATTTGAATGGACTCCTTTGAAAACGGACAACAAAGCTGCTGCATGCACTCCCTACAATCTTCCCTGGTCCATGTTTCTAAAGCACTAGACCACTCGACTCTTCTTAAGATATTTCCATAGAGATGCATAAACCTTATGACCTTTCACGTGGAAAACTGAATTCTTGTAGTAGCATTGTGAACTTTTCGGAAAGAGTAAATTCATTAAAAAGATGCAAATTTCTAGAGTTTACATATTTTCGGATATCCTTATTGTAAGAGATGCCATTTTCCATCAGCAGAATATTTTCTCAGAAGATTGTAGTTGCTAGCAATTCATTATGAATGGATGTGAATTTCGAAGGAGTGTGAAAGGATTTAATGGACCTCGCGGAAGCAAACAACATACATAATACAGTTTGTACTTCAAGTGTCAACTGAAATTATTTCAACACTATTGAGAAGGAATCTTAATAATATTCGCACTAGTGATATTTAGGTAGGAAACATTCATGTGGCTTGAAGTTCAATCGAAGATTGTGGAGTGCTATTAAAAGCAAAAGCACTGTAGGGAAATAAAATGTGCAATAAACTGAAAAATGATCGGAAATTTGTCGGTTTTGGGGTGCCACGGAAAATGCACAGGGCGGACGTCGAAAACTTGTATTCCGATCTACGGGACCGACCTACATAACATTTTAAAAAATTAGAACTACTGAACCTTTTGCTATTTTGTTAATAATTGCCTTGACCCCTCCAGGGGCAAGGGCGCGTCAACATCTCTAGCATTTCTATGCCTTCTTGACGTTTCGATAGCATATCTATTGTACTTTTCGGAAGTGCAGTTGCTAGCATCCACCTCCTATCCGCGCCGTCCTTATACTGACAAGCTCGGAGCACTGTGATAGTTCCATTAGTACTCACAGGCAGTTTTTGATTGCGCCGAAATTTGAACTCCGAGCTCTAGATTAATTTCTTAGAGCGGTGACTGAGCGACGGCCACCGAGCGCGACTTTGCTAGGTAATATTTTTCTATTCCCTGGACTATTATTATACTTATTTTATTTTTTAATGCTCCGATGGGAAAAGCCCTGCTTTCATCTAGAAAGCAGAACCCCACGTATACAAATTGTCCCTTAATTACAACATTTTCCTGTCAACGTATGCTCGCAATACCACGAACCTTTTGTGCTCTCCCGTAATGAGCAGACATCGTGTAAATAAAAACCTTTTTTTCTTGTAATTTTCCATTTGCATTTTTGCTCATATCGTGCCATATTCAATGAGTTTTTCCGTTTATGTATTTTTTACTCGAGTTCCGGCAGAATAAACAAAACTTCATAATAGATTTGATTTTTTAATTAGGGCCAAAGCCTTTTTGCCGCTGGCTGTGTTCTCAATGCAAACTACAGGCTGGCGCTCATCAAGTCGTGAAAATGGAAACCCCTTTATTCGTATGCACGTTCATGGATGGCATTAAACGCGATTACACCATTTCAGTAGAAAAACGCAAAAAGTGTATATGTAATTGTGGAAAGTGTTTTTAATTTTCATTTGGGTACATTTGGTACAACAAAAGGGTGTTTTTAAGGATCAACTCTGTATTTTCAGCCATAGACAACGCGATGCAATGAGATTTTTGTTGATTTTACTGATGCTCTTATGTAGTATGAAGCTTGTAAAACTTTTTGGATGTTTACTCTTTGGGACGGAAATAATTTATATCATAGTATTTACTGCAGAGAAGCTGAATCACAATACTATTATATGATAATGGAACATGTTCCAGTTCGGTGTGATGTAAATGATAAAACAAATGACATTTTTTACATTTAATAATATTTAGGTTAGGTTAAAAGGACTGACGCGGTATACCCAGTACACATGGACCATTACTGTAACCATTGTGATAACACTGCTGTGATACCATTGCTACCGCAAGCCGAGTCCTATCTATTCATCGAACCAGTTAGAGCTGTTGATAAAACGCTGGAGCTGGACCACTCTGGACAGAGAAGGGCGACGGGATGCTAAGTGCCATGTACATTGCATGGCGACGATGGTTGTCCCCCGGAAAAAACCCTGTTTTGCAAACTAGTCACTGGCGCTAAGCCAGAACAGTTGATGGAATTCCATATCGACAAGTAGCACGTTGTTATTTGCATTCGAACGGAATTCGCGCCCATGTCGTGTTGGTCGGCCTATATAAGGCAATCCGACATCTCACTTGGTCGTTCCCGGTCACGCCTCTCCCACAGGTGCGATGCGCGAAGCAGATGCGTCTGATGAGACGCGCTTCGCACCAGCGGTCGAAACTGGCGAGAACGATTTGGGCTCCCTTCGGGGAGTTAATTATTCTTAACGAAAATATGAAGCGTGTCCCACTCTGCACAGAGAAGGGCGACGGCATGCTAAGTGCCATGCTGTCGCCCGGCAAAAAACTTGTTTAGCAAAAGAAAAGGCTTTGGTGATAGGACGGTACTTTGAGGGACCCCTACGTTGGTGGTATGGCAATTCGATTTAACTCCATCAAGGACGACTTGAAGCGAACGGCCGTGTAGGAAACTTTCAATCCATTCGACAAGTTTTGGGTCCAGACCAAAAGCCCGGGGTTTATCTAAAAGAGCCGGATGCCAAACTCTGTCAAAAGCTTTCAAAATGTCGAGTGCAATGATTTTAGCTTTACCAAATTGATGGATACATCGATTCCATATTTCGGTGAGATATATCACTAAGTCTCCGGTGGACCGCGAAGAACGGAAACCATATTGTCGATCGCCGGTTATAGATGATGTGAATCAATATAGCTCATAAGTTGGTTGTTAACCAGGTTTTCAAGGACTTTTGACAGGATCGAAGTCAATGCTTGGTGATACCTCCTTTGGCCTCAATCAAACGGCTTCTAAACGTCTGCGCATACCTCAAACTAAGTTGAATGTCTCCTCCTGTTATATTCGTTCATTCAATGCGTATGACATCCTTCAAAGAATCCTTAGATGTTATATGCTGTCTCGGTATTTTTTCTTCAGCATTCAATAGGATTAATATCCAGTGACTATGGAGGTGTTTTTAATTGTTTGCAGTGGTAGATTAGCCATTCCTGCACATGATACGACGAATGCTTTGGGTCGTTATCTTGTTAAAACAACCATGGTTGTCCAATTAATCCCAATTTTCCGGCACTTGGAAACAAATTTTCTTTTAAAATATTCATTTGTTCTGATCAATAAAGACCAGGTTTCCCACTCCAGATGCCAATATACACCTCCACAGCATGACACTACTGCCTCCTTGTTTTATTATTTTAATCACATTAGTTTCCTGCAGCTCCTGGTTTGGTTTTCGCTAAACTTTCTGAGTGTCATCTGAACCAAAGAGGTTATACTTAGAATCGTCACTGAATAAAACCGAAATCCAAAATGATTCCGGCTCCTTTACGTTAAGTTTGACGAGCTCCAACCTTTTTCTCCTATTTTTCTTCAAAATTAATGGCTTGTGTCGAGGCACGCGTCCATAATAGCTAGCTTTGTGTAGCGTATTTCATACTGTTCGAGTATTAAAATTTTGTTGAAATCTTTCCTGCATTTCACGAGAGAGTTTGACTGCCGAAATCATTGGGTTTTGGTCGACTGTAGTTACTATTAGCGTTTGCTCAGACTGGCCGTCTGGTAATCGGCTTTTCTGCGACTCGAACTCAATTTCCCAAGCAAATTGATTCGCTTACTTGCCGACCAATGGAAGACCCGTGTATGCATCTCCATAAATTTGCTTGGGAAGTGGAGTTCGAATTGCAGACGAGCCGATTACGAGACCACCCATCTGAGCAAATAAAATACTTAATCGCTTCTAGCGTGGCATACGTTTTTATGGGCGTCCATATCTCCTCTCAGGCTCTAAGTTTCCCGTATTTGAGTAATGTTTTATAATGTTTCATACACTTGAATATAATCTGTTAAATATAGCGGAAATTTCGAGATACGACTTTCGCTGCACGTAAAGATTTACTATCATTTCACGGACGCCTACCGGAATTTCTGTACCACGGGCAATCTTGCACGATACATATCCGATTTTTATACCCTTCACGGATGTGATAGGGTATATTAACTTTGTCATGAAGTTTGCAACACACAGAAGGAATCATCTCCGACCATAGAAACTATAATTCTTGGTCGGTATGACGAGACGAGTCGATTAAGTTTTGTCCGTCTGTCTGTCTGGTTCTATGTAAACTAGTCCCTCAGTTTTAAAGCTATCGAGCTAAAATTTTACAAAAAGCCTTCTTTTTATTGCACGCTGTAAATATGTTGGAACCAATGAAATCATATATAGTCATATAGCTGCCATAGGAACGACTGATTCAAAAATTCGTTTTTGTGAGAAAAACTTTTTTATTTCTATAGATATCCTTTTTAAATTTCACACTAATCAATAGTATTTTTAGTCAAATCTAATCTCGAATTTGGTTGAAATTGAATTAGTCTATCATATAGCTGTCATAGGAACGACAGTTCCAAAAGCAAGTTTTTGTTAGAAAAACTTGTTTATTTCTGAAGATATCTTTATCAAAATTCATAATATTCAATCATATTAACTGCCAAATCACGTTCCTAAGTTTGTTTGAAATCGGCCCACTATTTCATATACCTCTCATAGGAACAGTGAAATCGGAACAATTTCGAAGTGGCAAATGCACCATAAGTCGCTTCGCTAGCCGAAGGCTAGCTTGCTTAAAGTATATTCTAGATCAGTATGACGAGATGAGCCGATTAAACTTTGTTCATCTGTTTGTCCGTCTGTTTCTTTCAATTCACTGTATATGTCGGAAGAGAATCGGACCACTGCTACAGATAGCTGCCACAGGATCGACCGGTCCAAAAGTCTATGCTTGTGAGAATTCTTTTTTTGTTTGTAAAGATATCTTAACCAAATTTCATATTTTTCAATGGTATCTATTGCCAAACTTCCCGCAATTAGTTAAAATTGGACTACTATGTCATATAGATGTCATAGGAGCGACCGGTCCAGGAGCGACCAGTCCAAAAGTAAGTTTTGTCAGAAAATTTGTTTATTCCTAAATTTGGGTGAAATCGGCCTAGTAGTTCATATACATTTCATAGGAACAGTGGAATCGGAATAAGTTTTGCTGCTAATCTCAAAGTGGCAAATGCAGAATGGATCAACCATTTATAATCATTTATAGCAACACAGAACCGTATCATACCATTGCTTCGCGTGAAGGGTAGCATACCTTCGGCCTTTGTTTTTTTTATTTTTCTTATTTCTTTTATTTTCAATTTACGTCACACCGTAACGGGACATTTTTGAATGCATTCTAATGGTAGTAACTACATACATACATCAAAAAATCTGCTTCAATAGTTATTATTAGGTTTTTACAAAAAAAAAATACTACCTGTGCCAATAATTTTTTGTCTCACGGTATGTATGAATAAAATCACCAGGTTAGATGTTAGAGGATCTAAAAAAAATAAACAGGATGAAGTTCACATGCTGAAAAATTAGTCGACGACCGCAATTTGTTTGAAAACTTTGCAATAGCTTCCATCTTTCATCCGATCAGCTGCAAGAACTCTTGAATGGTTAGAAAACAATGTCGAAATTTTTCCCTATATCGAATTCGCTAGATGCCAGCTGGAGTATCTGAAAAACAATTTATCAAAATTGAGAGTCTCATCTATATAAAGGGATTTCCTGGACCGTTCTTGTCATAAATTACAGCTGGTATTATACCCCGTACCATTTTATCCGAGCTAACTCCACCCACGCTAACTTATTTGCATATTTATGAATAACTTTTCTGAGCATTTTACAGACAATCACTTTTCATCAACCGACTCACAAATCTCCCCAACGCAGAACCTTTTTTTTCAGTTCCGTATAAAAGATAAGTGGCAATAAGTGGATGGGAGAATGTTTGCCTCCCCATCTGATGAAAATCAGGGAAGTTATTTTTCATTGAAAATTTATTTCTTTTCACGCAATGGCGTCTATAGAACTTTGTTACTTTGAAGGCCTTCAACCCACACAAATGTCACCTAAAGTGCCACATAAAATATAAAAATACCATTAGCATGGGAATACCTTCACCGCTCCATCATTACAGATATTGCTGGCAAAAAAACGCTTGCGTCCTTTGTATGTTTTGTTATTTCAGATTGAGTGATAATGTAGCTGTCTAACAGCAAATATCATATTTGGGATACAAAGTTAATAAATGTTGAAATTTTAACGGCTTATACGATTATATCTACATATAAGGCCTTCTGGATTTTTTTTAGTAACTTAAGACTAGGCTTGTGATTAACAGACTTCGTTCGTATCAATGGGAAAGATGACGTTTTCAATTTTTTTAAACACATATTTATCATACAGCATGAGAAAATAATTTGTGGCCTTTTATGAATCTTTTTACGGAAAGTGAAATGAAAATGTTCTGCATCATTAACGTAGGTAAAATAAAAAAAAATAACTGGCGCAACAGTCCAATTTTCAACCATGGCCTCAAGATGAGTTAGCATCATCTCATTTTCTAGATCGTGACGGTATGTCTTGTGCAGAGGTGTGTGATCAGCAACACGCTCAACCGAGCTATTTACCCCATAAATGGGTACTCATTTAACAGCTGAGTGGGCTCATAGTCCGATACGGAAATCCCCTTTTTTATCGAAAACTACCGCATTCAGTAAGAATCGAACGGGGGCCCAGTGCGTAGAAGGCGAACGTGCTAACCGTTGCGCCATCCGGACTACGTAGGTAAACTTCAAGAGAAATTTCGTATCACTTTATGTTTGAAAAGTCATATTATAAAATCAACCAACTAGAGTAAGAAAACAAAGCCCAAAACCATAGTGGAAACTTCAATTCTGAGCGGATTTGTGATATTATTTAGAAACCGAACGGAACTGATTAGGCTAATAATAGCCCAGAGATTAAGGTAGTCCACCTTGCATTTTATGATCCCGCAGTGCCACTTGGCACGAACATTGTACATAGCAATACCTTTATTTTAAGAAATTGCCATGGATGTTTGTGTTATCTTCCCCCTGTGTTTCGGGGCGTAATAATAAGCCACAACACCTCCCGACTTTTCACACTCCTATCTAAATGTGAGCAGCAGGTGCATGCTGGTAACATGCATCGTCCAAAACTGGTTTATGCCAACGAGAGCTAAATCACATGGAATAGTTGACGCGCTATGCTCCACTAGGGGTTGAGTATTTTAAGAAATGTTGCCAAGGTGGCATCCTCTGCAGAGGGGTTGCTTGTTTTCAGGGACTGTTCAAAATAGGGTACTTTGTCCCTTGCTGCCGAAGCATACTATGCATTTCTAAAGTACAAAGGCAAGATAGTGTGTCACACGAAATGCAGATGCTTCAAAAAAGGCACTAGAAATATGGGGCCATATGCAATTGTCCAATAGGCTAAAGTGTCTACCTTTACAGTAACAGTTTGGAAATTTTTAGAAAAGAAAATAGAACGGGGTTTTTCAATATGTTTTAGAGAAATAGGTATTTTTCCCCGATTGCATACCGACCATTTCATTGCCTACCGACTCGTGAACCGTCTACTGTAAAGCAGTCGGCCTCTTTCCCCGTTCCCATGTATACGATGAAACGCAAATCCATGGCTGCATACCAAAAATCATCGAAATCGGCCGAAAAATAGCGAAGGAGTTGCGAAATCACTGAAATTTCCCCTACAGGGCCCTGCGGGGATACCACCTTAGTAACATTTCTTAACATTTCTTAAAATGAATACCTTCTGAAACTGAAAAAAAGACCATTGACTAACTTTCACCCACACTTGCGCGTGGGTCGTCTTCGAGGGACATGCGACACGTTTAAATTCAGCTGCCCATTTTTTAACGGTTGACATCGAAGGAGCAGAGTCCCCGTAAGCCTCTGTTAACTTCGGATGAATTTCCTTAGGGGTTAATCCATCCAAAACGAAGAATTCTATGACCGCACGATATTCAAGTTTCTCCATTTTAACGAAAAACACGTAAAACGTCTACTGCAAAAATTCGTGTAAGCAAACTACTTGAGAGAACAAGTTGAAACTTGTCATACGAACTAATGACACGTGCACCCAGGGAGGAAACATAAATTTTTGCTGATTGTAACGGTATTTTTGTGTGAGGCCGAGAACTTTTCACCTTACCCTCGTAAATTTGTTTCATCTTAAAACCATGTTTTTTTCCTTTTGTCAACTTTGAAATTTTGTCATTTCAGAGCACCGTTGTGAAATCATTTGAATTTCCGATGAAAAATCGATTTTGAAATTTCCCCAAAGTTTGAACGGTTGTATCTTTGAAGTAACCGTGATTTTCGCAGCCGGAAAAAAAAATCTATTTTATTGTATGTTTATGTAGTTTCAGAAAGTGAGGTCAAATCTGAATTAAATGGTCGAGTCCAGCTTTCTAACACAATACAAAAAAAAACCATAGCTCTGTAACGGTTAAAGACAGAGTGCCCATATCAATGTCAATGTCACAAATGAGCAGTTCTATCTACCATTAAAGTATTTATCATCTGAAACGGGACACCCTGTATAGTCAAAGAACACGAAATGTGCAAAAGACTGGGCGCGCTATATCGGACGTCACAAGACACAAAAACCGAAATATTTTTAGACCTAACGATAAGCTATCTAAACGATACCTTAAAACTACCTTAAGGTCATCTATGTGAGCTTGGGGATCACTGAAAATTTACAGTTGACAAAAAATGGTTGAAAAGGCATGAAAAAATTGCTTCCTGTAACTTGAAAATTCTAGAAATTGTTCCACTTCCGTGAATTTCTATCATTCATCATGAGTTAAAAGTCAAAAAGATCCTTTTGTAACTGTCATTAAATTCTCCCCGTATCATCGATGTCAGCATTATACTAAAAATAAAAGAAAGGTATAAATAATTCTTGTAAAGGAAAGAAATTTTAGAATTTCATGAAGATAAAGAGATTTGAATTACAAAGAGAATAATGACAAGCTTTTGCGAATTCATCTTTTGAAGTTGACGATTGGCGCGCTATTTTATTTTCGTCCACTCCCTTTAAATAAATTTGAGAAGTTCCTGAAAACGATTTGGTTCTCTTGTGGATGTACGGGAAAAGGTTCAAGGCTCATTAAATCTGACACCGTCACTGTGTCTGTGAGATGGCTTTGAGGAAAAAACACGTCAGTTTGCAGGTATTATCGGTGATTTGTTCAAACGAGCTACGAAAAGGAGTATTCCTGAACTTCTTTAAGGAGTCCTGTACGAATAATCGGTTAATCGTATGATAATCGATCATTTCTGATAATCTGATAATAAAAATTTTATTCAATGACCTTTTGCATGCTCTACATGTAGGGATGCAAAACCTTATTGCAGGTAAATTAACCATTAAATATTGAAACTGAATCGGATTCGTAATCATTCTACAATACATCTCTCAATCTGTAATTGCGTAAAAATTGGATATCAGAGAGCACGCAAAAGAAAATTCTGGAATTTGCTCCGAATGACTCAAAACGCTTCACACAAATCTGAAAAAAATTGCCTTCAGAGACCATGTTCAAGTTTGAGCTGGAGTTCGACTGGGAATGGGCGTACTAACGTATGATTAAAGTGCAAAATCGTGAAGTTATCACTGCATTTCGGCCTTTAATCATATCATAACTAACTCAGAGCGGATAATTTTCTGCAAATTTAAAATTTCTTGTATGTTATATAAACTTGTGTTACGGACCACTGGCGGCTCCAGTCACGTTGCGGTGCCACATGAGTTTAATTACACGCGCAAAATTACTTTTGCAGCGTTGCAATATAATGGGGCGACCGGTAGCGCAGTGTGTTGAGGCATCAGTCTCATGTTTGACTACCGGCGTTTCGGGTTAGAATCCCGTCCACGACGACGTTCATGGCCATGGGTGTGCAGGAGGTCCATGCTGGCAACTGCATTCTCCGAAACCAGTTTATGCCGTGGAAACGTCAACTGGGCTACATGGAACATTTGACGCGCTATGCCCCACAAGGGGTTAGAGCAGTTGAGAGAGAGAAACTCGCATTGCCATCAAATTTACATTTTATATAAGAGGAAGCTCTGCTCGCGCACATTATTTCATCTAACTTCAAATAAAACTTTGTTAAGTACAAGCTCTTCGGTTTTCTATATTATTTTAACCAGTTCAAATACAAGTGGCGGTAAAGCATCGTGGGATTACACACATTACTTCCAATAAAGTAGTCAACTCTTCCTTAGAGTAGTAACTACTCCGCCTTTTGCTTTATCCTATTTCTCCAGGACTCCTGGAAGCCTACTCAATTGTATGTACTGTACCCGTAACACTTGTATAATTAAATATCATACAATCTTCATACTAATATACACATGGGCTTCTGTACACATTTCAACTTGCAACAAATATGCACAACAATTCTTTTTCGCAAAGAACACAATGCACCCTGAAGAGTTTTCAATTTTCCTATCCCTAGGGTTTCCCGGCGACACAAACTACAACAATACTAAAAATGTTTGCTCACTGTACAAAAATCATTTTTCTTCAATTTCGAAATGAGATTGAAAAATGGTTAGCCTGCATGAGTTCCTGCTGTTGCGCTAAAAAAAAACATGCTAGTATAGCGAATACAACAAAATTGCACAATTTGTTTGTCTGTTGAAACAGTAACGCACTGAAATACGAGTACAATGGAAGTGTGGGTAAAATTATGATCGAGACAAATGCTTTATAACTAAGGCCCGGATTTTCGGACAGAAGAAAATTCTAAAACCTGCAACTTTTAATCGTACGAAATCGTACACAAAACAAAATTAAATTGAAGAAAATTAAATTCAAATCACAAAATTGTATTAGACTAACATGGAACTGGTACATCATCATCATCGTGGTGCAACAGTCCGATGTCGGGCTCCGGCCGCCTGGAACTGGTACCTCATCCTTAAAAGTTTGTAAACAGTTTCCACCTTAAAACTTCCTCATTCGAACCATAGTATCAGAAGACATGGATTCTGGAATGAGCGTACTTTCCTGCATGGATCAGAAGGTCCCCAGAACGCACGATTTATTCAAATTGAGAGTGAATTTCTGCGGTATAAATTAAACATCTTAGGAGTTAGTGAAATAAAATGACGGAACAGCGGAGAATTTATCTCTCTAACGGGTAGCAACGTAATGTTGTATTTCGTTAGAGCTACTGGCTGTGGTCGTGAGTCAGGTGTGCGGCTCCTCTTAACTAGAGCCGCGCAAAACTGTCTCTTATCCTGGGAACCGGTCTCCGACAGAATCATGATCGCCAGGTTCTGGACCAAAATTATGCTCCAACTGAACCCGATAATGTCTTGACAAAAGACTCCTTCTACGAACAACTAAACGACGTCCAGAGCAGAACACCTAAAAGTGACATTGTAATGGTCATGAGTGATTTAGATCGAAAAGTGGGTGCTGATTACAATGGACTCAGGCATGTGATGAGGAGACACGGTTTTGAGGATCGTAACGACAACGGTGAAACATTTGTAGAGCTCTGCAACTTTCACAGTCTCTTCATCGGTGGTATAATGTTTGAGCATAATGATCACCACAAAATTATTTGGTCCTCTGTTGATCGGCGCAGAACACAAAACTAGATCGGCCACTTTGCCATTAGTAAAAGATTCAAGAGTTGCCTCCTGGACGTGCGAAACAAGAAGGATGCCGATCTTGGGATGAAAAAAGACCATTATCTTATACTCAATTGCCCTAACCCCTTTTGGGGCATAGCGTGTCAACTGTTCCATGTGGCCCAATTGACGTTTCGTTGGCATAAACTGGTTTCGGAGAATGCAGTTGCCAGCATGCGCCGTGCTAGTGACAAAAGATCCAGGCGCCGTAAATTCAACACCACTCGATTACAAAATTCAACTGTCTTGCAACAGTAAAACGACCATCGTGCGTAAAAAGCATCTGAGATAAAAATTCACCCACATTCTGTTCGATCCTGTTCCTCATAGTGATCGGCGATATGTTGCATTGCCCTTTACGGACTGAACAGATGACTTTAACATCTTATCTACTACTCTCCCACAAAATCATGAATCTGTCCGCAGTGGCGTTACATCTTGAGAGGGAGGCAAGTAAGGTTGGGCTAAGGATTAAGACCAAGGTTCTCAGCCCGCCATTGCATAAAAGAAATCCTACTTCTATTGCTATCAATATTAATGGACAGCCCGTGGAGAAGTTGGACAACTTCGTCTACCTGGGTAGCATTGTTGCCGAAAATGGTGGTACGGAGCAGTCATATCAACCAGGCTATATCCGCATACGGCATGCTGTCCAAAATCTGGCAGATCAGTTATCTCAGCATCAAGACCAAGTTGGGCCTGTTTTACTCCCTGGTGCTCTCTATGCTTCTGTAAGAGTGTAAGACGCTGGGTAAGTCGTTTGAGGAGTTGCGCCCCATTGCCTTGAACAGAGTACGATGGCGCGCAGGTGTGGTTTATGCGCTATGCCCCACTTGAGGTTAAGGTAAAGTAGTAGTATAGTAGTAGTACTGTAACTAGCTGCTTGTTCATCCCAGGACCATCTGTATCAGGGAACCAAGATGATGCCATTAAAGAACCACAACGAGCTTCTTACCAAACAATATATGGTAGGTTGTTACCAGGGGGAATACCCATACTTTAACCTCATGAATAACATGCCGCCGCCAGGATATGTTAGGCGTGATTTGAAGCACCTCGAAAGAGATGTCCAGAGGTTCAAAAGGGTTCCCTTCGACAACGACGCATACAGATCAGCCATCGCATCAATATATCAGGAGGACGTACAACCATCAATTCTGTCTCGGCACCAACACCAGCCATTTGTCCCGAAGAGAGAAGGATTCCGAGAGCGGCGAGAACGACACTCACCCAACTTCGGTTAGGTTGGTGTTCGCGTCTTAACTCTTACCTGTTTTGCATTGACCGGGACGTCTCAAACACATGTCCCGTCTACAATGGTACACCTTATGATGTGGACCACGTCTTCAGCTGCCCAGCTGCACCCACGCACCTGACTCCCACGTCGCTGTGGCAGAGCCCCGTAGAAACAGCCATTTTTCTATCCCTGGACACCCACGAAGGTGTCGAACAGTAGCATATGCTACGGTCAATAGTCAAACGGAATAGGAATACATAGTTTATACTGCAATAGTTATTAACAATTACCTAAAAATTAACAAAACTATTGCCACCGTACAAAGACTTTGTGGTTAAAAAAGATACATCAGTTTCATCAAGTGGACAATTTTTGCTACCTCGGAAGCGTAGTTACAGCAGATGGTGGGGCGGATGCTGATGTACAGTCTCGCATCAATAAGGCTCGGGCAGCTTTTTTCAGTTTAACTCCTTTCTGGCAAAACAACAACATCTCCAGACGTGCCAAACTCAAGATCTTCGAAACCAATATAAAATCTGTGCTTCTTTATGGCTGTTCAACTTGGAAGGTGACCAGGAAGATAACAACTAGATTGCAAACTTTCGTGAACCAGTGTCCACGGCGCATCCTGCACATACGCTGGCCGGAGGTCATTTCTAACGACGATCTCCTGTACATTACTGGCCAGGACAGGATAGGCACCTCTATAAAAAGGCGAAAGTGGCAATGGATAGGTCACACACTTCGAAAGGGGCCGGAAAACATTGCAAAACAGGCCCTCGATTGGAACCCACAGGGAACCGATGCAAGTCGCCGCGTTGGACGACCTAGAAACACCTGGAGAAGATCAGTTGAGGACGAGAGTAAGTTATTAGGCAAATCGAGGGGAGAGTTGAAGGCGATGGCGGCAAACAGGACGAGGTGGAAAGTCGGCGTGGTTAATGCCCTATGCCCCACAAGGGGTTGACAGTATCCAGAAAGAGAGAGTGTCAATATAAAATGCAAGCAAAACAGCACAGGTGTCAGATGTAAAATGTAAACATAGTGTTGTGATGGGACTCCATCGTTTAGGCATTTTTCTTCAAAATCCATTGTGGTAGAGAAAAGGAGATATATTAAGGAGGATAGAAAAAAAGGCAAACACGATTAGATGCCACTGACCAGATGGAGAGGTTTACCGATGATAGGCAAACCTTCATGCCACTGCCTGAAGGTGCCGACAACAGGCACTTTTAAAGGTGAGTTTAAAGGGTGCGACAAATAGGCACGCCTAATAGACGAGTCAACGTTTTACAATAAACTGTATACTTCCAAAGTAATTACACGGTTTATATTCAAAATCTTCTTATATCTAAATTTGCTTACTTAATCACTACTTTCAATAATTTCTAAAAAAAAACACGATGGTCTCTAGATAGACCAACATAAGCAATAGCAAAAATGTGAAGGTAAGCAAGATTGGAAGTAAGTGAGAATGGGCACAATCGATATTACAATACATGCGATGCCACATTTTTCCGCCTTCGGTATCATCATCAGTTGCCAAAACGCTCGAAACACAAATTCACCCTCATAATTTTGCAATTCGGATTCATACGAGTATAAACCATTAATAGGGGCAATTGTATCGGGAAATAAGTCTAGGGTATAAAAATATGGTTCATTTCCTCTATCATTTATATGAATCTGAATTGAACTGCAAAGTATGATATTTTACCGAAAAACCAGTACAAGGGCATGTTCCCTATATTCTGCATATCTTTGAAAAATCGCAAAATTTTCTTTGCTTCCAGTGTTTCTATGATACTATAACGATTGCACTCGTACTCGTAGATACATTCTCATATGCGAATAGATAAGTCCCTCAATCCTTCCCAGCATACGGCCAGCACATCTTCACAACGTCTAGTGTCCTTGCTTTTGCCTGTTGCATCTCCTGGTGAGTAGCAAATATTAAGTTCCATGAATTCACTCGGGACTCTTCCATATAGAGTTGAACATTGTCTTGTCAGACTTTTATGGTATGAAGTTAGAATGAAAAATGAGTAATGACGATATTAATGGCATAGGAAGAATCTGTGCACAGAGGATTTCTAAACGTTGCTCAAGGTAATCCATTTTGTGGTTGAAATGAGAATCCAGATTCATCGTATGTGCTAAATCTTCTGATAAAAATAGCAAAACAAATAAGTTGACATTGAGAAGAAGATAGTGTGAAAGGATGTAGTGCAGTTAGGAAATTTCAGTCGACAACAAATTATAATGAAATAGCTCGAAAATGACCTGACAAAAGGATTCCTACAGGCTCAACATGTCGTTCATTTGCGACTGCCGCCGCTGTGCTGCAATCTTTTTTTCTTAATATATCGCAAAACTCAAGTCTAAAATTCCACTGCAAAATTCTACACCTGCACCCATTTTCTTGATGGGATTTATCGCAAATGAAAATAATTAACAACGTGATAAAGTAAAATTGGGTTGCCTGGAGAAATCCTGCCGCAACCACCCTTAATTACTGCAATTGCAACTAAATTTTTAAACCAGTTGATTTAATTACGAGTATTGATATTTTAACTAAATAAAACATTACCTGAAAGAGAACTACGTAAAAACCAGAAAGTAGAGGGCTCCGCCCGCAATCCGATGATTTTGTAGCGTCAGATGCGAATAGCAGATGAACTATCCTACTTCAGGAGATAAGTTTATGCCCTTTCAAAAAATTATTTCAATTTCAAATTTTAACTAGAGTATAATTATTTTGTATCCCGTAATCTGTGCTTGCCTATCAAAAATTTCCGCAAATGGGGATTCCCAGCATTCGAATAATTTTTTGAATTCAAAGTTTGCTTATTTTGTTGCTATTAAATGCGAGGACATTGTTAGTCGTTATGAAAGATTATCGCGCTCGGTGGCCGTGATCGTTCGGTCACCGCTCTACGATACTAATGTAGAGCCCGGAGATCAAATTTCGGCGCGATCAAAAACTGCCTGTGAGTACTAATAGAACTCTCACAATGCTCCGGGCTTGTCAGTATAAAGACGGCGCGGATAGGAGGTGCATGCTAGCAACTGCACTCCCGAAAAGTAGATATGCTATTGAAACGTCAAGAAGGCAGATTAGAGATCTTGACGCGCCCATGCCCCTGGAGGGGTCAAGGCAATTAGAGAGAGAAATTAAGTGTAACTGAAGTACACAATCATCTTCATCGTGACACAACAGCCGCCTGGATCCTCCTCCTCCAATTATATCGGTCAAGCGACCGGATCTCGGATCGCACACAATTTTTACAAGTGGCAAACCATCGGGCCGCAAGGAGTTTGGAGTAGCATTTATAGTGAACAATCACCTCAAACCGCATATTACTGACTTCAAACCCATAAACGAACGGCTCTGTGCGATTCGCATCAAGACTCGATTCTTCAATCTCTGGCTCATCAATGTGCATGCCCCCACTGAAGTTAAAGAAGACGCAGTAAAAGACGAGTTCTACGCCCGCCTTGAAACTCTCTTGGACTCACTTCCAACAAACGACGTCAAATTGCTGCTGGGAGACTTTAACGCGAAAGTCGGGAATGAAAGTTGGCATCGGGGGACCACTGGAGGCCACAGCCTCCATGGAGAATGTAACGATAACGGCCAGCGACTTATCGACTTCGCCTGCAGCAGGAATCTAGTCGTAAGCTCTACGTGTTTCCCGCATCGACGCATTCACAAGCAGACCTGGAAGTCTCCAGACGCACATACCGTCAACCAAATTGACCACGTCCTCATTTGCAGGAGATGGGCGTCTAGTGTCATGGATGTCCGCTCCTATCGAGGAGCAAACTGCGACTCAGATCATCACTTGGTGAAGACGACCTACAGATGTAGAATTTCCTCAGTGCACCAGTCAAGAATCAGCCCTCCCAAAATCTTGGCGGTTGATAAGCTCTTAAGTGATGCTACAGCGGTGGCGTATACTACCGCCCTTGAGGAAAAACTATCACCTATGCTACACAACATCAGCAACACAGGCGTCCATGGGTTCTGGGATGAACTCAAGGGTACCATCAAGGATGTCGCAGAGAAGGTCGTGGGATATAAAGCCCGGCGAGCGAGAAATGACTGGTTCGACGAAGAATGCAAAAATTCACTTGACGCGAAAAACGAGGCCTACAGACAATGGATTCAACGAGGAACCAGAGCCAGAAGAGAAAAATATGACGAGCCACGGCGAATATCGAATAGAATAATTAGACGTAAGAAACGTAAATACTTTGACGAGCAGTTGCTGAACATAAACGAAAACTTAGCTAATAGGAACACCAGACAAGCGTACAAACTAGTAAATACAATTAAGAACGGCTACCAACCCAGGACTAGCCTTTGTAAGGACAAGGATGGAAACATCATCAGCGACACCGATGGTATTAACAAACGATGGGCCTCTTATTTTGAAGAGCTTCTAAACCGACCATCTAACATCCCCACACAGGAAGCTCTCGACGATATTGATTGATCTAGGCCCACCCATTCAACCCCCGACAGTAGAGGAAGTTGATCTCGCGTTGCGGTCACTAAAACGAAATAAAGCGCCGGGCGCTGACGAGATTCCAGCTGAACTGCTAAGATTCGGTGGAGCGAGTCTAGTTGATGCCTTACATCAATTACTCCTGCGAGTATGGGAGAACGAGGAGATCCCAGACGATTGGCGCAGAAGCATCATCTGTCCAATCCATAAAAAGGGAGATAAATTGCGGAGTGAGAATTACAGGGGCATCTCACTAGTTTGTACGTCCTATAAAATTTTGACGAAAATTCTGGAAAATAGAATAAAACCGTGCGCAGAACGAGTCATTGGCGAATACCAAAGCGGTTTCAGACCTGGTCGCTCCACAACCGATCAGCTCTTCTCAGTCAAACTGATACTCCAGAGGTGCTGGGAATACAACGTAAACGTATACCAAATCTTTGTCGACTTCAAGCAGGCATACGACAGTATCGATCGTGGAGTACTGTACAACATCATGCTGCAATTTGGTATACCAGCAAAATTAGTGCGACTGACAAAGATGACGATGACCAACTCCGTCTCACAAGTCAGGATCCAGAATAGACTTACTGATCTATTTGAAACACGCACTGGTTTGAAACAGGGCGATGGAATGGCACCGACGCTCTTCAACCTAGCACTGGAATACGTTATTCGGGCCATGAATATGGACAACAGCAAGACGCTACTCATCAAGTCGACACAATTAGCAGCGTACGCCGATGACATCAACATCATGTCCCGAAGATTGGCTGACGCAGAAGAACTTCTGCATACGCTCGATACCGCTGCAAAGGAAGTTGGATAACGTATTAACGAGGGTAAAACTAAAATAATGATGCAATCGGTGACAAGGACTCCTGCACAACCGAGCATCAATGTGGGGGACCTCAACATCGAGTTCGTGAACAACTTCATTTACCTGGGTTGCAACCTGTCAAGGGACGCCAACGAAACTGACGAAATCAAACGACGGATACAGTTAGCTAATAAGACTTTTTTCTCGGTTCTCCCCATAATGAAATCGAATCATGTGCACAGAAACACGAAGCTCCGCGTGTACAAAACCATTATACGACCAGTGCTATGCTATGGCTGCGAAGCATGGACCCTAACTCAAGCCTCCGAAAACATGCTAGATACTTTTGAACGTAAGGTTCTACGGCGAATTTTCGGGGCTGTTTGCGATCGAGATGGATGGCGCATCCGGTACAACCATGAGTTGTATGAAATGTACGATGAGCTGCAAGTCTCGAAAATCGTCAAACTACAACGACTTCAATGGGCAGGGCATGTACAAAGAATGGACGACGATCGCATGCCTAAGAGAGTAATGAATGCAGAACGAGTCGACGGAGCGAGACTGCGAGGACGACCGAGATCTCGTTGGGAGAGCTCAGTAGGTGTGGACGCCGCGCAGCTGCTGGGCTCCCAAAATTGGAGGACGCGGTCACGTGACCGAGATAATTGGAGGACAATGATCCAGGCGGCCAAGGCCCGACGTCGGGCTGTCGCGCCACCGTATGTTTATGAGCCCAGAAACGCCCCCGATGCAACTATGCAGCTTCTGACGGAAACGATTCCTTGTGCACGCTATAGCTCGGAATACATACATCACGTTGAGAGTTCATACGCACACATGTTGTTTACGCATTCCACAGATTCTATGGTTTTACCCAGTACCGCGCGATAAGATGTTTACACATCAAAAGTGATTGAATACATCACTGATAAGGGATACGGAAGTATATCCGAATGTATGATATATGACTTTGTAGGAATTTTCATGCGATTTATTTCGTCCTTAGAACTTATTTTTATAGAACTCAAAATATTCAAGGAAAACTGTAAAAAAGGACCCTTGAAACCCTTTCCCCTACATTTTCTGACCCCCTATCAACAGAGAGTTTGGAGCATGTATTCAGAGGACTCTCGACATTAAATGTGCCAAATTTGAAAACTATACGATCATTTTTTCCTACGTTAGATGGATAGATTAGCCATGGTCATCATGAACACACATACTTCCTTCCTTTTCACATACATTTACACAATCCTCTTCCTGCATTTCACATATGTGTGAATTTCTCATCCGGGAAATCGTATACACGAGTAGATTACATATTTATATCAATGTTCATACTATGATTTATTACATCGCCAGCCAGAGAATTAAATGCCGCACAAAATTCCATATTTTCCGTTTCTTCAGGGAAACATGCTATGAAAATTTATGACGTCTTCCTTGTATTCCCCGGGATTATATTGTTTGTGGTTGTGTTGCTCTTCTGCTTCTAATATTAACGAAGCGATATTTCAAAGCAGGAACCAAACCTCCTCGAAACTAGACAGGAAAATGGAAAGTTTAATATTGGGTTGTATAAGAATCCTTGGCAATTTTTTCAATTGGAATTAAAGAACTGCTGGCTGACTTTAATGTAGAATTGATAAAAGCCTTATTTTACGTAATGAAAGGTTCCTTCTGCAAAGCTGCAAACTGTTTCATCAAATTTAAAAAACGCCTCGTGAACAGGAATGCACAGAAAGAGTCCATGGATATTGAAGTATGTGATATATAGTACATAACAAATAGCGCTCTTAGTAGGAGTTATGGTGACTGTACAAACTAACCGTACTGTAGCATATCTTAAAGAGCCTCTTCCTTCCATTTAGGGACGTTCAGTTGTTAATTACATCGGCCCCTCCAGGAGCATGGGGCTGTCAACATCGCTTGCGTAGGTATGCCTTGTTGACGTTTCGATAGCATAGATAGAAAGATTTTGGATAGTGCAGTTGCTAGCATGCACCTCCTATCCGAGTCGTGTTTTACTGACGAGCTTAGAGCACTGTAGGAGTTCTAATGATTCCCATGGGCAGTTTTTGGCCCGTCCCATGTAAAAATATAATGGAAAAAAATATGTTATCTGATCCATGCTGTACGTTTGTTCCTTGGTTCGTTTATCAATTTGTGCGTTTGTCCGGGCACTTCCCGTGTTTTGAACTTAACCAAATTTAGACCGCCAGGAACTTGGTACCCCAAATTTAAAAAAGTTGGAATTTTTCAAGAGTTCGCTGCTTATTAGCAATAGTTCTAGAGTTATCGAAGGAGTGCGGCGATAGTTTTAGTCTTCTAACGGCTTTTTTTTGTAATACATAATTAAATTTTTAGGTACCAACATAAATTTAGGGGTTGTACTTTAAGCAATGCAGGTTACTTCCCATTCATCAAATCAATTTTCAATCTATTTTAAATGAAAAAAACCTCCTGCCGGTCAAGAATTCTCAGGTTTTGGTAACTTACACACCCCACTCACCCCTTAAGTGACGTCATAGGGATGAAAATCTCAAAAAATTGCATGTATCCGCTTTGACACTATCGAACTAATGGGAATTTTCAAAATCCTCATAAATTTCTACAGCACTCCTTAAGGGACCTCCAGACAAGCTCAGAACTCTTAGGTGCTGGTGTCTTTCATCCCCCACTCAACCCACAAGTGACGCCACAATTATGAAAATTTGATAAAAAAAAAATAACCCATACTTGCTTTGATACCGCCAAACTGACCGGAATTTCCAAAATATTTATAAATTCCTACACCACTCTTTAAAGGATCTCAAGACAACGCTCAAAACTCTTGATGCTGGCGGCCACTACACAACTGCACACCACTAAAAAAAAAAAAAGATTGAAACTTGATTTGATGGATGGGAACTAACCTGCATTGGTTAAAGTACACATCGTCAAGTTGCAACCCCTAAAGAGAAAGGAGGTACATCCTCGACACGGGCTTGAAGAATGGATACGGGATACGAACCAAGGCAGATATCATGTCTCATCCGCAAGAAATAGAGAAAGCTAGAAGAACAACGATTGACTACCCTCCAACATAACAAGGAAGAACCTAGGAGAAGGATAGGCGTCACACATTCGTACGCATCCGGGAAATTGAAGCGGGTGATGAAGGATATGGACATCGAAATGGTCTCATCAAGCCGGAGGCAACAGCTCAAGACCAAGCTAGGGTCCACGAAGGACAAGAAACTGAAACATGAAGTAAGCGGCGTATACAAGGTCTCATGTCCAGAATGTGACAAATACTTTGACGAGCAGTTGCTGAACATAAACGAAAACTTAGCTAATAGGAACACCAGACAAGCGAACAAACTAGTAAATACAATTAAGAACGGCTACCAACCCAGGACTAGCCTTTGTAAGGACAAGGATGGAAACATCATCAGCGACACCGATGGTATTAACAAACGATGGGCCTCTTATTTTGAAGAGCTTCTAAACCGACCATCTAACATCCCCACACAGGAAGCTCTCGACGATATTGATTGATCTAGGCCCACCCATTCAACCCCCGACAGTAGAGGAAGTTGATCTCGCGTTGCGGTCACTAAAACGAAATAAAGCGCCGGGCGCTGACGAGATTCCAGCTGAACTGCTAAGATTCGGTGGAGCGAGTCTAGTTGATGCCTTACATCAATTACTCCTGCGAGTATGGGAGAACGAGGAGATCCCAGACGATTGGCGCAGAAGCATCATCTGTCCAATCCATAAAAAGGGAGATAAATTGCGGAGTGAGAATTACAGGGGCATCTCACTAGTTTGTACGTCCTATAAAATTTTGACGAAAATTCTGGAAAATAGAATAAAACCGTGCGCAGAACGAGTCATTGGCGAATACCAAAGCGGTTTCAGACCTGGTCGCTCCACAACCGATCAGCTCTTCTCAGTCAAACTGATACTCCAGAGGTGCTGGGAATACAACGTAAACGTATACCAAATCTTTGTCGACTTCAAGCAGGCATACGACAGTATCGATCGTGGAGTACTGTACAACATCATGCTGCAATTTGGTATACCAGCAAAATTAGTGCGACTGACAAAGATGACGATGACCAACTCCGTCTCACAAGTCAGGATCCAGAATAGACTTACTGATCTATTTGAAACACGCACTGGTTTGAAACAGGGCGATGGAATGGCACCGACGCTCTTCAACCTAGCACTGGAATACGTTATTCGGGCCATGAATATGGACAACAGCAAGACGCTACTCATCAAGTCGACACAATTAGCAGCGTACGCCGATGACATCAACATCATGTCCCGAAGATTGGCTGACGCAGAAGAACTTCTGCATACGCTCGATACCGCTGCAAAGGAAGTTGGATTACGTATTAACGAGGGTAAAACTAAAATAATGATGCAATCGGTGACAAGGACTCCTGCACAACCGAGCATCAATGTGGGGGACCTCAACATCGAGTTCGTGAACAACTTCATTTACCTGGGTTGCAACCTGTCAAGGGACGCCAACGAAACTGACGAAATCAAACGACGGATACAGTTAGCTAATAAGACTTTTTTCTCGGTTCTCCCCATAATGAAATCGAATCATGTGCACAGAAACACGAAGCTCCGCGTGTACAAAACCATTATACGACCAGTGCTATGCTATGGCTGCGAAGCATGGACCCTAACTCAAGCCTCCGAAAACATGCTAGATACTTTTGAACGTAAGGTTCTACGGCGAATTTTCGGGGCTGTTTGCGATCGAGATGGATGGCGCATCCGGTACAACCATGAGTTGTATGAAATGTACGATGAGCTGCAAGTCTCGAAAATCGTCAAACTACAACGACTTCAATGGGCATAGAAGGATATGGACATCGAAATGGTCTCATCAAGCCGGAGGCAACAGCTCAAGACCAAGCTAGGGTCCACGAAGGACAAGAAACTGAAACATGAAGTAAGCGGCGTATACAAGGTCTCATGTCCAGAATGTGACAAAACGTACGTCGGGCAAACGAAGCGGCTAGTTTCCACACGATGGGGTGAGCACGTGAGAGAGGCTGAGTCTAGCGTAAAAAACAACAAGGACCCCGCGTCGCTAAAATCAATGGTAGCGAGACACATAGCAGGAGAGGGGCACAACATAACATGGGACAACGTGGAGATCATCAAAGCGAGTACAGACAGCAGGAAACTGGATGCACTAGAAAGTCTGGCCATTCTAAGGGAACCGGAAAACCAGAGGCTGAACCATGATATCGCAAATCTACAATCAGGGCTGCTGAATCTACTGGCGATGGAATCACCCAGGAAGTGAAACGGGTGGTTTTCATCATTATTCTACCTGTGGCTCAATTTTCTTCTTTTCTCGATTGGGTTTTTCTATTTTTTATTTGCTTTCAAAACATGTTGTATATCATTAAATGGTAGAGTAACGTAATGTGAAGTAATTAACGCTGTCAAAATAGAGGGTATATAGGTGTAGGTCTTGGTGTTGAGGAAAGTAGTTGAATTGTACTGAAGAAGGACACAACTGGTGTCCGAAATGCGCATTTACAAATAAATAAAAAAGAATCCCGTCTTAGGAAAAATCAACGTTTTTCATTTAGTGCCCCTAAATTTAATTTAAAACTGCTGAATTTTTTCTAAAATTAGTCAGGAACTCTAGAACTCTTTATTATCCATCGATTTTAAACATTCGAACTACATATTTTTGCATGTTAAAAATTTTTGCGTGAAGTTGGCATCCCAAAATTTAATTATTAAAAAAAGCCATTAAAAGCCTAGAACTTTCGCCGCACCCCTTCGAGAACTCTAGAACTTTTGCTTATAAGCAGGGAACTCTTGAGAAATTCCAACTTTTTGAAACACGGAGTGGGGGTCCAAATTTGGTATGTATGGTATTTAAACCAGAGTTACTCGCTTAAGTTTTTTTAAGGATTGCTTCTCTAGGCATTTCCCGTGGTCAGATTCCAACCAAATTTTGTACGTAGCTTTCCTGGGTTATTATAAGTACGGTGATATTTTGATCCTCCTGCATGTGTGCGTCTCTCTTTATCATGAAATGTAACGGAAACCAAACCTGGTGGATATCGGTATCTCCTTTTTCGGGGTGATGAAACCGATTCACTTGAGTACTGTTCAAGGCATTTTGAGTCCTTTCGTCAAAACTGATACCATTTTGAGTCCTTTGGTGTTGGTGAAGAAAAATGTCTTTCTTGACAGTGAAGTGATACCTAGGCAAGATGGGTATCATGTGACTGAGGGTGTTGAGACGATAATATGCACTAGACTACTATTGAAAGCTTTTTGAGTCCTTTGGTGTGGAAAAAAGGACATTCGTGGCAAAGAAGCGATGACTAGGCAAGATGGGTATCACATGCATGGCGGTCATAAGGCGAGTCTTTTGGTAGAAACGGACATTCTTGGCAATGAAGTGATGATACCTAGGAAGTATGGGTATCATATGACTGGTGGTTAAGAGACAAATGCACTAGACGAGTTGGCGGCATTTTAAGTCCTTTGGTGAAGAAAAAAAGGGTATTCTTGATAATCTAGGCTAGATAGGTATTATTTGACTGGAGGTGTTGACTACATTAGACTGCTGTTGAAGGTATTGGGAGTCCTTTGATAAGGACTGATGGCATTTTGAGTCCTTTGGTGAGGGAAAAGGACATTCTTGGCATTGGAGTGATATCTAGGCAAAATGGGTATCGTTTGACTGAGGATCATTAGGCAAATATACTAGAATACTGTTGAAGGCATTTTTAGTCATTTGGTGGACATTCTTGGCAATGAAATGGAACGGTGATATTTAGGCAAGATGGATATTGTGAGACTGTGGATGTCGTGGCGAATGCACTCGACTACTGTTGAAAGTTCTGAGTTCTTTAGTGTGGAAAAAGGATATTCTTGGCAATGAAGTGATATCTAGGCTAGATTGGTATCATATGACTGAGGGTGTTGAGGTGAATGCACTAGACTACTGTTTAGTCATTGGGTGTGGAAAAAAGGAGATTCATGACAATGAAATGATATCTAGGCAAGATGTGTTTCATACGGAGAGTAAATCCGTTTGATATTGAGGTCTAAAGCGCTGACCCGAGTCTACTGTTCGAATTCATCGAACTTCGAGGGCAACCGGTAGCGCACTGAGAAGTGGGAACATGAGCTGTAATTTTTGGTATCCGTTTTCCCACACTGCAACAGATGCACATTACGACAGCTGACAGCACCCAGCCAATGGGCAATACTCGTTTAACCAGCTAAAAGAGGAAGTTAGGGATGTGTGGTGATGACCCTTCGATACACTCGGTAGCCGCAAGATGCCGGTCGCCACGATGCTTGAATTTAGAGATCAGGGGTTCATTTCCCCGGCGCGGCGCGTTAATAAAATCAATAAAGAAAAACAACTACTTGTGATAATTCCCACAGTGGTTCAAGCAGCGCCATCCGAATTTTATAAGCTACCGAAACGTCAACAAGGCACTGCTTAGAGCATTTCAAACAAGCTTGATAATATCAATCGAGTTCCTTTGTCCTCGGGCTGTTGGGTATTTTCCTATATATTTTGTTGTTGCGCAATAACAAAATACGTAGAAAACAGCCAAACGCTAGCTAGAAAAACCGCCCATGGAAAGCGGCACTAAGGTTTCAGTTAACATTCAGTGCCTCATTGCGCCAAAATTATTTTATTGATGCGGATGTTCTTTCAAATTGCCGCAATAATTTTTTACACAACCCAAAATATGTAAAAAGGAGCAATCGTGGTATACAAACATTTTTTCCATGAAGAAACCCAAGGGTAAATTCGAATATCCTGCTGCTTTGGGTAGTCAACACAGCACATACACAGGTTGTGTTTTGAATTTACTACGAAAATTCCTCCCTGATGCACAATGGAGCTTTGGTGTGTCTAAAAATACGGTCATATGCATGCAGTATGCACTTGTGGTCGTTGAAAAGATTTCAGGGTGTGTTCATTTAATAAATTAATGATTTCCATGGGATTTTAAGGACGTGGACTCAGTTTATCAATCGTGAAGTGAAATTGTGAAGCAGTAGTGTTATATGATTTTTTTTTTTGTGACCAGAACAGTACAGAAGAGAATAAGCAGCAAAGAGACGATAACTAAAGGAAATGCTAAAATGTAATTCTGAAGAAAATTTAGTAATTCTTTGTTTCAGCGCGTGTCTTGGGTTAGTCAGACTTCAAGCATCAACTAAATTTTCAATAAAAAACTTAAAT
This sequence comes from Chloromyia formosa, assembly GCA_964017055.1. Taxonomy (NCBI): domain Eukaryota; kingdom Metazoa; phylum Arthropoda; class Insecta; order Diptera; family Stratiomyidae; genus Chloromyia; species Chloromyia formosa. The sequence goes on from OZ024813.1 coordinate 137,296,481, forward strand.
TCTAATACATTCCCGGTCGCGTCGAAAACCGTGATCAGTACGTCCCCAAGCTTCCTCAAGGAGGTACTATGTTTGAACATAAGGACCACCACAAAATCAGTTGCTCCTCTGTTGATCGGCGCAAAACACAAAATCAGATTGACCACTTTGCCATTAGTAAAAGATTCAAGAGTTGCCTCCTGGACGTACGAAATAAGAAGGGCGCCAACATTGGGATGGGAAGAGACCATTATCTTATGATTGCTAATGTCCAATTGCGTATTACAGCTGTGCGCCGATCTATCGACGAAAAATACGGGAGCCACAAATTCAACACCGCTCGACTAAAAAATCCAGCTGTCTTGATCAATATAACGAGCATCTTGCGCAAAAATCAGCGAAGATAACTAGTCATCCAGAAAGTGACATAAATGAAAATTGGGGTGCCATAAAAAATGCGTACATTGATAGCGCAGATACCATCCTTGGCACAAAACCGGATTCCGGAATAAGCCCTGGATCTCCGACGCTGTTAAATGAGTAACCATTTATGGGGTAAATAACTCAGGTGAGCGTGTTCCTGACATACCGTGAAGATCTAGAAGACGATCACCTGGAGGCCATGGTTCAAATTAGACTGTTGCGCCAGTTATTCATTATTTAATACAATGTTAACGAAATATAACTGTTATTAATCAAAGCTCCCAAATTTTTCTCAGAAAGTATGAGTAATAAAGCAGCCTTTCGTAACAGATACTAAGTTTTGCTCTCTGCTCGTATGTACTGGAGATTTTGAGTATAATAATTCTTTAAACCTTTATCCCTATTCAATTGGCCGGGAGTGTATATACGCAAGTGAAAATACAATCTAAAAAAAAATCTTTGGACAGCGGAAACATTCTATTTTGTTTCTTTGTTATTCAATGTAATTACACAAAATCGACATTTTATTCACAAAAAATTAGCTGTATTTTCGGCCTAAATTGTATTGCCTCTAGCGAGTTCCAAGCATTTCAACCTGAAAAGTTGCTTACAGAGTTTCCTTGCTCTAGCTCTTCTCTTGCGTCCTTTGTGACTCTTATAGTATATGCACACCAGAGACCTAAATCTAGATAGATTTGCAAATCCCAAAACCCATGTATACCATCCTTTTTCTGCTTCTCCTTCAATCATTTACATTTACTTACTAGTCTAGTGGGGGCGACCGGTAGCGCAGTGTGTTGAGGCATCAGTCTCATGTTTGACTACCGGCGTTTCGGGTTCGAATCCCGTCCACGACAACGTTCGTGGCCATGGATGTGCAGGAGGTGCATGCTGGCAACTGCATTCTCTGAAACCAATTTATGCCAACGAAACGTCAACTGGGCCACATGGAACAGTTGACGCGCTATGCCCCACAAGGGGTTAGGGCAATTGAGTAGTAGGCTCTCTGTTCTGGAGCAAGGAAACGCGACTAATGTTATCCCCGATAATTCTCGATAAATAAATAAATAAATAAATAACTGGCACAACAGTCCAATTTGAACCATGGCCTCGAGATGAGTTAGCATCATCTAGATCGTGACGGTCTTGTGCACAGGTGTGTGATCAGCAACACGCTCAACCGAGTTATTTACCCCATAAATGGGTTCTCATTTAACAGCTGAGTGGGCTCATAGTCCGACACGTAAATCCCCTTTTTATCGAAAACTACCGCATTCAGTAGGAATCGAACCGGGACCCAGTGCGTAGAAGGCGAACGTGCTAACCGTTGCGCCATCCGGACTACCTATATCCCCGATAATTCTCGATGGACAGCTGTTACAAAACAAAGTTATTCTGTACGCAACTTTTCAGGTGGAAATATGCGGAATTCGCTGCAGGCATTGCAGTTGCCTTGTCCCATTTCTCCCTAAATTCCCTTTTCGCTATTATGTTCTGTTCTGTATAGCTTCTTTGCTGCTTATTCTGTTCTGCTAGAAGAAAACGCGGCTAATATATCAGCTTAATTTGAAGAAATGTTGTTCGACAGTCGCTTACAAAAATGAAGTTGTACCAACTTAAATCCCTCAGGTTGGATATAAAAGCGAAATAATGAATACTTCACAGTCATGCATGCGGCATGAAAATAAATTAAAAACATTAACACAACATGCATAATCCAAAAACCTGAAAAACTTTACATTTGGTTTGGAAAATCGGGAGAGAAGATAATAAATTGCTGATCTCATTATCTTTTTGGAAAATTGCTGAGAAAAGCTTCTTTGCTTAGGTTACCGAATACCTTGCGCTGATTACTGCCGTAGTAAGTGTTTGTAAGTGAGTGGGAAAACTTTGCCATGTTGTTTTATGGTTTAGGGCGGCATAGAACAATTAAAACTTCGGGAAAAACGTGAGGTGCTCTTTGTATTACTTAATTGAATATTTGAATCTCTGAAGTCGACGAGAAATTGAAACTTAATTATTACAAGAAAAAAACAAATTCAAATTATAATTATATGCATATATTACCATCAAATTAAAATTTAAACTTATTTTACAATAGGAATGATTAATAGACGGAAAATAGATGTAACGAAGGGTTCGCTGAGACGATGGTCATGGAAGCAGAAAAAAGAGAAACTGGCATGGCGGTGGCATACGTTTGCTGTATCATTTGTTTTGTTATTTACATGTCACATTGAGTGCATTCACGACGCTCGTTTTATCCGGATCGCTACGGAGCGCTCCGTAGCGCTACAACCCCTCTCGGTCGTGATTGCAACCGCTCCTTCCATCCGCTCTGGAGCGGTTACTTCCCCTTGGTAGCAGAAATTTTTTACGCTCTCTGGGCATGTAGCGCTACATTTGACAATTCGCAGCTGGTATGTGCGTTGTGACGTTTGTGTACATCAAAAGCGCAAATAGAATCCCCGTCTATGTAAATTCACTGCCTTCTCGTCTTTCATTTGATATTTCCTTGTTTCGTGATGTGCCAAAGAAATGTTTTACGATGGAAAATTGGCAATTGCCAAATATTTGCGGTGTCACCTGTTTGTCAGACATTTCATATGTAGCGGTTCAATCACGAAAGAAATGTTGACAGGTAGCGTCTCCTCAAATGTGTAGTGGAGGGGATGTAGCGTTCCGTAGCGAAAATTTTTCACATGAATGCAGCCATTGGCTTACGACTACGCTTACAAGCTAACGACTACGTTTACATTCTAACTTAAGTTAAGTACGAATGTGATAGGGTATATTAACTTTGTCATGAAGTTTGCAACGCATAGAAGGAATCATCTCCGACCATATAAACTATATATATTCTTGGTCAGTATGATGAGGTGAGTCGATTAAGCTTTGTCCGTTTGTTCGTCTGTCTGTCTGGTCCTATGCAAACTAGTCTCTCAGTTTTGAAGCTATCGAGTAGAAATATTGTAGAAGCCTTCTTTCTACTGCACGCTGTAGATATGTCGGAAACAACGGACTCGGAAGACTACGTCATATATCTGCCATCGGAACGACCGGTCTAAGAGTACGTCTTTGTAAGAATTTTTTTTTTTTGTTTCTAAGCATATCTTTACCAAACTTCATATCATTCAATCATATTTACAGCCAAACCAGATTCCATTTCTACTAACAGGGACTTCTTTATCAAAGGCCTTAGCCTAAATCATATACAACACCTGAAATTCGATAATGCAGTTCAAAAATAAGGGGAGAAAATCCCAATATTTTGTCGTATTTTCGTTGTTGTTATTGGTGAGCACGCCAGGAGACTGCGTCTTCCTTTCAATGACTTCTGCAGACGCTGTGGAGATATTGCCGCGGAAGAAAGCTGCTACCACCTTCTCTGTGCTTGTCCGGCCTTGGCGGTTAAGAGGAGATCCTTTCTTGGCTCTTATTTTTTCCAGGAGCTTGAGGAATTGAGGACTGCCAGTATTAGCCGTCTGCTTCGCTTTATTACTAGCTCAGGCTGGTTCAAGAACTAGTATGGTTAGGTTGTTGGATCTCCAGGGTATCACAATGGACCAATTATATGATCTAAGTGTGCTGTGTATTTCATGGTAGCCTCTTTTACCTACCTACCTACCTACCTTGGGTGTTGTATATGATTTAGATTAAGGCCTTTGATAAATAAGTGTTAGTATTAGCTAACAGGCAGTTTAACAGCATATTGAGAAAACGGGCCTAAAACTCAAAGTATTTACTCACTTAGCTCAAATTTCACATGAGATTTGGTGTGAATAAAAACAACGTTAGTGAGTATTTGCTCAAAAAATGTTGAGTCTGGTCAATAGGATGCTCAAAATGATATTTTAATGACCAGAATTTCCCAGAAATCAGCAGTTTTTCGTATGGAAAAACGTATCTAAGACAAAAAGTAATTTGTTGATCTATCTATAAATGAATTCTAAACTCAAAGCGCGACAAAAATGGTAGATGGGGCAAGAATATGATAAACACATGCCGCATGAAGTTGGCCGAGTGGTTGGTGTGTGGATTTAGAACGCATTCCAGACACACAGCTTGAATGTTCTTAGAGCGAGATCTACTTCTTCTACTGTCGGGGGCTGTGTGTTGGAGTTTTCGTCAGTCATGCCATCATCGATAATGGCTTCTTGTTGAGGGATATTGGTTGTGGGGTTAAGAATTGCAAAGATATTGGAAAGTACTATATTCGCGGATTATTTCAAAAGTAAGAGAGCGCTTATTGCAATTTAATCGGCCTCTGTCCTATTATTAAATTATAAAGACTTTAAAGTAAATATTTTTGGACATTAAAATTTCGGTATTTTCGTATTAAAATATAATTAGCGTTAATTACAATTAAATACATCAGTTTATTACATTTGTTTTTAGTAAGCAGTATGTATTGAAATTTAATTAATTTTTGGTTCGGACTTTTATGTAACCCTAAATTTTTCTGTGTATGGGCTTTGTGTCCACGAACCTTCTCAACAACATCTTTGATTGTGCTCCTCAGTTGTTCTTAATACTAGTCTACACCGTTGTTTCCGATGTCATTTAGCAAAGGAGGCTCTTGAAGCCATGCAGTGGGACCCGGGGACTTGAACCCAAGATGGTCTTATGTCGGCGTATTTTACAAACAAATAGTAGTCCGGATGGCGCAACGATTAGCACGTTCGCCTTCAACGCACTGGGCCCCGGTTCGATTCCGGGGATTTACGTGTCGGACTATGAGCCCACTCAGCTGTTAAATGAGTACCCATTATGGGGTAAATAACTCGGTTGAGTGTGTTGCTGATCACATACCTCTGCACAAAAACCGTCACGATCTAGAAAATGAGATGATGCTAACTGATCTCGAGGCCGTGGTTCGAATTGGACTGTTGCGCCAGTTATTTATTTTTTTTATTTTTTTTACAAACAAATGGTGTTCGAAATAGAACCAGTTTGGATTATGCTATGGTTACAGCTATTAAGACTGGGAGCTGGCCAATGAAAGAACACGCGCCAGATTGGGTATTCTTTGTAACTTACACTATCGGAGTTGCTGTAGAACCGAGAATTAGCCATTAGTATTTCTGAACATATCTGATATCTCCTGGAAGGGAATCGGGGAGATGATGCGCGCTCTCAATCTCGCGGGTTGGATTTGAGTTTGCAACTCTGTAGGTGGACACACAGTTACGTCCAAAATCCAAATATAAAATCCGAATCCTAAATCCATAGCCAAAATCCAAATTTCGAGGTCATTCACTGCGGAGTCAACCCATCGCAAGCAAGGCGTTATTTTAAAAGTCAAGATCGATGCCGAACTCAATTTTCACTTATTCAATTAAATTTCAAAGACCTTTTCCATAGTCCTCCGCGTGGGCGCCCCCTGGTAACGGCAGTGTATCAATTCGCTGACGGCCAATGTCTTAGCGATAAGACAGTTTGGAAAAGGCAGATAGCTGTAGCCTGAATGGCTGACAAACACCTAAGCGTCTCAGGTCTAGTAGGATGGAATGACTTGCGTAGTTGGACCTGCTACATAGTTGTGTGGGCTCCAGCACGTTTATTAAACCATCTGAAGCAGCTATCTCCGAGGCCATCCCCTGAATGGGGTTAAGCGACGTGCTGACAACTCGTCCTTGTAAAAACCACTCCATGTCAAGAAACCTGGAACAAAAGCCTCGGATTGGACGGATCAACAACGACGACCACGCAAACGAATAAAGGATTATTCTTTCGGATCCTGGAATGTACGCTCCCTGAACAAACCGGGGGCCGAGAAGGCCCTCCTTCAACAGGTCGAAAAGTACAAACTGAGCATTACTGCAGTCCAGGAAACAAATTGGCTTGGCAGCGAGATTAATGACAAGAAATCGCACACAATTTTTACAAGTGGCAAACCATCGGGCCGCAAGGAGTTTTGAGTAGCATTTATAGTGGACAATCACCTCAAACCGCATATTACTGACTTCAAACCCATAAATGAACGGCTGTGTGCGATTCGCATCAAGACTCGATTCTTCAATCTCTGGCTCATCAATGTGCATGCCCCCACTGAAGTTAAAGAAGACGCAGTAAAAGACGAGTTCTACGCCCGCCTTGAAACTCTCTTCGACTCACTTCCAACAAACGACGTCAAATTGCTGCTGGGAGACTTTAACGCGAAAGTCGGGAATGAAAGTTGGCATCGGGGGACCTCTGGAGGCCACAGCCTCCATGAAGAATGTAACGATAACGGCCAGCGACTTATCGACTTCGCCTGCAGCAGGAATCTAGTCGTAAGCTCTACGTGTTTCCCGCATCGACGCATTCACAAGCAGACCTGGAAGTCTCCAGACGCACATACCGTCAACCAAATTGACCACGTCCTCATTTGCAGGAGATGGGCGTCTAGTGTCATGGAAGTCCGCTCCTATCGAGGAGCAAACTGCGACTCAGATCATCACTTGGTGAAGACGACCTACAGATGTAGAATCTCCTCAGTGCACCAGTCAAGAATCAGCCCTCCCAAAATCTTTGCGGTTGATAAGCTCTTGAGTGATGCTACAGCGGTGGCGTATACTACCGCCCTTGAGGAAAAACTATCACCTATGCTACACAACATCAGCAACACAGGCGTCCATGGGTTCTGGGAAGAACTCAAGGGTACCATCAAGGATGTCGCAGAGAAGGTCGTGGGATATAAAGCCCGGCGAGCGCGAAATGACTGGTTCGACGAAGAATGCAAAAATTCACTTGACGCGAAAAACGAGGCCTACAGACAATGGATTCAACGAGGAACCAGAGCCAGAAGAGAAAAATATGACGAGCTACGGCGAATATCGAATAGAATAATTAGACGTAAGAAACGTAAATACTTTGACGAGCAGTTGCTGAACATAAACGAAAACTTAGCTAATAGGAACACCAGACAAGCGTACAAACTAGTAAATACAATTAAGAACGGCTACCAACCCAGGACTAGCCTTTGTAAGGACAAGGATGGAAACATCATCAGCGACACCGATGGTATTAACAAACGATGGGCCTCTTATTTTGAAGAGCTTCTAAACCGACCATCTAACATCCCCACACAGGAAGCTCTCGATGATATTGTTGATCTAGGCCCACCCATTCAACCCCCGACAGTAGAGGAAGTTGATCTCGCGTTGCGGTCACTAAAACGAAATAAAGCGCCGGGCGCCGCGCCGGGCGAGATCCCAGCTGAACTGCTAAGATTCGGTGGAACGAGTCTAGTTGATGCCATACATCAATTACTCCTGCGAGTATGGGAGAACGAGGAGATCCCAGACGATTGGCGCAGAAGCATCATCTGTCCAATTCATAAAAAGGGAGATAAATTGCGGTGTGAGAATTACAGGGGCATCTCACTAGTTTGTACGTCCTATAAAATTTTGACGAAAATTCTGGAAAATAGAATAAAACCGTACGCAGAACGAGTCATTGGCGAATATCAAAGCGGTTTCAGACCTGGTCGCTCCACAACCGATCAGCTCTTCTCAGTCAAACTGATACTCCAGAGGTGCTGGGAATACAACGTAAACGTATACCAAATCTTTGTCGACTTCAAGCAGGCATACGACAGTATCGATCGTGGAGTACTGTACAACATCATGCTGCAATTTGGTATACCAGCAAAATTAGTGCGACTGACAAAGATGACGATGACCAACTCCGTCTCACAAGTCAGGATCCAGAATAGACTTACTGATCTATTTGAAACACGCACTGGTTTGAAACAGGGCGATGGACTGGCACCGACGCTCTTCAACCTAGCACTGGAATACGTTATTCGGGCCATGAATATGGACAACAGCAAGACGCTACTCATCAAGTCGACACAATTAGCAGCGTACGCCGACGACATCAACATCATGTCCCGAAGATTGGCTGACGCAGAAGAACTTCTGCATACGCTCGATACCGATGCAAAGGAAGTTGGATTACGTATTAACGAGGGTAAAACTAAAATAATGATGCAATCGGTGACAAGGACACCTGCACAACCGAGCATCAACGTGGGGGACCTCAACATCGAGTTCGTGAACAACTTCATCTACCTGGGTTGCAACCTGTCAAGGGACGCCAACGAAACTGACGAAATCAAGCGACGGATACAGTTAGCTAATAAGACTTTTTTCTCGGTTCTCCCCATAATGAAATCGAAACATGTGCACAGAAACACGAAGCTCCGCGTGTACAAAACCATTATACGACCAGTGCTATGCTATGGCTGCGAAGCATGGACCCTAACTCAAGCCTCCGAAAACATGCTAGACACTTTCGAACGTAAGGTTCTACGGCGAATTTTCGGGGCTGTTTGCGATCGAGATGGATGGCGCATCCGGTACAACCATGAGTTGTATGAAATGTACGATGAGCTGCAAGTCTCGAAAATCGTCAAACTACAACGACTTCAATGGGCAGGGCATGTACAAAGAATGGACGATGATCGCATGCCTAAGAGAGTAATGAATGCAGAACGAGTCGACGGAGCGAGACTGCGAGGACGACCGAGATCTCGTTGGGAGAGCTCAGTAGGTGTGGACGCCGCGCAGCTGCTGGGCTCCCAAAATTGGAGGACGCGGTCACGTGACCGAGATAATTGGAGGACAATGATCCAGGCGGCCAAGGCCCGACGTTGGGCTGTCGCGCCACGATGATGATGATGAATTAAATTTCACGCATCGACAATTGGAAACAAAACAAAGGTTTTGATTGAACACCTGGACGGCCCGCCAACATGAAAACGGTTTCTTTGTTGTTATTTAACAGTGGCAAAACAAAACATAAAACAAAATTTGATTCGGTTCAGTTCGGATTTCGCGCACAAGCGACGTTGAAGAGTCGAGTTCTGGCTCGTGGATTTTGGGCGAGATGAATATCTAACTTGGATTTCGCAAACGTCAGTTGGATTGCAGAGCCATCAGTTGACCCCCACATACCGTAAGTTATGACTTTGAGCGAAGTCAGACAGAGCCAATGTCACCTCTCCGCTAATGTCCACCTTTATGAACACTAATGATTAAATTCGATAACAAAAGTTTCCTCCTAGCTAGCATGTGGCATCAAAACGGTGCACACCAGCACTACTTGCGACATTGCTCTTTAAATAAAACGGTCACGTCAACCAAAATAAACCAACCAGGTTGCCTTTTCTCTGAAAATAATATATTTTGAAATAATTTCCAAGTTATTTACGTAACTAGCAATTTCAAATGACACTTCTCCTTTGCATATTGAATTTAATCCTTTCGATAAAATGTCAGTTTAATTTCAAACTCATTTTCACGTTCGACTCGTTGCGTACACCATTTTGTCAGAGAAAGGTCAAGCATGTCGTCTATAAGTAGTTTGCCTTCATTTATCATCTAAGAAAATCATTGACTGGAAATATTCAAGGATCAATACCCTATGAATAATTAATCGGGACACTTGGCCTTAATGCACGGCAAAACGTCGCATTTAATTTATTCAGTGATAAGCAGGCCGACAAGTTCTGTTTACCTGCATTAGTCTGCTTATTCTGTCATCCTCCGGATTTAACTCACTTTACGGATTCAAAATTGTATGTCCTTGGTATGCCGCCATTGCCTGTGTCTGATGACACTTGACAACGCAAATTTCAAGGGAAAGACATCCTGCCATTGAAAATGAAGTTAAGTGCTAGGCAAGAAAACAATTTACTTTATCGTCGATGAATAAATACGAGTTTTTTTTATTTATCGGACGCTCTTGAAGAGCATAGCTCGGATAAATAATTTGATAATAATAATAAAGTGAATTGAAAGCGACATATAACTGGGAGGCTTTTAAATATAATAAATGTAGTTGTATAAATCTTATAGAAAAGGGGAAGAAAAAACACGAACCCCATCCCCTAGCTAAAGTATCCCATGCGGTTTATTGTACACAAACTGTTTCTGTAAATCCATTATTCATTGTAAAATTGTAGAATCCTATTTCAGAAAAAAACGACCTTTATTCGGGTTCTATTTTTGCTGGGTGGCTATTATATTTTCTATTAGCACTTGTCTATTTCCAATTTTGCATATCAAAGAGGTTTTTGTTAGAAACACGAAGAAAGAGAATCCCGAATAAATAGTGACCAAGTAGAATCATTTACATGAAAGGCTCCATTATGCACGAGAGTCAGACAGCTTCCAAACGACCAGCATTTATCATGTAAAATGCTTCTTTTCTGTCCTAAAGGTTCATCCAAGAACATTGTCCAGGAAAGTGTATCTACGGATCTGTGGCGAAATAAATTCTATATTTTTTTGACGATTATATAGTTGTTTCCATGAAAAATGTGAAACATAGTACGGCATTCATCTGTCATCCATTTTGGGCTTAAACCGACCGTTCCCTGCTTTCAGACTCGGCTGGGGTTTGAATTTAAATATTTAAAGGATTCCCTTGAAAGGTTTTCGTCGGTAAGGCAAAGAATGATTTCAACGAAGTGGAAATGTCTTGTCTTCAAGACAATGAAAAAGATAAAATGCTTTTGAGCAGAAGTAGAGAAAATTTCAAGATGGATTAAGAGATGAGTGCAGGCGCGGGTTATCTTACTTAAAGAGTGGAAGTATTGTGAGGACGACTGGTTCGTAAATGCAAGAATATTATCTATTGATCAGTTCGTAAATGTTCTTGACATCGCGAAAAGATAGCTCGTCACAGAGAGAAAGCTCAAGACGTCACAGTTTCAATTTTTCATATGCGCGCGTGCATTTTGTATGAAATTTCATGGGTTTTGAAAGAAGAATTGCTTTCAAATCTACAGTTTTATTTTGATTTTCATGAAATTTTGAATATTGGACCTCCAGATCAAGGGGAAGGCTGCTATTTTTACGACAATTTGAAAACCCACTCCATCTCCTTTCCTAGCCCCCCCCCCCCTTAAAAGATATTTAAATTTTTGTACACACGGTTTTATTCCTATCGTGGTGTTAATTGGATCTCCAAGACTAGGGGGAGGTTAGTGTTCCCATAAGATTTCAAAAAACCACCCACATCCCCCTTCCCACTCCTAAAAAGAAATCTGCCAATTTATCTACAGTTTTATTTCGATCTCAATGAAATTTTGTATATAAGACCTCCAAGGCAAGGGGAAGATGATTGTCTACATTTCGGAAAACCACCCTCATCCTCCTTCTCACCTCTAAAAGGAAATCTGCAAATGTGTCAACAGTTTTATTTTGATTTTGATGAAATATTGCATATTGGAGTTCCAAAGGGGAAGGTGACTGTCAGGATTTCGGGAAACCACCCCTAGCCCCTTTCTTAGGCTGCGCGCAAGATGGCACACGTTCGTTTGTCGCGTTCACGTGTTTTATGTCAAACGGTGTGAGTCTATGGTTTTCAACCAAAGACACGAATCTGTCAATTTGGCAAATGCTCGGCTGTTGTCGTATCACCAAATTGGATTCATTATTGTGCGTTAACGCCAATAATTTAGTATGAAATATGTGCTTATGCACATCCTACTACTCTCCAGTCGTTTGTTTCGCGACTCAATTCTTACCTAATTATCCGGTTTAAAGCACAATAATGAACTCAGTTTGGTGATACGACAACAGCCGAGCATTTGTCAATTTGACAGATTCGCATCTTTGGTTGCAAACCATAGACCCAAACCGTTTGACAGCAAACACGTGATCGCGACACGCGAACGTGAGCCAACATGCGCGCAGCCTTACTATGAAAAAAATGAAAAAATGAAATCTGCAAAATATCGAGCCGGATCCCGGAAAAGCACCCCCAACCTTCTTCTCACCCCTGAAAGTAAATATGCAAAGGTATCCACATTTTTATTCCGATCCTGATAATTGAGGTGGTTTTCCGAAATTCTGCGTAGACAGCAACTTTTCCCTAGCCTTGAAGGATGTGGGTGGGTTTTTGAAATCTTATGAGAACCTCCCCCTAGTCTTGGAGGTCCAATATACAAAATTTACATGAAATCCAGCAATATACATTCTGCGGTTTAAAAGTTACAGCTATATAACGGCAAAACTTTGTAAACAAAAGAACTCCATAATGCAAAAACTAACTTGGCGAAACCTATTTAGTTGGTGGACATTAATAAGAACAAGGCTCCTGCCTAATTTCAGAAAAAATCAATCGAACTGTTCAAAAGTTACAAACTATAAAACATAATATTTTCTAAGCTATGTATAACCTGTATAACGGAAGAGGATGGCGCATCTGGTACAACGATGAGTTGTACGAACTGTATGGTACCCATTTTTTAAGAAATTGGTTTTTTCCTTTTTAGTTGGGACGCTAAGCGATTTCACCTTGCAAAATATGATAGAGAAATGCCATTTTGTATGATTGTTCGTGGTCCCTATACATTCATTTTAAGAGATGGAGCCATCTTGGACCCCGCGTCAGAGCGTCTGTGTGGGCGAAAAACCGCAAAATTTGAGCCCTTTTTTTAATATTGTCCTAATAATTTGTAAACGGTGCCTCGGATCAAAAAACTTAATAGGTTGTAAATTAAAGAGCGTCAAATTCTACATCCAATGCACTGCTCAAAGTTGAAATTTGATTTAGTAGTATAATCAAAATCGATAGTCGAAAAACGTCACTTTTTGAGGCTTTTGAGAAAAATCACACTATATCGCTTTTCAAGCTCACATTTCTCTGTAACGGATACTCCGAATGAAAAACCGTACAAGTAAAAGTTGAAGATATTTTGATTTCCGGTTTAACGTGCCCAATGGTTCGTTTTTAGTGTAGTTGTGAGCGAAAATGCAAAAATGTTTTTTTTAGCGATTTGAGCCTTAATAGCTGTATCTCGATAAATAAAACAGTTAAAAGTTTTGGTTTAGCCTCAATTCGTAGATACTTTAAAATTGTTTATAAAAGTTTTGATAAGTTTTTTGTCAGACTAATTTAATTAATTAAATAATTAGTTAATTAAATGATTAAATTTCTTCCATAATTTCAAAGTTCAAACAACTTATATAACGTTTTAGGTTGGTTTCTAACGTATTTGGTCATTCTGAGTCAAATGAAATCAACCGCTATTCCATACGACTATTAGTTCAAAAGATATTCACTTTTTTCCAGATTTTGTTATTAATTAAATAAGTCTTTATATTAAATACGTTGAAAACAAAAAGCTTTTGTGCCAGTTTTAGGATAGTTCCTAATGTATTTGGTCATTTTGAGTAGAATGAAACCAACCGCAATTCCTTGCGACCATTAGTTCAAAAGATATTTACATTTTTCCAGATTGTTTTATTAGTTAAATGAGCTTTTTCGTTAAGTAAGTTGAAAATAAAAGGTTTTTAAGCCAGTTTTAGGTTGGTTCTTAATGTATTTAGTTAATCTGAGTAGAATAAAATTAGCCGTGGTTCCATACGACCATTAGTTCAAAAGATATTCACATTTTTGGATTTGTTAAGGAAGCTTTTTTATTAAATAAGTTGAAAATAAAAAGCTTTGATGCCAATTTTAGGCTGTTTCCTAATATATCTGGTCATTTTGAGTCGAATGAAACTAAAGGCAATTCCATACAACAGTTAATTCAAAAGTTATTCACATTTTTCCAGATTTTTTTCTTTTTGTTAAATATTTTTTTATTTAATAAGTTGAAAATAAAAGGCTTTTATTCCACTTTTAGGTGGATTCCTATTACATTTGGTCATTCTCAGTCGAATGAAATCAACCGCTATTCCATACGATCATTAGTTCAAAAGATATTCTCATTTAAACAAAAAAAGATATTAGTTTGGTAAGCTGCTTTATTAAATAAGTTAAAAATAAAAAGCTTTTCTGCCCATTTTAGGTTGATTCCTAATGTATTTGGTCATTCTGAGTCGAATGAAATTAACCGCAATTCCATACGATCATTAAATCAAAAGATATTCACATTTTTTCAGATTTTCTGATTAATTAAATAAGCTTTCGTATTAAATTAGTTAACAATAAAAAGCTTTTATGCCACTTTTAACTTAGCTCTTAATGTATTCATCATTTTGAGTAGAATGAAACTAACCGCAATTCCATACGACCATTAGTTCAAAAGATATGATGAATTATGACTATGTACATGTAAATTGTATCTATAACAAGATACCTGCACCCTTTGCTAACGGATTGGTATTATTACTTCTCTCTTAAGGTCACTTACGGGATATGCAGACAGTAGCAAATCAAATTATCGAAATATACTATTATTAAACTTTTTCCTAAGGATATCAACATCCTGGATATTTAACGTCGCTATCCTAATTATATGCCGCCATCCTGGAAATTTTCATATATGTGCTTTAAGCGGCGACTAACTCTCTCCTCTATGACAATTTGGCCACTAATGAAAAGCCTTATGACACAAATTGTAGTAATCCTTCATATTTCTACCAAATTCCATACCTGTAGCTTCAGATCTTTTCGAGATATTCTTTGAACAGGCTGACTACTGACTGATTTCATAAGGGTTTTATTTTTTTCTACAAAACCCTAAAAAGCCTAACTATGACCTAAGCTCTCAAGCAAAGACTTTTTGAACAAGATTTAATTATCTGTAAATTGAGACTAAAACAAAATTTCAGCTACTATACTTACCGAAATAGAGCTATTAAAGCCGGAATCGCTAAGAAAGCATTCCAGCATTTTCACTCACAACTACACTAAAAATGAACCGATTTAAAAAGTATTGGGCACGTTAAACCGGAAATCAAAATATCTTCAACTTTTACTTGTACGGTTTTTCATTTGGAGTATCCGTTACAGAGATATGTGAGCTTGAAAAGCGATGTAGTGTGATTTTTCTCCTAAGCCTCAAAAAGTGACGTTCTTCGACTATCGATTTTGATTATACTACTAAAACCAAATTTCAACTTTGAGCAGTGCATTGGATGTAGAATTTGACGCTCTTTAATTTACAACCTATTAAGTTTTTCGATACGAGGCTCCGTTTAGAAGTTACAAGGAGAATATTAAAAAAAGGGCTCAAATTTCGCGGTTTTTCGCCCACACAGCCGCTCTGCCGCGGGGTCCAAGGTGGCTCCATCTCTTAAATTGAAAGTATGGACCCCACCAACATTCCTACCAAACGACATTTCTCTATCATATTTTGCAAGGTGGCGTCGATTTATGTCGCTTAGTGTCCCAACTATTTCCAAAGTAGCTATTAAATCAACGGGCATCTGACTTAACTCAAATTAAAGAATACTTAATAAAAAAAACAAACTATTAAGATTAAGAATTAAAAATTGGTTTGGACTAGTTCGGTGATTTCTATTCTGTCATTACAATTCAGTGTAATGACAGAATAGAAATAAAGAATACTTAGTTAAAAAAAAATCGGTTCGTATAATTTCCTCGTGGGACTAGAATTTTACCCGTCATTTGTCGAAATACTCCACAATAAGTATGAGTTTTCCACTTCGTGGGAACAAACGAGCAATTGGTGAAAAGTGTTTTTCAAGTGAAATTATCTCGAAAACTATTGTATTTAAGATAGGGAAAAAGTATATAGTTCTAACACTTCTTATGTATTTGTGGTGATGTTTGATTTTATTTCAGAGAGCTTTCGCTGGGATTAACAGTTACAGAAATAAAAGCAAATTGCTAAAAAAAAACCTCCCCTTTAACCCCCTCCCCCAATGATTTCCGGTTCTCAGCCGAGGTCGAAAACTTCTTATAATCAAATCACGACTACCATATTTGATGCGAAGTAAAATGTATACTGTACTGGGGTAATACACTATACCAATAGGAGAATTTGACTGAGACAACGGGTGGGTTCCTGCGAGTGGATCAGAATTTGACATTTCTCGTATTCTTCTCCATATGCTTCCCCGCCGGTAAAATTTGTACAGACAACTGTCAATTTTCGGATCTGAAAATGTTTCCCTCCGGAATACTTTTCAGATCCGAAAATTGACAGTTGTCCGTTCAAATTTTATCGAAGGGGAAAGCATATGGAGGAGAATTCGAGGAATATCAAATCCTGATCCGCTCCGTTGTCGTGCTGGTACATATGTCCAAGAATGCAGAGACCTTTCCCACTGAGTGGAAGGAAGGTTTGACCATCAGACTTCCGAAGAAGGGTTAGCCTCGCGGACTGTAATAATTGGAGAGGCATTTGTGTGCTTCCTGCCGTTGCCAAGGTAATAGCTACAATCGTCCTGGAAAGACTAAATGCCCAGTTAGAAAGCACAATTAGTGAAGAGCAGGCTGGTTTTCGATCCGGATTTTCCTGTGTCAATCATCATCGAGCAATGTGCTCAATACGATTCTCCGGTTCACTTGCTTTTCATCGATTTCGAAAAGGCTTTCGATAGTGTGCACCGGGATTCTATATGGGCGGCCTTGCGCAGGAGATCCCTGAAAAGCGTGTGGCTATTATTAAGGCAACCTATGAAGGCACGAAATGTTGCGTTCTGCATAGAGGTAAGGTGGCGGGGGACTTTGAGATTTGCAGTGGAGTTCGGCAGGGGCGCATCCTTTCACCGATCCTATTCCTCATAGTGATCGGCGATGTGTTGCATGCAGCTCTATCCGGACTAGACAGAGGAATCCAATGGACTTTGACATCTTATCTACAACTTCTTGACTACGCTGACGACACAAAATCATGGATCTGTCCGCAATGGCGTTAGATCTCGAAAGGGAGGCAAGCAAGGTTGGGCTAAAGATTAATTCCAACAAGACCAAGGTTATTAGCCCTCCATTGCGAAAAAGAAATCCGACACCTATTGCCATCAATATTAATGGGCAGCCTGTGACAACTTCGTCTACCTGGGAAGCATTGTTGCCGAAAATGGTGGTACTGAGCAGGACATCGCTCGTCGTATAAACCAAGCTAAATGCGCCTACGGCATGCTGTCCAAAATCTGGCAAAGCAGTTATCTCAGTATCAAGACCAAGCTGGATCTGTTTCACTCCCTGGTACTGTCTATGCTTTTGTATGGAACATGTACATGGAAAGTTTCCGTTAGTGTTACCAGAAAGCTGCAAGTTTTCGTCAACTCATGTCTTCGTCAAATTTTAAGAATTTTCTGGCCCGAAACAATATCAAATGAAGAGCTAAGTCGGCGTACGGGTCAGATGCCAATCGACGAATTGATTTGATACGCAGGGGTAAATGGCAGTGGATAGGTCACACATTGCGGAATAGTGATAAATACATTGCTTTGCATGCTATGAAATGGAACCCCATTTCCAACCAAGGTCAACCAAGAGGGGGTCCTCGAATCACATGGCGTCGATCTGTGGCAAAGGAGTGTCAGGCGCTGGGTAAGTCTTTTGGGGAGTTGCACCCCGTTGCCCAGAACAGAGTACGATGGCACGCAGGAGTAGTTGAAGCACTATGCCCCACTAGGGGTTAAGGTAAAGTAGTATATCAAAGAAGAATGCACTGATTAGTTCTTGATGCCTAGCTCTTTATCCAGAGTTTCCTCCACATTCTTGCAACTCTGTATACATAGTTATTTGTTGTTTTTTATTTTGTTAAGTAGGCCTTAAATGTGATCATATCTGGTAGAGGCATTACGAGTATGACGGCGTTGCTTTTGCGAAAAATTAGACAACCACCAAGTGCAAAAGATGCATTCAACAACATCGAAACAAACTTTGTTGCAATATTTTTGACTCACGGGACTCGAAATGCCATCAACAGTAGACAAGCGCATTCGCCCCATGGTCATGACACCCACTTATGTATATGATACCAATCTTGCCTAGATATCACTTCATGGGAATGTCCTTTTGCCTGAACAAAGAGCACAAATTGCCTTCAATAATAGTGGAATACATTCACATCAACACTCCCAATCTTAGTACCGAACAGTTCTATATGCGTGTGTTTCTTCTATATTTCTACAAGCTTGGTGAATAATGGTTTGCAGGGTTTAAAGTTGAAAACAAGTAGTTTGTGTGATTTTGAATTTTATTTCAAATTGAAACCTGTAAAAATTGTAAATATAAGGTTATATTAAAGAGACTGATTTAATTGAAAAATCCTTTCGATTCATTCAATATAAAAACATCATGACTTTAATTTATTATATGAGCACATGTACGTATACTCGTATGTATTCCCCACAGCCATCATATCCGATTACATTTGACGAAATGGATATTATTCACGAAATCAATAAATCACTTTCCCGGCACAGCTCGCATTTGTCGTTGAAACACGCCTGCAGGCACAATTCTCATCAAAAGATGAATGAAATAAGTCGGTTTTTCGTCTTTTGCCTAGCTAAAGGATATAGAAATTTATATCCTGGAAGTTTCGTTCGTGTCAGCATTGGATATTTCTTCATATTTCTGAACGCCTCTTATTAATACCTCAAGGAAGAAGGGCTCGGTAAGAAATGCGGTTGCCTACCACATGGTCTTTCTTATGTGTCTTATTCGTAAGCCGTGTCGTCATGACTTCCATCTTGAAACAGGCACATTATTAAAAAAAAGAAAAAACAAGTTATTCAACAGATTTATGTGCATTCATAATTTAATTAATAAAGTGGCAGTAAGTTTGCAATGCACATCTTACTTTAAGTTTTCTTTTATCATAATTAGTCATTTCAGTGTTGATTTTGAACAACTTTACTAATAAGATTGTGTCATTCCATTTTTTGGACTTTTTTTTTAATTACTAAAAGCTAGGGGTATTCACGCCCCTGGTAGTAAATATCGTAAACGTCGTATTCGTCGTAAACTGCTGTCATGCCCGCAGTAAAATAACAGAAGTTTACAACTTTACAACAAATTGTTGCCAACAGATTGTCAGAGAAGAATCACTTTCTGCGGCTTGTTTCTGGGAAAAATTCGGGTAGATCGTCATTACCCAAGCAAAATTTTATGGACTGATGAGGCCACATTTACGCGTAGGGGTGTATTCAATACGCGTGATAACCACACCTGGGCTCGATTCCAAAACGAGTTTCGAATAAATGTCTGGATAGGTCTACTAGGCTATCAACTTTTTGGTCCTTTGATCCTTCCGCAACTATTGAATTCGAGCGCCTTTCTTGAAATACTACAAAATGGATTAGTGCCTATACTGGACGATATTTCAAGCCCAGCGAAGCGACATTTGGTGGCAAATGGGTGGATGTATGTCAGGCGTATAATGCTAAAACAGTTAAGACATTTTTGGATTATGAATTCACGAATTCCTCGGAAAATGGAGCAGCCGATTTGGGCCAGTCGCATGACCTCCCAGAAGTCCCGATCTGGCTGCTTTAGATTTTTATTTATGGGGTCATTTGAAAAATGTTGTTTACAGTCATATTTTCATCTCAATTCATCCAATCGACAAAAAAAAGCAATGCTAATCGAAACACCGCAGCGAAAACGATAAATTTCAATCTTGTCCGTAACGTAACGTTTACGACGTGAGCATGAATCCCCCTACTATTAAAATATCAAAATTAATAGTCGTTTAAAATGGGTTTTGATTTATTTTTATTTAGGAAGTTTGATTTATTCCAGCAGTTAAAAAAATACATATGTTGACGTGAAAGATTTAAAAGTTCCCCATATGTAAGCGAAAAAGACACCATAACTCATCATTTCTTAGCGCGATAGTGACTCCGCACTGTATTGACAAGTAATTCAGACTGATACAACGCATCGATTAGTGAAAAATGAAAAATAAAGATAATACTTATTAGCCATTTCGTCCCCATTGGGGTATGACTGTCGAAAGTCGTCGCCTCCAATCGTCTCAGTCTTACTACTTTACCTTAACCCGTAGTGGGGCATAGCGCTGCCATTTTTCCCTTTGTATCAATTCAATTGGCACCGGACCCGTACGCCGACTTAGCTCTTGATTTTATATTTTTTCGAGCCAGAAAATTCTTAGAATTCGACAAAGCCATGAGTTGACGAAAACTTGCAGCTTTCTGGTAACTCTCAATGAAACTTTCCATGTACTGCTCCCATGCAAAAGCACAGACAGTACCATCAGGGAGCGAAATGGGTCCAGCTTGGTCTTGATGCTGCAATAAATGCTCTGCTAGATTTTGGATAGCATGCCGTATGCGTATTTAGTCTGGTTAATACGACCACTGATGTCCTACTCCGTACCACCTTTTTCGGCAACATTGCTACCCAGGTAGACGAAGTCCACCTTCTCGATGGGCTGCCAATTAACATTGATGGTAATATGAGTAGGATTTCTTTTTCGCAATGGCGAGCTTAGAACCTTGGTCTTGATGGTATTAATCTTTAGCCCGACGTTGCTTGCCTCCCTCTCAAGCATTAACGCCATTGTCGTCAGATTCATAATTTTGTGGGAGAGTAGTCATATCATGTCATATGTCGTCAACGTAGCCAAGATGTTGTAGATAAGATGTTAAAGTCCATTGGATTCCTCTGTCTAGTCCGGATGGAGCTGCATCCAACACATTGCCGATCAATATGAGGAATGGGCTCGGTGAGAGAATGCGCGTCCGCCGAACTCCACAGCGAATCTCAAAGTCCCCTGACACCTTACCTTTATGCAAAACGCGACATTTCGCGCCGTCATAGGTTGCCTAAATAAAAGCCACAAGCTTCTTAGAGATACCTCTCCTGCACAAGGCCGTCCATCCCGGCTCACACTATTGAAAGCCTTCTCGAAATCGATGAAAAGCAAGTGAAGCTGAGAATCATATGAGCGCATTGCTTGATGACACGCAAGGTGTTAATGTGATCGACACAGAAGGATCGAAAGTCAACCTGCTCTTCATCAAATGTGTTTTCTAAGTGAACTTTTAGTCTTTCCAGGACAATTTTAGCCATTCTTTTGGCAACGGCAGCAAGCACACAATTGCCTCTCCAATTATTACAGTCTGTGAGGCTACCCTTCTTCGAAAGTTTGACGATCAAACCTTACTTCCACTCAGTGGGAAAGGTCTCTGTATTCCACGCTTCATCAATAAGTGGATACAGCAAATCGACAGTTACGCTTGGCGCTGCTTGATAAAGTTCGGCAGGGATACTGTCGAGTCCGGCAGCCTTTTCTCGTTTTAGTGTAATAATTGCAGCGACTAATTCCACGTTAGTCGGGGCAGTGAACCGTATACGCGCATTTTGATAGTTTGCTAAATTATCTAAGTATATGCGGGGGAACTTTACCAGAGGTTCAACGGTTCAAGACTGCGCAAGGTGTTCTTTCCAGCGCCTTATTTGATCTTCCTCCAAGATAAGTAGCTTTCCATTACTATCCTTCACCGGATGTTGGCAGGAGTTACGACCACCTGTAAACTTCTTGATGACACCGTATACGATGTTTAAGTTATTACTTCTTGCGGCTTCTTCTGAGAGAATTCGCATAAACTCTTTTATCGCGTCGCACACTACGCTGAACTTCTCGAGCTTTCTGCCAGTAAAGGAGTTCGATGCGGCTTCGATTGTCGTCTGATACTGCAGCCAAACGAACCTTTAGCGCTTTTCTTTCAACAATCCGCTGTCATGAAGCGTCGGACATCCAGGGCCTATTCCGGCAATCCAGGTTTGTGCCAAGGATGGTATCTCTGCACTATCAATGGTCGCGGTTCTAAAACACCAAAATCAGGAACGTGGTCCAGTTCCAATCTACCCCCGGGTCCATGGATCATGAGTTGTCTCAGAAACGGCTACGATCCATCAGCTGTCCGTTTTTGTTTCTGCCAAACTGTCGTTAAACGTGCCATACACACACCGATCGATCGGCCGATCCGTCGCCCGAAATCGATATCGCCCGATGGATCGGCCTGTGTATGTGGAAATCGCACCGATCAATTTTGATCTGCCGATATTTTTGTGCGATTTTCGTGCGATCGATCGGTGACGATCGATTGGATAGTGTATGTGACTATCGCAAGTGAATGTCAAATTACCAAATTATTAAATTATGAAATTTCAAGGATTCTTATGATTTAAATGGCACTGCAATTGAAATATCAAATATGTGGTATACGAAAATACCACACACATCCAAATAGTTAACAAAAATGAATCTAGGTTGGATTGGGAGTGAATCATAACCTATTTTTTGAATTGTCATTCGTTATCGCATCGCACGAAAATCGTACAGTGTGTGTGCAGTGGAGATCGGCAGATATTTTGTGGCAATCCATCGGCCGATCGATCGGACGACGGATCGGATAATGTATGGCGGCTATTAGTCGAGCGGTGTTGAATTTGCGACGCCTGAATCTTTCGTCCCTAGGACGGCACAAGGCTGCAATACGCAATTAGCGATCATAAGATGGTGGTCTCTTCCCATCCCAATATCGGCGCCCTTCTTATTTCGCTCGTCCAGGAAGTAGCTCTTGAATCTTTTACTAATGACAAAGTGGTCGATCTGACTTTGTGTTCTGTGCCGATCAACACAGCACCAACTGATTTGGTGGTGGTCTTTATGCTCAAACATAGTACCATCGATGAAGAGGCTGTGAAAGTTGCAGAACTCTAGAAATCTTTCACAGTTGTCGTTACGATCACCAAAACCGTGTCTCCTCATCGTATGTCTGAGCCCATATTTATCAGCGCCAACTTTTGCATTCAAATCACCCATAACCATTATAATGTCATCTTTAGGTGTTCTGCTCTGAACGGTGTTTAGTTGTTCGTAGAAAGAGTCTTTCGTCAAGAAATTTTCGGGTTCAGTTGGAGCATAACATTGTATTATTGCGATATTCCTCATTTTGGTTCGGAACCTGGCGGTCATGATTCTGTCGAAGAATGGATCCCTGGATAAGAGACAGTTTCGTGCGGCTCTAGTTAAAAGGAGCCCCACACCTGACTCACGACCACTACCGGTTGCTCTACCGGAGTACAACATTACAGTGCTGCCCATTGGAGAGTTAAAATCTCCGCTGTTCCACCATCTTATCTCACTGTTTAAGTTATATCTCAGAAATCCACTCTCTAATTGAAGAAATCGTGCGTTCTGAGGACCTTCTGATCCATTATCCAGGAGAGTACGCACATTCCAGAAACCAATCTTCATAACGCTACGATAACTAAAAGTCGTAACCGTTAAATCAGTCCTTATCCGGAGCATAGTTTGCGTCTCGTTAGCAGAAGATAGAAGATTTTGGATATCGCAAGTTGCTGGCATACAAATCCTGACCTTCCTCGGTTTCTACAAGCCGGTAAAGGGAAAGGCTGTGGTATTAATCTTGCGCCCCATACCAGAGGAGGAATGTTTACTTCAACCAAATCATTGCACCGCCACTACTGGCGACTTGACTTAGTTAGCAATGGTCAACGACCACTGCCGTTCCAGGGGGCGCCCACGAGAAATACGGATGAGGATTTTTGAGAGTGAGATGAACCTATTAGATTTCCGGCATACATATATACATACTTTTTTATAAAGGTGAATTTTATTGATTTCTTCGAAATACATTAATCACAAATTAAGTCAGTGATATCACTACATTAGGGGGATTCATGCTCACGTCGTAAACGTCGTATGTCATAAACTTGTATACTTTTGTCATTTTGTCATCATACACTATGTAGATGAAAGAAGTTTACGAAGAATACGACGTTTACGACACATACGACAGGGAGCGTGAATTCCCCTATTATGAAAGTAGTTACTACAAAAGGCTTCTTTACATTCATGTAGAAGCGAACATATTCCATATTTTGAACTTGCTAGGCAATAGGGGGATTAACTTCTGTCATCCCCACAGTAAAATAACACAGAAGTTTAAAACTTTACGACAAATACAAAGTTTACGACGTGAGCATAAATCCCCTTAATATAAAAAAAAATACTTAAGTTTACCGAAACCTGAGTACACTTGGAAAACACTTCATAACGTCTACGCATTATTCTTCTCATCGCGAGCTATTAACAAATCCAGATACGCTCCAGTAATCAAATTTTCTTTTTTAATTCTAAATTCAGCCATCAACACCTCGGCAAACGCCTGACCGTCTTCGATCTTATCCTCGGGATTCAGCATCACTTCGAATTCCAAGTAGTTACCGAGATTGGCAACTTTATCCAGATGAATCCTTGCATTCTTGTAGATGAAAAGCAATCGATCTTTCTCCACAATTCCTCGAGTTCCGTTGCACAAAGTCAGAATATGTTCCATTTCTTCGGCATTTTTCAAAAATGTGCAATAGTACGTGGATAGCTTGGGACCCTCAAGGTCACTCCTGGAATAGTAAATTAAATGATCCTCGCCATTCTGTAGATATCGTAGTTTCAAGCGTCCTTGTTGGGTCTTGAAGAAAACATCACGTTGCTTGATGATTTCGCCATCGGTCGAGGTTAGCTTCCGGGCAATCTCAACGGCCGCTTGGTAGTCGTCATCCGTTCCAAGGAATGCTTTAATTTCAACATTACGTTTTGCGTTTGAATCACCCATGGCACAGTTCAGTATTCGCGAAATGGAGCACTTTCTAAATTGACTGAAAATGGACGAAGATTGCAACCGGCCGCGAACCAAAGGGAAACGAATTCCTGTCAACAAGTTAGTAATCAATATTCCCGCCATTTTTTAAATGCTGAATGTGCATTCAGCTTGATTCAGCGTGATTCGTGCAATCTTATATTACGTTTACACTATCCCCAGATTACTTCATCTGCGCCAGCTGAGATAATCTGCGACTGTCAAATACATACAATTTTGAACTCACCACACCCAGATTACGCTGCAGATGAAGTAATCTGGGGATAGTGTAATATTACGTTTACACTATCCCCAGATTACTTCATCTGCTGCTTAATCTGGGTGTGGTGAGTTCAAAATTGTATGTATTTGACAGTCGCAGATTATCTCAGCTGGCGCAGATGAAGTAATCTGGGGATAGTGTAAACGTAATATAAACGTAATATTAGAACATAAGGACGCGAAATTGGCGGAACAAATTTAAATTTAATTAAAATGGAAAACGATTGGTTTCTATAATTATTATATTATTATTACATTATATTTACATGGTATATATTTCTAAATTAATAAACTTGTATGATTTTAGGTCATTTTTAAGGGTCATATTTAACATGCCCGCTCTAGCATAGAAAAGAACTCTCCACGACTACTTCATCTCATCTTCCAACCGCAACAACCACAATTCAGCCCTACCATTTGACAACTTTAGACCATATCAAATGACATCTCTGTCGTGAAAGACAACGTCGAGGTTTTCTCGTCTGTCAATTGTTCATTTAATTTCTCTTGTAGTATTATTCTCCGCTGTTAATTTTGATAGTAGCTTGGTGGCAAGTGAATTGTCTTGAGTTCACACGCTGTCACGTAGCCGGTGCATTTTTGAGTGTTGTTCGTCCCCAGCAAAGTTATGAATCCTTGCACACTTCCAACGCCCGTGAAAGATTTGGACGGCGACGACCGATGGCTCAGCATTCACAAACGGTTCCTGTCTGAGTGTCGTGAGAAGGATCCAGACGTGATATTTCTGGGCGATTGTGTGCTCGAGTCGCTGCAACACACTGACACATGGAATCAATACTTTGCACCGCTGCACTGCCTTAATTTTAGCATAAGAAATGACCGAACCCAAAACGTCCTGTGGCGGGTGGAAAATGGGGAGCTGGATAATGTTCAGCCAAAGGTAGGTGGAGCGTGAGTCTTGGCCGGAGAAAATCAATTGACGCTAACATTTCCCAATAGGTTGTTGTTCTGCACGTGGGCACAAACAATATTGAGAATTCAGCCGAAGAGGTAGCCGAAGGAATTAATCTCATCGTGCAGAGAATACGTGAAAAACTACCAGAGGCCTACATTGTACTTCCGGTGAGTATTTTGAAGGTGGCCCTCCTGCGGTGTGGGGCATAAGAATAATGCCACGGCATTTCCCGGCATGCCGTAGAAGGCGACTAAAAAGAAGATGTTCGTAAGTATGCCAAGAACTAGCATCATCCGAAACGAAACGTCAACTATGCCTCGGATAAGGACTGACTCACGACTTTTGGCTATCGTTTAATGACAAAGATTGGTTCCTGGAATGTGGGTACTTTCCTGGACAAGGGTTCAGAAGGTCTTCAGTCAGAGCGGGCGATTTCTTCAACTTGAGAGTGAATTTCAGCGGTATAAATTAAACATATTAGGAGTTTGTGAGATAAAATGGTGGAATAGTGGAAAATAGATCTCTCCAACGGGTTGCACTGTAATGTCTACTCCGGTAAAGTTGTAACGGATGGGTCGGAGGGCGTTCGAACATATCCGTCACGGATCCTAAATTAATGACTGGCCATCTGGCGAAGAAAAAGGCCCCTCAACGAGATAAGCAGCCTATGTTTACTGTAGCTCATTTTGGGAGACATGGGCAGGGTTTTCGCCGCTCGTTGTCCCCGTCCTTTATTTATTAATAAAAATTTATAGGCCTGGAGAAGGCAACACAAACAGGGGAGGCGAAAATGAGAAAAAAGTGGGTTGATAAGGATGGAATGGTTGGTGGACGACTCAGATGCCCTCGCGCTCGCATCGGGGCTCGGGTGCAATGGGACCCTCGGCCTCTGGTTTCGTACCACCGACAGAGCACAACTCATCAGATGGTGCTTTCGATCGGTCGGTAGAAGCAGCACGATCAGAATATGGTTCGTTACAATTGCCAATTATCTCGCTGGTATGCAATCCTATTCCGAATTCAGGAACAGTAAATCGAAGCTTAAGAAGTTTAAACAAGGTGTTTCTCAAGGAGGAGTGTTATCTCCCACCTTGTTCAATCTCTATTTATCAGGACTCCTAACACCACCTGAGGGAATTGATATCATCTCCTAAAGGTTTAAAAGAGTCCCCTTCGATAACGCCACCTACAAGTCGGCCATTACTACACTACATAATAAATGGTATTGCGGGGGATAACCGAAGCAGACCACTAATGTTTCGGGTCCCTTTTCGCCTCCACCTGGTCATCAGTGATTTGCAGATGTCGACTAATCACTGTCGACCTCCTTCTTCATCACTGTGTCCCGTGTCATTGCTAGCATTTCTTTAAGGCTGTGTTAATCCATGGCTTTCTCACTTATCGTGTGCTTGCCTGTGATCCTCAACCTCGTGCAAGCCAGTGCTGGACATTCGCACACAATGTGCGCTGCCATCTCAGCCTCTTCCAGACATAGCCTGCAAACGTCATCTTCCTCGATTTTCCTCTTGGCCAGATGAGCCTTAAAATTACCGTGCCCTGTAACCAAGGCAGTTATCCAGCTTCGGGTACTCCTTTTATAACTGGGTACCTTTTTCGCTTCCCTGCCTAAAGAGCTGGTCGTTGCATTCCGAACTTGTTTGCAAGTGACTAACTCATGCATGGAGTCCATCCACTTCCCGACCTTCGCTCCAACCATGCCGTTTCCCAGAGCAACTCTGGGCTCTGGTCCAATGAAAGTCGCCGCAGATCCCTCATTTCCTGTTGTATCTATGTATATGTTTACCCACATCAGTGTAACTTCATGTTGAGCTTTCGAACACACTCTAGTACCAATTTGAAGTTTATGTTCGTCTGCTGCATGCGTCTGATCACCGATTGGTTGTCCAATGCAATAAGAATTTCTTCCCCCGCACCTGACCTTCCAGCAGGCAGGCAATAAGCCAAGCATCTCTGCCTGGTATACGGACACATACTCTCCTAGATAAAGCGCACAGACTAGGTTTAACTCTTCAGAGTAAACCCCCGCCCCCGCTTTCCCGTCCATTAAATCCCGTCCACATGCACTACACTGCATAGTGAAGAAGTGCTTTCCTCAATTGCGGACATGAAACCAAACAAGGTACGAAATGCACAACCACCTACTATGCACAACCACCTACTTCGTTCTGGCTGGTGCTCACGTCTGAACTCGTACCTATCCCGCATTGATAACGACATACTGAGCTCCAGTCCAGCTTGTGGCCTCTCTCTACACGATGTTGAGCACATCTTTAACTGTCCTGCAGCTCCCACGCGCCTAACACCTACACCTATCGAGGTAGCTGCGTTTCTACACCTGGACACTGAGGAAAAGACGGACAACCAAACTTTACACTCACACTCATTGAATATCAACGCGTCGCTACAACAACAACGAACCGCAGCCACGGCAGCCGGTTCTACGCACCGGAGTGACCCGTTCATCAGCAACGGCCAGGGGCTGCCAAACCCCTTCAACGCCAGTAGGCGTTGCTACAACAGCAACAATGAACCATTAGCATGTAACCTTACTAACACACCGAAATTCCGACCATTGCTACAACAACAACAAAACCCAACATCAACATCGGGGACCTCAACGACGAATTCATAAACGACTTCTTCACATACACACACACATACATACATCAAGCGACGGATACGGCTAACAAACAAATACGACTTTTTTCTCTTGCCAGAAATGAAATCGAAGCCGGTACACAGAAATGGGGCGACCGGTAGCTCAGTGCGTAGAGGCGTCAGTCTCATGTCTGACTACGGTTGTTACGGGTTCAAGTCCATGGATGTTTGTGTTGTCCTCCCCCTGTGGTGCGGGGCGTAATAATAAGCCACACCATCTCCCGACTTGTCGCAGGTAGGCGGCTAAATGGGAACAGGAGGTGCTTGCTGGCAACGTTCATCGTCCGAAACTGGTTTCTGCCAACAAAACCTCAGCTAAGCCAAACGGAATAGTTGATACGCTATGCCCCACTAGGGGCTAGGGCAAATGAGAGCACAGAAATACGAAGCTGCGCATATGTAGGATTTCCCAATAGGGGTGGGTCGATATTGAAATGGAATAAAACAAGCTGTGTGTGATGTATTAACGAAATTCTTTTTTTTTTTTATTTGAAAGGCCCATGTATGCCACTATGTATGGAATATGACATCGTTGAAATGTCCGCCGCATGGTGGCACGAATCCGAGAGGTCCAATTTTCAATTACTCTGCCGCATAGATCCAGCTGAACTTGAGCGATGGCCTGAGTTATGTTGACTTTGAGGCCATTGGTCGATTGCGGCTTATTGGCATAGACCTGCGACTTCACAAAACCGCACAAGAAAAAGTCTAGCGGAGTCAAATCGCACGATCTTGGTGGCCAATGCACATCACCTCCGCGTGCGATAACCATACGCTTAAATCGTTCATACAGAATGTCCATCGTGGCATTCGCTGTGTGGCACGTAGCGCCGTCCTGCTGAAACCACACGTCGTCCACGTGCATGTCGTTCTATTCGGGCCAAAAGAAATTGGTTATCATCGATCTGTATCGCTCGCCGTTGACGGTGATGGTCTCACCAACGTCGTTTTCGAAGAAGTACGGGCCAATGACGCCACCGGCCCAAAATCCGCGAGTTCTTGTGCACGGTGAGGAATTGACTGCCTCGGGTTCTCCTGCACACTTTCACGGTTAGCGGGGAGGTTCTCGACCGATCTGGGTTTCCTTTGACGTACGAGTGTTGGCTGATTGTTTACCGAATCGGTCGTCTCGAATTTGGCGTCCAAACGTTGGAAAGTCGACTTGAAGGGCCACCGCGTCTAGAAAATGGGCGCAACGCACGCAACACTCATTTTGATAATACAGTGTTATCATTTGCACGTGCTGCTCAATCGTGTAACTTGTCATATTGATTTGAAATCAGTGACTGAATAATAAACAACGAATTTAGCAGACGCCTCCAAAACAACATGGCCGGCACAGCCTGTCAGCATCGACCCGCACTTATTGGAAAAGCGTTTACAAAACCATCTTTAAGCCGCGTTCCCATTAGGCGATTTTTGTTGAATGAGACTAGCCGAAACACAAAAAACACATGGGAGATAGACTCGTTGTTTTTCACACGTGAAAACAAAAGTCTTTCATCGAATTCGCGAGCCCACACAACATAAACATCACTACGAACACACACACGAAACTATATTAAATACACCGCGCGACACGACGCCACGAAAATTCAAAGAAAAAATACTCACAACACAGATCACTTCAGATAAAAGCTTCCGCGACACAATATTCAGATCCTTTATTGCATTGACTTTCGTTGACAGCTTACGGAACATGGGCGCCGCCATATGCAAAATTAAAACGATCGACCAAACAACACACGGAAGCACACCACCTACCAGTCGAGAGACAAAATATGGGCCGGGACAATATTTTGTCTTTCGACTGAAATGTCTTTCAACACTGGCTGCGTTCCTGCGAACGAATCAGGTTTTGACATTCCTTCAATTCTCCTCCATATGCTTTCTCCTCCGGTAAAATTTGTCCGGACAACTGTCATGAAAATGTTCCCCCTCCGGATCTGAGAAGTATTCTGATCTGGAGGGGAACATTGTCATGACAGTTGTCCGTCAAATTTTACCGAAGGGGAAAGCATATGGAGGAAAATTGAAGAAATGTCAAAACCTGATTCGTTCGCAGGAACGCAGCCACTGCCTGCGTTCACGTTCCGCAACGTTGTAATTGCGGTAAGGATTTTCCCTCCAGCCAACCATAAACTCTTGACCCGAACGACTTGTTTTGCAGTTGTCATGTATTAAACAGCTGACAGTCGATGCGCTATTAAATTTCAAGCAAAACTTCAATTAAATTCGCGACGGTTTCAGGAAAAATTAAAAACACTGCAAAATCGCCACAATTTTGTGTTGCTCCGGTGTAAATAAGCACACAAGACGCCATGTAAGAATCAAGAAACCGAAAACGAAAATCCACACCATCTGACAGTCAAATGCAATACGTCAACTAACAACTGTCAAATACGCTAATACCCCTTACCCCCCATTGACCGGAAATCAACCAGGAAAAATTTCTGGTTAATTTCCCCGATGTGTGGTTGATTAAACGCAAACTGAAACGGACCGTCCACGAGCAAAATCAGTCGAACTGTTTGCAATTGCGTTTAAAACGTTGCGGGACCTGAACCCACCCACTGTTAAAAGTGCTGTTTTCACGAACCGGTTCGTGAGCTTCTTGCGTCTCGGCTAGTCTCTTTCAACAAAAATCGCCTAATGGAAACGCGGCTCAAGACCTGTACTATGTTATGGCTGCGAAACCTGGACCCTAACTCTAGCATCCGAAAATATGCTAAGCACATTTGAGCGAAAGGCTCTTCGGCGAATTTTCGGAACAGTTTGCGATCGGATGGCGCATCCGGTACAACCATAAGCTGTACGAGCTATGAGCTTGAAAGTTTCGAAAATCGTCGAGCTACAACGACTTCAATGGCAGGGCACGTACAACGAATGGACGTTAACCGCATGCCTAATAAAATATTGAAAGGACACATCATCGGAAGAAGGCTGCCAGGAAGACCAAGAGCTCGTTGGGTAAACTCAGTGGGTGCTGATGCCGAGCAACTACTGGGCTTCCGAAACTGGAGAACGCGGTCGATTGACCGAGATAATTGGAGGATAATGATCCAGACGGAAAAGGCCCGACGTCGGGCTATAGCGCCACAATGATGATGATCCGTTTCAGTGATTGTGAGCTTGAAAAGTGATAAAGTGTGATTTTTCTCCTAAGCCTAAAAAATTTACGTTTTTCGACTATCGATTTTAACTATACTACTGAACCGAATTTCTCGACTTTGTGTATTGGACGTAGAACTCGACACTCTTTAATTTACATCCTATAAAAATTTTCGATCCGAGATACCGCTAGAAGTTAGAAGAAAAATATTTAAAAAAAGGCTTAAATTTCTGGGATTTTCGCCCGCACAGTCGCTCTGTTGCGGGGTCTAAAATGCTTTTCTTAAAGTGAATGTATGGGGTCCAACAATTTCCGTGCCAAACGGCATCTCTCTATCATGTTTTGCAACGTTGCATCCAGATTTGTCGCTTAGTGATCTACTAAATTGGCCTACTTCGGGAAAATTGTTTAAGTCCCATATTTTTTGACATCCTAAAATCGGTGCCTCATGAACTCTCAAACGAGATATGTACCATGTTTCAATATGCGAACGACTTTTTTTTTCTCGCTAATTGCAAAAATCAGAAGGAGGCCACCAATAATTGAAGTTCTATCGAAAATTATTGCTTATTTGAAGTTTGATTTCTAGGGGAGGTAGGTGTTTCTCGGGTCGGATCTGGCCCATCTTTAATACCAACTAACTGAATCTCACTTCAAATATTTAACCAAAATTACAAGTCGCTGGCTTCATTCTATCAAAAGTTATCGTTTATTTAAAGTTTCATTTGTACGGGAGGTAGGGGTTCTTTGGGTCGGATCTGGCCCATTTTAAATACCAACCAACTAGATCATACTGCCAACATTTGATCAAAATTTCGAAGCTCTAGCTTCATTCTATCGAAAGTTATCGTGCGAACAGACAGACAAACAGACATGGCTAAATCGAATCAAGAGGTGACCCTGATTATTTATATATATATTCATTGCTATACCTCCGGAACCTCCTCCTTTAAGGTGTTACATATTTTCGTCGTGACAAAAACAATATACCCTATACTAGTCTAGGGTATAAAAAGTGCGAAATGTCCTAGTCCCGGCTCACAATTGAACATTTTCTATCTATATGTATACATTTTCGTTTCAGACACTTCTACCTCGTGGACATCTACCAAATAGTTTACGTAATAAGAATATCGAAGTGAATAACTTAATACGGGAGAAATGCATAGGACTGAATCGAGTACAGATCGTGCCAATCGACAAGGGTCTTATTCAGTCCGACGGCACTATCAGTCATCACGATATGTTTGACTATTTGAACTTAACAAATGGCGGTTCTAAGAAAATTTTCGAGCCTGTACATGATCTCCTCACACAAATTCTCAATGAGAATGAGCCGGAAAAGGATCTGACACCATCGGAATAGACTACAAACCGATTTTCTCAAATACAACCGTGAAAAATTCCAAATGTGAATACAGCAACCACTCAAAATAAAAAAGCGCCTTATTACGAGTAATACGAAATTATCGGGAATGGCTACTTTTGATAACAAAAAACCACAATGATGTACGAGCAATTTGGAACAATTTATTTTCTCTTTAGAATCTCTGGCATTATCTTTATTTTTGTATTTGATATTCCACCTCTTCCATTCCATTGATTTACTTAGAAAACTTAGTATTGACTAATACAAAATGTGATTTTGGAATTGATATATTTAGACTGTTGGTGTTCCTATTTGAGTTGGTTCTTTGGATGGCTACTTCTTGCACCAAGCTCTACATTAATGTGAGCCCTACCTCGTATTCATTCATATGATAGTCTTTGTATCACCATTTATTTACCTACATGATTAAGCTATCTTTATTTATATAAATATGTTATTTATACGCATTTATACAAACAAATATATACTATCTCTATTTAGTTTAATTTATTACAATCATCGAGTACCATTTGCATACGGCATTCATTCAAGATTTGAAAACCTATCAACACATTCCCCTCGTTTTTATGATACGCTGTTGGGTAGATTAGCACTATTTCACATTTTCACTATAGTTCTCATTCATTACGACATGTGTACGTGCTAGGCCGGCCGCACATTGCGTCGTAGGCAGAGCAGTCCGCGCAGCTCGCATATAGCATTGTTGTTTTAAAATCTAATTTTGACAATTGTTACAACAACAGTGCCATGTGCGCGCTGCGCGGGTTGCCCTCCTACGACGCAATCTGCGGCCGGCCTTAGTATGCCTGTGCTCTACGCAAAAATATTCCTCAGTAGTAATTGGCTTAGACGCGTATGATAAATTAATTAATTGCTTTTTCCTTTATTTGTACCAGTTGCATGTAATGCGAAATTTCAAAACAATCATTCCTTCTCCATGTTTGGCAAATTGGATTGTTTAAATTAGAGTTTCTCAGTGTTAATTAAAAATAAAAGCTAAAAAGTCAAATTATAGTTGGCCTCAGAGGCAGCATATACGAGTACATACATACGTAACCCGAAGAAGGCAAACAGTTGATTCAGTATTTTGTTTTTGTGATGTATTTCATGGACATTAAAGCAACGTTTATATATTTTAACGAAACATTATGGTTTAATAAACATTGAAGAAATTAATAATAAAATAAACTTTATGTAATTTAATAAAAAAAACGGAATTTTGGTTGTTTTATTTATTATATTTATGTGAATTCTATTGGTCATGAAAGGCGCGTTTTTTTAACAGCCAGGCATGGATAGAAGGTTGGTGCAAGAATGCTACTCCGTTAATATGTCCACGTTTTGAAATGCAGGCGGCGCAGGTGTCGGAGTTTTCAGGCAGTTTATAGTTTTGGAACCACATAAAATTCATTTCCTGCCAATAAAGTGTTCGTTTTGTGTAATTATGTATATGGAATACTAAACATACAAAATGAATCTGCGGAACATTCCTACTTCGCCGGACAAAGCATAGTGGTTCACGTCTTTGGCTAAGGCCGGCCGCATCTTGGACGTAGGCAGGGCAGCGCAGCGCAGTGCGCACATGGCATTGTTGTTGTAACAATTGTCAAAATCTGATTTTACACTCGCTACGCGAGCTTCGGTAGGTTTAAGGTTGCAAACCCCTTAAGTCGCGTGGCGAGCGAAACCCACGTAAGGGAAGTGAGCAATCCACTTAAATTACCCGGCCATACACACACGCTCTATCATCTGCAAACGTACGCCCAATTTTTTTCCGAATGATTCGCCGCGTTTGCAATCCCCTGGAAAATCGCGCCACCTGGATCGCCCAATTTTTTTCCGAATGATTCGCGGCGTTTACAATCCCCTGGAAAATCGCGGCACCTGGGTCGCCCAGTGATTCGCCGCGTTCGAACGAGTAGTGAAATTTAAGTAACTGTGCGACCAGATGGTTCGTGGCGTTTTCGGTTTTCAGATGATAGAGCAACAACAATTTGTATGGAGACGGTGTCTAGTTGGGTGTGTTGTGATTTTGGAGATGATTCGCCACGACCGAATTTTTATGGGTTATTCTATAGTGGTGGTAGTAGTAGCTTGCATCATAAAATATGAGAAGGATGGGTCCACGCAGATATTTTGGTCCTGCTGCAGGTGTGCGTCAGGATAAAAGGATTTGTTTATCGATGAGGAGAGATATATAGGCAAGATGGGTGTTGTATGACTAGGGGTGTTGAGAAGAATACGTTAGACTGCCGCTGAAGGCATTTTGAGTCCTTTGGTAACGAAAAAAGACATGCTTCGCAAGGAAAGCCCGATCAGACGAGTATTTCCCCATGAAAACAAGGTGGTCATTCTGGGGTGGGCAACCCAAAATTTTCTTTTTCTTTTTTCACATCAGATTCGGAATCAGCGACCCAAAATTACCTTGTAGTTCGAGCCAGCCCGATCGGACGAGTATTTCCCCATGAAAACAGGGTGGTAAATCTGAGGTGGGCAGTCCAAAAAAAAATTTTGCTTTTTTGACTTCAGATTCGGAATCAGCGACCCAAAATTACCTTGTAGTTCGAACCAGCTCGATCGGACGAGCATTTCCCCATGAATTCAGGGGTGGGCAACTCAATTTTTTTTCTTTTGACTTCAAATTCAGAATCAGCAGGTTTGACACATCCGGTGGCTGGCAACCTTTTAGTTTCCGGGGCCCCGGCTGGGGGAATCACTTTTCACTCGGATTTTTGTCACTTTTCACTCGCGTCACTCTAAAAGTCAAGAATTTGCAAAAAAAAATTTTTTTTTTAATTTTTATTTTTAATTTTTGTTTTGTTTTAATTTTTTTTTAATTTTTAATTTTTTTTTGATAATTTATACTGAGTGTTTGGAATATTGGAGGCATGGAAAATTGAAATATTCGCAAATCCCTTGCGTGGGCTCCGCTCGCTACGCTCGCTCCGCGCTTAAGGGATCGCAACCCTCAGTATCGCACAAACATGAACGCTCGCTTCGCTCGCTCTGCGTGCAACAGCGTTTTGATCAGTTTTAAACACACCAAACACTCAGTATAAATCATTAAAACAAGAAAATAAGGAAAAAAAAATTAAAAAATTAAAAAAAAATAAAAAAAAAATTATTTTTTTTTTTTTGCAAATTTGAGAGTCTTAGGGTGACGCGAGTGATAAGTGACAAAAAATCCGAGTGAAAAACGATTTTTTCACCCCGGGCCCCGGAAACTAAAAATACCCCCGGTGGCTCGCTGTGAGTTCCTCGTGCGCAACTTCATGAGACTCAGTCTCCGATTTTAGTTAAACGGCACCATGAAATAAGCCATTTGGAAATAAGGCATTAATGGATAATTTCGGTTGAAACCGAAAGTAGTCATACATAGATTCTTTCGGTTTCACACTCAATGCTTAATTTCGTTTGAAACGAGGGTAGATACTTTGCGAGAACGGTACGATTTCAGACACCGATACCAGAATCTTTTTGAAGTGCAAAAGTATCACGAATTTTTCAACGATTCCTAGAGTTTTGACAGTTCGCTCTTGACAAGTTCTGTCACTCCATTTGTAAATAACTGTTTGTTAGCCTCAAAGTGCGTATAGTGACCGAAAAGTCTGTCCTCGCTCGTAATTTTATTTGAAAATTGTGTTTGAAAGTGGAAATATTCCTTAAAGCGCGTTGACACGATCAAACTACGGTTTGACAAACCACCTACTTGAACGTGTCAACCCCTTGTCAAACTGGTTTGATGTCTTGTGCTTCTGTCAAACCCTAGTTGGACGGTGCTCAACTTTTCATCAAATGCTAGTTTGTCAAATCGTAGTTTGATCATGTCAACGCGCTCTTACTAGTTGTCTCTCTCGGTGACATCTGCCTTTTATAGTTGTAACTGTTTCGACAAGGCTCCAGACTCCAGATGGCTCTAGTATCAGCTGGTACTTGTCATGGATGGTTCTAGACTTTGATGGAGCTTAGTACAGTGTGTGTCGTAAGAGATACGTACTCTGTACACGCAACAATACTACTGTGCACAAATATAATTTTTAATTTAAACTGCATGGGCATTTCGTTGGACACAAATCTTTTAATTTTTAAGTTGGTAGGACTGTTACTGCCATCTGTGTCAAATTTTAGGTTAATATCTTGATTAGTTGAAGAGTGACGCTCGTTTTCGTAAACAACCAAAATTAACTTTTTCGATTTTTACCATGTCAGAAAATATTCAATAAAGAAGTTGTATTAAATTTTGTGTTAGAAATGATATTTCTGCTGCGGAAACGCTCAGAATGTTACAAAAAGCCTTCGGTGAACAGACTATGTCTAAAACACAAGTACATACGTATACGAATGGTATAAAATGTTTAAAGAGGGTCGTGAAGGCGTTGAAGACGTACCACATCAAAAACGACGAAGGACATCAACTGACGAACATCACGTCGCGAAAATTAAGGAATTGGTGCTCCAAAATCGTCGATTGACAACTAGAGAGCTTGCTGATACCGTTGGCATTTCAAATGGATCAGTCAACACCATTTTGAGGGAAGTTTTGTGCCTCAAAAAAGCCAAATCTCGTTTGGTTCCAAAAACCCTCAATTTTTTGGAAAAACAGCGTCGCATTGATGTGTGTGAAACAATGCTTTCCGACTATCAGGACAAGATAAAACGCATTATTACGGGCGATGGAACTTGAATTTATGCTTACGACCCCGAAACAACCGATCAATCAAGTGAATATCGTGCCAAAGGTGACCCAAGACCGAAAAAATCGCGCCAGTCACTCAAAAATTAAGGACGGTTTTCTTCGATTATCGTGGTGTTGTGCATTACGAATTCCTTCCACCGGGCCAAACTGTCAACAAGAAATATTATTTGAGTGTTATGCGTCGTTTGCGTGAAGCTATTCGCCTCAACAGGCCGGATTTGTGGAAAGAAAACTCTTGGTTTTTGCACCATGATAGCGCAACATCTCACACTGCCCTCGTTATTCGTGACCGCCAAAAATTGCATCCATATTGTTCCGCAACCGCCGTATTCACCTGATTTAGCTCCATGTGACTTCTGGCTATTCAGCAAAATGAAAAGACCGCCCCGGGACACCATTTTGACACGATAGAAGAGATTCAAGCCGAATCGAAAAAGGTGCTGAAGGCCATACCGAAACAGGAC
This sequence comes from Chloromyia formosa, assembly GCA_964017055.1. NCBI lineage: Eukaryota > Metazoa > Arthropoda > Insecta > Diptera > Stratiomyidae > Chloromyia > Chloromyia formosa. The sequence continues at coordinate 137,334,766 of OZ024813.1, forward strand.
TTTTCAAAGTGTTTTGATGAGTGGAAAATTCGCGGGCATAAGTGCATTGCAGCCGAGGGGGATTGCTTCGAAGGCGATGAAATAGATTTGTAAAAATAAATAAGGATTTCAAAAATTATAACAAAATTCCGGGTTATATTTGTGCACAGTATGTAGTATGTAACGACGTGGTATTGCGATGGAATGTATGCGAGTGTTAAGGAGGCTCCGGTAACTCGGAAACGAATTTCTCCATTTCTATAATCAGCAACTATTCAACACGAAATTTTTCATTTGAAGCGAATACTCGATGATTTTTTAAATTGGTTTTCGAGTTACACGGTGCCACTTTCTTCCTTTCGAAAGCAATTCGATTCGAGTCTTATTACATGAAGGGCCCCTGGTTTCGTCCGCCATAACACCTGGCAGGTGGGCTCTTTCGCTATCCGGGTGGGGTCTATCACTATCCAGTAAAAAGCATCGAAAATACCACACCCGAATATTTTCAAAATGATTGCCCCTCGCTAATATGGATGGTGCAATGGTTAGCACGTTCGCCTTATGTTCATTGGGCCCCTGGACCGATTTCTACCTAAAAACAGTAACATTTTCCATAAAAGGGGATTTTAAATAACTCGGTTGGACGTGGCGCTGATCACACACCTCTATAAACGCCGTCACGATCTAGTAGATGAGATGATGCTAACTTATCTCGAGGTCTTGGTCCTAACTGAACAGTTGCGTCAACTTTTTTTCACATCCGCTTGATGTTCTTCCATTACTTGGAAATTCTCAAAATTCGTAAAACAGCGCACCGCTTACACGTAGCCTTTTTTCGTCCATCGATCTCAATTAAAGAACAACTCAACTGTTCCACAATATTTATTCCAAAATGACAGAAGATTTACAGCAATCAAATAATTCCACCCCGTGTTCTTAATTGGTCGTTAAGAATGTAAGTTTCTCGTTCAACTGGAGTTGTGTCTTGATGAGCTGCGACAACGTCACCACCATCAGCAGGTCCTTGATATTCGAGTTGAACATTTGAGTAAACTGTTCGGGCGACATGTTGGGCACGGAATGGATCAGGTCGAGGAGAGCGCGTCCAACTGCGTTGTCCGGCTGCTGGCGTTCGGCCAAAACGTCCTCCACGTAGTTCAACATTTGATCGAGCAAACCCTGTAATTTGACGGAGGCCTCTGCGATCTGGGCCAAGTCCAGCATGGGGGAGACAGTCTTTGGCCTGTTGGGGTTGGACACGCCGATCGTCTTCTGGCACAATTGCAGACCGACCACCTCGGGCTCGTAGCAAGTCACCTCCACATTGATCGGGGTGAACATACATCCCATCTTGCCGCCGGGCACTCCCAGCGAAACACAAACGTACGCCTTCAATCCCATTCGGGCGCCCTGGAGCGATGTATCAACCGTCAAGTGGACGGGATTGTTGCATTCGCGGGCATAGTACTCGTGAATGACGGAGCTGTGATTGGTCACTTCGTTGCCGGTTGCCCACCAGCCCACGATACTCTCGTTGGGATTCACACGCTTATTCAAGTCGTATAGGTCTAACGCGTAGCTGAGCTCGGCTTCGACCTGGTCATCGTGTTCCTTGTGTGGTACGCAGAAACAATTCGTAACCTCAACCACTCCCTTGTCCACGGTTCCAAGCAAAGTGCCAATCACACGTTGTGAATCGGCGTTGCGACGTTCGTAGGCATCGACGATTTGGAATAGCACGACGGGATGAACGCGCACGGTTAAATTTAAGTAGGACATTTTGTAGCGACAACGAGTCTTCGGCAGATGCACGCCGCGAAAAACCTATTAAAATGACAGCACCACTAAAAAGAATTGTCAAAGTGAATTGCCAATTCGACAAGATTCGAGTGCACGATTCGATCGCGGATGGCGCTGGTGGTGAGTCTAGTACAATGTTAAGGGGGGATTCAGTAGCTTTGAAAAAATTAAATGCGTCTTGGGTGGATTCCTTTTTTTTTTGCTTTACAAGGCGCGCCTATCCACGGCCAACTCGCAACGATTCCACGCGTAGGTTTGTCATCGCATATTGAGCCCAACGTAACCCAGTCATTTCCATACCATGCATGAATTTGCATCCAACTATTCATACTGATCCATAACCTCGGAATTATATGTACTGTGCGCGAATTACGTCCACAAGTCGCAGTCAACGAAGATCAGCTGTTCAGCCAGTTATAGTCAAATCTCTTGTTCGCGTTCTTTTGACACATTTGAGCTGTGAAAAACTGGCTTCCTAACAAACTTGAAACACTTTTTTGAATTAAGAATAGAAACATGCACTTCCGCGGCTCGTTGATTGCGACAAAGTTGAACTCGTCTCAACTTTTGCGACGTGAGCGACGTGTTCGCGCACAGTATACTTCTCGCCATCTGAAATACATTGATTCAACTTTATTTGGCAGCAGAAGCCGCGTTGTTCACGCATACTATAATTCAGCCATAAAAACAACCGACTCACGCACACGAAACTATCCGACCAGGACAAACAATCCCACGCATGGGTGACGACTTAGTGGGCTAGGTCCAATATGCAGTGGTATGTCGATAACAGTGAAACACAGAATGACCCACGCATGGCTTGGGTTATGCGTGGGCTGGAATCCGGCACGACTGATACTTCTAGAAAATTTCGGAAAAAAGCTGATTGACACTTTCAAAGTTCACTCTGTCAAAGTTTGGCTTGACAAGAAAATCCATCAACGAGACTTTTTGATCATCAGTCGACACGTTCAAAATAATAATTGTCAACGTGTACTTTGATTAAGAGCGCGTTGACATGATCAAACTACGATTTGACAAACTAGCATTTGATGAAAAGTTGAGCACCGTCCAACTACGGTTTGACAGAAGCACAAGACATCAAACCAGTTTGACAAGGGGTTGACACGTTCAAGTAGGTGGTTTGTCAAACCGTAGTTTGATCGTGTCAACGCGCTTTAAACGGGTCAACCGGCCTTATCATGCTATGTATTGCCACAGACGTCGAACCAAACGATTCACGACGTCCACGCAATCACCTTCCTTTTAAATCAAATGATCTGGGGCTCCCTGGTCAGATAAAGTGACTTGATTATTGATTGGATTAAGGCCGGTTGACATGCTCAAAGTGCACATTGTCAAAGAATTACTTGGCAAGAATATCCACCATTGTGAATTACCACTTTGCCACTTGCAAAAAAACGCTGGATTTAGCATTTCTAGGGAATTTATACCAAAACACATTGTTCAGACCACCGTAAATTGAATAAAAACCACCAACAACTCACTATTTCCCGCCCCAACAACTTTTTTCTGTGAACTTGTGGATTTACAATCAATTCATTGATGGAAAGTTGAGCACCATCCTACTTTGCTTTGATGGGACGCTAGAGACTTCAAAGCACTTTGAAGGGGGTTGACACGTTCAAAGTAACCTCAAAGTAGGTTGTCAACGTACTTTGTCAAAATATACTTTGATCGTGTCAACCGGCCTTTAATTGTGGCTGGTCTGGTACCCGAGTAATTCATTTAAAGCTCGACATACACGACAAGCATTGTGGTCGCGAGCATGTGTCGAACAACGTTAAAATCAATAGAACACTGAAAATGAGGAGGTTTTTTTTCCATTGAGTTTGATGTGGTTCGCTGCATGTTCGCGACCAAAATGGTTGTCGTTTGTGGCTATCTTTAAGAGCTTTATAAAGGTAAGGGATGTTCAATTCAAAAGGCGAAGAAGCGGTCACGAAACCCCTCCACAGCAATTTCAGATCTGCTCCTTCTGAACGTACCAATTTTTCCAATTCGCCAAATCTACTACAATTTCAGTTCGTAATGATACGTCAAGCTGACATTCTGCCTGTCAAATTGTGCAGCTGCAGAGTGTTTTTTTGATTTATCAATTTATTGTTAAGTCGTTTTGTTGTTTTTTCGGATTTTTGGGTGTGATCGCTGCGACATTGCGTTTTTTGTGCTTTCTCGGCACTTCTTGCATCTCCGCCGTTAATATTTCGCAATGTTCGCAATCGGCAAATAGAATCGCGACTCTTAAAAAATGGAAGACAGCGGCTTCGACATAAATTACGTGGATCTCTCGCGTCCCCAAGTGATTGCCAAATATCTGGAGAATTTGCGAATTTTGAAACGCTTTGCGGAGCAAAACTGGCAAATAAGTTCGCGACAATTTGACGATTACATTTACGCGCAGTACTTCGCGTTCGGGCGTAACATTGGAACGTTCACGACGTTGTACACAAACTACCAGTGGGTGGGCGGCAATGGGGCCGAACTCGTTAAACAAATTATGGACCGGAAGCAGAAGATTCTCTTGTGGATGGTGTACCTGTGCATGGCGTTCCTCTTCATATCGTACAAGCACGAGGCGTCCACGATCGTTCTGCGCAACATTCAGACGCTTATCTACCCGGGCATGAAGCTGTGGCGCAAGATGACTTTGCCGGTGATTAGCAAATTCCCGGGACTCACAGAGCTCTACGACGAGTCGTGCCTGATTATGAATCCGTTCTTCAAAGTGGACGATCTGAGCTGCGAGCCGTGTGCAGATGTGGTGAATGTGCTGGACTTGTCGCATATGACGCAGTCCGGCAATTCGGTGCCTTTTATATTTAAGGTGAGTATGACGGGGGAAATGACGCTACTTATTGCTATCTGCTAGGTAGAGGCTCAGTGGATTCCTTTGTTTTTCTGATTGGTATTTAATATTACTGATACGAACAGCAGAACTGAGTGCCTTCTTGAACTTTGTACTAGCCTCATTTCAGCTAAATATTTACAATAGAGGCGATTGCCCTGCCTTCAAAACTAGGGAGGCGGGAGGTTCTTGATATCAGTCATCTGATATCAAACTCGATGCACAATTGAACATGCACGAAAGATTGGCTATGAGCTTAGTCAATAACAAAATTTCCGGATTTTTTTAAGATTAACTCATGTTTCATGGTAAAACAAATTCATTTATAGCCAATTTCTTCCGTTAGCTGTTTTAAAATCAGCTTGCCGTTTTGCCAGAATTCGATAATGTCAAGATGTCCGTACGCAATCTCTGGGTCAAGGTTCGCATCCATTAACAGGACCTCGACCGTAGGATTAAGTTTTATGCCAACTTCTCTGACTGTCTCGTTGGGAATACAGTCGCTTCAGGTATCGTTAGGTACTTGACCTCACTCTTGCCAGCGGTGTCTTATCGGGGATTGTACGAACTGGAGAGTTTCGGACGAAGTGTCAAACTCTGACCATACGCACATCTGATTTGACATTCCGGGACGGTCTGAACTCCGCTCTACATCCTTTTGTCCTAAGAAGACAAATTGGAAACTCTTTCGTGAATTAGTAAGTTCCAAAGCTGACCAATTTTTAAGATCTATCAGCTTAATGACGTCTTAATCATCTCCTACCATGATAGTACTGTAGCACAAGGCTGGAGAACAGCGCGGAAGGTTCCTTGGTAGAACGGAGAGCTGGTGCGAAAGAGGACCCAGGTTAGGAGGAATGTCTATGCGAAAGCATTCAGTCGCTTCCTGAAGCGGCACGTATCCACAAGGCCCTGTCGAAAGATGCCTGGGGGCGACCGGTAGCGCAGTGTGTTGAGGCATCAGTCTCATGTTTGACTACCGGCGTTTCGGGTTCGAATCCCGTCCACGACGACGTTCGTGGCCATGGCTTTGCAGGAGGTGCATGCTGGCAACTGCATTCTCCGAAACCAGTTTATGCCAACGAAACGTCAACTGGACCAGATGGAACGGTTGACGCGTTATGCCCCACAAGGGGTTAGGGCAATTGAGTAGGACGGTTCGTTTACTGATGACCCACAGGAAACTTTGGAGCTCCTCTTACACACTCACTTTCTTGGCTCAGTCCGGATCCCATTGTGCCACTTAAGAAGTCTCTCTAGGACCATTTTCGCCAAAGAAAAAGTTAAATGGGCTGTGGAGTTCTTTGAAGCTTTCAAGGCACCTGGCGCTGATGGTATTTTCCCTGCCCTCCTGAAAAACAGCCTTGCTATCATTATCTCCCCTTTGATCATCATTTATAGAGCCAGCTACACCATGAGCTATATACCACGTTTATGGAGGGCTGTGAACGTGGTGTTCATTCCAAAAAAATGGATCAAGCCGGAGGAGCTTCTTAAATCCTACAGACCAATAAGTCTCTCGTCGTTTCTTCTTAAAACCATTGAGAGGGCGCTGCATCTGCATATAAGGCAAAGAATAGACAGCACGGCACCCTTGCATCGAGCTTAGTTTGCCTATGTGAAAGGAAAGTCGACTGTGGTTGCCTTACACAATCTCGTGGGAAAAATTAAAAAAAAAAAAACCCTTCATGACAACGAGATTGCTCTGTGCGCCTTCATTGACATTGAAGGAGCTTTTCACAACACTGGTTATAACAGTATATCTAGAGCACTTGAGCTCAGAGATATTCCTACGGCCGCAATTGCGTGAATTGATGCCATGCTTCGCGGGCGTGAAATCTACTCAACGTTGAGTGGCACATCAATATGCCTCAACGCTGTTAAGGGTTGCCCTCAAGTTGGAGTTCTTTTCCCGCTTCTTTGGTCACTGGTCGTTGACGAGTTACTCGCTAGACTCTGCGATTATGGTATCAGGCGATTAGATACGCCGATGATTTAACCATCATAGTCAGGGGAAAATTTGAAGCAACCATCACTGAGGTGATGAATGCGTCACTCGACCTTGTCCTACGCTGGTGTACTGAAGTTGACCTGAGCGTCAACCCTCAAAAAACCGTCCTAGTTCCTTTCACTCGGAAAATAAATCTAAACTTAAGCTCGGTTACCGTAGACATGACGGCAATCGAGTTCTCCACTGAAGTGAAGTGTTTAGGCATAAGTGTCACCATACACTGTCGAACTCGAACACAAACCTGGTACACGTGGACCGGTTTTCTTCACATTTATGTGAAGTGTGTGTGTGTGCCAGAGGACATTTGTACCAGGTTCGTGTTCGAGTTCGACAGTGTATGGTGACACTAACGCTCGACTGGAGACTCAATTGGAACAAACACGTCAAGAATGTGGTTAGCAAGGCCACTCGGATCACGTGGATCTGCAGGACCCTCTTTAGCAAAACCTGGAGACTCACGCCGAAAATGACTGAGTGGTTGTATTTGATGCTGGTACGATCAGTTGTATGGTAGCCCAAAACTTGTCAGCGTTCCATCGTACAGTTGTGTAGCAAACTCGCATGCCTTGATATAGCAGGATCCATGCGTACTTGCCCGACAGCGGCCCTAGAGGCGATTATTGGACTTACTCCGCCACACATTTTTTATTCAGGAACCTGCGGCTCTAAGCGCTCTTAGAGTGCATTCGACTTATGATGCACATGTGTAGAATCAGGGCCACATGAGCATTCTGGAGCGGATTCCTGACATGGCGATCGGCTCAAGATCAGATTACATGACTACGGAACTTTGCTTCGGTAGGAAATTTACGGTCCTCATTCCTAACCGCTCAGAATACGATACAGACAATCCTTCTCTTCACTCCAGGTGTACCACCTGGTTTACCGATGGGTCTAAGTGTCACCACCCACTGTCGATCTCGAACTCGAACACGAACATGGTACAAGTGGACCGGTTTTCTTCACATTTATGTGAAGTGTGTGTGTGTGTCAGAGGACATTTGTACTAGGTTCGTCTTCGAGTTCGAGATCGACAGTGGGTGGTGACACTAAGACGGGGCAAGGTGTTGGCGCTGGGGTCTTTGGGCCGAACACCAGGATCTCCATCGCCATGGAAGTCTGGCCCAGCGTTTTCCAACGCTGCCATCGAGGCCTGCGCCAGAGAAATTCTGCTTAAGAATCTCAGTGGCGCTAACATTGCTATCTGTACTGACAGTCAGGCAGCCATTGTGGCTCTTTCTTCACAGAAATTCTCATCGAAACTCATGAAGGAGTGTTTTGATACCCTTCAGTGTCCTATAAACACTAATCGGGTTACTCTTTGTTGGGCACCAGGACATCGGATCATTTATGGCAACGAAGCTGCGGATGAACTCGCCAAAATAGGCTCATCCACGAAATTCTACGGGCCCGAACCCTACTGCGGCCTGAGCTGGAGTACATCCAGGGCCTTAGTGAGGGAGTGGACTGTTGATGAACGACTGCGGTACTCGAATAATCTTCCAGGTTTGCGGCAAGTCAAGGATCTCATTACCCACTACGGTCTCAAAGAAGCTAGCCGCTTTGGGAGAGCGGACTTAAGGTTGTTAATGAGTTATCTCTCACCAGTGGGTGAGATATCACCTCAACAAAATGGGTCTGTCCACTGAAACGGAATGCCGGCTTTGCCTGGAGGACATTGAGTTCACCAAAAATCTTCCCTGCGAATGCCCCGCGATCGCTCGTTCTAGGATTAGACTTCTTTCAGATAGCACTGTGAGCTCCGCTGTCATTAGAAGTGCTCCCAAAAAGGACCTACTAGCCTTTATCAGGCGGGTTGAGGGTCTTTTGGATTAATACGGTCGGTCACAGTGCCTACCATGTGGGTAACTCTAGCCTGTCTTATTTATCATTAGACGTGTTTTTTGTGAATTTATCGGGTGTAGCGTAAAATAACACACGCGTTGCACCAACAACATTAACCGGGATAGCTTATTTGGGTGGCTGCCCTACACGCTATAACCCCTCAATAAATTCCACATGCCTGACACACAGATGGCTCTGGTGTCGTGTAGAACGTAATATGTCGATGTTGGCACGCTTGTGTTTCTGTCACTCAGCCAAATTCATTGGTAAACTACTATTACATTTTGCTCTGATGGGCCCATGCCTATTATTAAATAATACATTTTCAATAGGATTACTAAAAATATCAATGGAACAAAAAAAAAGATAAAAATTTGCTGGGGATCGAACTCGCGACCCATTTGGATAGAATTGCACCTATAGCTGTCACTGATAAATAACTCGTTTGAATGATGTTTGTTAATATTACGTTTACACTATCCCCAGATTACTTCATCTGCGCCAGCTGAGATAATCTGCGACTGTCAAATACATTCAATTTTGAACTCACCACACCCAGATTACGCTGCAGATGAAGTAATCTGGGGATAGTGTAAACGTAATTTAAGTTAGAGCAGTACGCCAAGTTTACCAATGTCCGCTGTCGCAATAAATAAACGATCCGACAATCAAACTGACATTTCATTCGAATTTGTAATTTATTTCCACCACATATGAGGTGCACCACTTGACGTCAGTGTAGACAACTTCACGATTCGAAATTTAACCTGGATGCTGCCCTAGAGCGTTTTTTTTTGCGAAACCAGGGCAGGGACCCTACACGGTTACGCAAAAAACACGCCTATTATTATCGTTATCTTCACCATATTCGCTTGTCACGTCATCGCAACCTTTACCGGCTGCTGACAATGTTACTGACTCCTCCAGTCATCTAGCGATGCAGCTTTCTCCATCAATAAGCAGCGAGGTAATCAGCGATTTGGGAGTGTCTAAATCACCTAAATAACTGCTTATATCCAGGCTTGCATACAACACGACTGAACTGGATGTTAAACGGTACGCTTTTAATAAACTCTTCTTCGTACCTTTTATCTTCATTTGTGAAAAGCTCACGAATGAGAACATTCCATATGAAATCGTGTCATCATTTAAAATAACTATTCCTGATGAAGTTTCCTGCCCTTGTGAGCAATGTTTTTGGCCTGCTGGAATTATACTGAAGGAATTCACAAAGCTGAATTTTCCTCGACATCGTGCAACGAAAACTACAAAGTAATTTTTAATGCACTTTCCCTTTATTACCAAAATGTACGCGGGCTAAGAACCAAACTCCATACTTTTAATTTATATGCTTTAACCTCACGCTACGATATCATTTGCCTGACGGAAACCTGTTGTGTTCTGGTATAAACAGCGGTTTACTTCTGGAGGGTGACAATCCTCCGCTGCGATCGAAATTTCGACCTCTTATGCTGCGTTTACACGTGAACATCTCGCCGAATTTGAACGTGAATACAATGGGCTCATTCACAAAACATTGAGCAGCTACGTAGCGACATCTCCCCTCCATGTCATATGGAGCGACTGTTCCCTGTCACAACCGTCACACACCTGTTTTGTGAATACACCGGCTACATATCGAATTTGAGACAATCAGCTGACATGGCAAATGTGTAACAAACGGCTAACGGCTGTCTGTTTAAATTGTTTGGTTTGGCCGGGTTATACAAATATACAATTAATGAAAACACCACTCACCTTTTAATTGTAATTTTGCTGCAAAATTCCCGTAAAATAACACGCAGGACGTTGTGTTGTCAAACACTCAAACATCCGACACTCAATCAAATGACATATGACGCGCGCACCATCTGTGATGCGAATTGTGAAAACAAAAATGTATCACGCTCCAAGCCAAGGGAGCGTGGAAAATTTTCGCTCAAAAGGAGAAGTAGCCGCTCAGCAACGGCTCCATGGAGCGATTGCATTCACCAGACATTGGGACAGTAGCACTCCACAGCGCTCAAGAGGGGAAGGACCGCTCAGGGAGCGATGATGATTCCTGAATGCAGGCAATAACAATAGCATTATATTCGCCGAAGGGAACAGGCAATGTTCCCATCCATCCATTTCCCGAGAACTTTTTCGCCGAATGTTGCTGCGCGTCTTATGGAAAAAGCATTAAGACGACAAAAGGTGCATTCGGCGAATATGTTCGGAGCTGTTCCCATGAGGAATGGGAACGGGCGAAAATGTTCGCCGAATAAAATGGAAATGTACCTTTTCATATGGAGGTATGTTTTCAAACGAGGGTCAACCATTGAGAGAGTTGAGTTGTTGTTTGTTGTTTGAGTTTTTTTGGTTTGTTTTTGATTTTATGACACCAGGTCAGAATATAATGAAATAAGGACAAATGGATATTTTTTTGTTAGGTGAGGAGAGGTGTTGGATCGAAATGCAATCAGATGTAAGTCTGATTGATTAAAATGTAACTGTTTGAGCTATGTAGGTATATTAGATAGATATATTAGTATAAAGATGTAGGTATATTATTTAACCCATATTTTCGCATAATTTACTTATCGATGTATAAATTAGGTAGGCAATTGATTCTAAAACGTAAAATTTTACTACAAAAAAGATCTTATTAATCTCTGCCGTATGATCAATATTTTGAATGGGTGCGTTCCGTGAAAAGCCTAAACGTTCCAAGTTGCTTTGAACTCAGTTCAATTTCAGGTGGAGATGGCATGTAAAATACCAACTAGTGAAATAATTCAGAAAATTGTTCTGGTTGATTTCCCTTTTTATCGTTTGACATACATTTGCTAAATACTTGAAACGTAATTGCAACGTTGAGAATCCTGAACCTAGGCAATGTATGGCATGTACCCGAAACGTACAATTGGTATAATTATTCATTTTGGAGTCATTTTAATTTCGGTGTCAGATGAAAAAAAACGACACGGATCTGCGACGAGTGAACTTAAACAGCCATCATACAGACACTTCGCCGCATGGGGCCGAATTACGGGCTCAGTATAGAAAGGTTTAGAGGCGGATGGCATAGAAAGAAGCTTATTTTAGCTAATTCACTTTCAACTCTGATCGAGATGTGATCCCATACAAGACCTGGATCAAAACTGGTCTCCCATTTTCTATCTACTGATTAACAGATACAGTATCTACAAAGAGCAGATACAGTACCAACTGACCAACAGATACAGTATCTACTGAGCGACAGATGCAATATATCGATGGTGAAGATAGCCAACCTCCTATGTCAAAAATGGCATTTTCGCAGTCAGTTTACAAGAAGAGGTTGTAAAAGTTATAAAACACAACATTTACATAGAGGGTTTGGATGTTGCTGCTTCTATGGGTTTTTCACTGAAAATAACAACATAGGCGGTTGAGCAATTGATGCATAGATATTTTAAAAACACGTTAGAAAAAGAGAAGAAAAAAAAATCCCAAAAATTGACATAGGAGGTTGTGAATCTTCACCATCGATATATTGGCTGACGCAGAAGAACTTCTGCATACGCTCGATACCGCTGCAAAGGAAGTTGGATTACGTATTAACGAGGGTAAAACTAAAATAATGATGCAATCGGTGACAAGGACACCTGCACAACCGAGCATCAATGTGGGGGACCTCAACATCGAGTTCGTGAACAACTTCATTTACCTGGGTTGCAACCTGTCAAGGGACGCCAACGAAACTGACGAAATCAAGCGACGGATACAGTTAGCTAATAAGACTTTTTTCTCGGTTCTCCCCATAATGAAATCGAAGCATGTGCACAGAAACACGAAGCTCCACGTGTACAAAACCATTATACGACCAGTGCTATGCTATGGCTGCGAAGCATGGACCCTAACTCAAGCCTCCGAAAACATGCTAGACACTTTTGAACGTAAGGTTCTACGGCGAATTTTCGGGGCTGTTTGCGATCGAGATGGATGGCGCATCCGGTACAACCATGAGTTGTATGAAATGTACGATGAGCTGCAAGTCTCGAAAATCGTCAAACTACAATGACTTCAATGGGCAGGGCATGTACAAAGAATGAACGATGATCGCATGCCTAAGAGAGTAATGAATGCAGAACGAGTCGACGGAGCGAGACTGCGAGGACGACCGAGATCTCGTTGGGAGAGCTCAGTAGGTGTGGACGCCGCGCAGCTGCTGGGCTCCTAAAATTGGAGGACGCGGTCACGTGACCGAGATAATTGGAGGACAATGATCCAGGCGGCCAAGGCCCGACGTCGGGCTGTCGCGCCACGATGATGATATATTGGCTAACAAACACAGTATATACTTAGCAACAGACTCATTATCTATTGACCAAAAGATACAGCCCCTATTGAGCAACATATAAAGTATCTATTGAGAAACAGGTAGATACAGAGACTCAAAATGCCTTCAACAGTGGTCTATTTCATTTGTCTCGACACTGAACAAACAACATGCATCGCACTTTATTTCCGTCTAATCTAATTATATATGGGACGGGCCATAAACAAGAAGTTTTCCCCACTACACAAAAATGTGGATGTATGTACGTACCTATAATTCTAGGCTGCATAGAATGTATTCCTTCATAAAACCACAATTCCATGTTGGTACATATTTATAATAAATATATTTGTATATTACTTGTACTTTATTCACTTAAACTAAAATAAAAAAAATCCATACAATGTACGTGACATAAGTACGTACAAATTAATTGATTTACTACATAAAGCATTTAGATAGAGTTCCAAACAATCTAAATTAAACTTCGCTTTCGTGTGATCATTGCTTTCATCCATAAATTTCATCATCAAATTGATTTCCCAATGCAAAACAATAACAAGTCAAAAAGCCATAACCCAGTAATATGTACTTGCGGTAGAAAAATGCATACCCGATATCTACTGATCTCTTCAATAAAGACAATGCTTTCAAAAAAAGGTCTCATAACTAAAACAACAACAATACGAATCAACAATACGCATATTATTACCAAATGACAACAAACAGACGAAGGGTAATTTTCTGTTTACGGGTCCATGGGCAAATATGTATATTTCTAGCAACCCATCATTCTTCATGCCTTCCGTGTGTGTCGACAACGAAATTTACTTGGTAGTTGTTGGTATATTAGTCCTAATGTTCAAAAACATTACCGCGGTAATGTTCAAATTCGGCGAGATGTTCACGTGTAAACGCACGCTTAGGAAAATCGTGTGGTGGTGGTTCTCTTATCGCCATTCGAAATCAGATCAATTGTTCCCTCTTATCTCCATCTTACTCCGAGCCCTAAGATTAGTGATGCAAACTTCCACTTCTTCCACTATATATCTCTTAGTGACCTGAGTTTATGTTCGAATATGTTTAATTCGGTCCTTGCTGTCTATGATAACCTTTTAAAACATCTTTCATCTTTATTTATCTTGTAATCTATCTGAGCTATCTAACCTAAAGTCACCCCGAGTCCAATTCAAACCAATTACAATTCAAATCACTTAAAATTAAAAATAACGCTGTTTATAGTTATATACCAGTATGAATGTTGCTGGACTGAAATTTGGGTGTCAAGTTCCTCTCATTTAATAAAATCAAATATTTTCTTCTCTTTCAGATAAATCAAGAGCCCGTGTTCACATCGGATCTTCTAGAACTCTATAAGTCCAACAGAGATGTTTTCCGTAACGACGCCTATCGTATTAAATCGACAAATCGCGACATTACCAATCTCGACGAACTATTCCAAGATTTCAATCGAACGGATCAGGTTCCAAGTCATAATCTGTGGCGATGTAATCGCATGCCACCTGCACGTCTACTTCGACAACTATTTGTTAGGCCCAATCGTCTTCCGACAACTGGATTGGCTTTAGAACGATATCTATCTGTAGATACGAAAGATGCACCCGCCTATCCTGTTCCCGATGCGGAATGTGAGAATATGTACATACAACAGGCGCTAGGAACACGTACAATAATACTTCGTCCAGCTGTTGAATGCAGACACATATGCCGAACGATTTCCGTACGCTTGCCCCAGTCCTTTGTCCGTGAGTATCGCAGAATTTGCAGCAGTATGACTATCCTATTCAACAACATTGATGTTTCTGTTTTTCAGTAAGCTACAACTGGTGGTACTGGAAGCCGGTATCCTTGCCCGATCAACTGACCAAATCAATGTCAATCAGCCTAATTGGATCCTACTGTTAGTGGGCGCTATTTATTTCAACGGTTCTAGTCATAAAAGAAGAATATCAATTTGTTGGTGATCGATTCCCCGCTATTCGTCAAGACGAATGGAAAGCTCTGTTTTGGACACGAGGAAAAGGATATATCACACGATGATAATAATGATATATTAATTTAAGCAAAAACGTATAAAATGCATTTAATCCAAATTTAAAACACATAAGAGTATAATAATAATTTTAAGCACTAACAAAATATTGTCTCCAAACCAGATCGTCGAGGAAACCTTGATCTTGGTATGATTTGCCATTTATATTCGTAGATTAAGTCTGAATGGAAATTGAAAGAGGAGAGTGGACATTTTATGAACATGGATAACATAGCATTCGTTACATAGTAGCACTTTAGAAATGCATGTATCCTACATGGGAGAATCCTGATCTTATGATATTATTTGACTGTCCGAAGGAGCGTTGTAAAAAAAGTTAACAGAAATTGTGAAGGCTTCAATTATTTATTAGACTGTGTACATGTTTTTAATTTTTACCAAGAAAATAAAAAGAAAATTAGCTCGGCCCTGTGTTTTTTTTTATGTTTCGGACAGTAAAGGTGAAACGCTCAAGTAAATATTGTTAATTAAATATAATACAATGAAAGTGTATGTAAAGGTAATTTGAAAAATTCCAATAAATACTATGCTGTTCAGTTTTTAAATTGTCTGTTTATCTAGGAGAGTATTTGATCAGGGTGTCTACTGGAAATCTAAGAGGAATGTACAGGACTATTATACCATTTAGCAATGGACTGTGCTTCGGAGCTTCGACCATTAAAAAGTGCTCCAATATTTGTAGTTGGGACGCTAAGCGATTTCGCCTTGCAAAATATGATAGAGAAATACCATTCGGTATGATTGTTCGTGGTCCCTATACATTCATTTTAAGAGATGGAGCCACCTTGGACCCCGCGGCAGAGCGGCTGTGCGGGCGAAAAACCGCGAAATTCGAGCCCTTTTTTTAATATTGTCCTAATAATTTGTAAACGGTGCCTCGGATCAAAAAACTTAATAGGTTGTAAATTAAAGAGCGTCAAATTCTACATCCAATGCATTGCTCAAAGTTGAAATTTGATTTAGTAGTATAATCAAAATCGATAGTCGAAAAATGTCACTTTTTGAGGCTTTGGAGAAAAATCACACATATCGCTTTTCAAGCTCACATATCTCTGTAACGGATACTCGAAATGAAAAACCGTACAAGTAAAAGTTGAAGATATTTTGATTTCCGGTTTAACGTGCTCAATGCTTTTCAAATCGGTTTGTTTTTAGTGTAGTTGTGAGCAAAAATGCAAAAATGTTTTTTTTTAGCGATTTGAGCCTTATTAGGTGTATCTCGATAAATATAACAGCTAAAAGTTTTGGTTTAGCCTTAATTCGTAGATACTTTAACCTTGTTTATAAAAGTTTTGCTAAGTTTTTTGTCAGACTAATTTAATTAATTAAATAATTAGTTAATTAAATGATTAAATTTCGTCCATAATTTCAAAGTTCAAGCAACTTATATGACATTTTAGGTTGGTTTCTAACGTATTTGGTCATTCTGAGTCAAATGAAATCAATTGCTATTCCATAAGACTATTAGTTCAAAAGATATTTACTTTTTTCCAGATTTTGTTATTAATTAAATAAGACTTTTTATTAAATACGTTGAAAACAAAAAGCTTTTGTGCCAGTTTTAGGATAGTCCCTAATGTATTTGGTCATTTTGAGTCGAATGAAACCAACCGCAATTCCTTGCGACCATTAGTTCAAAAGATATTTACATTTTTCCAGATTGTTTTATTAGTTAAGTGAGCTTTTTCGTTAAGTAAGTTGAAAATAAAAGGTTTTTATGCCAGTTTTAGATTGGTTCTTAATGTACAGTCATTTCCACAAGAGCGTATACTTTGTAACTTTTTAATGCACCATTTCTCAAAGAGTGGTGGGGGACTTTTAGTTACCTGCATTTTTCCTCTTTTTCGCATTGTATAAATTTGGTCATTCTAAGTTCAAGTAGGAGAGTGATAAGTAAGACGTCAAGTGAAATGCGTGCGATTTACAAAAAACGATTCGAAGCTGTGTTTTTTCAGTAAGTCATCCGAAAGGACCAAAAATGACACCTGCATCGGCCGGAAAGTACCTGAAAGTTTCGACACAGTTTGTGAATAAGTGGATAAAGCGTTTTAAAGATACTGGAAATGTGGACGATCTACCTGGTAGGGGTAAAACCCGAAGCACTTCAAAAACCCAGGATAAGGCCATCATTGATATTTTTGATATTTTGATGATCATTTTGTACAAGAAAGGATTATTGAAGTCTGCTAGGATGCTATATGGCAACGACAACACCGATTGGTTTCTACAAGAAGATAACGATCCGAAACATAGAAGCCGGTTGTGTACACGCTGGAAAGAAGAAAATAACATTCAAGTACTTGATTGGCCTTCGCAATCGCCGGATGCCAATCCTATTGAAAATGTTTGGGGATTAATGAAGCAGAAGCTTCAAGGAAAGCAAATAAAAGGAGAAGCACATTTAAGGCGAACTTATCGACAGACTACGCGGAAAAATTGGCCGAAAGTTGTCACCGAAGATGCCAGTCAATAATCAATAGTGACGGCGATTGGACCATGTATTAAATATAATTGCGAAAATGTATTTTGTATTTACTTTCAATAAAAAATAAAATTTCTTACTTGTATTTTAACATTTTGTTTTTATTTTGTGAGGTATACGGTCTTGTGGAAATGACTGTATTTAATTAATCTGAGTAAAATAAAATTAGCCGTGGTTCCATACGACCATTAGTTCAAAAGATATTCACATTTTTCCACATTTTTGGATTTGTTAAGGAAGCTTTTTTATTAAATAAGTTGAAAATAAAAAGCTTTGATGCCAATTTTAGGCTGTTTCCTAATGTATCTGATCATTTTGAGTCGAATAAAACTAAAGGCAATTCCATACAACAGATAGTTCAAAACTTATTCACATTTTTCCAGATGTTATTTTTTTGTTGAATATTTATTTTATTAAAAAAGTTGAAAATAAAAGGCTTTCATTCCATTTTTAGGTTGATTCCTAATGTATTGTATTTGGTCATTCTCAGTCGAATGAAATCAACCGCTATTCCATACGATCATTAGTTCAAAAGACATTCTCATTTAAATAAAAAAAGATATTAGTTTGATAAGCTGCTTTATTAAATAAGTTAAAAATAAAAAGCTTTTCTGCCCATTTTAGATTAATTCCTAATGTATTTAGTGATTCTGAGTCAAATGAAACCAACCGCAATTCCATACGATCATTAAATCAAAAGATATTCACATTTTTCCAGATTTTGTGATTAAGTAAATAAGCTTACGTATTAAATAAGTTAAAAATAAAAAGCTTTTATGCCACTTTTAACTTAGCTCTTAATGTATTTGATCATTTTGAGCAGAATGAAACTAACCGCACTTTCATACGACCATTAGTTCGAAAGATATTCACATTTTTTCCAGATTATGAAGAGTGGCACATGACCTTGCAGCACCCGGCGCTGTTATCCATAATGGGAGCCAACGTTCTACTTCTAGTTTCATCCCAATCTCCAGGAGATGGAATATGTTGCTGAGTTTCCACAGCCTGCCAGAATTTCATGGCTTGAAGGGATGCCCTTTTCAGGTATACCTCAAACTCACCAAATAACAATCAGCATCTATCATACGCGCTATCACTTCTGATAACTGTAACACATTGTCACGAAACACAAAACAAATCAGTTTCAAATCTATCCGCTTACTGACTCGACGGTGCACAATGTAACAATAGCGGACAAAAATAATTTTTATTGTTTTTTATTCTTGACTAGTTGATTAATTATGACTATGTACATGCAAATTGTATCTATAACAAGATACCTGCACCCGTTGCTAACGGATTGGCATTATTACTTCTCTCTTAAGGTCACTTACGGGATATGCAGAGAGTAGCAAATCAAATTATCGAAATATACTATTATTAAACTTTTTCCTAAGGATATCAACATCCTGGATATTTAACGTCGCTATCCTAATTATATGCTGTCATCCTGGAAATTTTCATATACATATGTGCTTTAAGCGGCGAATAACTGTCTCTCCTTGCAATTTGGCCACTAATGAAAAGCCTTATAATACAAATTGTAGTAATCCTTCATATTTCTACCAAATTCCATACCTGTAGCTTCAGCTCTTCGAGATATTCTTTGAACAGGCTGACATCTGACTGATTTCATAAGGGTTTTATTTTTTCTACAAAACCCTAAAAAGCGTAACTATGACCTAAGCTATCAAGCCAAGCTATCAAGCAAAGACTTTTTGAACAAGATTTAATTATCTGTAAATTGAGACTAAAACAAAACTTCAGCTACTATACTTACCGAAATAGAGCTATTAAAGCTGCAATCGATAAGAAAGCATTCCAGCATTTTCACTCACAACTACACTAAAAATGAACCGATTTGAAAAGTATTGAGCACGTTAAACCGGAAATCAAAATATCTTCAACTTTTACTTGTACGGTTTTTCATTTTGAGTATCCGTTACAGAGATATGTGAGCTTGAAAAGCGATATAGTGTGATTTTTCTCCAAAGCCTCAAAAAGTGACGTTATTCGACCATCGATTTTGATTATACTACTAAACCAAATTTCAACTTTGAGCAATGCATTGGATGTAGAATTTGACGCTCTTTAATTTACAACCTATTAAGTTTTTCGATACGAGGCTCCGTTTATGTAGAAGTTACGAGGAGAATATTAAAAAAAAGGGCTCAAATTTCGCGGTTTTTCGCCCGCACAGCCGCTTTGCCGCGGGGTCCAAGGTGGCTCTATCTCTTAAATTGAAAGTATGGGCCCCACCAACATTCGTACCAAACGGCATTTCTCTATCATATTTTGCAAGGTGGCGTCGATTTATGTCGCTTAGCGTCCCAACTATTGGGAAATAAGTCGACAGCTTATCGACAGGCAGCCTCTTAGACTAGGGAATATCAGGACTGGAACATACGAAAAATTATTGAGCCAACTTTTCATTAAAGGTTTTTCAGCTAATTAATATCTTTTAGGACACGGTTTCGCGTAATTTACACACTTTATTATGTAAGAAAGATTCGTTTGCATGAGTTTTATTATTCAATTTCGATAACCAAAAAATAAACCCTACGCAAGCAATCACTTGCGCTTGTGTACACATGTGTCGTTTTATGACCATTTCATTTATTCAAGTATGTGCATAGATTAGAATGCACAAACAATTTTTTGCTTCGCTATGCGACTATTTCGTATAGTTTATGAAATTACTACTACTACTACTACTGAATTAAGCAAGTCCAAAGTTTGTGTGTTAATTTGGTTCTGCCGTGAAGAACAATTTTGTAAGTTCTCTTAGTGCATTGTGCACATATTTTGGTTTTGGAAGATTTCTTACTTTGTGTTGCATGATTATTGTAGTTTTTCTTGTAGTAAGTTGTGTGGGTGAACTGTATCGCGTTCCTTTTTGCTTAGTAACATTTATGCGTAATCAATTTAACTGTGTCGCGTGAAACGTTAGTTGAATGGTTTGATTCGCGAGTCAGGTGCTATGATTGAATCCCGGGTTGGCTCTCCACCTAGGGCGTTCCGAGGATGGTTAGTCCTGGTAGAGATGGGTTTCCTCCCTGATCATATTTTGTGTGTCAATTGAACCCCTTGGGCTGCTCCGAGGATGGTTAGTCCTCTCAGGGATGGGTTTTCATCCCTGTTTGGTTTTATTTGCATTGGTTGAACCCCAGGTTGGCTCTCCACCTAGGGCGTGTCTTAGGATGGCTCTCCTCCCAAGCAAATCATTTTTGACTGAGCCCCGGCATGGCTCTCCTCCTTGTGCGGTTCCGAAGATGGTTGGTTAATCCCCGTAGGAACGGTGCTTTTCCCTAGTCAATTGGTGGTCTTGGGGATGGCTCTCCTCATAATGGTTGGTGATGGTGCTCCTCCCAATCCAGACCTTTGTTTTTTATCTGACTCGTATGTTTTTAAAGTTGAATGGTTCATCGTTCCTAAATAGCAGTTCGCCTACGCAAAATTAATAGTGATAACTTATTTTGTTATGTGTGCTTGTGATGTACAGTGCACCAATTTTTATTTTAAATCCATTTATTTACAGACTGGTTGCCCGAACGCTCATCGATAACATATTTACGTCAACATCAAAACTTTGGGAATTATTTCGAATCTGAGCCTTTTTTAAGATTTCTTGACCGGGCTTTTGTCCATTTGCTTTGCATTTTCTATTATTATTATATACTCTGGGGGATAGCCGAAGCAGACCACTAACGTTTGGGTCCCTTTTCGCCCCCTCCCGGTCATCAGTGACTTCCAGATGACTGATAATTGTCGACCTCTTTCTTCATCACTGAGTCCCGTGTTATTGCTAGCATTTGTTTGAAGCTGAGTTCACTCATGGCTTCTACACTTATCGTGTGCCTGCCTGTGATCCTCA
Organism: Chloromyia formosa; assembly: GCA_964017055.1. Lineage (NCBI taxonomy): Eukaryota > Metazoa > Arthropoda > Insecta > Diptera > Stratiomyidae > Chloromyia > Chloromyia formosa. Next base: position 137,356,006 of record OZ024813.1, read on the forward strand.
ACCTCGTGCTAGCCAGTGCTGGACATTCGCACACAATGTGTGCTGCCGTCTCGGCCTCCTCCAGGCATAGCCTGCAAACGTCATCTTCCCCGATTTTCATCTTGGCCAGATGAGCCTTAAAATTACCATGCCCTGTGATCAAGGCAGTTATCCAGCTTAGGGTACTCCGTTTATAACTAAGTACCTTTCTCGCTTCCCTGCCTAAGGGCCGGTCATTGCATTCCGAGCTTGTTTGCAAGTGACTAGCTCCTGCCATCTTTGTTGATGCATGGAGTCCATCCACTTCCCAACCTTCGCTCCAATCATGCCGTTCCCCAGAGCAACTCTGGGTTCTGGGCCAATGAAAGTTGCCGCAGATCCCTGTTTTGCTAGGGCATCCGCCGCCTCATTCCCTGTTGTACCTATGTGTCCTTTCACCCGCATCAGCGTAACCTCATTTTCTGAGGCACACGTGTTGAGCCTCCGGACACACTCTAGTACCAGTTTAGAGTTTATGTTCGTCTGCTGCATGCGTCTGATCACCGATTGGTTGTCCAGTGCAATAAGGATTTTCTTCCCCCGCACCTGACCTTCAAGCAAGTGGTCCAACGCATGCAACAAGCCAAGCATCTCTGCCTGGTATACGAACACATACTCTCCTAGACTAAGCGCACATGCTAGGTTTAGCTCTTCAGAGTAAACCCCCGCCCCCGCTTTACCGTCCATTAAAGAGCCATCAGTAAAAATGCTGATGTCATTGTACATACACTCATTATGTATGTTTCCATCTGCAATGTGAGTCTTGTGTAGTCTTTCAACTACCTTACGTCTACTCATGTCTTCTACCGGCATTAGAGTCTCCCTGACCTCATCATGAATAATGTCTAGGATGCTCTTATGACCGCTGCTAGTTCCAAAGCGATGCCACATGGCATCCCTTTCCATGCGTATTGCCGAAAGCGCCGCCGTTTTCTTTATAAATAAGTCCAACGGCGGCAGTCCCAGCAATGCCTCCATTGCTCGCGTTGGTGTGGTGCGCATTGCACCACATATGCTTACGCAAGCTATCCTTTGTACCCCATCTAGCTTCTGCTTTGTGGTATTCTGCATGGCTTTTGGCCACCATACCACTGATGCGTAGGCTAGAATAGGTCTTACCATCATTGTGTAAATCCAGTGTGTCGCTTTAGGTGAAATTCCCCACCTACGAGCACACACTCTCTTACATTGATGCAAAATCCTTTTCGCTTTTTGGATCTTTTCATCAACGTGAACATTCCAAGTTAGTTTCACATCTAAGGTAACTCCTAGATGCTTCACTTCCTTGGACACCTTGATTTCCGAACCAAAAAGCCGTAAGGGAGTTATCTCTATGTCTTTCCTCTTACGAGTAAAAATCATAGTGTTTGATTTACTAGCGTTTATGGTTAGCTCTTGCTCATTACACCATTCTTCGGTTACTTTGAGAGCTTGTCCCATGCAACCTAGAATTGTGTCCATGAACTTTCCACTGACCGTGAGTGCCAAGTCATCGGCGTATCATACAGTGTGTACGCCCATCGAGTCCAGCTTCCAGAGAAGACTGTCCACGGTGATGTTCCACAGTAGAGGCGAAAGAACACCTCCTTGTGGGCATCCTCGGACTACCTTACCCCGTATTCTGTCACATCCACTGCTAAGATTTACCGCCCTCTGCTTAAGCATAGAGTCGATCCACTTAATTATAATGTAATCAACCCCCCGCTCAAACAGGGCGTTCCTTAGTTTGGTAAAGGAGATTTTATCAAAAGCACCCTCTATATCCATAAAAGTAGACATAGCGATCCCGCCATTGTTAATCTCTCTCTCTGCAACTCTAACAAGTTCATGTAGAGCGGTTTCCGTAGATCTGCCTGCTCTATAAGCATGTTGGCACCTACTCAGAGGACTATACATTAGCGTGGTGTTCTCCAGGTAGTCCACCAACACCTTTTCCATTGTTTTCAACAGGAATGATGTAAGGCTAACCGGCCTGAAGGACTTTGCCTCTGTGTAGTCTTTCTTTCCCGGTTTAGGCAGGAAGACCACCTTAGCCTCCCTCCATGCCTTCGGGATGTAGCCTGCTGAAAGACAGGCGACGAATATATTCCGGATCCTATCTAGTAGAGCGCTCATGCCCCACTGTAATAGTGCCGGGAATATTCCGTCCATTCCAGCCGTTTTAAATGGAGCAAAAGAGTTTATAGCACTTTTGACTCCATTTGGAGTTATTATCCTCTCAGCTTCTTGTTGACTTACCCCACCAGCTCCCATGTTAGTTTGAGGCCATGGTTGGTCTGACTTGAAACTTCCAGGAAAATGTACCTCCATCAGGGCCTGCAACGTTTCTTCCACTGTTTCTGTCATGGAACCATCAACTTTGCGTATCAGCCCCATTTTCGAAGCAGTGTCTTTCGATATCATCTTCTGTAATCTGCATACTTCCGACGTATCCTTCATGCTAGAGTAGAATTCCCTCCACGTATTTCGTTTCCGAAGACGTAGGGTATTTTTCAGCTCCCTCTTTTTATCCTTGTATAGTTCCCAAGAGTGAGAGTCTCTCTCCCTCATGTAACGGTTAAAGGCTTTCCTTGTCTCTTTTTTCATAGACTCCAGTTCCCTACTCCACCATGGTGTTGGGTCCTTTTCGTCCACTACTGTTGAGGGACAAGCGTGTTCGAAGGCGCGATTAATAGCGGAGTTCAATTGTTCCACTGTTCGCTCTATCTCGACCGTATTCCGAGGTATTCCGTCTTGAATATCCTCGACTTGTTCCAATAAATATGTCTCGTACTTAACACGATCAGTATTTTTTGGCACTCTTATACGTTTGCGTTCGCTACTCCGTTTTCTGCCATACAGAATTTCAAACTGGATAGCCCTGTGATCAGACATGGTTAGCCTGTCCACCACTCTCCAATTCAGAACTCTGTCAAGCATATTAACAGAGCTTAGGGTAATGTCGATCACCTCAGCCCTTCGTGCATCCACGAAGGTGGGAGCGACCCCCTTGTTTGCTACCAGCAGATTGTACTTTTCCACTAATTCTAGCAGCTGCTGTCCTCTGGGATTGTCATCTGTGCTGCCCCACACAGTGTTGTGCGCATTGGCATCACAGCCTATGATCAGGGCCATATCTCTTTCTTTACAATACCTTACCAGATTTTTCTAAGTAACTACTACAATACATGGGCTGAAAAGTCCTATGATTTTTCAATAGGTGGCACCACTAGAAAATGAACATGACTCATTTCGAGAGGGTCATCTATCACTAGTTTATGTATGAAGTTTCATGACATTTCGTCCATTCGTTTACAAGCTACAGTCATTTGAGTGACGCTACTTTCGCCTTCGTAAGAAACTGAAAATGAAACCGGAATATAGAGGGCTACGCCCGCAATCCGAGGGTTTTGTAGCAAGCACTTATTTTGGTATGTAAGTATCGGTTCCTTGCTCTTCTTGGTACCACTTAAATGGATAAAAAAAAAATGATAATAAAAATGTCTGACCCATCCTGTAGTATCTTAAATGCCCATTCATATTACGTGATTGTAATGAAACTTAGAACATATTATTGTCTATGGTGTTGGTTATCCTTGGACATCAGTACTTTTGATATCGGTCGTGTTTAAGAGATGCAGGGGTGCACTAACTGTAACTATGGAAATAAGCTATTATTAACCTATTTTGAGGAGATATACAAATTCCATTATTTCCCGTTTTATATGCTATTCGGAACCCACCTTCCTGAAAGTTTTCATTTTTCAAAGTGTAACGGTCTCGAAATGCAAGGGGGGACAAATTACGATCTAATATTTTCTCCTCCCTAATTTTTTCCGCTTTCTTCAAATTTAAAGTAAATGCCAAAAATAAAATGTACTCAACATTACCTCTCTCACAACACCCGACTTGCCTATACCAGTCGATAAACAAAAATTGACCTTAATTTCGCCCCACCCCCTCCCCCGCTCGTTATAGTTGGCCAATTACAACACATCGCCCCCTACCAATCTTTACCCTTTCATGAATGTAATTAACCATAATATGTAACAATAACTGCAATTCGCACTACGAAAACCAACATGCAAGTAGTACTCGCACCTTCGAAGCCGGTAGGTGTATTTTTTGTATGAATAGTGTAAAAATGCCCAACTTTAAGTGAATGTATTTTACTATTATCAAGTATTACATGATTGTAATGAAACTTAGAGGCATTATTGCCTATGGTATTAGTTATCATTGGCCATCAATATTTTTGACTCCGGGTGTGCCTAAGGGGTGCAGGGGTGTGCTAACTGCAACAATAGAAATGTACTATTAAAATATTAACCTTTTTTGATGAGATTTCAAAATTCTAATATTTTTAGTTTTCTATGTTAGTGAAATGCCGCTTTTCTGTAAATTTTCATATTTCTAAGTGTAACGGTTTCGAAATGCAAGGGGGGGGGGGGGGGACAAACTCGGATGACATATTTTCCCCTCTCCCTCTTTTCCCGTTTCTTCAAATTTGAAAAATGTTCCAGAAATGGAATGTACTCGACGGTACCTTTCTTACGATACCCCACTTGCCTATACCAGACGAAAAAAAAATTTGGACCTTCATTTCCCCTCTATGGGGACCCCCCCTTAAAGTTGACCTATTACGACGTATCACTTTCTCCAGAGAATTATAGCACTTCTACATATTTTCACTAAATTTCATGCGTGTAGCTTCAGCGGTTCGTGAGATATTTCATGGACAGACAGACAGACAGACGGACGCATGACCGATTTCATAAGGGTTTTGTTTTACTACAAAACCCTAAAAAAAACAGGAATATCGCATCTTGATCAAACATTGTGTTTTGATGGGAAAACCTTCTGAACAACCTTTGCAATGGTTGCAGAAATGTTATCTCACATTTGCTCCTTCGAGAACAACAGTTTATCGGTGGTTTAGTGAATTTAAAATGGGTCGTACAAGCACCAACGACGCATCCGCTCTGGAAGGCCAAAAGAGGCTACGAATACGGAAATCGTAAAACAAGTGCATCAAATCGTTTTGAATGATCGTAAAGTGAAGTTGCGCTAGTTAGCTGAGGCATCTCAAAAGAACAGCCGGGATACATTTTACACGATCTTTTGGAGATGAAAAGGCTATCGGCGCGATAAGTGCCGTTTGCTGACCGTCGACCAAAAACAGCAGCGCGTTGATGATTCAACGGCCGGTTTGCCGTCGTTGCAGTGTAATCGAGCGGACTTTTTTTCGACGTTTTGTGACGATGGACGAAACATGGGTCCATAACCATACACCTGAGTCCAATAGGCAGTCTGCAGAGTAGCTGGAATACCACGAAAGCCGACTAAAGCGGCCAAAAGACCAACGCTCGGCCGGGAAAGTTATGGCCTCCGTTTTTTTTGGGATGCGCATGACATAATCTTCATCGATGACCTGCAGAAGGGAAGAACAGTCACAGGAGTATTATTAAGCGTTATTGGACAAACTGTACGACGAAATAAAGAAAAAACGGCCCCATATGGCAAAGAAAAAGTTCTGTACCATGACGATAACGCACCGTCACACACGTCCTTGAAAGCGATGGCCAAATTAGACCAATTACGTTTCGAATTAGTTGCTCACCCACCGTATTCTCCAGACTTGGCTCCCAGCAACTTATCCTAACCTCAAACGGTGGCTCCAGGGAAAGACATGCAGATCGAATGAAGAAGTTATCGCGGAAACCGAGGCGTATTTCGAAGGCTTGGACGTTTCGTAGGGCACCGGAATGTTGGAAAATCGCTATACAACGTGTATCGCGCTCGAAGGCAACTATGTTTTTTTTTTTTTTTTTTTTTTTCTTCTCCTTTGAACACACGTGCATAAACCCTGATATAAGCTCAGTGAACTGAACCGCACAGGCGATGCGTATATGTGTTCGGGTTGGCTGAATCCTATGAGGATTGTATAGCCATCTTGTAACGCGAAACTATGGTTTTCGTAGTAACTCCCGATTAAGTGTAACAACTTCGAGACGGATAATTAACGAACGCGAAACCGGTAGTATATTGATTAAGAGATAGATCAACGTGAAAAAAAAACAAAACATAGTATAAAATAAATTACTGTTCTCAGAGATTCATCCAAGATTCCAAATGATCGACTGATTCCATCTTATTTCAGACAAAATTAATTTAAACTTTATTATCTTATGACTAGTATTTGATAGGTCTTTGGCCAAAAAAGAAAAGAAAAATGACTACTTCTTCGTCAGAAAGGGATATTTCTTTTTTCGATCTCATATGCTAATATTACCCAACCCTCCGGGCCTATTTCCTTTAGGGAATCAGCTAAACTATTATTAATTCTATTTAGGATCGGAAACTTAGCTCGCATACTGTAATATCTAGGGCATTCCATTATTATATGGTAGTTGTTTTCTGGCACATTACAGTGAATGCAGTCTGGAGACGGGATCTTATTAATTTTATTTAAAAAAGCTTTGTTGTAGCTATGATTGATAATAAGGCGATTAGCTATTTTAATGATTTTAGGCTTAGTATGTTTGAATTTAATCTTTTTATACCAGCTTTCAGTATCAACTTTACTAATGATTTTGTGAAAGAATCGCCCTTTTTCCCTAGATGTGAGGTCGAAATCCTCTTGCCATCTCCTAAAAATATGTTCTTTAATTATATTCAAGGCTTGATTTAGTGAGAATGATGGGATGAATGGAGTTCCATCTAATCTGGCTTCGTTCGCCAACCTATCAACTCGTTCATTAAATGTCAGACCTCTATGGGACGGGATCCATATTAAAATCAGTCTATTTATATTAGACGAATGGACCGTTTCTTTGATGAGTTGTGCCGTTGGAGAGTCACAGTCTTTTTTATTAACGATATCACAGGCCACATTACTATCTGTGAAGATAGATACGTAGGGAAGGTTCCTGTTAGCGGCATGTTGCACTGCTTTAAGTATAGCTACTAATTCCGCTTCCACTACTGAAGTATCAGCAGGTAAGCTGAACTTGCCCACGGCTTCATCAGACTTATTAATAAACGCCGCCCCCACAGAGGTCGTGTCTTTGGATGCATCGGTAAAAATTGCGGTTTCATTTGGATCCAGAACGAGCCCCAGCAAGGAACCCAGGTTGTCATTTAATAAATCCTCATCACTAACAATATTAATTTTTTTATCCTTATTAAAGATGAATATTTTATTCGCAGGAGTGTTATTTTTAAGATGTGGAAGGTCTCTAAGAATATCGCCAAATATCCTCCAGCATTCCCCATAGCTAGACTCAATATTTTCAAGGATCGCATTCTCAATCCATAATTCCACAAACTCTGGCTCGAATGTAATTCTTTTTGCCATTTCTTTGGCCGTGAGCCATAACCCTCTAAGAGTCGGCGGAAGTTCATTGGCTAACACGTAAAGTGCATTTATCGGGGTGGATGGGGTGACCCCTAGACATTTCCTTAAAAATGGATTGAAGTAGGATGTTACCTTGTTGGTAGTTGTTTTATTCATATTAGCCGTAGTTGTTCTCGCATACTCAATTTTGGGACGAATGTGGGTCCTAAACAAGGTGAGCGCCTTGCTAGGATGTAGACCTTCAGTTTGTTTATTAATTACATTAAAAGTTAATTTATTAAAATTATTTTTCTTTATTACTTCATGATAATGGGGAAGAACGGATAGATTCCAAGATATAAAGAATCCAAGATATTTAAGTTTGTTAGAGTTCGTGATGGTTTGATTATTAACGTAAATATTATGTTGTGAGCAATTAGCTTTATAAAAAATAAAAAATTGAGATTTCTCAAAATTAATCGGAAGCTTAAGGTTAGTTAATGTATTAATAAATTTTGATGCAAATAATTCAAGGTTATCTATGGCTTCCTGGGTATTTTTCCCCCGAGAAAGCAATAAGAAATCATCAGCAAATTGGTATATGATATTGGATTCGTCTGACAATTCATGAATTTCATTGGTGTATAAGTTGAATAACGTTGGACTAAGGCAACTGCCCTGAGGCAGTCCATTATCCACTACCAGCTGAACTTCATCAAGGATCAACAGTCGTTCCCTTAGAAACTGGTTCATCCAACTAGTAATATCAGGTGGAATGTTTAGCCGACTCATGGTTTGGGCGAGTTTGGATCGGTCCACATTCTCATATGCACGGCTTATATCAAATACAGCACACACAGAGACCATTTTATTGGTTTTATTAATTTGAACAGTGTTAATGAGGTCATTAATACAGTGTGTGGTGGCTTTTTTGGGCCTAAAAGCATATGAATTTTTTGATAATATTTGGTGTTCATTGATGAATTGAGTTAGTCTGTTTAACACCATTTTGTTGATTAGTTTCAGTGGGACACTCAGTAATGAAATAGGGCGGTAGTTTTGAATAAGATTTAAATCTTTATTGGGTTTGGGAATGGGAATAATTTTTATGATTTTCCAAAGTGCCGGGATTGTTTTGGATTCCCAGTAATTGTTTAGGATTTCTAAAAATTTACTTTTGGCATCAGAATTCATCATTTTTATATGTTTGTATGAGATCCCATCAATCCCGGGAGCTGAGTTATTGCTCTTATTATGTAGTGCCCATAAGAGATCCGAGATATCAAATTCAATGCTGTCATGTTCATTATCCTGATGGTGGTCATCTAACGCAGTCAATGGCCGACTAGGTTTACAAAGGTTTAGGAATTCTATCTTTCTCTCAGTTACCCAAGTGCCACAGTCGTTCTGAGAGAAGAAAGTATGTTGGACGTTCTTAAACAACTCATGCATCTCTTTAGGATCTTTGGACAGGTTCATACGGTTAATTGTCTCCTTCCAGGTTTTTCTTTTTTCTGTTCTAACCGCCTTCTTCCAAGTGTACTTGGCCTCCTGTAGTGCTGAGAGATTTTCGAAATTATTATTCATCTTAAATTTAGCAGATGTTTGTTTCAGCTCCAGAAATAAGGCTTTCAGGTTGTTGTTCCACCATTTTTTTGGGGTATACGAATTTTTCTCGACAAAGAAAGTAGCCTCCTTAATCGAGCGTTTCATGGCTTTATTAAAGCTGTTGATGTCATTTTCAAACTCGATCTTTTCCATATTGTTTTTCAGGATAGAGTAGTTCACGATTTTCTTTTTCTTACTGGGAGTTCTATTATGTACGTGAAAAATAATAGGGATGTGCCTGGAACCAAATATCCTCACGTTCAATGTGTGCCAGTGTTTAATAAGGTCCGTACGGTTAGTAAACGTGACATCCAATACCGATGGTCTCCCATTATTGGTAATGAATGTTGATGCACCATTGTTGCAGATGTTGAGGCCACAATCTGCCGTTAAATTATCCAAGACAACACCCCTATTATTATCAAATCTACTGCCCCAGTCCAATTTGTGAGCGTTGAAGTCTCCCACACATAAAAGATTTTTGTTACTGTAGTTCCGAATTTTACAGAATAAATCTGTAAGGTTTGTTGTAAAAACCCTTTCTTCCTCCTTATTTCTCGAGGGGGGTATATAAACGTTTAAAATAATAAAATTCTCTGGGAGATTTGTCGTTTCGACGACAATAAAATTCAAAGGATTCTGTAATTCAATTGCCTTACATCTAATTTTTTTAACAATCAGGATGGCCACTCCACCGTAACCATCACTTCTATCGTTAAAAAAAGAATAATAGTTGCTAAAATATGGTTTAAACTTATTAGGATTTAATAATGTTTCTTGAATTAATGCTATGTCAATTTTGTGCTGATGGCAAAATGATTCAAATGTGTCTTTGTTCTTATTTCCTAGTCCCTGTATGTTCAATTGAACACACTTCATTGTGGTTTGTACACTGCCTTTTTAGTCTGTTTGTATCTAGATTATCGTTTTGCGTAATGCCTATATTTGCTTCTTTAGAATAGTTACTAATGAACGCTCTTATGTTGGGGTCATTAGGGTCCCAGTTATTTTCAATAAACTCCAATAGATTCTTACATTTATTTTCCAAGTTTATTATTAATTGTGTCTGATTATACCTCGCGCAAGGCTCCGTTGGTTGAGGGGTATTATAGTAATTCATATTCGCGTTGGTATTATACGACTTTGTTAGACTGTTATTACTCTCTTTGTTACCGTTTGGATACATGAAGGCAAGTTGATTAGGAATTGTTACGGGTCTGATGATATCCTCGTGTCCTTGTCTTATTTTTTCATATTTGTCCATTTTGGCTACTGTTGCAAAGGACCTCTTTCCTAGTTGTACTTTATTGGCATCTTCAACTCTGTTTCTAAAAATGTCCTGGTTTCGATTATTAGTTTGTGCTTGTTTCCTGTTGTTTGCCATGGCTTCTGTTACACTCGGGTAGTCACTCACATATTTTTTAGAACCTAATATACTATAGTAATTACTATAGTTTCCCTCGAGTACTTCTTTCCTTGACTTATTAGACACCGTCATGATTTCCAACGTTTTTTGTTCTTGTTTTCTCTTGGGGCAGTCAGGGTTGAAGAAGTTATGTTGATCGGATCCGCATAATACACACAGAATATTGGTGCAAGTTTGATTACAGGTGTCAAAATCTGAACCACATTTCAAACATTTCCTCGCCTTTGCTTTGCAGAATTTGCTTACATGTCCAATTCTGCCGCAATTGTAGCATAAGCGTACTCTTGGGATGAAATATTCTACCCTCTTGAGCGCATGACCGTAGTATATGATACTTGGAAGTTTAAGCGATTCGAACTCAACCTTAATTGACGTAGTTGGCACGATGTTTCCGTCATTATCTTTTCTGTTGAACCGATAAACGCTAAGGATGCGACATGCACCATGGAGTTTTTCCATTAAGTTTTCCTCGAATATGCAATTAGGTACGTCTCGGATGATACCATAGCAAGAGATACAATTTTGAGGGATATACGCCTTGTATCCATTGGTTGTTAATGTCGGATTAGATAAAATCGTGTTGGCATCTTTGGGATTATTGAACGTCACTTTGGCCGACCGGAAATTTGCGTATTGGATATTTACTAGTCCTCTAACACGACAGTGATCCAGGAAATCGCTAAGTACCATTTCCGATATCCTCTTATCCTCGATATTTTGGATCATGACGACAAATTCTTTTTCAGATGAGTCTTCTTGATAATTATACGTCCTCTTAGTACGGTTACTGGTTCCGTTATTGTCGTCACATGACTTAGCGGTATCTTTTTCCGCATGTTGGGCGTCACTGACCACGTGCGTGTCAATCATGTTTTTATTTTTAGATGCAATGGTGTTATCCACTGAATCTATTATTCCAATCATTTTTACGGGGGTTACATCCCTCGATCTTTGCTCACCCGAAGTCTTTTTCTTCTTTTTACTTTCTCCCCGGGTGTCCGGGGGATCCGGTTCTTCCATCCTAACACCTAACCTAAAACCACTCAACCACTATTCGTTCTATGTACCAAGTATTAACTAGAAAAAAAACAACACTACAACTTGTTTAAAGATGGAACTAATCAACCCCGGAATGCAAATATGGAATAATCTCACCAACTAAGAAGAACTCCACAAAAAGGAACGCCACAATGGCCGACCACGATGATCGATCCGATTCAACCACTATACTCTGTGAAAAAAAGACGATCACGACCCGACTACGTCCACCACCAATCGCTTCCTTATGCAGAATGAGGCAACTATGTTGAAGAATAAATATAATTTTGCCCAAAACAGCTTGACTTTTCAGCCCATGTAGTATTACCTTTGAATATATAGCCATGGAATGAGCTTGTCCTGTATGTCTCCATAGAAACAGTGGCTCCAAAATCTGGGTACTAAGTCGACATGTGGTCGACAGTCAGCTAACTCAGTAGACCGTTTAGTAATTATGAAATTTAAATATTGACAAGAATTGACATTTGTTTATGCACAATTCGACTGCGCGGTCAACATTGGGTGGTATGCATAAAGTGAGTCGAGTGGAGTAAAGCTGAGTTGACAGAATTCCACTCAATTTTCACTATGGAGCGGAGAGTAGTTTTATGCATACAACTTTTTCACTCGATTCACCGAACATAGCAGAGTCAGGAATGTCCTCAATAGACTTCACTCTTGAGTATATCCTCATTATTATGCATACCACCCATTATGTCAATACCGAAACGCCAACTGATTAGGCTGATTGTCGATAATCTGACAAGAATTGACCTTTATTCATTCACAATTCGACAGAACAGTCAACATATGTCAATATCAAAAAACAACCGAGTAGGCTGGCTGTCGACTTATTCGCCAAATGTTGGAGCCAGAGACATACAGGATAAGCTCATTCCATGGCTCTATATTCTAAGAGTATTACGCATTGACGTGCACTCATAGAAAGCAATTCCAAACTGTTTGACATGTCGGAATGATGGCATTCCTTTTCTTTTTCCGTTTATTACGAATTACAAAAGTATTATATGTACATAGGTATTCATTGTACAAAGAATCCATCAATCGATTGGAGAATATCATCCCATGAAAAATGTGCCGACGCCAATTCTCGCCTACTACATCTGCTTTCACCAAAAATGATTCTTAGAATCCAACCATTCTGATCGACTGTTTTTTGTTTCTTTTTATTTCCGTTTTTTTTTTCTGTGGTTCTCACACCAAATTTCTGACAATATAGTGTTCTTAGAGCAAGATCTATTTCTACTGTCGGGAGCTGTGAATTTGAGCTTTCGTTAGTCATGCCATCACCGATTGTAGCATCTTGTTCGGGGATGTTGGTTGTGGGGTTAAGAAGCTCTTCGAAATAGGACGCCCATCGTTTGTCGATGCTATCGATGTCACTAATGATGTTTCGATCATTATCCTTACAGAGGCTACTCCTGGGTTGGAAGTCAATCTTACTGCTATTTATTAGTCTATAGGCTTGTCTAGTGTTCTTAGTAGCTAGAATGTTACATTTGTTCGGCAACTGTTCGTCAAAAAATATTCGTTTCTTTAGGCGTATTATTTTATGGGATAATCGCCGTAGCTCATCGTATTTTTCTTTCTTTGACGTTACCCGTTTAATGTATTGTCTGTGGGCTTCGTTGTTAACATCTAGAGATTCCTGGTATTGTTCGTCGAACCAGCCGTTTCATAAACGCCGGGCTTTGTGTTCAAGAACAATAACCTTCTCAGCAACTTCCTTAATAATATTTCTCAGTTTCTTCCACCATTCATCTACATCCAATGTTTTTTAGCAAAGGTATTAGTTCTTCCACCAAGACCTTTGTGTATTCCTCCGCCGTAGCATCACCCGACGCCAAACTGCCTTTCTAACTTTCGCACTTAAAATTTCCGAGCAGTATTTTGACGTCATTTGATGAATGTGAGTCTCCAGACAGTGTTAGAATTTGTTTTTCACTGCTTCTTTCACATCGGTAGGAGCGTTCACGTCGATAAGCCAGAGATTCAAAAATGGAGTTATAATGCACGCCAAACCATGATGCTGAATTTGTATTTTTCAACCTGTTGCATCCTCAGGGCTGTTCAGGGAGCGCACATTCCAGGATCCGAAAGAAGTCCGTTAAAAGTTTGCGTGGTCGTTGTTAGTCATTCGTTCAATCCGAGGCCTGACGAGGTTCGTACCCTGCCAGAGTTCACACAACTATGTTTCAGATGATCTAACTACACAATTGACCCAACCTTACTCACCTGAGACGCTTAGGTGTAGCTCGACTATTCAGACGCGACTATCATTATATTTTCCTCAAGCAAACTTGAGAGAGACTTGGGCAGGGTCAGTGAAATGTGCGGGTAGTACAGGTAGTACTGATAACACCAGAAGGTCCTGTATGAATGAAGGACCTTTTTTCAGGGGGATTAGAGAGTGTAATGAAAATAGTTTTTCGTTGGTTGTTAGACGTCTGAATATAAATCTTCCTACTGAGGTTGGTTAACTGACGCGTTCTCGACGACTAGCTCAATGACGGGCGTTATGGGGCGTTTACGATTAGACCGTGCTCGTTATTACTATAAGATATAAAGTGACATGCGTCAGACAGACACAAAACAAACAAAGTGACCAAAAAACCAATCTTACCCACATTGGCAGAATGTGTTTCGTTGAACCTGCACTTGGTTAACATCGGCCAGGGAAGACTATTTGTTCTTTTACCTCGAGAAATGTTCGTATACTAGTACCTGGTTGTGTATACATTGCTAATTACCTTGACCCCTCCAGGGGAATAGGTGCGTCAACATCTCTAGCATTTGCCTTGTTGACGCTTCAATAGCATATCTACTTTTCGGAAGTGCAGTTGCTAGCGTGCACCTCCAATCCGCGACGCCTTTATACTGACAAAATTGAAGCACTATGGGAGTTCTATTAGTACCCGCAGGCAGTCTTTGATATGGCTGAGGTTTGAAGCAAATGCGTGCAAATAAAAAAATCGAAAACGAGTCTATTCTTATACATCGCTGGGGCGACCGGTAGCTCAATGCGTCTGTCTCATGTCGGACTACGGTCGTTACGGTTTCAAGTCCCGTCCACGACGTTTTTGGCCATAGATGTTTGTGTTGTCTTCCCCTTGTGGTGCGGGGCGTAATATTAAGCCCGACTTGTCGCAGGTAGGCGGCTAAAGTGGAACAGCAGGTGCACACTGACAACGTGCATGGTCCGAAACTGGTTTATGCCAACGAAACGTCAGCTAAGCCATATGGAATAGTTGACGCGCTATGCCCCACTAGGGGTTAGGGCAACTAGGTAACTTATCCCATAAAGTCTGCCACGTGAATTGCCTTATTGAAACTTCGTTACAATTAACACCAAAAAAATCATTGTTTATTCACAGACCGAATACTCATATTTTCACAACAAAAAAGCTCCCATTTGCATGACACAAACACATGAATCATTTGAGAAAAAAAAGATTCCCTCGTTACACCTACACTCTAAATATGATAACAGCGACAGCACGACAGCTTTACTCAGTTAGTACACTTAAATAATACTTTTTCACGTACATGTTTCGACGACATCAGTCGGGCTCATTCCAGTTTGCTTTTGAATTTATTCTTGAAAATTCCCGGCACCAGGGACAGGACAGCGCATAAACTCAAAATTACCACGGAGTTGAATGAAAATGCATCCTTCGAGCTGGTCATCGAGTGAAGCGTTTTGCCAGCCTGAATTGCGATTATGGAGGGCGGAGCGACGCCAAAGAATGTGCCAAATACGAAGGGGAAAAGCGGCACGCCTATCACAGGTGCGACCAGATTTATGAACCAATTGGGCAAGAATGGCGTTATCCGCAGGAACATCATATAACTGAAAAGACTGTCACGATGCTTGTCCACTTGGCGCGACCAGTTCTCCGCCCGTTCCGGGAAGAAGTGTCGCACCACTCGTCGTCCGACTAGTTGCGAGAGTAGATAGCAAAGTGTCGCGCCCAGGGCTGAGCACGAGCAGACTAAGCACAACGCCGTTGGAAAGTTGTAGAGAAAGCCGCTAAGGATCGATAGAAACAAGGATCCGGGTATGGCGAACGTTTGTAAGCTGAAAGTTGTTGATGGTTAAGGAAAATTGTTGATAGCTGTTTGATCAGATTGTGAGAAGGTAACAATTGTGTTGAGAGCATAAATCGTTTATCGTATGTCGAGATGCACTTTGAGCCGACCATACCACCAAATGATGGAATGAATTTCTTATCTCTAACTATTGTTAACATTAACCTCTTCCGGAAAGAACAAATCTCAATTATGTAACGCGCCACTGAGTCGCGCAAAGCGAAAGTAAATTCAACCGTCGCTTTGTGCGATTCAAACGGCCTCGAAATGCCATAACAGTAAACGCTTCAGTGCAAACAAACACGAGAACGTGCTCTGAATAAATTTGAACTCAATTAGAGCCCCGCTTCAGCGGATGCCCCGCGAACAGCTGTGAGCCTTTTTTGTCAATTTAAAAAGGATACAATATGTAAAGCAGCACAACTCCAAACATGACTTCGAAGTAGTACATGTCCTTGTAGCGATCGAGGACTTTGGCTAGCATTTTGGCATCGTCGATGTCCATGGGAACTTTGAGGTGCTGTCTCTCCGACCTGCAAAAGACAACACGGAAGTCAGATTGAGGGGGCCGAACTAATAAGTGACACCCTCCATACTCATCCAACTCGGGGAACATCAAATACACGTAGAACATTGCGCTCAGACTGCACACGAAAATCGTGAGGAGAATTACGAGCGACTTTTTAGTTGCCCTCTGATCGTTCTGCGACATGGCTCTCTTGTCGGGCTTGGTCGTCACATCTGGAAAATGCGTCGCACCACTGCATTAATTGACTGTCGTCATGGCGCCAGACCAATTTACTTACTGTTGTTGATTAGATTTTCCGTTTCCATGTTGCACGACCGCGACGAATTTGGTTTGGATGCGGGACCTTGGGAAACACTCGCGCTTGGCACTGTTCGCTCACGATTTTCGGCGATTCTTCGAGGTAAATTTGTGCAAAATGTTGGCAGATGTATAAAAATAACTACTTGTCGATGTATAACTAGACATTTAATTAAACAAAGTTCAATTTCGTATGTGAAAGAGGAACGAACGAGCTCCTCATGCTCTATGTCAGACGGGCAAACAACGAATTGACCAAAATCAGGCGATATATGTGAAGGCGAAATGTCAGAAATGTCAATGGGTGATTAGGGCTGAGTAAAACGTGGGAAATTATGAATTCAATGGTGACATTTGGCGGTTGGTTTAAATGTGGGATTTTTTTTGATTTTAAATTTGCGAAACGTTAATAACAAAAAAAAAAAAAAAAAAATATAGCTGGAAAGTGAAAATTATTATTAAATTAATTTAAGATGAAAATATTTAATAAGCCAGTCGTCTGCGCAGTGAAAAGCCTAACAAAAAATTACTTTTGACAAGTGTCTAAATTTTATTAAGTTGTTTAGTGCAAATCTGGTGTTTAATTAGTAATTATACTGTTTTCCATAATGCCCGGTTCACATTATTCCAGTAACCAATCCAGTCCAGTAATCCAGTCCAGCGCTGAACTGCTACTGGAATAATGTGAACCGGCACTGGACAGCAATTCAATCCAGCAATCCAGTCCAGCAATCCAGTCCATTGACTGGATTGTCGGTCTACTTTTTGATTCCAGCTCGCCCAGAAATCATTGTTATGCCCGGTTCACATTATTTCAGTAACCAATCCAGTCCAGTAATCCAGTCCAGCGCTGGACTGGATTACTGGACTGGATTGGTTACTGGAATAATGTGAACCGGGCATTAGCCTAAAGTGTCAATTATCAGTAAAATTAAAATCTGTGCGAAAAACTGTAAGTTTCGGTTTAATTTTTAAAATTCTTTCTTGGTCGCATTCAACTGTTGGTAACGGTAAATTTCCAAGATGTTCCTGCGGCAGCGGGTTCTACGCACCGGAGCGACCCGTTTCACAACGGCCAAGAGCTGCCAACCCCCTTCAATGCAAGAAGGAAAGTGTGTTTGTATGTAAATTTGCAGGAAATTTTCTATTTGCAAAATATTTGAACACGACTACCATGACTAATCAGACTAGTGCCCAGGTGGTTGACAAGTCGGAGGCAAACATCTGCCCGAAGTGCAAAGGAGATGTGAGCAATAAACAAGAGGCTCTCCTTTGCGACGGCTTTTGTCATAAATGGTTCCACTTAGGCTGCATTAAATTCTCGGTTAAAGAGTACGGGACAATGCAGACCTTAAGCACTAAGCGTGGTTGTTTGTGGCTCTGCGATAACGATCGCAGTAAGTGGACCAAATAGACCAAAAATGAGTCCCTTGTTGATCAGCTAGTCGATATCAACGCCCAAGTCGACAGCAAGGTAGAGACAATTGAAATGTATCGACGAGAAAGTCACAACCGCCATTAAGAAGATAGATGTCAATAAGACATTATTTTCAATAACAGCAAGCCAGGGTCCTAAGTCATATGTTAAGGTGTCAAACCCTGAGGAGCGAAACGCGAACAAGACCAAAGCGTTCAATGGGGGGGGGGGGGGTGTTATTTTACTTCATCTGCTGCTTATATTACGTTTACACTATCCTCAGATTACTTCATCTGCACCGGCTGATTTAATCTGGAACTGTCAAATACATACAATTTTAAACTCACCACACCCAGATTATATATTGTTTACACTATCCCCAGATTACTTCATCTGCGCCAGCTGAGATAATCTGCGACTGTCAAATACATACATTTTTGAACTCACCACACCCAGATTACGCTGCAGATGAAGTAATCTGGGGATAGTGTAAACGTAATTTTAAGCAGCAGATGAAGTAATCTGGGGATAGTGTAAACGTAATATTAATCTGGGTGTGGTAAGTTTCAAATTGTATGTATTTGACAGTTGCAGATTAAATCAGCCGGCGCAGATGAAGTTATCTGGGGATAGTGTAAACGTAATATTAGTCTTAAAGCCAGTAATATTACGTTTACACTATACCCAGATTACTTCATCTGCTGCTTAATCTTGGTGTGGTGAGTTTAAAATTGTATGTATTTGACAGTTCCAGATTAAATCAGCTGGCGCAGATGAAGTAATCTGGGGATAGTGTAAACGTAATATAAGGCTCAGGTCCATGAAAACGACTGGATGATCCTTATCTAGCGAGTTCATCCGCAGCCTCGTTCCCCTCAATGGTCTGGTGGTCTGGCACCCAACACAAGAAGACTCGGTTTTTGGTTGACAACAGTTGAAGGAGTTCGTAACACCTCAATGGCGTAGATCTCAGCTTGAAAAACGCAGGGCGAGACTCCCATTGCGATCAAAATCCTGCTGTTGGGTCCAAAGACACCTGCACCAACACCCTGTTCTGTTTTAGACCCATCGGCGAATCACTTAATACATCTAGGGTCTGGACAATGTGTGCCATTTATCCATTCTGAGCGGTCAGGGATGAGGGCTGAAAATTTCCTGCCGAAGCAAACCTCCGTGATCATGTAATCTGAACTCAAGCAGATCTGCACGTCAGGAATTTGATTCAGAATGCTCATGTGACCGCTTTCTTCACTACGCACGCCGGAAGTTAAACGAAGTCTAAGAGCATTTAGAGCTGCTGATTCTTGAATGAATATATGCAACGGAGTAAGTCCTAAAATTGCCTCCAGGGCTGGCGTAGGACAAGTGCGTATAGCTCCAGTGATGCCAAGGCATGCAAGGCGTTGAAGCTTACTGCACTTCAGTAAGACAGAAGATTGCTGAGTTTTCGGCCACCACACAAGCGCTGCGTAGGTCACCATGGGCCGCACCAGCATGGTGTATAACCACTTAATTATCTTTGGGGTGAGCCCCCATGGTTATCGGAAGAAACTTCTGCAAGCCCACATTGTGCGTGTGGCTTTGCCAAGTACATTATCTATGTGAGTATTCCAGGTGAGTTTCGACGAGTCTAGAGTTATCCCGAGACATTTAACTTCAGTGGAATAATCTAAGGTCGTTCCGCCTAACGAAATTGGATCCAATGTTATATTTCGTTTTCGTGTGAACGGCACAACGACAGTTTTCTGTGGGTTTAC
This sequence comes from Chloromyia formosa, assembly GCA_964017055.1. Classification (NCBI taxonomy): domain Eukaryota; kingdom Metazoa; phylum Arthropoda; class Insecta; order Diptera; family Stratiomyidae; genus Chloromyia; species Chloromyia formosa. The sequence goes on from OZ024813.1 coordinate 137,375,521, forward strand.
ACGTAACACAGCAACACACCAGTGTAGAACTATGTCAAGGGCTGACCTCATCACCTCCGTGATGGTAGATTTAAATTTGCCCCTGACTATGATAGTTAAGTCATCCGCGTACCCGATAGTACTATAAGATAACCACGCTCATTAAGCATGGAAATCAGCTCGTCTACGACAAGGGACCACAAAAGGGGTGACAGAATGCCACCTTGTGGACAACCCTTTACGGCATTCACGCAAATGGATGTACTGCCTAGAATTGAGTGCATATGGCATCTATCCATCCAATGGTAGCGGAAGGGATGTCCCTGAGTTCCAGTGCTCTGGAATTGCACTCGTAGACTTACTTACTCAATTGCCCTAACTACTTGTGGGGCATAGCGTGTCAACTGTTCCATGTGGCCCAGTTGACGTTTCGTTGGCATAAATTGATTTCGGAGAATGCAGTTGCCAGTATGCACCTCCTGCACATCCATGGCCACGAACGTCGTCGTGGACGGGATTCGAACCCGAAACGCCGGTAGTCAAACATGAGACTGATGCCTCAACATACACTACTCTACCGGTCGCCCGCACACAACGCGATTTCCTTATCATTGAGGGACTTTTCGATTGTTCTTCATGTAATAGCCCCCATATACGATGCAATCCGTCGTCAGATCGATCTGACGATATTTCGATCGTCATAGATAGATGATTTAGCTTACCATCAAAATGTGCGTATACGGTTAACTGGCCGGAATGAAGACGAAATAGTCGCTGCAATTATTGCACTAAAACGAGGTAAGGACGCCAGACTCGTTGGCATTCCGGTTGAACTTTATCAAGCAGCGCTAATCATACTTGTAGAGTTATACTTGTTGATAAAGCGTGGGACACAGACACCTTTCCCACCCACTGGAATGGATGCTTGATAATCAAACCTCCGCAATTCAAAATGCAATAATTCGAGAGGCTGCCAATACAATGCTTCCTGCCGTTGCTAAAATAACATCTGAAATTGTCCTGAAATAAAAACTAGAGGATCACTTAGAAAGTACAATTCAGAAAGAGCAGGGCGGCTTTCGATCCGGATTTTCCTGTGTCTGTCACATTATAACACTTTGCGAATCATCATCGAACAAAGCGCTAAGTACAATACGATTCCCGCTTCACTTTCTTTTCATTGATTTCGAGAAAGCTTTCGAAAGTGTGAACAGAGATTCTATCTGAGAGGTATCCGTAGAAAGCCTGTGGCTAAGGCAACCTAATGGTAGTCCGGATGGCTCAACGGTTAGCACGTTCGCCTTCTACGCACTGGGCCTCGGTTCGATTCCTACTGAATGCGGTAGTTTTCGATAAAAAAAAGAGGATTTACGTGTCGGACTATGAGCCCACTCAGCTGTTAAATGAGTACCCATTTATGGGGTAAATAACTCGGTTGAGCGTGTTGCTGATCACACACCTCTGTACAAGACCGTCATGATTTAGAAAATGAAGTGATGCTAACTCATCTCGAGGCCATGGTTCAAATTGGACTGCTGCGCCAGTTATTTATTTTATTTAAGGCAACCTAATGACACGAAATGTCGCATTCAACATAAAGGTAACACATCAGGGCACTTTGAGATTCGGAGTCGACTTTGGCAGGAGTGTATTCGCTCACCGATCTTGTTCCCCATAGTGATTGGAGATGTGTTCCATGCAGCCCTATTTGGGCCACACAGAGGAATTCGATGGGCCTTCAAATATTAGCTGCCACATCTTGACTACGTTGACGACATACTATATGCCTACCCTCCCACAAAATCATGAACCTTAACGAGGTTGCTTTTGATCTCGGGAGGGAGGCACGCACGGTTGGGCTAAAGATTAATACCAACAAGACCAAGGTTCTTAGCCCGCCGTTGCGAAAAAGAAATCCGACACCTATTGCCATCAATATTAATGGGCAGACTGTGGAGAAGGTGGACAACTTCGTCTACCTGGGTAGCATTGTTGCCGAAAATGGTGGTATGGAGCAGGACATCGCTCGTTGTATCAACCAGGCTAAATGTGCTTTCGGCATGCTGTCCAAAATCTGAAAATACAGTTATCTCAGTATTAAGGCTAAGCTGGGCCTATTTCGCTCCCTGGTACTGTTTGTGCTTTTGTATGGGAGCAGCATACGGAAGGTTTCCGTAAGAGTTACCAACAAGCTGTAGTTTTTGATTAACTCATGTCTTCGTCGAATTTTAAGAATTTTCTGAGCTGAAACAATATCAATTGAAGAGCTATGTCGGCGTACGGAACAGACGCCAATCGACGAATTTATACGAAGGCGAAAATGACAGTGGATAGGTCACACATTACGGAAGGGTGGTAACTGCATTGCTGGACATGCCATGAAATAAATGGGATCCCATTCCCAATGACAGCCGACCAATGGGGCGTCCTAAAATCTCATGTCACCGATCTGTGGCGAAAGAGTGAGTCCTATCGGCCAGAATCGAGTAAGATGGCGCGCAGGGGAAGTTGACGCACTATGCCTCACTAGGCGTTAAGAAGGGTATATTAAATTAAAGGCAATTAAAATATCTACAAACTCAGTTCCCATGACCCCGAGGTTTAAGATTGAGTTGTGGGCAGTGGGCCCGAAGGGCCCACGAGCACTGCGACCATAGGGTCTATTGTGCTACAGCCCTGTAAATCTGGAGTGGGCGATCGAGTTTGATCGATCCCACAAATCTGCTCAGCTGCCCAAGTTTGAAAGAGGCGATCGTTTCCGCTTCAGGGAATGCCTCACCGAGACTCTCCAAGCGGCGACGGGCGAGTGCCTCACACTCACAGAGGATGTGCTGAGAAGGCTCATCATCGCTTTCGCAAAAACGACAGTTGGTGTTAGAGACAATCCCCATTCTGTATAAGTGACTCCTCAGGGTGGAATGCCCTGAAAGGAGACCGCAAATGATTCTCACTTTGCTTCTGCCAAGGCACACCAATTCCAGGGAGCGTTTGGGTGAGTGAGCTGAAATAAACAATTTCGATTGTCTCAGGCCAGGAAGGTTTTCCCAATGTGCAGAGGTTTCTAACTGTTCCTGCTCTCTTATGTGTAATTTTACCCTACATAGAGGGATACCACAGAAGGGTTCAGGCCCTGTAAACGGACTTGCAGAAGCCGTCCTGGCTAGCTCATCAGCGGTTTCGTTACCTGCAATACCAATATGTCCAGGGACTCAATAGATGGTAACTATATTAGCAATGCCAATTCTTTGTAGAGCTTCAAAGCAATTCAGAACCAGTTTCGATGAAAAAGAGAATTTGCTAAGCGCCTTGACTGCAGCTTGACTATCAGTGAAGATTGCAATCCTACTGTCACGGTAGCCAGTTTCTAGACAAAAGTTCGCACATACCTCAATCGCGTGAACTTCAGCTTGGAAAACCGTGGTGTACTTCCCCATAGGAATAGACACTCTAATTGAGGGGCCTGCGATACCCGCCCCTGAGCCTTCTTCAGTTTTGGAGCCATCCGTAAGCCATTTAGCAGTACTGGAAGGAAGGGTTGAGTGCTTCATTTCCCATTCTTCTCTGCTCCATATAGTTGTAGAGAAGAGGTGATTGAAGCGGAGTTCCCTTGTTATGTGGTCTGATGGCAAGCCTAATTCATTATCCTCCTGGAGCCAGTGTTCCTGCTCCAAATTAAACTTGATGTTAGTTTGATTAGCTTTAAGCCTAGCTACTGCTGATTTTGCCTCTGCCTTTAGGTGAATGTGGAGCGGCGGAAGATCTAACAACGCCTCAAGGGCAGCCGAGGGGCAGCTGCGAATAGCCCCAGTAATTGTGAGACATGCCAGTCTTTGAATCTTTCCTAATATAGCCATTCCATCCTTGGTGGTAGCTTTTTTCCACCAGATGATAGCCCCATATTCAATTATGGGTCTCACAATTGCCTTATAGATCCATAGCACTATTCGAGGGCTTGTCCCCCAAGTCTTACCTACAAACTGTCTACAGATCCATAGAGCTTTGGTGGCTTTGTCCCAGATTGTCCTCAGGTGTGCCGACTAAAGTAGCTTCTTATCCAGAGTAACACCTAAGTGTTTGACGGTATCCGCCAGGAGTACTGGGGTGTTGTACATAGTGGGATGCCTCATCGAGGTTGGCAAGATGCGTAACCATTGTGATTTTTTTTAAATTTGTGACAAAAAAATAAATAAATCTTTAGAGCTCTATTTCTTGGATAGTTGTTATCATACGAAACTGATTTTGGAACATTCCTACTTGACCGCGCGAAGCATAGTGGTTCACGTCTTTGACCAATAGTGAGTTTAAATTTGAGTGGATTTCTGACTCCCCTTGCGTTGGCTCCGCTTGCTTCACGACCGGAGCGGCTTAAGGAGTTGTAATCCTCAGTATACCGCCCTAGAGCGCTCGCTCTAGATCACACAGCGGTAAACCCACTATTAAAGTTAATAAAATTTACTATAAACACAATTCTGATAGCTTTCCTCGTGGGATGAATAGTTTGACTAGTTTTCCCAATATTAGGCAATAGCCAAAACGGAAAAAAGACTTTTTGAAAATTTTATTTTATAAAACAAATTGATAAAATATTGCCATTAAAATATTAAATTCAAATACATATATGGGTTTTTACCAATGGAGCTGTTTTTAAATAGTGACAATGTATTGTTTTAATCACAACGGTGACATTTTCTGAAATTCTTCCATTATGGGGTTTTCTTCCTAGTAGTTCGTACGTATACTTCAATTGTTTCAATCGTCCTGAATTTGACATTATATCAGAAACATGAAATGTATTATTTTCCATTCTCCCATCAACAATAGCAATTGTGTAGGATTTATTCATTTCATATTCATTTCATGGTCAATTGGAAGTGCAGCATAACCCAATGAATATGCCATTGGAAATTGTAGATTATGTGTTTGAAATGTCGAAAACCATGAATGAGTTCCATAACACAGCTATATAGACTTAGAGCCAATGACCAAAAAAGCCAAGTCATTTGCTAACAGTTCTAATACATATCATCGAAAAGTACTACCGGAGCGTGTTGCTAACAGGTAAAAAATGTGTCTCTTAAGTGGTAAGAAATGGAGGCAAGTCAAATCATTTGTTAACTGTTTGTCTTTTGCATGGTGTAGGTAATGAGTGGACCATTACCTGCTAAAATTTTTTACGTGTTAGCAACACGGTAGGTGAACTAACTTTTTCTTGTACATGCATTTAATCAAGTACTTTTCGTCATAAGTATTAGAACTGTTAGCAAATGACTTGTTTTTTTGGTCGTTGGCTCTTAGCCTAATAGTTGACTATAGTCAACTATCAGTGACTATTGTCATTCCGTAAGTTCAATAGTCCAGCTATTGTAGTAGACTCGCGTCGTTCCATAACGCACAATAGTCAGCTATTGTAGTAGCTATTTTAGCTCGTGTTCATGAGCTTAGCCATTGATATGTAGCTATTACGCACACACGTACACACAAAGTCAAACTGACAGTAAACAGTCGATGTTGTGCAATAATTGTTTTGGTTAAGAATTGTTTTATGCAGCTAAGTCCAGATCAAGCTGAATTTGAGAAAAATCGGTGCGAAAGAGTGTTTGCGCGTGAAAAATTTTTGCGTGGAAAGTGAAGTACCGACGCAAATTTAAGTGTAGTGAAAAACGATGGCGGTGTGTGTGCTATTTCACGATTATTGTCGGTCCAATACACTCGAAGCTATAGTCAATAATTGCTGCCTACGTAGTCTGACTACAGATCTGACTAAAGCTATGATATGGAACGTGCTCCAAGCCTTCGGAATAAATGCAGTTCTTAAAAATTTTTCAAACAATGAAAGTACGAGTACCTATTGATTTTATTTTTACAAATCATGCTTCGACTTTTAGCCTGCATTCCTTTACATAATTAATCGAAAGGACAGCGTGGGCAATTCTCTCAAGCTCGCAATTATTACAGCCCATGACACAATTACCATAAATAAGCCTCATTCATGCTTGTCCAATTCGCATAGAGCGTTGGTCAGAGTTCCAACAAACGTTGGTTACATGGTCCTTGACCACTTGCCCTCAAGTGTTTGCAATGTCCTCGAAGGCTATCCCATAACATGTCTGGGGGTTGAATTGAGCTCTGTCCTTTCTATATGGCAACAGGTAATCTTCTTCATTATACATAACCTTGGATGAATACATTCGAATATGAATCTATACGATGGGCCAGGTTTAGATTAGTCCCTTGGTAGAAGTAGCGGCAACTTAAGAAATCATCTGGAGGGAGAAACTCTATTCAATCGAACTTTTCCTGCGGTCAAAATGCCAAATTGAAGGATTTCTCCTCAGGCTATTAATTGAAATTGAATCTGAACGGATAATTAGGACCAAGAAATCGAAAGTGTGCAAATAATGACGAAAAGGATAGGATATCAATAAGTTACAGGTTACCTCGAAGGCAATAAATTCTTCTACGGAGAGGACAATTGGCTCTTCGTTGTAGCTGCTATAGAGATAAGTTACGACGTAAAACGATTGCTGGAGATACCGTACCATATACCTCTAAATGCCGAAATAACTTTTCACATTAAGTATTAAGATGGCTTTGAATTGTAAAGAATTGTATTGCCTCATAAGCAGTGGCAATAACATTAATAAGTTTATGTGTGAGTCCTTTAATGTTCAATGTAAATAAATAAATGAATAACTGGCCCAGCAGTCCAATTAGGACCAAGGCCTCAAGATAAGCTAGCATAATCTCATTTACTAGATCGTAACGGTGTACATAGAGGTGGTGATCAGCAACACGCTCAACCGCGTTATTTACCACAAAAAGATACCCATTTAACAGCTGTGTGGGGTCATGTTCGACACGTACATCCTCTTTTCTCGAAATGACTACCGCCTTCAGTAGGAATCGAAGCCAGGGCCCTAGAGTGAATAGAAAGTGAACGTGTTGCCCGTTGCGGCATTCAGACTACAAATGCAACGTTTAAGATCCTGAACGAACTCAATAAATTCTAGACTAGAGACAAGGTTACATATTGTGATACTTCAGACAGTTATTGGGGGTTCCAATCCCTTAAGAGCGGGGCGAGCGGAGCCCACACAAGAAACTCTTGCACCCAGAGCGAACGAAGCGAGCGTTCATGTTTGTGCAATACTGAAGACTGTGATTCCTTAACCGCGGAGCGAGCGGATCTCACACAAGGTACTGTTGATTCACAACCCTCAGTACCCCACAAAGTGTGCATGAACAATTTCGGTTTGGAATGAGCCGCGCTCGCTCCGCTTAGGGTTTGACGCCCCCAGTATGTAGCTCTGCGTCACTCGTTTAACTTTCTCTATACATAACAGCATCCTGTTTCTCTTGGCATATCTGCATCCACCATTTTTTTTTAGTCCATGTACTATAAATTTCGGTTTCAAATCGAAGCAACGTAAGCGAAGGAAAGTGAAAACAGATATTATACTCACTTTCGTTTTTAAACGAAATTGAACATTGAGTCTGAAACGAAAGTGTCCATGTATGGATACCTTCGGTTTGAGCCGAAATTGTCCATTAATGACTAATTGTCAAATGGTAATTTCATACTGCTGCCGTGGGAAACATCCTCTTCTTACATGCTTTGGGCGTCTAGGATACAACGTCAGCACTATTCATGTTCATTGTTAAAGTATTGAGGGATTTCAATGCTACTTAGTATATGGTTGCAGCAGCTGGAGAATGTTCCCTTGTCTCACTGTTCAGCTATAGTGAGAAGAATGTCCCTTCGCTGAACCACCTAAGATACACTTCGGACAAGAGGTTAGCCTTTAGATAAAGGACAAACATTGCTGCTCTACCACCATTTCCAACATCAGCATTGAGCACGGAAGCACTCTGTAAGAGTATATCAACAGATTCAGCAATGGTTGGGGGTTGAAAAAATCCTAAAAAGTAGAGATGGCAAATAATCAATTCTGGCTGTGAGCCTGTGACCACTCTATTACCCCCTACTCCCCCTGCTATGTTGAATCTTGTCGAAATAGTCCTTCAAACCAAGGTGGAGATGGATTTCCATTGAACACAAAGACCAATAGAAGAGGAACAAGCCGTGGCACAAGGTATACTATATATAAATATTTACCATTAATGAGTGACACAATGCAAAAACACATACTTAATCAATATACAAAAAGCCGTCACCAAATAATGCTTACGGTCAGGGGTGACACAACAGAACATCTAAAGGCTATGAGCGTCCGTCAATTACTGCCAAGCAACTATGTTTGCGTTTCACTGCATATAGCTGCTTTCGGACGATGCATGTTACTAGCATAAACCTCCAATTGATGATATCCTTTTATAGATTCACCTCCCTTACCTTCTTACCGACATACAGCCATGTACTCGAAATACGTAGGAAATATTCATCAGAATCTCTGGAGAAGTGATAAAAAATGTTAATTACTTGAAAGGATTTGACATTATCCGCAGGCGGAAGGAGGGTTTGCTGTCCTAACGCAGTCCTTATTCATTGTTAACTTTTTGGGGAGGAAAATAAATGTCTTACGATTAAAGTCATCAAGTTCAGATATAAGATGAATATTTGTACCTGAATGCCTTTGATAAATCAGGCAATATAAGTCTAAAAGTAAAGTAATTTCATTCTTCGCTTAAAATATCTTCCAAACAAATTACCAGAAATTCAAGGAAAACCCAGTTGATTTTAAATTAATGTTTTCTGAGGTACTATAACAGTAGCAGAAGGCAATTATTCACGGTAGGCGTTGTGATGACGACCATCGAAATTGCTGTGCTATAAATATTTTGATAAAATTTCAACTTGATATAAGTATAATTAAAAATAAAAATGCTAGGAAGGTAAACTGCTCGTTCGAACGGATGAACGGAGGCGTGTGGCTTAAATGGGGATCCATAATGACCTCATTGATATCGACATTCATTCATTGAACGAGTCACACATTTAAAAGAAATGTATTTCGAAATTAAATACGAAGTCCGTTAAGCAGCTAAACCGCTTGCCTGGTCTAGCAAAAATGTGTGCGTTCAGAAGGAACTGAGCAACTTCCGCTCAGCGAACATGTTCAGAACGAGCGGGTTCAGAAGTGACCGAGCAACTTCTGCTCGGGTGAGCATGATCAAATTTCACCGAGCAAGAAATATTTCTGCTCACTGATCAGTGCTCAGGTTCTTCTTCTTCTTTTCAACCTCACGCTCATGTTGCGAGTTTCGACTTTTGACAGTTGTCAAATTGGGTTTGTTGTGTTTAGGTTGTGTTTTCTTGATGTTTTCGCCGTTTCTGTTTTGTTTTCTCGTTTTTTTTGGAATTTCATCATGGACAGCGTGGGATTCGTGTACAATATTTTCCACTTTTCGGCACTTGACGTCTAAAATTGTCATCGTCAGCTTTCAGCTGGTCGATTTGTCAGCTGGTAAAGTAGCGTTCAGCAGGTGCAGACTCCAAACCGAGCAGCTCCGGAGCTGCTCGCGAGCAGTTGCGGAGCTGCTCGCGAGCGGTTTCTGCTCTTTTGCCACCTTCTGAACGCACTCAATGTGAAAATAAAAACGTGCGTATATGCACAAGCCATAGATAGATAGTGATATTACTGGGTTGCCTTAACCCTTAGTGCACTTTCACACGAAGAGAGAGTGAAACATGGCGCGACAACTAGTCCTACGCGCCATCGTACTCGGCTCTGTGCAACTCACACTCATCGGCCACTGATCAATGCCATCATTTTCTTGGACACACTCTGGGTCAGCCTCCATTGGGAATAGGGTTCCATTTCATGGCATGTCGAGTTAAGCAGTTATCACCCTTTCGCAATGTGTGACCTATTCTCTGATTTGTATTTGCTCCGTCCCTGACTCAGCTCTTTGTTTGATACTGTTTTGCGCCAAAAAAAAGACAAAGACATGAGTCGACGAAAACTAACAACTTCCTGGTAATATGTGCTGCTCCCATAAAATAGCACAGACAGTACCAGGGACCTAAACAGGCTCAGCTTGGTATTAACACCAAGATAACTGCCTTACCAGATTTTAGACAGCATACCGAAGAGGCATTTAGCCTGGTTGATACGACGAGCGATGTCCTGCTTCGTATCGCCATTTCCGTCTACAAAAATTTTCTGGTGTTTATCTGTTGCATATAAGATGTGTAGGTCCATTGAATTTCTCTGTGTGGTCGGGTAAGGGCTGCGCATGCAACACATCGCCAATAAGGGATTATAATCGGTGAGTGAATGCATCCCTGCCGAACTCCACTCCGAATCTCAAAGTCCCCCAACACCTTACCTTTATGCAAAACGAGACATTTCACGTCATTGTAGGTTGCCTTACTAATAGCCACAAACTTCTCAGAGAAGCATCTCTGCGCTAAGATGTTTATATAGATTCCCTCTTTACACTGTCGAAAACTTTTTCTTCATCAATTGTGCTTTCTAAGTGCTGCCTTAAGGTGTCCTTTGCTAGACGCACGATCTTCGCATATTGTTCGCGATTAGCGTTCAACCCATAAAGCACGGATCGCTATTTTTATGTATTTTTTTGAAACGCACCTTTAAAGTGTGAGTTCCTAAGCCGCGACTGAGTGACTTGCACTTGGGACTGTGAAAAAAAACTATTAGAACGGAGCGCACTATTCGTGCGTATTTTATGTGGAAGTAAAGTCGAACAGCCCGTACTCGACGATCCCCTTAACTTTAAAATATACACGAATAGTGCTCCGTTATGATAGTTTTTTTTTCACGGTCGCAAGCGTAAGTCGGTTAGTCGCAGCTTAGGGACTCACACTTTCAGTCTTTCTAGGACAATTTTAGCTATTATTTTAGCAACGGCAGGAAGCACGCAAATGAATCTTCAATTATTGCAATCTGTAAGGCAGCCCTGTTTTGGAAATTTGATTATGAAATCTTCTACTCAGTGGAAAAGGTTTCTGTGTCCCAGGCTTTATCAACAAGTGGGTGCATCAGTTCAACAGTTACATTTGGCGCTACTTGGTAAATTTCTGCAGGGATGCCGTCAATTCCGGCGGCCTTACCTTGGTGTAGTGCAATTATTGTAGCGACTAATTTCCTCTTTAGTCAGGACAATTGCCCAGGACATTTTGATGGCCAGCTAAATCGTCTACATGAGAAGAATCCTCGCCAGAAGTTATACGGTTCAAAACCGTAGCGGAATGCTCTTCCACTGCCTGATAAGTAGCTTTCCATCATTATTCTTCAACGCATGTTGATAGGAGTTACGACCACCTTTGAACTCCTTGATGACACCGTATATAGCGTTTAGGTTATTGCTTCTTGTGGCTTATTCTGCCGAGGCCATTGTAGAATTCGCATACTCTCTTTTATCAGGTCGCGCACTACGTTGGACATCACGAGATTTTTGGCGGTTAGGCGGCTTTCACACGGAACGGATGATATACGAGATTCTAGCAGAAAGCACCAGTGACGAGCGAGCTTCCTATGTGTGGCGATTAATTTAAAATTGAACTTGTTTAGAAAGCTCGCTCAACACTGGTGCTTTCTGCAAGAATCCCGTGTATTGTGCGTTCCGAGTGAAAGCCGCCTAGGAGCTCCACGCTACTTCGATTGTTGTCTGTCGCTGCAACTAATCGTGCCTTCTGGTATTTTCTTTGAACAATCCGCTGCGATGATGCATCGGACATCCAAGGATAATGCCTGCGATCCGGGTTAGACCCAGTGTCGATGTACGCTTTTTGGCTTTCCAGTGTTCTTTAAAATCACTACATGGGTGACTACTTATTTTGGCTACTTGCAGCGCAAGAAGGTCGTTGTACTGATGTGTAACAGCTGGATGGATTGTTGATTGATTTGGGTCGGGCGGTGTTGAATTTATGGTGCCCAGATCACGGCTGCTATATGCAATCGAACATTAGAGACAATAGGATAATAGTCTCTTCCCATCCCAATATCGGCGCCTCTATTATTTCGCACGACCAGAAGGGAACTTTTTTGGATTTTTTACTTACATATGTCAAAGTGGTCCATCTGATTTTGTGTTTTGTGCCCATTAGCCGGAGAACAACTGATTTTGTGGCAGTCCTTATGCTCAAACATGGAACCACTGATGAAGAGACTGTGAAAGATGCAGAGCTCTACAAATCTTTCACCGTTGTCGTTTCGATCACCAAGACCGTGTCTCCCCATCACACACCTAAGTCCATTGCTAGCACTCACTTTTGTATTCAAATCTCCCATAACCTTTACAATGTCACCTTTGGGTGTTCTGCTCTGGACGGCGTTGAGTTGTTCGTAGAAGGCGTTCTAATTGACAATGGTTGGTGATCATCCGAAGATGCTTGTGGGGACGAAGCCTAAGGTGACATAGTGACCATGAAGGTCAGGCATGATGACGCAGAAAAAGGTCCTTTACGTATTAACAAAAATTCATTGGCCTGGGGAAGACATCACAAACAGGGGTGGCAAAAATGTGGAATAATTAATGCCCTGGCGCTCGCATCAGGATCTGGGGGACCTCTGGTTTCGTACCACTGGCAGATAATTACTTATCAGGTGCTGCCTTCAATCTGTCGGTGGAAGCAGCACGACCAGACCAGAATATGTTTCAGTTGGAGCGTAGTATTTTATAATTGCGATGTTTCTCATGTTGGTCCGCGGTTTGTTGGTTGGCGGTCATGATTCTGTCGGAGACCAGATCCTTGAATAAGAGACAGTTTCGTGCGGCTCTGGTTAAAAGCAGCCCTACACCAGACTCGCGACCACTACTGGTAGCTTCTCCGGAGAACACTTTACAGTGCTACGCGTTGCAGAAGTATATTCCACCACCTTATCTCACAACTTCTAAAATGTTTAATTTGTGCCGATAAAATTGACTCTACAGTTGAAGAATTGAGTATTCTGGGGACCTTCTGGTCCATTTTCCAAGATAATACGTAAAGGTACATTCCGGGAACCAATCTTTGTCATTAAACGATATCCAAAAGTCGTAAACGGAGAGTCAGTTCTTATCCGAGGCATAGTGGACGTTTCGTCGGCAATTTGGCATATAAAAGATTTAGGATGATGCAAGTTGCTGGCATACACATTGTGTCTTTTTTAGTCGAGTTCTGTGGTATGCCGGAAAATGCCATGGGATAATTCTTACGCCCCATAACACAGGAGGAACGTAGAAGTGATACTTGTTTTATTTTCATCTTCTCTTACTTTTTTTTAAAAATACGTTCTCTTTCTTCCCGTGGATTTCAAGAAGATTTCGCCAAAATCCAATTTTACGAGATGTCGAGTCCAGCGTAAACATACATAGTACAATGTTAATCCGAGATTTGGGGTGCGTAAATAATTAGTGTACTATTTTGTTGAATATTTTTATGTTATTATATTATTCTTATTATTTTTTTAAATCTATATTATTAGACGAGCCATCAATTCATCCTGTAATCAAATCAAACCCATGCATGATTTTTTCCAGCAAAAGAAAATCGGTAGACTAGCAACTGCTGAAAGTACTTTTTTATATCTCATACGCCATTTATGATTTGTACGTTTTATCTATTGTATATCCTGAAATGTGTTTTACGAATTGTCAGGAGACATACAGATACACGCCAGATGCAATTATTGGCTTCTGTCTGGTCGTTTCGAATCATAAATGGGACAATAGCGCCTTTTACTTTGTGTGTGGAGAACACTTTTAGGACTATAAAATGAAGGATGTTTCACTGAGTGTGCCAGGATATAAAGCTCCTCTGTCGTGAGCCTAATGGCATCGTATTGTCTTTTATTTTAAGCCAGAACCAGGTAGGAAATTTTTATTGCTTACGTGGCATATGTTTTCTGGTTTCCCTGTGGTTTGGCAAGGGTTAGACGTCCTGTTTTTCGTGCCCGCCTTATTTGTGCAAAGTTGACGGACTAACAATGATTTATGTTTTCTGCAATAACTGTATTCCGTTGGAAATGGAGATGAAAGCATTTGTAGTGGGCGAGGATGAACGAAGCTCTTCTCGATTTTTTTTCAGCATTCCTTTTTCTTGTAAAATATCATTTCTCATCAATCAAGTAGTTTTATCGGGGCAGATTACGATCAAAATTTCTTGACTATTGTAGATCATATCGTAAATCTACTTGAAACAGTGTCCAGAGTGGATTCCCGATGAGTCTGGAGGAGTTGCTTTCTGCATCTAAGAGCCTATTGTATTATGCATCATAACAACAGTTTCATACAAAAGAAGGGGCATTCGTACTGCCTAAAGTCTCCGTTGTAGATTCACTACGAAAACGGATTCTGCTGTTAAATAAAGTGGAAACAATGTAGGTTTTTATCCACCTACATTTCGCCATTTATTACATTAGCATCTTCAGAGTTATTACTTAATCCATTAAACGAATATGTACATTAAAGAAGTTTTTCCTTCTATTTGCCGGAAGTCAATATTTAGTATTAAATCTTTACTTACATTGATTTTAATTACTATTGTTTATCCATTTGAGTATTATCTTGCTGATTTATTTAAACAATTGCCAGTTGTCCCGTTTAAAATATATTGGACGGGCAGATAGTCCGATACATGCTGCTTGTTCGTTAGTTCGTTTGTCCGGACAATTCCCGTGTTCTGATTTTAACCAAAATGGGTATGAAGGTTCCTTATTTGACTCTGGGCACAATTCGGGGATCTCAATTTTGTTCATCGACTGGGCTAACGGTATATTCCGTTGTGTTTAAATCAGAGTTTTTCGCCTAAATCTTTTCTTATCGATCGGTTGGTCAATATTACAGCGACACTAGAAAATCCCAGGAGAAAATCTCGGCATTAAGGAGTCCCATATCAGTGTCAATCAAAACTTCATTGCCATACTCGTACATTCAAATTAGGTTCGCAACGATATCCAGATATTATGCAACGGTTCGGCTCAAGTTTTAACATACGAAACTCCCAACTATGTACGTATTATCTAGAAGGAAACTTTGTAAACGTCTGCCAAAACTATAAATATAATCTACAAATTACATTTCAAAGCACCTTCAAAACAAAAGACAACTTCTGGGATGATTGCTCGAAAGGATACGTGTCTGTATGTTTTTTTTTCAACTCGATTTGTCCGTATTTTTGCAAATTAATTCGAATTTACTCACAGGAAAAATAGAATCCTATCGTATAGAGAAAGTTTTCACCAAGATGATGCTCCGAGTAGGGATGATCGCTAAATAGGTTTGGCGAAAGGTGAAATAAGAAAGTTATCAATTCGAAACTTATTCAACAACATATTGGAAATTATCCTGTAGAATACGGATACGGGGGAAGCATTCTCGGAAAGGCAATAACGTAGAAGCGCAGACAAAACGACAAAAGTTAGATTAACATCTGGAAAAAGAGCTCTCTATTCAGATTGGGAAATTGTCAGATTTGCAGGTCCTATGTATCTGTAATGGACAGAATTCCTTGCGGCAGTTCGTATTGCCTCCGGAAATTGATTTTCAGTTTTAGTCAGATTCAAGAGTGAATGTTACATTTCCAGTTGGAATGATATTTTAAAGGATTCGTTGAATGATTTTATTAGACATTCATGTTAAGCAACGCTATGCATAGGAAACGGTAAAAAATAATGTAGAATTCGACCATTCTGATAAAATGATTCGACATCGTACGCTTTTTGCTAACCATAATCCACCACTTCATCGTCATGAAATTCTTCAGTTCATTGAACACTGCCGGCGACAACCTTTCAGCCTTTTTAGTGCAGTATAGTTTTAGTATTTTATTGGGAAATCCTCTTGTAGTTGATGAGGGTTATATCAATTGATCATGGTTTTGTTAAAAATTAAATTAAAAAATGTGAAGTTTTTTCTCTTTACTCAGTAGCAATTGAAGGTTAGGGAATACTGCGGGGGATTCCAAATACATATATCTCCAAATTATTAATAGGCCAGTCAAATTAAATATTATTAATAATAATTAGGGAAAGATCTGGAAATAATTTTAATCCCTTCCATAGATACTGAGTACATAAAAACTGAGTTTGCACGGTCGTAGAAGGTGAGCTTAACTTTTGGAGGGCGAAAATCCGAGAAATTTGAGCCCTTTTTTTTAATATTTTCGTTATAAATCCTAAACGGTGCCTCGGGTCGAAAAACCATGCAGCAGTAAATTAAAGATCGTTGAATTCTGCGTTCAATGCATTGCTTAAATTTGAAATTCGGTTCAGTAGCGTAGTCAAAATCGCTAGTCAAAAAATGATAATTTTCGAGGCTCTCGAGAAAAATCTCACTTTTTCACTTTTCAAGCTCACAGATCTTTGCAACGGATCCTCCAAAAGGAAAAGCTTGTCTCTAAAAGATCGGGACAATTTGATTGTGAGTCTAACGTGGCCAATATTTTTCAATTCGGGCCACTTTTAGAGTAGCTATGAACAAAAATTCAAAAATGCCTGCTCATCGATTTTTGCCTTAAAAGCTCTATCTCGGTAAGTATAACAGCTAGAAGTTTTATTTTAGTCTCAAATTGTAGATAAATTACTCCAGTTAAATAAAGTTTTACAAGATTTCTTGTGAGACCAATTTAGCAAATACTAAAAAGGAACAGGACAAGCCAAACAATTAGGCATATTTTCAACATGGTGGCGGGGTCCGTGGTGTTAGGGGGGAAATAGAAAACTCGAATTTTTAAGCAATGTACCAACTCAAACAATATATCAAAAATCGAAACTACCCTAATTAAAGCAACCAGTGTTATAACATTTTGACTGACCAAAGTATTTTAACCTTTGCAGAATCACCGACTTTTTTTTTAATAAAAACGCAATTACTCAAAAACTATACCCGCTAGCATATTCTAGTAAAGAGCGAATCGCAGGTAATATCTTACCCTAAAAACAGAAAATAGCCTGTAGATATCAGATAAACTGTTTATTAGATATAGCTCGAAAAAATAAGAAGAATATGTAGCCCACGATCAACATTTTGCTGTTTTATCTTATTTTTCTCGAGTTTTCACCCATATATTAAAATATACTAATTTTATCAAAAATAAAAACTTCCCGTTTTGTTGTTAACGATTTGTTTTAACATTATATAATACTAATTTTTAAATTTCGAGTCGTTTACAGCCCTTTAATTAAAAAAAAAATAATTTGTTCACACTTTTTTTATTTTTTTTTCCAAGGCCATATCCAATTAACAGTTTATCTGATTTCTACAGGCTATTTTCTGATTTTTAGCATGACCCGACCAAGAGAACGCCAACTTTCCCTACATATGTAAAATAATTAAATGTATCTATAATTCCCGATTAAATATGAAAAGCTCTAATTTTGGTAGATGGCTCGAGCGAGACGATAATTTTATACTTTCTTGAAAAAGAAAATCGATCAGTTGGGAACTAGCGGTACTTTTCTTACAAAGAGCCCTGGACTACCTTACTTTTCAGGTTTATTGTCTGTAACTTTTGAACCAATTGACGTAGACATTTTTGGCATATAAACTTCAAATGAGAAGCTACTTCAGTTTTAGTAAGATGGGCATAATCAGACCAAAGAAACGCCTACCTCCCCTACAAATATCAAAAAATGAAATATTAATTTAACCCTTTCTTTCCCAGTGATGCCATCGTATTTAAAAAAAAAGGACTTGTCGTGGTTAATTCGCAATCCATGTTGTTTTAGTTGCTGGATCTCAATGTTGACATGTTCTCTATGTTGGTCCTTCGATTCTGACTTGATAAGAATGTCACCAATGTAGCAGTATACAAAATTGAGTCCCTGGAGGATGTTATCCATGTGACGTTGGAAAGTTCGAGTGGCATTCCGCAAACCGAAGGTCATGACCAGGAACTCAAAAAGGCCGAATGAGGTTGTAATGACTGTCTCCTTGATGTCTGATTTGTGCGTTTAGTTAGCGATAACCACCACAAACTCCCCAAACTCCAGATTTCTTTTTAACGAAATGGATTGGGCTAGCCTAAGGGCTGTTGGATTTCCGACAAATGCCTTGTTTAACCAAGGTGTCGAACTCTGCACGGGCTGTTTGTCGACGGTAAGTCGCCGTGGACGTTGGGCAACTTGGGGTCCAATAGTATCGATGAAATGTTCCACATGTCGTTTCGATGACATGTTGTCGTTCAAGTCGTGTTCCGCGTGTCGTTCCGATGACATGGTGTGAAGTCGTGTTCCACGTGTCGTTTCGAGGACATGTTGTCATTGAAGTTGTCTTCCAGTTTGCTGATGCTGTTTGGATTGATAGTGAATATTCCGTAGACGGTCACAGGAATTATGCGTTCTGTGTTGTAGCGCGATGATTGTGTGTCGATTATTCTCTTATGTTTGAGATCGATCAACAGTTCAAACTTCGTGAAGAAGTCTGCTCCGATAATTGGCGTTTGAACATTTGCCACCACAAAGTCCCACGGAAAAGACGATTGAAATTGGACTTGTAGATTACGTTTTCCGTAGGTAGTGATTTCCGAATTGGCCGCAAAAAGAGTGAACATTTGTGGCTCAAGTTGTTTGGAAAAGCTCAGGAAGGAATCGAAACAGAAAAACCAGATTCGATCAGAAACTTTCAATGCGTTTGTTGATCGAGGATGTGAAGTCGAAGTTGTGGAATCAATGTAAAGCTCTCTCCCACTCCGGAAATGGAAGGCAACTTTTTAGTTTTCCCACGGTTTTGACGATTGGAACGAACAACGTTCCAAACAACGTTTTGCGGAACTACCGAATTTGTTGTGGTAGTAGCAGATCGAATACTTTTTCGGAGTTTCAATGACTTTTGTGTGACTCGCAGAAGGGCCAGATTTGCTACTCGATTTGGCCTTTGTCAAGACCCCGACTTGTTTAGCAACATCCGCGAGTTTATGTTCAATATTATTGAGTCGGTGTTGCGCGTCACTAGTTTGTGCGCTGTTGGACTGTTGTGGAGTGGGTGCTGTTGACAAGAGATGGGCAGGCGCACTGTTCTCCACAACACGATCAGCAATCTCTGCGAGCTTGCTGAATTCTACTCCCTCACTGGTCAGCAGCACACATTTGATGTTGACAGGTAACCTTTTCATCCACAAGGGCTTCAGGATGTCTTCGGTTAGGGCGGATAGTGCCAGGTTCTGCATTTTTCAGACATTGGCGGTGAACGAATGATAGCAGAGACTTACTGCAGGCAATCGACATCCAGCGCAGCGATTACGGTGTAATACCATGCGCTATCCGATGATACCATGAGGGTATAAAACTGCATCCGTCTGGATGAACCAGAATGGTGGCAGTTTTACTTGTCGTACAAGAGCAACATCACCGGAATGTGCGGGGTCGAGTGGCACAAATAGTTTCGGTGAATCGATGGCAGTCACAGAGGGATCGTGCAGCGATTAGAGCAGAGGGTTGGTGGCTTAGCTGGCCGGTTACGGTGTTCGTTGTACCGGTATTGAGGTTGTCGGTTAAACCAACTCACTTTTAACTTTGACCCGATGAGATCCCATATACGGGACCTAGATCAATACCGGTGTGTTGTTTTGTATGAAAATACATATATCTGAGACCGAATGAAATGAAAACGTCTATTGATTCCATGAAATCGCGGAACTTCGGTAAAGTTCCATTAACCAAAGTCGCTTTAGAACGCGAAAGAGATTCCTTTCTTTTGATGTGAAAGCCAACCTGCAAATGGGTTAATCAGACTATGTTCTTGTAGTCTAACCAACGCAACGCCTAAAACCACAAAACATCAAAGATAATGTAATACTCGGATACGAGTATGTACGTCAAACACACATGGTAGTATGATATTCGCGTAAGAAACATCAAAGAGCCATATGGCTGAGAGTTCGAGTATCTTCCTCTAATCTTGTAATAAAGGAGTTGAGAAACTTCAACCTCATCTCGCTAATGAATAAACCCATTATAGAACACACATTTACTTAAAGTTGTTCGATAACTTCTTATTTTTAATGGAAAAATCCGTAAAGTCTAGACGTAGTGTCTTCGGCTTTCAAAACTAAAACAATAATAAAGTTTTGAAGGTCCCCGAAAGGGAAGTTTTCTTAGGAGAACAATTGTTACAGTTGTTAAAAAATATCTGAGAATTTCAGTTTTCACTTTAATTGTCATTTAAAGTTTTTTTTACGAGTACAGTTTACAAAGTTGAAGCTGCGGTGTCAATGTAGAGGAGCAGATATGCAGATTTGTATTTGTTATATTATTGTATTTACCTACTCTATTAAGGGTAATGAGAAATACCGATGAAAGTAAGAGTGCAATACAGTTTTAAACTTTCTAACTGTTGCCGGAATGGTGGCATCATGATGACACTATACTAAACTACTTTGCCTTAACCCCTAGTGGGGCATAGCGGGTGAACTAATCATGTACGCCACCGGACTCTCAGCTGGGGAGCTAGCGGCCCATCCGGTTACGGTATAAGGCTAGGGCCCGTTTTTCAATGTCTGCTTAAACTGTCAGTTATCTATCCGGCACAACTAAATTTAATCTTAGCGTATGCATCGCTCAAAATATGATAATGCAACCTGAAGCTCAGCTTATGCAGTCGAAAATCAGCTGATTTTCTCGGCGGAATTCAGCCGCCTGTTCTATTCTATTCTACGTCTGTGCCATCTCTCAGCATTATTTTGCGGCTGAGTTGGTTTCAAATCATCTTCATCTGAATGAATTTCCAGAACTTTGTTCTTTGTGATCAGTTTAATTGCATCATTTGAATGTGCAAACCAAAACAGTTCTAGCTGTCAAAATCTCAGTAGTCCATATAAGCTGTTTGGAATTATCATCTGAAAAATGCTTAACGGGAGGATGAATGCCGTTTAGGGTTTATCTACAGGATAAAATTTAACCAGACATTGTGAAAACGGCCCTAAGACTTTCACTATCCATTCTATGTAATGCAGGGATAACAGAATGAAAAGTCTGGCAGCTGTAGAGGGTTAAAGTATGCAAAAAAAACCTTAAAATTACGTAATTTTACCAAGATTGCCTCTTTGTAATATGAAGCATCTTTCATATTACAAATGTTCCAAGATAATGAAAAACATCACCAGACGTTTTGAAGGGTCGAAAGTGCGTACCAGACGGGAAAAACCATTTAACCCAGTTAAAAAGACTTTGACTAATGCTTTGATTTTATTTTCTATTTTTGAACTGGGGCAGAGGCAAGACTACACCTAAAGTGCTCGTGAATTCGAAGTGAACTTTCGGAAGAATTTCGAAAAAACGACAAAAAAAGCCATTTAGAAGATCATTAGGAAAGCCATAAAAAATGTTACGATAATTTTTTTCGTATTTGAAATAGTTTTCGAGGTTATTTTGAAAACGGTTAATCATAGTGAAGAAAAATCTGAGACAAAATAAGAGACCATAATAAAAATAATTAAAAAATGTTTTAACAGGCTTGCCAGACTTCTCATTCTCTTATTCTTATATTACAAAGAACCGATCGTTAAAATTCTAGCCTTGGTACTTACAACGTAACCAAACGGCCACTAGCTCCCCAACTGTTCTGGGCAACGGGACGCATCTGGTTCCAGGACTTACTCAGCGACTCTCAGTCTTTCGCCATAGATAGGCGCCATACGGTTTTAGGACGCCCCATTGTTCGGCCGTCATTGGAAATGGGATGGGGTCCCATTTCATGGCATGTTCAGCAATGCGATTATCACTTTTCCGCAATGTGTGATCTATCCACTGCCATTTTCGCCTGCGTATTAATTCGTCGAGTGGCATCTGACCCGTACGCCGACTCAGCTCCTCATTTGATATTGTTTCGGACCAGAAAATTTTTAAAATTTGACGAAGGCATGAGTAGACGAAAATTGGCAGCTTGCTGGTAACTTTTACGGAAACTTTCCATGTGCTGCTCCTATTCAACAGCTCAGATAGTAGCAGGGAACGAAATAAGCCCACCTTGGTCTCAATACTGAGATAACTTCATTTTCAGATTTTGGACAGCATGCCGAAAGCTCATTTAGCCTGGTTGATACGACGAGCGATGTCCTACTCCGTTCCACTAATTTCCGCAACAATGCTATCTTGGTAAATGAAATTGCCTAACTTCTCTACAGGCTGTCTATTGGTGCTGATGGCAAAAGAAATAGGATTTCTTTTTCGCAACGGTGAGGGCTACGAACTTTGGTCTTGTTGGTGTTAATTTTTAGCCCAATCGTGGTCGCCTCTCTCTCGTGATCTAAAGCCATTCCATAATTTTGTGGGAGAGCAGACATTTTTCGTCAGTGTAATTAATATGTTGTAGATATGAGGTTCCATCAAATTCCTCTTCCTCTGAAGATCAACTGATTTTGTGGCAGTCCTTAGGCATACAATCGACGAAGAGACTGTGAAAGTTGCAAAACTCTACAAATCTTTTACCGTTGTCGTTACAATTTTTATCCCAACCAAATCATCGCACCGCCATGACTGGCAGCATGACTTAGTCAACGACCGCTACCGTTCCAGGGAGCGCCCTCGAAGAGGATTATGGGTGAGAATGATGACATACTGCAATAGGAAAAATGTGACCGCTTACAGCAACCAGATCCCATCGAGGAATTAGACAGAGGTTAAAGTTTTTAGTAGGTGGGAGGGATAGAGATACCACAAGTAGACCAGTTGGTTTCTCTTTATTCTCCCTTTGCTTCCCGGTTTCCTATATAGACGGTTTTGTTGTATCATATTAATGGCTACAGTAAGTACATTCCATTTCTGACCCTTAATTTAAAATAACTATAATAATAGTTATCATGATTACTACCTGACTGCCAGCGAGGCGCGAAGTACTAAGGTAAAATGATGAAGATCATGATACACAATAATCCAGGCAAGTTTCATTTCAAGCGCATTTAACGTTAATACATACATAAATAAATTAATTTGATTATTTTGAGTACATTAAATTCTTATGTTTACTGCTGGTGACCTGGCAACATGCAGCATAAACGCAAAATACATAATCAACAGCTCCAGTCGCAAAAGTATCGAAACACATATTTGCATAATGCAAATATATATTATGTGTTATTTCAATAAGATGTTTTTAATAAGATTTTGCAAATCTTCAGAAGCAAAATAACTTGGATTCAGACAGATATTCAGATGAGTATAATGTTCTTAAGCTGATATCCCTACGAAAAGACGTAAATCTCTCCTCCGACTTAGCCATTAGAATAGCAATAATGTCTGATGTAAATGCTAAGCAGAAGCTACATATCACTTCAATGAACTTGTATTTGATATTCTTCTTTAGGGATTCGCCATATGAGCTATGTCAGCACATTGAATGAACTACTCTGGAAATTGAGGCAAACCCCGCACCGTCTCGTTAAGCAAAGAAAATTTACATCCAGTGTGTATTTGGTAAGGATCCCCGAGCCTTACATTTAAGATCCAAGTGTTTTATACGTAGTTGTAAAGTAATTGACTACTACTTACTATACGAGTCCTATATTCGTTGCTTAAAATGGCGCGTCTTCCATTGTAAAGTAGTCAGCTATTAACATTGAATGTGATTCTAAAATAAATGAAAATTGATCAAGGAGTTTGAGAGAGATTTTAGTGTGAAGGTCCTTTAATTACCTTCACACTAAAATCTTTTTTTACCACTCGATACTTCATTCTAAGAAATAAATTTATGGGAATATCGTCAAATATCAATAGATTTCGTCGTTTAGTAGGACATATTAACCAAAAAAAAAATATAAGAGTCGCTGTGTGATCCTATGTCGCATACGCACCTAAGTAATATTTTAAAAGCAATTAGAAATTAGCTAAGGGTAAAAAAAATTTGTTTTCCAATGTTCTTCTCGTGGGTGCCCCCTGGAGCGACAATGGTTACTGGGTGCTGCTAACCAAATCTCGCCGGTGAAATAGTTGTTAAAAATAAAAATATCACTGCCGTTATCCAGTTTGAGTTACCCGTTTCCCGCAATCTGTGGTCATTTCTGTATAAGCTATGATTACGTGCCCCGAGTTGTCACAAGTGCACCCATAAAAGAAGAACAACCGCTGCAGTTGGCATCAAATGCCAGTTCTCAAGCGCCATGTGCAAATAGAGTTACTGTGTTGTGGATGATTGGAAAGTTCGTCAGAGATACCGACTTTCATTTTATTAGTTTTAGTTCATTGTGTTAACGGTTTATCGGTCTTCAACTTTAGTACATATTGATGAATTACTTTCCCAGCTTCATCCCGAGCTTCGAAATGGCCATTTCTAACTTTATGTGAGTACTTCTTTTTATATTTAGTTTATTTTTTTTCACGTAATTTGGTTTACCTTTGTTATCATTGTTCAACTTCGAAGTAATTCCCTTACCTTTTATATTTCGGGATTGGACAACCCTAGTGTTGCAATCTGGCAACTGACAGCTCTATCGTAAAGTTTGACATTTTTGAGGTTATACGTACTCAGAACGTTTTGACATACGAGCGCTATTTGTGTTTTTTACAGTAACTTAAAAGATTAATCTCGGCCAAATAATGGAATTCAATCGTGAACATTTTCGTGTGATTATTTCGACGTGGATAAACTCAGCAACAGTGCATGGATGAACTGAATTCAATTTTTGGCGATGAAGCCCCATCAAGGACCAGTGTTTATCGATGGTATGGTGAATTCAATCGAGGTCGTAGTTCACTCCAAGACGAAGTTCGTGAAGGTCGTCCAAAATCAGTTGTTGTTCCGGAAACCATTGATGCTGTGCGCGAACTGATATTGCAAGATCGTCATGTGACCTATCGTGAGATTGAGACAACCTTAGGCATTAGTGGGACCAGCATACATTCAATATTGCATGAACATTTGACTGTCAAAAAAATTTGTTCGTGTTGGATCCCACACAATTTGTCAATCGCTCAAAAAAAGGCTCGTGTCGATTGATCGAAAGAAATGCTCAAAAAATACGATCGCGGTGCTTCGAAACACGTCTATGACATCGTGACAGGCGATGAATCGTGGATTTACGCGTATGAGCCCGAAAGTAAACAGCAGTCGACTGTATGGGTGTTTCAAGATGAGCCAAACCCAACAAAAGTTATTCGCGCACGAAGCACTCCCAAGCAAATGGTCGCCTGTTTTTTCGGAAAAACTGGACATGTCGCAACCGTACCACTAGAACAACGCAGAACAGTCAATTCTGAGTGGTACACAACCATTTGTTTGCCAGTTGTCTTCCAAGAAATCAGGAAAACCAACCGCCGAAGACGGATCACTCTTCACCACGACAATGCGAGCTCATCATCAGCTCAAACAACTGCATTTTTGAGCACTCAAAACATAGATTTGATGGGTCATCCGCCGTATAGTACTGACTTGGCACCGAATGACTTCTTTTTATTCCCGTACGTAAGAAACAAACTGAGAGGTCAACGTTTTTCAACACCTGAAGAAGCGGTTGCTGCGTTCAGAATGCATGTTTTGGAGACACCTCAATCAGGGTGGCAAAAGTTCTTTGACAATTGGTTCAAACGCATGCAAAAATGTATAAATCTTCATGGGGAATATTTTGAAAAACAATAAAGCGATTTTCAATGATTAATATTTGTTTTTGTTCTCTAATCCCGAAATATAAAAGGCAACCCTTTATTAGTATATATATTGTAGATAGGTTTTCAGTTTTTCTGTCTGCTTTTCGAAAAAGATAGATAAAGTAGACTGATTTCTTTATATATTGTCATGACGGTACCTATAAAATAATATTTCGAGCCACGGCTATGTCGAGGCCGCCGTCACTACAACAAAAATTTGTTTTGACCAGGATGCTTTTGGGTCGGTGGCACAGGTTCCGGCTGGATCAGCGTATCGTGGGTTATTGAGCCAAAGCAACCTAGTCCTAAATTAGCCGCCTAAAAAAAAAACATAAATTACACAAGGGAAGGATTAGGGGGAGGAAAGGGAACGAATGTGCCCACCCTTCGGGACACGGAGGATATATAAAAGTGAAAAAAATTAAATAAACATTATAATTTTATTCATTCAAAGAACATAATTTTAAAGAGACAATAGTAATTAGAAAAAAGGAAATAAAATAAATTCTTACCCCTAGGATGTAGAGTGTGCACTGGCATCCCAAGGGCTATTACTTCCAAAAATTAAAAAATAGGATAAAATGATGTTAACCCAATTTGATAACTATAAAAATGAAACCGGAATATAGAGGGCTACGCCCGCAATTCGAGGGTTTTGTAGCAAGCGCTTATTTTGGCATGTAAATACTGGCTCCCTGTTCTTCTTGGTACATCTCAGCTGAATAAAAACACCATAATTAAATGTTTTACCCATGATATAGTATCTTACATGCCAATTCACAAAAAGACTGCATCTGTCACCTCTCAAAGTAATAGTTTTAATACGAGAAGCTGTAGATAGATATGTATGTATACGAGATAAACTGTCCCACTCTTCGAGATGCTTAACCATTCATATTAAGACGACATTGCAAATTGCAAACTTGTGTAACGGCTTCGAAATTCAGGGCGGCTGGGACAAATTACGGTCTAATATTTTTTCCTCCTCCACTGTTCCCCTTTCTACAAATCTCAAGAAAATGCCAAAAATGGAATGTACTCAACATCACCTTTCTCACGACACCCCACTTGGCTATACCAGTGGATAAAAAAAATTTACCTTAATTTCGCCTCTATGTGGACCCCCCCCCTCTAAAAGTTGGCCAATTACAACGCAACGCTATCTCCAGCAAATTATAGCATTTCTACACATTCTCGCCGAATTATGTGTGCAGCTTCAGCCGTTCGTAAGATATTCTATGAACAGACGGACAGACAGGTATTTGACCGATTTTGTAAGATTTAAGATACAAAACCCTAAAAAAATTAACTGTGTGAATAGTTATTGTTAGGATCACCAATCACCAATCTTCACCCTTCCAAAGTTGGTTCATTAAATAACTGCAATTCGCACTACGAAAAACAACATGTAAGTAGTACACGCATATCTATGCGTGAGGGCGGTAGGTGTATTTTTTGTATGGATAGTGTCAAAATGCATAACTTTAAGTCAATGTACTATTATTAAATATCATGTCATTGTAATGAAACTTAAAGGTATTATTGCCTATGATGTTGGTTATCATCAGCCATCAATATTTTTGACCTAGGGTGTGCTTGAGGGGTGCAGGGGTGTGCTAACTGCAACTATAGAAATGTACTATTATTAACCTTTTTGGATGAGATTTAAAAATTCTATTATTTTCGGTTTTCTATGCTAGTGAAATGCCGCTTTTCTGTAAATTTTCATATGTCTAGCTATAACGGTCTCGAAATGCAAGGGGGGGGGGGGGGGACAAACTCGGACCACATATTTTCCCCTCTCCCTCTTTTCGCCTTTCTTCAAATTTGAAAAAAAATCCAGAAATGGAATGTACTCAACGGTACCTTTCTTACGATACCCCACTTGCCTATACCAAACGAAAAAAAAATTTCGACCTTCATTTCCCCTCTATGGCGACCCCCCCTTAAAGTTGACCTATTACGACGCATCGCTTTCTCCAGAGAATTATAGTATTTCTACATATTTCCACTAAATTTCACGCATGTAGCTTCAGCGGTTCGTGAGATATTTCATGGACAGACAGACAGACAGACAGACGGACAGACGGACAGACGGACAGACGGACAGACGGACAGACGGACGCATGACCGATTTCATAAGGGTTTTGTTTTTATACAAAACCCTAAAAACATGGAAAAATTTAAGAAAGATGCTAGGAAAAAAACATATTTTTTGGAGCAGAATACAAATTTTAACTTCTAACTTTAAAAATATTTAATAAATAAAGCATTTATCTGATTTTTACCAAACAAATTTTATATTTTAGACCAAAATATTGCGGTTGCGTTAATCATTTTATTTGACTGTTCTAGTTTGCGTAGTTTCCGAGATATTGAGTTTATCATATGAGTTTTTAAGAAAAATGTAAATGCTTCCGACAGCCAAAGGCTTCAGAATTCGGAAAAGTATTCCTTGATTTTTTTTGACCGGGGTATGGAGAATCACGTGGCAGTGCTTTTATCCGACAATTTCCGGACACACTGTATAAAGCGAATGCTGCATATGGTTCGACTTTACCAGTGGTTCGCAACAATAATGATGAATTAGATTTTACACACGGTGTTTTCCTTTTCTCAAACCGCTTTCAGGTCGGTAAGATGACGTAAACGGAAACGTCTCCGCCACGAGAGACCCAGATTTTCTTTCCGGCCGAGGAGTCTATTGGCTGGGGTTTCGTGTTTAATATGCATAGAAGTCAAGGGTCAATGTCATCTGAGCCTAGAGCGTGTTGTGCTTGAGCTGGTCGACAGCCATTGCTTTTATTTTTGATTTGCTAGTTTTTCTGTGGTGTTCATCATTTGTCGTTTTGCCCTGTGGTAGCACATGATATGTTATATACATACATGATGGCTGGGGAAAAAACTCTGCCCATGTTTCTGAAACTGAGCCGGAACAAGCGTGTGCCGCCGCTCAGCTCGTTGTCAAGAAATCGCCTATAGCGACACCGCACCTCCACGGTTACCCTGGCAAACTTCCGGGTCCTTCCCCAAAAACATTATCCGGTGAATATCTTGTACATTACAATGACTAAAACTTAATTTTAGTAGCAGTTTAGTATTTTTAGTTCAGTAAGTTAATCCCCTCAGCATTAAAGTTGCGTTTTGCCAGGTATCACTATGCGGCGATCGATCGTAGGCGACGATCAAAAAGGTACACGCAAATAGCGCTCCGTGCTCGTTGATCGCTAATGCGAATAATGTGCGACGATCGTATGCCTAGCAAAATGCACCTTAACAGACGCAAAAAGTCTACTCATTGGAAAATTGTAGTACCGAATATACTAATGTCCCTTGCACACTACAGGAGATTTGGATAAATCTCGAAATTTTGAGCAAATCTACCCCCAAAATCTCCAAAATGTACCATATATTTATTAATCTTGATTCCGATCGAGATTTAAAACAAATCTTGGTGAAATCTTGATGAAATGTTAATTTTGGCCTGAAGATATGCTTTCCACATTTTATCATACTCTACGCGGAATGTTTTAGTGGAAAAAATGTACATGTACATGTGGAAGAAGAACGGATGCTGTGCATGGGTTTTGGAATTTGCAACTCTATCAAGATTTAGGTGTTTGGTGGGCATATGTACCTATAGTATCCGGGAATAACCACAATTCAAACAGGTCATCTTCATCATTGTGACGCTACATCCTAACGTCGGGCAGCCATCCAGCCGTCTGGTAAATTTAAACAGTCATGTGCCTTAACTCATTGTCTCATTTACATTAAATTATTATTCGTTATTGAATAGTTAGACTCCGAAAAACTCTTGCAGTATCAGTGCAGAGAAATGGATCATACTTAACCAGCAGGTACGAGTACTATATTAGATGGATGTTTCTTATTAGGTAGACCGACGATTTTATAGTCGGTTGTCATAAATCGAAAAAGGGTCCCATATTTCACGTAACAAAAAGATTTATTGCACTGACCAGAATACTAACCAGCAGGTTTTTCTGAAACGGTCATCAGTTTCATAAAAGTCACAAAAAAGGAAAATCCTTTGGTGGAATATTTCGTAAAGTTAAAGCACTGCAATTCGAGAATACGATGATACAGAGAAAACCATAAAAGTGAAAGTCGAATTTAAAAGATCCTTAATAATAACTGAATGTCTACTTGTTGGTCATAAATCTTTGAGGATTTTACAACCGAGCATAAGTTTGAAAAATTAAAAGTGTTCACAAAGGAATATTTTCGAAAGTCTAGACTAGATGAAGTTGAAGTAGTCTCATACAATACTGTAGTGAAATAAATATTCTTATGTTGTTGAAAGTACGAATTCTATTATCATTCAAGTGTCTTCTATCTTGTAAGTTATTTTGAAAGACGTAGTATGCTATGCCGCCTACATTGATTACAGCGATTCCTCTAAGGAGCTACTCACGCCTAGAACATAGCATTTGTTAGACCATTAATTAAACTATATTTCAAGAAGCTATTTCATGACCATGTTAGGATGAAGTACAATATAAACTCCTGATAGTTAGATAGAAGTGTAGATATAAGTTCGTGTTTGTGCGGTGACCTCTCAAAACGAATGGCTATGGTTTTTGGTCCGAACTTTTAATTAAATGCCACATGCAGAATGAAAGTTGTCACCAACTCGAAATGACTACGGTAAATACGAGTATGTGCATATTTCGGTTTTGTATGCATCGTGGACTCGTGGATGTGATCCTAACTTTTATCATTAATGCCGCAGGGTTTGCGTTCGACTTAATTGCGCGAGAGCTAGAAAAACGAGCTAGTGTTTCTGAACTCGAAATCTGTGTAAACATCCCATCGCTTTACGAATCGACGCCAAATTGAAAATACTGTGTGAATATTACTATTTAGCCTTAACGCCCATGGAGGAACTATTCCGACGTGGCTTCGTTTTCTGTTTGCCGGCCATATTGCGTATCGCATCCCAGTGGCTGACACCCTAGGCCCCACTATGGGTTAAGGCAAAGTAAATAGTAGTAAACCGTTTGATCCATTATCTAAGAGAGTACGTAAATTCCCGAAACCTGTCTTTGCCATTAAACGATAGCCAAAAGTCATAACCGAATATAGAAATTGATATGGATATATTTTATCACTGGGCCATCCTAAGAATTTGTTCGTCCTGTGGGATGTCACGATTTTCATTAGGCTAGCAGAAGTGAAAACCGGTGTAATGAACCATATTCTGGTCGTGCTGCTTCCATCGGCAGATCGAAAGAAGCACCTGATGAGTAGTTATCTGTCGGTGGTACGAAACCACATGCCAAGAGTCCCATTACACCCGGATACCGTTGTGAGCGCGAGGGCATCTGGGCCGTCCGCCAACTATTCAATCTTTATCGCCCCATTTTTTTATATTCCACATTTTTGCTGCCCTGTTTATGTTGTCTGTCCCAGGCCTGTCTCTCTCTAATTGCCTTGACTCCATCAGGGGCATGGGCGCGTCAACATCTCTAGCATTTTTATGCCTAGTTGACGTTTCAATAGCATATCGACTTTTCAGAAGTGCAGTTGCTAGCATGCACCTCCTATTCGCGCCGTCTTTATATACTGACAAGCTCGGAGCACTGTGAGAGTTCTATTAGTACTCACAGGCAGTTTTTGATCGCGCCGAGATTTGATGTCCGAGCTCTAGATTAGTACCGTAGAGCGGTGACCGAACGATCACGGCCACCGAGCGCCACCCAGGCCTGTGAATTCCTTTTAATATGCGCGGCTAGATCTTAGTATATGAGGACGTCGCCCAACTGCTTGGGCTTCCAAGATTTGAGGATTGGATTCCGCGTGACCGCTGTCGCGCCACGATGATGATGATGGACGAACGGCAATTCGATTGATTATCTTTTCGTTCAATTATTCTAATTCGCAGTCAATTTTGCACACACATCGTTTGAAATTTTTCTCAAATTAAGCAAATTCCACAAAAGCTAGTGTTTGTAAACAAAAGCTTAAAAATTTCATTGCTCTCCGTTAAGAGCACACAATTAAATTAACAATTTAATCTGAGCTGCTCGGGATAAAACGTCAGTGCAAAAATACTACTCCGTTAAGCAATCTGCGTTTTGAAATGCAGGCGGTGTAGGTGTCGAATTTTTCGAACAGTTTTCAGTTTGCGAAGCACATAAAGTTCATTTTCTGTAAATAAAATGTTCGTTTTGTGTAATTATTTGGAATTGCAAACATACAAAATAATTTTGGTGCCTAAAGCAAATTTGCCCGATTGTATATGTACTAAGGATTTAAGTTTTCTCTTGAAATTTGAGTTGACATTTTAATTTTAACTAAACCAAGACACACTCCCAGCAAATACATGCCCCGTTTTCGTGTTCGCTACCCTAATTTGCTCTCAATCGTTTTTTTTTCTGCCGCTTAACCTGCTCTACTCTACTCTGTACAAAAAAAAAAGAAACGCGGCTGATGTAAGCATAAATAATTTTGGATATGTACGACGATGGTCTCCGAAGATCTATTTAACCATGAGCAACGGTGAGTTTCACATAAGTGGGTGGTAAATGCAAGCACAAAGCTCTCAAATCTTCGCCTCGTCAGGAAGTAGCATACTTCGCAACGTGCCGCATCTATCAACGTAACGAATTTTTGAAAATTTTTGATTCGTGAGCGATGCAAAGGGAAACAAATGATTACCGTTGTATTAAATGGAAAACAAATGAGTTCAATTGAAATCATGCGCATCTGTCCTTGACCCCGTGATAATACCCGAGAGATTAAAAAGTCCGTCTGTCCACGTCTCCATGTATTTCGGCTTTAAAGTGTACTACATACCTAGACAGACGCTACAACGGAAATACATTTAAAGGAAGTTTGACCCAACGAAGGACAATATAGTGTTGCTTGCTGTCCCCTTTTTGAAGAAGAAATTTAATCTTGTCCTTCGGAAATCGTATTTATTTATAATAGCATAATTATTCTCAAGCTTCTCGATTTACCGGTAAATCTGGCCATTCGCCATTTTTCACATACCCAGAATAACCATAAACCGATTTCCACTCATAGTTTATCATTCGTCAAAACAGAAAAGGTAAAATTTTTCAAAATTTCAAGAAATTCTTAACAAACTTATCAACTTTGACAAATGAGCATCATTTGTATTGAGTTCAAGAGAGCATAAACTACCAGACTGCCTTTTGTGTCCTCTGAACCTTCTTTTCTAGGCCACAAGTTCGTGATCTAAATTTTCAATGAAAAGTCAGGCATGGGCACTAGGTACCACAGGAACGGTTGCTACTACGACGCAAATGGATGGGTGTTCATTTGCAATAGAGTGACATTGACTACACCTTTGCGTGTACTATCCAGAAGACGAGAAGACATTGAGTCCCTGAAACCCTTCCGAATCAAATGGTCGTTTTGTTTCGTGGCATCATGTCAACATTGTTGGTCCTAGTCACGTTCAGATGTTGGCTTGTTTTCTAAACGTTGTTTTGCAGTTGCCACATTTATATCCGTATGTAGGTAACCTGGAATAAATCCAGGACATTTTCGAAATCTTTTCGTTCCCGTTGCACTTCAGCTCGATGGTGTCATACGTTACCAACCACTTGAATTTCACCCCGGACGACTTTAACAGAGAGTCTTGAACATATGTATGCTGACGTGGAATTGGAGTAATGTAATAAGATTTCTCTTGGTTTAATGTGAAGTTATTGTCTTGTGAGCGAAACGATGCAGAAAGGACACGGACATGAAGATGGGAACCAAATTGCATGATGCATTTCGATATTGTTAAATTGTAGAGTGGCGAAGCGATATGGGCGACTAGTGAAGACAGAATTCAATAGATATGCAGGGCACATCCAGTCCAGCTGGAAGTGTGGTTGAAGTGTCGCTGGCTGAGGCTGGATTAACGAGTCCGTGCTTGGCTAGCAGTGTATAATTTGTCTTATTGTTAGCACAAGAAGAATGCTTAATTCAATTTACCACATTCATCTGCCAGGACCAAAGTCGAGGAGAAAGCAAGGGTTGCACTTCCTTCAAAAATTAAAACTTCTTTGTTGGGATAGTTGGTACACGTCTTGCTGGGTTTATTATTGTATCGACCTACATTGTCGAAAATTGAATTTTCTTTGTGATACGGTGATAATCACTTTGGAAATTGTCGGGAAAAGCATCACGATGATTTCATTTCACTTGTTATAAAATAGAATCCGCATCCCAATTATTAACAGAGCAAATGTAGCGGCTACAGCGACAAGTTTATGTGTCTGCTTGAACATTCATGATGGAATCGAATCCCTGTAACGAATGCCCTAGGAGATATGATCGGCGGCGTCCGAGTGTTGCAATCAGTTGCAGATGAATCGGGCTAGAAATTTTCGTCCGGCACACCTGCAACTGGTTGTCACGATTCGATCCAGTCGATAATGCTTGTACAAGAACTTCAGTATATGACTCTGATCGGTGGAATAAGGCCGGATGACACGTTCAAGATACACTGTTGACTTGAAAAGAATATCCCTCATGGGGATATTGACCTTGACACCTTGAAAAAATAAAAGAAAAACACCCAAAAAACGTGAGAACGCACCATTAGCCTTTTCAGGGAATTCATACCAAAACGTTTTATTCAGGCTACTATACATTGAATAAAAATTACTAACATATCAATTTATCCCGCTACCACAACTACTTTCGGTGAATTTTCAGATTTTTAATGAAATTTTTGATGAAAAGTGGAGCCCCGTTCTAGTTCGCTTGGCACTTTAAAACGGGGTTGACACACTCAAAGTAGCTTCGAAGTAGGATCTTATCCTCCACTCATTTTTCACCACGCCATTGAACTGCGCGGTGAAAAATGAGAGGAGATTAGGGTTCTACTTAGAAGCTACTTTGAATGTGTCAACCTCATTTTACTACTTTGCCTTAACCCCTAGCGGGGCATAGCGCGTCAACTACTCCTGCGCGCCATCGTACTCTGTTCTGGGCAATGGGGCGCAACTCCCCAAAAGACTTACCCAGTACCTGACACTCCTTTGCCACAGATCGACGCCATGTGATTCGAGGACCCCCTCTTGGTCGGCCTTGGTTGGAAATGGGGTTCCATTTCATGGCATGCAAAGCAATGCAGTTATCACTCTTCCGCAATGTGTGACCTATCCACTGCCATTTTCGCCTGCGTATCAATTCGTCGATTGGCATCTGACCCGTACGCCGACTTAGCTCTTCATTTGATATTGTTTCGGGCCAGAAAATTCTTAAAATTCGACGAAGACATGAGTTGACGAAAACTTGCAGCTTTCTGGTAACTCCTAGGGAAACTTTCCATGTACTGCTCCCATACAAAAGTACTGATAGTACCAGGGAGCGAAACAGGCCCAGCTTGGTCTTGATGCTGAGATAACTGCCCTGCCAGATTTTGGACAGCATGCCATATGCACGTTTAGCCTGGTTGATACGACGAGCGATGTCCTGCTCCGTACCACCATTT
This sequence comes from Chloromyia formosa, assembly GCA_964017055.1. Classification (NCBI taxonomy): domain Eukaryota; kingdom Metazoa; phylum Arthropoda; class Insecta; order Diptera; family Stratiomyidae; genus Chloromyia; species Chloromyia formosa. Next base: position 137,410,462 of record OZ024813.1, read on the forward strand.
TCGGCAACAATGCTACCCAGGTAGACGAAGTTGTCCACCTTCTCCACAGGCTGCCCATTAATATTGATGGCAATAGGTGTCGGATTTCTTTTTCGCAACGGCGGGCTAAGAACCTTGGTCTTGTTGGTATTAATCTTAAGCCCAACCTTGCTTGCCTCCCTCTCGAGATCTAACGCCATTGGGGACAGATCCATGATTTTGTGGGAGAGTAGGCATATGTCGTCAGCGTAGTCAAGATGTTGAAGATAAGATGTCAAAGTCCATTGAATTCCTCTGTCGAGTCCGGATAGGGCTGCATGCAACACATCGCCGATCACAATGAATGAATAGGATCGGTGAGAGGATGCACCCCTGCCGAACTCCACTGCGAATCTCAAAGTCCCCCGACACCTTACCTTTATGCAGAACGCGACATTTCGCGCCGTCATAGGTTGCCTTAATAATAGCCACAAGCTTCTCAGGGATGCCTCTCCTGCGCAAGGCCGCCCATATAGAATCTCGGTTCACACTATCGAAAGCCTTTTCGAAATCGATGAAAAGCAAGTGAAGCGGAGAATCGTATTCAGCGCATTGCTCGATGATGATTCGCAAGGTGTTAATGTGATCGACACAGGAGAATCCGGATCGAAAGCCAGCCTGCTCTTCATCAATTGTGCTTTCTAAGTGGGCCTTTAGTCTTTCCAGGACGATTTTAGCTATTATCTTGGCAACGGCAGGAAGCACACAAATGCCTCTCCAATTATTACAGTCTGTGAGGCTACCCTTCTTTGGAAGTTTGATGATCAAACCTTCCTTCCACTCAGTGGGAAAGGTCTCTGTATTCCACGCTTTATCAACAAGTGGGTGCAGCAAATCGGCAGTTACGCTTGGGGCTGCTTGATAAAGTTCGGCAGGGATGCCGTCAAGTCCGGCGGCCTTTCCTCGTTTTAGTGCAATCATTGCAGTGACTATTTCCTCTTTAGTCGGGGCAGTGGACCGTATACGCACATTTTGATGGTTAGCTAAATTATCTATATGAGGGGGAACTTCACAAGAGGTTACACGGTTCAAGACCGCGGCGAAGTGTTCTTTCCACCGCCTCATTTGATCTTCTTCCAAGATAAGTAGCTTTCCATCACTATCTTTCACCGGATGTTGGCAGGAGTTACGACCACCTGTAAACTCCTTGATGACACCGTATACGGCGTTTAAGTTGTTACTTCTAGCGGCTTCTTCTGCTGACGCTAAAAGAGAATTGGCATAAACTCTTTTATCGCGTCGCACACTACGCTGAACTTCTCGAGCTTTCTGACGGTAAAGCAGTTCGATGCTGCTTCGATTGTCGTCTGAGGCTGCAGCCAAACGAACTTTCAGCTCCTTTCTTTCAACAATCCGCTGCCATGAAGCGTCGGACATCCAGGGCTTATTCCGGCAATCCGGGTTTGGGCCAAGGATGGTATTTGCGCTATCAATGTACGCATTTTTTATGGCATCCCAGTTTTCGTTTATGTCACTATCTGGGTGACTAGTTACCTCAGCCGCTTTTTGCGCAAGATGGTCATTATATTGTTGTAAGACAGCTGGATTTTTTAGTCGAGCGGTGTTGAATTTGCGGGGCCTGGATCTTTCGTCGCTGGGGCGGCGCACGGCTGCAATACGCAATCGAACATTAGCGATCATAAGATAATGGTCTCTTCCCATCCCAATATCGGCACCCTTCTTGTTTCGCACGTCCAGGAGGCAACTCTTGAATCTTTTACTAATGGCAAAATGGTCGATCTGATTTTGTGTTCTGCGCCGATCAACAGAGGACCAACTGATTTTGTGGTGGTCCTTATGCTCAAACATAGTACCACCGATGAAGAGACTGTGAAAGTTGCAGAACTCCACAAATCTTTCACCGTTGTCATTACGATCACCAAGACCGTGTCTCCCCATCACATGTCTGAGCCCATAGTTATCAGCGCCAACTTTCGCATTCAAATCACCCATAACCATTACAATGTCACCTTTAGGTGTTCTGCTCTGAACGGCGTTTAGTTCTTCGTAGAAGGAGTCTTTTGCCAAGACATTGTCGGGTTCAGTAGGGGCATAACATTGTATTATTGAGATGTTCCTCATTTTTGTCCGGAACCTGGCGGTCAAGACCCTGTCAGAGACCGGTTCCCAGGATAAGAGACAGTTTCGCGCGGCTCTGGTTAAAAGGAGCACCACACCTGACTCACGGCGACTACCGGTAGCTTTACCGGAGTACAACATTACAGTGCTGCCCGTTGGAGAGATGAATTCTCCGCTGTTCCACCATCTTATCTCACTAACTCCTAAGATATTTAATTTGTACCTCAGAAATTCACTCTCTAATTGAAGAAATCGTGCGTTCTGGGGACCTTCTGATCCATTGTCCAGGAGAGTACGCACATTCCAGAATCCAATCTTTGTCATTGTACGATAGCTAAAAGTCGTAACCGTTGAATCAGTCCTTATCCGAGGCATAGTTGACGTTTCGTTAGCATATAAAGATTTCGGATAGTGCAAGTTGCTGGCATACACATCCTGTCCTTTGATTGTCGGTTTTAACGACAGGCCCTCAAAGGGAAAGGCCGTGGTATTTTTTTTTCACACCCCACACCACATTTTAAAGCGCCTTGAAATTTTTAGCGTCCCGCGAAGCGAACTAAAACGGGGCTCCACTTTCCATTAAAGATTTCATGGAAAATCCAAAAAGAGTGGAGATTAAGATCGGTTGACACGTTCAAAATACACTCACCCAAATTCGCCACACTCTACGACCACTGTCAATGAACAGCTGGAATTTTTAGTCGATCGGTGCTGAATTCGCGGCGCCTGGATCTTTCGCCGCTAGGATGGCGCGGCGTTTAGTTGTTCATAGAAGGAGTTTTTCGCCAAGACATTGTGGGGTTCAGTTGGAGCATAACATTGTATTATTGACACGTTCGTCATTTTACTCCGGAGCTTGGCGGTTAAGAGGAGCCCCACACCTGACTCATGACTACTACCGGAGTACAACATTACAGTGTTACCCGATGGAGAGATAAATTCTTCGCTGTTGAACCATCTTATCTCAATAACTCCTAAAATGTTTAATTTATACCTCAGAAATTCACTCTCTAATTGAATAAATCGTGCGTTCTGGTGACCTTCTGATCCATTGTTCAGGAACGACCATTGCCGTTTCATAGCGCGCACACGGGGAGGACTTTGGAAGAGGATTTTTGCCCCCATCGGATTTAAGAGACGACGTTTTCACGTGTGGATTCTTGGTGCATCCGGAATCATAATCTCCTCAGGTGGTGGCAGCGCAGATGGTACAGGTGAGACTCTTATCAGTTTGCTTTCACCGGAAATTAAATCCTTCACAATGTTTCTTTTTGTCGTACAGGAGTCCACGTGAGATCCAAGCACCTTATGAACTGGGGCAATGGATTGCGGCAAGTAACAATTTTCACGTGAGGATATCGTACGTCCGACAGTTGCAGTAATTGCAACTGCTGGAAGGATTCCTTAGCAATAGTTTCCTTTGTTTTGACCCGTTCGGCGCGGCGCCTGAACGACAAGCGATTAAACGTGAAGGGTTCTGCGCTGACTATCAGCGGTCGGCGAGTGGGGTACAAATATGGTGTCCTTCCCATAAGTAAGCTGGAATCCTAGCAAATCGGCAGGAGCAATAAAATCGAGAAAAGAGCAAAAATTAGCTATTATAGTAATTATGTTTTTAATTTTACATTAAATATAAATACGATAAATACCTCATTAAAAAGTGGGGGTGCTAGCGTGACGTTACTCTAGCACTAAAATTCAAAAGCATTAACCTGGCAATTCGGGTGGAGCGATAAATTCCAAAATAGAACAAGAAATTAGCAATTGATTATTATTGACATCGTGCTTTGAATTTGAATTCAATATATGCCGCATTTATGAATGGGCAGCTGATGTCATACTATCACTACCATTCGAGAAATGTTATCCAGGCAAGTCGACAGGACAATGAATTCCGAAATGGACCGAAAAATTGGAAAATATTTATTGCTTTTATTATGCATTAAATTTTGGTTAGATATGTGCCAGTGGGAATAGTACAGGGAGTACAAAGTTGGAATCCTAGCAAATCGGCAGGAGCAATAAATTCGGGAGTAGAGCAACAAATTATCAATTTCATTGCGTATTGAATTTGAATAAAAGATGTGCCGCATTGCTTTATTATTCAAAAAAATTATTTACCCTGGCAAGTCGGCACGAGCGATAAATTCCGGAATGAAGCAACAAATTAGCAAATACTTATTACTTTCATTATGCATTAAATTTTATTTAAATATACGAGTATGTGCCAGTGGGGATGGTACAGTGGGAGTAGAAACATGGGGTCCTTTCTATGTATGTATATGTCGGACTCCTGGCAAATCGGCAGGAGCAATAAATTCGGGAGTAGAGCAACAAATTAGCAATTAATTATAGCTTTCATTTTTCATAATATTTGGGTGCGATAGATGTTGTATAAAAAAGTGGGGGTGCTAGCGTCGCGTCACGCTAGCACCTCCACATAAAACAAGACAAGTTTAGAGCATTACCATGTTCAATATTGGCATGTACAGAATCCACCGAGAATTCGTGTTTATTAGCCGCTTTCGATCCACCGGATCTCAGACCATTTTCAGACAAAATGACAGATCGGTTTTAATCCAGGTTTCGTATGGAGTCTCTTTGGGTCAAAGTGAATTGGTTGAACGTCAACTTAATTCACCTCTAACTAAATGTATATTGAGTCCGCAATTCGCCCCCACGACGGCGAAGTATCTGTATGGTGGCTGTTTAAGTTCACTCAGCGCAGATCCGCATCGTTCTTTTCACCCGTGTCCGGTCTGAGACCAAAATCCAAGCAAAACAAACACGCCTAACTAAAGGCCGAAATACATGTGGGTGGACGTAGTCGGACGGCAATTTTTGATTGATCATCTTTTTGATAAATTATTCTCATTCGCAGTCAATTTTGCACACACAACGTATGAACTTTTTCTTAAATTATGCAAATTCCACAACAGCTAGTGCTTGTAAAGCGAAACCTACAAATTTCATTGCTCTCCGCGAGATGTCGACAAACGCGAGGTATGCATAAATTATTCTGGATATGTACGACGATGATCTCCGAAGATCTATTTCCCCATGAGCAACAGTGAGTTTCACATCAGTGGGTGGTACATGCAAGCACAAAGCTCTGAAATGTTCGCCTCGTGAGGAAGTAGCATACTTCGCAACGTCCCGCATCTGTAAACGTAATGAACTTTTGAAAAATTTTGTTTCATGAGCGATGCAAGGGGAAACAATTGAATGCCGTTGAGTGAAATTTAAAATGAGTTCGATTGAAATCATGTACGTTTGCCCCTGACCCCGTGGTAATACCCAAAAGATAAATGAGTCCGTCCTCCCACATCTCCATGTATCTCGGCCTTAAGAAAACAATTTTCCCAATTTCAGTTTTGATATCTGTAATAACTACATAAAAGCTTATGTTCTTCTAATGGCGAAGATAATTGTTTAGTAGATCCAGATTCTATTGTAAATGACCATGCTAAATTATACTTTGCAAGAAGCAAAGTATCATCAAATGTAGTGCTTTGGGTGGAAAAGGTTGGTTTAGAGGTTGCCGTTCTATCGCAGTGCACTCAGCTTGGGTCCATTAAGTGCTTTAGGTAAACATGTATTAGTTTGACCCCAATTCGTGATGATGTCTATAAGCATTCATTACATTTAGCGAGCTTTTCATAAATACCATAAAGTTTCTTCCTTTCGAAATGCCATCATAATGCGTTTCTCAGACATCAACCACAAGGATCAAATTGTCTAATAGTGTAGTTGGGTAGCTTCTTAATGGCAGAAACCACCCACTCTTTTGTTCCAAATTTAGCCAACTGTTAACTAGACACTCAGTGAAACTTATATCCAAGATATCCCTCACCTTCTTTAAAATATTCTTTTCCGTATACTTCACTCGTTAACGAGATGAAACTTTTATTTCAACTGCAAACTCATTTCTTCGCTTTGTGCCTCAAAGCTCTGTAGATTTCGTCTAAATTGCTGTGCAAACTATCTCTCTATTATGCACTCTGTTCTTGTCTTAATTTCTCCAACTCGAAGCGTTCATTACCGCTCCTTTACATCCCAAAAGTCATAACGTGAAGCTGAAAGTAGTTGCAATTTCAGATAAAGTTCAGTCTGGTATCCTTGCACAGACAACGCAGGAGTGGAAGTCTGAAACACTTTCAATACAGATTTTGTATAGGGACATCTGGGAATTAGTGCTGTCTGCTGGTTTCGTTAAATTGCAATACCCTCCAATTGCTGGCCTATTGATGTCTCAAGTGCTCTCGGATATTTGAAGATTTTAACGAGTTGCTGATTCGTTCCTTTTCTATAATCGTTGATGGAGTACAGAAAATGTACATAATCGTTATAATGTATACGAGTATTCGCCAGTTTTTGCTTCTTTGGAATTATATAAGGCGGCAATTACACTATAAAAGTTCTTTTACAAACTTCTTTTATAAAAGAGATTTTAAAAGAATATTCAGAGTGTAGTTTCAGTGTGTAAGAAAAGATTTGCCGCATGAACGTTGCTTGTTTCAAGTACTTTTCTTACAAGCTTCCGCACCTTTCCCCTTAGGCGGCTAATATCATTCATAAAAGTTCTTTTAAAATATCGTTCAAAAAAAATATTTGTGAAAGAACTTTTATAGTGTAATACCCACTTAAGTGCAAGTGATAAATTGAAAATTTCCCTATGATGAAATTAGGAGAAATGAGTTCTATCTTTCTACCTAGAATGTACATTAAGAAGACCGGTCACACACAATCCATACGTGCTTCGGACATAATTGTTTTCATCCCTGTCAGGTGGTTTTATCTCGACTGTCAATTGCATAGGGTTACATATGGGGTCATATTAGACGGTAGGAACCGATGAGTAACACTTGACAGCCGTGCCGGAATGAAAAAATGAGCATTGCTCATCGGCTGAGTAACGTCAGGTGTCGTCGTGCGCATTTGTCACAGTGTGATTAAATAGGAACCAATAATTTTGGCTAAACGGTTTTTTTTTACGGATACTTTAAGGTTTTATCTAAATCTTATTTTGCAGATTACTGCAATGCGAAAATCATAACCGGCATTGAAGTTTCATTTAAAGTGACGTATCTTATGTAATTGATCTACCAATTTTGAAAGTTCGGGTTATAAAATTCACATATTTAAAAAAAAGAGTGCACTTTGATTTCATCATTCTACCTCAATACTTGATCCATGCCAAGATCTTTTTAATCGCATCCTCCCTATAACTGTACCATCATCGATACTTCCCTTTCACGTAAATCAACCAACTTGATCGATTGGGCCTTTTTCATTGCTCTTATCCAGCAATAAAATTTTTCCTTGAATTTTGTACACTCCATTTAGGATTTCCATTGTACCGGGGCCATTGTCATAAAGTCCACAAGTTTCGTCCTTATAAGGGTAAAAATAGCACTGAAATTGAGGAAAAAAAATCGCCCGAAGACTGTGGCTTGGACCCGACCTAATAATAATCATCCGTCGTAAATGTTTTAATGAGTTATGTGAAAAATTGCACAAGGAGATGTTAGGACTTCGATAAGGAAACGAACTTTTTTCTGGATGAAATATTGCGTCGATATTTTTATGACGTCTTGGACCAAACATTGTGTGATGATGGACGAACTTTTTGATGATACTCGTAGAATGGAGTGGGAAATGTATTGTCTTATCACGTGGGCTAAAAGATTAAAGAAAGAAGTTTTTTTTTGGTTCAGATATTGAAGTTTCCAGACTGTTTGACTATTGTTATGTGTCGGTTATATTGTACACATTTGTTTTATTAGGACGAGCACTTTGAAAGTGAAGCACAGTTTGGACAACTTGGACATGAGTGGCAATTGGTGTCCAATTATGTTCACATGTGATGAAAATGAAGATAAAAATTAGGGAATAATAATGTGTAAGTATTAATTAATATGTAATTTCTTATCGAAGCACTCCATTACTTTTTTTCAAGTATTTCTTTTATCGGACTGTCCATTGTCGAAATGTTAATTTTCCACTCAGGCAAACATTTGTTTAAGTTAAATGTCCACTAACGTGACCTTTTGAAGAAGGCTCCTTTTAGACGAATGAAACGAGGTGAGTAAAATACCAAGCTTCAGTATGCCATAATTATACATAATTCGGAGAAGTGATGAATCCTTATAAATAGAAAGATCAGCGACTGGAGGATAGAAGACATCACTTGTATGTGTAAAGCTAAGCGGATTTCTAAAAACAATGTCATTGGAAAGAGAAGAACGTAATAATTGACGACATAACTTATACAATATAAAAAGCATTCGTCAAGAAAAATCCTCTTTCGCAAAGAAATAATCTGAAGAAGGCTGTGACGTTCAGGGTACGGTTAGTAAGCAACTATGAACTTGAAAAAGATCCGAGGCAGTCGAAGTAGAAGGGAACCAAACAACTGAGGCGTATTCTAAATAGAATGCTTCGTATGTACGAGGGTTGCAAACAGGTTCATAGAAGTAGTAGAATGAAAATCACAGAAGCAGTGCAATACGAAACCAGCTGATTTGGAAGCCTTTTTATTTACAAACGAAGTTTAGGGTCGAAAACAACACCACGATTATTAAACGAAGAGATAATTTCAAGCGGGAGAGAATTGATATCATATGTGAACAAAAGAGGGAAAGATTTCAAAGAGTATATCATGTCAGAACATTTAGAAACATTAATCGCTAGAACTGCACCAATAAAATAAAAGATCCAGGTCTGATTGGAGAGCTATACAATCGAGATGACGAGGGATTGAAGAAAACAATTTACAATCGTCAGCGTAGAGAAGACCCTTGAAGAAGCTGAAGAAGTTCATTTGTGGAAAAAATAAAAAGGAGGGTCCCAGGGATAACTGAGGTACACCGGAGGATGGGTAGAAGACTGAAGAGAAAACGTTATTACACAACACAAGATAACCGGTTATTAAGGTAGGAGGAAAGCCAAAAGACAATAGGGGAAGGAAAATTGAGAGTAGTTAACTTACCGAGAAGAATTTTATGGTTAAGTGCGTCGGACGCTTTAGAAAAGTCTGCGTAGACAACATGAACATCTTCATGTTTCTTAAAGGATTTACCAACAAAGTCGACGAATTTTACTAAATTCGTTACAGTTGATTTATTTCTACAAAACCCATGTTGGTTGGGGCAGATAAGAAATCCAAAACAGTCGTAGATGCAATTATAGAAAATTCCATCGAGTAATTTAGAAAAGGAGGAGAGAGGACAGATGGGGCGGTAATTAGATGCAGATTGGGGTCATCCTTTTTCAGAATTTGGACAACAATGGAACATTTTCACTGGGATGGGAAAATGCCTTGACGAATGCCACGTTATACGAGTATAAGATGGAAAGAGGAACAGATGTAGGGCCGTGAGTTTCTTTTAAGAAAATGTTAGGGATGCCATCCGGGCCAGCGGAGGATATAGCTTCAATGGATCGGATAAGCTGCTCGACATAGGAAGCCATTATTAGTGGTAGCTTTTTTTGTTTGGAGAGGTGCTTGAAACCATTATCCGGCATCTGACGACAGTGAAATATTTAAAGTAAAATTTAAAAAACTGAACAATTATAAAATATTTTTGCCATTTTGTATTTATTTTAAGTTTCATCGGGAAAAAAATTAAATGTGAGTTGGTAAGGGGGTGGTGGCCCCTGGTTTTGACAGCTAAAACTGTCCACTTTTGCAAATTGAAATGAAAACAATGAAATTAGCTATAAAGAACAGAGTTCCTGGAAATTTATTCGATAGAAACGAATTTGGAACAAACTCACCCGCAAATGAATATGCTGAGAGACCGTACTGATATACATATAATAGAATTGTGGACGGTAGAACTCCGCCGAGCAAATCAGCTAATTTTGCCATAATTTGAGCTTTGAGATGCGTTTCACACATTTTGGATTGGTAATTTAACCGACGTATGAGAGAATGTCGCGCTCGGTGGCCGTGATCGTTCGGTCATCGCTCTACGATACAAACCTAGAGCTCGGAGATCAAATCTCGGCGCGATCAAAAACAACCTGTGAGTGCTAATATAACTCTTACAGTGCTCCGAGCTTATCAGTATAAAGATGGCGCGGATAGGAGGTGCATGCTAGCAACTGCACCTCCGAAAAGTAGATACAGTAGAGCGCCGTTAATCCGGACGTCGAAAATCCGGACCGCCGATAATCCGGATTCGGATTATGTAAAAAAAAATTTTTTTAAGACATGTAGTGAGTATGCGAACGTTTTACCCCGGCTGTTTGAGTAGCGATTCTTGTGCGTGCGTTAGTTTCTCTGCGTTTATTTTTTTCTTTTGTTTCAGTAGCGTCGATTTTCGTGCGTGCGCCAGTTTCTCCAATAAAAGTGGAAAAGACAAAGTACAGTATTTTTTCTTTTGGGTTTAAAATGAATTTCCACAAAGTCGATAAGTCGTCGATCGAGTCAATTTTTTATTTTAAGGGGACGCAGAAGCCTTATAATCTGATGGGGACGACGACGAAAACGACATTGGCGAAATAGGGGCGACACACTCTGAAGCCTTTATGGCAGCGGACACATTAATGGCATGGCTTGAGAAACAGACTGAGAGCACACCATCGCAGCTCATTCTTCTCAAGCGAATAAGCGACAAAGAAACGAGCCACCACCTACTTGATACATTTTTGTGTTACTGTATCTAACGATTGTTTTTGTAAGTCTTGAAAGATATTTATGTTTTGTTGATGTTATGTTTTAGAACTCTTTGTATACCACACTTCACTAAATTAAAAAATATATAAACATGTACATGAGTGTTCTCATTTATCTGCATCACTTTAATAGAGAGTGATTGATTTTAGCCAGATTTTTTTACGTTTTAGACGTCTACCGGCGTATTTATGGGTGCATTTCGAAAATCCGGACAATTCGATAATCCGGATGGGGTTCGGTCCCAATTAATCCGGATTATCGGCGCTCTACTGTATGCTATTGAAACGTCAACAAGGCATAGAAATGCTAGAGATGTTGACGCACCCATGCCCCTGGAGGGGTCAAGGCAATTAGAGAGATATGAGAAAATGGAAGTATTTAACGGGCAGTTTTTGTTTTATCTTGAATGTTATTTAACAAGCAGTTTAACAAGATATTGAGAAAACGGGCCTAAACCAATTTAAAGAGTTTATTAAACTGAATTCCTTGCACCGTATGAAAAGGAACAATATAATAAATACGCACGCGACATCCCTTTTAAACAACGGAAGATAAAAAAGAAAACAATTTCTATCATCTTACGCATATGTACGAACAGCGAATATTAAAGGCACATTTATTATTTTTTATATTATCTCGCAACTGATTCAATTTCACATTTGAAACTGCCTTTCCAGCATTCACGTATGTTGATTTATCTAGGACAGGAGTATACTTATATACATATTCATTTCGTTTTCATATTCAAACATTAAACTGAATTCAAATCACTGCTGTCAAATAAAAAATAAGTGTCCGTTTTGTACGTTCATTCAGGGCCTGTTCAATGTCTTTACCAAATGCCGACTTAAATTTTTCTGAAGCATGAACAATTTTACTGCCAACAAATTTCCATAAAAATGGCATTCAGTTGTATTATGAACTTGAAGTTTTTAAGTATACAAGTGCGTACATATTTTTCGTACAATTGGGCAAAATGTGTAAGTAATATTTTCTCTGGAGTACAGGTTCTTGGAGAGGTTAGAGAATTGGTTTGGGGTAAGAGTTTAATTGCATTTTAAGTAATAAAATACTGTTTCATGATTAGGTCGTCAACAGTTGATAACTGCTTGCAATAAAAAGTCTCTAAATTCTATCGACAAATAATTAAATCGTCCTTTTTAACTAAGTCCATTTACATTTACATTTTTAGGAGACACTCAAAATATAAACAACTTCTACCTCTCACCCAAAAAGAATCCCTTCCAAAGGAGCTCTAAACTCTTGCGGGTGCCAGTAGAGGGCTGGATGAACAAGAGTTCACTGAACCTGGAGGTGAACCAGAGCTCCATTCTGATGGGGACTGTGAGTCCAATGGACATAGCGGTTCCATCAGTTCCTTTCGGGGTGTGGTCGCGGACCACCTCAAGCTGGATGGCGTCAATAAACTTGAGCAGCTCGCACTGAGCCGCCGGTGATGATGTGGCAAAGAGAGTCCTCAAACCCATCTCCGAAGAACTGCTAGAGTTCGCCATGTTACCGGAGGTGGGTTCGCCCCGCTTTGAAGACAGCGACATTGTACGCGGCCTCATAGCAGTGACCTGCAGCGATTCGGTCTACCGTTGGAAGGATCGCCAAAGATCTTTGGGGCTTAGAGGTAGTCGAGGAGTCATCCATACCAAGGCTAATAATAGTATCTCACTCCAACGCGTCTGAGGCTCTGTCTCTTATAAAATGATGGAGCCCAGACCTTGTTCTATTGCACTGGGGATTTTTCCTATCAGTGGAACAAGAAAATCATAAGAATTCGGTCTGTAGATTTGGCAGTAAATTCAGCGTGCTGCAACCAACAGGCAGCTACAAAGTGAGAACCTGCATTGTCGCCAAAAAAAAGAACTAAACTTTAACTACTTCGAAGAATTTTTGCGAAAAGGGAATAAAATAGTTTGAGCAACATTTTTCTTCCAGCACTGTATGTATAATGATTAATGACGGCGGCGGTAGCTAGATGAGTAGTGTCGAGTCTCCAAACGAGAGGTGGCAGACTCGATTTCTGCCAGGACCATATTCGAATAATGACTTTTCTCACCAGCCTCCAGTCGAACCAGCTACGAATGAGAAACTGATTTGATAAAAATTATTGGAGTTAAGGCAGGCCGTGTGTGATACTGACCATATTACCTTCCAGTTATCATCATCCCGTAAATACGGTCTCGGAAATGAAGTGCTCCACTACACTTCGTACGTCATCTTCCGCTTTGGAATAGAAACTTTATTTTTATGAATGCCAGATCAAGTGTTATCATTGAAGCACACCTGTGTTTGCATGCCGATGAGTCGCCCCGCAAACTCAGAAGCATGGCCTCGAGATGAGTTAGCATCATCGCATTTTCTAGCTCGTGACGGTATGTCTTGTGCAGAGGTGTGAGATCAGCAAACACGCTCAACCGAGTTATTTACCCCATAAATGGGTACTCATTTAACAGCTGAGTGGGCTCATAGTTCGACACATAAATCCCATTTTTTATCGAAAACTACCGCATTCAGTAGGAATCGAACCGGGGCCCAGTGCTTAGAAGGTAAACTAATCGTTGCTCCATCCGGACTACAATTCCCTCTATCTAGTCCATAGAAAAACCTACACAATAAGTCTGGTATTGCGGGTGGTGGTGTACATATATGGCTCTAACAATAAGTTCTATGACGGAGTGAGATTTGGTATAATACTCGTAATATTTTTGGAGGGGCTGAGGATTGACTTGACATCCATCTACTTCAGTGGGTTTGTCACCCAAACTGGTTTCGGAGAATGCAGTTGCCAGCATACACCTCCTGCACATCCATGGCCACGAACGTCTTCGTGGACGGGATTCGAACCCGAAACGCTGGTAGTCAAACATGAGACTGATGCCTCAACACACTGCGCTACCGGTCGCCCCAAGCAGAGGTTTGAGCAAAACTCAGTGCGGTCAAAATACCGGTCCGCACTTTTCAGCAGCAGGTTCTTCATTCTGCGATATTCGGATGTGGCTTTGAAAGCGTATTGGATAGTGAAATTATACATGAGGGCTGTTCCCCGCATGTATTATTTGTGCCTAAGTGTCACCATACACTGTCGATCTCGAACTCGAACCTGGTACAAATTTCCTCTGACACACACACTCATCACGTAGGTGTGAAGAAAACCAGTCCACTTGTACTAGGTTCGTGTTCGAGTTCGACAGTGTATGGTGACACTAAGATGGCACAGTGACAGCGCATGTCGACGACAAGAATGATTTGGCTAAGACACTTTTGCTTTGCTGTAGAAGCTGCGAGAATGTGGATGAAGAGGAAAGGGTCTTCACTATGCCATTTTCCAGCTTTAGGAGGATTTTCTTCTTCCACGAGCTTGAAGACATTAGAAATGTGAGCGAAGTTAAGTTCCATCATAGTGTTGCTAGCGTTGGCTCATATGAAATTCAGATGCAGAGTCAGGTGAAGTGTTCTTGGTGGTGTCAAAACCACAAAGAACTATTAAAATTGAGTATATGTGATACACACTCGTATCGTGTATTATTCAATGAAAATCAACATAAACCACTGACTGACCTATTAAAATCGGAACCTACCTTATTAAAATGTCTACTAAAAGACCCGGCTATATCACTCCTTTTAAAGCAAATTAATGTTTTAAACAACATTTACTCCTATAATAATTTTCCCTATATCAGGGAATATACACTATGCACTAAATGTAGTATAGCAAGGACTCAGCAGTTGAAGCCTGGCTGCTTCCGACCAACCGCTGTTTAAACATTTGTCGGTCAGCAGGTGCTTGAGTTGAGAGTGTCAGGTATGGCATGAACCACCACCCCATGTAAGACTTGTGCTTGGTAGCTTGTTACATGGTTGGTGAAACCAACCACCCAGGTGATAAATTATTACAGCTATCTTGCCAGGGAAATACATTCTTTTCGTTATTTGACGGTGGGGCGGTGATTTAGCGAGTAATGCATCTCATCTTGTTTTCGGTCTGAGCTTTGCCATGTAATCCTGTGGGTTGAATTCTGTTGTCGTGGTTGTGTTATCTCCAACAGGTCAAATCCATTTAATTATGCCCCTAATTAAAGTAATGAGGTAGAGACAAATTAGCTACACGGAAACAATGTTAGTTTATCTCTGCGATTGCACTATACATATTGTAATTGATGTCTAAAGTCGTAACTTAAGATTAATGTTAACATGGAAAAGTTATTTGAAATCTTCGAGTTAATCCAGAATACCAATTAATTTCAAATAAACGGCAAAAGTAGCAATTAATTTTGCTATCGATACATCACCAAATATCTAAAAGACTAATTGACCAGGGCTTCTATGGTGGATCAACTTTGACCAAAAGTCGGCTAACCTACTCATCAACTGAAGGGAAATCGTAATAAATTATATCTGTCTCCTTGATTGATACACTTACTGATGGCTGACATTTTCATTTGTCGCTTTCTTATGTTTTGTAGCTTCTACTCGACAGTAATTTGTCAAACTCTCGTTTCTGTACTGTCGTCAGGGTGTTTCCGAACCAATATTGTCAATCACTTTTTGTTCAATATAAACCGACGATTTTACTATACATAACAATAGGTCCTCGATTGGGAAGGGATGTTCTTTTAGAATTGTTCACAGAATTTCATTGATTGGTGAAGGAGGATTTTAGAATCTAGAAAATAATTCAAAGTATTGTAGTACCGCTACTAACTGAAGCTCTTTGAATATTGAATTGATCGTTATTCGTAAACCAACCCAAGGAAAATGAATCAAAACCCTAGGTAAATATGAAATGGATAGGAAATTGAGGCACCATGAAATTAGCTATTAATGGACAATTCGGCTGAATCCATGAATGCATGCCATGCATGGTCACTTTCAATTCACATTCAATGTCCAATTTCGTTTAAAAACGTAAGTGAGTATGTACATGGTTATTTGCGCTTTCCATTGCATACTTTAGTTCGATTTGAAACCGAAGTGGTGCATAGATAAAAAAAATGATGGATAAAGATATGCTAGGACGAAACGGATGCGATACTGCGGTTTGTGAATCAACCATAGCCGCTTGTTAGCGCAAGAGCGCTTGGCAGCGCGTTTACGCTTCCAATGGACGACCTCGCTAAACCGTTCGTACTGGAATTTCTAACTTCGCACTCCCGATTTCGGAAATTGTTGCGTAACAGTTTGTACCTTCGGTGACATGCAACAGGAACAGCGCAATATGAATAAACGGCACACGCTGATATGACGCATAAAAAATTGCCATATGGCCACATGACGATATTTCGTAATGTGTCAATGTCAGAAGATCAAAGAATAACGAATTTATATTATTTCTAACGAAGGATTATATTGGTTATATCTGGTGGAATTAGGTATTGGCGGAATGGATATTAATGGTGGTCGACACTTACCTTTATCCACTATAGATCGTCCTAGGTGTGGCACACGTGACGCCGCGTAAGGGGGTTGGAGTACGCTGAAATCGAAAGAAACACAAAGAATCGACACTTACGACAAATTCAATGGTCAACGACATTCAGATGTTGTGAATCCTTACTCAGGTAATTAAAAACATTCGCGAATATTATAGTTGCGCGTTGATTTAGAATTTTGATCGGACAAAATGCTTTTGGCACGCCTCTAATTGCCACGGAAGATTGGAAAATTAAATCACACCGAAAGAATCGTTCATAGGAACACAGCCAAATGCACTCGGGAACATAGAAATATGACGAACAAAGATTCACTTTACCACTTACCTGCTTAAGTTTCACAATAAACAAACAACACGCGAAAATACATACAACATTAGGTACTTTTTACGAACTCGTGCATATGCTTTCCCCTCCGGTAAAATATGTACCGTCAACTGTCAAATTTTGGATTTGAAAGTATTCCCCTTCGGATCTGAAAAGTATTCAAATCCGAAGGGGATTTTTTTCGGATCCAAAAATTTACAGTTGACGGTATATATTTCCAGGCGGCCAAGGCCCGACGTCGGGCTGTCGCGCCACGATGATGATGTATATATTTCACCGGATTAGAAAGCATATGGAGGAGAAATCGGGAAAAGTATTGCAATATTCTTGATATTTAATCAGAGTTTGCCAAAACGCAGCCATTGTTTACCTCCAGGAGATGTAAACATGTCAATAGTAACCGATAAATCATGAACACTAGTGCGGTTGGATGTCAACTGCGTGAAATTCATCCGTCTTGGGACTCTCGTGGTTGACCGTTGAAGAAGGGTAGGAAACGTTATTGACTGTTGAACAAAACCCTTATATACGGGTGAAAATGAAAAGGCAACCGATGAAATCCTTTGTGTGCTGAACGCATCAAAGTTGGGTTTGTTATTGCTGAAGTGTTAAGGATAAAATAAAATAGAAGCAGATTTTTCCTTTTTCTTTCAAAATGATGCTAGCGTCCAGATTAGTCATCACGGTTATCGAAGACTGTATTTTAATTGCAATTGTCATTAGGGAATGCTCGCAAGGAGGGGTACTACATCCCATTCTATGGTGCTCATAATAGATAGCCTACTTTGGAAATTTACTACTATAGGGTACTCAACACAGGAGTATGCTGATGACTTGGTAATAACTGTCAGAAGTAAGTTCGAGGAAGTCCTAATGGAAATTTTCGAGTCAGCACTAAGAGCAGTACAAGAATGTTGCAATTCTAATACCCTTTGAGTCAATACATCCAAGGTTGTTATCGTGCCCCTTTTTCGACGAAATGAAACATCAGACCAATGAGTTACCATATAATGCATAACTCTTCAGTACTCTTGGCGGATGACGCCAAATACCTCGGTGTTACTCTAGACAAAAAGCGGCTCTGCACGGAACATCTGGATCTGTGGGCAGTTTGTTAAGCTAGAAAAGTACCTTCTGCAAGGTATTAGGCTACGTCTTTCCGTATATGAGCAATGTACGGTTGAGAACTTAAGAGCTGCCGATTTCTGGGTTATATTTTTTAATCGGACATTTATAGGATATGTATCAGGAGACAAGACGATTCGTGAAAAGACCAGGGCAATGCCGGTCAGGAGGAATATCAACAGAGAGAGAGAGCAATTTATTCAGCTATAAACCTTCAAAAATCGTGAAATTTAAAGCGATTTGTGAGCATCCAATTTTCATGGGTCGTTGGCACTTTTTGATTATTTTCAAATTTTCGTCGGTAAAAACAATTTTATTAGGTTCAGTGTTGTCCAGATCGTATGCATGTGCTGCTATCCCTGTGTGCAGTTCTTTGTTACGCACACTTCGTATATATTCGGAAAACCGCCAATTTACCGTTACATTGCGTGAGGCGAAATTGTGCGTAGTGTGAACGTGTTCTTCGCCCGAAACTGCCAGACTGACCACGGGTGAATTTCGGGTGAGTTTCCTCGCGCGACAGCTTCGCGAGTGGTTTAGCTAAATCTAAACGCACCTTAAGACTCATAATTGAATTTGGGGCTATCGTCTGGTGCAAAAAAGTAACCACCAAAGAAGGAATGACTATATTAGGAAGTATTCAAAGACAGGTATCCGCAGCTGCCCCACAGCAATTCTTGAGACATTCCTTGATCTTCCGCCACTCCACATTCATCTAAAATCGGAGACAAAAACAGTAGTAGCCAGATTTAAAGCAAATCTGACTAACCTCAAATTTAGTTCGGAGCAGGAACACTGGTTCCATGTGGATAATGAGTCAGCTTTGCAATCAGATCACTAAACAAAGGAGCTTCGTTTTAATCACCGGTTCTCTTTATTTATTTAGAATAAAGACGTATGGGACATGAGGCACTAAACTCTTCCGTCTAGGCTAACACTTTTAATTGTTTTATTGGTGGTTCCAAACCTGTAGAAGGCACAGGGCGGGTATTGTGGGCCCCTTATGTAGTGTTTATTTCTCTGAGGAAATACCCTACGGTTTTCCAAGCTGAAGTCCACGCAATTGAGATATGTGCGTACTTATCCCTAGAAGCTGGATTCAGTGATAGTAATATTGCATTCTTCGCTGATAGTCAAGCCGCCATTAGGGCGCTAAGAAACTTCTCCTTCGCATCGAGTCTGCTACTGAACTGCTATGAGGCTTTGCAAGGAATTAGCACTGCCAGTAAGGTTACAATATATTGGGTCTCTGGACATGTCGGCATTTCGGGTAGCGAAATTTCTGACAAGCTGGCTAGGAAAGCTTCTGCAAGTTCGTTTACAGGGCCCGAACACTTCTGTGGTATTCCTCTATGTAGGGTTAAACAACACATAAGAGAGCAGAAACATTTAGAAACCACAGCACACTGGGGAAACTCCCCAGGCCTGGGACAATCAAAACTGTCTATTTCAGGTTATTGACGCAAACGCTCCCTGGAATTGCTGGGCTTCGGAAGAAGCAGGGTAAGTATTTTTTTCCGTCTCCTCTCAGAGCCCTCGTCTCTGAGACTTGCGCAGAATGACTATGGTCTCTAACCCCAATTGTTGTTTTTGTGAAAGCGATGAGGAGACCTCTCAGCACATCTGCGAGTGTGAGTCACTCGCCCGTCGCTGCTTGAAGAGTCTCGGTGATACCTTCCCTGAAGCGGAACGCGATTGTCTCATTCTGACTTTGGCAGCTGAGCAGATTTGCGAGTTTGATCAAACTCCATCGTCAACTCTAGATCTCCCGGGCTTTAGCACAATAACAATAGAAATCTACGGTCGCAGTGGTGAGACCTGTGAGCCGACCGCCCCATACTTTATCTGAATTTTTAAATTTCTTTTAATCCGATGATATTCTTGGTTTTCTTTGTTGGACAAAATGAGCGCGAATTGAAGAGTGGAGCGGAAAGATTTTGTACGAAGAAAAAACAAAACCCGTGGACAACGAAGAAATATTGACATTAAACAATATTATCGACGAGTTTAGTGCTGCGTCAACAGTTTGGGTGGAAGAATAGAGTCCGCCAATCAGGTAGATTTTGTAAAATAATGGGTAATTTTAAGTATACTATAGATTAAGCACTGTTGTAAATAACGTAAATTTTCCGCATCCTTTCGTGTTGAATTAGAAAAATAAATTACGGGTCTCAGGCTCCAGTCAGTGATAAAGCGTTGGAATTCGCGGATTCGTGCTTGTCGCGGAAGATCTGATTCGCTGGCGGTCAAAGAAAATCTAAAGTACGTGACACCCACGACCCTTCTCCCTGAGTCGGTCGAATGGCCGTTACATTACGGGTTGGTGTCGAATTTCTTCGATTGACTTTCTACGATTAGATATAAAGAAAATACAAGTTGACTGTTTGAGTATACGAACACGAGTGAGTCGAGATAGATTTATTATTGTATTGTATTGCCAGTGTGTATCAAGCATTCTCTCTCTCTCTATTGCTCTAACCCCTTGTGGGGCATAGCGCGTCAACTGTTCCATGTGGCCCAGTTGACGTTTCTTGGCATAAACTGGTTTCGGAGAATGCAGTTGCCAGCATGCACCTCCTGCACATCCATGGCCACGAACGTCGTCGTGGACGGGACTCGAACCCGAAACGCCGGTGGTCAAACATGAGACTGATGCCTGAACACACTGCGCTACCGGTCGCCCCGAATCAAGCATTGCCAAGTTAAAATTTTTGTTAAATTCATTATCTGACAGTTGAAACCTAACAATGTAGGCTGTTACTAATAATCACGGCTAAGCTAATCAATCATCATCGCGGCGCTACAACCCGACGCGGCGTCGCGGGGAGCATTGCTATCTGGATCATTGTCCTCTAATAATCTTGGTCAAGTGACAGCACTCTACAATTTTGGGAGTCCAGCAGTTGTTCAGAGTCAGCATCTACTGAGTCCTCCCAACGAGCCCTAGGCCTTCCTGGCAGCCTTGCTCCGATTATGCGTCCTTTCAATATTTGTTTTGGCATGCGGTTATCGTTCATTCATTGTACACGCCCTGCCCTTTTAAATCGTTGTGCTTTGAAGATTCTCAAAGCCTCTAACTCATCGTATCGTACAGTTCGTTCAGCTCATGTTTGTACCGGTTGCGCCATCCATTTCGCTCACAATCTGCTCCAATAATTTGCGGAAAGACCTTTTGTTCAAATGTGTTTAGCAATTTTCGGAGGCTTGAGTTGACTTGCTTGTAAGGCAAATGGTACTTATAGGGTAGTCATAACCGCGCTAAACGTTTATATGAAAAACTACCTACTAACTATAAAAAATTTTACGTTCATTTCGGCCTTCCTTGATAGCTGAAATAAGGGATATTCCCTATTAACTTTTTTTTCCTCATGATCAAGCATTTCGCCAACCCATTACTTAGTTACATGTGCCAAACCTACCCCTACATTCCGTTTAGAACCTCAAGGCTATAACCCGTTTCATCCATATCCGAAAACATCCTTCTTCAGCAAATGTATATCTTCGCGGAAGTCGCTTCTTTGTCACATGTGAACAGTTTTAAAATACATATAAACCAAACATAAATTCACTATTAAGCCAAAAATATTCTGTATCACGTCCCAGCAGCAAACCTTCCGAGGAGGAAAATCCCATACATGTCGAAGCATGTCATAAAATATCCTAGGATCCATGAAAAGGAAATACCACCGTTCGAAAAATGAAAAGAGCCTGTTTCTCGCGTCTATAGTAGGAAGTGCCCCCGGGAATATTTCATAAGACTCTCTAAGATGATGCGCTATTAAGAGCACACTTGACTAATTTGCTAAAGCACTCATCGTATTCGGAAACAATGTCGCGGAGCTTCGCATTGTAAAATAGAAACAATTTGAATGCTTGTCGTCTCCTCGTCAATTTTTCATCCCTGAAAAGTATTTCATGTTCGCCGACCATGTTTCTCGTTACGAATTCTATGGAGTAATACATCTTCATAGTCTTCTCTATTTCATTGTTTGTTTGAAGCACTATCATAAATCCTTAAAGTGGAACTTTCAGCCACCCGAACACGGGGTTGTTTCTAACAAGTGTAGGTCAGAGTACCTGATAGCCGAGAACGTGAAATAGTTAGAAAGTATCCTTTTTGGTGGATCAGTGGTGCTATAATAGTGCTTCGCATTTGACTGCGAAAATATATATAAACTTTACCCTAGGCAATAAGACTTTCTAGATAGAAATGTAGGTACCACGAAAATGAAGAATAGAGTTTTTATTCGGACTTGTCAGAAGGTAGTACTAAGTCTCCGAATCTACGAGGTGTGGAAAAGGGAAGGGAGCAAAGAAAGTGCCATTTTTCAGATTTTCGCATATACATATCTCAGAAGTCTTTCACTGTAAAAAAAAGTTATATTGTAAAATTAAAGAGCACTAAATCTCCTATAAGATGGTTGTACATCATTATTTTGTATCTTTCATAGTTTAAGAGATACATACGGATACCTACATATATGCTTTCATCTTTTTTTTGCGTTTTTTCACGCTTCTTTCATTTTATCTTTTTTTTATCACTTATTGGACAAAAAAGTTGTCGAAGAAAAAGTTTCAGATAATAAAATTGGCCACAAAATGAAAATCCATTGTTGTATCTTGAACATTTGACAAATGGTCCTAGGATATTTTGGTGTTATAACCATTTATAAAATTTTCTTCAGATTCCATATTGCCATTTCCAGTTATACCCCAAGTGACGAGTGAAAATCAAATCGAAAAATTTAAGTAATGTTGAAACTTAGCATGAATTTTGGTTGATACTAGTAGTAAATGTCCTAACCTGGAGGTCGACCGCCACGCGGGAGGTAATAGGGGTTAAAGGTTTTCTTTTTAGTTTGTCGCTTTTATCTCTCCAACTATTAATCCTAACAAAAAACTAGCTGAGGTAAAATTGAAGAGCATAAAAAAACGCATAAAAACCAATCTAGTCATATTTCCGTATCTTAAGGTGTGTTTAGATTTAGCGAAACCACTCGCGAAACTGATGCGCGAGGTAAAATTGCGCGTAGTGTGAACGTGTTCCTCACCCGAAACTGTCGGGCTGGACCCGGGTGAATTTCGGGTGAAATTCCTCGCGCAACAGTTTCGCGAGCGATTTCGCTAAATCTAAACGCACCTTTAGATAGTTTTCAAGATATTCTTACCTGGACACTTTTTGTCATAAGTAAACAAGCTTTAGTTTGATATTACATAGTCAGATGTCCATAGATATGATAGTTACTTAGAAAAAGGAGAAGGAAGTATTGCATTCCCTAAAATTACAAATGTAAAAATTCCCAGTACGTGTTAGCTTTTCAGAACAAATGCTCTTCGAACGTTGAAAATACTGTTCGAGAAGCGAAAATTATCCGTTTTGGTGATGCATATTTTGAAATATCGGAAAAAGTTCCCATTTGCAAAATCGTGTCAAATTTATGTGTGCAAGATATGATGAATCATTCATCAAAAATGTCTTCAGAGGAATATAATAAATTTACTAAGGCCATTTTCTCAATGTCTTGTTAAACTGTCTGTTAGCTAACAGGGACTTATTTATCAAAGGCCTTAACCTAAATCATATACAAACCCAAAATATAATAATGTAGTTAAAAAAAATTATTTTGTGGTATTTTAGTTGTGTTGTATATGATTTAGGTTAAGGCCTTTGCTAAATAAGTCCCTGTTAGCTAACAGGCGGTTTACCAGGACATTGAGAAAACGGGCCTATGGTTATTTCACGATGCGAGGTTACGATTGTTATTGGTGTGGGGTGTGGTCAGACATGACCATTGAACCCAAACTAATGTGTTCGTTCAAAACTAATTCAGGTCTAACAAGCGGGCGAGGCATCACAGATAGTGTGAATAGCAAGTGGATTACGGGAATGAGTGCGACCAATGACATTTGTGCATCACTTGAAGAATTTCGCGGTGTTCTGTTCTCCTCATCTGAGAAACATATAGATTTTAGCATGACTCGCATCAATATACCGCTGAAGTTGGGAAATTATCAGCCTGGATTGACAATGATCCCCTCTTCCCTAAAATCAGTGAAATTATGTTGATAGCTACAGGAGTTGTCAATAAACTGCTACAATTCGAAAGCAGGCGATGAAAAAGTAGATGGTATTCCGTTTTCCAGTATTACTCTGTCACGAAAAGATCGGGATCTCCCTTTGCTTTCTATCACCTCATCTATCAAAATTCAAAACGACAAAGTTACAGTAGACTCTTTTGTACTTTTTCAAAGACTATAAATTAGAAAAGAAAACTGATGATGACTTGAAGATGTATTTAGGATATGAGTTGGCTCGATTCCCATTGTCCTTATTTAGTACAAGTGGTATGAGAAAAGGAAAAAAATAAGTTTTCTACTCTTTTTCCTGCTATCAATAATGACTGTAACCAATCAGATTTTGACCTGGTAGTTGATGGATTTCTTTTACATATAGCGGTTTGGTCGAGAGGATCCACTATTTCAACCATTTGCTATGCATTGTAAAATTTCATAAACAACTACTATCCTTGGAGGAGTTGCACAGTTGAATTTGATGGCTTCGCCAATTTACCAAACAGCACCAACGGAGCGACGCTATCGGATGAAAGATATTTTTCCTGAAATGAGACTTACGACCTAAGGTTGTCTTCTGGATATACGTATCAGTCATACGCCTCATATTATTGTAAGGGGTAGTAGTTTGGTGGACGACGTTAATCGAAGAGTGATACAGGAATCCATTGAATAAAGTTCAAATACTATTTCGGCGGCAATTAAATCCTTCGAGCGGCGCTTCATCATCATCATCGTGGCGCGGCAGCCCGGCGTCGGGCCTTGGCCGCCTGGATCATTGTCCTCCAATTATCTCGGTCACGTGACCGCGTCCTCCAATTTTGGGAGCCCAGCAGCTGCGCGGCGTCCACACCTACTGAGCTCTCCCAACGAGATCTCGGTCGTCCTCGCAGTCTCGCTCCGTCGACTCGTTCTGCATTCATTACTCTCTTAGGCATGCGATCATCGTCCATTCTTTGTACATGCCCTGCCCATTGAAGTCGTTGTAGTTTGACGAATTTCGAGACTTGCAGCTCATCGTACATTTCATACAACTCATGGTTGTACCGGATGCGCCATCCATCTCGATCGCAAACAGCCCCGAAAATTCGCCGTAGAACCTTACGTTCGAAAGTGTCTAGCATGTTTTCGGAGGCTTGAGCTAGGGTCCATGCTTCGCAGCCATAGCATAGCACTGGTCGTATAATGGTTTCGTACACGCGGAGTTTCGTGTTTCTGTGCACATGTTTCGATTTCATTATGGGGAGAACCGAGAAAAAAGTCTTATTAGCTAACTGTATCCGTCGCTTGATTTCGTCAGTTTCGTTGGCGTCCCTTGACAGGTTGCAACCCAGGTAAATGAAGTTGTTCACGAACTCGATGTTGAGGTCCCCCACATTGATGCTTGGTTGTGCAGGTGTCCTTGTCACCGATTGCATCATTATTTTAGTTTTACCCTCGTTAATACGTAATCCAACTTCCTTTGCAGCGGTATCAAGCGTATGCAGAAGTTCTTCTGCGTCAGCCAATCTTCGGGACATGATGTTGATGTCGTCGGCGTACGCTGCTAACTGTGTCGACTTGATGAGTAGCGTCTTGCTGTTGTCCAAATTCATGGCCCGAATAACGTATTCCAGTGCTAGGTTGAAGAGCGTCGGAGCCAGTCCATCGCCCTGTTTCAAACCAGTGCGTGTTTCAAATAGATCAGTAAGTCTATTCTGGATCCTGACTTGTGAGACGGAGTTGGTCATCGTCATCTTTGTCAGTCGCACTAATTTTGCTGGTATACCAAATTGCAGCATGATGTTGTACAGTACTCCACGATCGATACTGTCGTATGCCTGCTTGAAGTCGACAAAGATTTGGTATACGTTTACGTTGTATTCCCAGCACCTCTGGAGTATCAGTTTGACTGAGAAGAGCTGATCGGTTGTGGAGCGACCAGGTCTGAAACCGCTTTGATATTCGCCAATGACTCGTTCTGCGTACGGTTTTATTCTATTTTCCAGAATTTTCGTCAAAATTTTATAGGACGTACAAACTAGTGAGATGCCCCTGTAATTCTCACACCGCAGTTTATCTCCCTTTTTATGAATTGGACAGATGATGCTTCTGCGCCAATCGTCTGGGATCTCCTCGTTCTCCCATACTCGCAGGAGTAATTGATGTATGGCATCAACTAGACTCGTTCCACCGAATCTTAGCAGTTCAGCTGGAATCTCGTCAGCGCCCGGCGCTTTATTTCGTTTTAGTGACCGCAACGCGAGATCAACTTCCTCTACTGTCGGGGGTTGAATAGGTGGGCCTAGATCAACAATATCGTCGAGAGCTTCCTGTGTGGGGATGTTAGATGGTCGGTTTAGAAGCTCTTCAAAATAAGAGGCCCATCGTTTGTTAATACCATCGGTGTCGCTGATGATGTTTCCATCCTTGTCCTTACAAAGGCTAGTCCTGGGTTGGTAGCCGTTCTTAATTGTATTTACTAGTTTGTACGCTTGTCTGGTGTTCCTATTAGCTAAGTTTTCGTTTATGTTCAGCAACTGCTCGTCAAGGTATTTACGTTTCTTACGTCTAATTATTCTATTCGATATTCGCCGTAGCTCGTCATATTTTTCTCTTCTGGCTCTGGTTCCTCGTTGAATCCATTGTCTGTAGGCCTCGTTTTTCGCGTCAAGTGAATTTTTGCATTCTTCGTCGAACCAGTCATTTCGCGCTCGCCGGGCTTTATATCCCACGACCTTCTCTGCGACATCCTTGATGGTACCCTTGAGTTCTTCCCAGAACCCATGGACGCCTGTGTTGCTGATGTTGTGTAGCATAGGTGATAGTTTTTCCTCAAGGGCGGTAGTATACGCCACCGCTGTAGCATCACTCAAGAGCTTATCAACCGCAAAGATTTTGGGAGGGCTGATTCTTGACTGGTGCACTGAGGAAATTCTACATCTGTAGGTCGTCTTCACCAAGTGTTGATCTGAGTCGCAGTTTGCTCCTCGATAGGAGCGGACATCCATGACACTAGACGCCCATCTCCTGCAAATGAGGACGTGGTCAATTTGGTTGACGGTATGTGCGTCTGGAGACTTCCAGGTCTGCTTGTGAATGCGTCGATGCGGGAAACACGTAGAGCTTACGACTAGATTCCTGCTGCAGGCGAAGTCGATAAGTCGCTGGCCGTTATCGTTACATTCTTCATGGAGGCTGTGGCCTCCAGTGGTCCCCCGAAGCCAGCTTTCATTCCCGACTTTCGCGTTAAAGTCTCCCAGCAGCAATTTGACGTCGTTTGTTGGAAGTGAGTCGAAGAGAGTTTCAAGGCGGGCGTAGAACTCGTCTTTTACTGCGTCTTCTTTAACTTCAGTGGGGGCATGCACATTGATGAGCCAGAGATTGAAGAATCGAGTCTTGATGCGAATCGCACACAGCCGTTCATTTATGGGTTTGAAGTCAGTAATATGCGGTTTGAGGTGATTGTCCACTATAAATGCTACTCCAAACTCCTTGCGGCCCGATGGTTTGCCACTTGTAAAAAATGTGTGCGATTTCTTGTCATTAATCTCGCTGCCAAGCCAATTTGTTTCCTGGACTGCAGTAATGCTCAGTTTGTACTTTTCGACCTGATGAAGGAGGGCCTTCTCGGCCCCCGGTTTGTTCAGGGAGCGTACATTCCAGGATCCGAAAGAATAATCCTTTATTCGTTTGCGTGGTCGTCGTTGTTGATCCGTCCAATCCGAGGCTTTTGTTCCAGGTTTCTTGACATGGAGTGGTTTTTACAAGGACGAGTTGTCAGCACGTCGCTTAACCCCATTCAGGGGATGGCCTCGGAGATAGCTGCTTCAGATGGTTTAATAAACGTGCTGGAGTTCACACAACTATGTAGCAGGTCCAACTACGCAAGTCAATCCATCCTACTAGACCTGAGACGCTTAGGTGTTCGTCAGCCATTCAGGCTACAGCTATCTGCCTTTTCCAAACTGTCTTATCGCTAAGACATTGGCCGTCAGCGATTTGATACACTGCCGTTACCAGGGGGCGCCCACGCGGAGGACTATGGAAAAGGTCTTTGCCCCCCGAGCGGCGCTTGCATCTTCAAAAATAGCAGTGAGATGTCGCACAGCTATCAAGAAGCTCGATGACTTTTTCAACATCACTCTGTGTTGGATTTCAGTGCTTCAGTGACTTCAGCGGTAAATGCAAGGCGGACGAGATGGCTCCGACGAGTACGACTAATGTGAACATGGGGTGTTTTCGAACAGTAAGCATACCTGTAGAACCTTGCAAGAAGTTAGTCAAGACAACCGCTCTAAGCCGCGCTAACATCGGACGGCTAAATGGAAGTAGCTGCAATATTATAAGACAGGTTCGCTTGAGTGAAAGGACCTCAAGAAGGGCATTACCCGGCAGGTGAGCGCGCTAAATTTAATCGGTTTCCATATAATGATCTACGAGTAAGTGAATGAAAAACGTAGCTTCTCCCAAACTACAAAATTTTTTTTTGTATATATACGAGTATACATGTATTTTGGAACCCACTTACTCCATTTCTCAGTATATAAGCTACCGAGAAAAGGGTGTAGTTTGGGAAAAGCTACGTTTTTCATTTATTTACTAGTAAGTTATAACTACAAGCATCGGACGATACAGATTATATATACCTAATCATACAATGATATTGCAGAAGTTGTGAGGAGAAGGAGGAGGAGGAGGAAACTATACATCATTTCCTGTATACCTGTCCTGCGTTGGCCGACAGAAGAATGAAGACTTTGGGGTCCTTCCATTTCCTACTACTCAATTGCCCTAACCCCTTGTGGGGCATAGCGCGTCAACTGTTCCATGTGGCCCAGTTGACGTTTCGTTGGCATAAATTGGTTTCAGAGAATGCAGTTGCCAGCATACACCTCCTGCACATCCATAGCCACGAACGTTGTCGTGGACGGGATTCGAATCCGAAACGCCGGTAGTCAAACATGAGACTGATGCCTTAACACACTGCGCTACCGGTCGCCCCTTCCATTTCCTAGATCTGGATGATTTGAAATACATAAGTGCTGGTCATCTACATCGCTTCATTGACAGATCCGGATTGTTCGACAACTAGACTCTTATGGTTTGAGATGGGGAGGTATCACAACGGACTCAATGGTGATCTATGTGTGCTGTGATCTGTACATCAACCTCTATTAGCTAACCTAATTAGCTTGATTATTTCGGCAGTTGTGGCAACACTCACTTTCCCAAATGTCCTATAGAAAGAGTTATTTTATGGGAGATAAGAGTAGTTTTCCACATGATTTTCAACCGACCGAGTCCATTTTAAGTATTATCTTCGTAAGCGAAAAGTTTTTGAGCCACTTCTTACTATAACATGGAATCGCGATACGATGCTTTTCAAGCAGCTCTTCCGAATAGGATATCACATAATGTTATCCCAGTCCATAAGCCATTCACTGACCTGAATTCATCCTTATTTCATTTAACTTGTATACGTTCGAAAAACCGAGTAGCACTAGGGGTCGAGATGTGCGCTTGGATGGATTTCGCGTACATCAAATTCGATTTTACAATCCTGCAGGATTAATCATTATTAAGAAACATAGAGATGTTTCCAACGTCGACATTTGTGTCCTTGTCAAACTTGCTCCCCGTCTTCGTGATGAATCGATTCCGTCAGTTGAAAACAACTTCAACACTGTTTTGAAAAGGGTTGGTCCTTAGTTGGAGCTTAATGACAGTCTATGTCGATACGTTATGGAATGATGTCACTTCGGACTAAATCAGTCGAAACTTTCATAATTTGAAAATCTTCTCTTGTCATGTTAATAGGCTTATGAACTTTTAGTTAGTTATTAAGGATAGAAAATTTAAATTACTTAGTTACAGATTAGGCATTGAGCTAAGGACGTTAAGTTGACAAGATAGGCACGGTAGTCAGAATTATTTTAATAATGAATTAATAATGGGCTAAGTAGTGTGTCCACGTGTTTATTCCCACGATAATTATTGGTAAATATTTACAAACAAAATTATGTATCGTAATTATTGACATTTGCCTTTCATTTTTTGTGACAGATAACCATCCGATTACAAAACTCAAGGCTGAAAGATGTTTTTTTGGTCCGTTCCACAATTCATATATTACACGGATCAGGTGCATGCTGTGTGTTTGTGCGTTTGTCCGTGCAATCCGTGGTCGGATCTCAACTAAATTAGGTACGTACATTCTTTGGGTGACTGTGATTCTTAGCTCAGCCCGGTGAATGCTTTTTCGATTATAAACTGGACTAAAGGAACATTCTGTTGTACTTAAATCAGAGAGTTCTTTGTCTTTTCTAAGTTCGACTCTACAGGTATTTCTCGTTGTGCGATTTCAATCAAATTCCGAACTTTGGTGAGTTAATGTAGTTGCATGTGTGCGTTAGGACGACGCTTTGATCATGAAATGTAACAGATGACAAACCCAGTAAATGAGGATATCTTCTACTGAACTGTGTGCTGCTAGAGCCATTTTGAGTCCTTTGGTCAGGAGGAAAGGGCCTTCTTGGGCATATAGTGAAACCTAGGCAATACGGATAAATTTTGAAATGGGTGGAGTGGCCAATGTTCAGTACTGCTGAAGGCATTTAGACTTTTTTGGTCAGAACAAAATGACCTTCTTAGACATGAAGTGAAATGTAGGCAATATGGGTAACTTGTGAATCGGCGGTGGTGCAACAGACCGACGTCGGGCCCTGGCCGCCTGGATCATCGTCCTTCAATTATATCGGTCATTTGACCGCGTCCTTCAACTTTGGAAGCCCAGCAGATGTCCGGCGTCATCATCTACTGAGTCTTCTCAACGAGCTCTCTGTCTTCCTCGCCGCGTCGTCCATTCAATATCTTCTTAGGCAGGCGGTCATCGTCCATTCGTTGTATATGTCCAGTCCATGGGGCATGTTGTAGTTTGACGATTCTCGAAACTTCCAGCTCATTGTGCAGCTCGCTGTTAATTGCCCTAACCCCTCCAGGGGCATGGGCGCATCAATATCTATGCCTTGTTGACGTTTCGATTGCATATCTATCTTTCGGAAGTACAGTTGCTAGCATGCACCTTCTATCCGCGCCGTCTTTATACTGACAAGCTCGGAGAACTGTGGGAGTTCTATTACTACTTACAGGCAGTTTTTGATCGCGCCGAGATTTGAACTCCTCCGCGATCAAAAACTCCCTCAGCTCATGGTTGTACCGGATGCGCCATCCACTTCGGTAGCAAATTCTCGATGGAGGCTTTGTGCAAAATTTGAGAAAGATATCTTTAGAAATAAAAAAGTTTTTCTCACAAAGACCGACTTTTGGGCCAGTCGTTCCTATGACAGCTATATGGCATAGTGGTCCGATTCCATTGGTTACGACATATTTACAGCGTGCAGTAGAAAGAAGGCTTTGTGCAAAATTTCAGCTCGATAGCTTTGAAACTGAGGGACTACTTTGCACAGAACCAGACAGACAGACGGGCAGAGCTTAATAGACTCGTCTCATCATACTGACCAAGAATATTATATATAGGTAGATATCATGGTCGGAGATACTTCCTTCTGTGCGTTGCAAACTTCACGACAAAGTTAATATACTCTATCACATCCGTGAATGGTATGTACAATATAATAAATTGCGAAATCGTGTTAACCAAATATTTGTGATACGAGTATACTCGTAGATACGTAGACATAATGTGTAAATACAAACAAAAACCGAACAAATTTTGTTCTCCCGGTATCAAGTGAATATTGCTCCTGCCATGTTTGTAGTGAAAGTTTAAATTACTTCCGTGTAAACATAACACACACGTTATAGCAAAGTTCATATTGTAGATTTGTAAAGAGCAAAATAATTGTAACTATGGTATCCTTACTTGTGCAACATTAACGTCCAACAAGCACTTGGTTCCAACGGTATTTCTATTACTGTTAACCCACGTAGAAGTTATCAAACTTCGGACATATGTATGTATAGACCGAAATTGCTGCTTCATATAAGTGGCCGAGGTGGAAAGTTTTGCAGTAGTTTTTTTGAGTTCCTTTATATTTTCTGGGGTGCTGAACACGAATCCGGGGTTGCCAACAAAAGTTCGCTTGGGAAATTTTTTAATTGATAAAAATAACGTTATTTTTGCTAACCATTGGTTATTTTATTTTTATTGTCTAGAAAAGCACATTTTTTAATGGTATTTGGGGTGCCAAATGCGAATTTGAGGTTTGCTAACAAACATTTTTAAGAAGGAACTTTTTTTTAGATCAAAACAACGAGATATTTTCCGGGTTTGGCTTTCCCGAATTTTTTTTTTTACTTTTTTTTTTGGGTTTTGCTTAATATCTCCCAAAGTATACATCGAAAAAAATACTCTTACCATTTTTACAACGCACTAAATCTTTTAAAGTTTCACATCAGAATTAGCTTTGTAGATCCGGAAGCTTTTTTCGTCAATAACGGAGAAAATGGTCATCTCATGAGGAAAGTCATTAGGATAAAATTTGTTAATAAATCAATTATCCATAATTCGAGATAAGTTTATCGCGCTCGGTGGCCGTGGTCGTTCGGTCAGCGCTCTACGATAATAATCTAGAGCTCGGAGTTCAAATCTCGGCGCGATCAAACACTGCATGTGGGTACTAATAGAACTCTCACAGTGCTCCGAGCTTGTCAGTGTAATACGACGCGGAAAGGAGGTGCGTGCTAGCAACTGCACTTCCGAAAAGTAATATAGTTATGCTATCGAAACGTCACCAAGGCATAGAAATGCACCCATGCCCATATAGGGTCAAGGTAATTAAAACTGACCTAAAAACATACGATGCCAAATTGACGAAAAAATAGACATCGTGGAAAACAAATGTTCCAGTGCTTTGCCTTAACCCTTCGTAATAGACCATGGAGGCACCAGAAGGTGTCATATGGGGATGCAACCCAAATGACCGTGAAGATCCGATAGGAACAGCTGTTTGGCATCCCTCAAAGTAAAGGCTCCTTCAGCGAGCTAAGCGGCGGCGGTGACAGGCTGATTGCTGCAACTCTGACTCGCTAACTGGGTGTGCTGGATTTTGCCGCTCGCTACCGCTGGTGTACTCATATTGAAGGAATCTTGTGCTTTGGGATGACAACACGACGTGTGGAAATAAAATAGGAAAAAAAAAGGAATAATGCATGGCGTCAACCAGATCTGATGCCATCTAATAGCTCCGAGGTCCTGATCGGGGTAAACCTCCGCCTTCTAAATCCGCTGAAAACGAAATAAAAAGCGACCCGATCGTGAGGCCCCCTTGGCCGAACATATAGAAAAGAAAAAGTTTTGGGACCTCCCATTGTGGACCGAAAAATGCAAGCATTGCCTAGCTATGCTTGAGAACATCCTAATTCTCCAATCAAATCATGAAATGAAACGAAGTAATGTGATAAAGCTGTCAATTTATGCAAAGCCAATACATTGAATATTAAAAAGATATTTAAGTGATAGTGTCAAATATAAACACTTACTCGACGTCCAGAGTGGCCACACGAAGACAGGGACGCTGAAATTTACCAATATTGGCTACGCACAATGTCTAACGAGCTTGATGAGAATAAAGTTAAACGACTTGGACTCGAGACTTTACTCAACCAAGATTAAGATTACTTCTAACAACTTGAAATAAAATATTATTAAGCGTGCGGCAAAACAAACAATTCACGATCCGGATGGACATGGTGGTAGTGGATGCTCCGAATTTTCAAATTAACTCTTCATGCATCATAGAGAAACGGCATATTCCGAAACAGTAGTTATTGCTGCTTAAAAGACTTATGCCATTTTCGCAGTGCAAGAACGGGCGTGTGTTGTTCAAGGACAGCAATCGTTTCTATGGTGTCGGTGACTTACGGCATTCTTTCTTTTCAGGTTTCAATGACATTGCGTGCACTCTTTTGGCGGCGCTAAAAATATTCGTCGATGACGGTGAATTGATAGAAATCGATCGAGAGGGGATAGATGGAATACTTGCATGCAAAGAAACCAACAGCGCAAGGGCCGCCACCTGATACCATTAAAGCCCGATAAACCAAAATAATAAAATCGAAGACCACATTCAGAGCGTGTTTGTTTTTGTGCGTTTTCCATTAATTTCACACTCAAAATCACAGAACGACTCTTTTGGATGGTTTCAAAGCTATCATGCTGCGGGGTCGGTTTCATCCAAAACCGATTTCCTTCGCTGGTGAAATTCCAAACAGAGACTACATCATCATCATCATCGTGGTGGGATGGCCCGACGTCGGGCCTTGGCCGCCTGGATCATTGTCCTCCAATTATCTCGGTCACGTGACCGCGTCCTCCAATTTTGGGAGCCCAGCAGCTGCGCGGCGTCCACACCTACTGAGCTCTCCCAACGAGATCTCGGTCGTCCTCGCAGTCTCGCTCCGTCGACTCGTTCTGCATGCATTACTCTCTTAGGCATACGATCATCGTCCATTCTTTGTACATGCCCTGCCCATTGAAGTCGTTGTAGTTTGACGATTTTCGAGACTTGCAGCTCATCGTACATTTCATACAACTCATGGTTGTACCAAATGCGCCATCCATCTCGATCGCAAATAGCCCCGAAAATTCGCCGTAGAACTTTACGTTCAAAAGTGTCTAGCATGTTTTCGAAGGCTTGAGTTAGGGTCCATGCTTCGCAGCCATAGCGTAGCACTGGTCATATAATGGTTTTGTACACGCGGAGCTTCGTGTTTCTGTGCATGTGCTTCGATTTCATTATGGGGAGAACCGAGAAAAAGGTTTTATTAGCTAACTGTATCCGTCGCTTGATTTCGTCAGTTTCGTTGGCGTCCCTTGACAGGTTGCAACCCAGGTAAATGAAGTTGTTCACGAACTCGATGTTGAGGTCCCCCACATTGATGCTCGGTTGTGCAGGTGCCCTTGTCACCGATTGCATCATTATTTTAGTTTTACCCTCGTAAATACGTAATCCAACTTCCTTTGCAGCGGTATCGAGCGTATGCAGAAGTTCTTCTGCGTCAGCCAATCTTCGGGACATGATGTTGATGTCGTCGGCGTACGCTGCTAATTGTGTCGACTTGATGAGTAGCGTCTTGCTGTTGTCCATATTCATGGCCCGAACAACGTATTCCAGTGTTAGGTTGAAGAGCGTCGGTGCCAGTCCATCGCCCTGTTTCAAACCAGTGCGTGTTTCAAATAGATCAGTAAGTCTATTATGTATCCTGACTTGTGAGACGGAGTTGGTCATCGTCATCTTAGTCAGTCGCACTAATTTGGCCGGTATACTAAATTGTAGTATGATGCTGTACAGTACTCCACGATCGATACTGTCGTATGCCTGCTTGAAGTCGACAAAGATTTGGTATACGTTTACGTTGTATTCCCAGCACCTCTGGAGTATCAGTTTGACTGAGAAGAGCTGATCGGTTGTGGAGCGACCAGGTCTGAAACCGCTTTGATATTCGCCAATGACTCGTTCTGCGTACGGTTTTATTCTATTTTCCAGAATTTTCGTCAAAATTTTATAGGACGTACAAACTAGTGAGATGCCCCTGTAATTCTCACACCGCAGTTTATCTCCCTTTTTCTAAATTGGACAGATGATGCTTCTGCGCCAATCGTCTGGGATCTCCTCGTCCTCCCATACTCGCAGGAGTAATTGATGTATGGCATCAACTAGACTTGTTCCACCGAATTTTAGCAGTTCAGCTGGAATCTCGTCAGCGCCCGGCGCTTTATGTCGTTTTAGTGATCGCAACGCGAGATCAACTTCTTCTACTGTCGGGGGTTGAATGGGTAGGCCTAGATCAACAATATCGTCGAGAGATTCCTGTGTGGGGATGTTAGATGGTAGGTTCAGAAGTTCTTCAAAATAAGAGGCCCATCGTTTGTTAATGCCATCGGTGTCGCTGATGATGTTTCCATCCTTGTCCTTACAAAGGCTAGTCCTGGATTGGTAGCCGTTCTTAATTGTATTTACTAGTTTGTACGCTTGCCTGGTGTTCCTATTAGCTAAGTTTTCGTTTATGTTCAGCAACTGATCGTCAAAGTATTTACGTTTCTTACGTCTAATTATTCTATTCGATATTCGCCGTAGCTCGTCATATTTTTCTCTTCTGGCTCTGGTTCCTCGTTGAATCCATTGTCTGTAGGCCTCGTTTTTTGCGTCAAGTGAATTTTTTCATTCTTCGTCGAAGACTACAAAGACTACAGGCTAGCTTATTTTTCGCTAATTCTATGTCCTTCATATGTTCGTCAAACCTTGTTTTCACCAGTCGCTTGCTTTGCCCAATGCATATATTGTAATCAAGACATTCGATTTTGTATACGCCGCTGGGTTCTTCTTTTGCTTCAGGGTCATTCTCACTAGCCAGTATTGTTTTCAGCTGCGTGTGTCTGTTCGTTGGTATTATTTCGGTGTTGAATTTTGTCAGCGCATTATTTATGTGACCCTACATGGTGTTGTAAACTAAGCTGAATATGAGGATCTTTTCATCATTGTTGGTGTTTCATATCGTTGTGAGTTTCTTTCGTTCAATTCTGA
This sequence comes from Chloromyia formosa, assembly GCA_964017055.1. Lineage (NCBI taxonomy): Eukaryota > Metazoa > Arthropoda > Insecta > Diptera > Stratiomyidae > Chloromyia > Chloromyia formosa. The sequence goes on from OZ024813.1 coordinate 137,446,734, forward strand.
CCTTGTTTGTCGTGATAATTGCATCTATAGTTTTGCTGATATATCCGTTTTTTTTTTTAGGCCGGGTCCTTTTTATAAGCTAATTCTTGGTCGTATCGGCATTTATTTAGGGGGATAGTTAGCATCCTGTGGGTTCTCCTGTAATATGCAGCGAATTCGTGTTGGTAAGAGTGATTGGAGGTACTCTCGATGGTTCTCTGTAATGTTGTTTTCCTGTGTATGTCGTGTAACTCGATACTGTCCCCATTTCTAAGAATTTTGACGTCCAGGAAAGGTATTTCGCCTTACCCAGAATGTTGGCATTATCCCTCGTTCTTCCATTATCTTTTCTAGTCCTGCCATGAGCACTTCGCTTATTAGGGGTGAGAGGAGGTTGTGCATTGCCGTACCAGCTGTAGTTTTATAATAATCCTTTCTGAACATTGTTTTGCTAACTTCATGTATTATCAATGTTTCTTTTTATCCTTTGTAGTGGGCTGCTGTACATTGAGCCACATTTCAAGCTGACATAAGGCCTGTTTCATAGGGAAGCCTCACGACGGCGAAGTGTCTGTATGGTGGCTGTTTAAGTTCGCTCGTCGCAAAGCCGTAGCATTCCTTACGGTCGGAGACAGAAGTCCAGTGAAACGAAAACGGCTGCGATAAGAAAGAAATTAAATTTTTGAATCAACTTATGTATTTATTATGTAGGTATGTATACGAAATTGATGGGCTTCTGCCTACGTTTCTGTCTTTTTCATTACTTTTACGGCTTCCACTGTTGTCTTCTGTTTACCTAACTACCGATCCTACTTTCAGACAAAAAACCTTGAAGTAGTCAATTTCAAGCCATTGTAAAAGTTTGGCAAATTAATTTTCCAATTTCAGTTTCAACATATTTTACATTTTCGAGTAATGGAAAAATGTCTGCACAGATGCGATGACCCGTACCACTTTTATCTCTGAAAACTTACATATATCCGAGTATACATAAACTGTTTGAAGACAAGTTAAAGCTATGAGCTACGTCGTACATATACAGAGCCAGAGTAGACGCTCTTCAGATGTGTTTTGTTTTGGCACACGCAGTTTGTGCCGCAAAAGAAATCCGTTAACAAATCACTCTACTCTTCCACCACAAACCCCAATGTTGGATTTTACCCTTCAATGCGAATCATTGTGAAAGGCAGAACATGCTGCTAAGCGCCAACGACCAAAAATATCAAGTAATTTGTTCACAGTTCTAATGCATGTAACCGAAAAGATCTTGATTAGATATAAAAGAAAAAGTTAGCCTACCTACTGGAACTCGTTGCTAACAGGTATAACGTTTGACGTAAATGTGAAAAATGGACCCAGGTGAAGTCATTTGCTCATCCTTGATTCGAATGCCATTTGGTTAGAGACGCTCCCATAAGTATAAACCCATAACTGGCGGAGTAACATCCTTTGTTAACACCGCTGCAGACGAGTTTAAATTTTAATTTTTAAGGACACTCCTAGAAGTGTAAGTAAACAAAAACCCGGTGAAAATGGTGAAAATTGGAAATTTGGATGAATATTTAAGGCTCGAATAAATGATCTAAAATACTTGGGTCTCCACCTTGACTCAAAGCTTACATTTAAGATACACACCGACACAATAAGTTCAAATATCCTGAACAGTATCCGTGCAAACTACCCTTTTATTAATAGAAAATCTAAGCTTTCTACCTCTAACAAACTCCTGATTTACAAATCTGCAATGCAATCCATCATACTATATGGTTGCTCTGTTTGGAACATGTGCGCACTCACCCACAAACGCAAATTGCAAATTCTGCAAAATAAATGCCTGAAAATTATTTTAAATAAACCCTTTTATTTTTCCACTAATTCTCTACACACATTATCAAATATTGATACAATCAATGACAGTTGTATCTTACTACATGCTAAATTCCTAAATCGGATTGCTACCACAAACAACCCCCTGATTGCTCCTCCGGCTGTCCGTTCATGAAATTAATCACCTTTGTTTTAGGTTCGTAGATTTAAGGTAGCTATAAGTTATTCTTAAGTTAGTTTTTATGTTTTCTATCATAGGTTTTAAGCTATTTTTTCCTAAATCTAATCTTCCTACTTGAGTTAATATTCCTTCTTTTCTTTTTTCTTTCGCTGCCAGAGATGTACAGACTTTGTCTAAACCCTTAAAATAAGATCCTCCTGTTTTATACATTATTTTTTTCTATCATTCAATAAAGCTATTATCTATCTACATATCTATCTAATATTTAAAACTTAAAACTCATCTGCAGCGGTGTTAACAAAGGATGTTACTCCGCTATTTATGGGTTTACACTTCCGCGATGCTAGCAGTGGAATTCTTATCTGACTTTTTGGATTTACACTTGCGGGAGTATTATTAAAAAGAAAATGTATTCGAATCAAGATTACCATTTTGATGTCGTCCGCCAACTTTTTCATTCGATTTTCGATATTTCGAACTTGTCTGCCGCGGTATGCCGGATATTGGTCTGCCTTTTAAGGATTACACTTGTGGGTGTGTGCCTAATCAAATGGCATTCGAATCAAGTGTCAGAAAATTACTCGACCTGGGTCCATTTTTTACTCTACGTCAAATTTTACACCTGTTAGCAACGAGCACAGGTAAGCAGACTTACCTTTTCTTGTATATCTAATAAACCTCTTCTCGGTTCTATGTATTGGGACTGTGGGCAAACGACTTGACCTTTTTGGTCGTTGCAGGTCTATATCAAATGCGATTCGATTTTTTCACCGCATGCGACAAATTCGTATTTATCAGCAGCATGTTTTCCGATTTGAGATAATAGGATTTTCGTCTGTATAAAAGGAATTTGTTATTGCAGCACCGCAGCGATATCGTATGTATCACACAATCTGATTCTGTATAAAATACTGGCAATTTATATACATATGTCGTATTCTTTTAGCGAAACCCGTTATTTTACGAAATGCCCGGCGCGGCGAACAGTGTACTGATTTAATTGAAACATTTGCTAAAGTTGCCACTACACTAAACGCCTAATTTAAGCATACTCGTCGTTTAGCGTAATACTCGTCGTTTAGCGTAATACTCGTTGCCGGCAGACGATGTGAACACTACACAGTGGCGCCGACTGTATTGGAGGGGGTGGGGCGGCACAAAAGCTTTTCATATGTTTTTAAATGATTGTCGTATTGACTTGTTGTGCAAACTTTTGCGATGTTATTTTCACAGTAAATGGATCCTTTCTTGAAGGAAATAACAATTAACATATACGATAAGGGTGGCGGCATGTAAAGAGCCATGTAAGCTGTATGGCATCGATGGGTCCCATCCAAAACAATATCTGCGTAAAGATGCCTCTGGCGGCTAGTCAGGGTCAGTATCATAATGTTAAGCTTAATATCAATGGTAGCTTCTTTGTTAAGATATGATTCGTACCTACCTTGTGTTGGTCAGCCTGCGTAAGGCAAAACAACATCTGCGAGGTCATTGCCGGTCACGCTTGTCACACTAATTCGAGGTACGATGCGGAGGCGTCTGAGGAGACGTACCTCGCAATAGTGTTCGAAGTGTTGGGTCCTCTTCGGGGATTTTATATCTCTTGAACTTAAACAAAATTGGCTGATTGTGGGTCCACGAATTGAGTGGCCCAATAGCCCTAGCTAAAAAAGTCGACGTCTTAAGGCAGGCAAATATTCGATATCGATACGAATGTATTGTTTCAAACAGTCAACAAGAATGGTTCATTGAGGACAACTTGTGTCAAACTTATTCAAATCTCGACCGTAAATCACCGGCGTTGTAGGGAAATTATGTTTCTATTGTAGTTTTTTTTTTAAGAATGAAGCATAAAGATCCAGGTGCTTTAGGTGGCAAGAACCTTGAATCTGTACATGGTGTGTTTGTAAGTAGTTTAGTTTAGTTCCGAAATTCCTATCAGAAAATTACTCTATGCATTATGGAATGCGTCTGCTTAACATTCGTATAAGTACAAGGTGTCTAACAAAAGTTCGCCAAATTGGACCTAAAGAAAGGCCTTACTTTCGTTGTGACTTATGGTGCATTTGCTACTTTGAAATTAGTAGTAAAATTTGTTCCGATTTCACTGTTCCTATGAGAGGTGAACGGAAGCACTTTCAACTCTTTTGGGGATAGTGGGTTTAGCTGAGCCCGGAATGCACTCCTTAGGGCCGGGTGTACAATCGTCGTTTAAACGGCATCTGTTCCTTAAACTGCCGTTTAACCAACTGACTCCGATTAGGTCTGATGTACAATAGCTAAACCACTGTTTAAATCTATCGATTAAATGTAAAAGCAGTTTAAAGTTAAACAATCGTCGGTGGCCGTTTAATCAATGGATTAGCCAATTGTCATTCTGTCGTCGTGCCATTCTGTCGTTTTGCGACTGAAGTGAAGAGTTTTAGTGCGTGCGCATCCAAACCCTCGCGGTACTTTTGACGTGGTACAAATATCAGAAACATTAGCATAGTCTGAGCTCGTGAACATAGAGTTTTCGCTTTTCAGAAATAAAAGTTGTCGGAAATGGCTTCATTAAATTATCTGTGGCTAACATTTAACCATCTCAATAATTGCGATGGTAAATAATTATTATTTTCTCAGTGAACGTGCATGCGGTACATCGCGATCACTCTCCACAAACGCCGCGGCAAATTTGGGGTATTGTAGCGATACACTTTGTGTACCGCGGCAAAGCTGCGGTACTAAACTTTTGTATCGCAGCTGGCACTATTGATCGCTATGTACCGCAGCTGGCACTATCGATGGTACCGTGCTCGTAACGCAGTGGTTTGAATGGGCACGCGGTACACTGCTACCGCTGAGTACCGCTGTACCGTACCGCTACCGCGTACCGCGCTGGTTTGCGGCGGTACACAAAAGTGTATCGCTGCAATACCCCAGCTTCGCCGCGGTATACCGCGTATGCAGTGAGAGCTTGCATATACCGCCATGTAAATTCGTACCTCTGTACCGTACCGCTACCGCGTACCGCGCTGGTTTGTGCTTAATACCGGCTGCGATGCAAAAGTGTATTTCTGCAATTTCGCCGCTTCGCCGTCTGATTTAAGTGCTCCCATATACCCCAATGTAAATGGGTACCACGCTGGTTTGAAGGAACCTGTGAACGCTGTGCGCTTTTATCCTTTTGTTTTAATCGGCTTCGATGACAGTCATTTGCTGGCAAATGCGCTAGCCATTTACCCATTCATATTTAGTGTATACGTCAGTGACGTGCAGTGGAAATTTCCGATAGTCAAGCAGTTGAGTTAAATATAAATGGACTGTATGGTGAATCACATACATTTGTCCAATACAAAGAAAATCGATAAATATACCCATCAAATTTGCACAAAAAATAGAATATGTACTATATAACATAAATGCAACAAATACAAATAACATATAGGTGCCCGCGACGTTCTTTGCCTAAAAACCCTTTAACTACATTTTCCAAATCATTTTCTTTTCGCATTTTTGTAAAAATATCCTTTAAAACAGCAATTGAAGGAAGTCCCAAATATAGTTTGAGGATTAGCAATTTCTTGGAGGGCAAAGACCTTTTCCATAGTCCTCCGCGTGGGCGCCCCCTGGTAACGGCAGTGTATCAATTCGCTGACGGCCAATGTCTTAGCGATAAGACAGTTTGGAAAAGGCAGATAGCTGTAGCCTGAATGGCTGACAAACACCTAAGTGTCTCAGGTCTAGTAGGATGGAATGACTTGCGTAGTTGGACCTGCTACATAGTTGTGTGGGCTCCAGCACGTTTATTAAACCATCTGAAGCAGCTATCTCCGAGGCCATCCCCTGAATGGGGTTAAGCGACGTGCTGACAACTCGTCCTTGTAAAAACCACTCCATGTCAAGAAACCTGGAACAAAAGCCTCGGATTGGACGGATCAACAACGACGACCACGCAAACGAATAAAGGATTATTCTTTCGGATCCTGGAATGTACGCTCCCTGAACAAACCGGGGGCCGAGAAGGCCCTCCTTCATCAGGTCGAAAAGTACAAACTGAGCATTACTGCAGTCCAGGAAACAAATTGGCTTGGCAGCGAGATTAATGACAAGAAATCGCACACATTTTTTACAAGTGGCAAACCATCGGGCCGTAAGGAGTTTGGAGTAGCATTTATAGTGGACAATCACCTCAAACCGCATATTACTGACTTCAAACCCATAAATGAACGGCTGTGTGCGATTCGCATCAAGACTCGATTCTTCAATCTCTGGCTCATCAATGTGCATGCCCCCACTGAAGTTAAAGAAGACGCGGTAAAAGACGAGTTCTACGCCCGCCTTGAAACTCTCTTCGACTCACTTCCAACAAACGACGTCAAATTGCTGCTGGGAGACTTTAACGCGAAAGTCGGGAATGAAAGTTGGCATCGGGGGACCTCTGGAGGCCACAGCCTCCATGAAGAATGTAACGATAACGGCCAGCGACTTATCGACTTCGCCTGCAGCAGGAATCTAGTCGTAAGCTCTACGTGTTTCCCGCATCGACGCATTCACAAGCAGACCTGGAAGTCTCCAGACGCACATACCGTCAACCAAATTGACCACGTCCTCATTTGCAGGAGATGGGCGTCTAGTGTCATGGATGTCCGCTCCTATCGAGGAGCAAACTGCGACTCAGATCATCACTTGGTGAAGACGACCTACAGATGTAGAATCTCCTCAGTGCACCAGTCAAGAATCAGCCCTCCCAAAATCTTTGCGGTTGATAAGCTCTTGAGTGATGCTACAGCGGTGGCGTATACTACCGCCCTTGAGGAAAAACTATCACCTATGCTACACAACATCAGCAACACAGGCGTCCATGGGTTCTGGGAAGAACTCAAGGGTACCATCAAGGATGTCGCAGAGAAGGTCGTGGGATATAAAGCCCGGCGAGCGCGAAATGACTGGTTCGACGAAGAATGCAAAAATTCACTTGACGCGAAAAACGAGGCCTACAGACAATGGATTCAACGAGGAACCAGAGCCAGAAGAGAAAAATATGACGAGCTACGGCGAATATCGAATAGAATAATTAGACGTAAGAAACGTAAATACTTTGACGAGCAGTTGCTGAACATAAACGAAAACTTAGCTAATAGGAACACCAGACAAGCGTACAAACTAGTAAATACAATCAAGAACGGCTACCAACCCAGGACTAGCCTTTGTAAGGACAAGGATGGAAACATCATCAGCGACACCGATGGTATTAACAAACGATGGGCCTCTTATTTTGAAGAGCTTCTAAACCGACCATCTAACATCCCCACACAGGAAGCTCTCGATGATATTGTTGATCTAGGCCCACCCATTCAACCCCCGACAGTAGAGGAAGTTGGTCTCGCGTTGCGGTCACTAAAACGAAATAAAGCGCCGGGCGCTGACGATCCCAGCTGAACTGCTAAGATTCGGTGGAACGAGTCTAGTTGATACCATACATCAATTACTCCTGCGAGTATGGGAGAACGAGGAGATCCCAGACGATTGGCGCAGAAGCATCATCTGTCCAATCCATAAAAAGGGAGATAAATTGCGGTGTGAGAATTACAGGGGCATCTCACTAGTTTGTACGTCCTATAAAATTTTGACGAAAATTCTGGAAAATAGAATAAAACCGTACGCAGAACGAGTCATTGGCGAATATCAAAGCGGTTTCAGACCTGGTCGCTCCACAACCGATCAGCTCTTCTCAGTCAAACTGATACTCCAGAGGTGCTGGGAATACAACGTAAACGTATACCAAATCTTTGTCGACTTCAAGCAGGCATACGACAGTATCGATCGTGGAGTACTGTACAACATCATGCTGCAATTTGGTATACCGGCAAAATTAGTGCGACTGACAAAGATGACGATGACCAACTCCGTCTCACAAGTCAGGATCCAGAATAGACTTACTGATCTATTTGAAACACGCACTGGTTTGAAACAGGGCGATGGACTGGCACCGACGCTCTTCAACCTAGCACTGGAATACGTTATTCGGGTCATGAATATGGACAACAGCAAGACGCTACTCATCAAGTCGACACAATTAGCAGCGTACGCCGACGACATCAACATCATGTCCCGAAGATTGGCTGACGCAGAAGAACTTCTGCATACGCTCGATACCGCTGCAAAGGAAGTTGGATTACGTATTAACGAGGGTAAAACTAAAATAATGATGCAATCGGTGACAAGGACACCTGCACAACCGAGCATCAACGTGGGGGACCTCAACATCGAGTTCGTGAACAACTTCATTTACCTGGGTTGCAACCTGTCAAGGGACGCCAACGAAACTGACGAAATCAAGCGACGGATACAGTTAGCTAATAAGACTTTTTTCTCGGTTCTCCCCATAATGAAATCGAAACATGTGCACAGAAACACGAAGCTCCGCGTGTACAAAACCATTATACGACCAGTGCTGTGCTATGGCTGCGAAGCATGGACCCTAACTCAAGCCTCCGAAAACATGCTAGACACTTTCGAACGTAAGGTTCTACGGCGAATTTTCGGGGCTGTTTGCGATCGAGATGGATGGCGCATCCGGTACAACCATGAGTTGTATGAAATGTACGATGAGCTGGAAGTCTCGAAAATCGTCAAACTACAACGACTTCAATGGGCAGGGCATGTACAAAGAATGGACGATGATCGCATGCCTAAGAGAGTAATGAATGCAGAACGAGTCGACGGAGCGAGACTGCGAGGACGACCGAGATCTCGTTGGGAGAGCTCAGTAGGTGTGGACGCCGCGCAGCTGCTGGGCTCCCAAAACTGGAGGACGCGGTCACGTGACCGAGATAATTGGAGGACAATGATCCAGGCGGCCAAGGCCCGACGTCGGGCTGTCGCGCCACGATGATGATGAATTTCTTGGAAAATTTTGTTTCGTTTGAAAATTGAAAACGATCTTTCCACAGTTGGTACTATAATAATTGGAATTATTTATGAAAATCTCACAGTTTGGACAGTCATTAGCATTGACAAATGAAAATTAACAGTTAAAAAGATTATAATTTTTCGAAACCGCATGTAGACTGCGACCTTCCTGAAGTGTGCAGCATTTAATTAAGATTGAAATATAACCGTATATTGAATAAGTGATAATCTATCAAATATTTACATTCAATAACTTACTTTTTGTTGACTAAAAAATAGTTGAAATCACAGGTTTTAACCAAGAAAATAAATCGGACCTAATGACCTAATGCGAAGAGAAAACTTAGCAGGATAACTAATTTTCTGCGGAAAAAAACAACAGACTAAATTTCATACTTTCTATTAGTTACACCAAAACCCCATTATGGCTTTATGTACAACGCTTGATCCCGCATCCAAACTGCTATTAAAACAAAATCGTCCACCTACAAACACGTATACATTTCCATCAACAAACTTCTCCAACATACCCAAAAGCAAGCGGTGAAGTGCTTGACTTGCTTCATATAAATTTGCACACAAAACAAACAAAAAATCATAGTTCATTGTATGGCCGAATTCCAGGATACATATTTTTTGGAATCAACATGTTTCTAATAGCATCTAGACACATTTTCCTTTTATGAATGCGAGTGAAATGGCAACAGATACATTGCTAGAAAAATGCGATATGGGTTTGTGTTTAGGGGTTGTCTAAGCTACATAAACGCGGATCAGAATAGAACATTGCATGTGAAAAGTATTCGTACGATACTATGGCTTGAGTTTAGGGAGGAAATAATGTATGTATGTACTTATAAATGCGAAGAAAATGGAGAAATGTCTTATTTGGCAAGTCAAGCAGTCTGGAATTGCTTACTATGAATGCACGTCACTGGTATACGTAATGCTTCGTTTCCACATGAACGTATTCGGACGCATTTAAGAAAATGCAATAACAACAATAACGGCATGGGTGCTGTCTTTCGAGGGCGCGTCGTATTTGTTGTTATTGCTTTTTCCTAAATGCGTCCGCATGCGTTCATGTAAAAATGAAGCATTACAACATCGAAAACAAAGAAAAATCACACACGCAATTAAATTGTCCTTTGGTTTGTCGTGGTTCTCAAACTTTGTTAAACTGCTGTTTAATCATCATCAATTGGTTAAACGGCTGTTTAGCTAAACGTTCGTTAGAATGTATTGTGCAACAGGCTAAACACGAATCGTTGGTTAAACGGAGATTCAAGTTTAAACTATTTTACGTTTAACTAATTCTCTGTTTAAACTATGAATTGCACACCCGGCCCTTAATCAGCAAGATATTCCGTAAGGATATTGAACGGTGAGATCATTCCGGCTTTTGAGAAGTCAGTAGCAAATAATGAACCACGGGGATGGGTGTGCCCACAGTACCAAGGTACTGGCCCATCAAGGTGTTGGACTCGTGGGGGTTGTGTGTTATTATTAAGTCGGCTAAGCTAGGTCGCAGCCTATAATGGTAAGGTTCTGAAGAAAGTGCATGTTGCAAAGTAGTCATCCTTCTGACTTCGGTCAGAGAAAACGCCATCTCGTAAGGGGGGAGGTAGCGCAGTGTGTTGAGGCATCAGTCTCATGTTTGACTACCGGCGTTTCGGGTTCGAGTCCCGTCCACGACGACGTTCGTGGCCATGGATGTGCAGGAGGTGCATGCTGGCAACTGTATTCTCTGAAACCAATTTATGCCAACGAAACGTCAACTGGGCCACATGGAACAGTTGACGCGCTATGCCCCACAAGGGGTTAGAGCAATTGAGTAAGGGGGGAGGTAAAGCTCCGTGCTAGGTGCTCCTTAAGGCACCGAATGTAGACGATTCCGGGAATTCCTGTTCCTACGAGAGGTATATGAAATAGTGGGCCGATTTCAATCAAATTTAGAAACGTGGCTTGGCAGTCAATATGATTGAATAGTATAGAATTTCGTAGATATATCTTCAGAAAGAAAAAAAGTTTTTCTAATAAAAACTTGCCTTTGGAACTGTCGTTCCTATGACAGCTATAAGGTAGAGTAGTCCGATTTCAACCCAATTCGGGAATATGCCTAAAGATACTATTGATTCGTGCTAAATTTGAAAAATTTATCTTTAGAAATAAAAAAGTTTTTCTCACAAAGACGAATTTCTGGACCGGTCGTTTCTATGGCAGCAATATGACGTAGTGGTCCGATTCCATTGGTTCCGACATATATACAGCGTGCAATAGAAAGAAGACATTGTACAAGGCTTAGTTGACTCGTCTCATCATGACCAAGAATGTAGATACTTTATATGGTCGGAGATGCTTCCTTCTGTGCGTTGCAAACTTCATGACAAAGTTAAGATACCCTATCACATCCGTGAAGGGTATACTCCTCAATTCCACTTTTCTATGGTATTTGATGGTTCAATGGAAGTTCGGTCGTGGTTCCGCGTGATCATGTGTGGTTATTTGTAGAAATTACCGTTTGACCAGTTTCCACGGGAAAGCAGCTACAATTTTCGCGCTGGTAAAGTAAATCGACATCATTACTTTTGTCGCTAACTTTTCCTGACTTGACGCTTTCTGGGCTCTACACCACAGACTTCTGTTTGGGTTTCCAGGTTGTACTTATAAAGCCAAGATTCGTCACCTATGGCAATTTTATGGAAGGTGCTACACTTCCCCTCTTTAAATTTTTTAATAAAATATGTGGCAAAACGCACACATGCTCCTTTCTGAGAGCCAGTCAAAATTCGTGGTACCCACTGGTCAGATTTCCTGGTGTATCCAAAGTTGTCATGTAATATTCGTGATACTATACATGGTATTCAAGCCTAAATCATCAGCAATCAATTGATATCTTAGTGTCACCATACACTGTCGAACTCAAACACGAACCTGGTACAAATGTCCTCTGAATAGCTCAAGACACAGACACACTTCACATAAACGTGAAGAAAACCGGTCCCCTGGTACCATGTTCGAGATCGAGTTCGACAGTGTATGGTCATACTAAGTCTTGGATCTGCGTCAATTTTTGATTTCACGAGAGCAAAATTTTTGTCATTGTTAGCACATTTTGGGCAACCTTCACGAGACTCTTCTTCCACAGAAAAGTGTCCAGTTTGGAATCGCTGATACCTCTTGGAAACAGTCTTTAGGCATGGTGCATTCATTCCATAGGCAATTTGACATTCGTCGAATATTTCCATTGCTTTAAAATGCCGTCAAAATCCATAAAGAATGGCAAAAGGAATTTGTACGTGCGTTGCAAGCGGTGGATTCCTTCTCCAAATTTATGTTTTCTCGTCTCCATGAATTCCGAAAACTTGTTTGTATTATTGTATTGAAACTATAAGCTATCGACTACAATTTTTAATTTGTGAATTACTAATCAGAAGTGGCCAACTTACCAAACTTTTATTAGTCCCCCGAATAATGACTCATTTATGTATCTATGACCATTAAATTGTACTTTCGTTTCGTGGTTACGTGCTTTCGGTTTGCTGTAATACCTACTCATACATATTCCATCTGATCCCTCTATGAAGTCGATAAAACGTCCACTCAATTGTAATGGACTTCCCATTCGTTGGAAATCGTAATTCATGAAATTCAATTGAACAGCAACTTCCATATTCATTTCGTAGTAGAAGTATTTTCCCAAGTATGTATTTTTCCATCATTTTCGTGTATTTGAATCGAATAACTCCCATGCTGTTTCTGCTACTTTCGACCATTTTAACGTTTCGGAATGGACGAACAAAAAGTCTTATTGTGAAAGTTCAACAATGCTTTCCAGTTACCACAGTACTATACCTTCCGGAAACTTCATTGGGAGACTATTTCAGGCGAAAGCGGGGGTGGACTACCGTTCGATACGGAAACAATTTCAAGTACACGGACTGCCAGAAGGTCCTGTGGGTAAGATTAGGTTTGTAAGACTTGAGAAACTGGGTGGGATATACGAGTACCACACTTGTTTTATAGAGAGGATGAAAGAGGATGAAACAATACGTTTTCCGTCCACTCAGACTTCCTACAAATTTCTCGTTTTCATTTCAAGGCAGCCCTATTCTCTATAAATCGTCTATTCTCAAGGATTGTATATGGTCAGTCAAGTCATCCATCTGTTTTAACGAAATATGATGACAATTAAATATTGATACATCACAAAAACTGATTATTGTTCATAAAATATAAGGCAAATCATTCGAGATGGCACATTCCTGTTTCGCGAATGATAGGAGAATTCTCTCTATCACATTTAGAGGGAAAAATCTCTCTATCACATTTAGAGGGAGAATTCTCTCTATCACATTTAGAGGGAATTTTCACTACACTCCAGGAATTTCCGATATAGGAACTACTAATCCCCCGTTTGAAGGTTTTAAGTTTCCTACCACTTAAAGCAGAATTTTGAAAATTTTCCCTAAATGCACTGTCTGTCTGTCGGCCTGTCCGTCTGAACGACCGGTCCAAAAGTAAGTTTTTGTTAGAAAAACTTTTTTATGTTATCTCAACAAAATTTCACATTGATTGTTCATATTTATCGCCAAACCTTTGGCTGAAATCGGCCCTCTATTTCATATACTTCATAGAAGCAATGGAGTCCGACTCCACAAGTTATGCCGCTAATTTCAAAGTGGTGAATGCAGAACGAATCAAATTGATAGCAACACTCACTATTGAAGGCGTGATACTCTTCACGCGGAGCTAGCTTGTTTAATTTTAATTGGTGTTGTCGTAATATTTATACCCTAGACTTTATAAAGTACCTATATAGGGAATATTGTTATGTCACGACGAAAATATGTAACACTTTAAAGGAGGTATAGCGATGTGTATATAGAAATTATCAAGGTCACTTGCTGATACGATTTAGCCATGTCCGTCTGTCTGTCTGTCCCGATAACCGTCTGTCCGTTTGTCCATCTGTCCGTCTCTCTGTCCGTTCGGAAGATAACTTTCGATAGAATGAAGCAAGAGATTTAATATTTTGGTTAAATTTGTTGCTGTTGTTTGTAGTAGACCCAAGGAAAACCTACCTCCCCTACAAATTGAAGTTCATATGTAGGGGAGGTAAAGATAATTTCCGATAAAATGAAGCTAGTGACATGAAATTTTGGTCAAATGTTTGTAGTAGGATCTAGTTGGTTTTAATTGAAAATGGGCAAGATCCAACTCAAGGAACACCTACCTCTGCTACAAATGAAACTTCAAAATAGCGATAACTTACGATAGGGGGCGACTTGCATATATGAGGCGCCAAATTTTAATGATGGATTTCAATCGAATTTGGTCTAAAATGGACGAATCTGAAGTCCTTTCCCGCGAATTCATAACCGTTTAGGAGATATTTACCTTTAAAGTTGGAACTTTTGTATGAGAAAATCCGGTGCTAGAATTGTATATAGAATAAATTTCCGCTTTAGATAGTTAACAACCTACTATGATACATCATCATTTAATTTTTCAAATATTCAGGCCACTTGCATTTTACATTTATCGTGAATATGCCGCCGATAAAATTTGGTGCCTCAGATATGGAAGCCTTGCCATCGGACCAAAGACAACCCAAACTCCCCTACAAATGAAACTTAGAATAAGCGATAACTTTCGATAAAATGAAGCTAGCGATTTGAAATTTCGATCAAATATTTGTAGTAAATTTGTATTTATGCTGAATTTCTAAGCTTTAGTTTAAATATTGTGTCAAATTTGATTAATCAAAATAAACCAACAAAATTTTCCACAATGATTCTCTAACGAAAATATAGGTTTCGTTTAATCAGTAATATCACATTTCCCAAATAGACAATTAGTACGTCATTTAATTGGGTTCGAACATAATAACAAACATCTCGGGTTAATTGGTTTCATGATCATGAATACATCCAGGCAATATGCACTCGGAAAAGCAAATAGACATCCTAATTCATGTCAATGTCTAAATCCATTCAAAAACAGATTCAGGCAAATTTAAATATATATACGAGAAAATTGAGTTGATTTTGTGAATGCTCCATCCCAATTGATATTTTGTATAATTCCATCAATGTTTTGGTCGTTTCAAGTCCAAATACCGGAATTGGCAGCAAAAACGTCATTAGATTCGTGTTTGTGTTTGAAATCTAACGATTATGTGATGAAGGACGGTCTAAAGGAAATGCCAATCAAAGCTGATTCAGAGAAACCTGATAGCGTTTTGAAATAATGGTGAAATGGTTGAAATAAATACCTACGAAGAGGAAACTCCGGCTAAATACTTAGTAGCCTTCGTCAGAATGGTGGATGGTCAAGAAACTCGTTTGGTTGGCTAGAATTGCCTTGATATGTAATTTCAATGTTTATTACTTTCAAATAATGAAGAGATTTGTAAGCAAACTTCCATCTGGACGATAGAGATTAATCCATTCACCAAGAGCTCAAAATTTTTTGGAATTACACAAGTTCTGACGTCGTTTTTGCTTTATGCCGGAGCTGTCACCAAAGCTATTACAAGTGAAAGATTTATTAAATATTATGAAAGAAAGAGGACAAATCGTTATATTTTGATAGAACGAGGGCACGATTTATTTACCAAAAAAGGACATGTCCTCTTAAAAGAGGACATCTAATAACGCTAGTCAGGATAATAGGACCATCTTGACGTTAATGTGATATTTGTGAAAAAAATGATACAACTCTAAAAAATTACTTCAGGGACAATAATATAAATATATCTATGGACCAAACACTTCGCCAAAGGGAACATTTGAAGTCATTAGGAAATACGTTAAGTGACGTTAAGATTACTGATCCGGATGCCACAATCAAGTATTTGAATGGTGTCCCCCGCATTATTCGAAGCCGAGCTGCAAAAAACTAAACATCCCATTAACGATATATTATCAAAACACTCGCGGGATTTGTTCGAAACTAGAAGAACTGCGGACTTCCCTAGCAACATCTCATCACGACGTAATAATCTTAACTGAAACCTGGTTAAAACCAAGCATTTTCTCGCCCGAACTGGGATTTTATAATTACAAAATATTTCGACTCGATCGAAATGCGCGCACATCTGATAAAGAAAAAGGTGGTGGTGTACTCATCGCTGTCAAAAATTCAATCAAAGCGTCTGAGATAAAGTATCTACATCATGATGTTGAACAACTTATTGTATGTATTCAAACCGGACGTATGAAATTAATCGTATCTACTGTGTACCTACCGCCCGATTGTTCACCTGATAACTACTATAAACATGCTAAAGAAATTCTCCACTGTGCAAACATCTATCCAAACGCCAAATTTATTGTGACCGGAGATTTCAACCTTCCAACTGTAAACTGGAGTCAAGAGTCGTGGACGCAAAACAATACGAATTTAAAAAGTTCGCATATTATAGATTCCTTTTCTTTCTTAAATTTTCAACAGTTCAATCATATTTACAACCAAAACAATAATTTATTAGATCTGGTTTTCTCAAATTGTAATGAATTAATTATTTCGTCTAATCAACTACCATTTGTACCGATAGATAGCTACCATCCAGCTTTGGATATTATTGTAAATACTAAATTAACAAATTTCGGTAAAGACAGACCAACGACAGTTACATTTTTGAATTTTAAACGCGCTGACTATAACAGCATTAATGAAGCACTAGCATTAATAAATTGGCAAGATTTAGATCATTTGACTTTGAACGAGGCTATATGTGAATTTTATAATATTTATATTGTAAACGACATAATTTTTTCTCATGTTCCTGTTGTACAACGGTATGTGGATAATTTTCCAGTATGGTTTTCATTAGAGCTAAAAAATTTGATCCGCGATAAAAAGCAAGCTCATGCACGTTATAAAAATACTGGCAGTTTTAATGATTATAAACTTTTTTCTGAACTTGGAGCTGCTTGTAAAGTCAGATCGAAAATTGATTTCAAATTATACAATTATAAAATCGAATCAGAGATACCACATAATATGAAATATTTTTGGAGGCATATAAATTCTTGTAAAACTGAAACTGGTTTGCCAGATGAAATGCATTTAGATGGAGTATGGAGCTCTGATTGTAATGTAGTCGCTAATATGTTTGCAACTAATTTTGCGAAAGTATACAGCGAGGAAGTCAATACTTATAATCCCCCTTCACTAAACCTTATGATTAATCTGTCCACTATCTCAATAGATTTCGATTCCCTTGAAAAGAAATTACTTACGCTAGACGTCACCAAAAGCCCTGGACCAGATGGTATTCCACCAATATTTCTAAAATATAGTGCTAGAAGTATAGCTCGTCCACTCCTTTCATTGTTCAACCGATCATTAGAATCAGGAAACTTCCCAAATATATGGAAATCTAGTTATATAGTACCTGTTTTTAAAAATGGTGACAAAAGTGATGTTCGTAATTACCGACCAATTTGCATTCTATCATCGATACCCAAAATCTTCGAGAGCCTTGTTACTGATCAAATAACGCCTATTATCCGTCCCGTCATTATACATAATCAACATGGTTTTTGCTCCGGAAAATCGACTACGACTAATCTCCTCTCATACCATAACTATATTTGCAATTCTTTTGCACGTTTTCAGCAGGTTCACACAGTGTATACTGATTTTACAAAAGCTTTTGACACAATTAATTTTGACCTATTGTTCAAAAAACTAAAAAATATGGGACTGCATGGTCCACTGCTATCCTGGCTAAATGATTATATAAGAGAGAGAACTTTCCTTGTTAAAGTCAAAAACAAATTGTCAAATCAATTTTCGTCAACATCTGGAGTACCTCAAGGGTCTCATCTTGGCCCTCTCTTATTTTTAATATTCATAAACGACATCAATCTTATTTTTGAAAACGTTGAATTTTTACTATTTGCTGATGATTGCAAAATTTATAGAGCGATTTCATCAATAAGTGATATTGAAATCTTACAATCCAATTTAGATAACCTTTATAGATATTGTGTCGATAATAGCCTAAAGCTTAACACGGATAAATGCCAGTCAATGATTTTTAATAAAACAAGAACAGTTCATTAACATGTTTATACTATTAATGCTACTCCTTTAAAGACAGTTGAGACAGTAAAAGATCTGGGAATAACTTTTGATTCCAAACTTAATTTTTTACTACATATTGAAATGATTACCGAGCAGGCCAGGCGCATGTTGGGCTTCCTTATTAGAAACACCAGACATTTCTCCAATATAAATACTCTAAAAGCATTATATTTCACTCTAGTCAGAAGTAAACTGGAATACGCATCGGTATTATGGAATCCGCATTACCAAAGTCATTCTGATAAACTCGAAAAAGTGCAACATAAGTTTTTGAGGTATATAGCTTATAAAACTCATGTTACACGTCAAAATATCGATTATGCAAATATATTATCTATGCTCAATACACACACACTAGATGCAAGAAGAACTTATAATGATGCCATGTTTCTATATAACTTGCTAAATAACAATATCGATTCTCCTGAACTTTTGCGCCAAATATCCTTTAGAGTACCTGCAATTAACACTAGATCCAATGATTTGTTTCAACTGCAAATCTCTAGAACGAATTATCTTCAATTTTCACCTATCGAAAGGCTTAAGATCATTGGTAATAAATTATCCACAAGTGTCGACTTTTTTAATGACAACAGTAACATATTAAAAAATGCTTTGCTAAATATTTAGTTATATTATAATGTAAACAGTTAGTAAAACATTGCTTTAGACATACATTAGAATAAGTAATGAATTTTATTGTTTTTTTTTTTTGTAAGCATTTAAATTGTGAATTTAAAGGACTTTTTGTTCGTTTAATAAATAAATAAATCTAGACAATATGGGGGAAGCGAAAGCGCTAGACTATTATTGAAGTCATTTTGAATCCTTTGTTAAGGACAAAGGAAATTCTAGTGAACTAGCGTTGATGGCATTTTGAGTTCTTTGGTGAGGAAAAAGGACATTCATGGAAATGAAGTGATATAAAGGCAAGATGGGTATCGTATGACTAGAGGCGTTGAGCCGAATGCACTAGACTTCTACTGATGGCATTTTGAGACCTTCGGCGAGGAAGAAGGACAATTTTGGCAATGTAGTGAAATATAGACAAGATGGGTGACTGGGGGTGTTGACGCAAATGCACTGGACTACTGCTGAAGGTATTTCGAGTTCTTTGGCGAGGGATAAAGGACAAGTATCTGTTTGCTCAATGGATATTGTATCTGTTGCTCAGTAGATGTTGTGTCTGTTGGTAAATAGATACTGTATCTGTTGCTCAATAAATACTGTATCTTTAAATATAGGTATACGGTATATATTGCTCAATGAATATTGTACCTGTTTTTTGCAGGTACTGTATCTGTTGCTCAATAAATACTGTGTCTGCTAGTGAATAAATACTGTATTTGTTGATCAATAGATACTGTATATGTTGGAGAATAGATACTGTGTCTGTTGTTCAATAGATGTTCAGATGTTGTGTATATTGGGCACTAGATATTGTATCGGTTCTCTGTCGACTCTGTTTCTGTTGCTTAATTGATACTGTATCTTTTGCTCAGCAGATGCTGTGTCGTTAGGTCAAATCATGTATCTTTTGCTTAGTAAATAATCCATTTGTTGACCAACATATATATGTGCTCAATAGACATTGTATTTTTTGGTCAATAGATACTGGGATGGAAAGAGACCATTATCTTATGATCGCTATTGTTCGATTGCGCATTGCAGCCCTACCCCGTTCTGGCGACGGCAGATCCTAGCGACGGCAGATCCAGGCGCCGAAAATTCAACACCACTTGACTAAAAAATTCAGCTATCTTACAACAATATAACGACCATCTTGTGCTTAAAGAAACTGGGATAATTAGTCACTCAGATAGTGACATAAATGAAAACCAAGATGGCATAATAAATGCGAACATTGCCAGCGCAGATACCAACCTTGGCACAAACCCGGATTGCCGGAATAAGCAATGGATGTCAGACGCTTCATGGCAACGGATTTTTGAAAAAAAAAAGTACTTAGAGTTTGTTTGGGTGCAGTATCAGACGGCAATCGAAGCAGTATCGAACTCCTTTACCGTCAGAAAGCTCGGGAAGTTCAGCGTAGCGTGCAGCGCGATAAAATTCTGCAAACTCTTTCTTAGCCTCAGCAGACGAAGCCGCAGGAAGTAACATCTTAAACGTCATATACGGTGTCATCAAAGAACTTACAGGTGACCGTAACTCCCGCAAACATCCGGTGATGGAAAGCTACTCATTTTGGAAAAAGATCAAATGAGGCGGTGAAAAGAGCTCTTCGCCGCGGTCCTGAACCGTGTAACCTCTGGTGAAGATCCCTCTCAAATAGATAATTTAGCTAACCATCAAAATGGGCGTACATGGTCCACTGCCCCGACTAAAGAGGACTTAGTCGCTGCAATTATTGCACTAAAAGGAGGAAAGGTCGCCGGACTCGACGGCATCCCTGCCAAACTTTATCAAGCAGCGGCAAGCGTAACTGCCGAATTGCTGCACCCACTTGTTGATAAAGCGGGGAATACACAGACCTTTCCCACTGAGTGAATGGAAGAAGGGTAGCCTTGCCGACTGTAATATTTGGAGAGGCATTTGTGTGCTTCCTGTCGTTGTGAAGATAATAGCTATAATAATAGCTATAATCGTATTGGAAGGACTAAAGGCTTACTTAGAAGATACAATTGTTGAAGAATAGGCTGGCTCTGGATTCGGATTCTCCTGTGTCGATCACATTAACACTTTGCGAATCATAATTGAGCAGTGCGAGTACGAGTACGATTCTCCGCTTTAGTTGGCTTTCAGCGATTTTGAGAAGGCTTTAGGTAGTGTAAACCGGGATTCTATATGGGCGG
Source organism: Chloromyia formosa (assembly GCA_964017055.1). Taxonomy (NCBI): domain Eukaryota; kingdom Metazoa; phylum Arthropoda; class Insecta; order Diptera; family Stratiomyidae; genus Chloromyia; species Chloromyia formosa. The sequence goes on from OZ024813.1 coordinate 137,467,527, forward strand.
CTTTACGCGGGAGAGACATCCGGGAGAAACTTGTGGCTTTACCTAAGGCAACCTATAACGACGCAAAATGTCGCGTTCCGCTTAAAGGTAAAGTACCGGGGTCTTTGGGATTTGTAGTGGATTGTAGCAGGGCTGCATCTTATTCCTCATAGTGGTCGACGATGTGTTGCATGCAGCCGGACTAGACAGATGAATCAATGGTCTTTAAAATCTTATCTACAACATCGCACATAAGTCCTACACCTGTTGCCATCAAGATTAATGGGGAGCCTTTGGAGAAGATGGACAACTTCGTCTACCTGGGTAGGATTGTTGCGGAAAATAGTGGTACGGAGCAGGACATCGCTCGTCGCATCAACCAGGTTAAATGCGCATACGGCATGCTGTCCAACATCTAGCAGAGCAGTTATCTCAGCGTCAATACTAAATTGGGCCTGTTTCGCTCCCTGGTACAGTCTGTGCTCTTTATGGGAGCAGTACATGGAACATTTCCGTAAACGTTTCCAGAAAGCTTCAAGTTTTCGTCAACTCATGTCTTCGTCGAATTCCAAAAATTTTCTTGCCCGAAAAAATATCAAATGATGAGCTAAGTCCTCGTACGGGTCAGATGACAATCGACGAATTGGATGGGTCACACATTTTATTTGATTCTGTTTGCGGAACGATGATAACATGCCATGAAAAGGAACCCCATTTCGAACCAAGAGGGGGTCCTAAAATCACCTGGCGCCAATTTGTGACAAAAGAGTCTTAGGTGCTGGGTAAATAGTTCGGGGAGTTGCGCCCCATTGCCCAGCAACAGCAACGTCTGGTTTCCTACACCTACCCTACATGAGTAAGGTTTTTCTTTAAAAGTTTGTAGAAAACCTTTGTCATGTGCGCTGGGTGTGAGAAAGCTCAGTACTCAAGGCACATTTGATGGCGCTGCTATGTTTCTACCGGCAATGAAACTCCCGCATAAGATTCTATTACTATAATCAATGGTTAGTCCCAGTATTGTTAATTTTAAAACAACCCAATTTATTTACCTAATCACACTTTTGAAGGGTACATAGCCTGGACTACGAGATACTTTCTCGGCATCAAATACAACTTTCTTCTTCTTCTTGGCGGCCTCTTTGAATTGCTTGGAGAGCCGTGTGTGGACCACCCAAGGTATAGCGAAGCCCTCGAGAGCAGCTTTAAGCTCCAAAGTGGTAGCTCGAGATGTGATTGCGAGATGGACATACTTGGTTTAAGTGGTGGTCACCACCCGTTTCGATGGTGGCACAACAGTAAAAGATTTCGGGCACACCTAAGCATCCTTTGAAGACCGTCCACTAGTCCGCCTCCCGCTCTTACCGCTTTGGTTAAGCTAATTTTAATAAACGCACAATATCATTGGTAATTTGATTTGATAGTACAAGTTAAGATTCTTATTGGTTTGAAAAAAATGTAATTTTGATTTAACTCTTAATTTAGCAATGTTTATCTTTAATGATGAGTGTCGGTTGATGGTATTACTGACTCTGCTGGCTTCGTGCTTCTGATGGGAACAAGAAACTCGGTACTGTGTCATTTCAACGTGACTTTGTTGGGAACGTTGCGATAAAAATGCTGATGCGGTGTATCATGTAATTCGATTCGAATCGAATTGCTTTCGAAAAGATGAAAATGGTACCATGTACCTCGAAAACGAATTTCAATATTTCAATGGTCGTGGTTCTGAAAGCCAGATTTTTTATCACTGGTTGAGCAACAACGATGGCAAAGCATTGTGTATCCTTAAGTGAAGAAGAGATGCATTCAACTCATATAGTACATTCAAACATTCGACGCACACGACTCTTGGCGAAGAATCTACATGGGCTGCGGAAAAGAACCAGACAGTTTTCTCGGTCTATTTCCCCTCTGAACATCCAGTCAGATAAGCGACACTCTCTCTTCCACTTACCTGATATACACTACTTCACATCTCTGTTACTCACAGTCAAATTGTCTGATCCTATCGAATTTGCCAAAACTCAGCCAATAATAATCGAGTTTTCTTTATGAGATTTTTCGTTCGAAGCGGATACTCGATGATCTTTGAAATTGGGAAACTCGTTTTCGACCTACATGGTACCATTTTGTCCTTCCGAAAGTAATTGGAATCGAATTACATGATGGGTCCATGTATTTGGTGTGAACTTGGTAAAGGTGCTGATGCGGTGTCGCTGAATTCTATAAATATGGATTTGATGTGAACGTTCCGTGCGTAGGATGACTACGGCGCATGTTGGTTTTGGCTTTAGGGTTTTGTGAGGTCTTTGGTGTTTAGGGCTCTGTGGAGTGTTAACTTACATTCATATTAGTGGACATAGCATTATTTCACCACTGCAATGACTACAAATTGGGTGTCAACAATGTACGAGCATGTTCATATTCTATACTTTAAGACGTCTTTTAGTTTTCAGGAAAATGTATTACTGTAATAGCCTGATTTATTGCCATGCCACAAGAGTCACGTTCTTAATTCTCGAATTCATCTATTCAATTCGTATCGCATGTCCTTCATATATCAAATAACGTATCGAATATATTCTGCCGATGATATAGTGAAGTGATTGAAATTGGATCGCATGCCTTGAATACTCTACCTACCCACACCGTATCCGTCTGGCTAAATATGCGGTCGAACCCAAAGAAAACGTGCCCGGCATCTAATCTCGATGTTCCTAAGACAAAAAAGCAGTTCAATTAAATATCTTTCCCCAAAAAAAGATTGAGGGTGTACCGCAAATGTTCTACACCTGAACTGTTACACACACATTCAGTGTCACATAGGTATACCTGTTAAGATTACGAGTATATTTATACATACTCGAATATTCCTATTTGTGGGTTCCAGAAACATGAAGCCTGAGTATCAGGACGAAATTGGACAAATGTTGAACATTCTTCCGATTCTCAACATTCATCATACCATGGATAAATGCGGACAGCATGTTCTGATTCAATTCTTCATACTCGTATATGTATTTCGTGCAACAGAATTATTGTGTCCGGATATCGGAAAACGAGGAAATGATAAAAGCTTTTCCGCTTCAGGTAGTATGAAAATCTTCAGAATAGGATGGAAAAAAATGTGGGAACGAAAATTGATTTCGTCGAATTTATAGGTTTCAGCCAATTTGAAAGGAAACCCGGGAATCGAAGATAGACAATGAGAATGTTGAATTAAAAACTGTTATTACTTTAAACCGAATCTGTAAATCAACATGCACCGTCCGATTAGGGCCAGCAAAATTCTAAATAGAGGCAGGTAGGGAAATTTTTAGCGCCCCCCTCTCCAGACATTTTTTTCAAAATAGTACCTACTTTGCAAGAGCGATTGGGAAAGTGACTTTTCAAGCGCAACTTTTGCTTCGGTTTCGCTTCATACTAATATCCACGACGCTTGAAGAAAGCAGTTGTGAGAGTGCTTTTTTGTCCGGGCGGTTTTGCTTGGTACTACTAATTATCGTCGATGCATTGCCAGCTTTAAATAGTTTAGCTCACTGTTCATTTAGTAAAAAATGGCTCGAGACATTTCAGCTTAGTCCTTAAAAGAGACATATTAGACTTTCACAAGAAGGCCCGCTTTCAAATCTGTTTTTACTGAACTGTGGTGCCTTCTTTTAGCTAGCCCCTCCCTATTGAAGGCTTAGAGAAAATTGTTCACAAAATAAATTTCACTTTCATTCCTTGTCGATGATGTATTTATTTTGTTCCTAGGTTTACAGAAGTCAATGTCCACATTATTCTCTTTCTCCCTTGACCGTCTAAACAAAATAAGCAGGGCAAATACACATTACGAAATCACATTTGTTATAAGGAAGATCTATTGAATCTTAGTGCTTACTACAGAAATGTGGAAACAACAATGGAGGATCCCGAAATGGTTATTGGGAGTAAATTCCCTTCACCGGTAGTTTCGCAGGGTATCCATGTCTATAATGTTGCTGCCTATGATGCAACAGCAGCTGAAGACAAAGCAACATACTCCCAGTCTATTGAGGGATAGGTATGGGAAGGTAAAGTTTACATGGGATGAGAAGTAGGGCTCCCAAGTAGCACAATCTAACCTTGGTTAGAAATTTATTCAATCTTTGGGTTATAATTCAGTCATTTAATGAGCAATTTGGTTCAGTGATAGAACTAAAACCATTTTGTTCGATATCAAACTTAATATTTCATCTAAGTTTGTGATTGGTATTACAATTGTGCAAAGTACAACTTTTATGGTGCGTTCAGAACAATATTTGTGTTATATTGTTATATCTTTAACAAATGTGTTCGAGATACTGCAAAATAGTCATATGTCCACCGATTGCTTGAAATACTCGTATAACTATATGGTGACGGTTTAGTCTAAAATACTGTTTGTTTTCTATATACAGGAACTTCTTAGTTATACAAATTACAAAATGGTTTTCAAAGTACCTGATTGTTGTCAAATATGACTATTTTGTTATTTGCTTTACCCCAAGTGTCATTAGCAACAAAACCTGTTGAATTCTTACCACGCTTCTGCATTGGTCGAGTCTCGTTTATTTTTATCCCAGGCCGCGTCTAAATGGTAGTATTACGGCGACACGTAATTCATATTATTGTGTTTAAGTGCCCGTTTTTTTGCATAAGCAAAAAACTATTGGTTTGTTTGGTGTCGGTAGTATGTTATGGAATTTGTAAAATTTTTCTCTTCAAAATTTTTTTTTTTAAATAACACTGGTATTCTGCGAGTGTATGTTTCATAAATAAGTATTTTTGTGTATAAATGTATTGTGAAAGTTGTCCTTTATTATTATTACTTATATTGAAATATAATGGATAATATAACAAGAAAAAAAAATGTTTTCTGTAATCTAATGTAATGTATTTGTTTGATTTCGATTTTGAAAATGTATTCACGTGACGTGGATCGACGTGTTATATGAAACCGAAGTATGACCATAAATACAAGCTCATATTTCAGTAATAAATACCAGATTCGAGTCGTATTTAGAAAAAAAAAATATTTGCGAAGTTGTTATTTTGAAGTCATTAAATCAAAACAATGTTGTTAAATTCAAGTCATACTTCAGACTAAAATGTGACAAGAATGCTATGCTATAGAAAGGTCATTAGACAGTTATATAAAAACAACAACAACAACATTTTACAAATATTTGGAGAATGGATTAGTTAATTGATTTTGAGAATGGTCAACATCTTCCTGAATGAGTGTCAAGGTCCCCTATAAACTGGTCATATATGAAACTCACTTTTAATGTAAATGGTCGTTGCTAATTGGTACTTTTGGTGTCACCACTAGGTCTGTACAAGCCTAGGGTATATACGCTTCGGACTCTGGTTTTTATTACGATCAAATCGTGTTAATTAATATCCATCCTCGTAAACTGTTTGTTTATTCCTAAACGCTTCCAGATATTCATCGTCAAACCAGTACTTCCCAAGTAGCACAATCCAACCTTGGTTAGAAATCTAACTCATTTTACGGTTGTATTTCAGTCCAGAAATAACGAATTTGGTTAAGTTACAGAACTAAAACAATTTTGTTCGGTATCCAGCTTAATATTTTATCTAAGTTTGTCATTAATATTACTAAATTGATTTATTTCGGACCAACGTTGTTTTTTTTTCTTAAAGTGTGTTCACACGTGGCAAATACTTCGCAAAGGCAAATATTCGCAGAACTATTTGTTGCGCGCGTCAACGAAAAATATTTTCATTCTATTTAAGGCCATGTGAACAAGCGACAAAACTGCCTTGCCAGATTAATCTCTATGGACAAATGTTTCTTCAAAACTTTGAACAAATATTTGCGACCTGTGAACGCACCTTAAAGAGGAAAAAACAGAGCATTGGAAAACGCAGTAAACACACAGCCACCCTTTTGCAGAAAACATGCAAATGGACGCCAGTGTGTGTCGGCTTTTACACGGTTTTGTTTCGTTGCCTCCACGGTTATACAATATTTTGGTTATAAATCTTAAATATTCTTGTCTTATATAAGCGAAAAATCTAACAATGATGTTATATTCAAATCATAAAATAATTAGGCAAGCAATCGAACAATATGGTTATAATCAAGACATGTTTAAAACTACAACGTTACAAATATGTTATATACTGGTCATTGGACAGTTACATAAATGACAATATTGTTAATATTTAGCAATATAACAGTTGTAAATCTAACGATTTTGTAGGAAACGGGTCACAGACATGACTGTCTATAACAATGTCGTCAATTAAAGACCTGAAATATAGCCATGTAGTTTCACTGAAATTCATGGTCATAAACCAGGCAGAAACGGTAAAATTACCATTTGACAAACGTTTAAAAAACGTTATTTTGACCATTTATACGACAATGTCGTTATATGACCCTGGTTATATTTCCATCATAACAACCGTTTAAAGACTGATTTGTGCTGCTTGGGTTCTTTCTTCGTTCACAAGAAGAGAATTTATGCGGTATTTCTCACATGTATAAGGGTGTGTAAGGATAGACAATAGTTGTGTTTCATATATAAGTACAGCTGGGACAACTTCCATTTACAATTACAAAACATAAATGATTGTACATAATTGGGTGAGCCTATTTCATATTTAGTTCCATTAAGAAAATTACTATACTCCAGTGGTATATATGTTTAATAATATTAATAACTACATTAATTATGTTAGGTAATTTCAATGGTTCATGGTCATCATATGAAAGGCATTGACTTATATCTTACACGTTTGATAAACCCAGCATTAATAACCTAAACAAATCAATAGTTTTGAATGGTATCCAACATTTTTGGAGAGAAACTTGAACATTAGAAACAAAATATGATTTATGTTTATCATATAAAAACGTCAAGTGACAAGTGACAACAACCGCTTTAAATACGAACTCCGAGTAAATCAAATTACAATTTAATTAAAGACAAAAGGAATTTGCAAAAAACCACCGAAAAGTGACAGTATATCTCCTGGAGTTTTCTGGGTGTTGAAATACACTTCTGCCGCTCAATAAAGTGTGAAATTTGGTAATAATATCACTACGGGCCCACTGACAGCTGTCGCCGCCTCAAGATTTCTTTGATCACCATTGCCAACGCGTACTTTCAACACTAACGTGGGCTCTACAAAGTCATCTACACCAATCTACAAGATCCTTTACATCATTAGCCACAACCAGACAATAGTGACTCCGACCTGCAACATCAGCAAGTGTGATACGGGTAAGCACCTCTCTTTTAGCCATGAAGTGTACCCATTGCAGCGACGGAATTGTAGAGAAGGTGGATGCGATCGATTGTTCTAAATGCAAGCAGTCGTACCATTTTTATTGCTCAGGATATTCTGAAACGAATTTTCGGAAGCTTCCTAAAGAACGTAAAAAAATTTGGACCTGTCAAAATTGCCGTACCGGACAACTAAGCTTGGAATGTACTCCCGGCCAAAGCCTAGATGACATCATCGAACTGATGAACGATGTGAAGGCAGGCATTAAAACCGAATTGGCGGAGATGAAGACTACATTAAAAACTGAACTAACAGAATATCGTAAATCTTTGGACTACTGTTGTTCCAAAGTGGATGATTTTAATTTGAAAATAAACCAGTACAGCACTAAAATGGACAATTTGTCAAAAATATGTGAAGATCTCGCACAGGAAAACGGTGATTTGAAAGGACAAGTAAAATCACTGAGCGCTCGCGTCAACCAAATGGAACAGCAGTTACTCGAAACTGAAATAGAAATAACTGGCATCCCAGAGACAAGAAATGAGGATCTGTCTCAAGTATTCTCACAAGTAACAAAGGCTATAGAAATACCTCTTGACCCCATGCCCGTCTCATTCGCACGTCAGCCAAGCAAAGCTCGAGGAGACAGCCCGAGAGCAATAATCGTCAAATTCAGCTCGTCAACGGACCGCAATATTTGTATGGAACAAATTAAACAGAAGAAAGCAACTCTCACAGCTGACAAAATCCACCATAGCTTCTCAAACAAGCGAATCAGAATAAATTCAAAATAATACACTTGAATATCAGAAGTATAAAGAAAAATTTTCATGACCTAGTTGTACTAATTCACGAACTAAATATCAATCCTGATGCAATTGTCCTATCCGAAACACAACATAGCAGTTACCAGATAGAATTTGGGAAAACCATTATTAATTTCAATATACCCGGCTACAACACACTGTACACAGAATCTAACAAAAACAAAAGTGACGGTGTCATAGTGTACATCAAAGAGACACTGGATTATATGTATCAAGAAATATCGAATGATTCACAAACAGGTATCAAGATAGACATAAAACTAAAGAATAATTCTAACTTATCACTATTAGGCATATATCGTTCACCATCCCTAGAAATAAACAATTTTATAAGTAATCTCACCAACCTAATACCGGACCACTCTAACAATTCAACAGACATATTAGTAGGAGACATCAATATAAACATTCTTGACAACTCCACAATAACCAATGATTATCTCAACAGCCTAGCGAGGCTAGGATTCACCTCTCTAATCAACAAACCGACACGCACAACCGCAACTTCCTCCTCCTGCATTGACCATATATTTATACGACAGAAACATCATAGAGAGTGTATGCCAATAATTCTTAAAAACTGCATAACAGACCCCAACACCCTTCTACTATCAGTACCACTAGATCTAAAGACACACAAAAATAACAGCCCAAATGTCAAAACAATGATAAACTCAAATTTACTGAAACAAAAACTACATCACATTGATTGGTCTAGCATACTATCCTCTGAAAATAACGCTGAAATCGCCACCAGGTTACTATTCGACAGACTGCAAGACTTGACACTAGAATGTCAATACATAATCACAACTAAACGCAAATTTCGAATCTTAAAACCATGGTTGACTGAAGGCATCATTCGGTCAATAAGAACCAGAGAAAAATTGAAAAAAACATTGAATACTCAACCATTTAATACTGGACTGCAAACCTATTACAAATCATATCGAAATAAACTACATTCAATAATGAAATCATCCAAAAGAGACTACATTCAAAGAATTATAGCAAACAGTAAAAACTGCACCCAACAGCTGTGGAAAACAGTCAATGACATGACAGGAAGAAATCGTCACGACAACATTGAATGGATGAAGATTATCGATCCAAACACCAACACTGCATCAAATAATATGGAGTCAGCCGCTAACACACTGAACAAAACCTTTATCAATTTAGGCACAAAGAATGCCAACCCCGAAACGACCACAGATTTGCTGGAACAAACTGTCTTTCCCTACGAATCGAATTTCCATATAAGTAAAATAAGTATTGATGAAATAGACAATCAAATTAATAATTTGCGTAAATCGTCCTCCGGAATCGACAACATAAGCACGGAATTACTTAAAACAACAAAAAATGAGTTGAAAGTGCCTTTGGCAACTATATTTAACAAATGCATCAAAGAAGGAATCTTTCCAACACCCTTTAAAGAAGCTGTTGTAACCCCAATTTATAAAAATGGGGAGAAAAACAACCCACTGAACTACAGGCCAATTTCATTATTACCCGTGATATCTAAATTGTTCGAAAGGTGCTTGAAAACACGTTTGGAAAAATTTATCACTGAAAACAACATTCTATCCCCAAATCAATATGGTTTCCGGAGTGGCATGAGTACGGAAAATGCTATATTACAAGTAACTGACATGCTACATTCTGAAATAGATACTGACAACAAACCAATGGCAATTTTCATGGACCTTGCCAAAGCTTTCGACTCAATACCGCACAATCTTCTGACTTTAAAATTACGCAAAATTGGCATCTGCGGCACTCCATTGAAATTATTATCAAGCTATCTAACAAAACGGAAACAGTGTGTAAAAATAGGGAACACTTACAGTGAATGGGCAATCAATCAGCCGTATGGCCTTCCTCAAGGCACAGTCCTATCACCATTACTTTATTTAATATATGTGAATGACTTATGTAAGATAGCAACAAGGAAAAGCAAAATCATCGCCTTTGCTGACGATACTGTTTTGGTAACTTCAAGCAGAACATGGTCAGAGACATTCTCCAACGCGGAGCATGATTTCAAACCTGTAAAAAGCTGGCTTGAAAGTCACCATCTGAACTTAAACATATCTAAAACCAAGGCAATCACATTCTCGCTTACAAATTCTGGACAAGCTCTGCAAAATTGGGTTAAACTGCTTAATGACAACTGCAGAGCACAAACTCATCTACCATGCAATGATCCTTGCAATTGCCCCCAAATAGACTGCGCAATGATAGCGTGAAATACCTTGGAATATACATTGATAAATTTCTAAAATGGAACATTCATATCTCGTACCTTGCACAAAAGTTACGAAAGACCTTATATATATTCAGAACCATTAGATCTACCCTATCAAAAGATCAGATGAGACAAGTGTATTTCGCGCTGGTACAATCGGTCTTACAATACGCTATAACAGCATGGGGTGGAGCTTACGACAGCCATTTGAGGATTTTAAAAACTACACAAAAAATAATTTTAAAAACCGCTTTTCACCTCCCGCAGACTTTTCCTTCTGAAGAACTTTTCGCTTTACTAAATATACTCCAAATTAGGAAGCTCTATGTCAAAAGCACACTATACTACCTGGCAAACAATTTTAATCCTAACTTCATCTCACACCAGGCCAACACGCGTCACAGCATTCTCAGACTTGTAGTTCCGCGCATGAGAAAGACGTCATCCCAAAAATCCCACACCTACACCGGTCCTCTTTTTTTCAACATCCTCCCGAACGACATCAGGATAGATATTTATAGGATTCAAAATTTTAAAATAAAAGTTAAATTTTGGCTACTTAACCTATCCTTCAGTGAATTCTATCAAATGTTCACACTATATATGTACCTCTGAACAATAAATACAGTACTGAACACTAATTTTTACTCATTGTATAATAGGCATCTACCTTTTTATTAAATGATAATAATTATTAACTAATACTTAAACATGTTACTTAGTCTAACTATCCTTAAACTTAGAGTTTCCCCTCACACAAGCTTTGCTTTAGAGGGGAGAAGCAATACTAATAAATTATTGTTATGTGAATTAATGTATTATATGAATTGCAAATAAATAAATAAAATAAATAAATTAATGTTTTAGAACAATATGGAGTTTCGATAAGAAACTGCCGGAACTCATCCTCATTCATTCCTTCTCAGAACGTTTGCGTTAAGCACGTCTCCTTTTCCTATTATATTTCAAAGTCGCCGGCAATTCTAACTCAATAATTTTTAGGGCTTTGTAGTAAAAACAAAACGGTTATAAAATCGGTCAAATTTCCGTCTCTCTATATACCTATAATGTCTCAAGAACTACTGAAGCTGCACACATTTAATTTTGGTGGGAATTTGTAGAAATGTTCTACATAATTTGCAGGAGAAGGATGTAGAAATATGAGATCATAACTTACCGCACCCACCTTACCTTCCGAGATCGTTACACTTATGGTGCGGTATATTGAAGCTTCGACAAACGGTAAGAGCAGCGCTGATAGTGGTTGCGTTTTGGCGAGCGGATCAGGAACATATACTTTTACTCCACGCTTTCCCCTTCGATGAAATATGTACCGACAACTGTCAATATTTGGATCTGAAAATATTCCCCTCCGGATTCGAAAATTTTTCTTTAGCCACGTACCTAAGGCCTCCATAAATGCTTTGAACTACCGGCATTTGGAGCTTCTTCGGTGTCCGGTGAAAGCGCGGAGGAGCGCTGGCTACCTTTGTGTTTGCCAGAATTGTTCTTTCACGCTGGTTTAAAATTGCCTAGTATGGCATTTTTCTATTATTTATGTGATCAGTAGCTTACAGAGTTTATGAGTGAATTACGACAAGCAATGCAGTGGCGCCTTTGCTGGCCTCAGGATTATCTGTAACCTGTTTATCATCTGGATGATGTAAGATTCAGTATTTTCATTTTTTCTTTGCAATTTTTCTCCTCTACAATGTTTGCCGGGTAGTTCAGGAGCCCAAAACGTTTTTTTTTCCTTTTAGCCGCACAATCTGTCCTCAGCTTCAACTACTTTGCAGGCCTCGGAGTGGAAGCTGCCCTCTAATGAGCCAGATCGATGGCAGCACCTGATGAGTAATGATCAGTCGGTGGTACGAAACCAGAGGCTGAGGGTCCCTGAGTGCGAGGGCAAGTGAGCCATCCGCCAAACATTCCATCCTTATTGGCCTATTTGTTCAGTATTCCCCATTTTTACCACTCTTGTTTGTGTTGTTTTCCCCAGGCCTATGAATTTTTGTTAATACGTAAAGGACAGGGGCAGCGAGCTGCAAAAACCCCACCCGCATCTCTCGAACTGAGCTACGGCAAGCATAGACCGCTGCTCCGCTCGTTGAGCGGCCTTTTCCTTGGCCTACCTTCACGATCATTATGCTACCTTAGGCCCCGTCCCCACGGGCATCTTTGGATGGCCACCAAACCGTCCGTTATAATATGTTATTGGTAGTCCATTCTGGTTTTTTCTGCAAAATTCATTTAAAAGTGTCTAGCCTCAATTTAACAAACCCGTAATTAATGGTGTGTAATTTACTCAAATAAAATTAATAAACACTGTGGAGTTCACGTACATTATTTCCATTTAACTATTAACATAATGTCATAATTAATTGTAATAATTTGCACTGGCACTTCACTTGTAAACTTTACAATATATTGTAATTCATATGGGGCGACCGGTAGCGCAGTGTGTTGAGACATCAGTCTCATGTTTGACTACCGGCGTTTCGGGTTCGAATCCCGTCCACGACGACGTTCGTGGCCAAGGATGTGCAGGAGGTGCATGCTGGCAACTGCAATCTCCGAAACCAGTTTCCGTCGAGAAACGTCAACTGGGCCACATGAAACAGTTGACGCGCTATGCCCCACAAGGGGTTAGGGTTATCAATTGAGAGAGAGAGAGAGAGAGTAATTCATATTAATATGTGTTATAATGTTTAACCCTCGAACGTTCGCGTGTCGCACATTTGTATTCCACTTGCTTTTAAAAAATCGTAAGTCTGGTCACACGCATGTGAGGGGGTTGGGGTCACGTGTAGCTGACTTTGTTAGGGTTAACGCTTAAGTAGTAGATGTTTCGATTTAAATCGTTATTCGGTTTTCGACTTATTTCGAGTTTGTCGGTCGAAAGTCTTCATGGAGTAATTTTTTTTTCAAGTATTCTTAGAAAAAATTCTTATAATATTTATTTTAACAACATCGATATTGTATTTTTTTCTCTTTTCTTGAACATACATATATGTATAATTGTAATAAAAGTTCGAAAACTATCATTTTCTCGTTTTGATTTTTTTTATTTATTCGTATCGGCATCCCCGCATTAGTAAAAGTTGTTCGCATTTTTAATAAAATTCGCGATTCAAAATGTCTGTTTTCGAGCCAAGTTCTCGTCATTTGCGGGAAGTTTTGATCTTCTGCTTCCATTTGAAAAAAAAACTGCAGCTGAGGCTCATCGAATGCTCTCAAATGCTTACGGTGAGGTTGCTCTGAGTGACAGAACATGTCGTGAGTGGTTTCAACGTTTTAAAAGTGGCGATTTCAATGTCGAGGACAAGCATGGTGGTGGGAGAGAACAATTTTTTAAAAGACGACGAATTGGAAGCACTGCTCAAGATTCGTGCCGAACGCAAGAAGAATTAGCTGAATCATTGGGAGTGACTCAGCAAGACATCTCGAAACGCCTCAAGGCCATGGGCATGATTCAGAAACAAGGAAATTGGGTTCCGTACGAGTTAAAACGTCGACGGCAAAACCGAATTTTCACGGCGCCAGGGCTATGCTTTGCATTTGGTGGGAGCAGCTTGGTGTGATATACTACGAGCTACTGAAACCGAATGAAACTACGAGTATAACAGGAGATCGGTATCGAACGCAATTGATGCGTTTAAGTCGAGCATTAAAGGAAAAACGACCACAGTACCAAGAGAGACACGAGAAAGTCATCCTCCAGCAAGACAATGCTCGGCCTGACGTCGCAAAAGTGGTCAAGACATACTTGGAAACCCTGAAATGGGAAATCTCGCCCCACCCGCCGTACTCCCCAGACATCGCTCCTTCCGACTATCATCTGTTTCGTTCCATGGCGCAAGGCCTGGCTGATCAGAATTTTCGTTCGTACGAGGAAATCGAAAAGTGGATCCAATCATGGATCGCGTCGAAAGACGCCTCCTTTTTCCGAGATGGAAAACGAAAATTGACGGAGATATGGGCGAAAGTTGTTGCTGTTGATGGACAGTACTTTGAATAACACATCTGTAAGTACTTTTTGAAAATTAAGCTTTAATTCCAGGAAAAAACGGCGGTAGCAAAGTTGTATACCCAATATTATTTTAATTCATGTAATTAACTTGTTTTCAAACTTATAGGTCATGAAGCCAAACCCAACCGTTATTTTATCTCAACGAGTAAAAATATCTAGAAGTATAGGTAATACTTGTTGGAGTACAATAGTACTCCGCGCGACTATCTGTGTCACAAAATTTACGCGAGCGATGAAGGGTTAATGACAATTTTATTACCCATTTAAAAGTGATACAGCAACCTTGTTCCTTGACGCAACAATTTCTTAATACGAGTATTTGCTTCAAATTAAGTGCTTTAAAGTGTAACTAAGTACGCCGGCGGTTCATCAACCTCGTAAACGCATAAAAGTGCCATTAATTGCCCTAGTCTCAACAGTGCAAGAAGCATTCGCTGAAGAACAACATAATTAACAGCCACCTACCCACATTTTTACGGAACAGGAACTTTTCTCGATAAATTCCCTCAGTGATTTACTTTTCCTTTTTTATGATAGCCATTCGGAAGGACGAAGCACCTGTTCCCTATCTGGGAGAGGCGAGTTTTATGTGTTGGCCGTTGCTACAAGTATATCACAGCCGATAAAACTAGAGGTGCCGAAGTGGGTGGAAAAGGAGGCTTTTCACCTGTGACAAAGTAAGTCCATCAGCCGTAGAGCTGATACCTTAACCAATTTGTTTGAAAATCGAAAAAGCAGAGTTGTCAGTTTGACCAAAAACCAAATGGCCCCTTATTTTGTAAATATAGAATGAAAAAAAAAATCCAATACCCGCATGTATTGGATTTTTTTGTGCATACTCATAATTCCCCTTTCTCTTTTCATGGTGAAATTAATATTTTATCTAATTGATCAGACATCATTATTGATTATTTGGTGTGATAGGTTTCCGATAGCAACAGATCCAAATAATCCAAGCGATTTCGTATATTTTCGAATTCTGGTTTCACCCCAAAATATAAACAAGTGTTTCCACTGATAATACAGCTGTATTTATTAGTCCCGCCGAGCCCAATCTGAAGATATTATAATAGGTGCTTTTTTTCTAGTAATTATCCGGGTCAAGTGTAGTTTAGGTTAACTCATTGCGGAAAAAAAATGATGTAGCTGTTGTGGAAATTACATAGCCGACTGAAGCAATCGCAGCAGCAAGGGTATCAGCAGCGGCAACGGCTGTGTTAGGTAATCCGAGAGACATTGAAAGCAGCGACTATGGCAGCAGGAAATGCATGTCTACTCTCGCTAATACATAAATGGCGATTTTTCTCATGATTTTATATAACAATTAGTTGTGAATGTCAAAAATATTTTATAGTTCTAAACAACAAAACAAAGCTTCCATTCACTTTAATGCATAACATTTCGTTTTTACTTTCTGATATTTCAAAAGCTTCCCCAGCATGCCGATAGATCCCGCCACTAAAGCAACTTTTTAGAATTTTGAATGAAAAATCAGATCTGCTGACGATGCACCAATATAATTCACTTAAGTGGAATACGTGCATTTTTACTTGACGGGTGAGCGCCGCTGCACTGCCACGAACTTCGATGGGCAACTGCCCAGGGCGCCAGGGTATTGAGGGGAACGAGGCTGCTGATGAACTTGATAGATAAGGATCATCCATAGTCACTTTCATTGACCTCAGCCTTACTGTGGCTTTGGGCTGGCCTCGGCCAAACTGCGGATCACAGACTGGTCTAGTTAGTTCTAGAACAACTTTCCACACTGCTTAGACCCGGAACCCAGAGGAACTGTTCTGGCGAATCTACTGTCACACCCGTTTCAACTTCTATTTTGGAGCCGTCTGTACTGAGGTTCAGAGTCCTTCCACGTTCACACTCAACTATCAAGAAACGGTCTCTACTGGGTATAGTAACCTTGAAGTTTATGCTAAAATTATGTTGTGGTTTCGTATAGTCCGTATTATTAGATGGTAGCCTAATACTGCGATGGCCATATGGCCTTTGCCTGAAATGCCCTGACTCCCTGAGGCTTAGCACACATTTGGCACCCTCATTTCATAGATATAGGTCGGTCGGGGGCAAGTTTAGCAGAGTGTTCAGAGATACGCGAGGATACAATCTTCAAAGGCGGTGATCATTAAGCAACAAAGTCTCTGTACTCTTTCCATTTTCTGTATGTTGGTTTTCGTGTTGAGTACTGTCTACCAGACCACAGATGCCTATATTAGAATGGGTCTTGCGGCGGCTGCTTATACCCGGTGTGTTATAGACTCCAGCGTACTTAGCAAACTTTTGTAGGCGTAGAAGACAATGTTGGCCTTCCTAAGTCGTTGCGACCCCAGTTAAGTCTCCTATCTATGATCATACCTAAGTACTTTGCGTTGGTTTACAAAGTTATCTCGATGCCACCTATCTTTCGTAAGATCAAATTCTGAATTTTGGTTCTCCTTGTAAAGAGAACCAGTTCAGTTTTTGAAGATTTGCACCCAATCCTCTTCTGCCTGCCTAATTCAGCAGCCTACTGAGAGCCATAGTTGTTAGATCTGATAATGAGCCTAAGTGCTTGCTAGATGCGAGTATCACGACATCGCCTGCGTAGGTAATCACACGAATCCCTGACGATTCCAAGGATATTAGTAGAGCATTCAGTAGGAGTATCCATTGGGGTGGCGATAGTTCTCCTGCTTGCGGAGTACTTTTCGCCCTCCAGGCGCGTTAAAATTCCCTTTCAATGTATTGTTGATGCTTTCTTAGAATACTACTAGTGGGCTATCGAAACTGGAAGACGCGGTCACTTGACCGAGACAATTGGAGGAGATCTATCCAGACGGCCAAGGTCCGACGTCGAACCGTCGCTTGCTTTCCGTATAGCTATTTTTAAAAGATATTTTGAAAAACTTTAGACTTTTGGGCCGGTCGTTCCTATGGCACCTATTTGGCACAGTGGTCCGTTCCGTTGATTCTGACAGCGTTTAATAGAAAGAAGGGAGTGTAAAAAATTTGAGTACGATAGCTTCGAAACTGAGAAAGTAACTATCAATGAAACGGACACAGACAGACAAACGGACAAAGCTTAATTGATCATCATCATACTGACTACTGGCCAAGAATATACGAGTATATACATATGTACTTCATATGGTCGGAGATGCTTACTTCAGTGCGTTGCAAACTTCACACTCAATTGCCCTAACCCCTTGTGTGGCATAGCGCGTCATCTCTTCCATGTGGCCCAGTTGACGTTTCATTGGCACAAACTGATTTCGGAGAATGAAGTTGCCAGCGTGCACTTCCTACAAACTTCATGACTAACAAGGAACACTAGGGAGGTGTCCGCCTCCGATTTCGATGAAACTCATATATGTTGTAGAGGACTCGAAACTAAGCGACACGTATTTTTTTTTATCGGCGGATACGCAGCTTTAAGGGGGGAAACCATGGTCAGAAGGTGACCACTTTTGGGGGTGATTTTTCAATTCCACCTATAAGAACGGAATTTTCGTAAATGTTCATTATGGGAATAAATAGCTCATGAGAAATTATGAAAATCACAATTGATAGTTCCTCCGGGGGTTGAAATTTGGAGGGTAAACTACTCCTGTAAAAACTTCATTTTTTCAAGAAAAGAAAAACTATGAGTCAGAATTTTATGAAACCAACTGCGTTGGATGGAACATGGAAAAATGTGGAATACCTGTTTTTGGTTTTCCCCCAAAACTGGAGTTATCTAGGATGAAAAAAATAATTTCCCGGCAACATCATCCACCAAGGAGGCCGGGTTATTTATGCAATTTATCCGACTGATGAATAGCTGGGGAGGAATTATGGAAATCATAATCAATACTCACTCTGAGGTTTCAAATTTAGGGGTTGACTACTCTTATGAAAATTGTGTCTTTCAGAAAAAAAAAAAATAAATATTGCTCAAATTTGCATAAAACCAAAATTATTCGAAAAAACATGAAAGAATGCAGCTAGGGGCCGGATAGCCCAGTAGGAAGAGCACCCGATGCAAAAAAAATTCGGGAACTGGTTTTTTATTTTTTTGCTCGAAACTGGAATTTTCGGAGGCGCAAGTTTGATTTTGTAGAAAACTATGAATTATTCAAAATATATATGTAAATGGATTAGTGATGTGTAACATAGTAACGAGTCGCTCATTTTGAACGACTCATCAGGATGAGCGAAAGATTCGGCACAACGACATAGCCTTCGAGTCGTTCAATTTAAGAATGACTCACTGTAAAATTAATTCCCAAACTAGCCCATCCCAAAAATATTACCCAACGCATAACCAATCCACGCTCATTTCTCATTACATACGAGTATAATGTACAATACAATACATTCATTCACTCACATCCCATCCCATTATCTATCTAATAGCCCCCATATACGATGCAATCCGTCGTCAGATCGATCTGACGATATTGCGATCGTCAGATCGATCGCACAGTGTATGTGACTATTCGTTGACGATTTTCTTGACATTTCCATATAATTTCTATCGCCAGATATTTTGTGGCGATCTATCGTCAGATCGATCTGACGACGGATCGCACCATCTATGGCAGGTCTAAAACCAAAACCACCATCATTTATCTACCAAAGCAATACCATCTAAATTCATATTCATCTCTATGCAGTATGCAATGCATGCATCGTGTATACATACTTCTAAATATATGTATACGCAACAACCCATGCTGACTACAAATGCAAACATATCAAAAATCATTTACTTACGTCGCGTCGCCATAGAGGAAAAATATAATAGAGTTGGAACTCAGTATAAATTAAGCAAAGGTTGCCCATAGTATTTCACTTGCGTATGTGTTGTGTTCACTAATCGGTACACAATGGATGTGCAAAAAGTGAAAACTAAAGCCCCCCATCTACCTTGCGATCAGTCGACGCCTATCTGGCGATATTGTGATCGTCAGTTCGATCGCAGAGTGTATGCGCCTATCGTTGTCGTTTTGTTTCTACAGTTCCATATAATTTTAGCCGCGAAATATTTTGTGGCGATCCATCGTTAGATTAATCCGACGATGAATAGCGTTGTCGTCTTACAATGAATTGCATTGTCTATGGGGGTCTTATATCCGCGTTCATTGTGCCTGGCGGGGCCTCTAAAATCGGAGTGAACTTCGCATGGCAACGGATAGCAAACCCATTTCGTATTGGATGCATTATCAATGAGATCGCATGCTGTTTGATCCTCTCTGGCAAATGTACATGAACGCTGATAGACTGTGAAAAGATGGCGACCGTGCACTCTTCAGGTAAGAGGAACCATGCGAAATTGTGGGATGGTCATCAAGAATCTTTGTGGGTGCGGGTGGGTGAATCTTTGTGGGTGTGGCTTGTAGCAAGTGAATGAATAAAAAGTGTGTGGTGAAAAATCGGAAACTGAATCTTTATGGTCGCATTTTAGGATGTCCGGAAAGAAAAAAACATGCTATGTGGTCTATGATTTAGTATTATATATGATTTATGGCATATGAATTATAATGTAGAATGATTTTTTCTAAAGTGGTGGAGGTGCTATTAGCGTGTTTTTAAAATTTGTAAAATTTTTCAAATAAATCGTTTTTTCATCACAGACGTTTCATCATGCACTTGACACAAGCCACGCCCCCAAAGATGGAAATGCACGAATGCAATGGCCGAAAATGGTAACTCACACATATGAAATTGAGGAACCATGTCACGCATACAATAGCAACTGAGGAAGCTTGGGCGTTTTAATCAACAGACACAGTTGATTTGATGTGTTGCTGTCCTTATCACTCTAAAAGTCGGTATACTTTAAATTGTAGCCGTTGCTTCTAGAGTGGTGAGGCTTATTTGTGTGCGTGGGATTATTTGCATCCTGCTTTAAAAATAAATCTGTTCTGAGTTCCTGCTCTTAGTATACCTGCTCTGTGGCGTCGCATCGCACAGCCAAGTTTCACCAAATACAGAAAACAATCCCAACATTCTAAAACAAAAGCATTCGTCGCCGGCACCACATTATGCGGGATTCGCCGAATCACGAGCAAAAGTTCGCCAATTGGCGAGCATCTTGTACGATCATTTTTTCGGGATTCGCCTAGTTGCAAGTAGTGAGCTTTTGCTCGTAATTCGGCGAATCCCGCATAATGTGGTGCCGGCAGTAGATGAAACCTATCAAAAACCCATAGCTTGCACTTTCACTACAGCTACAGTGTAAAGCAGCGTTCTGACGGGCCAAATATATGACATCGTGGCACGCTTTCGATCTCATGCTTGTATCGAGCGTGGACTGGAAAGTGAACTGCCTTGGGTTGTGGACCGTTCACACGACCACGATTCAGTTTATCCCATAAATCATTCTGTTTCAAGCAGTTACACCACTACTATACCCTATTTTTAAATAAACTGTTTTGTGGGCATAACTTCTAAAATATAAGGAATTTCGCATTTTTGACACCACTTTGACCCCCCTTTAGATCCCCCATCCGGGCTGAGGAGCATCCATCACCACTATCTGGAGGCTTTTTGTTAGGTTTCATCTAAAGTTGAGCTTGAGATGATGATATGTAAGACGAATACTTTTGTTTTAGAATGTTGGGATTGTTTTCTGTATTTGGTGAAACTTGGCTGTGCGATGCGACGCGACGTAAGTAAATGATTTTGGATATGTTTGTTGTATACACAATGCATGCATTGCATACTTCATAGAGATGAATATGAATGGATTTAGATGGGATTGCTTTGGTAGATAAATGATGGTGGTTTTGGTTTTAGACCTGCCATAGATGGTGCGATCCGTCGTCAGATCGATCTGACGATGGATCGCCACAAAATATCTGGCGATCGAAATTATATGGAAATGTCAAAAAAAATCGTCAACGATAGTCACATACACTGTGCGATCGATCTGACGATCGCAATATCGTCAGATCGATCTGACGACGGATTGCATCGTATATGGGGGCTATTAGATAGATAATGGGATGGGATGTGAGTGAATGAATGTATTGTATTGTACATTATACTCGTATGTAATGAGAAATGAGCGTGGATTGGTTATGCGTTGGGTAATATTTTTGGGATGGGCTAGTTTGGGAATTAATTTTACAGTGAGTCATTCTTAAATTGAACGACTCGAAGGCTATGTCGTTGTGCCGAATCTTTCGCTCATCCTGATGAGTCGTTCAAAATGAGCGACTCGTTACTATGTTACACATCACTAATCCATTTACATATATATTTTGAATAATTCATAGTTTTCTACAAAATCAAACTTGCGCCTCCGAAAATTCCAGTTTCGAGCAAAAAAATAAAAAACCAGTTCCCGAATTTTTTTTTGCATCGGGTGCTCTTCCTTCTGGGCTATCTGGCCCCTAGCTGCATTCTTTCATGTTTTTTCGAATAATTTTGGTTTTATGCAAATTTGAGCAATATTTATTTTTTTTTTCTGAAAGACACAATTTTCATAAGAGTAGTCAACCCCTAAATTTGAAACCTCAGAGTGAGTATTGATTATGATTTCCATAATTCCTCCCCAGCTATTCATCATTCGGATAAATTGCATAAATAACCCGGCCTCCTTGGTGGATGATGTTGCCGGGAAATTATTTTTTTCATCCTAGATAACTCCAGTTTTGGGGGAAAACCAAAAACAGGTATTCCACATTTTTCCATGTTCCATCCAACGCAGTTGGTTTCATAAAATTCTGACTCATAGTTTTTCTTTTTTTTGAAAAAATGAAGTTTTTACAGGGGTAGTTTACCCTCCAAATTTCAACCCCCGGAGGAACTATCAATTGTGATTTTCATAATTTCTCATGAGCTATTTATTCCCAAAATGAACATTTACGAAAATTCCGTTCTTATAGGTGGAATTGAAAAATCACCCCCAAAAGTGGTCACCTTCTGACCTTGGTTTCCCCCCTTAAAGCTGCGTATCCGCCGATAAAAAAAAATACGTGTCGCTTAGTTTCGAGTCCTCTACAACATATATGAGTTTCATCGAAATCGGAGGCGGACACCTCCCTAGTGTTCCTTGTAAGTTAATATAACCTACTTCGTGAACTGGAAAAATAATATCATATGAATTACGTATTTTTGTAAAGGTGGACAACACTGAAAATCAAAAACCATTAAACGTACACTGAAGGCTGGCTCACTGTTGTGTTGTGACATCGCATCGCCATAAAAAAAAAAACAATTGAACGAGTCATAGTAAAGTTTTATACCTTGATGAAATTGAAAAGTTCTACCTTGTCAATTCCATTAGTTTTTATCCTGTGATGTCTACTACTTGAGTAGTTGTAATGGCGAAACTGCCTTCCATCACTTACATTTGCTAGTGCAAGGCACAGCAAAGGAAACTAATCGGAAGAAATATTTTAGTAGCCAAGTTTTTATTATCCATAAAAGTGGCACATACAAATTAGTTCCGTTGAGCTTACTATAAATGGCTTGACTTGTATTTAAAACAAAGGAGATAATAAATGTGGTGTAAAATCGTTTGATAAAGCATTGATAAAATGCATAAATATTAAACCAAAAATCACCCAGAAAATTAGGTTTGAAGCCCATTACTGAAATTCAATGAACATTTGCTTATTACGGCCGTGCTGGATACACTAAACAGACGCACTTGTTTCTTGGATGTAGGTATGGTATCGTTTTTTAGCCTTACGAACATACAAGATGGGCCAAAAGTCACGTCACGACGACTAATAGCAATAAAATAATAAAGTTCAAAGATTGAGGGAATATTTCCATTAAGTAACAGAAAGGTCATACTACAGATGCTGCCTATTTTTAAGTTCTCAAGGACCATCACTTTCTACGGTTGAATGAGTTGTATAAAGTGAAACTGGATACGTCTCTTTGTGCAAACTCCTCATGTGGTTTCAGCAAATACGGTCGTATGTTGCCATACTGCCGAAGCCATAATGTACATTTTCGGGACACGTATCATCAAGGAGATCTGCAATCCACTGGCCTCCACGTTTCCCAGAGTTAACGGCCCCGGAATTATTTTTGGTAGGTTGTTCACAGGAGACACAGACAGGAGTCACCATACACCCGCTCCCGGGAAAAATCTTACAACAAGAAATGCGACGATGTTAATCCTCAGGCTAGAATATCAAGGCAGATTATATTGCAGCCAGCATCACTAACAAATATGGAGCCCACGGTCGAAAGCGCTCTGTAATGTGTTATTATTATTAAATATAGATACATATTATCGGAGCATCTGACAAGTGGGCCCACACCACTATATGATATGCAACCCCATATCATTATTTTACCACCTTTAGAATGTCTCCTGCGTTGTGTGACGGGTTATTTTGCCTTAGTTTTAGCATCGGCGTAATAATATTTGTGTCCATAGGTACCGTCCAAGGAACAACCAGTTTCATCCGTTAAAAGAATGCTTCTCCAAAACTTTGGTGGCTTCATAATGTGGTCTCTAGCAAATTGTAATCTGACCTGCTTGTTTTTAGGTGTTATATGCGGTTATTTCTGAATGACCTAGGCTTTTATCTTATTTTCTTTCAACCTTCGTCGCAATGTTCTTTCACTGATCCTGTTTTCCCGATCTTTGTTTAGGTCGACGAGCACACTTTGAACTCTTTCGCATGAGTTTTTTTGAAGGACCGAACAATTTTAGCATCATCTTTTTTCAATGTCACTCTTTTTCTGCCTCTCCCATTTTTTATTCTTAACGCTTCCACAATCTTTAAACTTTGAAACTAGACTATGAATCGGTTTTCGGGTACAACTGTAATTTTTTGCAAGTTCCGGGGCCGAAACACCTCTCTGGAATTCTGCCACAATGGCAGCTAGTTTTTCAAGATAAATTTCTTTAGTTTTTGGCATCCCGTACAATTTGTTTCGCGCAAAAACCTTACCAAACTGATCACAATTACTGAATGCCGCGCAAAGTATTAATTTACCAAATAAATTTGGAACCGTTACTTTCCAAGTGCAATTATTTTCACTTGTGTAAATAATTTTGCCAGTATTCAATGGCTGTGTAAATAATTGTGCCACATATTTTCTTATGATTTTTACAGTTACTTGTTGGAATTAGATGATTTTTTTGTTTTAGCTATTTAAATAAAATAACAGTGTTTAAAATTGAGAAAAAACTATGGATGATTTGTTGCTATTTTAAAAGTTCTGCAACTTTAAAGGCTGTTCAAGAAGCAAACATTGCAATGTGTAAATAATTTTGCCAGTGTCTGTATATGTACTTATTATATTATAATATAATGAAATCTCACATTAGCGGACGCCCACGGGGCCGAAATTTTTTCCTGTTACGTGTGTAAGATGTCCTCAATTAGGACAGGTTGGTTTTCTTATGTTGCCAACTGAGATGTAAGAAATTTATTGTGAATTGCCTCCTCCAAATGACATTTACTTCGATTTATGCTCTAAATGTCATTTTTTGGCGCCAGTAGCGCAAAATAAGGCGATATCTTTTGAATTTTTCTACGAAATTCACATTCGTTTAGGTTTTATGAGCATAGAACCGAGCGCTCATCGGGTATAGTCTACTGGCTCGAATGCACAGCAGGTAGGGCGGAGCATTCAAATAACGATATAGGAGATACTAGAAGCATCAACATAAGGGATTATTTCGGTTATATTCTGTTTTCCAAACGCGTTTTTTCTCAAAATGACTTTTTTCACATTTGCCGGAAGTCTAACTTAAAAAGCAATGGACCGATCATTATGAAAATTGAAAGATTCTTTATAAAATTACGAAAAACATGAAAACATTTGGGGTGATTTTGATCAAATTTTTAAGGGTGATTTTTTGCATAGTTCTCTCTCTAATTGCTTTGACCCCTCTAGGGGCATGGGCGCGTCAACATCTCTAACATTTCTATGCCTTGTTGACGTTTCAATAGCATATCTACTTTTCGGAAGTGCAGTTGCTAGCATGCACCTCCTATCCGCGCCGTCTTTATACTGACAAGCTCGGAGCACTGTGAGAGTTCTATTAGTACTCACAGGCCGTTTTTGATCGCGCCGAGATTTGATCTCCGAGCTCTAAATAAGTATCGTAGAGCGGTGATTGAACGACCACGACCACCGAGCGCGATATCACCAATCACTATCAATGTCTGATCCTTTTTCATCAGCTCAACTCAACTTTAAACAAAAACTGTTCTACTCCAATACCGTTTTTTATTCAAACTCGACAGTCTATATCCAATTCAAAATCGCAGCCATAAAAAAAATCGACTTCCTCGGCGTTCAGAAACCAATCTTCCACCTCCGGAATAGTCGGGACCAATACACCCGAATTTTCTATCTTCTCGAGTGGTCTTCCACATCCAGCATCATCATTATGCAGCCTCTCCAACACCTTCACTGTCAACGTTATCCACCACCATCGATCTCACCACCGCCATCTTTATTCTCAGGCCGGAGTGTCAAAGTAATGACGTCATGGCAAGCAGTGAACCATATGTAAACAAAGTGAAGAACGCGTGCAGTCGACCTCTTGAAATCTGGCGATTTACGCGCGTACAAGTGATTTTAGTGTCGCGATTTAAAGTGCAATTGAAAGTAGTGCTTGTCACTGATATTTAAAAGTGAAAAAAACGCAAGGTGCCGCGAACTTCCGACCAAAATTAACTGCTCGAAAGTGCGCGAGACATGAGTGTGGTTATGAAAGTGCGACACGGGAAATTTCGCATTTTTCGTTTATTTTCCGGCAATTCGGGAAGTGTGAATGGTACAGCACTACTCTGGGACGAATCCTCGGGCCGGTGAGTTTAGCGGAAACTCCCGGAAGTGCCCCAAAAAGTGAATTTAAAGTGGTTGTCAAATGACAACATTACAGGTGATTTCCGGCCTTTTCATCGGAATTCATAGGGTAATTATATGTTTTTTGTTGTGCAAAAATTTTAGTGAATTGATGCGCCCCAAAATACGGGTTTTAAACGCGTTGTTGACGAGCCAGACGAAAGTTTCACTGCAGCTGACGGGACTAGATGCCTAGCAGTGAAACTTTCGTCCGGTTCGTCAACATCGTGGTCAAAATCCACACTTTGGGGCGCATCAATCCACTTAAATTCTACCACAACAAAAAACGCATACTTACCCTATGAATTCCGATGAAAAGGCCGGAAATCACCTGTAATGTTGTCATTTGACAACCACTTTGAATTCACTTTTTGGGGCACTTCCGGGAGTTTCCGCTAAACTCACCGGCCCGAGGATTCGTCCCAGGGTAGTGCTGTACCATTCACACTTGCCGAATTGCCGGAAAATAAACGAAAAATGCGAAATTTCCCGTGTCGCACTTTAATAACCTCGCACTTTTCAATACACCATTTTACTCGATATTTCCCGGCACTTCACGTTTTTTTCACTTTCACACGGCACTGATAGCCACTTCTTTTAGTTACACTTAAAATTCCGGCACTAAACTCACTTTTACACACAATTATCGCGATATTTCACCGGGCGACCGCACGCGTTCACACTTCGTTGACTGCTTGTCATGTCGTTAGTGCTTTGACAATCAGCTGACACTCCGGCCTGAGAGTAAAGATGGCAGTGATCTCACCCAACGCCATCTAGATATACAGGCCTCCACTCAAATGATTTTGACTGCTAAATTACGCAATTATTTCATTTGATGACGCCATCGTATCCACAATGCAGTGGTCGGCGACTGATGGCAGCGAGTCCCCGGTATTTGTGCGTTCCGTGTTTAGTTTTCGTTTTCCGCGTTTACTTGTTAGTAAAATTTCATCTATAGGTAGTGATCCGGGAAAACAAACACGTGCGTGATGAAAGTGTGTCGTGCGGTCAAAAGATGTATTTTGCCAAGTGTGAACTGTTCCACGATGCTCTGCGACTGATCCCCGGGGCTGCGGGTTCGACCAAATTGCTGCAAGTGTCCAGCAAGTGTGTTTTTAGAGGACTAAAATGCCGCCCGACGCCTTTCCAATTTTAAACATATGTCGTGCCGGGGACATCGTAGTGTGCAGTCATTGCTTTGGCAGTGAATTAATGACGTAAAATTGACGTTACAAACCAAGTCAAATTCACCACGATCAGCTGAACGGAGGCCTGATATCTAGATTGCGTTGTCTCACCGCACTCACCCATTATACTCATTCGGCGACGATGTTGCCCCGCCAGTGACGACACGGCCCCTGTGCATTTCTGTTGATGATGTTTTTGTGCAGCAATATCTATTTTAACAGCTGACCAAGCAATATAGCTGTAACCGTTGAGATTGCCAACGGAACGCATCAACTGTTTTGTGAACGTTGAAATGGAACAGCAGCGAGATAGCATTGCAGGGGCTCACAACACAGGTTTAGACTGGCATTTTATTTATTCAGTTTACCGCGTTATCACAAGCAGTAGACAACATAACCTCAAAGTAGACAATTGTTTATGTATGATAAATCAAATGCTGGGAACGATTGGGTTAATGCCTTGCGTAGGTCATATTACATTTAAACAGTGGAATCACAACAGCTTGCTCTTCAAAATCATTTATTTTCCATATATTCAATTGATATTGTTTCTTTTTACAAAATTGTTTACAATAATTCGTTAATATACTCTAATGTTGAACCAAGAAATCTAACACAAATCATTTTCCATCAGCATTTTTTTATCTATAAACGTCATATTTTCATGAATTCGTGTATTTTATTTCTCTATCTGATTTTATCCAATCTTACGCAGGATAGTCAAACATAAATTCGTCTTCAATGAGTTTGTTCCATTATTAATAAAATTACAAAACTCAACAAAGCGCAATATCAAATAATTTTTTTATTAATTGCTAACTAAGATTTCTCTTTTATTAAATTCGTTTATAAAATTCTAACATTTGAAGCGCATGTTAAGCCTATACTGGTTAATTATTTAATTGAAATAAGGGAACACATTAAGTGTACAAATTCTTAAAATTATTATTAAGTCTGTGAAGCGTGTTCATTTAAATCGGCAATTAGGGCTCGGTTTTACCAATTTAAATGAAGCAAGATATGCTTAACTAAACTTAACTAACAGCAAATTAGATTTTCACTTAAAAATTAAACTGTAGCACGGCCATTTGACATCAACATATTACATTTCGTATTTTACAGAATAGAATAGATACATTTACTACATATTTCTTCAATAATAGCTAACACAAATATAACTTTTCCTTCGTACTATCAGATATTTACATTTCTATTTACAAGTTCAATCAATGTAATTCTCTACTTTTTTCGCCTGCTGCCTAGAGCAAAAATTGGATAAACGGAAAATATTTAAAAACAAAAAACGTCCAGCTCCACCTAGAGAACTGTTTCATTCGTACACGTTCTTGGTCCGTTCACTAGGGAATACTTGGATGATCCATCTTTCTTTGCGGCAGCCTGTTTAAGGAAAATTTCCTTGAACGTTTCCCTGAACTGTCGCGACATGCCACAATAGATGGCAAAATTTATTGGATAGCTAACGACCAGGAAAAAGTTTGCGAATAGTATAAACAAGTTGGCTACACGATAGTCGAGAAATTCTATGATGGCGGACGATATGATATGTAGTGCTGTTATGACGGCAAGTGGAATTTCAACTATGAGAAACACTGTCACCACTACGATAAGCATGAGCGTTGTACAATTTGCATCTCGCAATTTTTTCGATTCCTTTTTGCGATTTTCACGAAATAATTTCTCGCGCTTTTCCTGTGCTTTTTTCATCGCCTGAAAGAGCAGGATATTGAGTGTGACTAGGGAGGCGCACGGTATCAGATGCACGAAGAGGACTCGCGAAAGAAAGTAGACGACATAGTATGTATTCTCGCCGATGTATTTGTCCACCCAAGGAGCGGTCCTGGTGCTGCACACTTCTGCCGGGAGTCCGTGCCATTCGATGGCGATGGAGGTGAAAGAACGGTCGAAGAACCTAGTGCTCTGATGCAGAATGGCAGCTACGCTTATATAGAGAATGCATCGTTTTACACGTGGCATTGTACACCATGTCCGGGCCACTGGAGCGTGACATACGTAGATATATCTGAAAGGATAAAGAAAGGAAGACGTTAGAGAGACTCTGAACAAAATTTCAACCGTTAAAGGTGATGCTACGTTAATAGGTCACCGAACGATGGAAGCAGTCAAGTATGATTCAATTAAGTTCGTGGAACTGAGTGATTGAAATACAGACACCTTTTCAGTCACAATGAGTCAATATTGGTTAAATTAATGTTAAAAACAACGTGGTATTAAATTTTTACTTATTTTTTACAAGAGGGATTTATTTGTTAAAATCGAATTTATCCGAAATTATGGGCACTTTCGCCTTAGATCTTGAACCATAAGTTTAAAATATCTATTGGTACAATGGCTCCCAACTTATATTGGAAATATTTTCATGCTCCTTTCTCGTTTAATCTTATTGGAACTTATCAAAATTTTTTATCAACTTCATATTGCGGGGAAAGGCGATATAGCTCTCAAGATGAAACGGATGAAATGCTCGATACCGAGCTCAAAAATCGGGGCTTCAATGCTACTTTAATAGTTTTTGATGTATAGGACGTTAACGGGTGAGTTCCAGTTTGTGTCCGATTTTTACCTTATGTGAAACATTACAACACAGGTGAAAATTGGTTATCATTACCAATTAGCGAGTTTTCTGTCAAAAATGAATAATATTTAACCGCAAAGTCCATGAGTTCCTAAGTTTAAAATCAGAGCCAATCCACAAAAAAGACGACCGTCTGAAATGCGAGAATTATACAGACATATCCCTATTTTGTACGTCTTACAAAATATTGTCACAAATTATCGAGCAACGACTAAAAGGCATATGCAGACAACATTATCGGCGACAACCAAAGTTGCTTCAGAACCGGTCGGTCTATACCATGCATAAAATTTTTTCAGTAAAACAAGTACTCGAGAAATGCTGGGAATAGGACATCGACGTCTTGCAACTGTTTGTGGACTTCCGCCAAACCTACGATATTATTGATTGTAAGTCTTGCAAAAGATACTACTCAAATTTGAGGTCCTGACGAAACTGATCTGGTTAATAAGAGCCACTGTAAAGAATACCGAATGCCAGGTACGGACACAAATCTAGCCGACACACAGCTTCCGAACGGAGTCAGACATTAAACAGGGAGATGGGTTCTCACCCATGCTCTTCAAACTGGGTCTAGAGTATGTCATCAGAAAAGTGAATGAGGTAGACACGATAAGCTCGCTACTAACAAAATCAGCGCAGTTATTAGCATACGCATACGAAATAGTATTTCCTATACTCGTATGATCGGTTTTTGGGAATGCATGTTGGCAACTGCATTCTCCGAAATCAGTTTATGCCGACGAAACGTCAACTGGGCCACATGGAACAGCTGATGCGCTATGCCGCACAAGTGGTTAGGGCAACTGAGAGAGATATGATCGGTTTGGACAGAAGTTAACCGACGAAGCCACGATGAAAGAACATTTGTAGGGAAAGTGGGCGCCATTCGAGCCGAGTGAGTCCTTTTTACCACAACTTTATGGGGGAGATAGTATCTTGCGCATTCCCAAAATCGACTAACTAACCCACACCACATATGCTTGACCAAAATTTCAAGTCGCTGGCTCAATTCTATGGGAAGTTACCATATATTTGAAGTATTATTTGTAGGGGAGGTATGCGTCCTTTTCTGGCCAGATCACGACCGCTTTCAAAACTTATAAACTAGATTCTTTTACAAATATTTAGCCAAAATTTCAATTTGCTAAATTTATTCTGTCACTAGTGTCTTTCTATTCAAAGTTATCGTAGTTCAGGGAATATTTCATTTTTTGAAATTTGTAGGGGAGGTAGGCGCTCCTTTGGTTTGATTATGCACATCTTACCCAAACTGAGGCAGCTTCCCATCTGAACTCTATTTGCCAAAAATTAGGTGTCTTCGTCAATTGGTTCAAGAGTTATAGACAAAAAACGTGAAAAGTAGGGTAGCACGGGGCTGTTTGAAAGAAAAGTACCGTTAGTTTCAAACTGATCGATTTTATTTATCCAGAAGAGTATAAATTGACCTTCTCGAGCCATCTACCAAAGCTAGAGCTTTTCACGTTTATTTAATTGCGAGTTACAGATATGTACAATACATTTAATTATTCTACGTATGTAGGGGAGGTAGGCGTTCTCTTGGCCGGATCATGCCAATTTTCAATACCAACTAACTAGATCATACTTTCATTTGACCGACATTTTAAGTCTCTAGCCTTATTCTACCGAAAGTTTTTGCGAACGGACAGAGAGACGGACAGATGGACAAGCGGAAATGGGGACAGACAGACAGACGGACGTGGCTAAATCGAATCAGAAAGTGATCCTGATAATTTCTTTATACACATTGCTATACCTCCAGAGCCTCCTTTGTGTTACATATTTTCGTCGTGACAAAAACAATATACCCTGTACTTAGAAAGTCTAGGGTATAAAAAAGGTGTGCTGCTAAAAGTTTAAATGTTGACAGAGTCTGTAAACATGATAATTCGAAGCATTATGAATGAGATCGCACTTCGATATTTTTAGGATTAGTCCTGTCCTAGTCCATACTCCTGATGATTGGCACAGCATTATCCTTAACTCCAAGTAAACCAAAAAGATTATGTTGACGAAAATGTAACGACAAGATTTTAAAGCTGTGACTAATTTGAAATGATGCATTGAAAAAAGGGAGCAACGACCCATTTAATTGGCTGAAGATCCAGTGGATAAGAAATCGAAAAGAACATCCTCACACTCGATTGTATAAAGTATCGTAGGATGATGATATCCCGTTCAGGGTGCTCGATCTATGATCAACAAGGCCTGGTAGACCATCAGTGTTTGTTAACAAGATGTACTCTATTCACGTGGGAGGCCGGTTCCCGAAGAAAATAAAAAGACTGGACTGCATTCCGTCAGAAAAATTTGAATTTTTCCTTTCCCTTCAAACGACTATTGAAAGTGAGGAGACACCCGATAACGATCTTGGTCCACTGAAAATTGTGGAATATGTTAGACGAATTAAAACAGTAATAATAAACACTTTTCTAAAATATTCAAATTATTTTATGTTTATTATTTACTTCGAAATTTTTTCTAGCACAATTACCAGTACTTTAAAAAAAGCTCCCGAGAAAAATTTTGCTTGCTTTGCTTACACAAATTCTGCGAGTAAACAACTCAATGCAACTCAATATTTTCAGTATTATTTTTTTGAGAAAAATCAACACAAACGGCTAAAGCATAGTACTAAGGTCGACTTCGATGCAGAGTCTCATACAAAAACTATCAAAAGTTACGTAAGTATGAAAATTTTTCGTTCTCTTAACATATTTCATTCGAAGAAAAATTTTTCCACATCATTCTGAGCAATTTTCACACGAAAACAATTACTTTGCATTTATTTCGCTTGAAAACCGGTCTTTTGAGTATGAAGGTAAGTTCAAGTGTGTCGTGTAAAGCATCGCGGATATGTGATGTGTGCAAGTCGAAACTGTCACTTTTTTCTGGGTGCAACAACTCCAACATTTTCACAGGAAAAGGTTAGTACCAGCCTTAAAAACGTGGCTTTTCAAGAGAATCAATTTTCTGTTCTTGGTTCAATGAAAGTCTCGTGTGATTTCTATAATTGAAAAATAATTTAAACCACTTTCCATTGTCGGGAAAATGTGTGTGTGTGTGTGTGGGGTGGGTGGGGTGGGGATGGTATTATTTGATTCAGGTAAAGCTTTAGTTTGTTAATTGCGTTGACCACTCTAGGGGCATGGGCGCCTCACATCTCTAGCATTTCTTTGCATTGTTGACGTTTCGATAGCATATCTATTGTACTTTTCGGAAGTGCAGTTGCTAACGTGCACCTCCTATCCGCGCCGTCTTTATACCGACAAACTCAAGCACTGTGAGAGTTCTATTGGTATCGGCCTCGGTGGCCGTGGTCGTCCGGTCATACTTATCTAGAGTTCGGAGTTCAAATCTCGGTGCGATCAAAAACTGTCTGTGAGTACCGAAGCTGTAGTTTAATGAAAGAATTAAAAAGGAAATATGCATTTCTATCCCCTAAGTGGGGAGTCTTGGCGTAGTTGTGTAGTAGTTTTAACACTATTAATGGAACCCTAAGGCGGAAAACACACCGCATAAGACAAAACGTTTGTTTTTGTCTCAAGAAACAACTGACCATTACTTCTTATCAAGCAGCACACACCAAAAGAAACGAAACAAAACAAACGTTTTTGTCTCGATGCGTTTTATGACTGGTTGTCAACAATGCATGGCTTTGGATATTATCAATACACACCGAATGAAACAAACTTGATTCAGACAAACGTCGTTGTCGATAATTGCATACATTGCAATAGGCGCAACGCACACCGCATAAAAGGAAACAAAAAAAAACAAGACAAAACAGAAAGACATGTTTCGTTGCCTCTAGGCGGCCAGTTGTCTTTCGGAAACAAAAATTTGTTTCCGCTTAATATTTAGTCATTTTATGTAAAATTTTGCAGATTATGGACGTCGTCGTTGCAAATTCAATTTTGTCTTATCACAACACACACCAAACGAAATAAGACAAAGGAGCGTTTTGTTTGTTTCACGGTATTTCACGTTTTCTTGTCTTATGAGACAAAAACGTTTTGTCTGATGCGGTGTGTTTTCACACTAAGTGATAACATATCCAAAGTTGATTCCCGAACCATCTAAAGTAACATATATGTTATCCTTACCTACTACATCCTTACCTAAAAGCTTCTACATTGTGGCTTAAATGCGGTTATGGTTTCGTCCATATACATAGATACAGAGATAAAGTATTGCATAAGTATTGCATAATCACAACTGAGTAAACTCCAACGACCAGGTTTTGGAAAATAAAAAATGCATGACGTACATATTTTCAAACTAAGGCATCAGATGCATGCTAGTACGTATGTTAAATGAAAACAGGTCAAAATTGTCACGTAGAGGCTTTTTCACAAAAATATTATATGACCGAAGGTTCACTCTATTTTTCACAGGATAATATCCTACATAGATACAATAAAAACGATACGATTGTTGAATGTCAAGTGGAGTGACCTACATCCTCAATGCTGAAGCGGAGCGCAATCATGGCCGTGTTATACGTATACGTTTTTTTGTCAGAACTTGAAACTGACATGTTTAAATTATAGCGAAAAAATTACTTGTAGTTTTAACCGGAGGCGCTGCCACTTTTATGAGTGCAATGCTATGAAACTCGTGCAATTTTCTAGTGTTAACCTTTATGAGCCGGACGTCAGAAACGCACATAAAAGACCAAGAAGAATTAAATTTGTGAGGGCCGAAAAAAACCGAATCAAAGTTTTTTTTAGGAGAAGTGAAATAAAAACAAAGAAGCCGCGCGATTCTATAATATCCATTGAACTATAACGGTAAGTTCACACGCCACGAATATTTGGCAGAAAAGCACACATTCGCCAAACTCTCTTTGGACAAATATTTCCTCAAAAACAATTTGGACAAACATTTGCGACGTGTGAATCTTTACACATGTTACAAAAAGTTCTACTTTTTTTATGCTCTCACGTATTGCATGTGCCGAGGATTCCGAAATTTTACTGTACTCCAACGAATAAAACTTACTATAACTCGTTACAGTATAAGCTATTAACTGCCAATTTTGTATACTACATTAGGCGCGTTTTTTTTAACAGCCATGCGGAGCAGAGCAGGTTAACCTCACACAATTACACTAACAATTTGATCTGAGCTGCTCGGGATAGAAGGTTTAAGGATTCTACTCTGTTAAATAGTCTGCGTTTTGAAATGCGGGTGACGCAGGTGTTGAAGTTTTCAGGTGGTTTACAGTTTAGGAAGCACATAAAATTAATTTCCTGTCAATAAAATATTCGTTTTGTGTAATTATATGGAATAGCAAACATACTAAATGTTTCTGTTACCTGAAGTCAATCTTTCCGATTGTATCTCTACTAAGGATTGAAGTTTCCTCTTAACATTTGAGTTGATGGTTGAATGCTACACTAAACCAAGACACACTCCCAGTAAATACATTTTCGTGTTCCTACTCCAATCTGCTCCGTAGCGTTTTTTTGCCACCTATCATTCTCTACTCTGCTCTGTACAAAAAAACGCACCAATTAATTCGGCTAGCTTTCAGGCTTCAACATACATAGATAAAAGATTTGAGGAAGACTTGTCGCTAGATTATTAATGGATGTGATGCTTGCCGTTCAATTTTCAGAGGATGTAACTACCTATACATATGAGTATTAAGAAATCCTATAGCTGTGTTATTAGGCAATTATTGGGAAAAAAGACAAGAAGAAGCACAAGAGAGCAAGGTACTCATAGTCATAACGTTGCTCTTCTCCGAACATGGGACAACTTTCGGACACTGCGTACCTAAATCTTATCGATTTTGCAATAATTTCCATAAAATTAGATGGTCTTCCAAAGTTTTCTACGTTTTTCTTATGAACCGGAAATCTCATTCAATTTATCAACCCGCTGTTCTTTATCCCAAAAATAGCTGCAGTGCCCGTTGAGGATTGTGCTCCACAGAAAGGAGGGAAAGAAGCTTCTTTCTAACCGATTTAGAGCAAATGAATGGATAACAAACTTTGCGGTAAGTTTTTTATGTCACGTTATCTTGCCAATTAATTTCAATATGAATATAGCCGCATTTCATGTCCTTTGGATAAAGTTATATTATAATAGATGATTCAAGAAAGTTTTCGGAGTATACTATTAGCTTTATTATTGGAATTATTATTAGAAGCCGAGACCTTATCAAATTTGGTTTTTAAGTTGAAGTAAATATTGACAAAACTTACCGTTGAACTGCTAACGCCAGAGTGAGCCATATCGAGGCTGTATGGAACATAGTAGGCACTATCTGAAATGAAATAACAACAGACGACAGTAAAGTTAAAATAAAATTACAATATTGACTTCTTTTTAGGGTTTTGTAGTAAAAACAAAACCCTTATGAAATCGGTTAAATGTCTGTCTGTCCGTCTGTCCATAGAATATCTCACAAATGGTTGAAGCTACATATGTACATAAAATTTTGTAGGAATGTGTAGAATTACTATAATTCATCGTAATAGGCCAACTTTCAGGGGAGGTCTCTATAGAGGGGAAATGAAGGTCAATTTTTTTTTCACCTGGTATAGGCAAGTGGGGTATCATGAGAAAGGTAACACCGAGTACATTCCATTTTAGGCATTTTCATCAAATTTTACAAAAGGGGAAATGGGTAGAGGGGAAAATATGAGAAAATAACTTGAAAATATTGACGGCCAACGATAATCAACACCAAGGGCAATAATATCTCCAAGTTTCGTAATAATCACGTAATATTTAATAGAAGCACATTCATATAAATTTGGGCATTTTGATATCATCCATACAAAAAATGCACATATGTAACAGGCCTTTTGTACTACATACTATTGGGTTGGCAACTAAATACTTTCGGTTTTGTAGTATAAAATAAACACTTTTTTTTTTAACAAAGAATAGTTTTTAATCAATTAAATATATATTTTCCATTTTGCTCAATGACCTTTTGCCATCTTTCTTTCAGCTGCATGATTCCGCGCTCATGAAATTTCTGGTCCTTATCAGCAAAAAACTGAACCAGGTGCGAGTGAAGGTCATCCTCATTTGTGAAAGCTTTACCATTCAAAAAATTCTGCAAACTTCGAAATAAATGGTAATCAGATGGTGCCAGATCAGGGCTGTATGGGGGATGTGGCATCACTTCCCAGCCAAGCTCCAATAGTTTCCCACGAGTTGCCAAAGATGTGTGAGGCCTTGCATTATCATGGTGGAACACTACACGTTTCCGATTTGACAATTCTGGCCGTTTTTCTTTGATTGCTTCATCCAGTTTCATTAGTTGTTGACAGTAAACATCAGAATTGATCGTTCGGTTCCTTGAAAGCAGCTCAAAAAACACTACACCTTTGTAATCCCACCAAACTGACAGTATGATCTTTTTTGGATGCAATTCAGCTTTCGATGTGGTTTGTGCTGGTTCATCGTGTTTGCTCCATGATCGTTTTCGAACTTTGTTACTGAACAGGACCCAGTTTTCATCACCAGTGATGATTCTTTTTAAGAAAGGGTCGGTTTCATTTCGTTTAAGGTGCATATCGCAACAGTTGATTCTTTGTGTTAAATGAATTTCTTTCAATTCGTGAGGTACCCAAATATCAAGCTTCTTAACTAGCCCAAGACATTTTAAATGTTTTTCAGTTGTTGTGTGCGATACATGTAGCCTCTTCGCAACCTCTCGAACAGTTATATGACGATCCTCTTCAATTATGACTTTGATTTGGTCATCATCAACTTCAGTAGGCCGACCAGAACGTTGCTCATCTTTGAGGGAAAAATCTCCAGAACGGAATTTCTTATACCAATTCTGACACGTGCGCTCTGTTAAGCAATCAGCACCATAAACTTCACATATCTCTTTGTGAGCCGCAGCAGCTTTCTTTCCTTTACGGAAATAAAAAAGTAAAATATGCCGAAAATGTTCGCTTCTGCACTCCATTTAAAATTAACCCGCAACTAATAGCTTTAATAAAAATCACGCACTACTTGCTTCTAAAGTTACGTCAATGTGACAAGTATCACGTGACAAACGGCAAAGTACAGCACTAACATATGTTATACAAAAAATAAAGCAACGCTATCTATCAATGAAAAGCGAAAGTACTTAGTTGCCAACCGCAATAGTACTACGAGTACAAGATATACTTGCATATTATTTTTCGTAAGCGAATTGGAGTTAACCATTTTTGAAAGGATAAAGATTGGTGGGGGAGGAGGGATGGGGGGGGGGGGGGAGGTATGCTGGTCACTGACTCTACTTTCTATAATTACTCAAACAATTCATTTTTAATATTTTTTAAGCAAGCTTGCAATTTGCAATGTCGTCTTAACATGAATGGTCAGGACAGTTCATCTCCTATTGGCATCTCTAATTGTCTTGCCCCCTCCAGGGGCATTAGCGCGTCAACATCTCTAGCATTTATATGCCTTGTTGACGTTTCAATAGCATATATAGTTTTCACATGGCATGGGACACTACAAAACCCGCGGTTTGCGGGCGTGGAAATTCAAATTGACTACCGAGCTTTTGTAATTTAACAATATTGTAATTGCCTTAACTCCTCCAGTGGGTATGGGTGCATTAACATCGCTAGCAATGCTTTGGTGACGTTTCGTTAGCATATAAATAGCATACGCTTCCTATCCGTATAGCAGTCTATTACTAGCGTACGAGAACTTCTATTAAATTCTACCCAGGATTGAGAGGGCTTCCCTTCGTCTCTTTAATAGTCTTTTGTATCATGAGACTGAGCGTGACTCAGACCCATTATTTCCACCAGGTGCATTGTGCCATGTACTCGTATGTATTTACATACATTTAGTGAAATCCAAGTCAGGGAAATGCAAAAGCTTTATAATTGTTTGTAAGAGTATACCTTGTCCTGATTTTTTTTTTGAGGTAAAGAGAATCTTTTAGAATTCTGCGTAAAGTAAAGAAGTCTTTGTACCTTAATTGTTGGCACCGGTAACTCAAAATTAGCCGCCACTCTTTAAATTCTTCCTCTTCCAGTTGAAGACAAAGCCCGGGAAAAACGCTCCGTTTGATTTTTTTGTTAATTGTTGAGATCAACATCAAAAATATTTCTTACTTGCAGAATTCAACAAATTATTTTTGCAATATTGCGTCTACATTTCTCGTTATATTCTTTTCCTTTCGTAGTTTCTATATTCAGTACCATAGAGAAAAATGTAACAGCTCCTCTCATTTGCCCTATTGGGTCATAGCGATTCAGCTATTCCATGTGGCCTAGCTGACGTTTCGTTGGCATAAACCAGTTTCGGACGATGCACGTTACCACAATGCACCTCCTGTTCCCATTTAGCCTCCTACCTGCGACAATTCGGGAAATGTTGCGGCTTAATA
This sequence comes from Chloromyia formosa, assembly GCA_964017055.1. Taxonomy (NCBI): domain Eukaryota; kingdom Metazoa; phylum Arthropoda; class Insecta; order Diptera; family Stratiomyidae; genus Chloromyia; species Chloromyia formosa. Next base: position 137,506,883 of record OZ024813.1, read on the forward strand.
TTACGCCCCGCTCCATAGCGGAAGATACCACATGACCACGAACACATCCAATCCGAACAAAACCGAGCATGTTCTATTTACTAGGAAACATCCGGTGCCTCCTGTTGAACTATATCGAACTCCACCTGTATTCGAGGGGGTGAGACTATCCTTCGTGCATAAGGCGAGTTTCGCAGGTCTTATACTTGATAGAAAGCTAAACTGAAGGCGGAATATTCTAGAACGTGCCAACAAAGCAACTATAGCACTCTGCTGTTGCAGGAGGGCCGTTGGTAGGAAGTGAGGTCTGCAAACAAAAATGCTCAATTTTTTATTTCCGTTCTGCGTCCCATATTGCTGCACCGGATGGTTGTCTGGTGGACTGCCTTACGTACAGAGACAAGCCGCAGTATCCTGGCAAAGGTACAGAGAGCGGTGTGTATGACTATAAGTGGGGCTGCTTTAGAGATGATGCTAAACCTCCTCCCTGTGGACATAACAAGTGAACAAATCGCTGCCAACACGGCGATACGCTTAAGGGAAATGCACCGACGCGCGACGCATACTTCTGTCATGCTGCAATTCTAAACAAATTGACATCTTCTCTTCGACGGACTACTTTATTCCAAAACGCTGGTTCAGTGTAAATTACACATGCGTTATTCCATCCCGTACTCAATGGTTGGTTGACCCAACGGTCCTTAATCCTTTGTGTATTTACACGGATGGCTCCAAGACCGACGATGGGGTAGGCGCTGGAATTTTCTCCGATTGTCTTCGATTTGCTATGTTTTTACGCCTCGCAAACTACTGTAGTGTTTTCCAGACGGAGATCCATGCAGTAAAAAAGGCAGTGATATGGCTCAGTCGGAATATCATATTTGCAAGAGATATTACGATTTACACGGACATTCAGGCCGCTGTGAGATCTCTGGAATCAGTCCTGGTGTCGTTAAAATACGTGGTAGACTGTCGTACATGCTTTATGGAAATGTGAAATTTCACATAACATTGTGTTGGATACCAGGCCACAGCGACTTTATTGGCAACTGTAGAGCTTTGGTACTAATAGAACTTCCACAGTGCTCCGAGCTTGTCAGTATAAAGACGAGTCGGCTAGAAGGTGCATGCTAGCAACTGCACTTCCGAAAAGTGGATTTGCTTTTGAAACGTTAACAAGCCATAGTAATGCTAGAGATGTTGAGGCGCCCATACCCTTGGTCAAGGGGTCAAGGCAATTAACATGCTGGCTGGAACAAAAGAATTCGTCCCACTAGTCATGAGTTTCGAAGCTAGCGGACTCGGTTGGAAACCGGATCAAATTAGGCTAAAATTGCTTGACATGAATTTGGGAGGAAGTGTGGATGGAAGGTGCTTTTTAGGTTGAAATATTAGGAATTCACTGCAAGCAATGCAGTTCCCTTATACAGTTTAACTCGATCACACAGTTTATTCCCTTTGATTAAAATGTTGATTTTGTATAATTTGTAATGAACCGCACCTGTAATGAACCATATTATGGTCTGGTCGTGCTGCTCCCACCGGCAGATCGAAGCAGCACCTGATGAGTAGTGATCTGCTGGTGGTACGAAACCAGAGGCCGAGGGTCCCATTACACCCGGACCCAGGTGCGACCGCGTGGGCGTCTGATCCGTCCGCCAACCATTCCATCCTTATCGCATCATTTTTTATCATTCCCCATTTTTACCTCACTTGTTTGTGTTGTTTTCCCCAGGCCTATGAATTTTTGTTAATACGTAAAGGACAGGGGTAACGAGAGGCGAAAACCCCGCCCACATCTCCCGAACTGAGCTACAGCAAGCATAGGCCGCTGCTTAGCTCGTTGAGGGGCCTTTTTCTTCGCCAGATGGCACGATCCGACCTTCACGGTCATTATGCTCCCTAAGGCTCCGTCCCCACATGTCCGGATGCCTACCAAACCGTCCGTTACATCATCATGGAATACCAAACAGACAAAGTGGTTCTGCTGTACAAATAAAATTAGTTATATTGTATTTGCACTGAAGATATATTGGTATTTAAACGTTCTTTTAAAATTTTTATTGTGGTTTAAAAACTTACTAAATCAAAACGACAAAGGTATATTCCATTTTCCCATAAATTCCCCTTTCGCTCTTCAGTTCTGTATCGTTTTTATTTTGCCGGTTATTTTTATTTTGTAATGCTAACGATTTCCTCTTCTAGTTTCTTCTTTATTTAAATTAGTAAGGGTCTAACCCTTACTTCCATTATTTCTGATAACAATTAATTGATTTCGGAATATTTTTTCAATAATTATTCGGCGGCACTAAGACTACAGTCAATTTAAAAGAAAAAAAAAACAAATAAACTCTCTATAAGTGCCCCAATTGAATCGCCTTCATTAATTTTAGATTTGATATCTAAAAGAAATTGGCCATGTCCCAATTTATCGAAACGGAAACCCTTCAGACTTTTTTTTTCAATTAAAGTGATGCAAAAGGGACTTCTTTCCTTCTTATATAGAACGATCCTGGTACCGTGCGACCTGAATCAGTCATCTATAGAAAGCTGACAACACGATAAAATGAACCATGTTCGAAGCAAAACAATAAAGGACTCACCTAACAAAAGGATTATTCTAAGACTTTTCAATTTCAAAAATACGTAGAATGGTGGTGTAGACGGAAGTAATTAAACCCAGACGAAGAATCTCATGCATCCAGCAGAGATCTTAAGCTCTTCGAAATAACCATGATGAAAATGAAGGAAAGAAATTGGGTTCATCTAATTTTAACAGCAGCGACAAAACCATTTAAGGGCTAGGATGATTGCGAGATTGCATTTTCCGAGTACCTGAAAGTGATGTAGTTGACGTGAACAGTTAATAAAAGGGTCACATCAAGATTTCATTAAGTGATATTGAATGGAGCTGAAAAAGGTAATCCGGGAAATTTAATGTACAGACATAGTCTAGTCGTGAACTGGGACATTGCAATAGAGGTTTGTTTATTGCTTTTCATAATAATGGGAGTAAGTTGTTTGATATGATTAACTAATTTACGACTATAAATCCTAAATTTTTGTTGCGAGCATGCATCGAACCACGTGAAAGTTGATAGAAAAAAATATCCTCATTTCATTTCATTTTGACGTCCGTTGAACGCTCGCGACCAAAATGCTTATTGGAAATGTTGAGCTTAATATGCAACGCCGAACATCTATTGGGGTTTCGAACTTAAAGGTAGGTAGGTAGGTTAGTAAGTTGAGGCGTCGCGTCAGTCCGATGTATTCATCCTTCCATTTGAGGGTTCAAATTCATCTGTGGCATTATCGGTTGTTGTTCGAACTTTTGTCGATTTTAATAAAAATTACATGTCCACCATAAGGATAATTTGTTTTCAATGTTTTGGTGGATAGTATTTAAACTATTTGGTATATTTTTGAATTCACCAATAGGTGTAAAAATATTATCCACACATAAGGTATTATCTTTATGCCGAAAAAAAAACAGTCATCATGGCACACCGAAGCGCATCATTTCGGGCTATTTTAAACAAACAAAATGAAGAATTGAAAGTTTTTAATCAACATTTAATCACTTCGGCAGGTGACATTAGATAATTCCGAAGTGGCGATTGGCTTTGAAGTTTTGGTAATATGCTATGGACTGCATCCTCCTTCCGGTACAAAGAGATGGTATCCATTTTTTAAATCGAAAGTTATTGTTTAAACACACTATTAGGTAAAGCGACCAGGTTTTTCTTTTCAAAAAAAAAAACAACCTTGTCCATGGTGTACTCGTATTGTTTGGGTTGGGGCGACCGGTAGCGCAGTGTATTGAGGCATCAGTCTCATGTCTGACTACCGGCGTTTCGGGCTCGAATTCCGTCCACGACGACGTTCGTGGCCATGGATGTGCAGGAGGTGCATGCTGGCAACTGCATTCTCCGAAACCAGTTTGGGCCGTCGAAACGTCAACTGGGCCACATGGAACAGTTGACGCTTTATGCCCCACAAGGGGTTAGGGCAATTGAGAGAGATTGTTTGCGTAATCCGGATGGCGCTACCACATTCGCCTTTTACGCACTGGGCTCCGGGTTGATTCCTACTGAATGCGGTAGTTTTGTTAAATATGTACCCATTTATGGGGTAAGTAACTCGGTTGAGCGTGTTGCTGATCACACACCTCTACACAAGACACACCGTCACCATCTAGAAAATGACATGATGCTAACTCACTTCGAGGCGATGGTTCAAAATTGAACTGTTGCGCCAGTTATTTATTTTTTATTGTTTGGGTAAAAGTAAATGTATATGCCTCAATAAATTTCACCAGACCTCAACAAGGTTTGTTTTTCCAGAATTACGAATATATTGTCCTGTTGTTAAAATGAAACGGCTAACAAAAATCCAACAGACCGTATTTATTATTGCATTTCATCCAGAAGCAATCCAAGGATATTTCATGCATGAATCGTATTCTGAAAGGACGTACAAATCACGCTCGCTGACTGAGCAATAAATAATTCAACCGCGTTTCACCAACTTACGACTATGATACTGTTGCAAATAACATGAAATTCGCCTACATCAGGAATGTCGACAAAGCCAAAAGTACAGCTAGAGCATTTCCATTCGTGAAGTTTCTTCTATGTACATTGGTAAACTTGTTCCTTCGAATGTACTGCTTTCCAACGTTCCAGGTTTATGAGAATACCGTCGGTTACAGAATATTTATATTAGGTGCGTGTTGCTGGAACAACGGGTTAGGGTTAGTTAATTCGTGAAGCAAAAAGATGATGGAGGGCAGCCATCAACGTTAACTTCTAAATGTCATGTCATGTCAATGATTGATTTTTTAAAGTGATCGTAGTGACAAGCAATTATGGATATGGCCACCTAAATATTAGATGTAGTCACGAGAAAAAATAAAATGTGGAAATTACGAATGAATTGTTGTTGGCAATTGTCAGCCGATCACCACAACCAGCATCAATTTTAATCCGTTTGGCATTCCGTCGCAGCCTAATCCGACGACTGAAATACACTCCGCGAAAAAAAAAACGCTTAGAAAGTTTTCCACGCAGTTGTTCCGCAATTCACTTCATCCGAAGAAAAACCCTGTCCCTTAGCAACTAAAATAGCTACTCCAACAACCCTTCCCGACGCATTCGACAGCTTACACCTGGAAACAAACCAACAACCGAACAACCGAGTCTAAAAAAACGACATTGCATAGTCCCTATCAACCGGAAACCATGAACTTTTTCTCACATGTCTACAAAGCGCTGTCATGCCGTGCCGAGTCTACCGGATCCTATACCATTTTTCGATTCATTTCATGTGGCACCACTAAGTGGTAAAAAAGGAGAATTCATTTGGCATTGGAAATTTGTGGTTATTCTGGCACGAGACGAGTGCCAGATCGATAAATTAAGTATCTGAATAGTGAACTTTCCGTTTATTTATTTTGTTAATAAAAATTAATTAATAAACTATTAGCAATAGCGTGAGTTTCAACTTCCGAATAATTCAATAAACACTATCGTCGGAACTTCGCACCAATTGTCAAATTGGCGACAAGCATACCTATAGGCTCGTTTTGCTGGTACAATCTATCGACAAGCATACCTATAGGCGTGTTTTGCTGGTACAATCTATCGAGTTCAGTCTAGCCACCCCACTGGCTCGTACAGGTTTAAGTTGTGGGTGTAATGCATGGAAATACCCTAACCTTCACCAGATAAATGTTAAAAAAAGCTCTACTCCACAATCGTTGATCGCTCCACGATCGTTGACCGCTCCACGATCGTTGATTGCTCCACTCAGCCGCTCTGCTCCGGTCAAACAAAATTCGCTCCACTCCGTTCCGCTCTACACAACAATTAAACGATCATTCTGATTTTTTTTTAGAAATGTGGTTTCTGTTTATAGGAAGCTAACAATTTTCATTGAAAATTGTATGAATCAAATATCGTTCGATTGATAGTTTCTGATGCAACAAGAGCAATAAGGCCAGGTTTAATACAACTTAGGGCCGGTTGCTCAAAGTCCGAGTAAATTTTATTTTAAGAATACACTGGGATTTTGCACAATTCGATTTTGCCAATATCTGTTTAGCGTTGTTAATCGTATGAACGCTAACCGTCCCCTAGCCTTCGATTAATATCTTATCCAGAACAAAACCCAACTCCTGGTTTCCGGTTGAAAATTTATACTAAACAAAAACCAAATACTTCATACCAGATGTTGAGATTTTGACAGCTAGAACGGTTTCAAATGAAAACAATGAAAGTGGCCATAAAGAACTGAGCACCTGGAAATTCATTCGATAGAAGAGAATTTGCAACAAACTCAGCTGCAAATGAATATGCTGAGAGACCGACATGGCTACGACGTGGACCGAATTTTAGCCCGTAGCCGACCGGTAGCACGAGACATGAGACTGACGCGCTAAGCTACCGGGCGCCCCAAAACTGAAAAATAGGAAAATTGTTTATGACACAGAAAGTATCGATGTTCATCGGTACTTTAGACACGTTCCATGCAAACACACATGGTCGATATTCTAGCTGTCTATAGATTTTCTGACGCACGTCCGTATTCCAAATGTGCATTTGAAATAAATTTTGAGTCCTTATGCCATTCACGGTCTTCGTGTCCACTCTGTTCTTGTAACCCTGTATCCTGTTCAGTGATAAATAAATAGATAAATTATGTCGTTTATGTTCTTATGTCCAAAGGATTAGTGTTATCGACCTGTTCTCGTATTTGCTAGGTTTGTATTTCATTTCATTTCATGCTCATAAAGGTCCTTTTGTCTTTACCTGCACTACTCCAGTACATTGGCCCCATTAGCAAAATTGTAGAGGACTAAGGTCTGAAATATTTGGGATAAAGTAGATTCCTCTACGATTAACGGTGGCCCAGCTATGAACGACTACCGGAACGTGTTCAGCTCAAACGCCTGTTATCCTTTCAATCTCTCCTCCCACGATTCCCGACCGGCACCCTCCATTTCCTTAGAGTGCTATGCCCCGTAGCCAAGAATTTATCGAGAAACCGAGTCCCGCTAATTTTGCATACTCTGTTAGCGCTTAGTCTATTATAAAGGGGACGCTGGTTATTAGAATCCCTACCTATAAGAATCAGCCGCTTAATAGTATCGGATAACTTTGGTTTGACTGAATGCATTAGAAAATACATGACTCCGCCGAAGCCTGTCTCAAGCCATGGTTGTGAAACGAAGAGGAGAATGATAGCTGCGGCCTGACTGGCTGAGCTACACCTAAGCGTATCAGGTCATTAGTGTGGCATGAATCACGTAGTCAGATCTGCAGCATAGTTGGGAATACGGGTATCGTCTGAATCTGGGTGATGAAGCCAATGCACTGCACTGATGTTGGAAGCGTTTTTAGTCCTATTATGATGACATGAGCGCACTCTTGGATAGAAAGTGAAGTGAAATTTAGGAAATGCGGGTATCGTCTGAAACGGTCAATGTACTGGAGAGTGTTGTTAGAAGCGTTTTTAACCCTTTGGCGTTGACGTGAGCCAAACGCCAGTTTTCTTGGAATTGTTTGTGACACTTGGTTTCATTCTGCACACCAACTTAAGGCGTGGTTTTTTTGTACTGCGGTGAAGTACAACTAGGGTATGTTGTTTGTGTAATGTGTGTAAGTTAACCCGGATAGCCCCCAATTAACCTGCACCGCAGTACAAAAAAAACACGCCTTTAGTATGCGTCTGTAGCTTAGCTCGGTAACGCACCGGGCATTTTTTGCTACTCGAAACACTTCAACAATTTTCACTGAAATGATTCGCACTTGTACAATATATTTGCAAGAACATTAATACATAAAGCCAGTTTTCTTGTTACATTATTCATGTCGTACCTGCCACCATCTTCATGATTGTGGGGGACAAGGTGACAAGCCAAATCTTGAATCACACGATTTAGCATGCGGGTGGCTTAAAATCATTTTCTAAAAGTTACACTTTTGACTCGCGGTAGTCTTAGCACGCATTTCATTTTCCAGGCTCGAAAACTATGTGAAAAAATGTTTTCCGTGCCCAACGTGTGTATATAGAGGGTGTCCCGCGCTGGGCGGGCAACACTAATAGGGGTTATTCCACAGTTTTTTTTTTGAGGAAAAATGGTACTATTAGAATTGACATATCTTTAATCGTTACCGATATATAGCTGTTTTTGTAATTGTCATCAAAATCCGTGACCTGCAAAACAAAATCAAAATTTGCGACTTCCCCAATCATCGAATCTGGAATTTGATATCACTTTATAAAACAGCATAAAATTTCATACAAAACAGGTTTTTCTCGATTGCGAAATACACCGTTACCTCAAAGATACAACTATCCATGCTTTGAAGAAATTTCAAAAACGGTTTTTCATCGAAAATTCAAAAGATAATATTATAACGATACTTCGAACTGACAATTCTGCAAAATTGTTTTTAAACGGCACGTAAAGATTAAGGACTTAGATTTGAAAATTTGAGAATGTTACTTATTTAAGGGGGAAAAACGTGGTCTTGATGTAGAACAAATCGACTACTACTACGTCGATCTCACATTACTAGAAACGCTATAACAGCAAAACCATGCGAGTTAGAATAGTAAAAAAACACACAAATGAAAGTAGTACTTTATTTTAACATTTAAAACGTATTCCGTAAAAATTAAAGAAATAAATAATTAGCTGTAGGACCGAGAAAAGAAAATTTTTGTTCTGATTTTTGAAATTTTCGCTTTCATTGTACGTATCTAGATTTGCCGCATGCTTAAGGTATTAATATTATTTCAAAAATTTAATCTCACTTTTCTCGATGAATTTCGATGAAATTGTTGTAATATCATTCCATCCTCATTTCTTACTTGCTAGCAGTTTTAGGTCTAACAATGAAAATCGAAAACAATAATTTTTCTAGAACTTTCGCATGAATAAGATACTAGTTTTATTTCAAAAATTGAATTATTGAATTGTTTTCGTGTAATCAAATCGTTATAAGAAGATTCCATGCTAATTTCTTAATTTAATTTCCTGCAATACGATATTTAACATACAAAAAAGTGAGTTCATGAATTGATCGATTTTCATTGCTAGGCCTATAACTGCCAGAAATTAAGAAATTAGGATGAAATAATCTTATACCGATTTCATCGTGAGAAAAGTAAGAAATTTTTTTTGGAAAAAACTAATACTTTAAGCACCACGGGTTTTCCCATTGAATATGAAACATTCGCAAATTTTCAAATCTACGCGCTTGATCTTTACATGCCGTTTTGTCAACTTTGCAGAATTGTCGGTTCAAAGTACCGTTACAATATTATCTTTTGAATTTTCAATGAAGAACCGATTTCTAAATTTCTTCAAAAGTTGGATAGTTGTATCTTTAAAGTAACGGTGAATTTCGCAATCTGGAAAAAGCTGCTTTATATGAAATTTTATGTAGTTTTAGAAAGTGATGTCAAATTAAAGGTTTGGTGATTAGGGAAGTGTCAAATTTTGATTTTGTGTGGCAGGGAACGGTTTTTTACGACAATTTCAAAAACTGTTATATCTTGGTAACGGTTAAAGATACACAAATTTAATGGGTGCTATTATTCCTCAAGTTAGGTGTGGTAACGCCTCTATCAATATTGCCCACCTAATGAGAGACGGTCTGTAAATATATATTCTTGATCAGCACGCTCAACTCTACAAAACACTACAATTGCAAGAAAGTGAAGTAGTTAAAATGCATAATTACCAAGAAAATTCTAGACACATTAAATCGGCACCTCGATCACTGGACTAGGTTAGTTTTATATGTTTTCTGCTCTGTGGAGGTTATATGGTTGTCTGAATTTTCAGACAATGAGAAATGAATAATTACCCCCAGGAGTAGTCTTTGTTTTTAATAATTTTTTAAGCGCATTAGCTATAGCATTTTGTGATATGTAAAACCCTATCCCTATTAATTTGAATAAAAAAAAACATTCTTAAAAAAGTATCTCACCTCGTTGAATGCGATGTATGCGTAGCAGGCATATATAGGCGACAACGGTTTATAGTGATTTCCAAAAGTATACATGTAGATTATGCCTGGTGCCGGGAACATCACCGTCAACATATCGCAGATTGCCATTGCTAAAAATAAAAATCAATTCTCCTCTCAATTTCACAAGTCCTTACAACAGGCAATGATGAACATGTTTTCAAATATATATATACCCACCCATCAGCACACAATTTGTCGGGGTGGCCATATTCCGCTTGCTTAACACAAGCACTATCATCGTGTTAGCTGTCACTGTTATTAGCAGTAAGATGGGTGTACAGTAGCCATACAAGGGTATGCTATATTCCAGGATAGTATCACAGGATACATTCATATAAGACTCATTGTGGTATTTGTTTATGCAGAACTCGTCCTCGCCAAACCGCTGGGCATATGTTTCATTCCAGTCGTTGTAATATGTATATCCTTCGTATGTCGTATTGTTATCGTAACGGGACGAATTGCCCACATCCTGAATGTCTAGTTGATCAAAATCACTTTGTTCTATCGCACCCATTTGGGAAGATTTGGAAGTTGAGCAAATAACTAGCTCAAATCACAATTCAGTCACAGTCACACAGTGAACGTTGAACGTCCGATTTGATATAGCGTAAAACAAGGATTTGATGCAATTAGTAAAATCCACCTGCACTTTGTCCTTGTCCTTATTTCGTTCTGACTTAGTCACTGATTTTCATTATACTCGTAGTAAAGGCGCCCATCAGAACTTGTGATTAATTCATGTCATTTCATTTTATTTTTGTGGCCTGGTACAAATGTTGCATTGTTTTCAGGGAATCTGAGCTTCTTCAGGCTTTTAGTCTGCTCAGTGGGTTGTTGTATCATGCCCGGACATCATAAAATTTCCTCAGTTTTCGTCCGATTAGACGCTTTCATTTTCTCGATTGATAAATTCCTTTACGCTTCGCTGCAACGCTGTCATCTCATTTCTGAAACAAATGTAAGAGAAAACGTTTGTGAAAACAGTTGTTGTTGCTTGTCTAAAGAAATAAGAAAAGCACTGATGAAAAAGACGGAAAATATATTTTATAAGAACAGACAGACAGTTATGAACTTTTTAGGGAAGGATATACAAACGTAAATCGTGAAAAACACATTTTTCCGGAAAATATCAGAATAAAATGTTCCGTGAGAAGATTTTTTGTAAAAAAAAGAAAAGAAGTTATAAATATAATAAGATAAATTTTCAGTATAGAAAGGTGTATCAGCCCAGTATTTTATATTTTTTGATATTTTGTTCCCCAAAAGGCAAATATCATTGCTAAAAATATGCAAATTATCGTCTGTATACAATATGTTAATAAGTACCAGGACATCAAGATGACATTTACATCACTGCATGACCAACATTTTAATGTTGGCTTTGTTAGATACTACAGGACGGATTTAGCTATTTACGAGCCTGCAGGTCTATACCTATAGGTACAATACATTGCTGTATCTCCATTGTCATATTCGGAAATTATATTCATTCAATATCTGAAGCCTCCTCTATCTAGTGACCCGTTTCAATCCGACTTAAATACGAAACACCGACGTTAATGTCTTGGAAAATTGCCACAATTAAGATAAGATAAAATAAATCTGGAAATTGAGCGTATATGCGTGTGTGTACATTGAAAATATTTACAAAAAAAAACAGAAGATATAGAATGAGTTAAGAAATTGATTTGGATAAGTTTTAGGATTATTGTCTGTGGCCTCGTTTATACCGTGGAACTAAAAGGCGATTTAACTAAATCGTTTTAGTGCTAGTACTTGTTCGTGGTGTGTTTATACCGACCATACGAAGAGGTACTAAACATGAAAGATGTCAGCTGTTGGTTTGTGACTTCGGTGACATCGGTTAAGAAAATGTCAAGAGACAGTAGCCTCCTAATAAAAACGCGTTTCTACCGCTACAATCAAAGGATGAAAGGATGAATGCAGAGTTTCAGGAAAGGATGAGATATTTATATAACGAATAAAATATAATTTTTAACAACAACACCATTAGCGAGGACAGCAACACCACCTAGTTCCAATTTTTCAGTCCAGTTCTGCATAGCAAGTGGAGCTAAAATTGGTACCAAAATTAGCTAGTGCGACATGTTTATATCGTCGTGAGTGAGCTCGAATTAAAATAGTTAATCCTCGAAGATAGTTCCGCGGCATAAACAAGGCCTGTTTGAATGCGTATTATTTGAAATGAAGTTATCCGGTTGAAATGCAAATTTCGCTTGGAATATGGGTTTTGTTTTACTCAAATCGAAAACCGCGATAGCTCGATGATTAACCCTAGAATACTAACACTACTGGTTAGGGCGTGGCTACTAACAATACGTCAGTCTGACATGTTCATTATATTTTCCTGTAAATCGTACCTTTATTCTATGTACTGAATTGCCCAGCTTACATAACATAAATAACGGTCGAATTAAAAACTACATGTAGCCCTCGAGAATTATTTATTATTAAATACTGTCAAAAATAGTCAAATAATTAGACTTCAACAATTATGGCACTTTTTAACCGTATGCTCACCGCATATGGGTTTTTTGCATACCGTGCAGTAGACTTTGATCATTCTCTTCTTCCTCCAGTTACACATACTGCAGTACGCCCTTTTATCAAGTATTGCCGTGCTAGATGGTGTTGTTAGCACATTGCCAACTGCTCGCAAGTTCAAAATTGATCGGGAGTAATTTTATCCTATAACAGGACAATGCGCCGATACATACAGCCGCGAAGATTTAAAAGTATTTGGCTTTTGTGGACCAACAAGTTTTAAAACCATGAATGATTTGTTGTTATTTTAAAAGTTCTGCAGCTTAAAAGGCTGTTCAAAAAGCAAACATTCCAATGTGTAAATAATTGCGCCAGTGACTGTTTATTTATTTTTGGGGCTACCGGTAGCGCAGTGTGTTGAGGCATCAGTCTCATGTTTGACTACCGGCATTTCGGGTTCGAATCCCGTCCACGACGACGTTCGTGGCCATGGATATGCAGGAGGTGCATGTTGGCAACTACATTTTCCGAAACTAGTTTATGCCGACGAAACGTCAACTGGGCCACATGGAGCAGTTGACGCGCTAAGCCCCACAAGCGGTTAGGGCAATTTAGAGAGAGAGACTGTTTATAGGGGAGAATTGCATGACTAGTGTCTACCTAGTTGACTATCAACCAATTCACTTTCAAGTCTGATCCAATGTGATCCCATACGAGACCTAAATCGTAAACCGGTCATTAATTTTGTATGAGAATCGAACGTTGTTTGCTCGTTAAATTTAGACATCAACATGGTCATCAGTCGACAGTTTCTGATTTGGCGAGATAGCTCTCGACAAACTCAACATTGTGGTAATTCTTTTCTTTCATACACAACTTTTGGATTTTTCTTCCCTACCGCCCATGTAGCAATGACTTTTGAAAGCAAACTTTGGTTCCGATAATCGCAACTAAAGATTGGTATCCTTTTCGGCCCTCCTAACAAAGGCGGCGATACATGTTTCTTTCGTGTACTGCTGTTTAGAGTTTCATGAACTTTAAGGAATATTTTCCGTGTGAAATAATCAACCTTTCCCTACTGGCTTCAGCAAAAGAGGCCAATCTGTTTTCCTTTACAATGGGTGCTTTCGGGCGTCACGGAAAAAAGCGTAATGCGCTGCATAGAAATAGCGAATTCCTAAGCAGCACATAACAATTTTTTTTTGTGACGCCCGAATAGTATGCTGGCTCACCTGTCAAATGACAAGTTCAGTTTGGCATTTTCTCCCTCTCGTAATTATGTGTTGTTATTTTCTGCATTGTAAAAACAATGAAAACAATGAAGAACGCACAATTCAGTCGACTAGGAAATGCCATGTTGTAAATTGACTTCGTTCGAACTGTCAAATCTCCGCTAAGCCAAGACAGCGAACAAATTTTGTGCTGCCTGAAAGTGTTAGCGCCTAGCTATTTGCGCTAAGTTTAGCAGTGGTTTAGCGCAACATTCGGAATACAAATCACGAGGCAGCACTTAAAGCTAGCTAGCAACCGTGCCTCCCGAATGCACCCATTGGTTGGCTGTCTATTATCCAGCGTTTTATTTTGTGTATATACATATATAGCGCACTCGCGAGGCAACATTATCAACACAGCAGATGTCTTGAACTCACTCGTGACTGAAAGCACACTAACTTAACACCAACGTACCGTACCCTTAAATATTTATTACAAATATTAACTTCTCACATTCTCCATTTGTCGCTTTGAAATTACCAGTAAATCTTGTTCCGATTGTACTGTTCCTATGGGAATTAAACGAGCTGATTTTAACCAACTTGGAGTAATTGGTTTGCCATCAGATATGTTTGATTATTTTGAAAATCTGTAAAGATAAATTTAGACTATGGGACCGGTCGTTCCTATGGCAGCTATATGACATAGTGGTCCGATTCCGTTGGATCCGACATATATACCTATACAGTGCTGGAAAAAAAAGTTGCAAATAGTATTTAATTCCCTTTTTCGCAAGAATTCTTCGAAGTAGTTAAAGTGATGGTGTTTTCTGGCTCAGGTTATAATAAAGTATGTGTATTTAGGTATAAAGTTCCGGGAAATGGGCCACCGAGCGGAAGAAAAGCTTTGACCGATCAAGAAAAAACAACCCCAGTTGACCCCGTCACAAAGCCATCCGAACTGATTCCAAACTTCATCTGGCCTTAGGAATGATCTAGTTTTAGCAGCGGGTATGCAAATCTTAATAAGTTTGATGAGAAAAAACTTGTAAAAGCTGGCTTACATGCATTGGAACCAGCCCATAAGCCAGACTTTCCGTTTAAAAAAAAAAGGCTAAAATGTTTCTAGAACTAGGTCGATTCTAAAGTCAGATGAAGTTTTCAACCAGTTCGGATGGCTTTGTAACGATAAGAAGCGATCAACAAAGGGGTTAGTTTGTTCCTGATCGTTTATAGCCTTTCTTATGCTATCACCTATGCTACACAACATCAGCAACACAGGCGTCCATGGGTTCTGGGAAGAACTCAAGGGTACCATCAAGGATGTCGCAGAGAAGGTCGTGGGATATAAAGCCCGGCGAGCGCGAAATGACTGGTTCGACGAAGAATGCAAAAATTCACTTGACGCGAAAAACGAGGCCTACAGACAATGGATTCAACGAGGAACCAGAGCCAGAAGAGAAAAATATGACGAGCTACGGCGAATATCGAATAGAATAATTAGACGTAAGAAACGTAAATACTTTGACGAGCAGTTGCTGAACATAAACGAAAACTTAGCTAATAGGAACACCAGACAAGCGTACAAACTAGTAAATACAATTAAGAACGGCTACCAACCCAGGACTAGCCTTTGTAAGGACAAGGATGGAAACATCATCAGCGACACCGATGGTATTAACAAGCGATGGGCCTCTTATTTTGAAGAGCTTCCAAACCGACCATCTAACATCCCCACACAGGAAGCTCTCGACGATATTGTTGATCTAGGCCCACCCATTCAACCCCCGACAGTAGAGGAAGTTGATCTCGCGTTGCGGTCACTAAAACGAAATAAAGCGTCGGGCGCTGACGAGATTCCAGCTGAACTGCTAAGATTCGGTGGAACGAGTCTAGTTGATGCCATACATCAATTACTCCTGCGAGTATGGGAGAACGAGGAGATCCCAGACGATTGGCGCAGAAGCATCATCTGTCCAATTCATAAAAAGGGAGATAAACTGCGGTGTGAGAATTACAGGGGCATCTCACTAGTTTGTACGTCTTATAAAATTTTGACGAAAATTCTGGAAAATAGAATAAAACCGTACGCAGAACGAGTCATTGGCGAATATCAAAGCGGTTTCAGACCTGGTCGCTCCAACCGATCAGCTCTTCTCAGTCAAACTGATACTCCAGAGGTGCTGGGAATACAACGTAAACGTATATCAAATCTTTGTCGACTTCAAGCAGGCATACGACAGTATCGATCGTGGAGTACTGTACAACATCATGCTACAATTTGGTATACCAGCAAAATTAGTGCGACTGACAAAGATGACAATGACCAATTCCGTCTCACAAGTCAGGATCCAGAATAGACTTACTGATCTATTTGAAACACGCACTGGTTTGAAACAGGGCGATGGACTGGCACCGACGCTCTTCAACCTAGCACTGGAATACGTTATTCGGGCCATGAATATGGACAACAGCAAGACGCTACTCATCAAGTCGACACAATTAGCAGCGTACGCCGACGACATCAACATCATGTCCCGAAGATTGGCTGACGCAGAAGAACTTCTGCATACGCTCGATACCGCTGCAAAGGAAGTTGGATTACGTATTAACGAGGGTAAAACTAAAATAATGATGCAATCGGTGACAAGGACACCTGCACAACCGAGCATCAACGTGGGGGACCTCAACATCGAGTTCGTGAACAACTGCATCTACCTGGGTTGCAACCTGTCAAGGGACGCCAACGAAACTGACGAAATCAAGCGACGGATACAGTTAGCTAATAAGACTTTTTTCTCGGTTCTCCCCATAATGAAATCAAAACATGTGCACAGAAACACGAAGCTCCGCGTGTACAAAACCATTATACGACCAGTGCTATGCTATGGCTGCGAAGCATGGACCCTAACTCAAGCCTCCGAAAACATGCTAGACACTTTCGAACGTAAGGTTCTACGGCGAATTTTCGGGGCTGTTTGCGATCGAGATGGATGGCGCATCCGGTACAACCATGAGTTGTATGAAATGTACGATGAGCTGCAAGTCTCGAAAATCGTCAAACTACAACGACTTCAATGAGCAGGGCATGTACAAAGAATGGACGATGATCGCATGCCTAAGAGAGTAATGAATGCTGAACGAGTCGACGGAGCGAGACTGCGAAGACGACCGAGATCTCGTTGGGAGAGCTCAGTAGGTGTGGACGCCGCGCAGCTGCTGGGCTCCCAAAATTGGAGGACGCGGTCACGTGACCGAGATAATTGGAGGACAATGATCCAGGCGGCCAAGGCCCGACGTCGGGCTGTCGCGCCACGATGATGATGATGATGCTCGGTGGGGCCATTCCCCGAAACTTCTTCGAGGGTCATTGCACATTACACTGAGCAATATCCAGCCTTTAACTTTCTTTGCAAATAGTTCGATTGTCTCGCGCCAAATCCAAAATATTGCTTTTTCGCACTAACTTTTTCCCATTTTTTTTAGATAAACTGCACTTCCTTGCTTATTACGCTATTATTAGCAATTAAGTGAACTTCTTTCAAAACTTTTAACTATTTCTAGACAGGATACACATAATTTGTTATAACCTGAGGCAATAAAACACCGTAACTCTAGCTATAGTACTTCGAAGAATATTTACCAAAAAGGGAATAAAATAGTTTGAGCGAATTTTCTTTACCAGCACCATGATGTACAGTGCTGGAAAGCAAAAGTGCAAAAGAAAGAAGTTTATCTGGTCGGAGATGCCTCCTTCTGTGCGTCGCTAACCTCATGGCAAAATCGATATACCCTTCAAATTTGTGAAGGGTATAACAAAGGTCTGTAATAGGAGAGACGTAAAGGCGGCTTTCACACGGAATGCAAGATACACGAGATTTTAGCAGAAGCACCAATGCCGAGCGAGCTTCGTATGTAGGATGATTAATTTAAAATTGCACTAGTATAGAAAGTTAGCTAGTATCGTGTAGAGATTATTAAGTAATTGACAATTTAAATCATTGAGTAGAACAATCGATTTCGATGAAAATATTATGATCAGTTTGCCACTACGAAACGCGAGGGATTTTTCCTTGATTTAACCGCTCGGTCATAAATTGCCCGAATTTCAACCCGGTCTAGCGTCCAAACCACTATTTTGACAAAAAAGTTGACTTTTTTTTTACTTACTTTAATTTTCGTAAAACCCATTTTTACGAGAAATGTATGATGTTCGGGTTATAAGTAAAAAATATCAAAATGAGCCAAATTTGACACTGGCTACCAATTTTCTTCATGATGCCGTACTTTTTTTTGGGGCGAAGCTCAAATTTTGATTCAGCACGCTGAAAAACTAAAACATAAACCGAAACTAAGAAACAAACTTCTGTATTTTTTTTCTCGGATCGGCCATATTTCGCTTCAACCAAACTGAACCAAACCTCTAGAGTAAAAAAAAACAACTCCTTTTGCTAACATTATTCATTACTGCATCTTGCAACAAAGATAACAATCATTTTAGTAAGCTTTGAAATCTCCTTTGACACGGAAATACCCTATGTTTGCAGGATTTTTATGCCTTGTGAAGTAACAAGTATATCAACTTTTCTTTCACTGACTTCTTTGTCATTTGGGTAACTTTATAATGTACTCGTATCCAGGATGCCTCATTCGAACAGACATGACTGATGTGTGTAAGCTCATTTTACCTTAATTTAACAAAGGCTCTGTGCTATGTACGTGTCTGGAGCGAAGCTAAAGGATGCTTCCAGATAAAGAATTGTATTCGACGAAAGATTTAAAGGCTGGAATTGAAAAAAAACGGCTGTACTTCTCGCAACGAGAAAGTCTACATGCTTTAGAAGTAATGGATTTAAACAGTTTGTATGGAGTGATTTAATTTAAGACCACTTTAGACGATTCGTATTTTTGTCTTGATTTACTTCCAATATCTGCTACAGAAGGATTCATTGATTTTCAATACCTCAGACATTCACTGTTCACTAAATTTCAACGCCATTAAAAATTTAGCTCAAGTGTTAACCGACTCACAAGTAAGGTATTTGTTAAGAATTGATACAGTGCTTGGGAAAAAAAATGCTCAAACCACAATATTTTATTCCCTTTTTCGCAAAAATTCTTCCAAGTAGTTAGAGTGATAATGTGTTATTGACTCAGGTCATAACAAATTATGTGTAGTGTGCCTAGAAATAGTGAAATTTTTTTGAAAGAAATTAGTTCAGTTGGTGAAATACCGTAATTAGCAACAAAGTACAATTTGAGCGAAAAAATGCAAAAGTAAGTGCAGCAAACGAAAGCAGTGGTGGATTTAGAAATTGAGTTCGACGCGGGGCCGACTTTATTACTTCGAGAGGCATGCGTCTATTGAAAGCGCCGACGCATTTCTTATTGGAGAAAAGCATGTAACGGTGATCATAGAAAACCATGAACCAAGGTAAGGTACAAGCGCTGCTGTCGCTGTGTGTACCATAGCACACATGGGCTGAAATAGAGTTCGTTCTGTTACCAATAACTCATCGTGAATCAAATCATTGAACTAGACAGAACTTCCAATGAAACTATGAATTTTGCTACCATCAACTTTACCTAAGTCATCCAGTACAGGGAAGAAATGGGATCCAAGAAATGTTTTTCTGCTTCTTAGCAGAGCAAGACAGGTGCAGAGGAATAAAAAAATAGACTCCTCTCTACATTTACCATTTATCCATTTGGAGTCGGTCCTGCTAATTATTATAACTTTAGAGATAGTTTGGAAGCAGTATAAATGTATAAATGATCCGACGAATTTTTGCTGCATCGCTTGTTGTACCTGCTTGGCGAGCTGGTTTGCTCTACAGTTATCAGCGAAGCCACAGTGACCCAAAATCCATCATAAAAAAAAATGTTAAAGATCGCATGCATTTATTGAATTTTCGCCAAGATTTTCGATCTAGTCACTGTTGGTGAAAATTAAATATCTGTAGCTCATATCACATTTCACTCCAGCCAGATCTGAGTTTCCGTAATCGCCGTTACATTGTACTAGAAAATATTTCAGCATTCAAAGAGACCCAAATAGATTTTGATGATAGATTAAGTCGATCAGAGAAAATTCCGACCCCTAATTCTTAATACGTCTAGGAATCATCTGCATAGATTCCTATTGAATTAGATAACAGAAACGCGTTCTTTTTCCATTGGCTGCTTGATTTTATCAGGCTGACTGTCATATTTGTCAAGCACATATTTGGTTGAGGTGTAGTCAGTCGTTGTCGGAATATTTGGGTTTGTCCAGAATAGCAGCTTGTCCTGAGGTAAACCACTGTGTCATGAAGTCCAATGATCATAAGCTCGTCCCATGCAATGCAGGAGGCTCGAAAGAAAGCATCCTACACTCCTAAAAAGAAGAAGTTCTTTCTTTCTTGAACAGAAAATATGTATATTGGCCAAGTTAGACTTTAAACCAAATAATCTTCAACTTTTACTTAAAGAATTTTTAATTTGAAGCATCCGTTTCAAAGATATGTGAGCTTGAAAAGTGAAGATGTGTATTAAAATATGTCCTAAAGCTAGGGACTAAAATTAGTTTTTCGTGCGAAATTTCATACAAAAACTGTCAAAAGTTGCGTTCGCACGAAAAATTTCCCCTCTCTCATTTCATTCGAAGAAAAGGTCTCCACATCATTATGAGCAATTTCACGCGAAAACAATTACTTTGCACTTTATTTCGCTTGAAAACTGTATTTTAAGTAGATGGGAAGTTTACGTGTGGAGTACGGCGCCGCAGTAACGTGCTGTGTGCAAGTCTACACTGTCACTTTTACGTGGGAGAGATAAATGCAGCATTTTCGTACGAAGAGGATTAGTACAAGCCTTAAGCCTAAAAAATTGTCGTTTTTCGACTACCGATTTTGACTGTACTAACTATTGAACCGAAATTCGACGTTGAGTAGTGTATTGAATGCAGGATTAAAAGCTCTTTAATTTACAGACTAGTTTTTCGATCCGAGGCACCATTTAGAAGTTACGAGGAAAATATTAAAAAAGGGCTCAAATATAAAATAGTATATCGGATTTTCGTCTGCAAAAAGCTAAACTCACCTTCCGCAACCATGCTAATTCAGTCTCCACGCATTTAGCATCCATAGAAGGTATTAAAATTATTTCTAAATTTTGCATGAAACTTCATTAGTAGTGCCTTTCTCAGCTTCCCTATTTATTAAATTCATTAATCCGAGTAAAACTGCATATTTACAAAAGTGAGGGAATCGTCGAGAGATAGCTTTAGCTCAAATGTAATGCAATTTACAAAAGGTCCAAGAGGATTTCCTTAATTAAATTAATCCAATAAAAATACAATGAAACCAACCTGGCTCACGCCGGTTTGATCCTTTCCGAATTATTTAGAAAGGACAAAAGTCAATTGTTTGGAACTTAGGATTATTATGAATTTTTCGAGCTCAACATTTTTCAGTGTCAATTCACATAAAAAGTAAAAATAAAAAATTCAAAACATCAGGACTATTGAATTGTAACATTTCACTTCACATTCAAAGTAGAATCAAAAATAATGGAACCAGTTTAATTTCAAAGGATTCTTATCCATAAAACGATAAAATGTTCAAGTCTGATAAATTTAAAGCTAGTACGAATGCTGAAATTCGCCTAAAATTTTTTCCATCCAATAAAAGAAAATATCCAGACGATTTTCGTTATTAGATGGATGGACATTTTCTTAAGTATTTAGCTTTGAAGCTCTTATTGTTATTGTCTACCCAATTTCGTGTGGTATTTACAGTGCTTCAAATAAAATGAGAAATTCCTATGAAATCTTTTGTATTTTTCTAAATCGTTGATATCAAACGTTAAGTAATACTAAACAAGGGACAAATATTTCGAGATTTTCAGCAGACATACAGAGATAAATCTTTGGGAAAATGTCATATAATTTCAGTGTGTCCTTTCGTCAAAGTGGTATTTGTATCGAACAAAATTAACAGATAGATCCATATGGAAATTATTTTGTACTTTCTCCACGAACATTCGTCAAACACTTATCGCATGGTGCTAGGCCTGGCGCAGGCGATAGATTTTTTAGTTAAAAAATAAATAAATAGTTTAGTTCGAAAAATACAACACACTGCGGTTTATGCTTAGAACATAGAGGTATGGAATGAGCTTGTCCTGTATGTCTCTGGCTCCAACATTTGGCGAATAAGTCGACAGCCAGCCTACTCGGTTGTTGTTTGATATTGACATATGTTGACTGTTCTGTCGAATCGTGCATAAACAAACGTCAATTTTTGTCAAAATTTAAATTTCATAATAATAAACGGTCTACTGAGTTAGCTGACCGTTGACCACATGTCGACTTAGTACCCAGATGTTGGAGCCACTGTGTCTATGGAGACATACAGGACAAGCTCATTCCATGCCTCTATGTTCTAAGGGCTTATGAGACCGCGCACACTGCAGCCTGCAGATTGTTTGGTTGGGAAAATCATCAAACTCATCCTATGCCACTTTCGGACTAAACTATTTAAAGTTTTCTCCAACTAGAAAGTCAACCGTGTGTGCGGGCTCTTAGAATAACCCTTCGGCATTACCTAGTGTGATGAGATTACTCACGCTCAACCTGCCGCTCCTTTAACGGCTGTTAGGTGGCGTCGAGAGGCTTTAACTGTAGGTAAAATATAATATTATTAATTTCTTATTATGAGCTGTCATGTATATATATTCAGCATGTGTATAACTTAGCTTATACACATTGCTTCTTGAAGTTTTCATATCTCTGGTTTTAAAAGTTAAAAAAACAAAAAGAAAAAGATTTGGGTACAACAAATCAAATGGCAAAATATTGCTGTTAGAGGCGTCCTTCACTTGCAATGAGAGTGTTGCGTTTCATTGGGATGAGTTTGCGCGCTCGGTCAACGTATTCGTTTGGTCACCGTTCTACGATCTAAAGAATGAAGTTTCGCTCCTCGGCGCGGAGGTGAACACCGTGTTCGCCGCCATTTGCTCTACAAAAATGTCCAAGGGAAGCTATTTTATTTATGTCTAAGGTAGCGGTCGGTGTTGTCCTTACAGCCCTCGTGATGGCGATATGCCAATTTTCACCCGCTCCTGAATTTTCGCCTCCCAGCATAGCTTTTTATCCAGGATGAGAGCAAGGCATTTGGGTTTATCAGTCAGCGCAAGCGTTATTTCCTCCATAACTGGTGGTATAATTGAGGGTATCCTGTATCTCCTAGTAGAGAGAACAAGCTTCGTTTTTTGCGGATTTGCTAGCTCAATTCATATGGATAGAGAGTGTATTCTGCGTTATCTCATACAGGACATCAGGAAATTTTCCTGAGACGGCGATAGCAATATCGTATGCACAAGCGACAACTTTGCATCCCAACCCTTCCAGACTTTGAAGCAGCCTATTGACCGCCAGATTCCAGAGAAGGGGAGTGAGAACTCCACTTTGAGGGGTTTCCCTGCTTACGTGCTTGCGAACAGATGATGTGCCGAGACTAATTTCCTCCCTCCCTAAAAAAAATCACTGGTGATAATTATAATTGTGTGGTCTCGGAGAATAACTAGATAAGTCAATTTATACCGAAAATGAGTTATGTGCATTAAATTACTCTTACAAGTGTTCTACGCAATGTAGAGTAGTGGGTAACTTTAAAATCCAATACTTTGTTGGTTATAGGAAAGTGCATTTTTAGACATCTCGAAAAATAATGTGCGTAATTGGTTAAGTGCAATTAGTCAGTTTTGGATAGAAAATCTTCATCGTGAATATTGAGGAATGTCGACTTATTTATTTTATTTATTTTTATTTTATTTATTTATTTATTTTAAATTACATATTTAACTGCCATTGTTGTCTATAACATAATTACTGACATAGCGGTTCAGCGGAGAATCCATAACGAGCTTGCTCTTTCATGTCTGATGAAATTTTTTTTGGGAGTCTCCGAAATCCATTTCTCTCTTTTATCAATCTCCCGAAATTTATTTTGCGAGCAGTCGCTAACTGATTTTGGAACGGGTGGCACAATGGCAAAAGAAGGAGCTCTTTATTCAAAATATTTACGGAGGAACCCATGCCGTAAGGCAAGGAACAGCGAGTACAAAGCAAATGATGGAAATATTTTTACGTTGTAGATGCTAGTTGAGGGTCCTTTGATGTGTACCTCCCCCGAAATGCATGGTTTTTGGATGAGCACATCATCGTAGGGGTCGTCAAGCAGCGTCTGTAGTACATAGCTCCGCTGACGCGGAACTACTGTGATGCAGATTTATTTGCAACACCCTTAGCATGCTACAAGGGATACACTCTCTCACCCGTAGAAAGTATTGTAGCGATTGGGTCTTCAATCTCAGATTCACTGTCCTCCTCGCTCAGCGTTATGCCATCAGCCGCCTTGGTTAAATATTCTATGCCTAGATCCTTCTCCACCTCGTTGGCCTCAAGCGTGTTCTTGTTGTCGTCCACGGGGCTTCGCTTTTTCAGCTTCAGGGAAACAATTCAATTCCCAAATATTGGGTATAGTATGTCCTCTGCCTCTTTGCTAATATGCAGAATCAGTGTCTGCTTTTGTCTCTGCGAGGTGCTCGTTGACACGTACCCAGTCCGCAGTGGGAATGTCCGGATTTTCTTGGTGGAATAGCTTTAGCGCCGTCTCCTTGTTTCTCGGTAATAGGACTTTCGCCTTGGGCATAGTTGGAATTTGGTCCCTTGCGACTATTTCCAATTGTGCTCTTTCCCAAAGACCGTCAAGCTTTGCAATGGTGCTCTTGCACCATTCTAGCATCGCTTCATTGTCACAGTTGATGCTTTTTGCGTCGTTGAACCAACCTGCGCCATCGAAGGATGGCATGTGTTGTTCTTCACATACAGCTCTTTCGGTCAGTTTGTCGAAGAGCAACGTCTCGACCAGCTTCCACCTCTCCCGGCTTAACTTGCCGAGAGGCTCGCAACGGTCGTTCTTTTTCGCATTTTTGGCACCAGTGGGCTCTTGCGCTGTAGTTGATCTCCCCTTCGCAGGTTGCCTGTGTGGGGGACATTGCTGTTTACTGGTTGAGAATTGTGGATACTCATCCCACCGTTGTCTCTTGAAAGCTAGTTTTCTGTTTTAACTTTTCGCAATACTGTTGAAGAATTTCGGATCACTGCTGGCAAATCCACTTCTTTTCGAGAAGCGCTTCCTGGTATTCTCAATAGTTTTCTCGAATCATGCTAGCCTTTCCAACTTTTTCGGGGTAAAGTCTACTCTGGTGCCGAGGTTCCGCTTCAGCCTAATGGCTGTTTTGTACTGCTTGAGAGGCCTGAGTTCCTCCTTTGTCTGCTTGGGACTTACGGTCGTACGCCGTGCAGCACCCTCGCTTGACTGAGGAGAACTAAACAGGAGTTCCTCTTCTGCTGGTGTGATGTCGAGCCCCTGTTCCGATCGATCCTGGTCAAGCTCAGCAACGAGGGGGTTGACTGCAATTGTTGTTTGTAGCCCAAACTTAGGTTTTGAACCAGTAGCATGACCGTCTGAGCCGCCTGGTTTCCACGCTGACTCGACTGTTTTTGAAAGGCCGCTGGCGACTAAGGAGGTGCGAGAACCTCCCGAGCCCTCGCCGGTAGTCGCAGCCTTGCCCCCTACTTGACACTCTCCTAATTTGATGTATGTATTAAAAAAAAAATATTTTAAACTTCTCTTCCATAGTCCTCCGCGTGGGCGCCCCGTGGAACGGTGGTGGTCACTGACCATTGCCAACCAACGTCAAGCCGCCAGTGATGGCGGTGCGATGATTTGGTTGAGGTAAACCTTCCCCCTGTGTTGTGGGGTGTAAAAATAGTACCACGGCCTTTCCCTTTGAGGGCCTGTCGTTAAAACCGACAATCAAAGGACAGGATGTGTAATTACAGAAAACTGTTTCATAATTCAGAATTTTGTATATAGACTTATTAAAATTTAGAGGGATATAAATGCAACCTCAAGAAATTCAGTATTTTTTTTTGCAAATTTACTTTTGTTTTATTTTTTATTTTTGAAATAAAGATTTGTATAAAAATAATCAACTTCTTTTTCTTTAATTCTGAATATTCGTGTTTCCTGGTGTGTAATAGTTAAACGCCGTGAATTATTGAGTAACTTCAGTGAATAAATAGATAATTGTTGGTGAACAACAGGATAAGTAAGGAAAATTGGATAAGGGGTTTTCAAAATAAAATATTTTTTTTTTAATACATCAAATTAGGAGAGTGTTGGGGTTTCTATCGAGTAACAAAAGTTATATCATATCAACACATCGATTTACAGAAGGTCGCCAAACTTATAAAATGCCGCCCCGGAAACTAGCATTTTTTTACTTATCTACTTATTCACACCGACCACCGAATTATTCTTGAATAATAATACAATATTTAAGTTTTTTCTAATCAAATTAACGCATTTTCAGATAAAATTTTATTATAAAAGCGTTAATTTACAAAGAACGCTAATTTGACTTGAACACGATATAGAATTGGTCCCGATTCGTGGAAAAGCAGATAAGCTTGGAGAAAAAAGATATATAAAAAACATTTTTTTTGGGTATACACTTAAAAAGTATTCCTACAAATGAAAAGTGACACCAAAATATATCCATACATCATCTGTGCACAGACACACCGACAGGCAATAAAAATGAGTGGCAGCTCATTCCAGTTAAAATCAGTCTCTCAACCATCGACATTATATTTCGAAAATGGCCATGTAAATATGACACCCGACATCGGATCCTATGGAAGCCAGAGAATTTGTAATAAAATAATATGATATTCATACAAAATGCCAGTAATTGGCTGAGGCATTAAGTTTCGATTAAGGAAAAGGGAATATTTGCTCGGATCCGCTTTTGTCTGATAGGGATCTCTCAAACATATGTGTGGTTCACACACAAATACGAGTATATCCGTAAGATTACATGGGTTTCTGTATGTTGCTGAAAAGTGCTCAATTCGAATTTCAAATACGATGGTTGAGATTCGAGCAAGGATAATATGTGTCAATATCGTAAAAGCCTAAAGACGAGCCGATTACCACCCAAACAAGCAGGTGTACCATTACACGCATACTAGAGTGTTGCAACTTCTAAGGATTTGCTCGCCGTATGGATAAAGTTTTCTCAGCAAATATGCTAATCCGATGGTAGCGACACGAAGGCGGGTTATTAATTTCCATGCAAATACGATTTACACTAACGACTCCGACGTTCTGGTGCTACCATTGAATTTGAATTGGCGACAATCGGTTGAGTCAACAGGTTTCTAGGTTTTTTTCTTTGTTGGATTTATTTTCCTTAATTCTACGCTTATCCGCACAAAAATGCTTGCGTGCAATATGGATATCGATTCACTTCAAAAAATCGACTTGTATACGAGTATATGCATACCAGAAGATGATAGCAGGCAATTTACCGGAATGGGAAACGAGCTCCAAGTTGGTTTTATTTGTCCCATTTGACCCGGGGATTTTTAAAAGGACACTCTGCAGATTCATATACATTTAGATGGCTACAGGATAACTATTTTAGTATACGAACAAAAATGAGGGGAGTACATACTTTGTTTGATAGTTTTCCAATAAGGATCCAACAATTTATGGGAAATTCGTTCGAGCCGGGCGATCGTATGAAAAGTTTTCATATGTAAATGCAGACCAAGTACATACTTGTCCGCTTGAATTTCATATCTGTCCTGTATAAACTTTGCAACAAATATACTGGAAAGTTTTGAATAAATAAAAGATAAGGAAGGGTAATGCCGCTCTTGAAGTTGAAGAATGTATAAAGCATACTACATGTTTGTTTTGCTAGTTTAACTAACAGGAGAGCAATACATTTTTTGATGAGTTTGTTAAATGGCAACAGGCACTTTTGAGTCTTTTATACGTTCAATGAATAAAATTATGAAAATCATACCTGAAAAATAGAATTTGACAATTCATTCGATGAATCGATAAATGTTCTAGCCTCGTTTTCTCAATATCTCGTTAAACTGATAACTAACGGGGATATGAGCTTATCCAAGCGATAAACTGACCGATAAATATTTCCGTTTCCTTATACGCCTGTTAAATTACCATATCAAACAGAGTGGAGCGCAACTTGAGTTTTCGTTTTGGATAAACTTTCAACCGGAGACATGGTGTTGGGTTTTTGTTTGGGATAAACTTTTACCCGATTGCAAGGTGTTGGGATTTTGTTTTGGATAATCTTTCAAACTTTGCGAGGTGTTGGGATTTTGTTTTGGATAAACGATTAAGCGGAAGCTTGGTAGTGGACTTATTTTTCTGATAAAATTAAAAGCGCAGATAAGGTTCCTTTTACGTTTTCGATCGGATAAACTCTAGACAGACAATGAGAAAATGTATTTGTGCCAACAGGCACTTTGTTGCTACGATAAATTTTAACAGGACATTAAGAAAACGGGCCATAAATGATGAATAGGTTATCAACGCTGTTTAGCTCATTTATTTAAGTCGGTGAATGAAAAATAACAATGACACAAAAAGTTGCGATGATCATTGATACTTTTCGCTTCTACCATACAATTACTCTTGATCGATTTGTTTTCAAGATGTACTCGTATACACGCTGGTGGAGTTTTGCGCTAAAGCTAATGAGGTGAGTAGCTAGTTTTACAGTTGCTGTTCCTTACCGGGAACTGTAGACTTTCAGCAATGTACTCGTATGAATGGCTTTGATGATAAAATTGATATTTGAAAAACCTTAAAATCCGGATATCTTTTGATCGGTAGAACCAATTTCAGTGAAATAAAAACTAAATGTTACTGCAAATTACGCACTATTTTTTCCAGTAAAACTGTACTTCTATCGGATTACCGATTGTCATGTGATGCCCGAACAGACAAACCGACAGCAGACATGAAGAACCCCACTTGAAATTTTGGCTTCGGGGAATTTTGATCGAAGGTCAAAGATGGGGTTGAATATGTATTTTGCGGCCAAAAGTGGCCGAAGCCGAATGTTCGGTCGGACAATAACCGTAACATATTACAACAACAATTCTGTAATGCCTGGTAATTGGTTTTCTGATTTCCAGCAAACACCTTGTAGTTGTTAAATTGATAAGTGCCTTTTCACTGACGTATACTTCTATCCGTACAATAAACAGCGAAGCTTGTTACTTTGGCTTATACCTTGGGAGGACGTTGTAGTAGAATGATAATTTGTCGGATAGATGGCACTGCATACGCAAGGAAGGAATTACGTTTGCTCTGCCATTTGCTAGGACAAACATGGAATCGAATTATCATTCGAATGGGAATAATTATTCGGCTGTCCCTGGCATTATTCTGTATGTATGTTATATGATAGGCTAGTCGGAGGGTATCATTCAAAAAGAATACCAATTTGTCTCAAAATTTGATTTAAAAAAATTAATTTGACTATATTTAAATAATAAAGAAATTCATTTGAAAAATTATGAATTTCACTTGAAAATTAATTTGCCTAAAAAATTCTATCTATAATATGCTACGAGCCAAAATAAAATTAATGAATCGGATGGAACTAATCGAAGCTGGTTAAACACCAAGCCGAAACAACTTAGATCCAGTAGGATCAAATCAAATCAAAATTAAACTTTATTCGAAACCAACAGAATTATAACGAAATGCAAAGGGAAATTTCAGTAATTCCCTTTCATCTTACGGGCAAGTTTAAGAAAAAAAATAGTGTTTCAGTCGTCACGTCATTTCCATAAGCTTTTCGTTCCCATCGACACGTTCTAATCATCGTCATTGGACGATTAACATCCACCGTGAAATGGCAATATTCAAAATAATTTCCACGAAATTTTCAGATACCTTGAGGCCAAACACGACTTTATGCAAATATTTGTCCTGAATAATTTTCAAGACTATTTAGTGCTAATCCTGAAATTAGGAATTTCCGAGATTTCCACAGGCCTTTGATAAGCCTTGCGTGTAATCAGATTACTTGTTGTTTCTTGCAAAAGTATTGAGACGATAACTAACGTAATTTCCTTTAATCTTTTCTTTTTCGTAATCTGTTATCGCACCAGTTTACCTGAGGGGAAACACAGAATCTAACAAGGTGGCAAAAATAAATATACAATCGACGCAATTCCATCTAATGATGAGAGCACCTACCGTGAGGATTTCCCCAATTAACGTCCATTAAACAAATATTAACTGAAAACTTAAAATAAATATGTCTATGCGGCCATTACGGGAATTGCTAAAATAGTGGCTGGAGATGTTTTAAAGAGCCACCTTGATATATTGAAGTATAGTAGCAGCATCATTATCGAAATTGAATGCGATGCGATATAATGAGCCAGGCTGTTACGAATATCGTAAGGTATCGATGAAAATGACATAAATTTTTAGTTTTAATATAGTTGATAGAAATCAAATATAGAATTTGCGTGTCATTTGCATGCGATCAATTATGCTAATGTTCTAGAAGAAATAAACGTAATTTTCCCTCTTGACCGTTTGTTTGATTTGTTTATTGATATCGATTTGACTGATCATAGACATCCATAACACATCGCACTACTTTAATCGATTCATTTTTGGCGCCCAACGTGTGTTAACCGTGTATTACACACGTTACTTTTTGGCATAATACACAGAGTAAAACAATTAAAGGGCCGCTTTAAAAACCTCAGAATTTTTCTGGTTAATACGAATAAGGAAGCTGAGATTGTAGTTTCTGGTATTAGTGCAGAGAGGGTAAAACGTATCAAACGTTCTAAAATATCCGGTTTGAACATAACGGTAAATCTGGCTACACAGAACTAAACATGAAGCAGTCATGTTTTTTTTTCGTTATTTCCAACACGTCTGTCTGTCTTTACCGCTTGTGTAGTTTCTTTAAAGTCTGCCATTGGTTAGAAAGTACTGAATGCTCCACAAGGTCTTAAAAAACATTTTTGAAGTGTGTAGAGCTGTGACATTTCTAGAAGAAGGCCATGGATTCCACGAAGTGAGCCGACGTCTTTGCGTGAGACATTTTGCTATCCACACAGTTTGGGAAAAGTTCCAAGAAACAGAGCAAATCACATGAAGACGAGGACAGGGCCAACCAAGGTCAACATCTGACAGTAAGGATCGCTTTATACGCTTAAACTCCCCTAAAAGTCGTCGAAACAAGGCACCTTCCATACTAAATGACCTCAGTCACGCCACAGAAATTGTTATTCCAGAAGAAACAATCAGTAATCGTTTGAGGGAAACTGGCTTACTGTCCAGATATCCTGTAAAAGTACGGCGATTAACAAGAATTCACAGAATCACCCGACATCGGTATGTCAGGAACAACAGCAATTGACGTAATGAGGCATTGGGGGAGAGATTTCTTCACTGATGAATCAAGATTTTGCCTACGTAGAAATTATAGTCGTGCTAGAGTCTGGAGAAGAGAAACGAACGTTTGCTACGCTGTGCAATTTAACCCATATCATCTTTTGGCGTTGGATCCATTATGGTGTCGGTCGCTATTTCCCTAAATGACAAAAGCCTTTTAGTTGTGATCACTAAGGGCAATTTGACAGCTTATTGGTACATCAACGAAGTGGTAAGCCTTCGTGTTACTATAAAAGTACGTGCCGATGGATAGAATTTCATTTTGATGTAATAGCCAGCCCGCCCCGCGTGAATTTCTCACTGCCAATATCAACATTGTTGTAAATCCCATAGATCATTTATGAGGCTACCTGTGGCGACGCATCGTGACCCGTTCCAACTATCTCAAATCTTATGAAAGGCTGAACAAGCCCTGAAGGACAAATGAGCGAAAATTTCGCAGGAGGATATCAGGCGTTTCATAGTAAGCATACTTAACCGAATTCAGGCGGAAATTCGAGGAGCTCATGATGGCAAATGGCAATAAACGCTACCGCAGAATAAAATACAATAAAGCATTAAAAAATATAATTCAAAATCTTAATTGTAGCCAACTCTTAGATCCACTCCACTTCATTCTTAAGATATAAAAATCATAAAATATTGCTCGGTATTCGTTTTATGAAGAGTTTGCAAAGTTTGTATGAAATATACCGTTATGTTACAAGTTAATTTTAAATATAAAACGGGTGTTTTGGCTGTCTTATTCTTTTTAGCAGGAAAAATTGTGGACTTTTTTTTAAATGGCCCTTCAAATATAATGGACAGGCATATAGTTCGATGCATCCTGTACAGTTATTCGTTAATTCGATGGTTTCTTCGTTTGTTCTCGTATCTTAACCAAACTCGGAGTGTAGGTCCCTTTTGTGACCCTGTGCATGGAATAGCGACCGGGGCAATTTGGATTATCGACGGGACTAACTGTTGTGTTCAAACCAGAGTTACTCGTCTAAAATTTTTCAAAGATTGCTCCTCCAGGCATATCCCGTGGTTCACTTTCAAACAAATTTGGTACGAAGCTTACTTGGTTTATTAAGTAGGTACCATATGGGGATATTTTGGTTCTGCTCAAAGTTTGCGTCGGGACAAACGGACTCTCTTCATCTTGAAATGAAACGCAAACCAAACCTGGAAGATATGACGAGGTCAATGCACTGGAGTATTTGTTCAATGCATTTTGAGTCCTTCGGTCGGGACAAAAGAACTTTTTGAACATGAAACCTAGCCAATATGAATATCTTCTGATTCAGGGTAATGAAACCACTGCACTGGAGTACTGCTGAAGGCATTTTACTACTACTCATTTGCCGTAACCTCTAGTGAGGCATAGCGCGCCAACTATTCCATGTGGCTTAGCTGACGTTTCGTTAGAATAAATCATTTCGGACGATGCACAGCATGCACTTCCATTTCCCATTCAGCCGCCTACCTGCGACAAGTCGGGAGATGTTGTGGCTTATTATTACGCCGCGCACCACAGGGGTTAGGTAACAAAAACATCCATGGCCACGAACGGCGTGGACAGGACTTGAACCTGTAACGACCGTACTCAGTTTTGAAAGTGACGCTTCTACACACTGCGCTACAGGTCGCCTTCTTTTGTAAGGATTGATTGCATTTTGAGTCCTTTGAGGAATAAAGAATATGCTTGGCAATGAAGCGATATTTAGGCAAAATGAGTATCATATGACTGGGGATCGGGCCGGGTACAAATTCCACCCATTCAAAACTCGCTTATTCAAAAGCGACCTATTCAAAATTCACCAGTTCAAAATCCATCAGCTTAGAATCCACCAGTTCAAAAGCCACAAGTTCAAAATCCACAAATTTTTAATGGGAAAGTTGCAGTACGAAATCAGTCTTATATCATGCTTCCACTATACGGGTTCAGTGGCCAATTCCCCTTAGGGTGGTAAGCACCTTCATCCCTCACACGGTGGATTTTTAAAGTGTACATTCCTTGAGTGCGAGTTTAGAGTCCATTTCCGCTTTAGGGACTGAAAATCCATTGTGAGTGCATCATTAATGGCTTCACACAGGATAAACTAGCTGAATTTTGATTTGTGGACTTTGAACATGTGGATTTTATACCTAACCCTTGATGATCATGAGGCTGATGCTCTAATCGACTATCGGTTGCATTTTGAGTCCCTTGGTCAGGAAAGCAGCACCTTCTTTGGCATAGATTCAAAGATAAACCAAATCTGGCAAATATCGGCAATTTCGGGATTGGGGTGATGATACAAATCCTCTGGACGTAAGGAACTTTAGGATATAAAGGGACTTAACGGACATAAGGGAATTATATAATATTTTGTTGACTGTCACTTGCTGGCTATGTCTTGTGGCTACAGAATGTGTGAAACATATTTTGTCGAATGATATCACCCGGTATAATAAAAAAACGTCGATATCTTCGAAAAAACATGTTCCACACATTTGGTAGCCATTAGAGATTTCCATGTATCGTTGTATATGCATGCAATGATTTAGTGATTATACGAAAACTCAATTGAATTTTGTGGAGTATGGGGTCGAGGAGTGAATTTTGGCAACACTAGCTGTTGAAATAAATTGAGGGCCTTCCAACGAGTGGTAAATGATTTCCGTGTGATGAAATCTAACGGAGTTATACTTTCCTTGACAAAGTCCTGACATTACGTGACGAACAATATTTCAGGATGATCCCCATCGATAAGACATATTCATGTCAAAATAGTTTTTAACGAGGATAGATTCATGATAACGTTGAATGCAGAAGGTCGCATATACCATTACGTGGGCTCACTTCTTCCACTCCTCGACCAAAACTACAAGTTCTTGCAAATTTATTTCATGGAAGAACACAGCAAGTGGATCAGCGTTTGCAAAACATTTCAGAAGCAGATCATGAATTGTGACGGATCTTCAAAGACATTCACAAGCGGGAAACAAATTGGTACGCCTATTCCGAACCGCATTGGGTCGAGTCGGAATGTAGGACATGCGAATTCGAATGAGGGCCTATATAATACCAAATAAACCCGAGGGTGAATGGGAGTGAAAAAAATATCGAAAGTGACCAAGATTAGTGTTAAACCAATGTTTTTCGGGGTTGCTGCGATAAATTTAGTGGCAGTCTCAAAGCCTGCATCCCCCGGGGAGAGTGACCGTGAAAAAATGTCACAAATAAACAAAATTAGTATCAAATTGTGAACGAAGCGAATAATGTAAGTGTAGTGAATCCTAGATGGGAATTTTGCATTTTAGCTAGTAAATAAATATTTTGTGTAGATGCTTTGTAGTACATGAAAAATCAAATCTTACCAGAAGGCTGTCATAATTCTGTTTTCTTAGCCTGGAAAGAAAAAGACAGCGAAAAATGTAAAGCCATTGATAGTAAATACATACTTACATATATTGAAATAAAGAAAACATTACGTGACGATCTACTACAACAGACAGCTCGTAGGCCGAACCAAACTTTAAATTCTACTTTGCTGCCGTAATATTTGAAATCCATTTTTTTTATCCAACCCTTTAAAAATCCAAATATGAATAGCTCAATTTAAATTTGCTGCCTATATGTTAGATATTATTTACTGTCAATATACAAAACTGTGGAGGAGTATATAATTGTGAAATAACGATGAAGCATCTGATACCCCCAGTGAGATCGAAAAATACATTTTCAGCCCTGAATTATTTCCAGCTGTATGAGTACGATTGGACTGTTAATTGGATTTCTGATGTTAAAAATGGCTACAGGCTACAGCTGTTATTAGTGTCATGCAAAATAAAATATTTTCAATCGGCTATCGAATAATCGTTGGATGGCAACCGGATTGCAATTAGAACAGAATAGTTTATTTTGAGATTCAGCGAATGTGCAGAGTATATGCGGTTGAGAACTGTAAGCATGGGTGTACATTTGAATTTTATGGATTTAAGCGTCACTGATGAAATGCTTTCTGAATTTTGGTTCATCTACCAAATATGTACAATATTAGGTAGGGTTGTTGTTAACCCTGTATATTGACGTTTCGATAGCATATATTTTTATACACTAGACTTTTAGTATAGGGTATATTGTTTTTGTCACGACGAAAATATGTAACACCTTAAAGTAGGCTCCGGAGGTATAGCAATGTATATATATAAATGATCAGGGTCACCTCCTGATTCGACTAAGCCATGTCTGTCTGTCCGTCTGTTCGTCTGTCCGTCTGTCCGTCTGTCCGTCTGTCCGTCTGTCCGTCTGTCTGTCTGTCCGTCTGACTGTCCGTTCGCACGATAACTTTCGATAGAATGAAGCTAAAGCCTTGAAATTTTGGTCACATGTTGGTAGTATGATCTAGTTGGATGGTATTGAAAATGGGCATGATCAGGCCAAGAGAACGCCTACCTCCCCTACATATGTAAAATAATTAAATGTATCTATAACTCCCGATTTAATAAACATGAAAAGCTCTAGCTTTGGTAGATTGCTCGCGAGGGTGATCTTATACTCGCCTGGAAAAATAAAATGGATCATTTGAAAACTAACGGTAATTTTCTTACAAAGAGCCCCGTACTACCCTACTTTTCAGGTTTTTTGTCTATAACTCTTGAACCAATTGATGTAGACGCCTGATTTTTGGCACGCAACCTTAAGATGAGAAGCTCCTTGAGTTTTAGTAAGTTGGGCATAATCAGATCAAAGGAACGCCTACCTCACCTACAAATTTCAAAAAATTAAATATTCATTTAATTACGATAACTAACGATAGAATGACACTAGCAAGTGGAAAATTAGTTACAATATTGCTAGTAAGATCTTCTTGGTTGATGTTGAAAATGAGCAAGATCCGACCCAAGGAACCACTACCTCCCCTACAAATCATACCTTAAATAAGCGATAACTTTTGATAGAATGAAGCCAGCAACTTGAAATTTTGGTCAAATGTTTAAAGTACGATTGAGTTAATCGGTATTAAAGATGGGCTATATCCGACCGAAGGAACCCCTATCTCCCCTACAAATGGAACTTAAAATAAGTGATAACTTACGATAAAATAAAGTTAGCGACTTGAAATTTTGATTACATATTTGTAGTAGGATTCAGCTGGCTGATATTGAAAAAACATAAAATACGACTAACCAAACCCCGACTTCCCCTACAAATGAAAATTCAAATAAGCGATAACTTTCGATAGAATGAAGCTAGAGATTTGAAATTTTACTTCAATGTTTGTTGCAGGATCTAATTGGTTGGCGGCAATGATGGGCAAGATCTGACCTAAGGAATCCCTACCTCCGCTACAAATGAAACTTCAAATAAGCGATAAATTTCGATAAAATGAAGCTAATGACTTGAAATTTTGGCCAAATGTTTGTACAGGGATCTAGTTGGTTTTTATTAAAAATGCGCAAGATTCGACAAAAGAAACCTCTACCTCCCCTACAAGTGAGACATCAAATAAGCAACGACTTCAGATAGAATGAAGCTAGCGACTTGGAAAATTCGAAAAATATTTTTGGAATGGGTTAGATAATTTATTTTGAGAATGGTCAAAATGCTCCTGAATGAGTGCCAATCTCCCCTGTAAACTGGTCATATAGGAAACTCACTTTTAATGGTCGTTGCCAATTGGTACTTTTGGTATCACCACTAGGTCTGTACAAGTCTAGGGTATATACGCTTCGGTTTTCCCTCTATTTTGTAGACCCCTTTGTTCCATAGGTCGCACTCGCCAGCAAATCTCCCAGTTTAGGCAACATGATCGACAGACGAATTCGATCGTGCTTGGTAATTACAACCAGTTCAAAGTCAAACCATGTTCAGTTACGTAATACCGGGCGAATACATGTCAGGATATTTCCCCGGCCAAATAATTTTCCCCGGGTTGGTTCGGTCAAAGCTTGAAAAGGCACAAATCAGTTGTATGGAACAGGAGCTGCGCGATCACACACAAATTCAATATCTGGCTTAGTTATCAATTCGCCTGTGTTATGAACCATTCCGAAATTACAGCAAAAATGTGTAATGAACCATATTCTGGTCTGATTGTGCTACTTCCACCGGCAGATCTATGGCAGCACCTGATGAGTAAGGATATGTCGGTGCTACGAAACCAGAGGCCGAGGGTGCCATTACACCCGGACCCCGATGCGAGCGCGACGGCAACTAAGCGGTCCGCCAACCATTCCATCTTTATCGCCACATTTTCTTATTCCGCATTTTTGCCTCCCCTGTTTGTGTTGTCTTCCCAGACCTATACATTTTTATTAATACGTAAAGGACAGGGGCAACGAGCCGCGAAAACAATAAAGAATTTATTTCTGAGACAGGACAAGTACATTATGCAATAAATTGAGAAAAAGGTGACAGAAAAAAAATGTTTTCTTTTTCTAGAAAAACGAAAATGTTGACTTTAGAAAGCTTTAAAAATTGAAAGTTTTAAATATTAGAGAGTATTAGCTGTGTTAAACATTTTCAATTTTAGTGTGTGTGTGTTCTAGCTAGCGTGGTTTTCGGAATATCGTGTTTTTAGTAATGAGTTAAGCAAGCAAGTGAGCCTAAATGCCCATAGCATTAAATAAATTTATATTTAAACCAATGCTCTCAATGTTAACTGAGGTGAACAACCAGCAGTATCCAAAAGTAAGAACAATAAGTACAAAAAAAAAATGACTAATTTAATAATAATCATGAATAATACCACCAAGTGTTTCAATAGTTGAAAATATTAAAAAAAAACAACTGCTATACACCAAAATATTGTTCTGATCATGGTCCAAGAACCAAAACGTCAACAACAAAGGTAAAAAATACTATTTAATTGCATAATAAAAAACTGGATAAGTGAAAAAAAAAATTACAATTTTACTCATAAAGACAAAGAGGCTCCAAAGCCCTACTATGACAAGGTACCCAGAAAACTCAATAGAGCATTCATTGGGATCAATCAATTTTGGATACAAGAGGCAGGGCCGTCGAAAGAAAATCCGGGCTCGGGACTGAATAACTTGGTCCACAAACTCAATGTCCCATATTCGCCGACGATTTCAAATACTTTTATCTGTTTTTTAGGATTTTTTTTATAATTTATTTTTAACGTATAATTAAAAATAATATCAGTTGCTTAAATAACCACAGTCTTGATTTGCAGAAAAGGAGCGCTTGAACAAAATTTTCTTTCACTGGCTCTATTGTTCTACTCAATGGCCCTAACCACTTGTGGGGCATAGCGCGTCAACTGTTCCATGCGGCCCAGTTGACGTTTCGTTGGCATAAATTGGTTTCGGAGAATGCAGTTGCCAGCATGCACCTCCTGGACATCCATGGCCACGAACGTCGTCGTGGATGGGACTCGAACCCGAAACGCCGGTAGTCAAACATGAGACTGATTCCCCAACACATTGCGCTATCGGTCGCCCCCTGTTGTTCTAAAATAATGCCTTTCAGCTGCTGAATTGCTTGGGGATTATTTTTGTATATTTCGCGTCTCAAATAACAAATAAGTCAGTTTCCATCAAATCGTGTCAATATTCTGTAGAAGATAACCTGCTAACCACACAGTCACTCATAAGCTGATGAAATATTTAATGAAAGCAATTCATAAATTCGTCACGACTTTTTTTTTACATTTTCACCGAAATACTCAACGAGGGTTGTTGGTAGCTCGATGAGTAGAGAGTTGATCTCAAGTTTGAGCGGTGGCGGGTTCAAGTTCTGCCCCGAGCAAACTATACTATCTGCCAGTCCACTCAACGCCACTCCGAGACCTGGCCTTGTATCTGCATCGACCCAGATCAATGATGTTACTATCTTTGTAATCGGACCAAGTCGAGCGCGGACGGAGTAGCGACCAAACCTGCACCGAGACAAATCGAAAATTTAACACGGAAAAGGAAATTGAAAATTGTTATATAAAACAGGTTGTAATGGACGTGGGTCCCCGTGTAATGGAATTTTCGGCCACTGGTTTCGTACCATCGACAGATCATCAGGTGCTGCAATCGATCTGCCGGTGAAAGCAGCACTACCTGACCATAATATGGTTCATTACAGGTGGTTTATTACAAGGTTGTGATATCGAAATTTGCATGCTCAGCTAGAAGAATTATTCTTGCTCCATTCTTGAACAATGTTTGATTCGTATTTTTTATTTGCAAAACTGGCCGATTTTTTTCTTTTCATGTTTCAAATTTCCGGGCCCTTTTCAAATCACGGGCCCGGGGCGTTTCGTCCTCTCCGGATCTCGTCTCGACGGCCCTGACAAGAGAGCAGTTGGTACCATATTGTAATATAAATCACTGATATTTTCAAAGATTTGGATAAACATATTAATGGAATTTGTAACACACTATTGGGTTTATTTCCAGCAGTAAGTCATAATATTCTTACTTCAACAGGATCTCCTCAAATAAATTGTGTTAAATCATAAATTTCCAATGAGCTATAAATTAAGTGCATACTTTTTTTTATTTAATTTGCGTTAATTTAATGATGGAACACAGAATATACGCGTGGAAAATTCAAGGCATCTGATTTCCACCAAATGTTGCTCTGCTCCATTTCGTATACTTAAATCATCTGCCCAGACGAAGCCTCGGTAAACATTCAATGAAAGGAAACCAATTAAAATTGGCTCACTGGATTTTCCACTCTGCCCACAATTAATATTATTTATGGATGTGTATCAGAATACCGATAAAATGCTAATGGCATAATGAAATTTGAAATGAAAGTAAGGGAGAATAAGGAGAGTATAGTGACGTCCTAAACCATAATTTGCAGGGGGAAGGGTACACCACCCCAGAATAAAAAAATGAAATCAGGAATGTGAATGAACCATTATGTTTTCCTAGTTTATGCGTCGCGTCGATTCGATACAAAATGTGTCCTTTGTTTGCAAGCCTTGTGAATGACACAGTTCGTCATGCCTAATTTACGGGCCGTATTTCTATAAATGAGGTGTTGAATGGGAATATACGCGGAAATTGAAAACAATTTCTAGAGCTCATTATTTCGCTTCCTGCAAAACAGCAGGTGTTTCTTCGTTTCGAAGCGTAAATCAGGTGACTTGTTTGTATTAAGACAGAGTATGTATTTGAATTGCTGAGAGTAAATGAGTGTACTATACATTTACGGAAATTAGGACGCAGCTTTCAATTACTTACTATTTCTTCGCTATTCCTTTCTATTTATTCCCATCAAGACCATAAGCACATGGACATTTTCCATTTCCTATGCTCGAAGGTGGTTCATTGTTCCAATACTATTTTGTGTAGACAAATTTTTCCAAATATTTCAAAATAATCTTTGAATGACTACCATCATCAAGAGCACGTGTTCGAGATAAAGACTGCGTATTTGAACAATGAATTTCTGAATGACATATTTTACAACCCCATTAAAAATATTTCACCATAATTATAAAGTAAATTCCAAACATTTTTCTTTTTGGCAGATATTAACATCGAGAGCTCAGTTGCACGACTGTGATTATTTGTTAGAAAGGCATTGACCTTTCGGCGACGCTTAAATTAAATATTTATTTACTCACAACAACGTATACATATGTATACATTTAAAATGACAGTAGCAATCCCAATAAGATTGGAAATACATAACAATGATAACAGTGCAGCCATCTATTTTGGGTCATATCAGAAAATCCTTTAATCGGACCCCTCATAAGAAACAAAAAATTTGTCACAATAAAAAATGGCAGTGAATGATCAAGAAGCAAATCACATAATGAATTTACTTTTAATTAAGTTTTATTGTTGGTTACCTAATAAAATAAAATAAGGCGTATATTTGGTAGAATTCAAATTCTAAAAAACCCATTATGAAATTGCAGTGGTAGCGGGGAAATGAAGGTCAACGATTTTATATTGTTAAGTGTGTGATGACTAATTTGGCCCGCCTCAGACCAGGGGAGATTCCTCCAGAGCGAGGCAGCCCTCCTTCGCTCCCAGTCTCTGATTTGGTTCCTGACGGCAAATTGTTAATCCACGGAAAAGATTCGGATCGATGAAGGAGGCCTGACTGATCGAATATCCGTCTGCTTGATCGTTTTCAGAATGCCCAGAGACCCAGTGGAGTGGAAGATTATGTAAAGGTCCTATGCTATGGGAGATATTCTTACAGGACTCCGGTTCAAATCTAGTCATATTAAAGAAATGTATGCTTCACAACTTCCACATAAACTGGAGAGTGTCGTCGGGATTAAAATCAGTATTATGAAAACTGATGTTGAAAAAGAAATACGTACGTACGTATGTTGTTATTCAGTGCCTTCGCAAAAAATTCACACGTCTCAAAGTTGCTGTCAATTTAGTTCAATGTTCGGCTCAAATTCCATACAAACCATTAATTCATATGGGAAATGAATTACAATTTTTAGGGTTTTGTAGTAAAACAAAACCCTTATGAAATCGGTCAAATGTCTGTCTGTCCGTCTGTCCATGGAATATCTCAGGAACGGCTGAAGCTACATACATGAAATTTTGTAGGAATGTGTAGAATTACTATAATTCGCCGGAGAAAGCGAATCGTCGTAATAGGTCAACTTTAAGGGGAGGTCCCCATAGAGGGGAAATGAAGATCGAAATTTTTTTTTCGTTTGGTACAGGCAAGTGGGGTATCATAAGAAAGGTACCGTCGAGTACATTCCATTTCTGAAATTTTTTTCAAATTTGATGAAACGGGAAAAGAGGGAGAGGGGAAAATATGTCATCCGAGTTTGTCCCCCCCCCCTTGCATTTCGAGACCGTTATACTTAGAAATATGAAAATTTACAGAAAAGCGCCATTTTACTAGTGTAGAAAACCTAGATTTCTAGAATTTTGAAATTTCATCAGAAAAGGTTAATAATAGTACATTTCTATAGTTTCAGTTAGCACAACCCTGCACCCCTTACGCGTAGCCGAGGTCAAAAATATTGATGGCCAATGATAACCAACATCATAGGCAATAATATCTCTAAGTTTCATTATAATCACATATTATTTAATAATAGTACATTCATTTAAAGTTCGGCATTTTTACACTATCCACACAAAAAATACACCTACCGGCCTCATAGGTGTGAGTACTGAGTACTACTTTCATGTTGTTTTTCGTAGTGCGAATTGCAGTTATTTAATTAATCATTTTTTAAAGGGTAAAGATTGGTTGGGGGCGCTGTGTCTTAATTGGCCAACTTTACCGGGTAGAAGGAACGGGGGGGGGGGGGGGGGGGGGGTCCACATAGAGGCGAAATTAAGGTCAAATTTTTTTATCGACTGATATAAGCAAATGAGGTGTCGTAAGAAAGGTAATGATGAGTACATTCCATTTTTTCGCATTTTTTCGAAATTTATAGAAAGGGGAACAGTGGGGGAGGAGAAAATATTAGTTCGTAATTTGACCCCCCCTTGCCTGCATTTTGAGACCGTTATACTTAGAATTATGAAAACTTACAGGAAGTGGGTTTCGAAAAACATATAAAATGGAAAATAGTGGAATTTGTATATCTTCTCAGAATAGGTCAATAATAGTTTATTTGTATAGTTACAGTTAGCACACCCTTGCACGCCTTAAACACGTTCGAGGTCAAAAGTACTGATGGCCAACGATAACCAACACCTTAAGCAATAATATGTTCTAAGTTTCGTTACAATCACGTAATATGAATTAGCATGTAAAATGTAAGTGGGTAAGACATTTTAATTACGTTTTTTCTATCCATCTGAGTGATATCAAGAAGAGCAAGGAGCCGATATTTATATACCCAAATAAGCGCTTGCTACAAAACCCTCGGATTGCGGGCGTAGCCCTCTATATTCCGGTTTCATTTTCTATTAATTTCCTCTTCATATTTATATGAATTACAATTACTGAATGCAACAATTGTTTGTAAACATAGTAATACAATTGTTGGTCAAAATATTGATCTGCTCATGTTACTCATAGCTTTTCCTCCAGACGAAAAATAGTATATTCGTTAGGTAGTTTGACTAAAACCTTTGACACACGCTGTGCCCGAATGATCATTCCGCGAATGATGAATTGCTGGCAATGACGAATTGGACATACACACTTTACTGTGAACATCATTCCAACTGTCATTGCGAAATCGGCTGAGCACTGATTTTTTCAAATAAATATTATTTATTTCTGTTAGCAACGAATATATCGCTTAGAAACGAGTGAATATTATTTCTATTGCATAGCGAGGAGTGAATCTTTTACCTACTCAATGGCAATTTGTCGGATAGGTGGCACTGCATACACAAAGAAGGAATTACGTTTGCCCTGCCAATTGTAATTCGCGAATTATCATTCGGACGATGTTCGAATGATCATTCGCAAGACACACATGAAATCGAATTATCATTCGAATGGGAATGATCATTCGAGTACATCGTATGTCTAAGGTATAGTATAGGTATAAAGCAAATTGTGCTGTATTCTTTTTAGACTAATAAACGAAAAATCATCGTTTTCTTGATGTATTTTTCAAGCTTTAATATTTTCCGTATCTTCAATAGTTTTCGAGATACTCTCGAAAATTACTACTACGAGTACTACTTTGGTCTAAACTAACTAACTAATGGGGCATAGCGCATCAACTAGTCGCTATTGTATTCGGCACTGAGAGATGGGACGCATCTGCCCCCACAACTTACCCAGAAACTCATACTCTTTGGCCACAGATCGGCGCCGTATCTTTCTAGGACAACCCCTTGGTCGGTTTTCATGGGAATGGGACCCCATTTCATGGTATGTCAAGCAATGCAGTTATCACTCTTCCGCAATATGTGACCTATCAACTGCCATTTTCGCCTGCGTATCAGTTCACCAATTGGCATCTGACCCGTATGCCGACTCAGCTCCTCGTTATACCCTAGACTTTTAGTATAGGGTATATTGTTTTTTTTTTATATTGTTTCGGGTCAAAAAATTCTTAAAATTCAACGAAGACAAGAATTCACGAAATCTTGCAGCTTTATAGTATGCTTTACGGGGACTTTCCATGTGTTGCTCCATACAACAGCACAGACAGTACCAGGAAGCGAAACAAGCCCAACTTGGTGTTAATACTGAGATAACTACATT
The DNA here is from genome assembly GCA_964017055.1 of Chloromyia formosa. NCBI lineage: Eukaryota > Metazoa > Arthropoda > Insecta > Diptera > Stratiomyidae > Chloromyia > Chloromyia formosa. The sequence goes on from OZ024813.1 coordinate 137,551,098, forward strand.
GCCAGATTTGTTTGATACAACGAGCGATGGCCTGCTCCGTACTACTATTTTCGGCAACTAGGGTAGGTAGACGAATTGGTTTGCCTTTGCCACATGCTGTCCACTGGTACTGATGGTAATTGGACGAGTTGAATTTCTGATTTTTCGTAACGGCGGGCTAAGAACCTTGGTTTTGTTGATGTTAATCTTTAGCCCGAGATCTGAGGCCATTGCGTTTAGATCCATGATTTTCTGGGAGAGCAAGCATGTCGTTAGTGTAGTCAAGACGTTGCAGATAAGATGTTGCATCGAATTCCTCTGTGTGGTCTAGATAGGGCTGCATGCAACATATCGCCAATCAATCTGAGGAATCCTCCTATGGTTCACACTGTCGAAAACCTTCTCAAAATCAATGAAAAGCAATTGAAGTTGACTCAGCGCATTGCTCAATGATATATCGCGCTCGGTGGCCGTGGTCGTTTGGTCACCCCTCTACGATACTAATCTGGAGCTTGGAGTTCAAATCTCGGTGCGACCAAAAGATAGATAGGGAGGGAGGGCCGTGGATCATGTTGAAACCACAAGCACTGCGACCATTGTGCTGAAGCCCATTCTATCGAGAAAACTAGATCATATGATTTAGCAGACTTTTCTCGATAAATTGAATGATCTGGCCAGGTTTGATAGACGGGATGTCCTCGGCCAAAGGAAATGTTAAGCGGAAGCAGTCCGTATGTCGTTCTGCAAGTCCTTCGTACTCACAAAGGATGTGCTCTGAAGTCTCATCATCAGCCTCGCAGAAGCGGTAGCTAGCATCTTGCACAATACGCATGGTTTTAAGGTGACCCCTCAGACACGAGTGTCCCGTTAAAATTCTACAAATCATTCTGACTCTGTTTTTGCTCAGCCGTAGCAATTCTAAGGTACGAGTACGCGAGTAGCCCGAGATGAACAGCCTGGCCTGTCTCAGGCCTGAAAGGGCCTCCCATTGGGATGTGGCAAGAGCACTTTCCCAGTCTCTTATTTGGTTTCTGCAGTAGCACAGTGGAATTCCACAAAAAGGATCTGCGCCATGGAAGGGGGCTTTGGAGGCTCGGTTTGCTAGCCTATCTGCTAGCTCATTGCCTTCGACTTCCGAGTGACTAGGGACCAAGTAAAGAGTGAGTTTGTTTGTTGAACCCACAGTATGGAGGACTTGCTGACAGGATAGCACCAACTTAGAATTTAAAGTGAAGCTGGTAAGTGCTTTGATGGCAGCCTGACTGTCGGTAAATATTGCAATGTCCCTGTTTAAATAGTGTAACGGACGGTTTGGTGGGCATCCGAAGATGCCCGTGGGGACGGAGCCTAAGGTAGCATATTACCGTGAAGGTCGGGCCGTGCCATCTGGTGAAGATAAAGGCCCCTCAACGAGCTAAGCAACGGCCTATGCTTGCGGTAGCTCAGTTCGGGAGATGTGAGCGGGGTTTTCGCCGCTCGTTGCCCCTGTCCTTTACGTATTAACAAAAATTCATAGGCCTGGGGAAGACAACACAAAGAGGGGAGGTAAAAATGGGGAATTGAAAAAAAAAATAGTCGATAAGGATGGAATGGTTGACGGACGGATCAGACGCCCACACGGTCGCACCTGTGTCCGAGTGTAATGGAACCCTCGGCCTCTGGTTTCGTACCACCAACAGAAGACTACTCATCAGGTGCTGCTTCGATCCGCTGGTGGCAGCACTACCATACACTAATATGGTTTGTTACAGGTGGTTCATTACAATAGCCAGCGGTTTGGCACAGCTTAGCGCAGACCTCGATGGCATGTATTTCTGCTTGGAATTCGGACGGCGTTTTACCCATCGGAATGAAGACTCGGTGTTCAGGACCAACAATGCCTGCACCGGAACCTTCTTCCATTTTGGAGCCGTCTGTGAACCATTTGATTGTGTTGGGTCGGAGAGAGTTGTAGCCATCCGCCCACCTTTCTTTGTCCCATATGACTGATTGAAACGAGTGGTGGAATCGAGTGGTTTTAACAAGGCAGTCAGTTGGCATGCTGAGTACCTTGTCACTTTCCAACCAGCCTAATTGATTTGAATTGAGCTTGATCTCTATGTCGCAGGCCCTAAGTCGGACCGTTGCCATTCGTGCCTCCGCTTCAATATGTGTATGTATCGGTGGGAGGTCGAGTAGAACCTCCAGAGCAGCAGTGGGGCAAGAGTACATGGCTCCAGTGATGGTCATGCATGCAAGTCCAAAAACTGACTGTGGGTATTAATACTCGTAGTTTGTCAGTATGAAAAGGGCGCCGATAGGAGGTGCATGCTAGCAACTGTACTTCCGAAAGATATGTAGATATGCTATAGAAACGGCAACAAGGCATTGAAATGCTAGAGATGCTGAAAACGATTAGCTGATGAAATCCTCGATTAGTACCATCCACTAATTGATGACTTTAGCTAAAAATTGTTGATGAGTTTGAACAAGAAAGCAGCTTCACGTTAGATATGACAGGAATTGAGCAATTTCCTCGTGGATGAGTAGCGGGGACAGCAAAATTATTCGCCATTTTGTAATACGAAAGTACATAAGTGACATATAGTATGTCACTTATCACATATATAGGTAGTATGTCACTTATCATGAGATTATTGTTAATTTTTCCCACCATGATATGATCAGCACTTAGCAGTAAGCCCGGCTCTACCATATGCGCAGACTGTGCAGATGAAGAGAACGTTATTATGTAGGGACGCGAAATCTCCTACTTAATTAAATAATGCGTTACATTTTTTTTTTAATTATGAAGTATCCCTAAGGCAAGCCCTAAAATGGTTCCGGTTTTTTGGCTTGTGACATATTATACCATGCGCCTTTTCGATAGTCCATTTCGGCTTAAGTAAGTCAGAGGAAATTCATAGTAGAAAATAAAAGTAGTCGAAGAATCTTGAACATATTTGGCGCCCAATGTGGGGTCAGTATGATTTTATTTAGCCAGTGAACCAGTTGTAAAATCCAAAAAAAAAAAAAAATTCCAGGCCCGATGTGGGGTCAGTGTGATTTTATCTAGTCAATTAACTAGTAGTAGATAAAATCACCCTGACACCGAATATTATCAGGCTTCTTTGATAATTTTTGGCTATTTGTACGAGTATGTTGTAATGTAAGTTATCACTGACGTATGATTGAAAAAAGCCTCGATAAAGTCTAAAAACATTTGGCTTTGTACGTCTTGTGACCATGGGTACTGCGTGGCGGCGCACATGCAATTGCATATTTAGTTTTCATTGACACATGCCCGCATTCGGCATTTTGACTGTAAATTTACAGAAAAAAACTAAAAAGTAGAAACAACTCCACAAATCAAATCTCATGTAATAAAATAGTTTTCATGTATCGGACTGGTGGCTTTACTTCCAGTAAAGTTTTTGAGTTTTAATTATTAGTGAAATGAGTTTGAGTTTTAAGTTTAAAATCAGTAATTATACATAACATATTAGCGATTTTACAAAAACTCGTGGTAAGGGAGGGGGGTGATTTACACCCCGCCCCCCCCCCCCTATCTACGCCACTGCGAGTAACTTGTGCTTTCTTTCCACACATTTTCCACTAGGGACCCATCAACTAAGTCTGAACTGGGCGGCTTTATTCATGATGCTTTCAGCGTTATACTTAATGCATCACCAGTAGATAGATTTGTTCTTAAAACCAGTATATCGGATTGCTGTCTATTTTTTAGTACGGGTACTTAAAAAAAACAAAACGAAATGTACTCAGGTATGCAGTTTTACTAAAGAACTAAGGAAACTTGTGATTACATTTGAATATTGAGGCACATTAAAAATGAAAATCACCACATCAACAACAATCGCGAGCAATTTAAATAATGGTGTACAAATATTGCCAAATATTTTAAATAATTCAATTAATTTGGAAAATATTAAATTTTAAAATATAGAATATCCTGTGAATCAATCCATTAGAGAAAGAGGGCAGTGAGTCCGAGAGGCTCGCAAGCACCGCGACCAGGAGAGGTGTGTGCTAAATCAAATCAATCCATACTTGTATAGCCGCGATATACTCGTATGCTCAATGCGCCAGAAACGAAACACTAAATGCATAACTCGCCACACATCTGTCACATATACAATACATTAGTGATATAAACCGTAATCCATATTTGATATTTATACAAGTAGTACATATTCAGCCTGGAGCTAAATAAATTTTAGGATTTTCGCGCCATATGTGTCAAAAGCTTTTAACCACTTTATTATCAAGCAAATATTAATTACTAATACCAAGATAGTACGTATAAACATAAAGTTAATTAAAATTGAAAAAGGATTTTCTGCGTACGTCAACTGACTGCAATATCATGAGATCAAAAATTCCTGACGTAAACCAAAACCATCCTCTTTTCCTGTATTCATATGCATATGTATCATAGTTCTTTTCCCTTTTGGGCAAAAATGTCAGTACGCCCAGGCACGACGCGCCGTATAAATACATATATGTATTGATTTTTACGGTCTTCTAAGTACTCGTATATTTTTTTCAGGATTCTATTGTAAATCAAGGAATGGAGCTTTCGATCACTTCGTTATTCCATCTCACCGTCTGAATCAGGAAAATAATACTTCATAATCAAATTTTATACGAGTACATAACAATAGCATACCTGATGTACTCCAATGTACTCGTAGTATGTCCTTTGAATACACCCGAAATACTAACGTGCTTTCACTTGAACGTTAGATCCGCATACATAATCTTTGCTAAAATCTTGAACACGCTTCAGATTTGATATTAAATTATTCATGCACATGACACTTGCTTTTTTCGAGGCATATCTTATCATATCACATCTCTTATTCTGAAGGAGTCGAATTTCTGGGAAATGTACTAAATATGATGGGTTATCGATTTAAAAAAAAAAGAGAAAAAAATGGAATAGCGCTGAAAGAATTTTCAAGATTTCATTCAAAAAATGCCTTGAATTTTGAGACTCATATGGAATTATCTCAACTGCAACTGAATAACTATTATTATATAAATAAAACCGAAAAGTAGAATGCTTCGCCCGCAATACCAAAGATTAGACACTGTAATGTAATGTCTAATCTTTTGCAATATAACAGTTTTGTAGTGTCCAAAGTCAGATGAGATGAACTGTCCTACTTCCGGAGAAACTTAAAGGCACCATCCGGAATTCCGGACAGGCCGCCGGACAGGCCGCCGGACAGGCCATTTATTTCAATAGACGAATGTATTAGGTGTACAACTTTGCTTCCGCCGTTTTCCGACACAGCCGTCTGTCAGAAAACGGTGGAAGCAAAGTTGTACACCTAATACATTCGTCTACTGAAATAAACGGCCTGTCCGGAATTCCGGATGGTGTATGTTCGCCTTAAGATGCGTTTTGGTAGGCACGCGATTGTCGCACATTGTTCATGATTAGAGATCAAACCATAGTGTGTGTTAGTATTTTGCAATAGTGTGTATCTTTTTGATAATCGCCTGCGGTCGACGCAAAGAGGGGTGTCTAGCAAAAGTGATCGTGAGACATTTATGTTAAAATGATATTGTTAATTGCAAATTAACAGTTACCAGGAAGCTGCAAGCTTTTATTAAATCATTCTATCATCTGCAAAAGTGTGGCCCAATGATGCGCCGTGTTTTCTTTCCCCTGGAAAATCGAGGCACCTGGAAACGGGAAATGATACGCCGCGTTTGAACGAGTAGTGAAATTAGGTAACTTTGTGCGACCAGATGATTTATACCGTGATACGTGGCGTTTTCGGTTTTCAGATAAAGACCAACAACAATTTGTATGAAGACGGTGTCTAGTTGGGTGTTGTGCAGTCGTGTTGTGATTTTGCAGATGATTCGCCACGACTGAATTTTTATGGGTTAATCTACTTATAGTGGCGGTAGTAGTAGCTTGCATCATAAAATATGAGAACGATGGGTCCACGTTGATATTTTGGTCCTGCTGCAGGTGTGCGTCAGGATAAAAGAATTTGTTTAGCGATGAGGAGAGATATATAGGCAAGATGGGTGTTGTATGACTAGGGGTGTTGAGACGAATACCTTAGACTGCCGCTGAAGGCATTTTGAGTCCTTTGGTAACGACAAAGGACTTGCTTTTTAAGGAATGCCCGATCAGACGAGTATTTCCCCATGAAAACAGGATGGTCATTCTGGGGTGGGCAACCCGAATTTTTTTTTGACTTCAGATTCGGAATCAGCGATCAAAAATTACCTTGTAGTTCGAACCAGCCCGATCGGACGAGTATTTCCCCATGAAAACAGGGTGGTCATTCTGGGGTGGGCAAATCCAATTTTTTTTTCTTTTTTGACTTCAGATTCAGAATAAGCGACCCAAAATTACCTTGTAGTTCGAACCAGCTTGATCGTACGAGTATTTCCCTATGAAAACAGGTATTTCCCACAGAAAACATGGTAATTTTGGGGTGGGCAGCCCCAAATTTTGTTTTCCTTTTTTAACTTCAAATTCGAAATCAGCGGGTTTGACGCACCCGGTAGCTCGCTGTGAGTTCCTCGTTTTTTTTTCTATGTTAACACCAAAGCTTAGGGAATACCCTTTAATGCAATAGCATAGATTTAGAAGGTGGGGAAATTAAGGTAAGAGGAAGGGGATGGGTTGAACTGGATTAGACGAAATTAAATGACGGTGGACATTTTGTTTAAATTTCTGTAGGTCGTAGTTGGAAGGAAAAACAGATGATGGTAAAGCGTTCCACATTCGAGTTGTTCTGCATACGAAAAAGTCATAAAATTTTGCGGTTCGACCCTCGTGCGCAACTTCATGAGACTCAGTCTCCGATTTTAGTTGAAACTATATAACTATCGTGGAGTCAGTTGAAGGCGATGGCGGCAAACAGGACGAGGTGGAAAGTCGGCGTGGTTAATGCTCTATGCCCCATAAGGGGTTGACGGGATCCAGAGAGAGATGGCCAGCCAGCCAGCGACCGTTTTTTTTCTTCTGTATATCAGCCGTCGAACATTACAGAACAAAAATAAGGTACAAGAAGTCTATACAGAACAGAGTTGCAATGAGATTGAGGAAAATGGAGTATTTCCAACCCGAGGTCCCTCAAGTTCTCATTTTGCGGATGTCAGTGCAGGTAAATCCTTCCTTGTTAATCTAAGTACTAATCTCTGTTATTCGTGCGAAATCTCATACAAAACCAGTTAAAATTTTCGTTCGCACGAAATCATCATTAATGGTCAACATTATTTTGAGCGATTTCCATGTTGAAAGAATTCCTTGCATTTTATTTCGCGTGAAAACTGATCATTACTCATCACAGTGGTATTGGTTTTTTTTTTTTGTAGTGAGAAAGGGTAGTTCATCGTGTAGAGCACTGCAGATATGTGCTATGTCTGTGTGAAAATTTCCACTGTCCCTTTTTTGAGAGGGAGACATGTGGAAGATTTTCGGACAGAAAAGTTAGTGCCTGCCTTTAGAATGTAAGTACGGAATTTTTGAGCATAACATCGTAAGAGTCTCGTGTGTATTTTTGGAACTGCGAAGACATCGAAATTCTGAAAGTGAACTAGCAGGAATACAGTCCGCTCTAAAAGTCAGGGGCCACTCAAACAATACGCCATCCCCGTCTGCCGGTCCAAGAGAAAAATGTTCAATTTATATATTTGTTATACATGCGGAGGTGCTACATATTTGAATCGTGACAAAAATTATATAAGGTATTGGGAATAATTATACCTTTATCAGGTGTGGGGTATACATTACTTTTATAAGATATAAGGTGTGAAAAAATAGGAAATTCTCATAATCCTGTACAGATTATTATTATTCTGATGGAATTAGTGTTTTCGTTTCCCCCGTATATTTCTATGTAACTTTCATTAGGCCAATGTAAACGCTTCGCATTTATTTAGCACGAAAAGCAAATAAGTGTTATGCGTTCCATTGTCGTTTTCAGTGTTATTGTCATAGAATAAGACCCCACGTATTAGGTCTTCCTTCGCAGGTGAAATTACCAGATCTTTTCCATGCAAAATGAAAAGTATTTTGTTTTTGTCTCGTTTCCTGCATTTATTTCTTACGTAACACATTTGCACCTTGCCGTATAACCTTCATTATTTGAACAGGAGGCAAACGACTTTGTTACATGTAGCCAAGGATAAGTTCCCATTGAATGTAAACCGAGCCTGTGTAAATGTTATCAGACAACATTCACCTAATAGGCACTCAGTGCCTGTATTAAATGACATACATACACTCATATCCCCAGCCTTTATTAAGCTATAACGAGAAAAAATAAGAAAGGAAACTCTCCATGTGCAAGATTTCAATGTTTCTTCCGGGATTCTTCGAGGAATCTTTGTACATTCAAGAAACAATAGGACCACATGAAACGACGTCTTAAGGAAAAGTAATGTCTTCAGGAGGTACCACAACAATGTGCGGTAACAAAAAAAAAGTACGCAATCTTCTTCGGTGCTATCCAAGTACCACAGAGTACGAAATAGATTTGGAAACAAACCCGTAAAAAGCGGTACGAGGAAATCTGTTTAATGACACTTTAATATATTGTACTATATATGGTTTTACTTATTTTAATGGAATATTTGGATTTTATTGGATTTAGTAGGTAAATTAAAAGTCATCATCATCATCGTGGCGCGACAGCCCGACGTATTTAAATCGAAAGTATGTTCTTGTTTATTGATGACAAGGTTCTTACACTCCTATTGGTCCATTAGGGCTAGTATGTATGTTGCTTGCTGGAAATGATCCTTTCCATTTCGCGGTGAGGGCGGTGAAATTCGATCTAACAGCAAATACGAGCCTACAGAAAATGATTGTCATGATTCAATCACGAAAGAAATGAAATTATTCGGCAACTTGTCAATCAATTTATTCAGTACGCCGAAACTAATTACACAAAACTGCGAACGCTTTTTTCTTTGGCAATTCAGAATAATTTTCGTATATGGAGTCGTTTGCGACGAATTCCAAATGTCGCAGACAAGAATGCTAACGACAATGGATATGTCACAGCCATGACAATGTTGCTGTGGATTCTTTATAACAAATTTTCACATTCTTCTGTTGGCTTCGCAAATAAATGTTCTGCCACCATTTTTTTAATGTCTTATATGTTTCAGCTAGGTAGCACAGGGTGTCCCAATAAGTCCTGACGATTTAAAAAGCAATTTTTTTTAAACTTCATTATTTATTTAACCTTTCTGTCTACACATAGGTCTGGCCAGACCTACTGCACTATAGAGATGTGTCGAAATTCAAGAAAACAGTATTAAATAATAACACACTCCATGATATCCTCAATTAGGCGGCTATTACACTATAAAAGTTCTTTTACAAATATCTTTAACGCACGATATTTTAACAGAACTTTTATGAATGATACGGATATTAGCTGCCTAAGGGGGAAGGTGTGCAAGCTTGTAAGAAAAGTACTCGAAACAATTAACGTTCATGTCGCAAATCTTTCCTTTGGCGGCTATTACACTATAAAAGTTCCTAGAAAATATATATATATTTTATAAAAGATATTTATAAAAGAACTTTTATAGTGTTAGTGTCACCATACATTGTCGAACTCGAACTCGAGCACGAACCTGGTACAAATTTCCTCTGACACACACATACACTTCACATAGGTGTGAAGAAAACCGGTCCACTTGTACTAGGTTCGTGCTTGAGTTCGAGTTCGACAGTGTATGGTGACACTAATAGCCGCCTTAGACTGCTTTCAAGAGAATTATAAAAGGTAAGAAGTCTTTTCGTTTTTTTCAAATTCAAATTTATTTGTATCATGTCTTTACTCTAGATATGGGCTGAAGCCTTAACGCTATAGTATTATGTATTTAGTAATCACTTCTGTTGATTTAATTCAGTTTTTTAAAAGGTAATATTTTAAGGGAAAGTGGAAAAAACCTTGTGGGAAAAAAGATATGTATTATATAAAAATCTTAACCTAAATCTTAACCTAAATTAAATCTATGCTTAGTAGTTATCTGTGGGTATACTTAATATGTTAGCTAAAGATCTTATTATACTGTTATCCACATTTTAGCAGGTTGCTATAAATTTAGAGGTTATATTGCCAACTAGCTCATTCATTGTCTTAATTTTAGTTTCATTGTGCAATTGTGGAATCATTCAGAAAGTTTAAGGGTGGGATTGGTAGGTTACTTTTTTTTGTGAAGTAAACTGCTTGCGTTTTAGAGATGTTCAGTTTAATTTTCCATCTAAAGTAGAACTGGTACAATTTTTCTAGCTGACGTTCAAGCTTTGAGGATATGTGAATTAGATCATCACCGTTACAGACAATAAAAATATCATCTGCAAAGCATGCGATTTCACAGTCATTCGCTTTTGGAATGTCTGCAGTAAATATATTGAAAAGCACCGGACTTAGACATGACCCCCCTGGAACATCTGGTATTGTCTTTGTGGATGACTGCGATTCGCCAATCTGTACAGTGAAAGTTCTATTCGACAGAAATGATTGAATTAGCTTTACTAAGTAGTTGGGTATGCAAAACTTTATCATTTCGAATAAAAGGCCATTATGCCATATCGAGTCGAAGGCTTTTTGAATGTCCAGGGTAACCACACCCACTGATTTTTTAATTTCGAATTATTTTCTTATATATTTTTAGAGCCGAAAAGTTTGATTGTTTGTTGAGTAGTTTTTACGAAACCCGAACTGGAAATCTGGAATAATTCTCAATCTGTCAATCACTTCATTAAGGCGTGTTAATATAACTTTTTCCAGAATTTTGCTCAATGAAGGTAAGTATAGGTAGACTAATTGGCCTATAATTTTCAGATAAGCGAGGGTCTTTGGCAGGTTTGGCTATTGGAATAACATTTGCATGCTTCCAAGAGGAATGAAAATGCGAGATAACCATGCAAGCATTAGTTATAAAGTGAAGCCTAACTAGCGCTTCCTTAGGCAGGTTCTTTAAAACCAAATTTGAAATTTTGTCAAATCCGGGGGCTTTTTTCACTTTTACGGATTTAATAATAGTCTTGATCTCGGCTGCAGACGACAAGTAGGTTGAGTTGAAATCACTGGAGGATGAAAGTTGCTGAATTTGCCTACTCACCATATCATTGAGCATTGAGTTTCCCAGATGTCTGGACATTTTATGTGCATTATGAAATATCTCGGATATCATGTCTGCCTTTTCCTTGTAATCGAACACCATATATTTATCAGCTGTAAGTAATGGAGGCATCAATTTTCGCCGTCGGAAGATTTTATTCAGTTTCCATATTTTCCTGCTATTTTTTGGTAGGCGCCTCAACATATTATTCCATTTGACGTTACGGTTGATAGATATTTGGTCTTGGATCATTTTAGAGAGTCAGTTCACAGCTGTTTTAGTTAATGGATTCCTAAGTCGTTCCCATCTCCGTCGAAGTAGATTGCGGGTATGGATGAGTGCCTTGATGTCGTTGTCTATGATAACGTTTGTGTTCATTACTTTATTTATATTAAATGAAGCAGAATTTAAGACTGAGTTAATTTTATTGCAAAAGTCATTTATGTAGTAGGGAATCAACTTGCTAGTAATGTTCTAGTGTAGAGAGATCCTGGGATCCCGAATTCAGGTGTTTTTTAAATTAAATTTCAGCCAGTAGACTCGTTTTGATTTAAGGTTTTCTAATGAATTATTGGATATAGAGTGCCCAGTTTCGATATGAAATCATACTGGTAAATGGGGTGATGACAAACTCCGAAGTGTAGTCGGCTGCGAAATATTGTGTAGACATTTACTTAGTACTAGGGCGAGTGTAGGTCGTAGCCTTTTGTATTGAGGAATGTTGGTTTGGATGGAGTGTGAATAAGGAGGTTTTTTTGGAAGGCTAGCTCGTGGAGTAGCTTAACAGCTCGATTTGCTTTATGACAGTTCCAGTAACGGTGTTTTGCGTTAAAGTCACCACACAAAACGACATTTTGACCAAGTGAGTTATCAACCTTAGTTCCAGGAAAGTACCAAACCACCAATCGCTTCTTCTTGTTTTTGTCCTCAACTCGGGAAGTACATAATTCTCCCGGGTTTTCTTTATGCAAATAGCTACCCCCGCCCAGGATTCACCGTTTCTTGACGGTCGGAAACTATTGACAGTGGCTATGTTATTTGTTGTCGATAGTGGCGGAAAGTTGGTCGTATTTGGACTAATGCTGAACTGTTTGTTTGTCGGCAGGCGGTTGGCGTTTCGATTGCAGTTGCTAATTCTTTGGCGAATTGCTAGATATTCGCTTCTTTTTTCGAATACAATGTCGCTGGCAATTTGGTTTTTTCCGCAGTTTGTGCATTTGAGCATGGGCTTGATGTTTTCAGCTGGTTCTCTAGCCAGTGAACAGTTGGAGTATGTATGATTATTCCCACACAATAGGCATTTTGGTGGCAAGTGACAATTGGAGGAGCCGTGCCCCAAATGCTGACAGTTTCCGCATTGAGTCGACACCGTTTTTCGAATTGGAGTACCAATTTCAATGCACTCTATATAGAATAGAGCCTCTATGTTCCGCAGTTGGGACAGTTTAATTGATCATTTTTCAAAGTATAGGATGTAATATGTCTCGTTATTATATCTGCTGGAATGAGGATGAAACTTCTTAACATCTTGACAAGGTAGGTTATACTCATGGTTTAATAGATTGAAAAGTGCCGAGCATTCCATGTCGTACAGGCCGGACAATAAAATTTTCATTGGTCGTTCATCTGACCGTCGGAAAGTATTAGAATTGTAATTTTTTCTCCATTAGGAATTGCTGGATGATGTTGGCCTTGACCGTCTGTTTCATTGTCCTCCAATTATCTTGGTCAACTGACCCCGTCTTCTAATTTTAGAAGCACGTCAGTTGTTCAGCGATAGCATCTACTGAGTCTTCGCAATGAACACTCAATTTTCCTCGCAGTCTTGCTCCGCTGATGCGTTCAACATTCAATTCAATATTTGAAATTTTAAAATCAGCTATACGAAGCTGAAAACAATGGTTATTTAAGGATTACTTTTCACTGCACCTATTGCATGTATCAGACTTATTTCTGTAGACCTTAGATGCACTTTCTTCTATCAAAGAAAAAAATCAGGTGCGGGCGTGGAGACTATTAATATTCCGTTTGGAAGTAATTCGCCAACCAAATATTTTCCTCAAAAGATGCAGTGTGATTCTTGCAGTGCCTGTTCTACTGCTCCAGTTTATTGGAACAACATCTGAAGTTGGTCTTCTACCGCTGGATGAAAAAAGATCTTAGCATTATCTACACCGCTTCCCATTAATAGTGTTTGCTTTCTTCATTATCGAAAAGAATTGGACCCAATGATTCACTTTATTCAATGTACATCCGAATCAAATCGTGCAGGGGTGCAATTCTTGCCGATTGGGTTTTTGAAGTCCCAAATTTGCCAATTTTTTCTGAACTTAATAATGAGACTTTTTTTTGGAATTTTGGGCATTTATTCATAGATTTATTCATATAACTAAATTATTCAAAATATTGGCCATCAGCAGCGATAACTTTCTCCCATCTTTCGGGAAGTCTACGAATTCCGTCGCGAAAAAAATCTTGGGGTTTCGAGGCTATCCATGAATCGAGCCAGTTCTTAGTATCCTCATATGAAGTGAAGTGCTGATCAGCCAACGCATGAGTCATCGAAGCGAACAAATAGTAATCGGATGGAGCAATGTCAGGGCTATACGGCGGGTGGGGTAGCACTTCCCATTTGGTTGTTTCCAGGTACGTTTTCACGACTTGCGCAACATGAGGGCGAGCATTGTCATGCTGAAGAATTATTTTGTCGTGCCTTTCAGCAAATTGTTGCCGTTTTTCACGCAATGCTCGACTCAAACGCATCAATTGCAGTCGATAGCGCTGCCCGTCAATGGTTTCATTCGGTTTTAGCAGCTCATAATAAAGAACACCGATCTGGTCCCACCAAATGCAGAGCATAAGCTTGGAACCATGAATATTTGGCTTCGCGGTCGATGTTGATTGGTGCCCGGGCGGTCCCCATGATTTCTTTCGCTTTGGGTTATCATAATGAATCCACTTTTCATCGCCGGTCACAATACGATGCAAAAAAACCCTTCCGTCTTTGCCTTTGAAGCAGTTGTTCGCACATGCAAAAGCGCCTCTCAACATCTCTTGGCTTCAACTCGTACGGAACCCAGTGGCCTTGCTTTTGGATCATTCCCAGTGATTTTAACCGCTTCGATATGGCTTGCTGAGTCACTTCCAACGAAATTGCCAACTCTTTTTGAGTTTGGCACGAATCTTCTTCGAGTAATTTCGTCAATTCTTCGTCTTCAAACTTTTTTGGCTGGCCAGGTCGCTCTTCGTCGGTAATGTCGAAATTATCATTTTTGAACCGATGAAACCACCGAAAACACTGTGCACGCGAAAAAGCATCGTCACCGTAAACTTCCACGAGCAATTTATGACTCTGAGCTGCAGTCTTCTTAGCAAAATAATGTCCAAGTAAAACTTCCCGCAAATGTTGTTTTTTTCGTGAATTTTCGAAACTTTCCATGGTCCGGTAAAATACGTTGTCAACAATCAACACGAAATGTTTATACTGACATTGACAGCTTATGAATACAAACTTCAAATGGTATGTATGTCAAAGATGGACTACCATTGGTTTATCGGTGTTGCCATCTCTAAAAAAAGTCTCATTATTAAGTTGTAGGCCAAATAGAAACGCCCATTCGAACGAATTATTTTTCGAAGAAATTCAGCATTTTTTCTGTTGGTGCACTGATTGGAAAAATCGTAGATTGCTACTCGTTACGCGACCGAATAATTATTCATATTAAGTCTCCCAAGTATTCACAATATCATTTTTAAAATTATACGAATAATATTCAAAGTTCTGAATTTTTGAAATCGTCAGTTATTCCTGGGACACTCTGTATAAGGCGGGAGCAACAGGGCCTACAAAATAGCAGATCAAATGCTTGATTCCGCCAATTTAGACAAAATCGAAGTTTGTAATCGCATGTCAGACAAATGTGGAACCCACCAGGAGATTTAATTGATTTACGCTCGGCTTGTTCGATTCAAAGATATCAGAGGGTACTAATGTCGAATATATACGCGAATGCTTTGGGGATTTGAAAATATGTTGGTAACCTACTGTGAAGGACAAAAACCATTGCACGTATGTCTACTGTGTGTATTAAATTGCGTATGAGTTGCTCGAAAGAAATTGAAATCCTTTTCGATTTCTGCAGATTCTCGAGGTTGAGAATTACGGCGAAAATGCTATTAATTCAAGTATGCGTCGCTACACTCAACAATCGATTTTTTTTTTGAATTGTTTGACGTGTTTCCCTAGGTAAAACAAATATTCACGTGGATGTAGGTAAAACCTCGAAAAATCTCAGAAACAAATTTAATTAATTTAGTTTAATTTATTTAGAATTACGTCGTGCATTGTATTATTTTTGATTAAATAGTCAAATTAACTTTATTCGATGTAACAGAAGCTTATTGTGGATTCTTGCTTCACACACATTAATTAGTGGCTGGTTTTAATACCCGAACAATTAATGTTTATTCCCTCAAAGCTCTTAAACTTAAAATTTCTAGGTATTTAATTTTCTGAGAGAAGGGGAATTTTCTTTTGTTCATGCACTAGGTAGTGGCGTTGGGCTTTCGTACGCCACAAATTTCATGGAAATTAATTTCTGGGTTTCTCTCGTTGGCGGCCAACCGGGCTTTTGACGATCAACTTGTCCATTGGCCTTTGATTTCATGCTGAGGACATCGAATTATTAATCTTATTCAAGTTTCGTTTTACGCTACTCCTTCAGCATGAATTCTAAGCGAGGTGTATGATGCTATTTCCGGTTTCCAGTTTATTAGCTTCAGGGATTTCTTTGTCCAGTGAAACCAGAGGGAATAATTACTTTTGTGTTCAATTTTACCCTTATAGGGTCAACAAGGTCATATTTTCGAAATTACTGAGACTTTCCCTACTTCTTTGGAGTTTAGTTGGTTTTTCTTTCTCTTTTTTGTTCTGTTCTTCGGAGTTTTTTTTTTGTAAAAAAACAGTAAAATTAACGTCTTTGCTTCGCAGTTTATAGACAAACCAAAACCTTTTAGAGATCGTTCTAATGTCTGGAAGGGAATATCTCTTGAACAGCTGAGGATATATGCATTAAATTTGAAGGAATATGAAGGATTACTACAATTCGTGGCTGAAAGCTCATTGTATTAGGTGAAATTCAGCCCCCCCCCGTAAATATCTCCACACAGAGAGTGAAAGACTAAACTCTCAAACTTTTTACTTTCAGCGGCTGCGCCCGCAAAAAGTAGATCCGCTTCCCACCCTAGAAATGCTCATTTGTACTTAGTATATTCATTCATTCGTTAAATCGCTGAAGGTCCGATCGGCCTACGTGTTGTGATGCCTTTTTGAAGGGCTACCTTAACTACCAAGTAAGCTCTAAAACGAAAGAGAGCTGGACGATATGGTAAATACTCTGACGGATGCCATGAAGGCGGCGTGTGCAGTTACCTCATAAGTAGGAAAGAAAAACAAGTCGGGTGGAGCACTACGATCTCCGAACTTAGGAGAAGTTTCAATAAGGCTAAGGCTTCAAGGCTAGAGTCCGACTAGCACTCCTACAAAAAAAAAAAAAACGGGACTCTTTCAAGAAGAAGAAAAACCGGCTGGAGATGGGACAACCAAATCAGATTATGTGATCACAGAGCTATGCATCGGCAATCAATTCTTATCCCTCATCCCAGACCACACGGAATAGAAGAACATCAATGCATGCCGAGGCTCAATGTGTATCATGTGCTGCACCGATGCGTCTATTTCGCCTCTTAGATGTACGCACCAACCGCTCGGATTGGTTAGTCATCAACCATTAACACGCGAATCATATGCATACAATATACACTCGAGCAGCCAATGTAGTCGCCGATCTATCTCTATACGATTATGAGGAGCGGCATGGTGACGGTGGTATTTGATTTCTTCGCTCGAGTCTAAATTGTATGCAAATATGGTTCGCGTGCCAATGATTGATGCCCGACCAATTCAAGCGATTTGTACGTATAAAACTGAACAGAGAGTAGATGCTGGCATCTTTGGATCCATCACCAAAATTTCAATCGCTATGGGTACCTAGCCTAGCGTTTTTCCAGTAGAGATCCATGCTATTGAGGTCTGCGACAGGATATTCTTGTAGAAGAAACTTCGAGGCGTACACATTACTATGCTCAGCCAGTCGGCCATTAACGCTCACTTCGCATAAAATCGCTTCTAGGCTGGTGAAAAAGTGTCGTGAACATCTCCAATATCTTGCATCCGCTATTTTTAGTCACAAAATCGTTTTCTGACTCTCCGATAAATTACGCCATAAAAAAATGAGACGCTGGAACATTATTCGTTTTTTCAGTTTAATTTTTGAATAATTGGATAATTTTCTCCGATATACTCAAAGCTACACCACTCTTTAAACTGCCTTTTTATTAATACTTATATCTGCGTAAGAGCACCAATTAAGGACTAGGTAGGCTGATGCTCAATTACGTAGCATGGTGTACACTTTAACAATCGTTTACCATTTGTCTGTCATTGCAGGGGATGTACTTACTGTAATGTCTTCATTCGCCAAACCATAAAAAAGACCCCTCGGGAATCAAATATTGATTGTATATAATTTATTCATGTGGCGAAATTGCCATTTGGAAGGACCACGCTTCCCATACAGATGTTTTCGAGGTACTATCATTATCATCAATGATAAATTGGTTAACAAAAATAATATAATCAGAATAATTTGTTTCGTGACAAGAAATGTACAGGATATACAGGGTGTATTCGTAAACTCCAGATATTATAGTTTTTGTTTAAGATATGGAAGCATTTGTTATTAGAGAAACAGTGGGAAGTAATTTTTATCATGAAAAAACGTCTTCTTTTCGAAATATCGTCTTATTTTCGAAAAGTAGCAAACGAAGCTATACTTAATAAGTTTCATGCGTATAAAGAATTGAACAATAAATACACATTACACTGACAGCATTGTCTGTCACCAATAATTATCGAAGGACAACTGATACAGGAAACATGTTCTGAGAAACAAAATGATTTCAGTGCGCAAATAGATTTAGTTTTGTCGCATTCACACTGAGCCAAAT
The DNA here is from genome assembly GCA_964017055.1 of Chloromyia formosa. Lineage (NCBI taxonomy): Eukaryota > Metazoa > Arthropoda > Insecta > Diptera > Stratiomyidae > Chloromyia > Chloromyia formosa. The sequence continues at coordinate 137,569,263 of OZ024813.1, forward strand.
CATGTGATTTCGGCCCACTTTCGTGATTCATGCGAAATCAGTCCCCAAATAATATCGTTTTCCATACAAATCGAAATCACCTCCTTTGCGTGCTTTCTATCAAATCAAGACCCAAATCACTTCAAAAATGTATGAAAAAGGTGATGCCAACCTTAATTCAGCCCATGTCAACAGCGAAATTTATAATTGCCAGGAAGTGTCAACCGCCGCGCCGCCACCACCGTATACGCTTGAGCGGCAGGTGCTATTTTTTTAAATTAGAGCAGACAGAAGAAACAGATAAAAGCCGGCTACCGGCTCTCAGACAGAATTTATCAACTAAAACAGATAAAAAAGTTAGGGTTATAGGGCCCATACACATGCTCATGTATACATGTACAATCATGTGATTGTACATGCAGATTGACTGTGGAGGGTGTTGATTTGTGTGGTTGCACAAGCTGACTGTGTGATTTAAAATAATTTTGATATTTTTTTCGTTTGTGCATGCATGCATGTGTAGTGTGTGTGTGTGAAATAGCTCATAATTATTTTCGAGTGGTCAATTAGTAGTTTGCGTGTAAAAACAATGTCGAAAACCGTGAATAAAAACTTCGGAATTATATAAAAGTTTGTCACCTTTGTGAAAAGTGAGGGGAGCTGATTACTCTAATCGAAAGCCTAAAGAACGTTGCATATGGAATAACACAAAAAGGGCTATGATGTTCATCGGCACTTTAGGCTAATTCATTTTAATTTTGATCCGTTAGCTTTTAAGCAGTCAATGATTCTTTGCAAAATATTGTCCTTATCGCCCCGAATAATCTACTGACTAACAGATACAGCATCTATTGGGCAACAGATACAGCATCTATTGGGCAACAGATACATCATCTATTGGGCAACAGATACAGCATCATTGACCAACAGATACATGTCCTTTTTCCTTCACCAAAGGACTGGAAATATCTTCACCAGTAGTTTAGTGGATTCGCCTCAACACCCTCAGTAATATGATACACTTCTTGCCCATATATGACTTCATTGCCAAAAATTACCTTTTTTCCTCAGCGAACGACTCTAAATGCCATCAGTAGTAGTCATGTGCATCAACAATCTGATACCCATTTTGCATATATATCACTTGGGAATGTACTAGACTTCTCAACACCCTCAATCTGCTAAAGCGATTAGAATTGCAATGCAAGCAGCGTCCGATATGCTTCACATTTAAATATTAAATGAGAAATGCATGCATGAGCGTGTATGGGCAATATTAATGAAGTTTTTTTTAGTGAAATCACAGTGCAGTGGGAATCTCTCTCTCTCTCTAAATTTCCCTAACCCCTTGTGGGGCATAACGCGTCAACTGTTGTATGTGGCCCAGTTGACATTCCGTCGGCATAAACTGGTTTCGGAGAATGCAGTTGCCAGCATGCACCTCCTGCACATCCATGGCCAGGAACGTCGTCGTGGACGGGATTCGAACTCGAAACGCCGGTAGTAAAACTTGAGACTGATGCCTCAACACACTGCGCTACCGGTCGCCCCGCAGTGTGAATATTCATCAGTAATTTTCGAAATCACTCGGTGAAATCATATCATTTGCGCCAATGTGAATAAGAAATTAAATTGTATTTTCTTAAGGGAATATTTGAATTTAAGTTTCTTTTGATATTTGAGTTAAAGGTTTGGAGGCTAACCCAAGACACACCCTGAACCAGGGAGATACTACATTTTTGCTAAATTCCCTTTTCAGTGTTCTGTTGTGTTCTATTCTTTGCTGTTATTCTGTACTGTTCTGGTTACAACGAAATACGGGCTATCGATTTTTTGGTTGAAAATATATATATGAGGCTTAATTAAGTCAATGTCTATGCATGAACATATGAACATGAAGTCATCTTTCTACCCCATGGGATATTTCTTCGAAGTTTTTCGCCTCCCAAAATTTGATGTTACCTCATAAAATTTATTTCGAATTGCTGTACAATTTCTTTTTAAATAAACTTAATAACTTTAAGTGTGAAATTGAATTGGCACCGTTGAATATTTCCATTATCATCATCATTGTTGTTCTATGGTAAGTATTTTCGGTAATTATGCAGATTAACTTCACCTCTGATTTTCTTGATATTTTAGTATGTTGTAGAGTTCAGCATGCTAATCAAGAATTTATAGACTTGTAGCGCGCGGAAACCATTTCATCACATAGTTTTCGAGCTTCGAATAATTGAAACAATATATATCATTTGTTGCACCCAGAGCGAGTGTTCATGTTTGTGCGATACTGAGGGTTGTGATCCCTTAAGCGCGGAGGAAGCGTAGAGAGAGGAGCCCACACAAGAGACTGTTGATTCACAAAAATCTCTTGTGTGGGCTCCGTTCGCTACGCTCGTTTCGCGCTTAATGGATCACAACCGTCAGTATCGCACAAACATAAACGCTCACTTCGCTCGCTTTGCATGCAACGACGCAAACTGTAAATTATTTACGCGCATCAATGTAAGAAAAAACCAGCCTGGTGGAGCATTAGAATCTCCGAACTCAGAGCTGTGTGTAGGAAGAGCTTCAATTAGGCTAAGGCTTTCAGGCTAGAGTCCGATTGGCACTACTATAAGAAGCATCTGAGATATTTCAAGAAAGAACTAATGGAAACTACGCTACTCAGAGAGTAGCTTTTGTGAGGGGATTGAGGGGTTCTGCAAGACCTCTCGATTTCTTAAAATCCTGGCGTCAAATCTATCTGCGCCCAGTTTCCTACAAAGCCAAGACGGGTCCTGGACGTCTTCGAGCAAAGAAACTATCGAGTGTCTGCTGGAAATGCACTTTGCCGGGAGTTCGATTACTGTCTTATCTGAGCAGTCCTACACCTGTTGCTTAACATCATGTAACAGTGAATTTCTCCTTTCTCAAGAGAAGATTATGGGGGCAATATCAAACTTCGAAACTTTAAATCTGCTTGACCAGAAGGTATTATTCCAACGGAGTTGCAGGGATCTAAAATAGAGGCATGCCTGGAGTTGGTCGATGTTCCTCGCATTTGGTTCGGGGTACGAGTTGTCTTTATCCCGAAGGTGGTAGAAATTTACATGCGCGCTCGAATGATCTGAGCCCGATTAGTCTATCTTCAACACTGTTGAAATCAAGAGAGACTAATTGATGTCCATTTGCGAAATACTATACCACTATGCCTGCGTTGCAGCATGCGTATTGGAAGGGTAGATTGGTAGATACAACACTGGATTCTTTGGTTGATGTTACTGTGAAATCTCTTGACCAAAAGGATTACACGATGATCGTTTTCTTTGATATCGAGGGGGCATTTAATAATATTAAGCATAGTGCAATCATCGAAGCAATCTTGAGGCCGAAGATTGATGAGTCGCTTTGCACACTCATTAACACGTGTTGAAGATCAAGACCATACAACCTTAGGAACATCGTCTGCGTGCAGACATGTTTGCAGGAGAGCCCTCTTCTCTGGAACTCGGCGGTCAACAGACTGCTTTTAGATCTTGAGAAGATTGGGTGTGAAATCATTGTATGCGTAGGCGACATCGCCATCGCAGTCACCGGCAGGTTTCCTGATACTCTAACTAACTCTAACGGAGTGGGCAAACCGGTGCGCCGTTAAGGCAAATCCAGAAAGGACGAAACTTTTGCTATTCAGTAGAAGGCACACGATTCCTCCAACCGAACCCCCTACACTGGAGCACACTGGAGGTAACTCTAAATTGGTTTTGACTGATAAGGCCAAATTTCGCGGTCTTATTTTCGTCAGGAAGCTAAGCTGAAGCCTAAGGCTCATGAACGGGTCAGGAAAAAGGCTACTATTGTACTTTACTCGCGCAGGAGGGCGAAAGGGTACAACTGTGGTGATTAACGAAAGATGCGAGGACATCAAAATGCCATTACCATGTGAAAAGTGGCAATTTAAACCACTACTGTGAACAGGGCTAACGTAAGATGGCTCAGCGGTAGCACATGCGAAAGAATGAGGATGATTGGTCGATTTTCGACCCTGTCCGCTCGGCCACGCTGTTGTCGCTGAACAGAAGGCACATCGGCAGGGTAGTAGGGGTTATCACGGGGCATTGCATAATCTCGAGAGTCCGCCTGGAGGCTCCGTATTCCTCATCACGACTTCTATAGGAGCTGCGGAAATGTGGATGAGGAGGAGAGCGTTCAGCACCTTCTGTGCCATTGTCCGGCATTGACTGGCAGGATAAAAGATTTTTGGGTTCTCGGGTCTTCTATGATCTGGATGACCTTAGGAACATGACCGCAACTAGGCTGAATCGTTACATCGCCAGTACTTGTTCCTAAAACCAGTCCACCAGTTAGATTTCCAACTATTGGTTTCGAAAAAACCGAATCATCAAAGAAAACGGCTTATGATCATAAAATCCTACTCATAAACGGCAAAAAAACCATCTCATTGAAAAACCGATACACCAAAAGACTCATTAATAACTGAGTAGTCGAAAACCGACTCGCCAAAAATTTACCGGCTCATGGTTAAAAAAAAACTGAGTTAAAAACAGACTCATTGGAAAACCGATTCATCAGAAAACCGATCCATATCGACTCATTTAAAACCGAGTACCCAAGTACTCAAATCAAAACTGACTTGTAAAAATCGACCGGCTCATGGTTAGAAATATCGAATTAAAAACCGACTCATTAAAAAGTCGATCCATTAAAAACCCGATTCACCAAAAACCGATCCATTAAAAACCGACCGGCTCTAAGTAAAAACGAGTTTAAAACCCGACTCATTTAAAACCGACATTAAGATCCGTGAGAAAATTTCCGAGTAGTTCTGGTACAGTACGGAATTATTCATGAAAAGATTTTAGCATTTAAGTTGTGTGATTTGCTATGTTCACACTTTTGGTCGTCCAAAGTTCAATAAATGGGGACTTTTAGAGAAGTCCACTCTACTATTATTAGAATTAGAATACATGAGACTCGGCCGCCATGCAATAACATAATGCCAACAGGTCCACTGATAACCATGTGCACTTTCATATCATTTATTACTCATAATCATCAACTCCGACATTTTGTTCTCAATTAAATTCAATCTTTCAGTGGGTATGTTGTTCATATCTATGTACTTAACTTTGAACGCATGTCCTTGATGACCAAATGTGTGGATCACATACTAAATCACACTTAAATCAAAAGCTAAAACGTTTTTTTGAATAATTACGGCCTATACTGTACTACATAAAAAATACTCGATTTTCTCAACAGTTTTTAATTAACGAGCCGGTTTTTAACTTTGTTTTTTTTTAACCATGAACCAGTCGGTTAACGAGTCGGTTTTTGAGTATTCGAGTATGTGCTCATTTTGTAATAAGTCGGTTTTCAGAGAATCGGTCTTTTAATGCGTTGGTTTTTAGCGCGGTTTTTTTTAAACATGAGCCGTTCAGTTTTTGAGTACTCAAGTACTCGTTTTTAGGGTTTTGTAGAAAAACAAAACCCTTTTGAAATCGGTCATGCGTCCGTCTGTCTGTCTGTCTGTCCGTCTGTCCATGAAATATCTCACGAGCCGCTGAAGCTACATGCATGAAATTTGGTGAAAATATGTAGAAGTACTATAATTCTCTGGAGAAAGCTATGCGATGTAATAGGTCAACTTTAAGAGGAGGTCTCCATAGAGGGGAAATGAAGGTCGAATTTTTTTTTTCGTTTGGTATAGGCAAGTGGGGTATCGTAAGAAAGGTACTGTCAAGTACATTCCATTTATGGAATTTTCTTCAAATTTGAAGAAAGGGGAAAAGAGGGACAGGGAAAAATATGTGGTCCGAGTTTGTCAGGTCAAAAATATTGATGGCCAATAATAACCGACATCATAGGAAATAATATCTATAGGTTTCATTACAATCACATAATATTTAAAAATAGTACATTCATTTAAAGTTAGGCAATTTTACACTATGTATTCAAAAAATACACCTACCGGCCTCATGCATACATAGGTGCGAGTACTACTTGCATATTGTTTTTCGTAGAGCGAATTGTAGTTGAACCATTTCTGTAAGGGTAAAGATTGGTGGGAGCGGAAGGAGGGGAGGGGGGTTATGCCAGTTTGCAATTTGCAATGTCGTCTTAACATGAATGGCTAAGCATCTCGAAGAGTAGGACAGTTTATCTCGTATACATTCATATTTATCTACAGTACAGCTTCTCGTGTTAAAATTAATACTTTGTAATGTGATAGATGGAGTCTTTTTTTGTGGACTGACTTGTAGCATACTATATCACGTGTAAGTTATGGTGTTTTTATCCATCTGAGTGATACCAAGAGAGAGCCAATATTTACATGCCAAAATAAGCGTTTGCTACAAAACCCTCGAATTGCGGGCGTAGCCCTCTATATTCCGGTTTCATTTTATGAGTGTTTTTAATGAATCGGTTTTCTAATGAGTCGGTTTTTTCGGTTTTGATTTTTTTTTAAGCCATGAGCTGGACGGTTTCGAGTACTCGAGTACTTGGTTCTTAATGAGACAGTTTTTGGTGAATCGGTTTTTTAATGAGTCGGTTTTTAACTCGTTATTTTCAACCATGAGCCGGGTTTTTTAATGAATCCGGTTGACCGCTAGGAAAACCGGTTTTGATAACAACCTAAAACCGATCTTGCAATCTTGGGACCGAACAGGTCTAGCCAGTACAGGCTGCTTTAGTTTAGAGGTGACTTTTTTCGGTGGTACTACAACGAATCCAGTGGTGGCTTAAGTGTGCCGTGATACAATCATGGCAGCCTTTACACCTAACTTGACGTACGTTATGATGTCATTTTGATTGTACGAAATAGTCTAATACGAGTGTTTCCGTACAATTTCAGCATTAAAAAATATGTGGTGATGTACTTTCCGCGGCCAAAATGTGCACATATTCTTCTTCAGCGTCATCAGGATAACAACGTACTAAAATTTCAAGAAAATCGTAGGAGAGGTAGTTAATCTGCAGAATTACTGCATTTTCTTGTTAGGAATAAATTCAACAAGATACCTAAATTTAGATTTGTTAACAACAAAACTATATTTAAAATAGTCGCAAAAGGACACGTATTGCATCTCATCTTGATTATTGTACGAGTACATACTCGTACATTCATGTTCGCAGTATAAAACATGCTTCAATCTTCTATGAATTTATGTGCATTTCAACATGCGATAAGCAGGAAGCATTCCTATCTATGCATGCTGGTGTAGATGCAACACAAGGATGTACTTAAATATAAAAAGGGAAAATGCTTAAACTCAACCTAGTATTTAGAAAATTCTAATTTCCTATGGGAAATTCAGTCGAGAGGACTCGCCAGGAAAGAATTTCCTGCATCCTGCATGCTTGGTTTGTATCTTGCAATGTTGACCTTGTAACTGCAGAGGTTTTCACTGCACACTGCGGTTGCTCCAGACATGAGAGTATCATTTCTGACATCCTACAAATTAAAACGTCTGGCTTTAATGAGAATCTCAATATTATCTTCAATTCATACTGGGATCTGCTTAGTCGAAAGGGTAGAAAATTCGAGAGATTTTCCAACACAACTTCATATTGCACATACATACTTAATTAAAAATTTGAATCACACCAAAATAAATACAGGTGCATATACACCTGAAAATATGAAGACTATATAAAGAACGGAAATCAGCTTAAATTTTTGGTACCCGTTTGCACACTGACATATTACACACACTACAGAAATGTTCCCCCGGCTGTCAAATAATTTGTTGTGATTTGCAATCATATCGGAACCGAGGGAGCAACAGCTGATAGGAGAAAATAGGCAATTGAAACAAAAAATTGTAAAAAACCGACACAAATTGCAACCTTCAGTCAATTAATTTGACAAACGAGGGAAAAAAGAAAGCAGCCTCTGAAAAAAAAATGTGTACGAAACACTTATGGATTATATGTGCTGATTGCCTCTCTTCAATACATGTTTCATACTCTAGTAATAGAGTACTCAAAATCATGAATAATATTCTATGCGGTTTAATACTTAAAATTATTACATTCTAAGTTTTACAGGAATCTAATGACTAATCGCTTTTCGATGGGACACAATGCTAAATAAGGAGAATGATACCAAAAAGTAACCAGTAATATGAGGTGAAATATTTTTATAGAGTTTAGGCCAATGATGTAGTCCGGATGGCGCAGTTCGCCTTCTATTCACTTGCCCCCGGTTCGATTCCTACTGAATGCGGTAGTTTTCGATATAAAAAAAGGGGATTTACGTGTCGGACTATGAGCCCACTCAGCTGTTAAATGAGCACCCATTTATGGGGTAAATAACTCGGTTGAGCGTGTTGCTGATCACACACCTCTGCACAAAACCGTCACGATCTGGAAAATGAGATGATGCTAACTTATCTCGAGGCCATGGTTCAAATTGGGCTGTTGCGCCAGTTATTTATTTATTTATTTATGATGGAAAACTAAAATTATTGACGATTTCTTTGCATGAATCATAAAACAGGTCAATTATTAAGATAACCATTGTTTCCACTTTAAATGTGGTATTGTCTTGTCGGTAGCAATTACGAATTTATAAATTGAATTAACTGCTGAAATGTTCACATCCAGTTGAGGTGGTCTAATAATCACTCGCATACCCAAATGAGAAAAATCTCCAAAAAAGTTAAGCATTGTCCTCTTTCACTTCGTTCAGTTCATTTTAAAATAAATAAATTTCAGTTCCATTTCAGGAAATTATGGTGGAAACTTTTTAACGCATTCTGAATACATATCATTAATTAAAATTACATTTTCATAAATACGGGTGAAGGCCATATTATCATCATATTAAGGATGACCTTTTTCACGGAATTTTCGCTGATGTAATACATTGGCAAGCACCCACAGGAAACTGGCAATCAAAGTTAATTAATAAAAGTTGGTATTTTTAAACGGTTCCCTGCTTATTAGTGATAGTTCCATAGTTCTCGGAGGGGTGCAGCAAAAGTTGTAGGTTTTTGAAGACTTAAATTTTCGAGGGCCAACTCCACGCCGCACCCTTTTATCATATATATGTAAAATAGTTCCAATGCTTAAAATGAATGGACAAAAAAGATTTCTAGAGTTCCTGCAGTTTTTTGAAAAGGTTCTGCTAAAAAATAAGTTCTTTATAAAAAAAATTAAGGTGACTTGACGATGCGCTTTTAAAAATTCAAGATTAGGTTAGGTTGCGTGCAGCAATAACGGCTAACGGTTTCGCATAGACTGGGGTTCAAAGCGATACCACGTGATTCCGATACCCACTATGTTGAGCCCGAAGGATCCTGACTCATTGGAGAAGCTCCAAAGACTTCTCAAGCTGAGACCTGCAACTCATTCTAAGTCTTTGAAAAAGTAGGCCCTCAGGCATTATAGTCTTCTACTCGCGAGTGCTAGACAATCGCACAGAAGGTGCTATAGAGTTTCCTCTGTGTTTACTTTGCTATTGTTGCACCCACTACCAGTGATCAGTTTTAATCTGTTTGCGTGTTCCCTACGAAGCAGTGCTCCGTTAATACGCCCACTAGTAGTGCGCACTGTCGTCTGGGTAGTTCCAAGAGGATTGTAGTCTACTTCTTTTTATAGGAGTTCCTGAATATGTTTTGTTATAGAGTCGTTGGTATTGTGCCATTTGTGTTGGCCAGTCGATACATCCTATTGTCCAGTTGCTTCTTGCATGTGTGTATTGGCATCGGTAGCTTTTCAGTTGCCCCTCGGTCGAGGCCAGGCCCTTAGAACCCCGTTGTGACTCGGAACCCATCGGAGCTCCACTGTTCTAGCGGTCACCAACATTTGGAGGGCTGTTAGACATGTTATGTCTGTCTTCAACTTGTTGGTAACGGACTGTACCGCATTTAGCGCAGCCTGACAGCCCGAATGTATATCCAATATTTGTGTTGACTTTAAAAAAGCAAATGGCAGTATCGATTGTGGTGTACTGTATAATATTATGCTGTAATTTGGTATACCAGTAAAATTAGTACGTCTAAGGCCGCGTTTAGCCAATCTGCGGCAGCGACATGACAATGGCCAAATATGTCTCACAGGTGAGGATTCAAAACATGGTGACTGATCTCTTTGAAATACGTACTGTCATGCACTGGCGCCAACGCAATTCAACCTAGCATTTAATACGCCCCAGTGGCACGCTACTCTTCAAGTCGACGCATTTGAGGGCGTATTCAGATGACATCAACATCACGTCTCGAAACATACCCGCCGCAGAGGAACTTCTACATTATCTTGACACGGCTGCAAAAGAATTTGGACTACGCATTAACAAGAACAAAACGAAAATAATGCCGAAAACAATTAACGTGGTCGGTAGCCGTGTGGTCATGGTCACCGCTCTGCGATGCTACATCTAGAGATGCGGAGGTTCAATCCTCGGTGCATTAATAAAAACTGCCTGTAGGTGCTACTAGAAATTCTAAAGCGGCCCGAGCTTGCCAGTATAAACACGGCCTGATTAGGAGGCACATAGCAACGAAGAGTAGATATGCTATCGAAATATCAACAAAGGGATAATAATGCAACTTTTTTGTTGACGCGCCTATGTCCCTCAAGAGGTCAAGACAATCAACAATAAGAAGAACGCCAACAGAATCGACCACCAGGGACCTTGACATCGAATTGATTGACGACTTCACATACCTGAGTAGCAACCTGTCAAAGAACGCCATAGTGAAACAGCGACGGATACGTTAAGCAAATAAAACATTTTTCTTGGTCTTCTAATAATAAAATCGAAGCATGTGTGGAGAAATATGAAGCTCCGTATATGTAACACCATCATACGACTTGTTCTTTGTTGTGGCTGCGAAACCTGGATCGTAAGTCAAGCCTCCGAAAACATGCTAAGCACAATTGAACGTCAGGTACTTCGCTGAATTTTCAGAGCAATTTGTCACCGAAATGAATGCGCATCCGGTACAACCACGAGGTGTACGAACGGTATGATGAGCTGGAAGCTTCAAAAATCATCAAACTAGAACAACTTCAATCAGCAGGACATGTACAACGAATGGACGATAGCCGTATGCCTAAAAAAGGATTGATAGGACGCATCAGCGGAGCAAGGCTGCTACGAAAACCGAGAGCTCGTTGGGAAGACTCAGTAAATGCTGACGCCGAACAGCTGCTGGGCTTCGAAAATAAATAAATAACTGACGCAACAGTACAATCTGAAGCGTGGCCTCGAAATGAGTTAGCATCATCTCATTTTCTAGATCGTGACGGTGTGTCTCGCTCAACCGAGTTATTTACCCCATAAATGGGTACTCATTTACCAGCTAAGTGGGCTCATAGTCCGACAAGTATCCCAAGTATCCCCTTTTTTATCGAAAACTACTGCATTCAGTAGGAATAGAACCGGGACCCAGTGCGTAGAAGGCGAATGTACTAACCGTTGCGCCATCCAGACTACTATTCAAAAATTGAAGGACTTTAATCCAGACGACAAAGGCTCGACTTCGGGCTATAGCGCCGCGATAATGGTTATGAACTAAGCACAGGAGGCTATACAGGCTATATCCTATTTTCTCGTAAAAAGCATAAGTTCCATTTGTTTTGGGTTCACCCTCACGCCACAATTTGTTGTCCAGTTCTATAATAGAGAGAGGACATTCTGTAATATTTCACTAAGAGTAGCAGGAAATTTCCCTGAGATTCTAATAACAGCTTCATCCGCATAGGCAATAACCTTACATCATAGCGCCCCCAGGCGCAGGAGTAGTCTATTGACCGCGATGTTCTATAAGAGGGACAAGAGTACACCACCCTGCGAACTACGCCTATTCACACAACTTCGTGCAGACGATGCACCCAGCTCTCAGCAAATAACCCAAGATGTAAGCATCAGGTTAATATAGGTTTGGAGAGTGAGCCGCCCACTGATTGCAGCAGGTTTGACGTTTTTTAAGACGCCATCGGTATCACGAAAAGCAACCATAACCAAGAGCCAACCAAGAGTTTCTACAGCTCTTTCCTTCCAGTAAGGGCGCTGTAAGTTTGATAAAAGGGGCGAGGCTATTCTACCCCTTAACTGAATATCTCTAAGCCTTTCCATCACTTTTAGTAGGTAGTAAGTAAGGGTCAGAGATATGTGATGTGTGTCAGTGAGCGTGCGAAGACTTTACTGTATTTGGGATAAAAACTACATTGACCTCTCTCCAAGTTCGAGAGGTGTAGGCTAAGTCTTGAAAATATGTGTCTAACAGGATGCCTTTGGTCTCCTTTCCTGAGAAAGCGAGCGATCAGGTTTCATTAGGTAATTTGGACTAGATGAAGATTTCTTTTAAACGCAGATAGATAAAAAAATGTAAATTCTGCTATAAGTGTAAAACATAAAAAAAAACACAAAAAAAAAAGTAACTTAACGGTAAAAACCAAGCAGAGTTGAAAACAGCAGACTGAGACCTGCTCCGAAGAAGCCGGATTCGGTAGAAAAGGTTTGGGGCAACCGATTTTGGTGATGGCTGGAGCGTGTTGCTAACCGACTACATGCAAACGGGTCGTACAATTATTTGAGGATACTATAATTATAGGCCCTATTGAAGGCTGCAATCACCTAGAAACGTATACACTAGTAAGGAAAAGAAGGGTAAAACTAGGCGCGCTCCTTTGCTTTCCTTACCCTGTATAGGTTAATGAAATAACACGCAATATACCAACAATGCTACCCTATTTGGGTAAGCGGTTAACCCAGTCATAGTTTCGCACGCCGATTCTGACCAGGATAGCGCACAAGTATTATTTAGGACGCATCTAGCGGATGCTAGAAGAAGTTCATTCGTTCCACTCTGTTTTCACCTCGTTTCACCTCAATTAGATTCAATGGAATTAAACATGTTTTCCAATTGAAAAAGTGATTTTTGTCGAAATATGGGGAAACTACTCGGAATCAATTATTTTCTTCTATCACAGTTGCATTTGATAGGTTCAATGCTTGCTCTTGATGTAATAGATTAAGTTTGTTTTCAATATTTTCCAAAGAGTGGAATTACGCCACCACCTAAAATTCAAACGTTATCTGAGACAAAATCCATTTCATGTCAGATACATGGTTTTACCCTGTATGGGTCCGATACATGGTTTTTTTTGCACAAAAGCTCGGGTTAACTACCCTTGACCTATAAAGAAAATTTCTATAAAGAAAATTCATCTCTGCACAACCCGCCAGTCGCTGTAGCTCAAATTCACGAATTGGAACTTGACTTGATAAACTAAGCCTGTTATTCACAAAATGTTCATCAAATGAAAATGTTCTCAAATACCTGTGAACGAGTCAATATCGGGGAGGGTTAAAGGGTTTTGGAGCACCCTTGGAAAAAGTGTAAAGAATTAAAAGAGGCTTTATGATTCTCACCGCATTATTTCTAGATTTATTCCCTTTTATTTATTTATTTATTTCCCCTGGCTGGAAATAGAAATTTTTTTTGCATCCTAAGTGAGAAGGGATTCATATAGTCAATGATGCACGTGCTAGCAACAAAACAGGCGAGATGCAATCATTATATTGCAGCTTGCAATATGGAAGGTCATTAACCTTCCCGACAAAGAATTATTAGACAAGTGTCTCGACTTTTCACTTGTTTAGTCCTTGCAAGATGAATGTCTGTGCCATTTGACACTGTTGACATTTCATCTACTTTGCTGAAATATGTCGGCAAAACATCACGCTCAGCGTCCCAATGGTTGATTATAACCTTAAACGACGAAAGCTAGTGACGCTCTAACATATTCGTCGGCAAAAAAATGCGAGTACTTTTGCCGTGTATAAGGTACAAGGAGAATTATGGTTCTTTGATGTCAGTCAATGATGTTTTGCTCCTAGCTGGAGAATTTTATTGGAAATTTTCTAGACTACTTCAAAAGATTTTCGTTGTGTTTCGTAACGCAGAAGGGCGAATTGGAAAAAAAGTACAAAACAAGCTCAAAATATGTACATGTTGTGCAGAAGACGAGTGTCGATAGAGCTCTAGTGATTTGAAAATATAATGAGTGGAACTAGTCAGGTTCATCACGAATTTTACTATGAGTTTTAAAGAAGAAGATGAAGGGATTAAACGTAAAACAAAACAGCCACTTACAGTCTTGACCCGAGTATACGTACATACTTATCGGATTAATTTGCTCTATACGAGCTGGAAAACATTAAAAGGCATCCCAAGTATGTACTTTATTTGTGTAAGATTGATTCTCTCTTCGATTTTCGAATCGGTTCAACTATGCATATTCTCATATGTCAAAAGTCAATGTTATCCACTTTGCTGTGAAATTGGTATTTCAATATTCATTGTGTTGGCAGATTCTCAAAAAAAAAGAACATACAAAAGGGAACATTGTTTTTGTTGTTTTCGTTTCTTTTTTTTCGGTAAATGCACACAGCAAAATATTTAAAGGGCCAATTAAAAAAAAACTCCGAATTATAACGGTTAATACGAGTAAGAAAGCCGAGACAGTAGTTGTTGGTATTTGTGCAGAAAGATCGAAACATAACACAAATTTTAAAATATTAGGCCGGCCATATGCATTCCGGTACACCGGAGAAGTATACCTGTGTAGCCATACCGGAGAGGTACCAGGTATACCTCGCTATAAAATTCTACCGTAGAGCGTGTGTTTCGATTCTATACCTGCTCAGGCATCCAGACGTGCACAGGCTTCCAGATGTGCAGTGGCGTCTAGACGTGCACCGGCGTCAAGACATGCACAGGCGTCCAGACGTGCACAGACGTCCAGACATGTACAGGCGCCCATACCTGCACTGGCGTCCAGACCTGCACAGGCCTGCAGCCTTGCACAGTCGTCCAGACCTGCACAGTCGTCCAGACCTGCACAGTCGTCCAGACCTGCACAGTCGTCCAGACCTGCACAGTCGTCCAGACCTGCACAGTCGTCCAGACCTGCACAGTCGTCCAGACCTGCAAAGGCGTCCAGACCTGCACAGGCATCCAGACCTGCACAGGCGTCCAGACGTGCACAGGCGCCCAAACCTGCACAGGCGCCCAAACCTGCGCAGGTGTCCAGACCTGCACAGGTGTCCAAACCTGCACAGGTGTCCAGACCTGCACAGGTGTCCAGACCTGCACAGGCGTCCAGACCTGCACAGCAACCGAAGAAGAATTAAACTTGTAAAATTAGAGAGGAGAATGGGGATTATCTGTTCATATTTTATAGGCATCTCAGACGATTATTTTTGTGGACAATACAAACTTTTCTGCACTATGATGTAGAGAGTGGAGGTTCAACCCTCGCGCGAACAAAATTGCCTGTGGGTACTAATAGAACTTCCACTGCGCTCCGAGCTTTTCAGTATAAAGACGGCGCGGATAGGAGTCGCATGCTACCAACTGAACGTCCGAAGAGTAGATATGTTATCGAAACGTTAACGATGTTGACGCGTGTATGCCCCTAGAGTGGTCAAGGCAATTAACATAAAAAATTGTGTGGATGAAATCTCCGCGAAAGGGTAACCGACAATAAATTGTATTCTCTCGCATCCATTCTACCTATAGTATAGACATTATGTAGTTTGCAAAGTAAATTAACTAGTTATACCCTAGACTTATAGTCGTATACCCTATGGTATATTGTTTTTGTCACGACGAAAATATGTAACACATTCAAAGAGGCTCCGGAGGTATAGCACGCAATGCAATGTGTATATTTAAATGATCAGGGTCACCTCCTGATTCGATTTAGCCATGTCTGTCTGTCTGCCTGTTCGCACGATAACTTTCGATAGAATGAAGCTAGAGCCTTGAAATTTGGTGAAATGTTGGCAGTTTGATTTAGTTGGTTGGTATTGAAAATAGACACCATCGAGCTAAGAGAACGCCTACCTCCCCTACATTATGTAAAATAATCAAATGTATCCATAACTCCCGATTAAACAAACATGGAAAGCTCTCGTTTTGGTAAATTGCTCGTGAAAGTAATATTATACTCTTCTAGAAAAATAAAATCGATCAGTTGAAAACTAACGGTAATTTTCTTACAAAGAGTCCCGTACTACCTAACTTTTCAGATTTTTTCTCTATAACTCTTGAAACAAATGACCTAGACACCTGATTTCTGGCAAGTAACCCTAAGGTTACTAAGCTGCTTGAGTTTTAGTAAGTTGGGCATAAACAGATCAAAGGAACGCCTACCTCCCCTACAAATTTCAAAAAATAAAATATTGCTTTAATTACGATTACTTTTGACAGAATGACGCTAGCGAGTTAAAAATTTGGTGAAATGTTGAGATCTAGCTATTTGGGATTGAAAATAGGCAAGATCTTATCTAAAGAACCCCTACCTCCCCTACAAATGAAATTTCAAATAAGCGATAACCTTTGATAGAATGAAGCCAGCAAGTTGAAATTTTGGTCAAATGTTTGAAGTGAAATTTAGTTAGTTGGGATTAAAGATGGATCTGATTCGATCCAAGGAGCTCCTACCTCCACTACAAATGAAACTTAAAATAAGAGATAATTTTCGATAAAATGGAGCTAGTGACTTGAAATTTTGGTCAAATGTTTGTAGTAGTATCCAGTTGGTTAATACTGAAAATACGTAAAATAGGACGAACGAAACCCCTACTTCCCCTACAAATGAAACTTCAAATAAGATAACTTTCGATAAAATAAAGCTAGTGGAGTTAAGATGTGAAACATGGATCCTAAACCAGTCACTGGAGGGGAGAAGCAGTTAGGCACAGGAGACTGCTACGGTGAATCAATGGACCAATGATGAAATAGGTACAACAAAGCGCTGTATGAAAGGAACAACGAACCAGAAGTCCCAAACCATTGAAAAGTGCAATGGGCTAGGCATGTAGAGCGAGTGCAGGAAAATCATTCCAGATTAGAAGTTGAAGAGTCACAGTAGTTCGAAGAAGAGCAGAACGGACTCAATTGATGAACCCAGCAGCAAACTGCTCGGATTCAGGAAAGAGATAGTTCTCAGAACCCAAAGAGGGGGCACGTAGGCTAATTTTTCTACAGTAATTCAGCAAACAGACTAAATTTCACTAAAACTTACATTTACGTTTCAACACATATTCTATCAGCCGGAACAACACAATATTGTTCCCTTCCAAAATACGTGCTTGTTAAGTCACATTTATTTATAGACTTTTAGACCAAACAATTCCTAATAATATCATAAAATTTATGACCACCATCCCTAAACTATGGTTTGCTTTCTACTGATACCCACAACTTCGGTCGTTATAATAATCATTGTAAAGGATATTTGTCGTTAGCGTCGAAATGGCCAGAAAAAACGCGTTTCGCAAAACAGATTGGTAGGGCGCGAGAATGGCACTATTATGCTGTTCATAACATCTTACGCTTCCTGTAAGCTTTATTACGCAGGAAATTTGTTCGGAAATGACCGATGGATTATAATTATTTCATAGTCGAAAGGACGTGTCTCAAATTACAACCGACACTTTGGTTAGTTGATGCCATAAACCACTTTTACAGCCACCCACATATATCAAACGTCTTTGTGGAAAATTAATGTTTCCTGCTCTTGTTCCATGGGCATAGGTTCACCCTCACAGAAGCTGTTTAGAAATTGAAAGTTGTTCTTGTTTACTGGTGAGTGGAATTACTATATGTTGTCGTCAGTGAGTCAATGCTTTTCCTTTCATACGTAACAAATAATCTGCGGCAAATTTATTTATGGAATAATTTCGGGTAAGGGTTGACATATTGTAAAACATCCTTTTCGAAATCCATATCGTAAACCAAGCTGACGACAACATTGTCTACGCAATAGTGGCTATTCCTTTGAAATTGTACAGTCTGCCGATGGTTTGCGAATACATTCGTAAGAATATCATTTCATTGGTTCCCAATCGATAATGAACATTTCCTGAGGCATAGAGATACATAGTACGTATGGAATACTTTTTCACCTATATAAAAGCCAGATACCATTGTCCCGAAAATTTATTTTTGGCCAAACAGGAGTGAAAACGTTTCCGGAATATATATAACCCATCTACGGGTTATGTGGGTATGTATCCGAACATGAAGCATCAGACAAAGGACCAGACAAAAACGGCTTGGGCTAGGACCGGAAAAGCACATCAGATACACCATCTTCCAGGACAATCATTTGACCATAAGATGAAGATTAGCGTCATGTCTCTCATAGTGTCGACTTTATGAGGGTTTTTCAATTCGATTTAAATGAACAGCACGCAGATTTTGCCAGAGGACAGGACCTTACTGAAGGGAAGTGCTTGTTTGGAATATCCGCTTCGTTGAATAATTGTATGATCAATGTTCTGATTCGACTTATTGTTACTACTATCAGGATAGCTTTAGTATTACATTTAATGGAGGTAGTCGGATTACGCGTTGGAGAAACGTATCATATAGCTACAACTATTGTATCTAATACTTATGTGGATTTGTACATTGGATAACAACAATGTGTAATGAGCGTAGAGTAATGTCGACCGTTTCTGCGGGTGGAAGTTCTTCCTAAGTGAATCGGTTGGAAGTATATCCGACCCGTTCACTTGTGACGAAATTTTAAAGCGAAAAATGGCTGATAAGACCGCTGACTTGAATCACCGCCATCTTAACTCTCAGGCCGGAGTGTCAAAGCAATGACGTCATGACAAGCAGTTAACCATATGTAAACAAAGTGAAGAACGCGTGCAGTCGACCTCTTGAAATTTGGCGATTTTCGTGCGTAAAAGTGATTTTAGTGTCGCGATTTTAAGTGTAGTTGAAAGTAGTGCTTGTCACTGATATTTGGAAGTGAAAAAAAACGCAAGGTGCCGCGAACTTCCGACCAAAATGAACTGCTCGAAAGTGCGCGAGACATGAGTGTGGTTATGAAAGTGCGACACGGGAAATTTCGCATTTTCCGTTTATTTTCCGGCAATTCGGCAAGTGTGAATGGTACAGCACTACCCTGGGACGAATCCTCGGGCCGGTGAGTTTAGCGGAAACTCCCGGAAGTGCCCCAAAAAGTGAATTCAAAGTGGTTGTCAAATGACAACATTACAGGTGATTTCCGGCCTTTTCATCGGAATTCATAGGGTAATTATACGTTTTTTGTTGTGTAAAATTTTTAGTGAATTGATGCGCCCCAAAATACGGGTCTTAAACGCGTTGTTGACGAGCCAGACGAAAGTTTCACTGCAGCTGACAGGACTAGATGCCTAGCAGTGAAACTTTCGTCCGGTTCGTCAACATCGTGGTCAAAATCCACACTTTGAGGCGCATCAATCCACTTAAATTCTACCACAACAAAAAACGCATACTTACCCTATGAATTCCGATGAAAAGGCCGGAAATCACCTGTAATGTTGTCATTTGACAACCACTTTGAATTCACTTTTTGGGGCACTTCCGGGAGTTTCCGCTAAACTCACCGGCCCGAGGATTCGTCCCAGGGTAGTGCTGTACCATTCACACTTGCCGAATTGCCGGAAAATAAACGAAAAATGCGAAATTTCCCGTGTCGCACTTTCCTAACCTCGCACTTTTCGAAACACCATTTTACTCGATATTTCCCGGCACTTCACGTTTTTTTTCACTTTCACACGGCACTGATAGCCACTTCTTTTAGTTACACTTAAAATTCCGGCACTAAACTCACTTTTACACACAATTATCGCGATATTTCACCGGGCGACCGCACGCGTTAACACTTCGTTGACTGCTTGTCATGTCGTTAGTGCTTTGACAATCAGCTGACACTCCGGCCTGAGAGTAAAGATGGCAGTGCTTGAATTTGTGCCCCACCTATTACACCATCTCTTAGGGAAGAGCGACGAAGACATGACGGAACTATAGCGTATGAAGTTGATTGCTGTTTCTGATATACAACCGATGTCAACGTCGCTATATTAAGTTTCGATGCGCAACGAGAGAAACGAAACACACGTGTTAATTACGACAACAATTGTTGAACGCAGAATGCAGCAGCAGCGGGAGCGGCAGTCAACTTAAAAATTACGCATTTCCCATACGCGACCTAGATTGAACGCAGCGGCAGTGACAGCGGCGAAAACAGATCTGCATGTTGATGTAGTTGCTGCTTTCTGTATTCAATCTGGTTCCAGCATTAAACTTACAAGATTTTAATTACAATAACTGTCTGTGATGGCGTCGCAATCTGAATTCGTCGATCTGTGGCAAAAGAGTGTAAGGCGCTGGGTAAGTCGTTTGGGAAGTTGCGCTCCATTGCCCAGAACACAGAACGATGAAGCGTAGGAGTGGTTAACGCGCTATACTCCACTACGGGTTAAGGCAAAGTAGTATTGTCAAGTTTAAAAAATTGCGATTTGGAGTAGTCTACAGAGCAGTAAATTGTTCAGCGATTTGCTAAACCCGCTCGACCACAATTTCGACAGAACTTGTTCATGACAAGCAAAAAAAAAACAAATAAATCACTGTGCGAGTGCAAAACCGCTCCACAAATATTTGTGCCTTCTGAGTGGATCACGACGAGTGTGTCATTTCCAAAATTCAGGCATAACAAAAAGAAATTCCGTGGCCATTGCAAAAATAATGCCGCCAGCGAACGTCGCGGTGATAAAGTCCGCTAAACCGGAAAACCCTAACGGTGAGTGGGGAAGAAAAATAATCAGAAAAGAAAAACATAAAAAAGGCGGATTCTCAAGTAATAAAAAATTTCCCCTAGCCCCTTTTAGACGACCGGTGGCATTTCACGGGCTCATCCATCCAACAACAAACACATTCGCTCCAGGGTCGCCGAGAGAAGTCCGGACCCGGGGTTGAACAACTTATTGGCCAATACACTGAATGTCCTTTATATATCGATAACTTTTAACTGTTTTTTTTTTAAGATTTTACTTTTAATGTATAATTAAAAATAGTATTCCTTGCTTAATTAATCACAGTCACAATTTGCATGAAAATATCACTTGAAGAAAATTTCCTTTCACTGGCTCTATTGCTCTGAAATAATGCCTTTCAGCTGCTGAATTGTTTAGAGCTTATTTCTGTACATTTTACCTGTCAAATAATCCCAAATAAATAAGTCAGTTTCCATCAAATCATATCAATATTCTGCAGAAGATACCCTGCAAATCCTGCCGCCGCTAATCAACTGATGAAATAATTAATGAAAGTAATTGATAAATTCATTACGACGTCATCAACTAAGTAGCTGATATAATAGCTTTTTTATATTTTTCACCGGAATACTAAACGAAGCTTGTGGTAGCTCGATGAGTAGAGAGTTGATCTCTAATTCGAGCGGTGGCGGGTTCAAGTTCTACTACTACTCAATTGTCCTAACCCCTTGTGGGGCATAGCGCGTCAACTGTTCCATGTGGGCCAGTTGACGTTTCGTTGGCATAAACTAGTTTCGGAGAATACAGTTGCCAGCATGCACCTCCTGCTCCTCCATTTAGGGGAGGTGCTGTGGCTTATTGCTTCGCCCCGCACCACAGGGGGAAGACAACACAAACATCCATGGCCACGAACATTGTCGTAGACGGGATTCGAACCCGAAACGCCATCAGTCAGACATGAGACTGATGTCTCTATGCACTGAGCTATCGGTCGCCCCTGTGTTCAAGTTCTGCCACGAGCAAAATGTTTTTTTTTATCTGTCAACTATGTACCAGTCCACACAACGCCACTCCGAGACCTGGCCCTCGTATCTGCACCGACCCAGATCACTGCTGTTACTATCTTTGTAATCGGACAAAGTCGAGTGCGGAACGAGTAGCAATCGGACCTGCACCGGGACAAATCAAAAATTTAACAGGGAAAGAAGGAAATTGGAAATTGTTATATAAAACAAGGTGTAATATCGAAATTTTCATGCTCAATTAGAAGAATTATCCTGCCTCCGGTCTTGAACAATCGTATGTATTGTATTTTTTTTCAAAACTGACCGACTCTTTTTTTCCTAATGTTTCAAATTTCTGGACCCCTTTAAAATCACGGGCTCGGGGCGCTTCGCCCCTTCCGCACCTCCTCTCGACGGCCCTGATTTGCGTCAATTTTCTGTTCAACTATAGTAGTAAATTCGATCGACGTTTCCAGTCCCGATCGACTGTAAAATAGAAATTAACCCTCTGTGTACCAGGTGGAGCATGCATGACACATAAATTGGGTACAGGATGAAATTTGCGGAATTTGCCAAAAAGCTCAAACTTTGTTTATGCCAAACTGACTGCGAATGAGAAGAATTAAGTAAAAGCTGATTAGTGGAATATTGTCGTCCGCCCGTCCCGTCTAGCCATCTGCATGTAATTTGGCCTTTAGAAACTCTACTACGAATTATTGGAATAGGTTCCATTTGAAGGGGACTTAGAGAAGCCACATACATAAACAAGAAGAAAATGTAAGGAATCGACAGAGTAGAAATATATAATAATTATGGCGTTCTGTCGCATAAACTCTGACAGTTCATGAAAATTTGTTTGTGCAAAACCGGCAAGTTAATGGCCTCATTACTATTCTATTTCGCCTGTCTGCATCATTAACAGCGTCGCGTCACTCTCGGAAACGAGCAAACAAAATTATCGGCGACTTTCAAAGGATTAACACTCGTATATCTTTTAGATATAACAATTTATGTCACACATTGGTGAGTATGCAATTAAAGTACGCGACAGTCCGTGTTTTTACGGCTCACAAAAATCGATAATTTCATTATCAATTTGATAACAAACACCGATTTACATTGCAAAATCGTTTGTAGACACTTCACACATGGAACATTATCAAGGAATTCAATCTGATGCTCCAAGCCTGTGAACTCCTTGGAGCATAACACGTCAACAAGTGGACGTGGTCTGTGCCAACAAATTGTTCCCTCCGGCAAATGTAATTGTGGAAGGGAGGTAGAGGTAGGCTGTTATAGAAATTCCATAAAATGATCTTCTACTTATGAAAGGCGTGACTGTGTCGAAAATATACACAGGTCAACTGTACAGGTATACCGGAGCGTATGTACTCTCATATTACGGTATACCTGTGCAGGCGTTAAAACCTGCCCAGGCGACCGCCGAGGTATACCTCGCCGGTATACCCGAACGTGTATGGCCGACGTTAGAAACATTGTTATCTGGGGGCAGATATCTTGAAAATCGGTGGCCTTCTTTTACTTTTGATGAATACCGAGAACAATATAGTTATATTGTATTTGGAACTATTTTTACCGAAATCTAAACTTTTATTATTACTAATAAAAAATGTACCGGCAAAATCCTAAATTATTCTGTTCATAATTTTTTACTAAAAGTTTCATATGTTGCTATTCCTAATGCAGTTAATACCGCGCTTCTTATTAAACCATAGCCGGTCCCAAGCCCCATTGCGAAAGTAAGAGGACGATTTATAATTGTAGTTTGAATGGCCAAGCTAAGCATCTCAGACGGTAGTTAGATTTGTTTTAAAACATAGTTGTTAGGACTCCGAACAATCTACCGCTATCTTTGAATAGAGTGTAATGGATGCCCTTGGGATCAGGATGAGGATTGGCCGTAAATGGCTAAAGACACCAAAGGTGTAGAAAAAAATCCTAGTTGGCAGACCTCAGGCAATGTCCGCTGGCAGATCGGCGCTGACATCAGGAATACCGGGGTGAGTCTACGCATCCACCTAGTCTCATCCATTATCATACTGTCAAAACTCACACTTCTGACTGACTCCCTAATAACGCTTTATTTCGCATACCGGAACATTCGCAAAAATACCCAAAATCAATCCACGAAAACCAATAGTAGCGCCTATTTCTCCTTTTTTATTTCATCAAAATCATCGTGGTGCAACATCCCCGGCGTCGGACTCTGGCTGCCTAAACCATCGTTGTCCTCCAATTATCTCGGTCACGTGACCGTGTCCTCCAATCTTGAAAGCCCGGAAGTTGCTCAAGTCTATTTGAAACACGCACTGGTCTGAAGCAGGGCTATGGACTGGCGCCGACGCTCTTCAACCTAGCACTGGAATACGCTATTTGGGCTATAAATATGGACAAGGGCGAGACGCTACTCGTCAAGTCGACACAATTAGCAGCGTGTGCCGACGACATCAACATCATTTCCCGAAGATTGGCCGACGCAGAAAAACTTTTGTATAGTACACTTGATATTGCTGCAAAAAAAGTTGGATTACGTATCAACGAAAGTAAAACTAAAATAATGATGCAATCGAGGACAAGGACGCCTGCACAATCGAGCATCAATGTGAGGGACCTCAACATCGAGTTCGTGAACGACTTCATATACCTGGATTGCAACTTGTCAAGGGACGCCAACGAAAATGACAAAATCAAGCGACGGATACAGTTAGCTAATAAGACTATTTTTTCGGTTCTCCCCATAATGAAATCAAAACATCCCCACAGAAATACGAAGCACCGTGTGTACAAAACCATCATACGACCAGTGCTATGCTATGTCTGCGAAACACGGACCCTATCTCAAGCCTCCGGAAAAATTCTGGACACATTCGAACGCAATGTTCTGCATTCAATTATCGGTGCTGTTCGTGATCGAGATGGATGGCGCATCCGGTACAACCATGAGTTGAATGAACTGTACGTTGAGCCGGAAGTGTCGAAAATTGTCAAACTACAACGGCTTCAATGGGCAGGGCATGTACAACGAATGGACGATGATCGCATGCCGAAGAAAGTAATGAACGCGCGACGAGCCGACGTAGCGAGACTGCGAGGGCGACCGAGATCTCGTTGGGAGAGCTCAGTATATGCGGACGCCGGGTAACTACTGGGCTTCCAGGATTGGAGGACGCGGCTACGTGACTGAGATAATTGGAGGACAACGATCCAGGCGGCCAAGCCCGACGTGGGGCTATCGCGCCACGATGATGATGAATGACTTTAAATATATTATACTGGGCGAGAAGTAAAGATGATTTTTGCTTTCTGATCCCCTGTAAGGCCTTTTCGACTTCTCTCCATTTGGGTAGCATTTTATTCGGGAGATTTATTACTCGAAAATTTTCTTTATTGGCGCCTGTTAATCCACCGTCTGGAGGGATATGCCGGGCCTAATCAATCGCCGAATGGTGCAGTCACAGTCTGAACAACCGATCTTTTTTTGTACATATCTGGTAAAGAACATTGGCTCGTTCAGCGTTTCACATTCGGGGTCGTGATAGATTTCTTTGTTTCGTTACGTCGAGACAGATGATAGAGCACCACCCATGCATTCACAGGAAAGCGAAGAGAATATACGAGTATCAAGTGAAACAAAAATAATTGTTCACTTCTCTTAAAGGGGATGTTCATGTAAGCTTAAAAGAGTTGTTGACAAAAAACAGCAAACTCCAAAATTATTTATAAAAATGTTTGAAAAACTACGAAGATAAAATAAATTATTCTAACCTGAAACTTACATATATTCGATAAACTTACATATATTCGATAAACCTAGCATTCTTAATAAGCTAAATTAGTTGTTAAACAATATAATTTTAACGATAGTTCATAATACCTAAAAGGAGACAGCCAAAGAACTACATATCAAACGATGTCTTAAAACAATTTTTTTCTGAATACTTTCAATATCTCAGCTCTTAAATTATTGTAGATGTACCACATTCAAGTATTAAATCAAAGGAACTTCTCTTCAACCCTCTAATAAATGTTTTCCTTATAAAGTACACGAAGGTTGTCATTTCATTGTCTTTTAAATGTGTAAACAACCAATAAACATTTATCTTAAATCTTCTTATACAACACCTTTTCGCCATAACCTACATACCATACGTTCTGAAGGCATTAAACATCGAAAGCCTGGTAGTAATAAAGATGCCATTGTTGTCAGAAACGTTACCCAACGTATTTAAAAATGAAAATAAGAAAAACAAAAACACAGTAACGAATGTTCAGGAAAGTGAAGCCATTTTCCAGATCCTTTCAACTAAGCCTGTTTCCCACGTTCCATTGGTACACAACAGTTGCTAACATGTGAAAATCACTACAAAATGCTTCGTTAATCTCCAAGGACCAATTCAATGTAATAAAATGTTTGGGAGCCAAACACGAGAAGCACGAGTGCAAAAGGAGGAAAAACGTCTATAGCTGGGCTACTAAACACATCCATGTCGATGTTCTCAATCAAGCGTCTGAAAACTTTGTAAAATGACAACAACACGAATTGTGATAAAAGAGCAACCTTGGGGCTTAGGGTTGAATAAACTCATTTTTGGTTGCCTCTGTTATGATCTGTAAATCTTTTGTGACCCATTAATATTACGTCACATTATTGAAGCGAATCTATACATACTACGTTACATAGAAAGGAAATTTAACCCGATGTTGTAAAAATTCCAGAACGGGTAATGCAAATTAAGCACATGGAAATAGATGATAGATACTGTATCACTTCTCCCCAGAAGGACTGATGAGCAGAAAATTGAAAGTGAACTCAATCGAGATTAATAGACGTTTAGACACCTCTCTTAAGCTGGGAGAGCAAAAGTAGCACACTTAATTGAAATTGCTTTTGTTAATTGCCTTGACCCTTAAAGGGGTATGGGCGCGTCAACATCTCTTGTATTACTACGTCTTGTTGACGTTCCAATAGCATATGGATTTCGGATGATGCAGTTGCTAGCATACTGTAATCTTTTTGTCTTTTATGACGAGCTTGGAGCACTGTGGGAGTTCTAATAATACCCACAGTTTTTATTGATGCGCCGGGGATCGAACCCATAGATAAAGCATCGTAGAGTGGTCACCGAGACTTCACGATTACCGACCGTGTTTTACTTAATTAAAAGAAGTGTGCTAAATTCGGGTCTATGCAGGGTATCCCACTTTAAGATCGCCCTAGGACTAGGGCATATTCTACACTCTGTTTGTGGAAAAATGACGCCCAAATGAACCCTCTATTTTTACCGTTACAGAGCTATTACATTTTTTCCAATTCTTGTCAAAAAGTCTGACCTTCTAGAGAAAACTCCGATTTACCGGGCGATGGCCAATTGAATCCATAAAAGCAATATTGATTCGGAAACTACACAAAATACCCGTTGGAATGATACCTCAAAGGTTTCGAGATTCATTCCACGGCCCGAGATACAAACGTTCAAATTTTAGAAAAATTGTTGTCAACTTTTGATGGGAAAGTTAAACCCACATTTTATAACGAAGCTTTGCATTAAGAGCTCTACAAAATCTCCAAAAGATGGCCCAGCTTCTTACCTTTCGAATGACATATAAATATCTACGACTTAGATTTGAAACCTCGAATATTAGAACTTAAAGGAAGAAAAACTTGGTGAGAAAATCGAGCAAATTGACTTGACTCTTGACTTTACAAGTCTTCTTATTAGAGAAAAACACCAGTAGCAGCTTCAGTTTTGAATTAAAAAATAAATATTAAAGCACAAACAAAATTTTTTGACAGAATAAAAAAAAAATCAGAACAATAACTACTTAAATCGATCTAAGGAACTGCTGAAAATGGCCTCCTTCGTGGTTTATGCACAAACGGCATCTTCTGCTTATTGACGAAATTGCTCTGAGAACTTGTTCGCGTTTTTCCTTTAATTCATGGCACGCAGCATGAATTCTTTGCAGCAAATAATCTCGGGAGGTGATCGGTTGGCTATAAGCTGCGTTTTTAATATCACCCCATAAATAAAAATCTAGAGGTGTTAGGTCTGGACTTCTCGGAGGCCATGCAATTGGGCCATATCGACCAATTCACTTTTCTCCGAATTCTCGGTTTAAAAATTCTGTAACAATTGAGCCGTCCTGGGCTGGGCATCCATCCATCTGCCACCAAAGGTCCGCTTGTTGAGTAATAGGCATATTGTCCAGTATTTTAGGAGCTACCTTATATTGTAAGATTTCGCGAAAGGCACCTACATTCAGTTGATGAGGAAGAATCAAGCAGCTCATCGCCTACTACACCTATCCAGACATTCACGCTGAACTCATGTTGGAATCGAGAAGTGCGAATTGCATGGGGATTTTCTTGATCTCAAACGTGGTTCTTCCTCTTATTGAATACACCACTTCGCGTGAAGGTAGCCTCAACGGTCCATAGGATTTTCCTGGAGAAATTTAGATCTGAAGAGTTTCGCTCAAGAAATCACCTACAGAAAATCATCCTCTTCTCATTGTTTGTTGGGGGTAGATCCTGCACTTCCATGATTCCAACGATTGTCTGCAAAAAGAGTTCGATGAATTGTCATACGGGGTAAATTTAGCTGAAGTGCGGCAGTTCCGATTTTTTGTGAAGACCTCCAGGATTCCTTTCTCCCTTGGAACTCCGATACCCCGACTTCGCTTTGGCCCGGTGTCCGAAGCGTATATACCCTAGACTTGTACAGACCTAGCGGTGATACCAAAAGTACCAATTGGCAACGACCATATGCATTAAAAGTGGGTCTCCCATGGCACTCATTCAGTGAGATCTTGACCATTCTCTAAATCAATTAACTAACTAACCCATTCTACAAATATTTGTTGAATTTTTCAAGTCTCTAGCTTCACTCTATCGAAAGTTATCGCTTATTTGAAGTTTCATTTGTAGAGGAAGTAGGGGTTTCGTTGGTTGGATTTTACGTATTTTCAATATTAGCCAACTGGATCCTACTACAAACATTTAACCAAAATTTCAAGTAGCTAGATTTATTTTGTCGTAAGTTATCGCTTATTTTAAGTTCCATTTCTAGGGGAGGTAGGGGTTCCTTAGGTCGGATCTTACCCATCACTAATGACAACTAACTCAATATCACTTCAAACATTTGACCAAAATTTAAAATCGCTGGCTTTATTCTATCAAAACTTATCGCTTATTTGAAGTTGTATTTGTAGGGGAGGTAGGGGTTCCTTGGGTCAGATCTTGCCCATATTCAGTGCCAACCAAGTAGGTCTTATTAGCAACATTCCACTAAATTTTCAATTTGCTAGTGTCATTCTATCGAAAGTTATCGTAATTAAACGAATATTTAATTTTTTGAAATTTGTAGAGGAGGTAGGCGTTCCTTTGATCTAATTATGCCCAACTTACTAAAACTCAAGCAGCTTCTCACCTCAGGGTTACATACCAGAAATCAGGTGTCTACATCAATTAGTTCAAGAGTTATAGACAAAAAACCCGAAAAGTAGGGTAGTACCAGGCTCTTTGTAAGAAAATTACCGTTAGTTTTCAACTGATTTTATTTTATTTTCCTAGGAAAGCATAACATTACCCTCACGAGTAATCAACCAAAGCTAAAGCTTTCCATGTTTATTTAATCGGGAGTTATAGACACATTTAATTATTTTACATATGTAGGGGAGGTAAGCGTTCTCTAAGCCTGATCATGCTTATTTTCAATACCAACTAATTAGATCACACTGCCAATATTTGACAAAAATTTCAAGGCTTTAGCTGCCTTCTATCGAAAATTATCGTGCGAACGGACAGACAGACGGACAGACTGACAGACAGACATGGCCAAATCGAGTCAGGAGGTGACCCTGATGATTTATATATAGGTATACACATTGCTATACCTCCGGAGCCTCCTTTAAGGTGTTACATATTTTCGTCGTAACAAAAACAATATAACTTATACTATAAGTCTTGGGTATAGAAAAAATGGTTATAAATTTTCACCGACTTGTCGAAATTAGCACTAAATAGGCCCGAATTTAGTACACTTTCTTCAGTTAAGTCTGCTACTTTTGCTCTGTCAGCTTAAATTAGCTATGTGTAGACTCAGGGAAACTATATTGAAGATTGGAGTAATTAGATCCGCAAAGTGTAGGAAAGAACGCATCAACGGAGCTGCATGAAAAATCGAGAGCTCATTGGGAAGTCTCATTAGATGTAGACACCGAACAACTGCTGGGCTTCCAAAGTAGGAGGACGCATTTACTTGATCGAGATAATTGGAGGGCAGGACAATGATCCAGACAGCCAACGACGTCGAGCTGTGGCACTACGATGATGATAACGAAAGTGCGGGCAAATATTTGTACCACATTACATCCGTATTTCAGACATATTCAAATATTTAAATAAATTTTTCATATCACTGATACGATTTGCAACGTATAATTAAAGCCATTTGCAAAACAAAATTCACATCGCTGAGAAACTGTTTTACCATGTCTTTGAATCACCACCCCACAATTTTCAACATTTTCGCCATTGCATAGTCCTCGCACTTTATAAGGAACATTAGAAACGCATTAAAGTTGGGGCAAGAACCTCCCTCAAGATTTCATGGTCAATCTACGCGAGACAAAAGCTTTTTGCTTACTCTTCAAGTTCAGCGCTTTCAGTCCTTTTCGTTCCTTACTTACCCCAGCGACGAAGCAAAGGATATTTTCTTGCTAACTGCATAGTATTTCGACCGATTTTATATATGATGCCCTGAGTACAGCAAGAATCATCATTTCGAAAGACACAAGTTTTTTGAAAATGGACAAATTGCCGACTAGACCGATCGATTATTGGGCAGTAATCGTCTACTGATTTATGGACAATTGAGTGGAACTGGCTACTGTACCATGGAGGTAATAAAGTGTGTTCAAAAGGATACGATCAGCGAGGGTAGTATGTTAATAAATTAATGGAATGTACAGCCTTTATGAATATTTATCGATTTAAAAACCATTAAGGACTACTGCATTGTGACACGCGCATTGAAGGTTGCAGCTGTAGATTCATCGAACATTTTCAAGGCAGCCCGTAATAGAGAAGTACCATGCGGCTTATTTTTTATATGTGACTGGGTATTTACAAAGGGCCGTAATTATGGAGAGCCGATGGCGCAAGATGGTACCACGGATCAATTTTGTTTCTGCCTTGCAAGCAAAGACACAGGGTTACCCGCTAACAGAACTTATCAAAATTTGCATTGCATATACCTTGGCCGAAAATTTAATAATTTAAAATTAGTTAGACTACTGTAAGAGTCTTATAAGAGTTTTATGAGAGTTAAATGATGCACTTTCTGAGAGTTATTTCATCTTTTAGTAAGAGTTTCAACTGTCCTAATGAGAGTTACACGTATCTCATAAGACTTTTGTAAGAGTATCATACCAAAAACTATACTTTTGTCATGAGAGCTGAGCTTTCCTTAAAAGTAACGCTGGAAAGTAGGAATATAACATACGAAATACAGGGTCATTATTTGACAAGTAGGGGTGAATACCCAGCAAGACATTTGTCATCGATCCCAGTGAAACCGAAAAGTCTTCGATTCCTTACCGGTTCCATTCATCGGTTTGTCTCCGATTCGATCCTGATTCGATTCCACGTTGACTACAGTCATCGATTACAGTTCGATCCCAGTATCGATTCTATGTTGATTCCAGTCATCGATTCTCCATCGACTACCGTCAACGATTTTGGACCGATTCCTGTCCTCATTTTCGGTATCGCAAAAGCGGCCATGCCCATAAAAATGTCTCCGACGTTTCCTCGATAAAGTCAACGATTCCTTAGTAGAATGTCTTCAATCCAGAATCGATCAAGTTTCGAGTCTTGTCCGACTGGGATAAGCTCGTGAGAGTTTGTATTTCCTCTCACTCCGTGTCATCCCAGCCAGACAAGGATCGAAACTTGGGGGTTGCCCTAGTATAAAGTACCTATAGTGTTGACTCCCACCACAGCTCTGATGTGTTGCCTATTCAGCGACAACAATTTAGTGGAGTGTCTAGGGTCCAATCTAGACCACAGTGGCTTTGTTGGAAGGCATTTGTTACCATTTATCCATGTTGAGTTAGTTCTGCTAACCGCTTCGGACTTCAGAGCTAGTTTACAAGCAGTCATAGGCTCATAGGCAGACGGTACGATGAATTTGTTTGTCCGATAGAACACTAGTCACATCGGTCTTCTCCTCCAATTTCAGCGGGTCCCAGGATGTTCCTCGAAGTCGTATTCCTACTCGAGCCAACCACCTGTATCACAACGCGTTTCAAGAAACACATCCGGGAGGCCACGTTGAGGAAAGGACAGAATGCGCCTTACACATCATCAAGGGGGGATACAACGTTTACCTATCACGCGAACCTGGAGCTGCTACGACACACAAAAAACCCGAGCATGTTCGACCTGTGGGAAAGTTCCCAAATTATGTGCGAGATCCGAAAAGTTGCTGAATACCGACGAAGGGAATTGACAATCACTCCTAATTAATATTCTAGCAAAATAAGCATAAGAAAAACACTACCTGTTACCTAGCGAATACTACTTCAAGGAGAGTAGAGCTCCGATGGGTACCAGGCCACAGCGGCATACTTGGCAACGACATCGCGGACGGGCTTGCAAAACAGGGTGCTGCTCTTGATAGCGCAATGGCAATAGCAATTCCTATACCAATGCAGGCAATAAGATCAGAAATGGACTGTAAGATGATTCAACTGGCCAATAATGATTGGAACAAAGCCATCAATTCCAGGATAACGAGGAAAGTCTGGAATTCTTACAATCCAAGGAAACCTAACATACTCCTAGGACTATCCAGAGGTAAGTCTGCGATGCTAGTCGGATTAGTTACTGGTCATTGCCTGATAAGGGAGCATGCCTATAGGCTAGGATTGATCACTTCCAGTGGCTGCAGAAACTGTCGGCTGTCTAGCATTAAAGAAACTCTGGAACACCTCTTGTTTGAATGCCCAGCACTCGCAAGAACAAGACAAAAATGTCTAGGTGCCTACTTCTTCCGTAACTTTAAGGCGGTCGGGGACCTCAGTACAAAGAGTCTTTTGGAATTCGCAAACGCGACGAAAACCTTAGAACTCAACAGTGACCCAACGATATTAACTAATCCCAATACGTAGTTCCTTTACCCCGTTGTCAATTCGTGGCATCGCTATGGACCCAAGCGGTATATGCAGGGCTGTAAGGCGGCCACCTAACCTAACCTAACCTAGTGAATAATTACTTAACATCTTTTTTAAGCTAAATAATTATCCTCTGTCTACCTGTTATAAATATAAGCGGAGTATTTAATGAGTTGTAATTCTACCATAGTTTTAGTAAACACTGTACTGAAGAAGAGAGTCAGTAGCTCTCGAAAAATATGTAGTATTTACATGCAGAATAAAAGTTGTGGTTTTGAACAGATTATGCCGCATATTATTTTTTAACAACGCTGTCCAATCTTTGGACATTTCCTAGCAGGTTACGGTTAGCCTCTATGCTCAGAGTAGTTCACTAGACTACTACACCAAACATTAGATGCACAACAGCCACATAGAGCCAATGTAGCACTTTCGGCTGCAGGACCCACTTTTTTACCTATAGTTCTTTTGCAGGAGTAGAGAGCACAACTGAAGGTATCCTATACCCCCTTGTAAAAAAAAGCAAGGATCGTTTTAGACGGATTTGTCTTCAGCCTACAGTTATCAGCCCAAATGGTAAATCCTGAGAGGACGTTTTCCAACACCTCACTAAGGACACCAGGAAATTTTCCTGATTTAGTAGTTGCAATGTCACCCGCATAAGCAACCACATTGCAACCCAGCCTTTCCAGATTTAATAACAGTCTATTGACCACCAAGTTCCAAAGAAGGAGGCCTTCCAGGGTGGCCCTGCTCACAAGTCTACGCTCAGATGACAGATGTATAACCATAGATGTTAGCACCAGGTTAATGAGCTTGCAGAGACAACCAATCCTTATTGGCCACAGATTTTTCGATGTAACTCACTAGAGAGTGTACATAGATCTGTTTGGACCAATCTACCCTTAAGGTAAGCAAGTTGGGAGGTATACAAAAGATGGGATAGAATGCTGCCGCGTAAGTAATCGTCCATAAGCCTTTCCAAAAACTTTAGAATAACCTGTGATAGGCTGATTTGTCTAAGGTTGTTAAAACGTACGTGTAAAGCTCTACCCGCTTTGGGTATAAATATCACTTTTACCACAGTCCATAATTGAGGAATATACACAAACCCTAAGCAGGCCCTGCCAATGGTCTGAATCCATGGTGTCAAAATACCTGATGAATGGTGGAGGTCGGCGGGAATTATTCCGTCCACCACAACATATTTATAAGCTTCAAACCTAACCTAACCTAAGCTACAGTGACTTTGTTGAAAGCCATGTGTTACCATTTATCCATATCCATATCTAGAGTTAGTTCTGCTAATCGCTTCGCATTTTAAAGCTAATTTACAAGCAGCGATAGGCGTAATATTGCTGGTGATTTCGTTTCAAATAATAGGATATCTATCTGAAGCGGTTTCAATAGGAGTGAGGAGGTAATATTTGCATCCTAAATTGAGTGTGCAATATAAAACCCTATACCTCCCCGCTTAATTTTAGTTTGAAATTGCGGACACCCTCCAGAATAGTCCTAGTCCGGAACGATTTAATTCATGATTCGCTTTTTATCTTTTTCATGTTGCCCTTCATTCGTTTAGATCTAGGGTTTTCTTATAGATAACGTCAGTCCCGATTAAAGCCGATTTAATTCAATTCTTATTAAGCTGCAATTTACTATTTCTCTGCACTAACAACATAAACTGATGGGCTATCAGCCTGTCGCTGTCACAAATGATAAAGCAAGTGGGCAAATGGCGGCATCAAAATTTATTAGACACTTATTCCATTGTAGGTAGCTATCCAATCATTTTCAGCACCATTTAGCCAACATTCCAAATTTTGTGAAGTTTTCCTAGTATGTACTTTTCTCGATTTATTCAACCCAACAATGTTTCGTGTCCTTTTCGTTTCGAATGGTAAAAACGATTGTATCTTTCAATCGACCCATTAAATCATTAAATCACATTCGGACGTACGATTCAAATCTAAAGTGTCGTTAATGGACCGTTTCCTACGTACTCGTATCATTTACTCTGTTGGAAAATGAGTCCCGAAATTGGGATACAACCTGTACCGCTGACTAAATCAGAACACTTGGCTTGTTGCTAAAGGAATCACCTGCAGAATTAATTCAGGTGAAATCGTATTTGGAGATGAGAAATGGTCGTTAATGGCTGGGTAATTCGGGTTAATTCAATTATTGATTGCCCACAGAATGATGGATAGCGGTCTGTATACCATACCATTGTTAGAAAGTGCTCTGCCACGTGTTTACCATAAAATCCATTAAGGACTCTTAGTGGACACTTACTCGACCGTGGAGTATTTTGTTGTGCAAATATACTATATGTACATACGTACAAAAGCTACTATAAATACCCGGAAGGGATAAAATGCAAAGTACATTTTCATTGCTACCGAAAAATTCGAACATACGCTAAATTCAATGGAAACCAATATCGAAGGAAAACAACATGTGTATACGTTGCGGTGGTGGAGTTGGAACATTTCCAACGGATTTCGCCGCATACATTTATTGCAAAACTTTCTCTCTTTCTACCCTCTATTTTCAATTCAGAAATTTCCCTGCAATTTTTCCACTGAAATTTATTGATGCAAATCTTTTCAACTTTATGTATCTGTTTATATTCTTATTATATGTGGGTTAGGAACATTTATTTAGTATGTCAGGACAACGCTTATCGACCTGCTGTCTTCCATATAAGAGAAATGCGTTTTGCGAGGTTCAGTAGAGCAGTCTATTTTATTTCAAGTTACTTAGTTCAATGCGATAACCGTATTGTGTATATAAATGGACAGCAATTCGCATCGTACATGTAAAGGAAAGTGGACATTTTTGTATAGACGCTGGATGTTGAACCAACAGAAATGAAATTAGTGCCAATTTGCGGTACTACACGACTAAGTAACTTTTACATCAATTTAATCTTCCGGATCACCGGGGCTTTTGAGAAAGGACGAGTTTTGTGTGTCCTTTATGACTGTGTTTCGCAAGATAACTGTTGACAGAATGAATTTAGAAACTTTAAATTTTGGTCAGATATAGGTAGTAAGGAGTTGCTAATCCATGATGAAAATGATCGTGATCCGATCAAAGGAACACGGTGACAAATGAGCCCAAATCCGAGGCCTAGTGCGAGCTCCGCGGGAGCAATGAATCCTTCATATCTTCCATAACCTAGATACCACAGAATGTATGTACAGAAACGATGTAAGCGCAGCTTCCGTTCTTCTGTCAGTTAAGCAATTGCAGTGATGTTGAATTATGGCATTTTCTTTTCAATTAAAATGTATGTATGGTGGCCAAAAATGCTCTTCCAAAGTCATCCTCGTGGTCGCCCCCTGGAACTGCAGCGGTCGTTCACCATTGCTAATCAAGTCAAGGCGCCAGTAATGGCATATGGCCCCTGCGATGTGGGGCGTAAAATAATATTATGGCTCTCTTTGGACAATGAATCATAAGGTTCCCAGAGGTATAAATTAAACATCTAAGGAGTTAGCGAGATAAGATGGTGGAACAGCAGAGAATTTATTTCTCCAACGGGTGCTCTGTAGAGCTACCGGTACTGGTCGTGAGTCTGGTGTGGGGCTCCTTTTAACCGAAAATCCTGGGATCCAGTCTCTGACATAACCATGACCGCCGGGTTCCGGACCAAAATGAGAAGCATCACAATAATACAATGCTATGCTCCAACTGAACCCGACAATGTCTTGGCGAAAGACTCCTTCTACGAACAACTAAACGCCGTTCAGAGCAGAACACCTAAAGGTGACATTATAATGGTTATGGGTGATTTGAATGCAAAGGTTGGCGCTGATAACTATGAGCTCAGACATGTGATGGGGAGACACGGTCTTGGTGATCGTAATGACAACGGTGAAAGGTTTGTAGAGTTCTGCAACTTCCACGAAGATCTTGAGAGGGAGGCAAGCAAAGTTGGGCTAAAGATCAATACCAACAAGACCAAGGTTCTTAGCCCGCCATTGCTGAAAAGAAATCCTATACCTATTGCCATCAATATTAATGGGTAGCCTGTGGAGAAGGTGGACAACTTCGTCTACCTGGGTAGTATTGTTATCGAAAATGGTGGTACGAAGCAAACTAAGACTTTGTTGGTCGAATCAGCCAGGCTAAATACGCATACGGCATTCTGTCCAAAATCGGGCAGAGCAGTTTCACTTCCTGGAACTGTCTTTGCTTTTGTATGGAAGCAGTACATGGAAAGTTTCCGTAAGATTTACCAGAAAGCTGCAAGTTTTCGTCAACTCATATCTTCGTCGAATGCTAAGAATTTTCTGGCCCGATACTATATCGAATGAAGAGCTAAGCCGCCTTACGGGTCAGATACAAATCGACGAATTAATACGCAGTCGCAAAAAAAGCAGTGGATAGGTCACACATTGCGGAAGGATGATAACTGCATTGCTTGACATGCCATGATATGGAACCCCATTTCCAACCAAGACTGACCAAGAGGGGGTCCTAAAATAATATGGAGTCTATCTATGGTAAAAGAGTGTAGCGTTGGGTTAAGTCTACTGGGGAGTTGCGCGTTAGGTTAGGTTAGAGGGTTGCCGCTAGCGCAGCTCACATTAGGTCTTCGATTTGAGCCCATTTGCCAACCCCCGCTGGCTAATCATAGCTGCAAGATGACCACTTCGGTAAACTGAATCAGCCGATTCAATGAGACGGCCCCATCTATTTCATTCGTGCTGTCCACAAGTGGCCGTGTCATTGATGTCGGTAGGCTGTTCCCAGCTGTATGACGACATATCGTCATCCTCGTTGAAGTCCCGTGAATGTACTCTGCCGCCATGCTTATAGTATGCAATTCCGACTGGAGTGGAGTCGCATGGTACGGCAGTCTATACCACTGGCTCAGGCCCAGATCCGCCAAGTTGACGACTGAGCCTACTCCTCTGTTCGTCTTTGAACCATCCGAATAAATCAGGGCGCCAGCGTTATTGATGGATTATCTGCTCTCCCAGTCATAACTTCACTTCGAAGTTCCTTGCGAAATATATTTGTTTGGTCATGTGATCCATATTCTCATAATCAAGGCCGTATTATCTCACATATGTTGTCAGAATGCAAGAGTTGCAAAGGACTGCGCTGGTTGTAATGAACCACCTGTAATGAACCATATTATGGTCTGGTAGTGCTGCTCCCACCGGCAGATCGAAGCAGCACCTGATGAGTAGTGATCTGTTGGTGGTACGAAACCAGAGGCCGAGGGTCCCATTACACCCGGACCCACATTCGACCGCGTGAGCGTCTGATGTCTTCCGCCAACCATTCCATCCTTATCGACTATTTTTTTTTTCATTCTCCATTTTTACCTCCCCTGTTTGTGTTGTCTTCCCCAGGCCTATGAATTTTTGTTAATACGTAAAGGACAGGGGCAACAAGCACCGAAAACCCCGCCCACATCTCCCGAACTGAGCTACAGCAAGCATAGGCCGCTGCTTAGCTCGTTGAGGGACCTTTTTCTTCGCCAAATGGCGCGGTCCTACCTTCACGGTCACTATGCTACCTAGGCTCCGTCCCCACAGGCATTTCAGGATGTCCAATAGACTGTCCGTTACATGGTCTAACCAATTCTGTGCTTTACGTTAACCCTCCAGAGCTGCTTTGTATCTAGTATTAGGCCCAAATATTTAACACTGTCAACAAGGTGTGGTGCTATTCCGTTGGTGGTGAGGGAAGTAATTTCCGGAGCGTTATATTTTCTTCTGAAAATAATTAGTTCGGTTTTTATCGGGTTAGCCTTAAGACCAGCTTCGCCAGCCCGTATTTGGATCTGGTGCAGCACCGATTGCGTAAGGTCCGGCAAGGTTTGAGAGAACTTACCACTCACAAGAATAACAGTGTCATCGGCATACGCCACCACTTCAAGGTCACTGAATCTATACTTCCCTAGTATTTCGTTGACCGTCAGGATTTAGAAGAGAACTCTTTTAACCGCTAAAAAGGTAGCCTCGATTTTCCTGTTTCTGAGCAAATCCGGCAAATAATTCGTCAGGCTTGGATCAACCCCATATCGGGCCATAGTGTTAAGCGAGCTGTGCTAACCCTAGATGGGGTACAAAGGATAGCTTGCGTGAGCATATGTGGTGCAATGCGCACTACACCAACGCGAGCAATGGAGGCAGGGAGACTCTAATGCCGGTAGAAGGCATGAGTAGACGTAGGGTAGTTAAAAGACTACACAAGACTCACATTACAGATGGAAACATACATAATGAGTGTATGTACAATGACATCAGCATTTTTACTGATGGCTCTTTAATGGACGGTAAAGCGGGGGCGGGGGTTTAGTCTGAAGAACTAAACCCAGCATGTGCGCTTAGTCTAGGAGAGTATGTGTCCGTATACCAGGCAGAGATGCTTGGCTTGTTGCATGCGTTGGACCACCTGCTTGAAGGTCAGGTGCGGGGGAAGAAAATCCTTATTGCACTGGACAACCAATCGGTGATCAGACGCATGCAGCAGACGAACATAAACTCTAAACTGATACTAGAGTGTGTCCGGAAGCTCAACACGTGTGCCTCAGAAAATGAGGTTACGCTGATGTGGGTAAAAGGACACATAGGTACAACAGGAAATGAGACGGCGGATGCCCTAGCAAAACAGGGATCTGCGGCAACTTTCATTGGCCCAGAACCCAGAGTTGCTCTGGGGAACGGTATGATTGGAGCGAAGGTTCGGGAGTAGATGGACTCCATGCATCAACAAAAATGGCAGGAGCTAGTCACTTGCAAACAAGCTCGGTATGCAATGACCAGCCCTTTAGGCAGGGAAGCGAGAAAGGTACTCAGTTATAAACGGAGTACTCTAAGCTGGATAACTGCCTTGGTCACAGGGCATGGTAATTTTAAGGCTCATCTGGCCAAGATGAAAATCGGGGAAGATGACGTTTGCAGGCTATGCCTGGGGGAGGCCGAGACGGCAGCACACATTGTGTGCGAATGTCCAGCACTGGCTAGCACGAGGTTGAGGATCACAGGCAAGCACACGATAAGTGTGGAAGCCATGAGTGAACTCAGCCTTAAGCAAATGCTAGCAATAACACGGGACTCAGTGATGAAGAAAGAGGTCGACAACTATCAGTCGACATCTGGAAGCCACTGATGACCGGGAGGGGGCTAAAAATGACCCAAACGTTAGTGGTCTGCTTCGGCTATCCCCCAGAATATAATAATAATAATAATAACCCTTTGTGTATTTTTTTATGATCTACAAGTAGATGTGGGTGTTGTATTTCCCTTGGGGTGTGAGGGATATGTGTAGCCACAACCTTTCTCGACTTGTCGCAGGTTTGCGTAAATTGGCAGGTGGTGCATGCTAGCAACATGCGTCATCCGAAGCCAGTTTATGCTAACGAAATGCATAATGCATAGTCCGGATGGCGCAACGGTTAGCACGTTCGCCTTCAACGCACTGGGCCCCGGTTCGATTCCGGGGATTTACGTGTCGGACTATGAGCCCACTCAGCTGTTAAACGAGTACCCATTATGGGGTAAATAACTCGGTTGAGCGTATTGCTGATCACATATGTACCTCTGCACAAAAACCGTCACGTGGTTCAAATTGGACTGTTGCGCCAGTTATTTATTTATTTTTAAATGCATAATTCACGTTTTGGAAATCTTTGAACTGAAATTAGCTAAGCCATACATATCTTCAGGTTGTTGGTATACACATCCAATGCATGTAATCGCCTTTTGACATGATTGGAACACTGAACTATTCTAATCCTTGCAGACACCGGGGATGCGCAGCACTACATACGTCAAAAATTACATAGAAACTAGCTGAAGTCTTCAACCCCATTCGGTATATAAAATACGTGGATTGAAAGTTTGGATAGGCAAATAGTGGAATTGGAAAGTGGCATATTCAGTTCCAGAATAAGATCTCTGAAATAAAATAGCCAAGTTCACACCTTACGGTCTATAATGACCGTGGGCGAAATACCTACCCCTGCTTCGTGAACATAGTTTCCATAGCACCAAGCACTTGAAAACGAGATGGCAAAAAAGCTAGTTCAAACATTTTCCAGCATTAGTTTTGGTCCCTTGTCCTCAAATTTGAATCGTATTCGAAAATTTGACCGCATTTGTATAATAAATTCATTACTTCTTCTTTGATGAGTGTGAAAACTTAAATCAAGGATATATGTATATTATACTTCTTTCTACATGTAAAATTTTTAAACACAACGAACACACGATTCGAACAGAATATTTTTTCCCTGCTCAAGTGAACTTCGCATTCTTGCACGTGTCGCCTATTTGTCCTTGTTGGCTTCATCATTGTCCATTTTATACGCCTCCTTATGATATTACAGCAACATGATATTGCTAAGTTGTACTCGTACATACATACTTCTGTTATGCAGGGTGACTTACAGGAAACGGACTTTATGTGAATAGCTAGTATTACTGGTGAGGGAGGGGGGGGTATAAAGATTTAGCAAGGGGCAATTGCTTCGGCCGGAATCGCAATACGATGCTGCAATGGGTGATTTTATTTACAAACTTCGTACTTTAATGGAGATGAATGGTGCCATTTGCCATTACAGAAGAGATGCCGGTAGCCGTGAGGTCTCGGTCTACACTCTACGATGCTTTCATCAAGAGGTCAGAAATTCATTTCCCCGGCGCGTTAATACAAAAAAAAGGCTACCTGTGGGTACTTTTAGAACTACCACAGCGTTCCAAGCTTGGCCAGAGTAATCTATAATTGTTGTAAATCGACTAAGTGCCGCCAATTTTAGAAACGTCCGTTTCCTATAAGTCGCCCTGTACAAAATAATACAGAAAACAATTATTGTCAATATCCTGTGGTAATTCAGTAATTTGGTGATAATATAAGGGCCCTCGACTATAGTCGAATGTTCAGACTTGAAACAGATTGATGACTTCTTGCACGTTGGGTCATAAAGTTTCCAGCTAAAATATTCAAATTCGGAACACAAGCAGGTACATACATATTCATCAAATTTATTTTATTGGAGTGATTGATGATGTTTGCTAATTGGGTAGAGTGGTATCATTGCAGCTTGTTTCTTTGAGTCTATGTTCCCATGGGTTTGAGAACTGAGGATATGAGAGAGATTTGCTATTTAATGGGAAATCGATACTTAATATACTTGTAAATGTGTTCCTAACGAATGTTAATTTTAGATGGATTTACTTCTGGTAAGATATGGTATGGTATGGAGGATAATATAAATTACAGCACACTTATAGTAGACCAAGTACTGGTCCCTTGTGTTACCCTAGTAATTTACACCTCCAGTCATCATCTAATAATTGAATCAGTCAGAGCTAATAATTAGACGAAGGAGTTGGCTTACATCCACACTACCTAAATCCCCCAGATGAGCGTAGAACTAGGCCCCCAGGGTAGACCTACGATGAGCCAAGCCGGGCAAGTACAGAGTGGATGAAATTGATTTCCTCCTCCTCATCGTCGCAGCCTATACTGCTATACTGAAGTCGTTGTATGGAAGTCGGAGCTTTCTAGCGTGTTCACCGATGACACAGTGGGGTAATGACTGCCATGACTAGGGAGATATAGGATTTCTTCATCGAAAGCAGTTTAGTGGATCGTTTGAAATCCAGCGTAGGCAATACTAGTTTCGCTATATGGCGAGTATTTCCATTTCGAGTTGGCTTTATCAGCCGAGGCAATCTTTATTCCATACTTGCAAGTCAGGAGAGTCATGGCAACATCGACTTA
This sequence comes from Chloromyia formosa, assembly GCA_964017055.1. NCBI lineage: Eukaryota > Metazoa > Arthropoda > Insecta > Diptera > Stratiomyidae > Chloromyia > Chloromyia formosa. The sequence continues at coordinate 137,611,776 of OZ024813.1, forward strand.
AGTAGTCAAATCGTGACTTAAAATTTCTCAGTCAATTTGACTATGATTGCTCATTATACTGTGAATTATGGATCTTTATATAAAATATATGATTATAAGATTGGTGGGGTTAAAATATTCGGATTTGAAAATAAATCAAATTGTAATTATTATTTTGTGGCAGTACCAAACAATTCTTAAAGAATCATATGACCATTCTAGTTAGGCCTATAGATATTGAGTCGTCGCGACAGCGGCATGGCCAAGTGTAAACCAAAATATGCTTGACTATTTTGCGTATCGCAGTCGGTGCTGAAAATGTTGTTAGTCTGTATTTTGCCTCAAAGTTCGGGCATTTCGGAGGTTATTAAAGGAAAACCGCAAGCATTTATCCAAATTAGAAAACAACTTCAGCTGTAAGAATTCAATGTACGTACATTGTATTGTCTATCTATGACGTTAAGCCAAACAAAGTGGCAATTATCATTCACAATAAGGAAAAATATTTTTTTTTATTTTCTCGACCTCGGAAAGACTGTTGCAATTTGTATTCCTTGCGATTATCCCAAGTGTGTGGCTCGGCATCTACTTGCGGATAAACCCATGGAATGCGGGAGGATTAGGAGTAGTGCCAGGACTCTATTATGTATGCAAATTTGAAAAGTAAAAAAACAGTTATTTCAATCGTCGCTCCTTATATTTTGCAACACCAGTTGCATTTAGAAGAGCATGTAATGTGAGACTGTCTGTAATTAGGTATGTATTTTAATTTAATTGCATAACGACGTAAAGTCGTAGAGGTTGAAATTTGCTCAAGGCATTCGCAGGTTTGTTATTATACCCTTCACGAATGTGATTGCATATATTAACTTTGTCATGAAGTTTGCAACGCATAGAAGGAATCATCTCCGACCACATAAACTATAATATATTCCTGGTCAGTATGATGAGGAGAGTCGATTAAGCTTTGTCCGTCTGCCCGTCTGTCTGTCTGGTTCTATGCGAACTAGTCTCTCAGTTTTAAAGCTATCGAGCTGAAATGCACAAAGCCTTCTTTCAGTTGCACGCTGTATATATGTCGGAACCGGTGGAATCGGACCACCACTAAGTTTTTGCTAGAAAAATCTTGTTTCTTTCTAAACGTATCTTCACTAAATTTCACATTATTCAATCATATTTAGCGTCAAACCACATACCAAAATTTGGTTGAAATCGGCCCTCTATTTCATATACCTCTCATAGGAACAGTGAAATCGGAACAAATTTTACTACTACTTTCAAAGTGGCAAATGCACCGTAAATCGCGTGAAGGGTATCATACTTTCGCCAAGCTAGGCGAAGGCTAGCTTATTTTAATTAGCGTTGGTGAATATGTGTTATTCATAACTATACGAAGGTAGCATTGTGATTGTGATTTTACGGCAACGCAAGAGCCACTACTGGATAAAAAATATAGGAACGTAATTGGTTTCTAGGACACGAAGACATTGGATTGTGGAATTGTGAATATTCGAATGAATTCGTTCTCAGGATTGGACATTGATGTCTGCTCTCATATACACTTCGAGATCTACACATATGGAATTGTCAAATTAATAAGTACACCCCAAACTTTTTTTTAATACCTCGTCAAGCAACCTGAGTAGCTATTGTATTAACTTTTTGTATTATTATCTAAAAGGTAGCCATGGACTAACTGAAATAATAAACCGTACGTATTCTAAGTCAAAATAATTTCAATTTTACTTAATAATAATTTACTTAGTTTCCACTGAAGCAGGTGGTATGTTCACAACAAGGAAAATAAATTCCAAGTGTGCTATATTCCTCCAGACGTGGAACGGTCTCAATTGTATATCCTTAAATGGTAGAAGATGCTAGTATATCGTTGGCCGGCATGACCATCAAAAAAAGTACAACGATGTATACATGAGTTTACGCTTTTCTTCTGTTTCCTCCAAAGCAAAGTAAAAGTTTCTTAAGTCGTTATGAGAAATGAGAAAGGAAAACAAGTTTGAAAAGTAAACTCTGGTATACTTATGTATATTTCGAAACACGAAAATATCGGCTACGTTTCTATTCAAAACAGGGAAGAATTGCAAGTGTGTATAAACATTGCAACAAAGCAGGTGTTTTCTTATCAGGAAAGCTACAAGTGACATAAATATAATTATTCAAAGTACAATATGTACTCTCTTTTGCCGAAAGCTAAATTTTATAGTAAAAAAGTTTAAATATTTCAGAGCAGCTTGGATTTATGTCAATTCATATTAATTCATAAAAAGAGGTGTAGTTAGTACATATCGTCAGTGCCTCTCCTAATCAATAGAGCTATATTATAAAAAGAACTTGAGCTCATCCGTCCAAATACAGGCCTGTAATATGCTAAGTACATATTTGAACTTGATCAGAGAATTATTTGTTTCATAAAAAATAGTCTTCGAAGTCTACAAACTGAAGATTTTTCTAGCTGAATGTTACAGTATCGATATTTTTCACAATAAACATATCACTTTCGTAGAACATAAATTTTATTATTTTTTAAAATCATAAATCCCATTTTATGAGATAAATAAATCCAATATACTCATGCAATCTCATTCAAGGCTTCTATAAAATATTCAAGAGATTCAAGTACCAAGTATTTTGGCAAAAAAAAATGTAGAGAAAATCCAATGACTAATAAGAATAATGTTACACAGATTCTACACGAAAACAGTATGAGCCATGAACGAAAGTAACTTCATCTTCGCGGCATAATCATAGTCATCTTCACGCAGATACAATGAATAAGACATCTGAGATGTATTGATGAAATTTGCATAATCGATTTTCCCTCCCCTATGTATACTCACTTCTAACTAACACCTTAGGCACTCACGTCTTAAGCTTCACTTCATTCTTTTCGGGAAATTTTCGCTTATACACTCGACTCTACTTTTTCCAGCAGCTATGAATATACGTTAAGGAAAATTGCATGTCGCACGTAGTTAGATACTTTTTTGGTTATGATTTATGATTTGAGCTTCGGCTTTGAAAGTCACTTTTTGTCCCTTATATTTACACGGAGAATACGAAAATATGCTGAAAGAAACAAATTTCACTCTGGGGTTTCGTTGATGAAGATCTTTGGAAAAGGCGACATGAACTGTCATGGGCTTTAAGTGGCGGATACTGACGAATCAATTTTCGCTTGAGAGCAATTTGTGCATTATTCACATTGGTATGCTGATTAGGTCGACGATAATATTATTAAGATAATATAGGTTAGGTTGAAGGGGCTGCTGTGAAACACACAACATACATAGACCACCACTGGGTCCTTTGTCAAGCCACTATAGACTCCACAAACCGAGTCCTATCTATTCATTAAACCAGTCAAAGCTGTTGATAAAACGCTGCAAGTGGCCGGTGCTAATATCCTCAAGGTCGGCTAGATCTTTAAAATAGAAGTACCTCAGGGTACTCCTTCTTGTTACAGCCAGGGCATGACATTTATGTATTAGGTGAGAGGTACAATCCACCTCATGGGCGACCGGTAGCGCAGTGTGTTGAAGCATCAGTCTCATGTTTGACTACCGACGTTTCGGGTTTGAATCCCGTCCACGACGATGTTCGTGGCCATGGATGTGAAGGAGGAGTGTGCTGGTAACTGCATTCACTGTAACCAGTTTATGCCGACGAAACGTCAACTGGGCCACATGGAACAGTTTGACGCGCTATGCCCCACAAAGGGTTAGGGCAATTGAGAGAGACACTCCACCTCAAAATCAAAAATTGTGTGGAAGCCCTTGTCTCCGAATAGCGTATTCGCTGATTAGCTATTGCACTGTGGTGGTTTATTCTATTCACCGCCACCAGCTCTGCAGCCCGTTTAGGATGAAGTCTAGGAATAGCAACATAACAAGTGCTATCATTACTCCACTTGGCGTTGGCTGAACGCGTCATCATTTACCTCCGTTTTGCAAGCTGCTAAGGACCACCTAAAATGGCGATGACTTTATCTGGTCCCACCATTCGTGTCTTCTCTAGCTAGTTCATCCGATTTGTAGTTACCAACAAAGTCACTTTAGGCCGGGATCCAAGATAGGAAGATGAAAAATTTTAACATCTCCAAAAGGGAGGTGTGACATTCAGAAATAGTCATCCAATTGGTAATAATAGACTCAAGGGATCTGATCGCAGACTGACTTTCAGTTAAAATGGTGAAGTCAGAGAGATGTAACCATAAGGTAATATTCAGTCGTCCGCGTACACTCCCGCTCCCTCTCCATGACCCATCCCGTTTATAAGCTTATTTCATTTGACTCCTCGAAAACGTTTTCAACCTACACGTTCAATGAATGGATTAAGCGTAGAAAACTCTTACCGAACATGCATTTGGGAAAAGTGTAATCCGTCTCCGCAGAAAGATCTAAACTATCTAAGATCGTGACTGAGGTACTAAACTCACCAGTTTCCCGTCGACAGATGTGTTTGCAGCCACCTGTTTAGCAAAAATATCTAAGTTCAGCGAATTCCAGCACATCAAGAGCTAGCTGCTGTCGCTGCTGCCAGTGTAGTTGTAAGAGCGCCTGTAATTGTAATAACTACTATTGTTTGGAGTTTATACATGTTTCGGTAAACCGCAAAATTGAGGGCAGTCCACCAGTCGATAATTCCATGCATAATTATATGTCACAGGACTGAGTCATAGACCCAGAATACAATCTTGGGGTGTAGACCCTACTTCCTACTTATGGCTTTCTTACACGATTTTACGCAACAGTCGTCTTAGTTACTCGTTCTTAAATATTAGAATATATCTATAAATACACAATTTACCGTAATAACTTGCCCTCGATGACCAAGATACAAAGCTCATGAGCAGGTAGTCGTATCCGTAAGCTATTTTCCAGGCCAAGTTGATCTGGCCATATCCGTCTGCCCGTCTGTGTGTCTGTCCTGAAACTTTGTACAGACCTCCTTTCTACTGCACACTGTGTATACAATATATGATGGAACCATCGGAATCGTACCACTAAATCATAGCTACAATCTTAACAGAATTGTTGGGTCATATTTACAACCTAGCATATTCAATTATTTGGTCGAAATCGGTGCTCTATATCAAATAACTTCCATAGGAATAAAGTAATTGAAACAAGCTTTACCTTTCAGCCCTATGAATGAAAATTGTTTAAGTCGAAAACTAACATTTAAAAAAAAAAAAAAAATTGTATTAAAGTATGCAATTTTCCAACGCATCCTTGGTGGGTGTTAGTAACGAATATTTTGAATATGAAATGAACGACATTGTAGTAAATGTTTGAAAATTTACGATTTATCTGATAACATTACACCAGGAATGATGCGAATACGGAGTTTTCAGAACAGAGTACAACATAAAAACCGGAAAAGTAAAATGCTGCACCCGTCACACGAAGGTTTTGTAGTGCCCGATGCCAATATGCAATGAACTGTCCTACTCCTGGAGATGCTTAACCATTTATGTTAAGACGAAATTCCAAGTATGCATTAAAAAAAAGAGAGTGATTAATTATAGTTAGTTGCACCGACTCCCCACTCCTCTCAAACCAATTTTTACACTTTCACAAATTCAGACTTTAATCGATACTGAGTGTGTAAAAAAACCATACTGTGTAAAATTTACACAAAAATAGCGATGATATTCATGAGCACTTGAAGCCCGTCCCATGCACGTACATTTTAATTTTAATCCATTTGCTTTCTATGATTTTGAAAAATGTTGTCCTTATCCCCCCAAAATCAGGAGATCACCATGTGTACCAGGTGATACGAGAATGTCCTTTTTCCTGACAAAAGGGCTCAAAACAACATCATCATTAATTTTTAGCTTTTAAAACCTATAGTGTTTGGGCAAACATTCTGATTCAAGTGTCATATTCAGTTGTCCCAAAGTATTTGATTCGATACTTCAAAGGACTGTAATAAATTACAGTACTACTTTGCCTTAACCCCTAGCGGGGCATAGCGCGTCAACTACCTCAGCGCGCCATCGTACTCTGTTCTGGGCAATGGGGCGCAACTCCCCAAAAGACTTACCCAGTACCTGACACTCCTTTGCCACAGATCGACGCCATGTGATTCGAGGACCCCCTCTTGGTCGGCCTTGGTTGGAAATGGGGTTCCATTTCATGGCATGCATAGCAATGCAGTTATCACTCTTCCGCAATGTGTGACCTATCCACTGCCATTTTCGCCTGCGTATCAATTCGTCGATTGGCATCTGACCCGTACGCCGACTTAGCTCTTCATTTGATATTGTTTCGGGCCAGAAAATTCTTAAAATTCGACGAAGACATGAGTTGACGAAAACTTGCAGCTTTCTGGTAACTCCTACGGAAACTTTCCATGTACTGCTCCCATACAAAAGCACTGATAGTACCAGGGAGCGAAACAGGCCCAGCTTGGTCTTGATGCTGAGATAACTGCTCTGCCAGATTTTGGACAGCTTGCCGTATGCGCGTTTAGCCTGGTTGATACGACGAGCGATGTCCTGCTCCGTACCACCATTTTCGGCAACAATGCTACCCAGGTAGACGAAGTTGTCTACCTTCTCCACAGGCTGCCCATTAATATTGATGGCAATAGGTGTCGGATTTCTTTTTCGCAACGGCGGGCTAAGCACCTTGGTCTTGTTGGTATTAATCTTTAGCCCAACCTTGCTTGCCTCCCTCTCGAGATCTAACGCCATTGCGGACAGATCCATGATTTTGTGGGAGAGTAGGCATATGTCGTCAGCGTAGTCAAGATGTTGTAGATAAGATGTCAAAGTCCATTGAATTTCTCAGTCGAGTCCGGATAGGGCTGCATGCAACACATCGCCGATTACAATGAGGAATAGGATCGGTGAGAGGATGCACCCCTGCCGAACTCCACTGCAAATCTCAAAGTCCCCCGACACCTTACCTTTATGCAGAACGCGACATTTCGCGCCGTCATAGGTTGCCTTAATAATAGCCACAAGCTTCTCAGGGATGCCTCTCCTGCGCAAGGCCGCCCATATAGAATCCCGGTTCACACTATCGAAAGCCTTTTCGAAATCGATGAAAAGCAAGTGAAGCGGAGAATCGTATTCAGCGCATTGCTCGATGATGATTCGCAAGGTGTTAATGTGATCGACACAGGAGAATCCGGGTCGAAAACCCGCCTGCTCTTCATCAATTGTGCTTTCTAAGTGGGCCTTTAGCCTTTCCAGGACGATTTTAGCTATTATCTTGGCAACGGCAGGAAGCACACAAATGCCTCTCCAATTATTACAGTCTGTGAGGCTACCCTTCTTTGGAAGTTTGATGATCAAACCTTCCTTCCACTCAGTGGGAAAGGTCTCTGTATTCCACGCTTTATCAACAAGTGGGTGCAGCAAATCGGCAGTTACGCTTGGCGCTGCTTGATAAAGTTCGGCAGGGATGCCGTCAAGTCCGGCGGCCTTTCCTCGTTTTAGTGCAATAATTGCAGTGACTATTTCCTCTTTAGTCGGGGCAGTGGACCGTATACGCACATTTTGATGGTTAGCTAAATTATCTATATGAGGGGGAACTTCACCAGAGGTTACACGGTTCAAGACCGCGGCGAAGTGTTCTTTCCACCGCCTCATTTGATCTTCTTCCAAGATAAGTAGCTTTCCATCACTATCTTTCACCGGATGTTGGCAGGAGTTACGACCACCTGTAAACTCCTTGATGACACCGTATACGGCGTTTAAGTTGTTACTTCTAGCGGCTTCTTCTGCTGACGCTAAAAGAGAATTGGCATAAACTCTTTTATCGCGTCGCACACTACGCTGAACTTCTCGAGCTTTCTGACGCTAAAGGAGTTCGATGCTGCTTCGATTGTCGTCTGATGCTGCAGCCAAACGAACTTTCAGCTCCTTTCTTTCAACAATCCGCTGCCATGAAGCGTCGGACATCCAGGGCTTATTCCGGCAATCCGGGTTTGGGCCAAGGATGGTATTTGCGCTATCAATGTACGCATTTTTTATGGCATTCCAGTTTTCGTTTATGTCACTATCTGGGTGACTAGTTATCTCAGCCGTTTTTTGCGCAAGATGGTCATTATATTGTTGTAAGACAGCTGGATTTTTTAGTCGAGCGGTGTTGAATTTGCGGGGCCTGGATCTTTCGTCGCTGGGGCGGCGCACGGCTGCAATACGCAATCGAACATTAGCGATCATAAGATAATGGTCTCTTCCCACCCCAATATCGGCACCCTTCTTGTTTCGCACGTCCAGGAGGCAACTCTTGAATCTTTTACTAATGGCAAAATGGTCGATCTGATTTTGTGTTCTGCGCCGATCAACAGAGGACCAACTGATTTTGTGGTGGTCCTTATGCTCAAACATAGTACCACCGATGAAGAGACTGTGAAAGTTGCAGAACTCTACAAATCTTTCACCGTTGTCATTACGATCACCAAGACCGTGTCTCCCCATCACATGTCTGAGCCCATAGTTATCAGCGCCAACTTTCGCATTCAAATCACCCATAACCATTATAATGTCACCTTTAGGTGTTCTGCTCTGAACGGCGTTTAGTTCTTCGTAGAAGGAGTCTTTTGACAAGACATTGCCGGGTTCAGTAGGGGCATAACATTGTATTATTGATATGTTCCTCATTTTGGTCCGGAACTTGGCGGTCAAGACCCTGTCAGAGACCGGTTCCCAGGATAAGAGACAGTTTCGCGCGGCTCTGGTTAAAAGGAGCCCCACACCTGACTCACGACGACTACCGGTAGCTTTACCGGAGTACAACATTACAGTGCTGCCCGTTGGAGAGATGAATTCTCCGCTGTTCCACCATCTTATCTCACTAACTCCTAAGATATTTAATTTGTACCTCAAAAATTCACTCTCTAATTGAAGAAATCGTGCGTTCTGGACCCCTTCTGATCCATTGTCCAGGAGAGTACTCACATTCCAGAATCCAACCTTTGTCATTGTACGATAGCCAAAAGTCGTAACCGTTGAGTCAGTACTTATCCGAGGCATAGTTGACGTTTCGTTAGCATATAAAGATTTCGGATAGTGCAAGTTGCTGGCATACACATCCTGTCCTTTGATTGTCGGTTTTAACGACAGGCCCTCAAAGGGAAAGGCCGTGGTAGTTTTTTCACACCCCACACCACAGGGGTACCTCAACCAAATCATCGCACCGCCATCACTGGCGGCTTGACGTTGGTTGGCAATGGTCAGTGACCACTGCCGTTCCAGGGGGCGCCCACGCGGAGGTATGGAGGAGGTATGGAAGAGGAGTTTTTGCCCCCCAGTTACAGTGATTGAACTTAATTACTTTTTCGACAATAGGCGTGTTTTTTTGTACTGCGGTGCAGGTTAATTGATGGCTATCCAGGTTAACTTACACACATTACACAAACAACTAGGGTATGTTGTTTGTGTAAAATAATATGTGTAAGTTAACCCGGATAGCCCCCAATTAACCTGCACCGCAGTACAAAAAAATACGCCTATTATTAAAATCACTCAATCGCACAAGGCTCAATGTCGATTGACATGCTAGATTTGGTTTACACTTAGTAAAGTTATTGATTTAAGATTCTAAACATGTAGCTGCCTATGATGGAATTGTGCATTCACGAAAGGACAACAATGCAATTCTGTATTCATACGAGTCAAACCACAGCATTTATGACCGTTTAGTTACGGTGTCGGTAGTAAAGCCAGATGCAAGTAAGTGATTTGTGGTTGACTACCAGCAAATTAACTAGAATTGATTGATATGTTAGTACATACATACAAATATATCTCCGGAAAATTAGACCGCAAAAATACTGTATCTGTTGAGTTAACATTTGAAAGTGTTTTAACTCAAAAGTAAACCACCCTACAATGCTGAAAATATGTATGTATATTTTTCCTAATCAAGCCTTTTCGGCTTCCTAGCCTGGACTTATTTTTATGAAGTAAACTAGAACGTATCTCGAGTCAAATTGAGCTTTGGGAAAATAAAATAATCAGAGAGAATAATAATAAGGCCCATTTTACAGTTATGTACCCGTACGGTATACGAGTTTTCAAAAAAAAAAAAAAAAACAGAAACACCAAAGGAAGCAAGCTTTGTATATGTTGTTAGGCTTTTAGGGGAAAACGTAATTTCGCAAACTGCCCAGCAGTTTATTGACTTGATTACATTGTATGCCGCCGCCATTTCAGGAAGACCCGGCTAAAATGTTGCAAACTGCCACTTTAAATGTCTAATTACACATGCTCTTTATTTAGTGTAATATTTGTTTCTGCCAGGTGTGTACTACCTAAAGCGGGAATTTCGAATTTAGACAGTACAAACCTACGTAATCAAATAGTAACAACTCGATGGACATACAAATACCGGCTTAAAGTGCAATGCTACCATATTTGCCCACATTGAATTGAAAACCGCCAGCAAACGATGTATTTAAAGTTCTGCAAAAGGTCTTGAAATCCAAGAGGATGGGTCAAATTATGATCCCATATTTGCCCCTCTCCCTCTTTTCGCCTTTCATTAAATCTGATGAAAATATCAAAAATGAATTGTACTCGATTTTACCTTGGATATGATACCCCACTTACTTATACTGGCCGGAAAAAATGTTGGGCTTTCATTTACCATTATATGAGGCCCCCTTTAAAAACGGTCTATTGCAACGAATCGCCTTCTCCAGCGAATTATAACATCTCTACTTTCCACCAAATTTTGCCGCTTTTGAGATATTCCTTAGACAGACAAACAAACTGACATTTGACCGATTTTATAAAGTTTTTTTTTTTTTTCAACAAAACGCTAACAATTGACAGAGCTTCTTGAAAACAATTTGCCTTTGTGGTGTATTCTTTTTAGCATTTTATTGCGAAATTTTTTTTGGAGTCAACAGTTTGATAGATTTTTGGCCCGTCCCATAAAACATATGTATATGAATATGGACGGGCATCTCCCATAGTCCGATGCATGCTGTACGTTTGTTGGTTTATGCGTTTGTCCGGGCACTTCTCGTAACCAAATTTGGTATGCAGGTTCCTTGTGTCCCTCCGAGCACAAATAGGGGACCGCAATTTTGATTATCGACTGGAAGATTCGGTTTTGTTTAAAATAAAGTTGCTCGCCTAAGTCTTTTCAAAGATTTTTCCTCCAGGCATTTCCCGTGGTCACCAAATTTTGTCCGTAGCTTCCTTGGGTTATTGTAAGTACCATACGGTGATATTTTGGTCTTTCTGCATGTGTGCGCCAGAAAGATAGGACTCTTTTTATCATGAACGGAAAATATCAATAAACGGAAACCGTTGAAATGCGTATCTGATTCGGGTGATGAGACCAATCCACTCGAGTACTGTTTAAAGCATTGAGTCAGTCCTTTAGTCGCGATTGATACCATTTTGAGTCCTTTGGTGTGATACATTCTTGATAAAAAAGGACATTATTGGCAATGAAGCGATGACTAGGCAAGACGGGTATCATATGGCTGGGCATCATGAGGCGATTGCACTACACTTTTGTTGATGACATTTTGAGTTCTTTGTTGTGGAAAAAGGACATTTTTCGCAATGAAGTGATATCTAGGCAAGATGGGTACAATACAACCGGGTATGTTTATGCTATTGTATTGTATTATATTAGACTACTCTTGATGGAATTTAGAGTCCTTGGAACAAAAAATGACTCCATTCTTGCATTCGCCTAGTAGATATGGGTATCTCCGGTATCGGGGCGTTAAGGACAACCTTTTTCAAAGCAAATCATAGAAAAGTTGAAAGCGAATGGATTAAAATTGAAAGGTACTTGCATGGGACGTACCTAAACTGCCGATGAACATCATCGCTCTTTTTGTGTCATAAAATAACATATAAATTTGTTTAAACTCATCTCTGAGATCTACAATTAGATCTCGAGCTTAAAAAAATGATGTTTTAATAACAAAAACCTAAGCTATTTTCATTGTCACCGACGACGAGAGAAGTTTTTAATAACAATATGTTTAGAATTCATTCTAGTAAAATTCTACACATTTGCATATATGCTTCTAGGATGTCCTGATCTTCATCGCTACAATCTTTATACATAGCATCAGTTGAAAACATATTGAGCATACTTTTCGATGGGTTAAAATTAACACATCCGGCATTTATTAATTTAAAGCGCAACCTTATAATACAGTCAGCTGTTAACACTCACATTTTAATACGCAATTTATCCTTAACAATATAAACTATCGAAAAATCACTTTCAAGCTAATTTTGGCATGTTACTGAATCGGTTTTTTCCAGTAGCACTTTTTAAATTGCGTGGTTTTTTTTTTAAATGGTATGGCCAACTCGGTTACATCTAATTTAGTTTGTGAAGTCGCGGTCAAAGGACTAAGTATATTCATTTTTTTTAAGGATTTCGACCTTTTCTGGAATTTTTAATGTGTTTGTTCACATAAAAATACAAGGAGAACTCCTTGCATTTTTCTTTGACTTCTTCAAGTGCCTTTTGGTTATTTACAGACAAACAAGCTTGACTGAATGAAGCCAAAATTTAATGATGCGGAACTCATTGCAAACGGGTTGAAAGAAAAGTTGTGGATACTCCCATTTCTTATTGAACCAAGTATTTGAAGTGGTACCAAAATTTGCAAATAAATGTTCCAAAGGCAATTCAAGTCTTCAGGTAACTGTAAGAAAGCCTTATTCATCTCTGTAATTTGTTTTAGATATTGAGAAAGAAATATGAAGTAGATATAGTCTACTTCTGAATTCATTAAATTGATTTAAAAGTTTCAACCAAGAAACTTGCGACGCAAGAAACAATAGCGATCAATTTATAGAACAAATATTTCCTGCGATTTCTGACTGTAGTATTTGAGAACAAGGCAAAACATTTTCGTTGAATCAGCGGCGGTGCTCTCATCAATTTCAATAGAAAATGAGCTTTGGCCAATAAATAAAATTATATCACTCAGAAGGCATGGAGATATAAAAATATAACATTTTTCTGTCAATGTCATACATCTATTTTTCGGATCTTGAAATATACGGTCCCTGAACAGACTGGGAGCCGAGGAGGCCCTCCTACAACAGGTCGAGAAATACAAACTGAGCATCACTGCAGTCCAGGAAACAAATTGGCTTAGCAGCAAGATCAACAACATGAAATTGCACACAATTTTCATAAGCGGTAAACCATCTGGAGACAATGGCCCAGTTGACGTTACGACGGCATAAACTGGTTTCGGAGAATGTAGTTGCCAGCATGTACCTCCTGCACATCCATGACCACGAACGTCGTCGTGGACGGGGTTCGAACCCGAAATGCCGGAAGTCAAACATGAGACTGATGCCTTAACACTGCGCTAGCGGTCGCCCCCAGTTATTAAATTAAATACATCGACCACTTCTGCGAATCTGGGAGGACAAGCTGATCCCAGAAAATTGGCGAAGGATCATCATCAGTCCCACCTACAAAAAGGGAGATAAATTGCGATGTGAGGACTACACAGGCATCTCACTAGTCTGCACGTCTTGCAAAATACTGACGAAAATTCTGGAAAATAGAATAAAGACGTACGCTGAACAAATCATTGGCGAGCATCAAGGCAGTTTCAGACTTGGCCGATCTACAACAGATCAACTTTTTACGGTCAAGCAGATTCTGGAAAAGTGTTTGTTGACTTTAAGCAAGCATACGACAGTATCGATCGTGGTGTACTGTATAAAACCATGTTGCAATTTGGTATGGCAAAATTAGTGCGATTAACAAAAATGCAGGTCAGGATCCAGAACAGACTGACTGACCTCTTTAAAACACGTACTGGACTGAAGCAAAGCGATGGACTGGCTACGATCTCTCTCTCTAATTGCCTTGACCCCTCCAGGGGCATGGGCGCGTCAACATCTCTAGCATTTCTATGCCTTGTTGACGTTTCAATAGCATACCTACTTTCCGGAAGTGCAGTTGCTAGCATGTACCTCCTATCCGCGCCGTCTTTAAACAGACAAGCTCGGAGCACTGTGAGAGTTCTATTAGTACTCACAGCCAGTCTTTGATCGCGCCAAGATTTGATCTCCGAGCTCTAGATTAGTATCGTAGAGCGGTGACCGAACGATCACGGCCACCGAGCGCAACAACCTAGCACTTGAGCACGCTATCCGGGTAATGAGTGCGGACCACAGCGACACACTGCACTTCAAGCCGACGCAGTTGATAACGTGCGCTGACGACATCAACATCAAGTCCCGGAACCTGCCTGCCGACTTCACATATCTGGGTAGCAACCTGTAAAGGACACCAGCAAAACTGACGAAATCAATCGACGGATGCATTTAGCAAATAAGACTTTCTTCTCCGTCCTCCCTATAATGAAATCGAAGCACAGAAATACGAAGCTCCCCATATACAGAACCATCATACGACCTGTGCTATGCTACGGCTGCGAAACCTGAACCCTTACTCAAGCCTCTGAAAACATGATATACACATTCAAACGTAAGGCTCTACAGCGAATTTTCGGAGCAATTTGTGACCGAAATGGCATCCGGTACAACCATGAGCTGTACGAACTGTACGATGCGCCGGAAGTTGCGAGAATCGGCAAAGTAAAACGTCTGAAATGGGGTGGACATATACAACGAAAGGACGGTGAACGCATACCTTTGAAAATATTCAATAGACGACTCGTCGACGGAGCAAGGCTGCGAGGAAGACCGAGAGCTCGTTGGGAAGACTCAGCAGATGAGGACGGCGAACGACTGCTGGGCGTCCAAAATTGGAGAACGCGGTCACTTGAGCGAGATAATTGGAGTATGATGATTCAGGCAGCCGGGGCCCGACGTCGGGCTGTTGCGCCACGATAATGATGTAAAAAAATAACATTAACTCGCGGGTCGGAATAAACCAGAGGCGGCTCGGATTTGGCTCTCGGGCCGGAGTTTGCTGACCCCTGGCTTAAAACTGCCATTATTTAAAACTAATGCCTCTTTCTGGAAAATTCCTTTGTTCTTTCAAAGAATATATACTGCTGAATCAAAATGAATGAATTCATATCGATTTTTATTGGTTTTTCTCAAGCAAGTATTTATTTGCGACCTTTAAGGAAAGAAATCATTCAGGAAATATATACATGTACTCAAATCTATGGGTAGATGAAAAGAGAATCCTCTATTCTTTCTCTGATAATCCCAAGAGATTAAAAGCTATTTATGCTTAGCATACCGACTGCTTACCACTGAAGGAAAACCCCAGTTCTTGCGCATGTATGAAGAAGTGTGAATCAGCATAACGGTTGAATGAAAAATGGTGAAGTTAGTTATGCTTAGGATTTAGGATTCATGGTTCTCATTGTATTCATGGATTCATGGGGCATCAATCTTACATGTAATGATTTCTATACAATAGATGCAGAAAAGATAATCCAATTCAATCTGGATTGATTTATGTTTGATATGACAAATGGAGAAAGATAACTGCTCTACCGGCTGTATAGTAATTTTTAAGAGCATGGAACGCGGGTGAGTTACATAATACCCGCCTTATAGCACATAATCCGATTAATTGAAGTTTTTGTTATTGCCGGAATCGAATTGCTGGGATCGGATCGATGCATAAATGTAAATAAATTAACAAAATGTAAAATTTAAATATTAGAATTCTACCACACCGTACTGCTGCTACCATTATATTTCATTTTCATTTTGATTATTTAATTTGTTCAATATTTACAAAATAAAGGTACTACGAAGACAATTTTCGGTTGGGAATCGGAATCGCTGTAGAAATAAGAAATTAATGAGCGTGTTGTATGAAAGCCGACTGACTACACCGAACTATTTTAGTTTAACAATAAACCCACCGCAATGCAAAAAGTCTAATTAGAATAAATGCTTACAGTGAATCCTTATATTTTGCTCAGGTACCTACTCCCAGATTTCAAATTTCCTCGTGGATGCGTTCTAGGGAAATTAAATTCAAATTATGACAGTGTCAAGTAAACCTGTTGTCAATTTTCCAAATCTATCCTGAACGGTTGAATATATGAAATTTTTTAGACAAGTGAGATTTTCTACGTTCTGTCATAAATTTGCTAAGATAAAAAGGTCAACGTCCCCCCTTGGACTTCCTCTCCTTACCATTCACTAGCAACAGAAAGGTTTCACTTTCAACATCCATTAGAGTACACAGCATAAATAGGGTATAGAAAGCTGGAAGGCCTCTCCTGGAAAACACGATCCGATATTTGATAAGTTAGGTTTCTGTTTCAATTCATGTCCATGAATGTGCAGTTTTCCTTAACAACGGACTCAAAATGCAATCAGCAGTTTAGTGAATTTCAATCATGATCCGCTGTCCAGCCTAGAAATCACTTTATTGCCAAGAATGTCTTTTTTCGTCACCAAGGGACTCAAAATGCCATCGGTCTTGACCAATGGGCTCAAGATGCCATCAACAGTACAATAGATTGGCCTCGTCGCCCAATTCAGGAAATATCCATATCAGGTTTGGTTTCTGTTTCATTTCTTGTTCAAGAGAGACCCTTTGTCTTGACGCACAACTTCAGCAGGACCACAATATCACCATGTAGTACTCAAGGTTGAAATCATACCAGGGAAATGGCAGAAGGAGCGATCTTGAAAAGGACTTCGGCGAGTAACTCTGGTTTTAACACAACATAATTTACTATTAGTCCAGTCGATAATGAAAAACCTCTGGGTCATACAAGGAACATATACCTATATACCCAATATGGTTAAGATTAAAACACGGGAAGTGCATGAACAAACGAACCAACATACAGCATCCAACGGATTACTTGCCTGTCCATTATATTTTTTACATGGGACGGGCCAAAAACCGTCACCAGATGTTGCTTAAAATTGCGCGGATGAACAAACAAACGCGTAGCATGTATCAGACTACATTAAACCCACCTATAATACACGAGTACATTTTATGGGACGGCCAAAAATCACCTTTGTGTTTTATATTTTCGACTGAAATGTTCACAAATTTTCAGAATTAGCTTGTACAATATTTTTCAATTATAAATTTTGTAATTAAATCACATTTAGGGGGGGGGGGGAATAATCTGTATATGGCCACAAAATAATAACCAAAAATACCTGAATAAAATCTCAAGTTCAGAAAAAGTACATGTACAAGAGATAAGTAAATGTTGACATTTACAAAGGACACATATACAGTATAATGCATGTTAAGTATAACAACAAAAACATGAAAATTTTGTCGCGAAAAATGGAGTACACAATTTCCTGATTTATCATCGAACTTGTCGCATAATGGGCGTGCATTGTCTCCATTTTTGTTTAGAGGCGTCAGAAGCGTGAAGAATCACGTGTCACAATCACACCCTACCCTTTACACGACAGCACGTGTCACAATATACGTGTAAATTAATTAAGTCCAGACGGACTTTTATAACATCGTTAAATTAGTGAACAGCATGTATGATGAAACATCATCAGACTAATACGCTTAATTTTAATTGTCTGAAAAAACAGTAGTCGTAAAATCTGCTCCACCCTTAAGCCGAATTATGTCTCCAGTGGGTAAAGGATTCTCACAATTCGTTTATGAACCGAAAGTTTATTGTTCCCCATATACTCTTAACAATTACACTAAAAGGTTGTGAAACTCGTAAAAAGTATGCTGACTGTATAATTTATACATTTAGCTAGTAGTTAGCTGGAAAAACTATCATATGATAAAGATACTCTTTGCGCTAGTTAACAACGTTTTAAATAAAGTCCATTTAACAACGTTTTTTAGTCCACGCTACGAGCGAAAAATAGAAAAATAAAAATCGTGTAGTTTTGAATTTTCGCACGATTCTTGGGGACATTCCCCTGAATATGTGCTTAAAAGTCCCCGATGATAGGGGGTCAGGAAGTGTAGAAGAGAGGGGGTTAAAGATCCTTTCTTTCAGTTTTCCTTGATTATTTGGAAACTATGGACTCTAGAAGAAAATGTCCCAACGCTACATCAAAACATAAAATTTCATACAAAACGATATGATATACCCTAGACCTTATATTGCAGACAGTGAAATAATATATGGAATATTGACTTATGCACAAGGGAAAACTGCACGATAACTCCTGACGGAATACAGTTAGCAACATCAAAATTTGGTGAAATATTCCTACTAACATCTAATTGTCTCTACCTGCTCTACAAATATTATTTTTGCAAACATGTCCATAACGCAGCACCGAATAAAAGCAGGTAGGTCAAATTAAAATCGATGACTGCCTATGACCTTAGTACATTCATCTGTAACAATCGGATCAATTGAATGAAAACCAAGGCTACCTCCCAGACAAAGTGTCTCAAACTAGCCTACTTTTTTATTTTTTTTTTATTTTTTAGTTTTGACATATAACTAAAAAAAATAGTAAACACAAGTTGTAAAGCTTTGAAATTTGATACAATTGATGAAAACAATGCTCTGAATATATGCGCAAAAAGTCTCCATTGATAGCGGGTCCGGAAGTGTAGGAAAAGGGGGTCAAAGGCCCATAACTAAATAAGCTCTAAATATACACTTCTTTCAAATGCTACTTTTGCTCTGTCAGCTTAAATGACGTAACTATCTTCTATTTATTTATCTTCTATCTATATATATAAACGGAGTGTATGTTTGTTCGAGGCGGCCAAACAGATCGATCGATTTCCATAAAAATTTCATATACATATCCATTATGATCCAGAATAGGTTCTAGCGTTTCGAATTTTGCGATTTGATAGCATCCATCAGTGCAGACCCCTACATGGGGGTGAGTAAGCGTAAAAAAATATTCTTCAAAAAGACCGAGACTGATGTCAAGACATTGGTTTTCAGAGTCCCTGAGATGAATGGTGACACTCCCAAAACTCCATACCCCACTCCCGCGGCTAAGTGACCGTGATGAATATGTCCACAATCGTGAAGATTAGTGTCGAATTAACAGTTTTCGGGTTGCTAAGATGTATAGTGATACTCCCATAAACATACCTCCCCTCCCCGCTGTTAGCTACTTATTCAGCAGTAAAGCATTTCCGGTTCATGCTTAAAGGTCGACAGTTCACGTTTTTAAAACCAGAAGCCTTTAATTTTTGCACTTGAACAGAAGTTCAATATTTTTTTTACGGCGCCGAGTTTGACATCTCAACCTTATCGGTCAGCTTACCAGAGACATACGCCACGTTAAGGGGGAGTACAACACGTTTTACGACAACTTGTCGTAGATTAATGGCGTCGAGATCACTACCCCGATTAATGTCCATCAACTTGTGCCATCACAGTCTGGTGATCCAGAACCCGACAAGTTAAAGTTATTAAAGACTTAGGCCCGTTTTCTCAATGTCCTCTTAAAATTTATCATGGGAATAAAGTGCCTGTTAGCACAATTTCATTCTAAATTTGCATGCGCAAGTAAATATTGGAGTTCTGCTGTCAAATGAATATGTTTTAGAACTCGTGCACACGGCAGACTTTTTAGTTTGCAGAAAAACTAAATAGTTTAGTCAGAAAAATAGAATACACAGTGTTTTATGAGACCGCGCATACATCGATTACTAAATAGTTTAGTTTGCTGTGAGCGCGGGCTCATATACTGCCGTGTGTTCCAGTTTTTTAGGCGAACTAAAAAGTTTGCCGTGTGCGCGGACTGTTTACTACAATGCCCGTC
Organism: Chloromyia formosa; assembly: GCA_964017055.1. NCBI lineage: Eukaryota > Metazoa > Arthropoda > Insecta > Diptera > Stratiomyidae > Chloromyia > Chloromyia formosa. Next base: position 137,631,430 of record OZ024813.1, read on the forward strand.
GATAGGTAAGAGAGAGATATCGGCTCATTCCCCTCATACTTCACCCTTGAGCAAAATTACTTCATTTCTCTCGGACAATTTCAGTTATAAAGTTTACAACACAATTCAAGATGCGTTGCGTAGTTTTTGGCTTGGCGATTAAACGTTCAAATCAGAAAATGAAAATATTTATTGAGCAGTTTATCGCTTGAATAAATTCATGTCCCCGTTAGCTGTCGGGCAGTTTAACGAGACATTGAGAAAACGGACCAAAATCTCTTAAACCTATATACCAGACTAGGATGTCCCACTTTCGTGTGATGCTTCAACTGTTCCCATTAGATCTTATATCCCATCTGATTTGAGGTGAATGACTTTTGACAAGGTACATAACCTTTGTCATCCTGGTCTAAAAACAACAGCCGAGCTGTTTCGATGACAGTTTATTTGGTCGTTGAGAAAAAACGATGCTAAGTTTTGGACTAGGCAGATTTTGTATTGCCAGCAGTCAAGGATCACTAGGCACACTCCGTCAACAATAGCATTATTTGGATATTGTTGGTCCACTGCCCTTATCTAAAAATTTCCGGTATTGCTGACATATTATTGAGCGATTCACTGGTTGGCGTGAATCATATCCTATTTCAGACGCGTGTAAATTCATCATAACAGACATTCCAGTTAGAGAGGTTTTATTGTATTCCTTAAATCATTATTACTGATAAGGGAGCCCAATTCATTATAAATAACAGTTGTTATAAATCTGATAAATTTAAAGTATGCACACACGTGTCGATTCGAAGGTCTTCATCTGGTTATTGATCAAAGTGATAATTTTTGTTGATCAAAAGGAGGTCCAAGTATCGATAGAGCGGCTTTTGTCGGGACTTCATCCTTAAATACTCAAACTCAATCGAAAACAAAAAAAAAATGTCGTTTAAGGAGCAAGAATTAATTATGACTTTAGTTAATATGAGACACATTTTCTCTGTGAATAAAACTTAAGCGACGTAATACCTAATGTTTATTCTATCAAATTGAAGCTGTCCTTGAATCTACAACGATTATACGCGCACATTCCTTACATTTTGTCGACTGATGGCAATTATATTTATTACCTGACAAATTAGCAAGAAGAAGCCGTTAAATCAAGAAAACTAAAAAAAGAAGCAACAAATTACTTACAATATACAATACAATATATTTCACAGAAAATGAATCCGACTTTGACAGTATTTCTGAGCGTTTTTCTTTAGGTTAGATCTCCAACAGAAATTTGTTAATTGTACGTATACTCATAAATTACCAAAAATATAATCTTCTGAAATAATCTTTTAACATTCTCTAAGATTGGTCAACTGAAAGTTTTCCAGATCCACTCATTTAGTCAATAATACTGACGTGAATTTTTATATCTATACTTGACAGGAAGCCACAACGAACGCAATGTCCAATCCCGAAAGGAAGTTTCAAAAGGACGAATCAATATCAATTGATAGGAGTCATTGGAAACAAAACAAGTATGTATTCAATGAAGCGTTAATGGTTATGCATGCGAATAGTCTTTTGATTAAATTGTTTATTCCAATTAAGTATTTCTCGAATTTCGCCCAATTGTTTTCGTTTATTCTTGACGTCTTCGACAGAATTCCTATATACTAATATCAATGTGACGCTTGTTCCGTCATCACTCAACACCGCACGTCTTTTGATTGAATCAAGCAATCGAAATGAGAAAGTTGTCTTGAATTTGTTTTCTTTGTAGGCGTCGCGTCGCAGTATGTATTCGTACGTACATTTGTTGGGGAAAAATTTCCAGAAGATAGTTCCTGAAAATGTACACATTTATATGATTTGTTTTTTTTTTTGTGTGTTTAATTTTGGACGAATCGAAATGATCAAGCACAGGCTCTACTGATTGGTAGACGTTGCTAAAAATACAGGACTTCATTAAAACTTAATTAGGGGTGAGAATGGCGTACTACGCTCCCCCAATATTCCGTTTTATTTTGACAAATTAGAAACTTTTGATTGATTCAGTGTGCAAGAGCCAAAATTAAATGGCTTTCTTCTAAATGTTTAACTTAAAGACAGAATTTTTAACCTAAATTTTTCTCTCTGGTTTGTGTTTGTATGCTCCTGCTTGCTAAGTGCTTCGAGGAACTGTTCTAAAACAAATTGTGGTGTAATTTGATTTCTTTTCATTTAAGTTTTTTGGACAATCAGCTGTCCAAAAAACTTAAATGAAACGAATATCAGTTTTACCCCAAAAGATTTTTTGTGGAATTTGAGTTATAGCAAAAAAAAAAACAATTTTTGTTTCTGAGAAAATTTTGAACGGTTAACTTCATGCGAAAAATTTTCTCAGACGAAATGAAAGATTTTGAGCAATTCAACAACGCCAAAAAAAATTTGTTTTTTTTTTGTTCTTGGCTGTAATTCAAATTCCACAATAAATGCTTAGATGAAAACCTCAGATTTTTAATGCGCACCTCAAAAGACAAAAATGAAAAAAAAAGCAAATTAAAAAGTACACCACAATTTGTTTATTGATTGATTTCTTCAGTGGTTGATTTTAGGGTTATATTCCTTTATTTTTCAATTATGAAGCTCAACAATTTTTCTAATATCCTAGTTATGTGTCCATTGTTATTATAAAGACTTGCTGTTCTTGTAAAATTAATAAATTAAATCTTCTTCTTCTATATCTATTATATAAAAGTGAATGTGTGTTTGTCTGCCCCTTGTGGGGCATAGCTCGTCAACTGTTCCATGTTGCCCAGTTGACGTTTCGTTGGCATAAACTGGTTTCGGAGAATACAGTTGCCAGCATGAACCTTCTGCACATCCATGGCCACGAACATCGTCGTCGACGGGATTCAAACCCGAAACGCCGGTAGTCAAACATGGGACTGATGCCTCAACACACTGCGCTACCAGTCGGCCCTAGGAGGGATTTTGTTTCGGAGGGGGTCCAAACATTTGATATCAGAAATGTGGATAAGGGCGGCCCTCTACATTATTCAAACATACCATACATTGACACCAAAGTAGAATAATAGTCCACGATAATGGGTCGATAAAAGGCCTATGTGGGAAATTCTGAAGAAGAGATACTTTTTGTATATTAATGTTTTCAGGGTGCTGAATACAAAACTGGAGTTTTTTCTAGAAGAATTGGGGAACGGTGTTTTTCATGTTTCTTTTTTCAATGAAATTATTGTTCCGCAAAACTTATACGCCTTTCCTTTTCATCTTAACAATCTTCGAACAAGGAGAGAAAGCATAACCGAAACAAATATTTTAAAATTTCGGGAAATATTCATTTTACCATTTTTGAGGTGAGGCTAAGGGCGTCCCTTTTATCTAAGTCAAGTTAAGGTTAAGTTTTCAAAATGATGCATGTAGTATGGAATATTTTTCTTGACATTTGCAAATTTCACAAAAATTAATTAAACATTTGATGAGCAGTCTCGGAAAATTCTATACGTATAGAAGAATTCGCACATAACTTCTGAAAATTTCATTTACTTCATAAAAATAAAAGTTACTTTTTTCAGTATGATGCATATTTTGCGAGATAATGTAGAAAAACGGAAGAAAGTCCGAAAATGGTCGAAAAGAAAGAAAATATTCGGCGCCCAATGTGGGATTAGTGTGATATTATCTAGTCATGAAACCAGAATGGACAATCGTGCGTGATACCGCTAATCACAACCTACAAAAATCGAAATCTCAGAGAAAATTTGCAGTAGAAAATAGGGAGAAAATTCGTTAATATCCGACGCCTTATGTGGGGTCAGTGTTTTTTATTATCTAGTAAATGAATCTGAAACTGGCAATCGAATAGGTTCGCTGTGAAGTTCGTCGCAGGAGAAACAACAAAGAAGTCTTTTTAGACTGTAACTTAATTATACCTTACGATTTTTAAAATATAGTGTTTAATTTATTAGGCAGGAGATTTTGCAGCCCTTGACAAAACAACAGCCTGCGCATATATTACAGTCAGACCTGCCGATATTGTCGTATTTTTATCCAAACTCAAAATATTTCGGGAGGGGTTCGGACCCCCTGGATCACTCCCCTGGCTACGTCACTGGTCTGAACGCTTATACTCTCACTGGCTATAGACTTGGTCCTAATTGCAAATTCTTAGTGGCTGTGTTGTGAAAATACATAACCTAAAACGTGTACTTTAGCAATTCGGATTTATAGACTTCATTGCACTGCTACTTCACATTTCACTTTAATTCGCTAATGGACTGCTAACATCTTGTAAACTTACAAATTACACAAATTCTGCATATTAAAAAAAACTCTGAAAATAGTTGGGAAGTTGTCGCACATGTCGTTTGAATTTCTCCAGGATCGGGAAAACCTTTTGTTGTAGCCTTTTAATGTTGAAGAAGCGTAGCTCCGGATCCACGTTCGTTGAAACGTCTGCTGTTGTTGGTCGCCTCCTGACTTTTTGATGGGGACTATGAGAGCTCCCCGAAGGTCGGACATTCACTGTCCCCTTTCCCGACCGACTACAACACTGAAAACATTTGAGTTTAGCTATTTCTGTCAAACCGCATCCAAAGCAAAGCCAGCGACAGATTGAGTCAGTCGGCCAATATCGTGTCGTAAAGAATCTCCCTTCCGCTCGTAGCGACTCTTTCAGGCTCGGCCTAGTTCTTGTCTCACGTCGACAACGCTATCGTGGATCCTCCGACTATGCAATCTGATAGTCGCCATTGCACCATAATACGTACCTAAGCTGAGGCTGGATGCGATTTTGCTGTCGATTTGAGAAAGAATATCAGGTGTTGCAGAAGATGTAGGCAACCTGGTGATGCCAGGTCTATTCAAGGGATCTATTTCCTGATATTCCAAGCAAGCACTTTCATGTTCATCGTGAACTTCAGCAGAGACTTCACTTCCACATGGCGGTGAAGTAGTGTACTTCGTTTAGTGTTGTAAATACTCCTGTGCGTTTCAGAGTGACATGACGGTGGTTGGAATGCCGCATCCAACTCCGCCGACTCTTGGCCTCAAGTCGTATTCTTTTCCTTGTCGTCTCCCGTATTGCACTCCTTCGCACAATGAAGCTTGGCTTATCTGAAACCCGATGCATTGATACATGCACATATTGCGGAAATCGCTCGATGAAACTCTGATGTAGCAAGGGACGATAGGATGTTGCCAACCACAGGTGAAGGAGAGCTCCTTGGTCTTGCTGGAACGGTACGCGTCCATGCCGGTTCGTCCAGATGCACTCGCGGCGGTCGTCCTCCCTCTGGTTGGTGGGCGCACTCCCGTACGCCCATTTGCCGCTGGCGACTGCCCCCTTGGAAAAGGGGAAGCCCTCGCCGGAGGTAGCGGCTTCCTTTGATATCCCTATCTGTCTTTTTCTTGCCATGTTTCGTATTGGCTGGTTTTGTTTTATTTTCCCATATGGGGTTTCGTTGTTCGGGATGCACGTGGCGTAAGATGTTTTAGCTGGGACTTAAACTTGGCTTATTGTAAAGTTATCGTATGTCATCTTTTAAAATTTTTAACTTCCAAAGTATCTTCATTGTTTCTAATTTGAATAATTTGTGTAATTTATAGTTTATTTAATTTACTAATTTTAAAAGAATAACAAGTCTTGATAATACCCAGAATATGCGAAACGTCTGCAACTTATGAAAAATTGTGAACCTTAGGGAAACTACCTGATGACTAGGCTATAGTTGGTGCGAAGTTTGTTAGTAGCCCATTCATATTTCTAAGTACTGACTCTAAAACTTTATTTCTAAGTACTGAATTTGTGACTTCACAATATTTATAAAATGTTTAGAAATACTGCAAGTCTAATATTGAATACCTACAAATTTTTGTTTATCAAAAGACGCCAACGAGCGTGGGGAAACTTTAAAAACTACTTGTAAAACATATTGAATACTTTCATGAAAGCATTGCTTCGTTAATTCTAGAATTACCCGTACAAACTCTTAGGTTAACTTTTCAAGTATACCGATTCCGGAAAAAGCACACAAAGTACCTCTGAAGCAACCACTTGGCCAAAAAGAGGGAGAGAGAAAAAGTTTCCTTGTTGGCCAGCAATTAGCTACAGCATTTATTATTATCACTAGTGGTTGGAAAAGTTTTGGCTACGTTAGTAAAAGTAGCTAAGTAGTTTGTATTTCATGTACGGTTATGTACGTAGAACCGAAGGAACACGGGGTTTTATGTCGAGTTCCTTCAAACTAAATTAACGAATCTCAATACTTTTCAAACTTCAAACGAATTTTGACATTTCATTTAATCAAATTAAATGTGTATATATAGAACTCAAATTTCGAAATCCATGCACACCAAGAAATTTTTTGGAGGGGAAGGAGAATACATTACATACATACACATATTAGTATCGTAGAGCGGTGACCGAACGACCACGGCCACCGGGCGTGATCATATGCCCTCCCAAAATTTTTACTGTCGACAAACCCTCGAACGATGCCTCGGCGTAGGCTAGATGCTGATGGCCGAGTGTCATGAGGCGAATGCACTAGACTAGGGTCCTTTGGTTAGGACGAAAGGACTGGATTACTGTTGAAGGCATTCTGATTCTTTTGGTCAGGATACGATAAAACAGCATAAGGTGATTCACATAATTGGTAAGCCGCGCAGTCGGTCGGCTTACTCCAGTACATGGTGTCTCAACCGGCCGAATACATATTCACATATGTAGTGAGACCCACACTTATGTATGAAGCGGACGTATGGTGGAAAGCCACCGAGAGCGAAACCAATGTCAAGGAACTAACGAGATTAAGGCTACTGTTACGTATAAGAATTAAAGGTGCCCTGAGAACCACCCCGACGGCTGGGCTGGAAATGATCCTGGGTCTTTCGACCTTGAACCGGTTCATCTGCAAAAGCGCGTTTGCGTTACGCGCCCTAGTCAAAGCTCCGGTAATTTTTTCGGCTAGAATGGCAGAAAATTTCCACCCGAATATACTGAATATATATAGGTATAGAATTAAAATGTTTTGTCCAAAATATTTTGTTTGTCCTTCATATAATACAAAAAATTTGCGGTGCATTTACACCCCACTTGGTCTGTAACGTAATTTTTCGAGGTCGGTCCTATGAATAATAAATAAAGAGCCCGCATTAAAAAGAAACAAAGCAGCCTTTACAATTGTTCTACAACCTCGATATTCATGTCTCCGAATCAATTTAAATTCAACACTTTCGGATTTCGATCTTTCTCCCACTCATTATCATTATTCGTTATCCTTTGGCATTCGCTCATAAATTATTCGACAATCTGTCTGCCAATCCGCATACGAGTATAGTAAGTGTGTAAATTCATCATAAAATTTCAATGAGATACGTAGAAACTCGTCAGCAAAAGTGTGTTTCTGTCATTTCCAATTTATCGAGCAATTTTTATGAGCGTTCGATGAACCCATAAAATTGGAGGAAAACTTAATCCTGCCAGACAATTATCCTCCAGAACAAGTGATATGCATTCAATACAGACTACTGATTGTCTTGCCACTGTCACGACGACGGACGGTATATAAATCCAATAAAAATTTCAACTGGAGCACTCAATAAATTTCTCTAGCTGTTTACGAGTGTAGCGAATGCCATTGTTTATTTGCCTTGGTGTAACGTGACGGGGACAAACTTGAAAGGAATAGAATTGAAACGCATGGTATAGAGCTGAGGAAAACATGTGAAATTTCCAAACAATCCTGGAGCTTTTTACGGAATTGATACGTAATAAATTGTCGCATAATGTCCTAACAAAAGGATTGTCGGCATATTATAATAGTGTTTCCGAGTATAAGAGCAAATCTATGTTATCCTAGAAATAATGGCATATCTTTCATGATGCAAATTACAACTATTACCCTAGTCCAGGGATTCTCAATCTATTTACTGTCCCGACCTCCACAAAGACAAAAAATCGTTCGCGACCCCCCTTCCGACACTACATCGAAAATTTTTGATACGCATTTCAAATGTATTTGTGGGACTTTTTGAAACCCCTGCTTTCGACACACTATCCTTTTTGATTGATTGTCGTGCTATGTGGCCATGGTCGTTCGGTGGCCGCTCTACAATACTAATCTAGAGATCGGAGTTCAAATCTCGGCGCTATCAAGAAACTGCCTGTGAGTAATAGAACTCTCACAGTGGTCCGAGTGTATCAGTATAAAGACGGCGCGAGTAGGAGGTGCACGCTAACAATTGCACTTCCGAAAAGTAGATATGCTACGAAACGTCAACAAGGCATAGAAATGCTAGCGCCCATGCCCCTGAAGGGGTCAAGGCAATTAATATATTTCCCAAATGAAACCCAAAATCAATATGACGATCATAGATAGATAGTCAATCTCTTTTTCAACGATTGTACTCGAACTGCAGATGTAACTTCCAGAGCAACATCTGATGACGAATTTTAGCTCAAAAGTAAAGCCCCGCGTAAATATGCTCGTACCACATGGCACCGAACGGCACGATTCTTCTTTGCGTGCCCAACGTGTGAGCCAATTTACGCCGAGTTACCCGAGTTTATGAAAAGGGCTCTAAAATTTGTAATATCGTTCGCAACGCCTATCGCGGCATCGCGTAGTGTCTACAACAATCTAGTTAAAACTGAGTTTTATTCATTATTTTTCTCAATCCTAAAGTTTTTACTTTTTATCTCCATTTATGTGGTTTTTAGGGAATAATAAGAATCTTCTTCCTTGCCATTTCATACCACTCTGCGGCTTTGCGTTGCTCTTCCTGTGGTGTTGGAACTAGGGGAAAAAAAAGAATAAGTTTACCAAAATCATCAAAATTCCGAAACCGACTTCCGGGAGATTCTCGGGAAAAAATCGACTTTTTTGGATTTTTGGAAATATAAAAATATTCTCAAAATATTTTCGAACATTTAGTATAAAAATCGACTGCGTATGTGACATAAAAGCCCTCAGGAACCGATCTTCTCAAACTTTTTTCTAAAAAAAGTTAAATTTATCTTACGAAAGAAAGCATGAAAAATATTATTTTCAATTTTTTTTAGGCTATCTCGAAAACAATTAAAGGTACAAGAAAACGGTTGCGAAAAATGCCTCTGGAATTTTTAGTGATCTCTAATTTTGTCTAAGCATTTTTTTTTGTACTAAGGTCAGCCGTTTTCAAAATATTATCAAAAAACCAAAAAGGACAACCAAAGTGACACGCACTTTAGTCGTTGCTGAGTAGAACTTGGTATTCAGCTCCCTGGCTGGTGTTAACGGCCAAACCGCCTTCGTCTCAACCCATCTGGCTGCAAAAATCGTTATAATAGCTAAATCGAATCAGGAGGGTGAACCTGATCGTTTATACAGGGTGGCACACGAAAACCGGACGTTTTTTCCAAAAAATCATAAAAATGCATGTTAAAAAAATTGTATTGCCACAAAAACAATCGGTACAAGTAAGCATTTAAGAATACTCATCTGTGAAAAATTGCATCCGAAAGATGGTGTCGGTTTTCATCAATGCACTGTTGGAGCATGATTTTCAACAGGGAATGAATTTCGATCAGCGAATGCTTGCTCTTTTTCAATAAAATGAGGATGTGATGGTCTTGATGAGCGACGAAGCCCATTTTCATCTAGATCCACTTCAATTCGTCCGATCTGTTCATGGATGGATTCCTTCAGTTGTTCCAACGTGCGCGGTTTATTTTCATAAGCTCGTCATTTCAAAAAACCCACGGAAAAAGAAATCACAGCTGTTCAAGTCGGGGACCGGGGGGAGGGGTGGAACGTTGTCTGCCGAGGACTGCAATCGAGGGTCTGGCAGTGTACTCGTATGCTGTGGCCCCATCTTGCTGAAACAACACGTTCTCAAGACCAATTCGGGATTCGGTTTTCCAACTCAGGGATGAAAAACGAATTAATCATTTCAATGTAACGGTTGGATGTTACGGTAACAGCAACTCTATTATGTTCATAAGAATATGGGACCACCACATTCTCATTTTCTTGAAAAAGAGCAAGCAAAATTCATTCTCTGTTGAAAATCATGCTCCACAGTGCATTGATGAAAACGGACACCATCTTTCGGATGTAATTTTTCCCAGATGAGTTTTCTTAAATGCTTACTTGTACCGAGTGTTTTTATGGCAATAAAATTTTTATAACATGAATTTTCGAATTTTTATGATTTTTTCAAAAACGTCCGGTTTCGTGTGCCACCCTGTATATACATTGCCATACCTCCTTCTCCTCCGAAAATATGTAATACCTTAATTATATTTTTTCGTTGTGACAAAACAATATACAATAATATAAATCTAGGGCATAAAAAGCTTTGAGTTGATCACAAGTCGCACAACTATTCAATACGAAAGGAGTATCTTAATAAGAATGACAACAAATATCTGCATAAGAATACGCTCCTTCAAATTGAAAGTCCATTATTCATGAAATTGAATGCCGGAATTGATATTCGAAGAGTTCATTCGAATATGTTATGCCAGGAATAGTCCTGACGATGTATTTCTTATTCATATCTGAGTCTCGCTTTCCATGTGTACAATACCTACATTTTGTCCGAAGGACAAAAAACCCACCATATTGTTAAGATGCATAGTTTGTTGTTTAACATTAAAAAAATCATACACGACCATAAGCAGAAATAGAACTTTTGTATGTTTTATTCATCGGAGGATCCATTAAATGTAAACTTAACGTACACACAATTGAGTGAAGTGAAATTGAAACGGAACAACAAAAAGGAAACTTCATAGTCCTAACGACTTTTATCGCGTACTAATGGAACAGGAGGTCCCATCAAGGTTTAGTATGCTACTTATACATAGTAATCAAATAAATTAGAATTGATAACTCGACGAGGCAAACTTAAGGATTAAATGTATACATGTAATTGAGTATGGAGAAGTCAGTCCTACTTATTATGTTTATTAAATAATTTTTTTATGGTTTCCTGAAATAAGTTTCGTGTCCGGTTAATGTGAAACTATGTATGAACTCTTTCTCTTTTATCGACCCTCTGAGTAGTGGCACAGTATAGGTATATCGGGAACGAGATCAATACGAGTATGATGGACTTGTACATGGATGTATCTACAACAAGTTGCAACCGTTTCTTACAGAGAATAGCGTACTTCTATCTCAATATTTTTCAAGGATGCTAACATTACTTTAACAAATCATTTTTATGGGGTCATATTTCAAAAGATATATCCTGTAACGAATTTTAGTAGCAATGAAACAAATAATCGACTTTTTTCCTGAAAATAAACTCACCTTTCGACAGAAGAATGTTTATGACTGGAACTATAAAGTAGTAAAAGTCAAGCGTCTGAAAGAAAAAGACAACAAAGATAGATTTTATCGAAACATGCTATCATAAAACAAATAAAATGAAAAAAAAACACACTTTTAATACGTTATTAATGTAGTTAAATTTGAAAACTCCTCAAAGGTTGTAAATTGAATAAGTTGAATTCATGAAGTGAAATTCCTGACTTGTGAAATATTGTTATCTTAAAGGAGCGATGTTAGTTAATATTGTTCTTTTTTTAAAGTATGCTAAGCCATAATAGCTGCCATCCAACCTGATTTGAAATGCCAGAGAATGTTAACATTCACAGAAACTGAAGTTAGGTACATTTTTTGGTCTACCTATAATCAGAGAGTAAATATTATTAGCGAAAGTGCATAGGTTAGATAAGGTTCAGTGTAGGGGAAGCCATGATATATCACGGCGGACTTAGACCAACATTGGCTCCGTTGTGGTACCATATAAGAAAGTCACCTGCAATGAGACGTACGTATCAAACCAGCCTGTATTGGCAATGTAACGAGTGAGCCATATGGCGGTCATATTCCTAAGGTCATAAAGATCATAGAAGGACCGAAAGCCCAGAAAGTTCTTTATCCTGCCAGCCAATGACATAGAAGGTTGAGAAGGTTCGCCTCCTCATCCACGTCTCCACAACTCCTGCAGAAGTCGTGATGAGGAATACGGAACCACATTGGCAGAGTAGTAGGGTTTATCACGAAGCATTGCCTAATCTAGGAGATCGTCTGGACTGTTAGTCAATCGACGATTCGCTCACTCGGATCCGCCTTGGCGACATCTAAAACCAATGAGGAGTGCCGTTTGGCCTTCGCAGAGATGGGTGGCTTTTTAAACATCACCTTCTCTTGGATCCCGAGCCACAGTGGTTTTGTTCGCAACTGTAAAGCGGATAAGCTGGCTCGGGAGGGTACAACTAGGGTGGTTGACGAAAGACGCAAGGACATCAAAATGACATTTACTTTGCGCAAATTGGCGATTAAGACAGCGCCTGTGGAGGATGATTCGGCCGATATTCGGGTGGGAGTCTAGGCGAGCTCCCCGATTAGGCAGTGCCCCGTGATAATCCCTACTATCCTGTTTTTTTTTGGGTGTTTAATGGAATTTTTCCCGTCCATAGACTGGGGAAGTTTCTGTGAAAATGATACTTTGGAGAAATTTAGTCAGTCTCCCTAGGGAGATCCAGGTTGTTCAGTATAGTAGAGTATCCAGCACTAAGTGCACGCCACTACCTTGCCTCGCGAAGGGACAAGGCCGCGTTAACTACGAGTGGTTCGCCTAGAATATCCAACGGGTGCAAGCCGAGTATCATATCTAGGCCAGTTGACGGAATGGGTCTAAAAGCCCTCGTTACGACCAACGCTGCCAGCCTTTGCACCTTCCCTAGCAGACCACAGTAGGCCGCGGAGTGACGTCCACCACACACTGATATCGTACAATAATATTGGACATCCAATAGCTGTCTATATCCAATATGCCGCTTTCTCCTGGAGGTCCCAGATCTAGCTATGGTGTTCCTGCACGAGTAAAGTGAAATAGTAGCGTTTCTTAGCCAATCACGAATACTAAGCTTCTACTTTTGATTAGATGGATCGTGTGCCTTCTAGTAAAAAACACAAGCTCCATCTTTTCCGCGTTAGCCTTAAGGTCGCACCGATTTCCCCACTCCGTCAGAATTGATAGCCAGGCAAACCGCTTTAGTTATCAGGAAATCTGCCAGTGACTTTGATGTGGTCTGCGTAAGCAACGACTTTACATCCAATCTTCTCCAGATCCAGTCTAGTGACCACCTAATTCCAGAGAAGGAGTGACAATACACCTCCCTGGGAGTTCCCCTGCAAACACTCCTGCGCACAGACGATGTTCCCAAGGTTGCATGAAAAAGTATTGATCCCAAGAGCGTGTTAATGAGTGTGCAAAGCGACTCATCAACCTCACGAGTGCTTCGATAATTGCACATCCAGAGAATGTTATTGAAAGCGCCCTCGTAATCAAGGAAAACAACCATCGTGCAATAATTTTGCCCAAGCTATTTCTCAATAAAGCCAACTAAAGAGTGCAGTGCCTTATCTACCGAAATACCCTTCCAATACGCATGCTGTGACGGCACCAAAGAAGTATAATAGTCGACGACAATGGGTCAATAAAGCCTATATGGGAAGTTCTTTATTGCTTTTTGCGTATTAATGTTTTTGGGATGCCGAATACGAAACTGGAGTCTTTCGACTCGAATTTAATTGGGGAACTGTTAAAATATATCGCCGTCATATAGCACGAAATTAGAGCTTATCTTGGTAATACCCAACACTCTCCATTGCTCGTATCGCCTCCCTTAACAATTCTTTGAAAAAGAAGAGAAAAGACAAACGAAACCAATATTTTGAAATTTGTAGAATATTCGCTACTTGAATGTCCCTCTTGTCTTAAGTTAAGTTTCAAAAATGATGTGCGGAGTACGGAGTATTTTTCTTGACATTTGGGTAGATACTCGTATATCACAAAAAAGAAAATTTCAGAAAAATAAATTCAACATTTGATGAGCCGTTTCTCGGAAAGCTCTAAAAGTATAGACGGGTTTGTACTTGACTTCTGAAAATTTCATTTACAATACTTGAAGAAAACAGTAGACACTTTTTCAATTTGATGCATATTTTGCGGAAAACGGAAAAAAATCGGAAAATGGTCGAAAAAAAAAATTATTCGGCGCCCAATGTGCGATCAGTGTGATTTTATCTAGTCAGTGAAACCAGAATGGGCAACCGAATAGGTGAGTGATACCGTTGGTCACAAGACACAAAAACCAAAGCCCCAGGAAAACATTTACAGTTGAAAACAGTGGAAAAAAAATTGGTAATATCCGGCGCCCAATGTGGGGTCAATGTTTTTGTTTTATCTAGTAAATGAACTCGAGAGTGACAATCAATTAGGCTCGCTGTGAAGTTCGTCGCAAGAGAAACAACAAAAAACAAAGGAGATACAACCAAAAATATAAATGGGACATACATGTCCCATTAACATATGTACAAATGTATGGTTTGCTTGTAGCAGAAGCCTGGTCGTTAACTCGACAAGCTTTTCACACCGATGCATACATAAGCGAACCTGGAGCTCACCAGATATTGGCACCGTCAATTAGGTAGACGATGTCCTCATATGCAAGAGATTAACGTCAAGTGTGATGGGTGAGCATTAAGCAAACTCTGCCTCCGACAACCACTTCGGGAAACCAGCTACGAGTGTGGAATCTCCTCAGTGTAACACTCGAGAGTCAACCTCTCTAAAATCTTTAAGGTTAACAATTTCTTTATCGATACTACGATATTATTCCAGTGGACTTGCAGCAATGTTCAGATATTCTATATCTTTGGATAGAGAGTATTTTAGAGGTCTGCATGCGGGGTTGGTCGATGTTCCTCGCATCTGGTTGGAGGTACGAGTTGTCTTTATCACGAAACGGGGAGGGGTTTGCATGCGCGCCCGAATAAGCCATTTCTCGGAAGTGTCATTTAGTCTCTTTGACAGTATTTGTATGACATTTTGCACGAAAAGAAAAGGTTGGTGGCTGGCATAAATGTGAAGCATTTAGATTGGTTTGGTTTTCAAAGATTTCAGAAAAATGCAACGATATTAGTAAAAGAAAGTAGTTAAGTGGATTACGAGTGGTAGATTTCAAAGCAGATTTGATTTGCCATGAAACGGAATGTCATATTGAACAACGAGAAAACACCATTTGTTCCTTCTTTGCCATTTTGTTTCCAAACAACACATCTTTTTGTTGTACTACCATATAATCTCCTCAGATAATTACCAGGTAAAGAATATGTAGTTGCTAATTTTGATCGTTTGGATCCTTCTTTGGGTGCGAAAATGTATTGAACTTAATGCCCGGTTCACATTATTCCAGTCCAGTAATCCAGCGCTGGACTGGATTACTGGACTGGATTGGTTACTGGAATAATGTGAACCGGGCATTACGACTGAAAAAAAGAATAGGAATGGATTAGGCTGAGCGCATATTGGATCGCGTTCGCTTCTTGCAATCGCATGTCTTCTATCAAATTTAGTTTGACAGAAATATGCGGTCGTGAAAGGATTGAGCGTTGACAGTTATCATTGCCCTCATCAAACCAATTTATGCCATGACATAATTCAATTGCCTATTTGCCCAAATCACATGCATTTTGAAGATCTAAACTCGATTTCCCCCGTAGTGGTCTCTATTAAAATATTTGTTTAATCATGACAATTTAAACCAATTTGTTTAGCTTGTCCAAGCCTCACACAAAACGGCCAAGCTATACCAACGAATGAAATAATTCATCCTGCAATCTGGACGTAATTCCCTTGAGGCCTAGTCATGAAAATTAAATGTAGGAGTACATCTGCCGCTGTGAATCCAATCCTGAACATTAAACAAATCTTTGATGGCTACCCAACGGGGCGGATTTGTACATCGTCGCCTACGTCGCTGTGCTGTACACATGTTCCCTAATATGCGGTAGGGAATGGAATGTAGAAATTGGTGAAACGATTCCATTTTCAACATTCAACCATCCACTAAGTGCCAAATGACGTGTTCAGAATCACTTTTACAATAATTGATGAGAGATACCACGGTAGTTGTGGCGAAATGTGCATTAGATGTAATAAGAGTACCTGAAATGGAAGTTAATTACAAGGACATTTAATCAACTTGATGTATAGATGCAATGTGGACTGGTTCCAGAATTATCAAAAAATCTTGAAAGTTTTTCTAATGGTTTTCTGCATTCCAGTTAGTGGTAATTCAACAGGACATGCAATATTGCAATTAAGTTTGCTGCAAATGTGCACTTTCTGTGAAAATTTAAAACGTAATCAGGAGTAGTAATTGAGAAGATATTTAGGGTGGCGCTTTGTAGATTAGGAATCTTAGGCTGCATATTGATGTGTTTGCATCGGTTAAAGAAAGATTGCTGAATGCAGTTTGTGTGTTAACCGCACGAGCGCATCCACCCAGTAACATAAATGTTTTACATTCGCTGACATCATTTGCTTGATACGAAATGTGGAGTATAAATATTTAGGAAGGTCAGCAATCTCCCCTTGAATTTGTTCGAATCACGAAATGAAAGTTGGGAATAAATTTGCTTCACGAATTCACAAAAATCATCAACTTTGATACCCCCTTGACAACAAAGCAAGTAAAATTTTTGTGACAAAAAATCGCTTGTTTCTAGAGATATTTTGACCATTTTCATAGTAATTTGTTAATCATGCTTACAGCCAAACCAAATCCGTAAATTCGGTTGAATTCGACCTACCTCGTCGCTACCATCGCCAACTATTGAATGTGAAAGAATTCGTTTCTCACTTTTTATGTCATTGGCTGTCATTAGACATAGTGCCCCCCCGCACAACAGGCTAGCCCCACTATTAACATCTTGGTGACTGATGCAGAACCGTACTGGGGTGCACTTTGATAATCTCCCGAAACCGATACAACCCGCCATTCCATTTTACTTGGTATGATTTTTGCAGAGGTCACTGAATCGGATGTCTGCGAAGTTAATAAGCGGTCCGAAAATTGGTAAGGGTCCTGAATTCTGATGAACTGCAGAACTTCTGGTATAAACGATTCCCGAGTATATGTGTTCAACTCACGCAACAGATAAAGCTGTTGATAAGAAGGCCTGAGGAATTTCCACTTAGACATAACCGTCTTACTGCCCTCCATATGTTAAGGACCGCTGGAACAGTGGTTCAGGTAACGAAATCGGGGGTGAACTAGCTTAACAAGGGGCTAGCCTCAACCAAGCGACAGCTGAAGAGCCGCCCTTGCCAATACAGACATGTAAGAAGAAACTGGCACAATACCAACGACTCTAGAACAACGAAAGTTTTCTGGAACTTCTATGACCGGAAGAAGACTAAAAGGCTCAGACGACAGTGCGCACTATTAGCGGGCATACAAAAAAAGCACTGCTTGTTAGGGGAACACGTATACAGATTAAAAATTGTTACTGGTAGTGGAATGCAGGAATAGCAATCTAGCAAATACAGAGGAAACTTTAAGGCATCTTCTGTGCGACTGTCCAGGCGAAGGTTAAAGTGCCCGGCGGATTACTTTCTCAAAGACCTAGAAGGAGCTGCTGGTCTCAGCTTGAGAAGCCTTTGGAGCTTCGCTTATGAATCAGGATCCTTCGAGCTGAACAAAGATCTTATGGTTTTACGGTTAACACTGGAACGTAATGAGTACCGAAATTATGTGGTTTTGCTATGGGCCCATGCGGTCTATGCGTTAGGCTGCCAGCCAACATAACCTTCCAGTTTTCTCTACAGTGTAATCTATTGTATTTATCATCCAAACACTAAACAGAGGAGATTGGCGTTCAAGTATTTTACAGCCATAATTAGTGACCGGATCTTCAAAATATTATCATTGCCGAGGAGTAAAGGACGGCTGAGACGACAAAACTTTTTATATTGTATTGATTAACTATCGGATTGACTTGTTTTACGAACTTTTTGTGATATGGTATTCTCACAATAAACGGATTCATTCTCGACAGAAATAACAATTAACGTATCCCTTCCAGTTAAACAAAATGTTTTGATTATGAGTTCACGAACTGAACGGCCCAGTAGCCGTAGCTAAAAAAAAGTCGACGTATTAAGGCAGGCAAATATTCGATATCGACAAGAATGTATAGTTTCATACTGTCAATCAAAAACGTCCTGATGTCCCTGGTAATGAAATTACGAAGCATTAAGATCAAGACGATTTTTCAAGCATTTGCAGATGGAACCGTAATGCTTTTTTGCCTAAAAACACAAAATAATGAATTAAATAAAATTAAATTCAAATTTAAATATTTTAACCGTCCACGTCTTACGAATATTATAAAATAGTTAGTACAAAAAACCCATTTCTCAGTCCTGTTTTAACAGCATCTTGAGGAATTATATCTAAATTGAACGAGAAGTTTAAATACCTCATATGACCCATATGGTTCGTACTAATTCCACACTGGTTCTCATGAACTGGGGCCTGGGGGTTTGATGGCTGCTTACGTTGGAGTTTTTTTTCTCATGAGCGTTGTTAAGGCCGAATTTCCTGTAGACAGCTAAACGGACGGACGGACGGTAGTATTTTATTGATCAACTTGTAATTTATTATTCCCATTCGCAGTCAATTTGGCACACACGACGTTTAAGTTTTTTCTCAAATTAAGCAAATTTCATATAGACATTCCCCTTGTGACCGTTTGTGAAAAGGAGCCGGCTAGTGTGTGCAAGCAAACACTTTAAAATTTCATGGCTTTCCGCCAAGAGTCGATACGCACGATGCTTACAAAGTTTATACTGGGCATGTTGTCGGCGACCACCTCCGAAGATCTATTTCCTCATGATCGATGCCATAGTGGATGGAAAATGCAAGCACTTAGTTCTGAAATGTCTGCTCGTAAAAAAATGGCATACTGCGCAACATCACTCATCTACAAACATTTTTTTTTGTGAGCTATCAAACCGTCTCTGACCTCGTGATAATACCCGAAACCAAATGCGTCCATCCATCCGTCGCGTCGCGTCCAGCCGTGTGCATGTTAAAGCACAAGATTCACTGGTACAGACGTAGAATAGAATAGAACTGGCGGCAGTATTCCACCAAGAAAATCAGCTGATTTTCTACTCCATCATCATATTTTGAACGTTAATTGGCAGCAGATATACATAGCTAAATAAGTGTTTGATTGCTTAAACAAAGAAGTCGAAATTCCAGTGAGAATCGCTTTCTTGTGAACCCAGCGAATGATATGGCTTTTAAGTTAGGTTTGTAGTATTGTCGGCTACCTGTTTTGTGCCTAAAAGCCTTCCTACTTCCCCGTACAAAAACGAATCTACAGCACAATCTCATTGACACTGTGCAAGAGCAGCTTATTTTCAATACATGCCCAATTGTACGGAAGGTGCCCGACGACCTCAACTAGTATCCATTATAGGGATGGGATGTCGGCTTAATACCTACCCAAGACATCCATACCGGGCAACTTGATGCTTGCATCCATTGCGAATATAAAATTGGCCAATGGGGCCGAGAATAATCCAACCCGGTTGTAATGAATTATAATAATAATAAAATGTAAAAACCATGTACCGAATATATCAGATTTTGAAAAATGGAAAAGTTTACATTCGATAGTTGTAGAAGCAACGGGTGATCAAGTTAAAATTAGTACAAAACAAACAATCGATTATGCCACATTCGACACTTTAAACAATAAATCGATGAAAATTAGTACAATACAAAGTATCGAATGTGATTCAGAATAGGTCAAAATTGTCGGACATGGTCATCGTCAGCATATATAAAGAAATATTCGATTTTGATCCCTTTAACTGCTATAGGTAATTTAATTAAAAAATCGTAAAATTGGAAAGTGTGAACGGGTTTCTTTAATAATATTTCATTTTTATCCAGTTTCTTCATTAAAAATAAAAAAAAAATCTTTCATTTAGGTAGTTCCAATTCTATAAATACGCAAAAAGAAAGAAAAACTCCAAATACGCCAACTAATACAAACTAAGCCTGAAAACGCTTTAACGGTCTAGCAGATTCTTAATTTTTATTTTTTAAATCAAAAAATTATCAGCACGAGATAGTCGAAGCTAAAAACAACAACAATGCAATAAAAGAAAGTTGAAACTTAAATAAATATCACAGAAGCAAGCGACAATATAAATTTATCATATTTTCTGAAGTGCATGTTTTATTATATGTAAATATGTATTGTTTTATTATACGGCTATTTTAATTTCTTATGTCGACTTTTCTCGTCTATTAGTTAGGGAGCCAGAGACCGATTCTGTTACGATATAAGTAACAAAGCTAGAACTATCACCATCGGTTCTTTGTAATACGTAAATAAGAGACTTACTGAATGCAGTAGTTTTCGATAAGAAAAGGGGATTCACGTGTCGGACTATGAGCCCACTCAGCTTTTAAATGAGAACCCTTTTATGGGGTCAATAACTCGGTTGATCGTGTTGTTGATAACACACACCTTTACACAAAACACACAGTCGCAATCTAGAAAATATTATCTCTTTTTCTAGATCGTGACGAACGCTAAGAGGGACTACACACCTTCAGTTTATCGCACAGTTTATCACGTGTGACATCATGTCTGAGCGAAAATCGTGAACTGCACAGTTTTGGCATATTTTTACGCAGATCTGAGATCTGTGCATTCGGACCCTGTTTTGCAACGATAATCTGCGCAGATTACACAGTTTATCGTTCAGTTTTATCAGTTTTCTAACAAATTTCACAATGGCTATGAAGCAGTACCACACAGGGCACAGTTAGGGCCTTCGTCCACTGATGCAACGCGACTCCAACGCGACTGAAAGAGGGGAATGTACTAGAAAGCAGGGTGGCCATTAAGATTCGGAATCAGCGACCCAAAATTACCTTGTAGTTCGAACCAGCTCGATTGGACGAGTATTTCCACGAAAACAGGGTAGCCATTCCGAGTTGAGCAGCCCCAAATTTTTTTTTCTCTTTTGACTTCGGATTCGGAATCAGCGACCCAAAATTACCTTGTAGTTCTAACCATGGCGATGGGCCATTGTCTGTAGCAGATGACTTGATATGTGCTTTTACGCGAGTGGCACTCGCGGTCATGACCGCATATGTGTAGTTTCACTATAATGTCAACGTTGCGTGAGTATGTTTCAAGTGCAGATAATTTTTATGGGAAGCACTCGTCCGACCTGGCTGTTTTCATGGGTAATTCTCGTCCGATCGGGCTTGTTCGAACTACAAGGTAATTCTAAAGACAAAACGAAAGATCACAAAGAAATTCATAAAAAAAAATGCTTCAATATTTTTTTTTTTTTGTTTCTGAAATTATTTTCGAAACAACCCCGAAAAAACTAGTATTTTTTGAAAATATTTCGAAAACGGTTGATCATAGCAATACAAACTCCGAGACCAAATAAAAGATCTCAACAAAATCCATAGAAAATTTTATACCAATTTTCTACGCATCTGAAATAATTTTCGAGACAATCTTCGGCAAAAACTCGGAAAACAACGAAAATAAACTATTTTTTTTTGACTATACTATATTTCAAAAATGGTTAATCGCATCGAAAAATGTGCTAAGACAAACTTAAAGAAAAAAAGAAAATTCATAGCGAAATGTCATAACAAATTTTTTTCGTATCTGAAATAATAGTTTTTGAGATAACATCATTTAATGAGTGGTATATTTGTCAGAAATTGCAGTCAGAGGAGCGGAGCACGACATTTCTATTGGGAAAATCTTTCACTGCTATTTCCGACCAATATACCGGTTCTTAAATTATATTATCTCGGAAACTATTTCAGATATGAAAAAAGTTGTTATGTTGCTTTTATTGAATTTCCTTGCTCTTTAAGTTTATGATAACATGTTCTTCGATACGGTTAACTGTTTTCGAAATATTACCAATGAGATTATTGTTTTCCGAGTGTTCGCCGAAGGTTATCTCGAAAACTGTTTCAGACACGTAAAAAATTGCTATTAGTTTTTTTATACATGCATACATACGAGTACATACACACATTCATGGTGGTTTTAGAACTTCTTTCATTGTGATTAACCATTTTCGAAATATTTTCAAGAAACTAAAAATATCGTTATTTTTTGTTTCTTCGTGGTTAAGGCTGGTATGTACTAACCTCTTCGTACGAAAATGTCGCACTTATCACTTCCACGAAAAACTGACAGTGTAGACTTGCACACAGAACATATCCGCGGCGCTCTACACTACACTTGAATTGCCCCTTCTTACTCAAAAGAGAGCGATCACGACTGTAATGACCGGTTTCTACAGGAAATAAAATGCGAAGTAATTGTTTTCGCGTAGAAATTGCCCACAACAGTGTGGAGACTTTTATCTGTGTATGGGATTTTTGTGCGAAGAGCTGAGTACCGAGAAGAGCGAAAATTTTCGTGCGAACTGGATTTTTGACAGTTTTGGTATGAGATTCCGTACGAGGAACGGAGGTTTTTACCTTCTTTTATCTCGAAAACTATTTCAGATACGAAATAAATTATTGTAAATTTTTTTTATGAATTTCCATTCCCTTCCTGAACTTTTGTTTTACCTCAGAATATTCTTAGCTAAGGCAAACCCGAGACTCTGTCGAGAGTTCAGTTCATACTCCCGAGCACTTCCGGTGTAATCTTCCCTGGACCCCACTTCAAAGACAGAAAATAAAATCAGAGCATTAGAAATTGCTTCAAGTACGATATAGATAGATAGATGCGTCGTATTGAAATCACAAGCATTGCGCCCATCAGATCTATTGTGGTATCCTATCCTGCTAGTACGATATAGGATAGGAATTGTTCTAAAACGAATGGCAGTATAGTTTAATTTTTTTTTATTTATGTTTTTGAGGTGCCAATTACAAATCTGAAGATTTTCTCTCAAAAAAAACTTTGTAGAATGTGAGTTATTGCAAAAAAAAACATTTTTTTTTTTCACAGAAAAAAACTTTTTATTATACTAAAATATTTCCCGATTGAATTAATCCTTATCCCAAATGAAAAAATCCTTTTACCAAATGAAAAAAAACTCCATCCCAAAGGAAAAGACTCCTTCCTAAATGAATTAAACTTTTTCCCAATATAATTAAATTTCCCGACTGAATTCAAACAGAGTGAATTTATTTGTATATAATTATAAAATGAAACCGGAATATAGAGGGCTACGCCCGCAATCCGAGGGTTTTGTAGCAAGCGCTTATTTTGGTATATAAATATCGGCTCCTTGCTCTTCTTGATACCACTCAGATGGACAAAAAAAAAAACATTATTAAAATGTCTTACCCACTTACATTTTACATGCCAATTCATATTACGTGATTGTAACGAAACTTAGAACATATTATTGCCTAAGTTGTTGGTTATCGTTGGCTATCAGTACAAATTACGAACTAATATTTTCTCCTCCCCCACTATTCCCCTTTCTACGAATTTCAAGAAAATGCGAAAAAATGGAATGTACTCAACATTACCTTTCTCACGACACATCACTTGCCTATACCAGTCGATAAAAAAAAATTTGACCTTAATTTCGCCTCTATGTGGACCCCTCCCCCCTTCCACCCGGTAAAGTTTGCCAATTACCACGCAGCGCCCCCAACTAATCTTTACCCTTTCAAAAATGATTAATTAAATAACTGCAGTCCGCACTACGAAAAACAACATGAAAGTAGTACTCACACCTATGAGGCCGGTAGGTGTAATTTTTGTGTGGATAGTGTCAAAATGCCTAACTTTAAATGAATGTACTATTATTAAATATTATGTGATTGTAATGAAACCTAGAGATATTATTGCCTATGATGTTGGTTATCATTAGCCATCAATATTTTTGACCTCAGGTGTGCTTAAGGCGTGCAGGGGTATGCTAACTGCAACTATAGAAATGTACTATTATTAACCTTTTTTGATGGGATATCGAAATTTTACGATTTTCGGTTTTCTATACTAGTGAAATGCCGCTTTTCTGCAAATTTTCATATTTCTAAGTATAACGGTATCGAAATGCAAGGGGGGGGGGGACAAACTCGGATCACATATTTTCCCCTCTATCTCTTTTCCCCTTTTTTCAAATTTGATGAAAATACCGGAAATGAAATGTACTCGGTGTTACCTTTCTCATGATACCCCACTTGCCTACACCAGATGAAAAAAATTTTTTGACCTTCATTTCCCCTCTATGGGGACATCCCCTTAAAGTCAGCCTACTACAACGAATCGCTTTCTCCGGTGAATTATAATAATTCTACATACTCCCACAAAATTTCATGTGTGTAGCTTCAGCCGTTCGTGAGATATTTCATGGACAGACGGACAGACATTTGACCGATTTCATAAGGGTTTTGTTTTTAATACAAAACCCTAAAAATATAATTATATAAAACTAACGTACCGATGAAATAACTTGAAAGATCACTGCAAATTTATAAATCAAACATTCGTCGATTCCAGTGATTTCGGATGATATTTTGAGATTTGAGAAAAATCTGCGGCCAGATCATTTGATGTACCCTTGCTCTGTTTTACTGGATCTACTATCAATCCTAATTCAGTATGAAATTTATTTTGGATTGCCAATTTTGACGCAGATTGCAACGCTCTTTCCTCCGGATATCTCGCTGTCTACTTTATGAATTCCTATTCGTAAGTGCTGCGGAATCAGGAGGTAAAATTTACAAACGGAATCGTCACAGACACCTCCTCTAAGATTTTTTTAAATCATATAATTGCGGATAAAACAATATTACGAGCCCGCACCAACAAACTGAAAATAATAAGGCTTATTAGGCTCAATATTTACATTATCCCGCTTCGTTCGCTCTCGCAGCAAGTATATATGTATATAAATAACATACGATTATTTATTTCTTGGTTTTATTTATATGTAGTGGTCGGAAAGTCCAAAATCGAATTTGCGTCAAAAAATATTCACTGGAAGGATGCGAAAAAGGTGAACAAGCTAGCCTTCGGCTAGCTTGCCGAATGTATGATACCTCAGAATCGCAATCAACCCAAAAACATAAATAAAAAAAAACACAAAAACAAACCTACACCACAATTTGTTTTTGACAAACTACGTGATGACTACACTAATAGGGCTTCTACTGATTTTTACTGGAGTAAAATGTTTTTTCCCGTTTGGCACCCATTTTCCACCCTCCTAAACGACTGGAATTTTTTTTTTCATTATCTTGGAACGTTCGTATCTGTCATATTACAAAGCGGCAGCCTTGGTAAAATGATGTGACTTTAACGTTTATTTGTACACTTTAACCCTCCACACACAAGATGGGGTTTGATATGCCCCAGCTAGGGAAAATATGCTACTGTTACCAAACTACTCGTATATACACCCGGTTGCTCTTTTATTCAAGAACTGGAGATACAGCGTTTTCCTTCCGTACTAATATTAGTACTACGTAATCTTATTCGATTCCGGATACCAAATTCACTACACGCCTTTAAAATGAAATATACTATGTATGACAATCTCGAAACAAATTGTACGAAAAAAAAAAATAAAAAAAAACGTAAAACAATTTTTTTTAAGATGGCAAGATGAAAAGAGTTGCATTTTCATTAATTCCCAAATAAAAGCTATACAAGTGCGGAACCATCTCCATTTTTTAGTGAATTCCGTTTGTTATGAATGCATGCATGATAGTATAATGTCAAATTCAGGAAAGGTTAAGATATAAATATATATAGTCCGGATGGCGCAACGGTTAGCACGTTCGCCTTCAACGCACTGGGCCCCGGTTCGATTCCGGGGATTTACGTGTCGGACTATGAGCCCACTCAGCTGTTAAATGAGTACCCATTATGGGGTAAATAACTCGGTTGAGCGTGTTGCTGATCACATACCTCTGCACAAAAAAACCGTCACGATCTAGAAAATGAGATGATGCTAGCTCATCTCGAGGCCGTGGTTCAAATTGGACTGTTGCGCCAGTTATTTATTTATTTATTTTAAGATATAAAGCCACTTTGTTAAATATTTTTCGGGAAATGTCAGACTCCACCTTGTCCGGGGTGTAACATTCAGCCACTTTTTATATGCAGGGTTAAACCTCTACATGCGCCAAACCCACCCCTGGAGGCTTACCGGACTCATTCTCTCATTCCTGCATTTCCATGAACCGATGGCGAAGAATCTAAGCCTTTTTACTTACTATATAACGCAACAAAAACGTCGCTGACTGACTAACTATGCTGATAGATAAAATGAATTTTTGTATTTCATTTTGCCTCGTTGTTTGTTCAACTTGTTGTTTTTAATGGACTTATACATTTTATAGAGAATTTGCATATCTATTGAAATATTTAAGAATTGTTTTTGAAATTCAAAATTAAAGTTAGAATTTTTCGATTGGTCACAACTTTTTCATAAGCGTAAATTTCCTCTCTGGTACGAAGAGAAAACAAGTATTTTCAGTCAATGTTGTTGCATTGTAATTGTTGAAAGAAGTCCAACCAACGTTTTTCCATTGTAAAGTTGATTGATCCGATTTGAGTGCGTGAATCAGTGGTTCCCAAGCTTTTTGGCGATTAGCACCCTCTAGAAATAAGTTCCCACACACAACATAGAAGTATACTTTTTCGCTGGGGCGCAAACTTGGTTAGGTTTGGAGCTAGCACCATGATTGGTTTAGCAGAAATCAGTTATGTGGAGGAATTTGGCCAATGTCGTAACATTAATGCCGAATATGAAGAAACGTGTTTTTAACAGTCAACTTATTAATAAAAAAAGACTAAATTACAGGCTGCAGAAAGCAGATTTGATTGAAAATAGTTCAAAAACAGTCGCCAATTTTTATGCACATTGGCTATTTTATGAACCATTTATCTTTCCTTGCGTCAAAACTTGATCGTTATTAATTATTTTTACTCCAAAAGACGCGAATCTGAAATCCTTTTTAACGAATTCGTTGGAGTGTAAGTGGCTTAAACAAAATGGAAATTCCTTTTATTGGAGATTTATAAACTTTTTTATTCACAAAAGATTTAATAAAAACGCCAATGCAGAGTCTAGTTGTTTTTCACTTTCTTCTTCTCATTTCCACTACACCAGTGCGTTCTAAGGCTCCGTCTATATTTGCCTATTTCTTGACGCGCGTATTTGCGTCACGCCATTAAACCGTTGGACGTCCGTTTTTTAGACATTATCCCCACATGCACACCGCATTGCGTACTGCGTCACCGGTTTTTGTAGTTATCATCGACTTTGTCCCACAGAAAATTTTTTTCTCAAACCAGAGCGATCGATTTGTCAAGATCCATGCTTAGCGTCGGCTGGAGCGTCACTGCGTCTCTGTGTCATGTGGAGACGCTCACTTCTTGCTCTGTGTGCTCTACAACCACCGTTGCTTGACGGGCCCGCAGCGACGTCCGTACTTTACGTGAACAAATCCAACGGCCAACGCACTGATGGCTTCTAAGAATGACGCAACGAATTACATATGTAGACCCTCACACTACTTTCTTTGTGCTGGCTCTATTGTATCCAACTTTTTAATGACGTGACACAAATTCGCACGTCGATAAAATGGCATGTACATATATATATGCCGGTTCAAGTCCCGTCCACGGTGCGACGTTCGTGGGCATGGATGTTTGTTCCGTCTTCCCCCTGTGGTACGAGGCGTAGTACTAGGCCATTTTCACTTTTTACGCTGTACATACGAATACCTGGGTCGATTGAGTTAACCAAACCAAGTTGATATGACAAATAGGGGACTGCAGCAGATCAAATCACTACACTAATTTGTACATACATATGTATTTACATACATGTACGTTCACGTGACTCCCAATTTCCTGTAAGACACGCGACACAGACTAGTAACTGAGGCAATGTTACATAAAAATTTCTCCGGTTTTTTGCTGCTGTGCTCTTCGACCAAGCGGCTAGACATCCGACATCTCCACACGATGAATTCACTTTCCGACGCCTGGCAAAAATGTAAAAAAAAGGGATTTCGTTCATATCATATCATTAACCTTAAAACCCCCCTGAAATTTTTTCCAGGCTACGCCCCTGTCTAAGCCATTGAACGTTGTGCACATTGAAATCGATCGCAAGAACGATTTCTGATGAAGGAAATTTTGCTAGTAGTTCATCAATATTAGATACCAGTGAATCAAAGGAACGTTCAGCATCCACATCTGACATTTGGGGGCTGTGGTATAGGATACACAGAAATATTATGTTTTTTTTTTAATTTAATGTAATCCAGACATATTTCAGTTCCGGATTAGATGATGATACAGGCAGAGTGGAGTATGGCACATCACACCGAATATAAAGCGCAACCCCTGTTTGAGCGGAAAAGAAAGGAACTAATCGGTAATTAGAGATATTGAATGGATTAATGTCCGTATCTGGCGTGAGATTGGTTTCACTTGATGCAAGAATAGCTGGTCTTTGTGTATTTAAATGGCTAACCACCGAAGTAAAGTTCGTTCCTATCCCAGGAATATAGCAGAAATCAAAAACAAAATCCTGCATAATTCGTGAATGAGAGAGAAAGAGCAATTAATCTTCATTCCGAATGCGTACAGTATTATTTCTGTTGTGCGATTTGGGATATCAGCAAGACTTTTACTGAAGCCGAAAACCATTTCTCGAACTCTGGTTGAGGACCACTGGTCTAAATAAAACCACAATTGGAGGTTGGCTTTTAAAGGAAGTTTTTAAATATTATATTTTAGAAAATGAGAAAAGGAAGATTTTCAATACAATGGGACATTCCTCTATACGCAGGAAATAGTCCTTTAACGACTGGTAGGCTTTTTTGCAAATGAAACATGTTCATAGCGATCGATACGTGTTGTATAAGATAATGTAGAGATAAGATTTTCCACAAACAAGTTCAGGACTAATACATAAAAGATATACCCTAAAGTTGTGGATAATTTTATCGAAAATAATAGGAAATATCAATTTAGTTAAACTATTGAGGTCGGGTTAGATAATTAAAAAAAGACTAAAAACCGTATGAATACCAACTGCTTGAAATTTTTTTCAGATAGTCCAAATTTAAATTTAAGCTTTTTGGCTAAGCTTCTGTGGATTTATAATTTGAACACGCATAGCGCGTGGCATGCGCTCTAAAACTACAACACGATTCGATGCTCTGAAGGGTTTTATGGGGACACCAGGAGTCCCTACAAAACGGGTCGTATGGTCGCATAGACAATGCCCCACAATGGATTAGGTAGAAATACAATACATACGTAAAAATAATGTTTCTCGATAATCAAACTTGTTTACTTTGGCAGCCGAAGCAAATAGGTTGGATTATGTTTATTATGATTTTAAAATTACCTGGGTCATTAAAATTATTTATAAAATTTTCACAATGATTTTAAATTCAAATTTGTCAACTAAGTAAACAAGAATCACTTCGCGTACTAGTCTTCTGAATAAGTGGATCTGAATCAGATGAGCACAGATTTTTAAGATCCAGAATGCAGCCTGCACTGTAGATTTGTCTGCTTTAGGTCACTACGGAATAGCTATCATTCTTAATAAACATTTTTTATTCATGTTAACAAGCAACTCAAAAACTATCGGCACAACAACGATAATTACCGAATTAAAGTGATAATCACACCGTCGCGAAAAAAATATGCACGACGAGTCCGCGGCGTATTCGCGGCGGAAATTTCCGCAGCTTAAAAAATCTGACAACGGTGTCTTACGAGGATCTTCCGGAGTTTCCGCCGCGGATTTGTCCGCTGCTTTTTTTTCGGGTCGGTGTGATGTTCTTTTAACACTGAGTTTCCTGATAATATTGTAATTTCGAAAAAATAATTTTTAAAACACATGCACTGGGTTGAATTAATATGTTTTGAAATACATATGTCACTATCACTATTGGGGTGTTGTACATAACCCAGGCGGAAACACTCACTCACAGCAGAGTGCGGCTGGTTTCGTAGGATGTGTCCTGACTGGTTCTACAGCAGGTCTCGTGGCTGGTCTTGCAGCATGCCGGTCTCATACTTGTTCTCGGGGCTGAGTCTTGTGTTTAAAAACCACTTTATAAAACAAATTTAGTATTTCGCTGCAAATTTCATTCCATCGAATCGGTGTATTATGTTACGGAGGATTCGTTTTTCTTCGTAAGCCGGGTTTTTTTCCAAGACACTCACAAAGTTATGAAGTCGATAGTATCAAAGCTACTACTTATTATTTATTTTAAAATTTGAACTAACTGATAATGCAACTAGCAATATATAGGTACATATATTCCATACTTTTAGCAAACGAATTTTGACTCCTTCCGAAAAAGCGCCTATTCCCTTCTACAGGCGCCGTCAAAATGCCCAAAAGTAATCATGATATTCTCTTTACCAATTCTTCCTCTGTATTCGAATTCGGATCTAAAAAAGGACATTAAATTACCAACGCAGCACAGACATTAAAAATAGTCTAAAAACATTTCTTTGTTTAGACTTCCCAACCGAAAAGCGCAACCTTAAAAATACTAGAAATTGAAATTATTAAAACAAAGTTTGCATCTGAATTTAATTTATTTGCTCGGCGTATTTTAAATTTATTACATATTTGCCGTATATTTAGCATTTAATTTATCTTTTTTATAGCATAGGATAAAGAGAACGTCTATGACGGTGTTCTCTACTTGCGGAATTACTTTCTGATGATCCACGAGGATCAGGCGAACGTCTTGATCGTTCTCGACTTGCAGAGTTACTTTCGGAGGATCCACCACGACCAGGCGAACGTCGTGAACGTTCTCGACTTGCAGAGTTACTTTCCGAGGATCCATGACGACCAGGCGAACGTATCACTCTTTCCATAATTAGATCTATAGATCGCTTACCGCGGTCCTCCCGACTGCCAGAGTTACTTTCCGAGGAGCCACGATCAGGCGAACGTCTTCCTCGTTCGTGACTGCGAGAGTTACTTTCCGAAGATCCCGAACGGCCCGGCGAACGTTTTATTCTTTCCACCATGGGATCAATGGAGCGCTTATGTTCTCGACTTGAAGAATTACTTTCCGATGACCTAGCAAGGACAAAAGTAGCCAAGGCGAGGAGCCCAAAAAGGAAGTAAACGAGTTTCATCGTATTGGAAGTTGGTGTTTCAGATTTCCTAGTTGAGAGTTGAACAACTGTGAACTGATGTGTTTCTTTGCAATAGTTTTCACTTTTATATTCATTCTATTGTTGGTCGAAAGTTAAAAAAGAAATTATAATAATTTGTTTAGTTCAAAGTAGCTTGTGGAAGGCTCTCATATAAAATATTCTAGTCACACTGCATTATTTACAAAAAGCCAACTTGTGTTTATGTTTGGTCTTTAGCGAATTTTTTTTTGTCTCGTGAAGAAAAAAAACACACTCTCTTATCAGAATAATGGGTTTATAGTGTGTTTGTATACGCGATTTCAATTTGTTGTCTTTTGACTATTGCTTTGTTCGTCAAACTTAGTCTTTTGAGCTCACCACTGAAGTTGAAAGGTGCATGCGTATTCAAATGTCGGATATGGGCCAGACAAAAAAAAATTTTTTCATTCTAGACCTAATGTTTTCTTCTAGTCACTACCCTAAATACTTCTCAAAAAGGCAACGACAATTCAATATTATTTTAGAGCTGAAGCTATGGTACTTTAGTAAGGCCGAAGTTAAATTACTTACATTTGTACTTACTTACATATATATTCCAATCTAAATATTGATGAAGTCGGAAAGTAGAAGGCTGCACCCGAAATACGAGGGTACACAATACCAATGGGCGGGTATTTTATCTTCAATGCAAATAGCACTCAGTTCAGATTGTAATGTATCTACTGTAAATCTGAATCTCAATCCTCCATGTATGTTTGACCCTCCTATTACTTCTTCTCCTCCTCCTCTACTACTACTTAGAAGCACGTCGAAACTAGGTTCGCAGCGAGAGTGGAATGGAGAGAGGGCGAGGTGACCGGGAGGTACGACTTTAAAACATTCAGGCTCTAAAATAGATTGTGGAGTCAGTGCAGGAATGAGGATCTCAAAGCAACAATGTCCTTACGCCTCCCAGATAATGCAAGTGGATTTCAAGCTGAAGTGCTGGCAATAAGGGCGGCATGTAGAATGCTGAAGCGCAGCACGGGAACCAAAAGGAGCGCCGCCATCTTCACAAATAGCCAGGCCGCGATTAAGGTTTTGAAATTAATGACGATCTGTTCGAAATTAGTCAAGCAATGCCGCCGGGAGCTGGCTGGACAGGCCAAACTCTTCAGAGGAGCGAGTTGATCGATTAAGTGACGAGACAGAGCGCTGGACTACCCGAGCTCTGCGCGGTGCCGGTGATTGTCCACTCGCCATAAAGATGCAGATTCATATAAATTTCACGACATGGGCTAACGAAAAATAGACTGTGTAATGAGCCATATTCTGGTCAGGTTATGCTGCTTGTACCAGTAGATCGAAGGCAGCACCTGATGAGTAATGATCTGACGGTGGCACGAAACCGGAAGCCGAGGGTGCCAGTACACCTAAACCCCTATGCGAGAGCGGGGGCAAGTGAGCCATCCGCCAACTATTCCATCCTTATCGCCTTATTCCCCATTTTTTATCTCCCATGCTCCCAGGCCTATGAATTTTTGTTAATACGTACGATCGGCGTAATCCCCGCCCACGTCTCCCGAACTGAGCTACAGCAAGCATAAGGCGCTGCTTAGTCGTGGGGAGGCCTTTATCTTCGTCAGTTGGCGCAGCCCGACCTTCACGTCATTATGCTACTTTAAGCTCCGTCCCCGCGAGCATCTTCGGATGTCCACCAAACCGTCCATTACAAGTGCACTGACAACGTGTGCCACGTCTAGAATGTTATGGCCATCATACGACACACGTAAAACAAATGCCCTTCTGAAGAGAATCCGGCCGTATGTCGCTAGACTTACAGCGGTTACGATGGGGCATTGGCCAGTGGGCGAGATTGGTATACCTAATAATATATTCTGCCGGAGCTGCTGAAATGAGGAGGAGAAGGAATCGCTGATCCATTTTTTGTGCAAATGCCCAGATCTTGCAAGAATCAGACATGAAGAATTGGGCAGTGCTTTCTTCCGAGATATATCTAACATCTATTCGAAAGGTATAGGGGAGATCATACGTTTTCTCAACACCGCAGGAGGATGAGGATGAATACTTCTGAACGACTTCGAAAACAACGGTTTATTCCTCTTATGAGGCGTGTGACACCAAAAGGGCTTACACTTAGCGCTACTCGTGTTTTTACTGGGTAGTAAACAGCCACAGCAACCAACCAACCAACTATGTATTTGCCCTAACCCCTAGTGTGGCATTGTGCGTCAGCTATTCCAATGTGGCTTAGTTGAAATTTTGTTAGCTTAAACTGGTTTATAAGTACATGTTGCTCACATGTATCTCTCGTCCATTTAGTACGCACAACTTAACATGATTTAAACTACAAACAATACACCTTTGCGGCTTTCATAGACATTGAATGTTCTTTTAATAATAATGGACTGGATTGTAATGGAAGCTCTCATCGAGTTAGGAGTCGAGGCCTATTTCAGCAGATGAACTATAGCCATGCTGAGTACCACGGCGATCCAGTCTGACCAAAAGTCGGATGACTAAATATGTGGGTAAGGGAACGCCGCAGGATGGTGTGATCTCCCCTCTGCTATGGATTTTAGTAATGGACCGCCTCCTCTGAAGACTAGAGAAGTCGGGAGCTAAAATAGTCACTTATGCGAATGATATAATAATATTAAACTCAGGCAAATTTTTACCCGTTATGAGCGATATCATGAGTGATATTTTTCCCGGACAATAGTAACCATGGACGGCAAAGTGCGGTCGAAGTATGAAACCATAGAAAACCAAACTGGTGCTTTTCACTACAAAAACAAAAATTGAGAAGTTTGCTCTCCCTAAACTCTATCTACCAATGTAAAGTACTTGGGAGTGATTCTCGACTCGAAGTTCTCTTGGAAACTGAACGTCGAGCATCGCATAAAGAAAGCCTATATAGCTCTTTACGCTTACAGGGGAACCTGCGGCGAGAGCTGGGGACTCCAACGAAGATTGCTCCTGTGCTTGCACACTGCTGTTGTCCGACCAATACTTACATACGGTTCGCTGGTCTGGTGGCCAGCGGTGCGAAGAAAATATAATATTGATCTGCCGAGCAAGGTGCAAAGGACTCCATCCGTCGGAGTCACAGGTGCTCTGAAGTCTTGTCCAGGTAACGCGTTTAATGTTATCTTACACTTACTTCCCCTCGAACTACAAATAATTTCAACGCTGCGTGTTGCGCGGTCAGACTTAGCGAATCTGCAAACTGGACGGTGTAACCATATCGGCCAGGTGGCAAGGGTTGTCGCGGTCACGACATTCACTGCCCAGTGGGAGAGCACACAGCCAGACTTGGTATTCCCTAAAACGAGCAATTTCAATGGTTTTGCTCTTACGAGGCCTGCGGCAGCAAAGTGGCGCACACCAACGTTAATTAGGTGTCCCCCCTTTTGGGGGTTCTGCCTCAATTTTAACCAAGATATCAACCAGTGTTGAAAATTGATCTGATCCAAATGAATGAAACGAATGGGGCTATTGCCGCGCAAAATATTCGTCGGCATTTGCGCTAACCTTTAATTGGCATGGCTTAACTTCCTATCTCTTATCAACCATCTCCCCTCCCTTCCCCACTTATACTTTCTTACAGGTGAGGAAATCCTATGTGATGAAATTATATTTATATCGTTGATAACTAAAAAAGAGAATTTCACGTTCAATACTTAAAATTGAATATCTCGTAAACTTTCCAACCTAGAGATGTGTAAATTTCAGATTGAATGTGGTTTCCAAATAACGTATCCGACGAATTTCCCAAGAGCTTGAAAATATATAGTTTTAGGTAGACCGATGAAAAAAGGACACAACCATTTGGCAAACATTGTAAAATATATGTGGGCTGTCATCGTGCGGAAAACTGGGTAATTGCAATGGAACTTTACAGTTCTCTTAGCCGTTGGAAATGTTCCAAGAAATTTTAAACGAGAATTTGCAACCAACTGCCATGACCCTACTTGCCTTCTAATAAACCACTAAATGAAAATTAGCTTGACTGGTCATTCATTGATAAAGTTAAGGTCTCAGTTTTATGCACTTCAGTAATATGATTCTATATTTATGTTCGAGTATGATATGTGTTATGCAAACGATAGCAATGTTCCATATGGGTTAAAGGAATCTGATATAGTATTTCCTAGAAGCAAAGTGGAAATTAAATATTATGCCAGGAACACTTACAGTAGACAGGGTGTACCATTCCGCATGGTAAATACTTTAGTAACAGATAGTTGTGTTCATTTGAGGAAAATTGACATACGACATGGACACTCTCCCTTTAACCATTACAGAGCTAAAGTTTTTTTTGTAAATTGCGTCAAGAAACAATCTATTGTAACTGTACTTTAAACTAACAAATTTGCAAAGTTGATAAAAGTTGTCCCATTCTGTTCGCTTTCGAACGACATGTGAATGTCAAAAACTTAGATTTGAAAATTTGCGAATGAAAGGGAAAAATGTGGTCCTGATGTAGAACAGAAGAATGACTTTCTGTAGCTAATTTTTAGAAAGAATCGCAGCAGATCGTCATTTCCAGAGGAAAGTGCTATGGACGGTTGGGTCAACAATTACCCGGAGTGCCGTCTTAAATTTGCGCAACACACATGTTTGGGCTCATGAAAACCCCCACGCAATTCGATCGATCGAACGGTATCAACATGGATTCAGCGTGAATGTGTGGGTAAGTTAAGTAAGGTTAATGGACTGCCATTATGAAACACAGCACACTTAGACCACTTATGGGTCCATTGTGATACCGCCAATAACGTTTCACCTCACTGAAAAGAAACCTAGGTCCCAAACCAGCCCGTATTGGCAATGTATCGATTGATCTGTATCACGCTCATATCCTTGTGGTCCTCTAAGTCACAGTAAAACCAGGAGCCCAGGAATTTCTTCCCCCTGATGGCCAATGCTAAACACTGACATGGAAGGTGCAAAACTCTCTCCTCCTCATCCGCATTCTCACAACTCCTGCAGTAGTCATTATGAGGAAGACGAAGCCTCCATGCGAGCGCGCCGATGGGGCAATACCTTGTGGTAGCCCACACTACCCTGCCAATGTGCTACCTATTCAGTAACAACAAAGAGGCAAACCGAATTTCGGCCAAATTATTCTCGTTTGGCAAGTGCTACCGTTAAGCCATCTATTAATAGCTCTATCCACGGCAGCGGACTTAATTGAAAATTCGCATGATGCAACTGGCATTTTAATATCCATGCGGTTCCCATCGACAACAACAATTGTCGCCTCATTATCAAGATCGTCCGCCCTACGGTTGCCCGCAAAGCACTGTGACTCGGTGTTCAGCAGGTTTTGTTGAAGAAGTTGTTGAAGTGTTGCTCGGCGCTTACTGAGACGGGTATTCTGTGAGGAACGAGCGACAATTCTGAATAGTTTTCGATGTAGTAAGAACAGAGTCAAGTGAGCGAATCGCAGCTTGACTGTCCGTACAGATATTAATATGTCTCGAAGCACGACATGCTTCCTTAACCGGGTCAGAGCTTTCGAGATCGCTGAAACCTCTGTCTGCAGGACACTAAAAAAGTCGGGAAGACGGTAGGATAAGTTAATACCCAGTCCCTCCGAGTGTATACCAGCCCCAATGCCGTAATCGGTCTTAGAGCCATCCGCTTAGATGACGAAGGAGTTGGGGTAAAGGGTACGTTATCAGCCCATAGGCCCCTCGGCGAAATCAGGCTAGTGTAGTTGTTGACAAAAACGTGTTTAGGAGATGTGTAATTAGTTTCCAAAGGGAGATCCAGAATACTGACTGGCCAGTACTCAACGCACGCCATTGGCCTGTTATGCGGGGACGCAGGACCGTGTTTCTTGCAGCTGTTCACTAAAAATGTCAAGCGTAAGCAAATTTGGCAGCCTATCTAAGCTGGCTGACGGAGTTGTTCCAAATCAATCACTGCTAGTCTTTGCATTTCACTTAATAAGTTACAATAGGACGCCACTCTATGTGCCGTCCACCACACATATGTATATGCCGTGCAGTAGAATTGGGGCGACCGGTAGCGTAGTGGGAACTTAGCTCTGTCAGTGAAGGCCAGTTTCTTGTCATCCAATGATGGAGGCTCAACAAGATGTAGCACGTGTCTTTTGGTGAAGAGCACTTGTCAGGGTTGACACCAAGGCCGCAATGGCCTGCCCATTCGTTGAGAATGAAAAGAGCATTCTGCATCAACTGACTAAGAACACCCGGGGATCTGCCGGAAACAGCAATGGCAACATCATCTGCGAATGCCGTCACATTGCATCCAAACTCTTCCAGTGTCAGAAGCAGTCCATTGACCGCCAGCTTCCAAACAAGAGGGGAGAGTATCCCGCCTTGGGGAGTGCCCCTGCTGATGGGTGATATACTCATAGCGGTACGTGTATTCCTAGATGTTAACAGCAAACTAATGTGTTTGCAAACCGAGTCATCGATATGCAGATTCAATAGCGCTTCGATGATTGCACTAAGTTTAATGTTATTTAACGCTCACTCGATGCTCAAGA
Organism: Chloromyia formosa; assembly: GCA_964017055.1. Taxonomy (NCBI): domain Eukaryota; kingdom Metazoa; phylum Arthropoda; class Insecta; order Diptera; family Stratiomyidae; genus Chloromyia; species Chloromyia formosa. The sequence goes on from OZ024813.1 coordinate 137,668,945, forward strand.
TTTTTGAATGCAACTAACTAAAGAGTCTTCACTGATCTTCCTTTCCAGTAGACATGTTCCGAGGATAGACATCGATCAACCGTTCCAACAATTTCAAGAAAGTTTAAGAAAGGGTGATGGGTCGAAGGTCATAAGTGCGCGCATGCGAGCTTCGCCCAGCTTTCGGGATGAAAACGACGACATCTTCCGACCATCCAAGGATAAACAATATCTTATGAATTCTTTTACTCCGCAGGAATAATACCGTTGGGTTCAGTGGAGTTAAACGGTTGGAAACTGCCGATCGCCCAGTGAATCTTCTATTTCCAGAGAATAGACTCAACATCACATGCTGTTGAATCGCAGGTGGGTAGGGTTCCTGCCGACGTAGCCAGGAAGGTGCGTATCACGCAGTTGGTTCGTTCCCATAAAGTATTCGAGAAGCGCTTCGCCTCTCTCGTTTGTATTCGTACTGTCCCAGACATCAAGATGGGCATTAGCGTCACAGTCAAGGATCAGACTGGTGTTTGTTACTCTAGCCACTGCGATGGCTTCCCTAAGGTTGTATGAAGGAAAGATTCCAACTTCATCATAAGGCAAGTAAGCCGAGACAATCCAGTATGCCTTACCTCTGAGTTCAAGGCAGGCTATCACTGAGCTCTTGTCGCTATATGACGATAAAAGGAAGATCTTAAGGGTTTTAATAACGATAATGCAAAACCGGGGTTTACCCTGGCCGCAACAGTAAAATCAGACCTTAGACCACTAACAAGAGCATGCACGATCTAGGGCATATTGTAATATTCATTTTTCGTCGCCACCCAATTTTGTTCTTTAGATGCAGATGCGCGGCTGGCATCTTTGAATTCCCCGCCACGTATATTTTTGCCTCAGTTGCACGCCTATAAATTCATCCGCCATGCATCGGCATGACGACGAATGCATCAGTCTTACATAAATTCACCCGCCACGGGTTTTGTTGACGACGGTTGCATTCACCGTACATTGGCTTGCGCCTATGAATTCATCGCCGTACATCAGCTTATGTCTCAATCCAAGCTCAATTCGTTCGCCGTGCATAGAGATTGATATGACTGGGCGACGACTATTCCACTGGATTGTCGTATGGCGGGAACGAATGCGGAACGAGTGGTGATCGAATATTGTTCGTCGGTAGCGGGATTTCCGATGTGCGTATATGCATTTAATAAATTGCTGAATTTCATCGACAGCAACTATTAGAATTTTTTTATGTGTGCACTTGGCGTTCTTCCCGCCAAAATTATTATTCCCTTAACGCTGGAAGAGAGTGTGTAGAGGGATGAGGGTGATAGTCTACAGTAGTATGCAATCAGGTTGATTTTGGCGGGAAAAAGATTAGTAGGGATGAGGATGAGACGGATGCGGAGTGGATGAAACTGCAGGGTTCGAGCGGTTGTTCGAACAAAGAAATGGGGAGTTGAAATTGAAATACGGCCGCGGAAGGACCAAACAAGGAATTGGTCGGAAAGTCTGGAAGTCGAACCTAATTAAGAACAAAAATTATTCCTTCCATCGATCCGTTGGAGGAAAAGATAAACCGCGCTCTTGATTCGGCATTAAAATTTATTAAAAAAAAAGGAACAAATAATCAATATTTCGTGCCTTTTCCTCGGTATTCCTCTCGCAGACGGTCTTGAGATCCTCATTGAGGATCAGCAAAAGTGCCAGATCCAATTTCCATTTGAGGGTCTAATTTCGTCGGTGGTGAAAAGTGGATCAGGAAAAGTGGCCCCTTTCTTTCAACCACAAATTGATGTCTCCGATCTTTATTATTTTGTAATTTCGTCCACTGTGATAGTGCCAAAAATATAAAAAAAAAGATAAAACAAAAAGTGGCCCCGATCGTTTAAGTCCAACCTAAACGTGTGTTTTGACCCCTCATCATTTATGATTTCGTCCGCTGTGAGAGTGCCAACAAAATAAAACAAAATGAAAGTGGCTCTAATCAATCCCTGTAATTTCCGTCCAGCGAAAAATTGTAAATCGAAAAGGTGCAACTAAAGTTGTGGCAGTCTAACGAGAATCCGTAATCGCTTTTGATAGTGCATAAACTCTTCGCTCTTACTTACCATCACTATCGAGCCTTGAGTTCTATCTATTTTTCCTGAAAAAAAGGAAAGTTCCATCATCGTAGCATCTCTCGTTGCAAATCATAAGACGTTACGTCGATCAAGGCATCTGAGCCACTAAACTCAGTGCGAAGCAGAGTCAACCGTTCAACAAGAGAAAGTAACCCGTTGTCGTCACATGCACAACAAATGAAACAAGTGCTATTGCGCTCGCCGTCACTAAGTCTAGTGCGAGTGGACATAACAGTCCTCGGTGACGTAGTCTTGAGTTTGATTCCTGTCCATGCGTCATCATCACTGACTGAGCTTTCGAGGTACCAAGCTTCGCACTTCGCCGCAAACTGCTTTGAATCCGCGACTAACTATTCGTTTTAATATTTGTGCAATTTGGTTTTCTTTTCTTTCCTTGTTAAAAATAATATTGTATAATTTATTTAGTTTTTTTTTTCAAGTCAACTCGGTAAACTTTAGTTTTGTTGTGTGTAGTTTCTCCAAGATACATACTTAACTTCCAGGAAAAATCTCTAAATCACTACAACGGCCGTTGCAGGGACAATAGAGGTGAGTAATAGTATTGCTGTATTATTATACTTGTAATGTCAGGATAAATATTGATTTCTTTTTATAGTCAACCTCGTTAACTTTACCCAAAAAAAAAAAAATTTAGATAAATAGAGATTTAGCTAATTAGCCAACGAGTTGATCTAGACTTGATATCTTGGTGTATTAATGTACTATTGAAAAAAAAAATATGATAATTTTGTTTGGTAATAAAAGACTAAGAATGGAATAGAAAAAATCTTCATCTTCTCCTTGAAGGAATCCTCTCCTTTTCAGCACATGTAGGAAACCAGCGGAACAGAGATTTAGTTTGGGAGGTCCGAGAATTATGGCCATAGGACCTTATAGGTTGGGTGGGAATAGTTGGCCGTGGTTCGATCCATCTGGAACCAGGTATATAGTGCATGAGTTGGGTGGTTATCCCAATTTCATTCATTTTGTTTGTGTCGTTAGTTGGTTTTTTTTAGCACGTGATTATTTTTGGTGTGATGGGATTGGCATAGCAGGCGTGCAAGAACTCCGACCCAATTCTCCCGAACTGGCTACTATCAAGCACGTGCGCCCGCACTGTCTGCCATGTCGAGCATCTTATGCTTCCCCTCATTACATTAAATGGCGCCCAACTCATGGGGCCCAAGCATATCTTCTGAAATTTTGATTAAGATACAATTTTGGGTCCTCACTAATTAATTGGTTTTCAATTTGGTCAATTACTGACTACTCCAAGTCTGCCACCGAGCGAAAACCAAACATACACACTTCCTCTTCCTTTTAAGTTTTAGCTTAGAAGTAAGCAAAGCAAGTTTTCTTGTAGGACTGTTGTGTATTTCCAGTGTAGCCGTTTATTCTGGTAATTGTGACATTTTAAATAGTTTAAATAGTTACAGGTCAACTTTTTTCTTGTGTTTGTCCAGTGGTTTACCACGTACTGAGTTCTTTCAACAAAGTTGAGACTTACTGGCAAATTGAATTTGCTCGATATGCTTGTCCAAATGCGTTGAAAGATTGTATCTGTACCTTTTTGTTGGAAAAAGTCGTCCTACCCGAATCAATCTTGCAGGTTGCATTTGCGGGTGGAAGAGTGAGCTATTGCAGAGTGGTTGTTGAATTACGTCATTTTGTGCAGCTTTTGCGCACTTGCGTCACATACAGACTGTTGTAGTTCACTGCTTCACTCTTGAGTGTGAGATGCAATCAATCATTCAGTCCTTTTTTTTTATTACAATATGTTGCCGACTAACTTATGCACTATTTATTTATTTATTTTTCTCTTTTATTATTATTATAATTGGAAACGTTTCGCTGGTTTGCCTTCATGGGCTGAAAGGAGTTGGGTTTCCGGATGGGAAAAGATGTGTTAACTTACAAAGAATAGAAACCCTGAGAAAAACTGTAAAGCTAATACTTATTTCGGAAAGTACGTTAAACCAAATTTGTCACTTTTTGTACGTAATTATTCTTAGCAGTTTTGTTCTACTGTTTCTTTATTATTTATATAATCGTTATTTATAAATTTATTACTGTATTTGTTTTTGTGTACTTAAATAATATAATAGTATCAAGATTCATAATGCCTCTTGTAAGACGCAGTAATGAGGATATTCTCCACATAGACGACACTGATGATGATGATGTTACCAAATGCTCAGCATGCCGTGAGGATTATGTAAATACGGATGACGTGTTACTTGCCGCTTGCACGCACACTTTTCACAAGTCATGTATAGACAGTTGGCTACAATACAATGATAAATGTCCAGTTTGCGAGCGTCCTTGCAATCCAGGGAAGCTGACAAAAGTAAACTTTAAAGATAAAAAGATTGAGGAGGTGTTGGAAGGTGGAGCTACTGGGTTTACAGCAACATCGACGGGAACGATTTCTAAAGTTAGTGGACCAATTACTCGCTCTAAGGCCAAGACTAAATCTCATTTAATTTCCGCACCTTCAGAAAGGCTTTTAAATCGGCCAACCGTAGATGCTTATGAAAGAAGTCCGCAGCCATCAGCTTGGGTTACGGAAGATCCTTCTAAAAAAAAGTAGCGGAAATGAAATGATGGGTCACATACGTAACGTAATTGAAGAGGTGTTGCAGAAGCAATTACGGGACTTAGTTGTTTCGGAAATACGAAAACTAGCTCAAGAACAATTTGAGGCTCAGCAACAACTACCGGTAAATCCACCTCCACAAGTACAACTTCCATCACAACAGCCGCCGGCCTTGAAACCGCCGTCAATCTCAAGTCCACCTCAATCGTTTCCTACACTTCCCGATACTGATTCCGCTATAACAGCATCGGATAATCGCCCATCCTTATTCTCACATCATCAACCTCCCTTAACACAACAATGCTACGATCCCCAATTATCTCGTGAGCCTAGCAGGCCCCCTTTAGGTGCACATCCTCAGAGATATCCGGCATTGTCCAATGCTCGCCCTACAAGTTCAATGGCTCCACAATGGCAACCAATGGGAGATGAGCCTCATCGCTTTAGTTTCAATCCCGAACGTGTAGGAAAAATTATATCTGGATGGAACGTAAGATTCAGCGGAGAAGATCCCAATATGCCGGTAGAGAAATTTTTATATCAGGTCCGAACTCTGACCGTGAGCACCTTATCGAATAACATGGAGGCACTAACCAATCACCTCCACTTACTACTGATGGGCAAGGCTGCCGATTGGTTTTGGCGGTATCACCGTAGTGTGACTTGCATTGATTGGACTTCTTTTTGTCAAGCTCTTAGGGATCAGTTCCGGGAACGCCTATCGGATTACGATATTTTGGAGCAGCTCCGAAATAGAATACAAGGCCCGAAAGAAAACTTCGACTCCTACTACAATGGCGCAATAAAACTGGTCGACCGCCTTGAACGGGGGATATCCGAGTGGGAATTAGTTGAAATTCTCAAGAGGAATCTTCGCTTTGAAATGCAACGCATTATAACACACTTCCCAATAAACTCGATAAGGGATCTTAAGGCGTATGTATATAGACAGGAAAATTTGGAGGCCTTAGCACATGCTAGAAGTATAAAACATGGACATTCTTATTCACACCGACACGATATTTCTGAAATCGTAGAGGATGAAACAGAGCAAACAGCTTTGGAGACAAACACAGTTGCTGCACTTAGTATGGAAAGTAAGTGTTGGAACTGCCTAAAGGCTGGACATCACTTTGCGGATTGCCTTGCAGAACGCACAATATTCTGTTTTGGATGCGGGGAACCCAATACTTATAGGCCTCATTGCACTAGGTGTTTAAAAAACGGGAGAGCGAAGCCTTACGCAACCCCAAAACCGAAGTAAGTGACTCAGCATCACACACTTCTCTACCTTCTGGAAGTGTGACATCAGCTATGTCTCCACCATTACCCTTCACACGTAAAACTCCTTTATTAACAGCTCCTTCTTCGATGGCGCCTTGTGATGCGTTAATCGGACTGACGCCACAGAACGTTCAAGACCGAAAATCATCTGTATTACCTCAGGTTGTCATGATAAAACCATCCACCCATGACAGCCATTCTGAGAATTCTACTGCCATGGAAAATACAGATCGGCCTACTCCTTATAGTTTTAAACCATTTCATGTCCGGTTGCGGGAGTATGAGGCAGCACGCCGTCGTATATTCGGAGCGGATGAATTGCAAATCCGTAAACCAAAGCGATCAACTGTCCGAATGAGGCAGTTCTGGAAAAAGGTCATCCAGAATCGCCGGCGTTATTGTTCTTCAATTCTTGCAACCCATCCTAAAAACGACATGAGGCCTTACGCTGACGTGACACTTTTTGGAGAAAAGGTGTATGGACTTGTTGATACTGGAGCCAGTGTCAGCTGTATAGCGTCGGATTTGGCGAGGAAATTTCTTAATGAACAACAACACCCCTGGGAGAAGTTTCGCATCTCCATTGGCACGGCAGATGGCACTTCTCATTCGACCGTAGGAAAAGTGTCGGCAGACATTACTTTCCGCGGTTGTACCCTCACTTTAAATTTGTTAATTATCCCTACTCTCAGCCAAAATCTGTACCTTGGGGTAGATTTTGTGCGTATGTTCGGGCTTGCTTCTGACCTATTTGACTTCAAACTTGTCTCTGGAACAAATTGCTCTTGATCCAAACAAACACCAGCTCACTCCAGTACAAGAGGCGAAGCTCAATGCTTTCATCGCAATGTTTCCTTCCTTTTCGGCTGAGGGCTTAGGACGTACAAATCTTGTCCAACACGCCATCGATGTCGGCGGCAGCAAGCCAATTAAGCAGAGACACTTTGCAGTCTCTCCCGCCATCGAGAAGCTCCTCTTTGCAGAAATTGATAGGATGCTTGCGCTGGGTGTCATTGAGGAATCCCAGAGCCCATGGTCTTCGCCTGTCACCCTTGTAGTGAAGCCTGGTAAGGTCAGATTATGCTTAGATGCTCGGAAAGTGAACGACGTCACGGTTAAGGATGCCTATCCTTTGCCGCTCATTGATGGTATATTAAGTCGACTACCAAAAGCTCAGTATATAACGAGTCTCGACTTAAAGGACGCCTTTTGGCAAATACCACTTGATGAGGCGTCAAAGGAGAAGACAGCCTTCACTGTTCCAGGTCGGCCATTGTACCAATTCGTAACGATGCCGTTCGGATTGTGCAATGCTCCTCAAACCATGCAGAGGCTAATGGACCGAGTCATCCCTGCTCATCTTCGCTATCAGGTCTTCATCTACTTGGATGACTTACTGCTAATTACGGAGACTTTCGAGGAACATGTGTTGCTCCTCCAGGAAGTAGCTCTTTGTTTCCGTAAGGCTGGTTTGACACTGAACGTAGAGAAGAGCAAATTTGTTATGAAGCAAGTTCGCTATTTGGGGCATCTCATTGGGAACGGGACTATTAGTACGGATACTGATAAAGTGCAGGCCATTACGGAATTTCCTCTGCCAAATTCGGTTAAACAGTTGCGCAGGTTCCTCGGAATGTGCGGGTGGTATCGCCGTTTCGTCGAAAACTATGCGACGGTGTCTGCACCGCTGACAGACATGCTGCGCAAAAGCCGTGGTTTCTCTTGGACCGATGAGGGCAGAAGAGCTTTTGATGCTCTCAAGGAGTGCCTTACCTCAGCTCCGGTACTCCACAGCCCGAACTTCTCGCGACCCTTCGCCATCCACTGTGATGCCAGTCAATTTGGACTTGGTGCAGTATTGGTACAAACACTGGATGATGGCTCCGAAGTACCAGTGACCTACATGTCGCAGAAGTTCAATAAGGCCCAGAGAAACTATACGGTTTCTGAGCAAGAGTGTCTGGCAGCGGTGATGGCCATTAAGAAGTTCCGGGCCTACGTCGAGGGACACGAATTTAAGGTAGTAACAGATCACGCATCTTAGAAGTGGCTTATGTCTTTGTCTGACCTTAATGGCAGATTAGCCCGATGGGCATTGAAGTTGCAGAGCTTTAAGTTCACCATAGAACACCGAAAAGGGAACCAACACGTGGTTCCAGATACTCTCTCTCGTATGTACTCAACAGAGGCGATAGAATCGATCGAACAATTCGAGACAACGATGGAAATAGACTTAACGTCGCCCCATTTCAAGTCTGAAACTTATGTTGCTCTGATCCGAAAGATCGAGGAGAAATCTCAACTTCTCCCGGATTTGAGGGTACTAGACGGATTTGTGTACAGACGATCTGAGTATGCGACCGGTGATGAGATCCAGGAAGAGAGTTCTTGGAAACTCTGGATTCCGGAGGAGCTTACGTCGACTATGATTGCACGCGCACACGAACACCCTTTGTGCGCACATGGAGGAATTGGCAAAACGCTTAAGCGTTTAAAAGCATTCTTTTACTGGCCCAAAATGACCGAACAGGTCAAGGACTATGTAACCTCCTGCATCATGTGTAAGGAGACTAAAGCTCCCAACCAGGTTCTGAGACCTCCAATGGGTAATCTCATTTTACCTGATCGCATATTCCAGCGATTGTACATAGATTTTCTAGGGCCTTATCCGAGATCTAAATCGGGCAACATAGGCGTCATCGTGGTTCTTGACCATCTCTCGAAGTTCCCGTTTGCCGAACCCGTTCGGAAAATGACCGCGAACGCTCTTGTTGAGTATCTAGAGAAAAGGATCTTCCACGTGTTTGGTGTTCCAGAATCCATCACCACGGACAATGGGGTTCAATTCAAGTCCGCCCTTTTTAAGAACCTGATGGATTCCTATGGTGTAAAGCACAACTTAACGGCATTATACTCTCCCCAAAGTAACACTTCGGAGCGCGTGAATCGGTCACTGGTGGCAGCTACTCGCGCTTATGTCGCCCCTGACCAACGGGATTGGGATCACAAGTTGTCGTCCATCAATGGAGCGCTGAGATCCGCGTATCATTCTTCTGTAGGGTTTTCGCCATATTTCGTTGTTTTCGGGCAAAACATGATTAGTCATGGCACCACATATGCCCTGTTGCGCAACTTAAATTTGCTCGCCGAGCCCAGAGTTGACGTAGCAACTGAAGAAAAACTCGAGCTATTGCGGAAGCAAGTGCAGGAGAATCTTAAGCGGATGCACGAAACCAGTGCTCGAACGTACAATTTGAGGTCTCGTCCTGTGAAATTCGATCCTGGAGACGTAGTCTTTCGACGGAACTTCGGTCAAAGCAAGGCATCGAAGCACTATAACGTCAAACTCGACCGCAAATTTAAACAGTCCAAAGTCGTCACTAAGGCTGGTACACCCTGTTATTTGTTGGCAGACATGGCAGGAAAGCATGTTGGCAAATATCACGCCAAGGACATGAAGGGGTAGTCTTCAGCATCTTGCGCGCGTTAACATCTTCCGCAAACTGCTGTGTTGTAATATTCATTTTTCGTCGCCACCCAATTTTGTTCTTTAGATGCAGATGCGCGGCTGGCATCTTTGAATTCCCCGCCACGTATATTTTTGCCTCAGTTGCACGCCTATAAATTCATCCGCCATGCATCGGCATGACGACGAATGCATCAGTCTTACATAAATTCACCCGCCACGGGTTTTGTTGACGACGGTTGCATTCACCGTACATTGGCTTGCGCCTATGAATTCATCGCCGTACATCAGCTTATGTCTCAATCCAAGCTCAATTCGTTCGCCGTGCATAGAGATTGATATGACTGGGCGACGACTATTCCACTGGATTGTCGTATGGCGGGAACGAATGCGGAACGAGTGGTGATCGAATATTGTTCGTCGGTAGCGGGATTTCCGATGTGCGTATATGCATTTAATAAATTGCTGAATTTCATCGACAGCAACTATTAGAATTTTTTTATGTGTGCACTTGGCGTTCTTCCCGCCAAAATTATTATTCCCTTAACGCTGGAAGAGAGTGTGTAGAGGGATGAGGGTGATAGTCTACAGTAGTATGCAATCAGGTTGATTTTGGCGGGAAAAAGATTAGTAGGGATGAGGATGAGACGGATGCGGAGTGGATGAAACTGCAGGGTTCGAGCGGTTGTTCGAACAAAGAAATGGGGAGTTGAAATTGAAATACGGCCGCGGAAGGACCAAACAAGGAATTGGTCGGAAAGTCTGGAAGTCGAACCTAATTAAGAACAAAAATTATTCCTTCCATCGATCCGTTGGAGGAAAAGATAAACCGCGCTCTTGATTCGGCATTAAAATTTATTAAAAAAAAAGGAACAAATAATCAATATTTCGTGCCTTTTCCTCGGTATTCCTCTCGCAGACGGTCTTGAGATCCTCATTGAGGATCAGCAAAAGTGCCAGATCCAATTTCCATTTGAGGGTCTAATTTCGTCGGTGGTGAAAAGTGGATCAGGAAAAGTGGCCCCTTTCTTTCAACCACAAATTGATGTCTCCGATCTTTATTATTTTGTAATTTCGTCCACTGTGATAGTGCCAAAAATATAAAAAAAAAGATAAAACAAAAAGTGGCCCCGATCGTTTAAGTCCAACCTAAACGTGTGTTTTGACCCCTCATCATTTATGATTTCGTCCGCTGTGAGAGTGCCAACAAAATAAAACAAAATGAAAGTGGCTCTAATCAATCCCTGTAATTTCCGTCCAGCGAAAAATTGTAAATCGAAAAGGTGCAACTAAAGTTGTGGCAGTCTAACGAGAATCCGTAATCGCTTTTGATAGTGCATAAACTCTTCGCTCTTACTTACCATCACTATCGAGCCTTGAGTTCTATCTATTTTTCCTGAAAAAAAGGAAAGTTCCATCATCGTAGCATCTCTCGTTGCAAATCATAAGACGTTACGTCGATCAAGGCATCTGAGCCACTAAACTCAGTGCGAAGCAGAGTCAACCGTTCAACAAGAGAAAGTAACCCGTTGTCGTCACATGCACAACAAATGAAACAAGTGCTATTGCGCTCGCCGTCACTAAGTCTAGTGCGAGTGGACATAACAGTCCTCGGTGACGTAGTCTTGAGTTTGATTCCTGTCCATGCGTCATCATCACTGACTGAGCTTTCGAGGTACCAAGCTTCGCACTTCGCCGCAAACTGCTTTGAATCCGCGACTAACTATTCGTTTTAATATTTGTGCAATTTGGTTTTCTTTTCTTTCCTTGTTAAAAATAATATTGTATAATTTATTTAGTTTTTTTTTTCAAGTCAACTCGGTAAACTTTAGTTTTGTTGTGTGTAGTTTCTCCAAGATACATACTTAACTTCCAGGAAAAATCTCTAAATCACTACAACGGCCGTTGCAGGGACAATAGAGGTGAGTAATAGTATTGCTGTATTATTATACTTGTAATGTCAGGATAAATATTGATTTCTTTTTATAGTCAACCTCGTTAACTTTACCCAAAAAAAAAAAAATTTAGATAAATAGAGATTTAGCTAATTAGCCAACGAGTTGATCTAGACTTGATATCTTGGTGTATTAATGTACTATTGAAAAAAAAAATATGATAATTTTGTTTGGTAATAAAAGACTAAGAATGGAATAGAAAAAATCTTCATCTTCTCCTTGAAGGAATCCTCTCCTTTTCAGCACATGTAGGAAACCAGCGGAACAGAGATTTAGTTTGGGAGGTCCGAGAATTATGGCCATAGGACCTTATAGGTTGGGTGGGAATAGTTGGCCGTGGTTCGATCCATCTGGAACCAGGTATATAGTGCATGAGTTGGGTGGTTATCCCAATTTCATTCATTTTGTTTGTGTCGTTAGTTGGTTTTTTTTAGCACGTGATTATTTTTGGTGTGATGGGATTGGCATAGCAGGCGTGTAAGAACTCCGACCCAATTCTCCCGAACTGGCTACTATCAAGCACGTGCGCCCGCACTGTCTGCCATGTCGAGCATCTTATGCTTCCCCTCATTACAATATGTATCAAAACGATGTCTTCCACACCCCTCACCAGGCAAAGAAGGATGGCAGAAGCTGTTTTAGAGCTAGACGAAGATTGATTTGGAGGAGTTTTAACATGTTTAAAGTGAACGCCCCATTCAACCATCGTGGCATTTGCTTCGTCTCCTGTAAGGGATTCTGAAAGATCCTGCGCAAATGACGGCTGCGATGTGTCACCCAAAGTAGCTGGGTCGGATCCGAGTGACATACACTCCTCTACGGCTCTGGAGATTGAAATAGCTGGAGCCTCGGTTTCTTTAGTCTCGTCCTCCTCCTCCGTTCCTTGAGTCTTATCCTCCTCCATGGGAATAGATGTTGTAATGCCAGCTTTCTTTAAATCGCTTTTGTACACACGCAGGTTGATGCTGAACTAGCCAAGTTTAACGACCCCATTAGTTTTAGTAAAAGGAGCCAGGGACACCTAAGGCTAGTTTGTTTAAATAGCTGTTGTTGATCATTTTGCTTCTCTTTTGTTTTTTTTTATCGATTAATTTCTGCTTACTGAATAAAATTCGTCTGAAAATTGAGGAAATGTTTATTTCGTTTTCCTTTAAATTTTTTTATATCGATTTGTTCTACATCAAGACGTTTTCTTTCTACTTTATTATGTAACATATAACAATATAAATATAGTATGTAATACATATTATAACACCCGCAAATTTTCAAATCTTCGGCCCGTTTTCTCGATGTCCTATTAAACTGCTTGTTAGCTAACAGGGACTTATTGATTAAAGGCCTTAACCTAAAACATATACAACACCCAAAATACGACAAAATATGGGAATTTTCTCACCTTATTTTTGTACTGCTTTATCGTATTTTGGGTGTTGTACATAATTTAGATTAAGGCCTTTGATAAATAAGTGTTAGTTAACAGGCAGTTTAACATGACATTGAGAAAACAGGCCTTAGAATCGTGGCCGTTCCATTTTGGCCTCAAGATCTGACAACACATTTTTTAAATTAAACAATTTTCAATGCCATAATTAACTTGAAAAATAATCTTGAATTAAACAGCTTTGTTACACTATTGTAATAATATATATACTATATAACATGCAGTGTAAAACACTTCCAAAAAGTTGCACAGAAGCTTCAATTATAACGTACTATATATGTAGGTATAGTGCGAACTTTAAATGTAATTAATTGTGCTGTAGTATTTAATGTCTTTTTATCGATCGAAACCACTTAACCACACATAAGTTCATTGAACAAAAGTTGATTTTGTTAAGTGGTTTACGACTAAATAGTCATTTACGGTTCACGTCCATACATCATTCAGGAAGTTTTCAGGTTCAATTTATGTTGGACGTCTAGCGGAATGATAGTTTTTTTTTTGCAGATGGAAGAGGACAACGCACAACGAACCGGATGGGAACGAAGCAAGGACACATGTGTCTATTACAAAAACCCCAGAGGAAAAAATATTTTTCTGGTCAGGAAAATGCTTTAACTGATTACTAGAGAAATAATGTAGCTTCGTGTATACCCAAGTATCTAGGTTGGAATATTAACTGGAACTTAATTGAGTTACACTACGTTTCATATGTGCGAGTAGCAGAATTTTACCAAGCTTCGTTCTCGTAACGATTATTTCATTAAAAGTCGTACATCAGGTCCTGTGCAGGCAAACTGGGAATATGATTATATGTAGTAACGATAATGTTGGGAAGGAGTCTTGATGCTAATCACTTTTGATATTTTCTGTCTTGACGTGGCGATAGGACTTAAGTAACCCGAATCCCTGCCGGATCAAAATGAGAACCAGGCGATTACAAATAAAAACTGAAGGCTTAAATCTTTTTGATATGTGTTCCACTAAAGCTTCAAAGAGCAGCAGTACATAATCTTGTTTTGAGCTATTGTGTCAAGTGTGTCCTTCGTGGACATGCAAAACGGCATCTAATGGCGACAGAAGTTTGAAAAATCTGACTGTGGACACGGCAGGACTGCCGGGCCGTTTCTTCAATCAGGCCTTAACTTTGTTCAGCCTAAGGCTGCCAATAGCAGTGACGGCTAAAAAACTGTCACTTTCTGCTTTAGGCGTGCTCAGTCTTCTCCCTTCATCCAATGTACAGTGTAGGGAGCAAAGAAGTGTGCTTAAGCTTCGAGGCTCCTTGCTGGAATTCCTAGAGGAGCAAAGGCCAGAGAAACGGAAGGAATTGCTAGAGTTGACCATAAAGGCGAGCACAGGGACTTGGATAGAACCAATAGTCTCGAAGAGAAAAATATCTCTAAAGTAATGGTCGGTGAAATTTAAGATGCAGAGGATTACTGCGGGTTCACCTTTCCTACGCGCAGGCGTTAAACGGATGGACTAAGCTCACGGTGATAGACGGAGATGATACAAATGGAAGCATCATTTTCGACAAATGGAAGAAGGTCGAGTGCAAGCTGGCCTTAAGCTATCGGAGCGGAGCCACCCCTAACTGTAAAGAAGGCGGTTGGTACCATGGCCGCGTGAAACTAATGCAGTTTACCGATCAGCGGTCGGCCGACGTTTCCGCAGCTGTCTTTTGAAAGGCAGGTCGCCATCCAGCGAGATAAAATTCCCACTTGACAAGAGCCCGTACCCGTCCTCAAGCTGACACCGATGACATAAATGACATTTTGTAACTTTAATGGTTAATCTTTGCTATATGTGTCCTTTATCCTCCGGGCTAATAATGTTTTACGTGAAAAGTCTGAAGAGATACTGGGAAAATCTTCCATGACTACGGTAATCGAAGAAGCTTTTTCTCGTAAATTATTAAAACATTACGAGCCATCACTCATCACTTAGCAAAATGAACTTGACTACCAAGACAGAAGGTTGTCCTTGTATGTACAATAGAATGTTGAAATTAGCAAACACTTTCTGTGCGAAAGGACGGCTATCGAGCGGGCTAGAAATACGTTTCTCGGGCAGAGCACCGCGAACCGTATATGAATATCAGGAAACTCCTACTAAAGACTTACTAGAATTCGTCGGAATGGTGGATGATCAAGAAACACGTTTGGTTGAATAGAACCGACTAAGTAATTTCAGTATTCTTTACTTTCAAATAAAATATAGATTTGTTTGCAGAATTCCATGTGAAAGATGAAGATTAATCTATTCGCAGAAAGGTGGAGGATTTTTAAAATCCAAAAAGCTCTGACGTCCTTTTTGCTGCTGGAGCTGTGGAGCTATTAGAACAAGTTAATTTATCTTGTTGTTTCTCAGTGTCTGGTTAAATAAAAGAGGATAAATCGTTGTATTTTGTAAAACGAAAGATGACACGATTATTTACTCAAAAAGAAGACATGTCTTAAAAAATTTTTGTTTGTTTCAAAAATCAGTTAAAAATTTGAAAGACTTTCCCACAAGTTTCTGTTACATACAATTATGTATGAAATGTTCAATAAGTTTAAAATAAATTTAAAATAATGTACCAGATCGAGGCCCGTATATCTTTTGAAGTGGTTTGAGTAGTAATTCGAGTGATGTATTTTATAAAATTGTGTGCCAAAGAATAAGCTCCCAAATAGATTATGCAACCAGAAAATAATTCAAAGAAGCAACTTTAGCTGGACATACTTGTAATTGCGAGCTGTTTATACATACAATAGACACTTGCGAAAATATTGTCCAAAGATTTGATTTGTCTGATTTCTGACATCTTGAGGTAAACTTTTTAAATTGTTCGGTTTCAAAGTCAATATCCTTTAACATCTGCAGTGCACTGACTATGAATTAAATAAATAAACAGAAACGAGAAACATGCTCGACAGACATTTCGAAAATTAACTTCTTCGTTTATTCAACCACTTTTCCAACTGCTATATATTTTTGTTGAATAACTAACTCCCTGTACAACTTTATATATTTGAAGTTTTCTCCAGAAAACTGGAATAACTTTTACCGAAAAGTTTAATGGACTTCACTTTGTGTCCTGAAAATTGTCTTCACGGTGAACAACTTGCAGTCATTTTTCAATATTAATTTACTGTCCTTCGTGGTTTCCCCCAGCTTTCAATCCAAAACCCAAATTAGAATCCATCGAGGATGTGCGAGTAGGAGCATAGTAAATTTATCTGTGACAAAGCTTAATGCAGATTCAACGTTCAGGGCAACTACCATTTGAAAGGAAGCACGTGAAACAACAAACTGAACATACGTTAAAAGTGAAATTGATATGGACAGCAGAAAATGATAAAGTGTTGCTATGGTAAGGACCAAATTGAGTTTTTTGAAACGTTGAAACCTAATACGCACATAAATTGTTTTTTGGCTTCCTTTTCAGTTCAATCTACAGAAAAAGGATGGAGATTGTTTTTCGGACTCAAAGTTCATGACAATAGCTTCGTTTCTTTTGTACAGAACAGAGTAGAGCAAGATAAGCGGCAAAAAAGCGCTCCTTTGCCGCTTATCCTGGTCTACTCTGCTCTGTACAAAAAAAACCGCAGATTAGAGTAGCGAAGACGAAAACGGGGCATGTCTTTGCTGGGAGCGTCTTGGTTTAGATTAGCAATCAAACGTCAACTCAAATTTCAAGAGGAAACTTAAATCCTTAGTACAATCGGACAATCCTTTAGGCCGCAGAATCATTTTGTGTATTTACTATCCAATATAATTACACAAGACGAATTTATTTTTTATTTCTTAAAATATAATTTTGTTGACAGGATATGAATTGTTAGTGCTTCCCAAACTGTAAACTGTCCGAAAACTTCGACACCTGCGCCTCCTGCATTTAAAAGATGCAGACTACTTAACAGAGTAGAATTGTTGCACTATCTACCTTTCTATCCAGAGCAGCTAAGATCAAATTGTTAGTGTAATTGTGTGGTGTTAACTATGCGTGGCTGTTAAAAAAAACGCGCCTAATATTAGTTGCTGTGACTGATGGAGGAGGAAATATGAAATGCTGAAGATACTCGTATCATCGCGCAATAACAGAAGATTTGAAATATATATCTTGAACGAGAAGATTTACCATGGGGCGACCGGTAGCGCAGTGTGTTGAGGCATCAGTCTCATGTTTGACTACCGGCGTTTCGGGTTCGAATCCCGTCCACGTCGACATTCGTGGCCATGGATGTGCAGCAGATGTATGCTGGCAACTGCATTCTCCGAAACCAGTGTATGCCAACGAAACGTCAACTGGGCCACATGGAACAGTTGACGCGCTATGTCCCACAAGGGGTTAGGGCAATTGAGTAAATTACGAGTATTATAACAAATGACCAAATAACCGATGCTTATCCCAACGCAGAATCTACGGAAATGGTTCTCCATGAGGTAGTATGCATGTGCAATTAAGCACGGCTTACACTACAAACGATACACCCTAGCAGTTTTCATGAGGGCGCGTTTAATAACAAATAAACTGAGGTCGTTTAGGAGTCCCATACCGAGCCTGGGTTGCAGACCTGTTTTAACAGCTGGATAGTAGGAATGCTAGAAAGCAGAATGATTCGATCGGAGCTGTAAGGCTGTCAAGCAACACACGTCTGCAGGGAAACGCCCAAGGCGGGGTGATAGCCGCTGCGGGTAATACTGATGAATGGACTACTAAAGAAGCTGGAAGCGTCAAGAAAAATGTTGGAGCGAATGCAGACGATGTAGTAATTTTTTTTCGGGAAACTTCCTGTCAGTGATGAGCGAAATCATGAGTTGAGTTCTGGACATAGCCAACACCTAAACTGCCGAGTGCGGACTAGCAAGCCAGGCTTTACTATATGAATAGTCTGTGCATTTCAACAGGTTATCATTATTCAAAGGCCCAGAATCTGCTACCGCAATAACCGGCCAAGGCCCGACGTCGGGCTGTCGCGCCACGACGATGAATCGAGAAATTAATTATATATTAAAAATTATAGGGTTAATTTAAAAATGGTTACGGTTTTTATACCTTGCAACCAACGCTACTGCGCCGCTAGTCGATAGTCCATTTCGGTTTCATTGACGGAATGAAATTACACTTACCACCCAACGTGTGATATTTTCGAACCTTTTCTACCTTATATTTTTAAATAAGAGAGGACCCCAGATTGGGCGCAGGATATAGAGCTCTTTTGCATTCGACTAGCCGGTAGTTCTATTTAATGATGCATCAGGGCATTTAAGGTCTGACAAGGTTTTTCGTTTTTGATTCTAGAATTAGTAAAAAGATTAATCAATTGGTGTCTGTGTAGTCGTCCTCCAGTTTCAGCCAGAAACTAAACAATATCTCTTCGTTTTTTTTTCAGTCAGATTTTTCGTGAGTCTTAATTATCTGATTACGACTGAAACCTTGAGACATCGTCTTTTTATTTGTTTCAGGAGATTTCAAAAACCATTTCCGAAAATTTTTCACAGCTTTTCAGTTTGGGAGCCATAGCGGCTTTAGGTAACTTTAAGGTACGTTATTTGCTTACTAATTGCGACATTTGTTTCAATAATTTGTTTGAATCTTTTCCGTTTAAGAGCACTAGATAGCGTAAGGTGACTTAAGAAAGCTAAAGTTAACTTAAGCCTCCCTGAGGTTTAAAATAGCATCAGTGTTTGTGTCATGTGATTATACGATCCACACGTTGGTTGGATTGCCCAATTCGATTTAACCGACTGTATAAAATTACACCGATTCCACATTGGGCGCCGATTATTTTCTGACTCTTTCGACATTTTTGTGAGCCTTAATTATCCTTAAATATACCACTAATTGACGACGAACCTTTAGGTCCCTGTAGCTCGACAAATGGCTTAAAATGAATCACACAACAAAGAAATTCTGGTAAAAATAAGGGTTTCTGTGCTTCAGACTGATGACCGATGACTGATAACAGATGAGACATCCACTATCCGCTGTCAGTCGTCGCTAAGCAGTCCAACCATTCCAATTCTTTTACTTCAACAACATTTTGAGGATTATAGAGGACGCAAGTCTGAGGAATAACTGATGAAACTTAAATGAGGTTGAGCTTTAAGTTAAAATCAGTATTTAGCATTTATTATCACTTTTAGGTTTATAATCCCTGCCGAACTTTTAGTCTTAAGCCATTTAAAGTCCAAAACATACAGATAATTGTTATAATGACTTAAGCTATCATTTCGAAAAATGCCATTTGTTAAGGAGGTTCACATAAAATAAACTGACGCAACAGTCCAATTTTTTTTAACCAAGGCATCCAGATCTAGATCTTTACGGTGAAATCGCATTTTTAAGCTGTGGAGCCAAACACCACTGATATTGCTGATTTTTCAGTGGAGAAGGTGATGAAGTCAATGATGCAGATGAAACGCGGAAAGGCAGTTGAACCGGACAAAATACCCTTTTGGAGTTTTGGTTGAAGATGAATCATGTCGGGCTCTGATGGCTCACTGTTCTTTTCAACAAAATGAAAAGAGGATTACCGATGCCTGACGCTTTTAGGAAAAGCTTCCTTTTCCCGTTTTATAAGAACAAGGGTGACTCAGGCAAGCTAAACAACTATAGGGCAATCAAGTTAACATCTCACACAATGAAGACTTACGAGTGAGTAGTCTGCAATCGATTGAAAGAGATTGTACGGTTGGATGACAATCAATGCGGCTTTGTGGAAGGTCGGTCCACAGTCGATGCTATTCATTGCATACTTGATATGATTGAAAAGCATCGTGATGCACGGACGGTCTTGCACTTTGTGTTAGATGCACAGCTGGTGAGTCTGAAGAATTTCCGGTTAAAGTCGGAGCTCACCAAGGCAGTGTATTAAGTCCCTTGCTCTTCAACATCATCATCATCATGTTCTATTTATTAACACTCATTTCTGACGACCTGAAAATATCCATTCACTTCTCCGATGACATTGTCCTGGGTAGCAAAGACATCGTTGCTTTGCAGCTTGCAGGCTGCACTGACCAAGTGGTGTAAGATACTGGAGGATCATGGACTGAGTACATATTAGCATACCAAAGACAGAGTATCTTTGCTGCACTTTCTCAGATCCAGATAGACCGATACCAGATATCTACATTAAAGGAGAGTAGTTGAAGTCCTGTACAAGGTTCAACTACCTGGGCTCGAAGGTCAACAAGGAAGCTACCTGCGATCATGACATCAAACATCGCATCTGTGTCGGTTGGATGAAGTGGCGAGAAAACTCTGGAGTTCTTACGACAAGAAGATGCCACGAAAGCTTAAGGACAAACGGTACAAAACGTTCGTACGTCCCGCACTCATTTATGCGTCTGAATGCTGGACTATGTATAAGACATACGAAAGTAAAATGACTGTGACTGAGATGAAAAGGATCGTATCAAAAGTACCTACATCCGAGGCAGCTTGTTTGTTGAGCAACCGATCACCGAAATGCTCAAAGATCATCGTATGGGTTGGTATTGCCATGTTCTAAGATGTCCGCCTGAGAATCCTGTCGTGAAGGCACTATCAACGAATGTTCCATTTGCTGGACCCATACCCCGAGGCAGATGGAAACACACGTGGATCGATCAGATGAAGAAGCAACAACAATGCGTTAATTTCGGGGATGATACGATCCAAGACTGAGCTGCCGGCAGAAGGAAGCTGAGATTATACCGCCAGAATGGGCGATGTGCCAACACCACAGGCAGAGTAACGCGAAGCCGCAGAATGGTATGAAAGCGCAAGGAAGAAGAAGTCGGTGGAATCGCGTTCAATAGGAATCGAACTAATTCCCAGTAGATAGAAGGCGAACGTGCTAACCGTTGCGCCATCCGGACTACTGAAGAGGTTTGCATAGTCTCAGAGAATCGTTTCAATTTTGGTTTCAACAACACAAAAGTCGCACATCTAGACAGATCGGCTATTTCGATGCTGCTTTAAGTAAATTAAGAGGAAAGTGAACAAGCGGTACATACTGTATGTCATATATATGTATGCTAAAATGTTACAATGTGGTGGACAATCCGAGGACAGTTGGAAATTGTCGTTTCCGTGCGCAGACGTTACCAGATCGCACTACCCGACGGGAAAAGGTAGATTAATCAAGGTTGATTGGGCTGCATCAATCGAGTACGGAGGTACTGTGTGCAGGATGAGCTCAATCAGACAAATTTGAGTATGTTGTGAAAGTAGAGGAACACAGAATGAAAGCAACAGTTTCTGCAGTACCATTTTAGGCAAAAAGCTTAGCAATTATCTTAGTGTCTTTCCAGAACACTCAACAGCAGCTGGGTGGGAATGTTGGCTATCGGTCTGAGTATGCCTTCTGATAAGCTTAAAAATAGTCCTTCTAGCAAACTGATTGACAAAACGAAGTTTTCAGCTTGATGCAATGCGCTGTAACGTTTTGCGTATTTGTTTAAACATTGTAAGGCAAATATGGAATTTAAAATATAATTTTGAATTGTACTATTAGGGTGGACAGAGATAGAAACAAAAGATTAAAAAAGACAGAAAAAAATCCACTGGCCGAGCCTATCTGAAAAAAAACTAGCCTTCGGATAGCTTGCCGAAAGTATGATACCCGATCATACCTTCGTTTTGATTTGTGGTGCATTTGCTACTTTGAAATTAGTAGTTAAACTCGTTCCGATTTCACTCTTCCTATGAGAGGTATATGAAATAGTGGGCAGATTTCAACCAAATTTAGCAGTGTGATTTAGCAGTAAATATGATTGAATAACATGAAATTCGGTAAAGATATCTTCAGAAATAAAAAAAAAATTTTCTAACAAAAACTTGCTTTTGGTAGTCTAATTTCAACCAGATACTACTACTACTACTTAATTGCCCTAACCCCTTGTGGGGCATAGCGCGTCAACTGTTCCCTGTGGCCCAGTTAACGTTTCATTGGCATAAATTGGTTTCAGAGAATGCAGTTGCCAGCATGCACCTCCTCCACATCCATGGCCACGAACGTCGTCGTGGACGGGATTCGAACCCGAAACGCCGGTAGTCAAACATGAGACTGATGCCTCAACACACTGCGCTACCGGTCGCCCTGATTTGGCAAAGGATATTATTGAATAATTTGAGATTTTAGAAAGATTCATTAAGAAATAAAAAAGTTCTTCTCACAAAGACCTACTTTTTTACTAGGCGTTCCTATGGCACCTATATGACGTAGTAGTCATATTCCAATGGTTCCGACATATTTACAGCGTGCAATAGAAAGAAGGCTTTGTGCAAAATTCCAGCTCGATAGCTTTAAATCTGAGGGACTAGTTTACACAGAACCAGACAGACAGACGGACAGACGGACAAAGCTTAATCGACTCGTCTCATTATACTGACCATGAATATAATATATAGGCTGCATTCAGGGAAAAATTTTCGGCTACGAAACGCTACATCCCTTCCACTACACATTTGAGGAGACGCTACCTGTCACAAGATTTCTTTCGGGATTGAACCGCTATATATCAAATATCTGAGTGAGGCTCCAAACACAGTCGGTTCTGAACCATTTGAGCCATTCACCAAAAAACCTCCAGTTACAGACGTGTGCGCTGATTCGCAGCACAATCACTCAACTATGAAACAATTCACTAACAAATTTGCACGAAGGAATTTAATTACCTTTTGCACGACACGAATCTAGACGTGGATTCTACTCTTTTTGTACACAAACATATGTCACTAATGTCACAACTCACATACCAGCTGTGAATTGTCAAATGTAGCGGATCCATGCCCCAGAGAGCGTAAAAAATTTCTGCTATGAAAGGAGCGATCGCAATCACGAGCGGGGGGGGGGGGGGGGGTAGTAGCCCTACGTAGCGCTCCGGATCAAACGAGTGTTGTGAATGCACTCATAGCTTATATTGTCGGAGACGCTTCCTTCTGTGTGTTGCAAACTTCATGACAAAGTTAATATAACCTATCACATCCGTGAAGGGTATAAAAAACATAAACAGTTCCAGAATATTGAATAGCCGTAAAAAATTTATGTTTATTTACGCAACATCGACACATACATACATATGTATACTACCTTGCAACTAGACTTTCATACTTGCTATGTAATTTAATTAGCATTACAGAATCCATGTATGAATCCATGGTATGTATCCATTCATTTACTTTTATGTAGAAAGGTAGCCAAGTAGGCATATTCTAATCTAATATTATCTACTTAAAGCATAAATTAGCACTTAAAGCCATGGTGAGCTACTGCATATCTTTCTATTTAGTCTTCAAGCTTACACAAACAAAAATCTGAAGAATTGAAACCTTTCGTAGAGTGCCACGACTGAAAAGTTGCTGCCACCCCGTGATTACTCGACATGAATGCATGGTACATTTTTTCCCATGTCACAAAACAATGAAAGTATCATTCATCCTGCATGGGTACATCCTAGCGAGGCCTTTCGTTCACTTGAAAGCTTTCGTGGAAAATATTCCAAATAGCTCTTCATTTATCAACCAACCCAAAACTATAACAACGAACAAACTACTTTACATATTTTGCATATTTTTCTATGGTTTGACAGACATACAGACAGGCATTCCGGCGGGGACTAGGACTTGGCGAATCTTTGTTTCATCTATATACCTATAGGATCTAGAATAGAATTTCAGATAGAGGCCCTAAATGAGTATGATATGTGCGGTTAAAAACAAGGGGAGATAATTTAACAGTGGTTGTAAAACGACCCGAAAAAAATGCCTTGCAATGTCTCTATGAATACACCTATGGCTTAAAGTTAAACAATGCAAACATACACATAGTTGTGAAACGACCCGAAAAAATGCCTTGCAATGTCTCTATGAACACACCTATGGCTTAAAGTTAAACAATGCGGACATATACAGACGGCAGACACATTGAAAATCATAAAGGCCATCCGTATAAAATATAAAATGGTCACTGATATATTTGAATTTTTAGATTTTTTTGAAATAACCTAAAATTTTGCCATTTAAAGTAAAGATAAAAACTAAAACTACACTAGTTGTTAAGCCTCTTCTCATTTCATTTGCCGCATCGATTATTTTCTGCCTCAAAATATCAACAGATGTTATTGGATTGGGCTCGTTGTACACCAAACTCTTCATGTGTCCCCACACATAAAAATCCATTGGGGTCAGGTCTGGCGATCTAGCTGGCCACGGTATGGGTCCACCTCTTCCGATCCACTTGTTAGGATCTTCTGGCTCGTATGATGCGCAGTTTGCCGTTAAATGTACCTTAAGCGTTCCTGCGGCGTAATAGGCAATTTCAGTCGCTTCAATATAAGCGGCGGGGTCACCAATTGTAGAAAATAAGAACTACTTTTCTACTAAAATTTAATTTCGTATTTATTACTTCAGATGTTAAAAGATATGTATGTACATTGTACGACACGCGGACCTCGACTGACTCGCAAATTGCCAGTCGCGTATATTGTGGCGTTGTTGTTGTGTGTGTGTGTGTGTATGATGCCGCCACAACGCACATACGTACCGCTAGTTTTTACGAGAAATCACTCGTCTCGTTCATATCTGCTTACATCATATGATGCGTTTTTTTATAAGAATTCTGATAATACCATAGCTTCTGTTACATTTTTTATCAAGCGAAATGATGGTCCCCGAACAAGTTGCAGCTAGTTTTTTCAATCATTTGAAATATTTGTATTGACATTGACACGTTTTTGGAAAGCTGACAATACGAGTATGTTTTTTCAGTGGTCTGCAGACTCCGTGCCATATAATTTTTTTTAGTAATACTACATTAAAATCAACTTAAAAAAAATTTAAGAAAAATTTTTTTTATTTAAAATTAAAAATTTCGAATTGTGATGGGTTTTTAAAATTTTAAATGATTAAGAAATGTCTGCTATAGTGTTGACTGAAATTCAAAAATAAGTTTTAACCCATTACCTTAGTAGTTTTTATTATCTTTACTTTAAATGGCAAAATTCTAGGTTATTTCAAAAAAATCTAAAAATTCAAATATCTCAGTGACCATTGAAAATCGGTCGAACATTTATGGCCTCATTTTGTTGCATTTTGACTCTATTATAACATGTTACAAGGAATAGGTTGACTTAACCAATAACCCTGTATAATATATTTTATATATACGTATTCTGTTAGAAAATGGATAAGAAGGTCTCTAGGATCAGATACGTAATATGGCCGGAAACAGAAAACGATACCGTGGCGCGGTAGTCCACGCCCAATGCGAGTTAAGTCAAAACAGTAATGTCCATGCACAGTAGTGATGGGTAACACAGTAACGAGTCGCTCTTTTTGATCGCCTCAACAGAATGAGCGAAAGATTCGGCACAACGACATAGCCTCCGAGCCGTTCAATTTAAGATTGACACACTGTAAAATGAATACTCAAATTAATTTAAATATTACGTAACGCATGGAAACTCTACGCTCATTCAAAATTTCTGATAACATATATGTATGTATGTATTACATTCATATTCATTCACACCCCATCCTAATATCTATCTGAAACTAAAACCATCATTATCTATCTACCAAACCAATCCCACCCATCTAAATAATCCCATCCATTCATAATCGTCTCTATGCAGTATGCAATGCACGCATTGTGTATACACTTATAAATATACAAACAACAAACCATGCTGACTGCAAGCAAATCAAAAATCATATGCTTACGTCGCACCGCACATCCAATTTTCCCCAAATACACACAGAAAACAAACCCAACATTCTAAAACAAAGTACATAGTCGTCTTGTATCATATCATCATCATCACCTCAAGTTCAACTTGAGATGAAAACGATACCAAACCAACAAACAACCAGACAATTTCCTCTGTATACTGTGGACGCAATGAGAAGTTTCTTAAATGTGAGTTTGAGTTTTTAGCACAATTTGTGCTGTTTTAAAACAGCACACTCAGCACACTTAGCACACTCAGCACACAGCACACGCTAACACTTCTGTATTTCATTCGCTCTGTACTTTGAGCCATACTGGGCTGTGTCTTGAGTAAAAAACACATTGATTATTTGGGTAATTCAGTACAGAATAGACCCAGATATTTCACTCATAAGCACATATTCCAATCATCACATTCATTTGATTTGAGTCTTTTTCAGCCAGAGAAGAGAGAGAAATAAGGAAATGAAATTGCTAGAGAGAAACGAAGCAATTTTTTGGCAGCATTATTTTGGCCTGGTTCTTCTACTATATGGATCGGGCGGGTGTTCCGGGGAAATGAGATGGAATTGGGGAATGTGAGTTTGGCAGACGGAATGAGGTGGAATTGCTTCAGGGAATTTAGTGTACATAGATTGTGATTATCCTTCCTTATCTCTCTCTTCTCTGTGCATATCCACAGGCTTTATGAAAATGAAAACATTATGAAAAATTTTGAGAAAGCAACAGTCTAGTTCAGAAATGTTAGCCCAGCCGCTGGAGATGTTCATGTTGTTGTTGTTCATGATTGAGGAAGTAAAGGTTAGTGGCTGCATATGCACATATGAATTTTGATTTGTTTTTTTTTTTCGACTATAAGGCTTGTAAGGAGTCTTTTCAAAAAAGATATTGAATACTTCCCACTTCTGGCATTTTTTTCAATTTGCTGTAACTAAGACGCAGCGAGGGGCGAAATGCTTGTATTTAACTACAAAACATTTAATATCGTTATATATTAAACGATTGATTTGGAACTTGGTATAACTTAACTATTGTCTACAATATCGTTTATTACATGAGTATGGAAATTTTCTACAAGCAAGTTAATAATAATATATAGCAATTATTTCTATAACTTCGGTTATTTGTCACCTACGCTTCCTTGTTCGAACCTGGGAATTTCACAACAAGCTAGTTGTATAAATATTTCCTCTCAAATCAGTCATACATCCGCATCCGAAAATTTCTGTGAAGAGTTATCTGCAATGGAAATTTGGGGCGATTTTGACGAAAGAATGTCGAAAATCACATCCGTGTCTAACCCCATTACTGTCGGGATTGCAGAATTAGACAAATATTTGCAGGAGCCATATGTCAAATGAAGCAGCGATCCATTGTTGTGGTGAAAAGAGCGGAAATTGCTTTATCCACGCCTTTTTAAAATTATGAAGAAACGATTATGTGTCATGGCTACATCGGTGCCGTGTGAAAGGATTTTCTCGAAATCAAGACAGATTATTTCGGAGAGAAGGAACAGAATAACATCAAATAAAGTTTGACAGATTATATTTTTGAATTCCAATCTTTAGCTATAAGTTTTATTTAACGTTATTTCCATATACACTTTAATTATAAAAAACTAGAAATAAGTTGATGTAATATACATGCATTTCACATAATTACGGGTTTTATTGAATATGTTCCCCAAGTCTATGGATTTGTTCGACTCTTTTTGAACGACTCTTTTTGAACGACTCAGTGGAAAGAGTTAGAGTGTATGTGCTGGCACAGTAGAAAGAGTCAATATGCCCATCACTAATGCACAGTATTTTTAATTTGGCGTGGATTCATAACGCGATGAGATGTTTACACACAGATCTCGAGGTCATATAGACTAGCAGGTTTTTTTGTAGTCATTTTGAATTTACTTATTTATTTATTTAAGTGTAAGTGCTCTCCTAGAAATTATTGAACTGTTCTAAAAAGTAATCGAAAAGTTTAAAATCCTGAATACAGCTATTAACTACTTACAATTAGTTGACATGTACAATAAAATTCGATGTCTAAAAGTAAAGCAAATCACTAGGGGATAGACGCTGTTCGAAGTTCTTGGTGAAGGGGTCTGTTGCCGAAAAAAGTTTGAGAACTTTTGATTTAGCAGATCTTGTCTGAGTTCTTATAAAGATTCTTGAATCCACGCAGTCATTGTTTGTCGGACGTAATTCTACTTTATTCATGTCAACTAGGCTTCAATGCCGATTTCGGTAAATATACTTACATACTGTTGTTCCAAATGTGACTTTTACTAGGTCCTTACCTGTAACGAAAAGATAATATTGTATATCCACATTAATATGAGAATTTTTCATATTTAATATCTTGAACTGAAACACTTGAATAACGCTCCTGGCAGAATTATGGAAAATGAAATAAAATAAATACATATTCCGTGGTAAGAAAATCAAATTTATCTGAGATGTTTCCGTTTTTTTCTCAGTGGGCTACACATTGAATTTATAACTATTTACACGTTTTTTAATGTGATCCATTTTTTTTACAATAATATGAAAATATTGTGCAATTAAAAAAAATTATTAGATTCCTATTGCATACGAATCTGTCGCATCTAAATTTTGGGATTAAGATACGAAAACTGTTGCTGCTATCCCTAAAATATGCACATAATGCACATATGCTTCTCCAACTTCGATTATATTACTCGTACATTTTCTTGACACAAATGATAAGATACTTTAGGATTATTATATTAACCAAGCTATTATCTTTAGAGTATCCTGCAAAATAGTCGTTTCCATAAAAAGCCTCCAGTCATTCAACGTTGGATGGAATAACGCTTGTTTGCCCGTGCTCTAAAACGAGCAAGTTTACATACGATAGCACTGAATGCAAATCTAATAAATTCTAGCATATATGCAGATATACACATGAAAAGGACACTTATAAGTTTATTAGTGTACCTACTTTTAGTCTGTAGATGTGTATGTATTTGCGAATTTTAAAAATTATTGTAAGGAACCCAAATCTAGAATTTAAAACATTCTCGTATCATTTGCAATGCTTTTTCCTAAAAGTTTGTGAAGTCGTGACTTAGGAACTCTTCAAAATTCTCCACAAACCAGAGATTTTTATTGACTAAAAGGGTATATACATGAATCTCGTGAATGTTTTATGAAGGAAGGTTGAAATGGGACTTTTGGGATAAATTGACACGCGCCTCCGAAATTTTAAACGAATTACGAAGGGCTACACTTGTTACCTGGGTCCGTTATTAATTTCAACGATTTCTCTTAAAGAAAGCTAACAGAAGTTATTACGTTATTTAAAAATTCATAGGGGGGTACCCCAGATTTTTTAAAAGATGACTAGGGACTAAATTAAAATATGTATGTAGGAATATATGAAAATAAATGAATGACTCTTTTTTAAGTGAGCAAAATCATGGAAATTGTTTATTAGATTTTCTTAAATAAACTTATCCGCATGTGATTGGAATCAGATGTCCCAATTTCACGATAAAATGGCATTGAAAGTATATATACTCTAAACAGACAATCCAATTTGCTATACTACTTTGCCTGAACTCCTAGTGGGACATAGCGCTTCAACTACTCCTGCGCGCCATCGTACTCGGTTCTGGGCAATGGAACGCATTTGTCCCAACGAAATAACCAGAAACTTTCGCCACAGATCAGCGCCATGACTTTCATGGCAACCCTTTGGTCGACATTCATTTGGAATGGGATCCCATTTCATGGCATGTTCAGCAATGCAGTTATCACCCTTCCGCAATATGTGACCTATCCACTGCCATTTTCGCCTGCATATCAGTTCACCGATGTTGTTTCGGGCCAGAAAATTTCTAAAATTCGACGAAGACCCGAGATAACTGTTCCGTACCACTATTTCCGGCAACAATGGTTTCTAGGTTGACGAAGTTGTCTTCTCTACAGGCTACCCATTAATATTTATGGCGATAGGTGAAGGATTTTTTTTTCGTAATGGCGGGCAAAGAACCTTACTACTCAATTGCCCTAACCCCTTTTGGGGCAATGCGCGTCAACTGTTCCATGTGGCCCAGTTGACGTTTCGTTGGCATAAACTGGTTTCGAAGAATGCAGTTGCCAGCATGCACTTCCTTCACATCCATGGCCACGAACGTCGTCGTGGACGGGATTCGAAACCGAAACGCCGGTAGTCAAACATGAGACCGATGCCTCAACACACTGCGCTACCGGTCGCGTGTAGTGTGCCACGCGAGTTTAAGAGTTAAGAGTTTATGCCGTGTCTCCCCATCATATGCCTGAGCCCATAGTTATCAGCACTAACTTTTTCAAGTCCCCCATAACCATTATAATGTCACATTTAGGTGTTCTGCTCTGGACTGCGTTTAGTTGTTGGTTTAAGGGGTCTTTCGCCAAGACATTGTCGCGTTCAGTTGGAGCATAACATTGTATTATTGTGATGATTCTCATTTTGGTCCGGAACCAGGCGGTCCTGATTCTGTCGAAGACCGGATCCCAGGATAAGAGACAGTTTCATGCGGCTATGTTTAAGAGGAGCCCCACACCTGTCTCACGAACACTTGGTAGCTCTACCGGAGTACAACATTACAGGGCTACCCCTTGTGAGATAAATTTTCCGCTGTTCCACCATCTTATCTCACTAACCCCGAAGATGTTTAGTTTATACCACAAAAATTAATTCTCTAATTGAAGAAATCGTGCGTTCTGAGTCCTTCTGATCCATTGTCCAGGAGAGTACTCACAAAAACTCGTTACCGTCAAATCAGTCCTTATCCGAGGCAAAGTTGACGTTTCGTTAGGATATAGAAGATTTCGGATAGCGCCAGTGGCTGGCATACACATCCCGTCCTTTATTTATCGGTTTTTACGACAGGCCGGCAAAGGGGAAGGCCATTGTATTATTCTTACGCCTTGAGGGGGAATGTTAACCTCAACCAAATCATCGCGGCGGCTTGACTTGATTAGCAATGGTCAACGACCACTGCCGTTACATGGAGCGCCCACGAGGAGGACTAGGGAAGAGGATTTGCCCCCCCCCCCCTTTCTGGAATATTGTGCGGGTCTATCCTAATAATCGGGAGTATGCCTAAATGATAATATTTTTGCTGGGTTACACTTTTACTGATCCACTGAAAACTTCATCAACTCTCTGTTTTATCAAATGTTTCTATAATAATTTAAAAATTTTATAGTCACTTAATTTATATTTCAAAAGTTTTCTGGATGTGTCAAGGCAATTAACACAGACACACACACAGATCCTTTATAAATTTGTATGTAGTGCATCACAAGCATTCACCTATGCTATATATTCAATGTAAATGTATGTCAAAAGGGAAGCAAGTGTGAGGTTTGTTATCGGAAATGTTACCATTTGTATACCAAAAATACACGAATAATAAAAAGAAGTGATAATTAAAAATGTCCAATATTCACAGCATCAAAAATAATTATTTCTCGTTTAATGCGAATATTCTATCTCGGAAATCATCCCGCCTATTATCTTTATGTAATTACTAGCTTTCTCCGTAGTTCGCCTTTCCAGTCGATTTTAAAGCTGAGCAGATAATCATAAAATACTTTGCAGAGTTCATCATCTCTCCACCACTTCTCGAAAACTAAATCCGAAGTGGAATATAAAACCTTCTTTTAAATGTACTCCATCTTTAACGTCGGAACGAGAAGGGAAGCGAACCATGAAATTCATTAATTTTTTGGTCCCGATGCAACAGGCTTCTTCCATCTAATCACCAGCAATTTTAGGCCTTGTAGTTTCCGCAAGGTTTCTAAGCAGTTTTGTGGTGTGAGCGACAATAGAGAGTGGTTTTATCTTGACACGCGGTTGTCAGAGTTTAACCTTAAGGGATGATATCATTATAATCGTGAAAAGCTGGTTAAATGGAGGCTCCACTACAAGGCTACGTTCGGCGAAGGAAAGTCATATTAAAGTTGCTACAAGTGCAACTATCTAGGTAATATGATTCCTTTGGAGACGGCACAGCTCGAGTAAGAATAGCGTTATCGTCAAGATTCCACTCGACAAAGTTGAAGGATATTGCCTAACTAGTATGCATCTTTATCCTTGTGTAACTATAAGAGGATGCTTTAGATTAATTTGGTATTGAACATTTCTTGCAGAAAAAGTAAGAAGCGCTATCCCTGCTTTGCATTCATAAATGAAAAAGTGAACAGATATTAATCGTATATGGGAAAATATTCTCAATTCTAATATGCACAAGCAAATTGAGGAGCTATATCCCAAAAAAGTGAACAAACATTAGTAAAGAAATTGAAATGGAGTTATCGATAATGCACGTAGTCTGAATCTCTCAAAAATAACCCTTTGTAAAAATCCACCCTACATAATCCCGCCAAAAGGGTATGCCCTACGCTTCGCGCCTCGGTTTTGTTAGTATATATTGAACCCTGCTTAAAATCGTTAATTTCATTAAACTCTGTTTAGCGGGTTGCTTTTAAAAATGGATTCGGGCGAAGGGCAAAATCACAAAGCTCTCCGCGACACAGTGTTTAATGAAATTAACGATTTTAAACAGGGTTCAATGTGCACATCCAAAACCGAGGCGCGATGCGCAGAGCATACACTTTTGGCAGGATTATATGCATATCAATCCTTTTTGCGGCTGAGAAGTTTTTTTCTGGCGTGGGATTCTTACAACATGGTTGTTTTAGGAGGTACCATAACTTTTTGTATTGATAGTTTTAAAGTTCACGCAAACTATTGTATCTTAATTTAATTTAGGACATCATTAATCACTTTAATCTTTAGGTATGAAGTTTAAAAACACTTTCCATCGAAGCGTTGATATTTTGACGACGATTTTCAAAACGACAAAGCCACAAACCAACTCCAATGTAGCGTAAATTCGATAAGCACACCACAGACTACATTCTTTTGAGGTGCGTTCCGCTGCACCTCCCACTAACGCAAATTGCAAAAACAACTATTGTTTAGTTAAGCCGCATTTAAAAGTTTTGTGCTCGTCAATTAAAAAAAATATTGACACTTCAAAATGGGGCGTGTAGAGGAACGTTCGGCTACACCCCCCCCCCCCCCCCGCCTTAAAAAAAATAAGGAACTAATCTTATTCAAACCCATGTCAGAGTTATGTGCTAGTTATGCGCCGCATTAAAAAGTTTTGTACTCGTCCTGCGCGAGCTCGCACCACAAATGCCTGAAACTTTTAGTTTAATATCCTCCACCAACAGCAATCGTGCCAAGTTTCAAAATTTCTTGAATTTTTTCCTACGATCACCAAATATTGGCACCCGGTATCTAATTTTTTTTTTATTATCCGTCATCATCATCATCATCGTGGCGCGACAGCCCGACGTCGGGCTATGGCCGCCTGGATCATTGTCCTCCAATTATCTCGGTCACGTGACCGCGTCCTCCAATTTTGGGAGCCCAGCAGCTGCGCGGCGTCCACACCTACTGAGCTCTCCCAACGAGATCTCGGTCGTCCTCGCAGTCTCGCTCCGTCGACTCGTTCTGCATGCATTACTCTCTTAGGCATGCGATCATCGTCCATTCTTTGTACATGCCCTGCCCATTGAAGTCGTTGTAGTTTGACGATTTTCGAGACTTGCAGCTCATCGTACATTTCATACAACTCATGGTTGTACCGGATGCGCCATCCATCTCGATCGCAAACAGCCCCGAAAATTCGCCGTAGAACCTTACGTTCGAAAGTGTCTAGCATGTTTTCGGAGGCTTGAGCTAGGGTCCATGCTTCGCAGCCATAGCATAGCACTGGTCGTATAATGGTTTTGTACACGCGGAGCTTCGTGTTTCTGTGCACATGTTTCGATTTCATTATGGGGAGAACCGAGAAAAAAGTCTTATTAGCTAACTGTATCCGTCGCTTGATTTCGTCAGTTTCGTTGGCGTCCCTTGACAGGTTGCAACCCAGGTAAATGAATTTGTTCACGAACTCGATGTTGAGGTCCCCCACATTGATGCTTGGTTGTGCAGGTGTCCTTGTCACCGATTGCATCATTATTTTAGTTTTACCCTCGTTAATACGTAATCCAACTTCCTTTGCAGCGGTATCAAGCGTATGCAGAAGTTCTTCTGCGTCAGCCAATCTTCGGGACATGATGTTGATGTCGTCGGCGTACGCTGCTAATTGTGTCGACTTGATGAGTAGCGTCTTGCTGTTGTCCAAATTCATGGCCCGAATAACGTATTCCAGTGCTAGGTTGAAGAGCGTCGGAGCCAGTCCATCGCCCTGTTTCAAACCAGTGCGTGTTTCAAATAGATCAGTAAGTCTATTCTGGATCCTGACTTGTGAGACGGAGTTGGTCATCGTCATCATTGTCAGTCGCACTAATTTTGCTGGTATACCAAATTGCAGCATGATGTTGTACAGTACTCCACGATCGATACTGTCGTATGCCTGCTTGAAGTCGACAAAGATTTGGTATACGTTTACGTTGTATTCCCAGCACCTCTGGAGTATCAGTTTGACTGAGAAGAGCTGATCGGTTGTGGAGCGACCAGGTCTGAAACCGCTTTGATATTCGCCAATGACTCGTTCTGCGTACGGTTTTATTCTATTTTCCAGAATTTTCGTCAAAATTTTTATTATCCGTCACCGTATCTCATTATACGCAGTATGCCCCCTCATGTACATTTGCCAAGTAAACGCGACGAATGCCCCAAGTTTTTTAATGGACATCCCTTGGCAAAAACTAATTCTTTATTACTGTTCCATGTGGCCCACTTGACGTTTCGTTGGCATAAACTGGTTTCGGAGGATGCAGTTGCCAGCAAGCACCTCTTGCACATCCATGGCCACAAACGTCATCGTGGACGGGACTCGAACCCGAAACGCCGGTAGTCAAACATGCGACTGATGCCTCAACACACTGCGCTACCGGTCGCCCCTACGGACGGACGGATTAGCCGTTCACATGTATTTTGGTCTTTACTTATTAGGGGTGTAATGAAACGTCGAAATAGGATCGTATATTAATTTTCCGGAGTGTGAGTAAGTGAGCTTTCAAATCACTTGCGCTGTCCAGTGATTACTCAGACGCACTGTTAACTCACGTTCATACTCAGGTAAAGGGAAACGTCAGTCAAAATTGTGGAGATCGATGCAGACAAATTGAGAGTTTTGTGTTCCTGCGGGGTAGGCATCACTACCATGGTCGCATTGTCCATACTGGTCGAACCGAATTTCGAATTTCAAAACACGAACCATCTTATATATGTATATAGACAGAATTTTAATAAAAAAAAAACTAAGAACGATTTTTGATGAAGTGTGACATGAGACATAATACGACGATGGTGCTACCGCTCGTGTGACGTCACGTTATTTTCATTTATAATTTCTTCCTCATTTTATTCAATTTTTTTTTTAACTGGGATACTACTAGTATAGTCAAAATTCAAGTAAAGTATCCGCCTTTCTTTTCTCAATTGAAACACGGAGTACAGAGCACCACGATCGTCCACTCAGTTTTACGGATTTATCAAGCGAAGTCGCAAGTTCAATTCCTGCCACGGACATATTCAAGTAGTTTCTTTTCTCGTTGGACTCCAGTCGACTCAGTTGTGAATGAATACACTGGTTTTAAATTAAAAAAAAAAAAAAAAATGGAGAAAAGGCGGGACGTGCTTGACACTGACACTGACCAGACCATGACATATTACAATTACCATTTTCCCGTTAAAACGGTCTCGTAAATGAAGTGCTCTACTGCACGTCGTACCCCATGTTGCGGTTCGAAATGGAAAGAGAAAAGTATTCCCCAAGCCGAAAGTAGTCACGCGCAAATAATCTCAGATTATTTTTCAATAATTCTTCTGGACGCGCTTCCTGAGTGTACTTTAGGAAAAATAGGTGGAAATGTTAAACTCCTTCCATAATATGAGTCACTCCTATTGCAGAGCTACGAGAAATCTCGTCTATGGCAAGGTGAAATGGAATATTGGACCTTTCGATATACTCGTATAACAATTCTGTAGAAACCCATTCTTGAGTATACCCAAACATTATCAGAGTAGATTCGCTACATTATTCATTTGTATCCCTAGAGATCAGTAAGAGTAGTCTTCATTTCACAGATGAGAAATCACTCAAGGGATTGCATGACGTATAATGTGCATACCCCTTTATTTGGGCATAGAAATAATAAATAATATTACACAGGGTGTGCCGCTTCAGATGGTAAATACTTTAATGGTATTGTAGTACCGTTAATTTATGGAAAACTTAAACTAAATTGGACACTCTGTCTTTAACTGTTACATTTTTTTCGGAAATTGTGTCTAAAAGTTTGAGTTGCCGAACAAAATCAAAATTGGCCACTCTCCCAATCATTTAATATGAAATTAGACCTCATTTTCCGAAACTATATAAAATTTCATACAACACGATTCTTTTTTCCGGTTGCGAAATTCAGTTCAAAGATATAACTGTTTAAGCTTTAAAGAAATTTCAAAATCGATTTTGCATCGAAAATTCAAAATTTGACAAAAGTTGCCCCAATATATTGAATTTCCGACGGTATATTTCTTTGATACATTTGGATTTGAAAATTTTCGAATAATACGAATTGACAAAAAAAAACATGGTCTGGAGTTGAAACAGATTTACTTTAATCTTGATTGAACACGTCCACGCTATGAATAAAAAATAGGAAAAAAAACGAATATTTTTGAAATTTGGTACAATTGATGTAGAGAGTCCTTTGGACTTTGGAGCTTATACTATATATTTAGATATAAGCTCCGCTGATAGAGGGTACGGAAGTGTAGGATAAAGGGGTTAAAGGTCATTTTTCTGGGTTCGCTTGAAAATTTCCGTTGATTTTTCTTAGTATGGACATCCATCGTTATAATAACATAAAAAAAGTCGTGTAGTTTTGAAATTTAAAAAAAATAATAAACGCAGTCTCCTGAATATATGCTCCAAAGTCTCCGTTGATAGGGAAGGGGGTCCGGAAGTGTAGTGTACCATTAATGTAGTTACCATCTGAAGCGGGACAATATGTACCTCAATATCTGTTGCAAGAAAAAATCTCTTTTGCTAGAACATACTTAATCCCAAAGAGATTTCTTTCTTTAATGTTACGGGACGATTTAAATATCCTGAGGATTTTCAAGATAAACATCCCACGTCAATACAGTAAACATCTGAAAATTCGACACTCATTCGACCAAAAAAAGAACTCATGTATAGTAGGCGTAAGTATGCATAGGTTGAATAAACCTCTCATCGACTAGCTGAGTCGTACGAAAGTATTCCGAGTAAAGATCCAACTTTCATTCAATGGATATCCCTCTATAAGCGGATATAAAAAAGAAGGATAAAATCGAAAATAGGCAAATATTTGTCGTTGTCATTTCATTTTATTTACTCAAAAAAGAAGAAAATAAATGTCATACTTTCCCTGTGTGGCAATAGAACCGCGAATCATGTTTTGGATGCATAATAGACGCCTGTATTCAACGTTTCGACTTCAAAACACCATTTTGATTTTCAGCACGCCCCCATTGTGTTTTCGTGCCAAGAGGATGGAGTGGCATAAACGTTGCAAAGTTTGTGCCGAGAGAAAGTCATGGTTTGAAGTGTATAGTGGAAAAGTTTTCTATGGTTTCTTTGGTAATTTTAAGACTGCGAGTGTGTCATTCCAAGAAAAGTTAAGCGCTTCTTCAAGCCTCAAGCAAAATGTGAAGAATTTTATTGTGCTCGTAGGAAGGATGCAGGATGTTTCTTCGTAGCAAATAATTGGTAATATAAGTTTTGTTTGAATATTGTACGAGTATAAATATATCTAATTATTCCCAGAGGATAAGGAAATATAATTTCTTTCATCTAATTTGGAAGGATGAGGATTAATTTATAATTTGAAGAATGTTCACTTCCAAGCACTATAGGAGTAGTTTGCAAGTTCCGTTCAACCCATGTGGTTGTTAAGAATTTCTTTCATATATTTTACAAACATACATACATATGTATAAGCCGGTTTGATGGTGCTTTCCGTTAATAGTTTCCATGGCTAAAATTAAAAGTTTAGTTGCATCCATTTTATTCCGTAGTCGGATTATTACCTAAGAAGCAAGGCCGGCGGAACGGGTAAAACTCGTGTGTTGGATTTTTAAATTTAAATTCTTACACCAAAGAGCGCACCCTAGAATTTTAGCAAAATAAGTGAGAAAGGGGGGCCAAATTAGATAACAAATTGACAAGACAACGTTGTTAATTAAATGTCACCCAATGCGGGCAGATTTCTGAAGTTGGAATTCCAAAGATATTTAAGAATTATTTTTTTAACTGTTGATACATCTTATAACCCCTTAATAAATGAGGCGTTGGCACTGGCAACGTGTTTTTTTTAGCAATTTCCGGTATTCAATTCCAATTTAATAAAAAAAAAGTTTTCCGACCAGAAACAAAAAAGAAACAAAACCAAATGTGCCCTTGCCTTCTCATTGCTCCTCTCTCTCTTTCAATTGCCCTAACCTCTTGTTGGACATAGCGCGTCAACTGTTCCATGTGGCCCAGTTGACGTTTCGCTGGCATTAATTGGTTTCGGAGAATGCAGTTGGCAGCATGCACCTGCTGTACATCCATGTCCACGAACGTCATCGTGGACGACATTCGAACCCGAAACGCCGGTAGTTAAACATGAGACTGATGCCTCAACACATTGCGCTACCGGTCGCCCCGTTATCTCTCGGGCCATCGTTGGGTGAGAGATAATAATCTAAATAGGATGGATTTGCCTTTCGAGACGGATTGCCGTCTGTGGTTGGGGGACGTTGCGACCACAGGTCATATTTTGTTCGAATAAAAAAGGATACGGCACAATAGAACTTCTATGGTTGCAGTGCCTACCATTAGGGGCAGTAGTATGAATCATTGCTATCTGTATATGTCGAAAACTAGTGTTGGCCATGTCGATTACTAGTGCCAAAGGGGAATAGAATCCTTTGGTTCAAATGTCCCGTTCGTGACGTATCAGTATACATCAAAACTGTTGGTCCCCACTTGGGTAAAATTGATTTGATTCCTCGTCGCTCGAACCGCACTGAATCTTCTGTGAATCAGTGGATTTAAAACGATTTTCCACCCGGAGTAACAAATATGTATGTTGAAAATATCCCTTGATAACATTCATTCAACGGATGTGGAAAATAACAATGGAGGAAACTTGGCAAATATAAGGCAGAATTAGAAATGGAAATCTGTGAATGATAAAAAAATGAAAGGAAAAAAATCCTGATACTAATAGAGAATATATCCTCTTTGAAGTGGGTCAAGTGGCATATTTTCAGAATATGTATACAGTCAATGTTATATGAACATTTTTATCTTTCCACTTCATTAAATAGGATTCAATTCGGACACATATATCCGAATTGTATTGTGCTTGGCCGCCAATCACTATGCGAACTGTGATCCTTTTTGAATTTTTGATGTTTTGAAAGTCTTATCAAGTTGGATAAGCAGCTTTTGTGTCTGTGATTCGTATGGAACAAAAAATAACAAACAATGAATTTTCAGGACAACTCAAAATAAATTTTAATTAAGTGGAGTCACTTATACCATGTGTTTTGGAAAGGCAGAAAAGCAAAAGAGTAGCATTATTTAATATCCTCTTCCTTCGTGAGCTCATTTTCTTCTACTAAAAACCCATCATACGACTTTTCACTTTGAAGTGTTCACCATGATCAAAGGAAAGTATACTCAATTGCCCTAACCGCTTGTGGGGCATAGCGCGCCAATTGTTTCATGTGACCCATTTCGTTGGCATCAACTAGTTTCGGAGAATGCAGTTGCCAGCATGCACCTCCTGCTCCCCTATTTAGCCGCCTACCTGCGACAAGCCGGAGGATCATGTGGCTTATTATTACGCCCTGCACCACAGGAGGAAGACAACATAAACATCCATGGCAACGAACGCCGTCGTGGACGGAGTTCGCACCTGAAACGCCGGTAGTCAGACATGAGACAGTTGGATCTACGCACTGAGCCCCATTCAAGACTTTTATTACTTTTCAATGAATTTTAGGTCAGAAGTATACTTTTGTTAATATAAAAATATAAAATACAGAATTAAATTTGAACAAGAGCTCAAATATTGTGAAGATTAACCAATGTCATTGGAGTGGCCGGTGCCCCAATGCTTTGAGGCGTCAATCTGATCTCTCATCATACCGATTCTGTGGGTTCGAGGCCCATCATGGCCATGCTTCCTGTGTTGTTTGCCTCCTGTGGTGTGTGGCAAAATAAGCCTTTTTCGGCTGGCCGCAGAAATGGACAGGATGTGTATGATAGCAACATGCATCGTTCGAAATCAGTTACAGTTACATTATATCAGGTAATGAAAAGTCACCTCAGTCGCTTAGGAGTAGTTTATGGGCCATGTCCCATTAGAGGTTAAGGTAAATAATATCGGCTGTTTGTTTATTTATTTAATTCGTTTACTGAACTGGATAAGATCCAAATAATAGAGTATAAGACTAAAGCTCTTTAGTAAGAAAGAAAAAATAATGTTCAAGTGATACTGAGAAAAAAAAAACATAAATAAAAAATATTAAAAGCTGGACCAAAAATTAACGGAAAGCAAAATTCAGTCACTTACCATTAATCACATGAGGCAACTTTAAATAATAGCAAACCTTTGAAAGTACGCAGCTTTCCCAAACTACAAATTTTATTTATATGTATATATATATTTCGGGAGCGACTTACCCCCTTCTTCAGTACAAAAGCTACTAAATATAATGGCAAGATACAGGTCATAATATACGTTACTAATTACTTACTTTTAAGGACAGGTAGATCAGACCAGAAACTCATTTTATTGCATCACCTATCGGTTTATGGCGCTTCTCTACCTGCTCTTTTACGATTCTTCGCAATTAATCTAACTAATTTTGAAGGGCAGTTTCCTTGGTCCGTATTCAATATTCGCGTCGTGTCTTCTCGAATGATCTCCAAGCTCTCCCAGGGATCTAACGTATTCGTCCGGTTCGTATATCGCAATAGTTCTAGGTTCTCGCGCTGAACAGTGTGTCCTTCTTCGATGATATGGGCCGCTACTGTTGATCGTACTGATGAATTCGCTTTCCGGATGCTGTTAACGGCTTCTCTGATGTGTTCGTTGAATCGCGTCGTTACTAACCGCTTCGTCTGTCCTATATAAACTTTGTCGCAATCGCTACACGTTATCCGATATATGCCGCTTTTCTCCTCGAGTTTTAGTGGGTCCTTCACGCTGCCTAGTATATTCCTCAGGGTGGTGTTTCTGCTCGATCCGACTACCTGTAAATTAAAATGCTTTAATAAGTTTTTAATTTTAGGAAACAAGTGGGAGTTAGGGATACTTATACGCCTTGGAATGTTTTCCATGGGCTGCGTAAACAGCGTTGTATACTTTAACCTGTCATGTTGTCGGGTTTTCCTCCTGATCAGTTTCTCGATGTCATAAGAATTGTATCCATTTTTGATAGCGGTGTCAACAATGAATTCGCGTTCCTTGTTGAATCCGTCTATCGTCAAAGGGTACGTGATCAATCGGTGTACCATACAATTATAGGCCGCCATTTTCTGTGCAAACGTGTGATTCGAGGTGGATGGTATCGTCCGTTGCGTTGTGGTTGGCTTACGGTAGATCTCGAACTCCAATTCGCCGTTGTTTTTCGTGATGATAAGGTCCAAGAATGGGATGGCCCCATCTTTTTCCATCTCGATGGTAAACTCGATTCTGTGATGAATCTTATTTATCACGGAGAGGACTCGGTCGATATCATCCCTTCTAACAACCGCGAATATGTCGTCCACATACCTAAACCAAACTTTAGGCATTACTCCCTTAGCTTCAATCTCCTCCTCAATCGACGCCATGAACCGCTCCGTGAGCAGCGGTGAGAGAGGGTTTCCCATCGCTACCCCAGAAGTAGTTTTGTAGAACTTACCCCGGGATGTGAAATAGTTTTCGTTCATACAAAGGCTCGCAAGATTTGTATAATTTCGAACTTTCTTCCTTCATTCCGGGGTAGTTCCAAACTGGTTCAGCCATCGCTCGTACTCGAAAATTGCTTGCTTAACCGGGGTGTTAGGGAATAACGCCTTGACATCAAACGACACCATTACCTCGTCTTCGTTAATCTTCTCAATGGTCTGCAACTTCTCGATCAACTCGTGCGTGTTTTTCACCGAGTGCTTGCTGTTGACGTTTCCTAGGGCCTGGCACTCCTTAATTAGCCACTTGGCGATGTTGTAAGTCGGCGAATTGGAATCTGCTATGATCTCCCGCATCTCGTCTCCTTCCTTGTGGATTTTGGGTTGGCACCGTATTCTGGGTAACGCTGGGTTCGGCATGCGTAGTCGCGAAGCATTTTTGAACACGGTACTGGCTTCCTTCAAGGCACGGTCCACCCTTTTGATCGAATCGGGCAACGGGTCCTTCCTTAACTCGAAGTAGTTACCATTGGAGAGTTTGTTGACCACAGCGTCGTCGTAGGCCTCTCGATCCATCACTACCACGTTGTTTCCTTTGTCGGCTTTGAGGAAATATACTGGCTTCTCCCGTAATTCGCGTAAAACCGTTTTTCCGCGTTGGCTTATTTTTGGCGGCATGCTGTTCCGAATGATTCTACTAACTCCCGATCTGATATCGTCTTTCGTGTCGTTGTCTAAGAATTTGATCCCGGCCTCGATGTTGACGACGGTTTCGTCAAGTATATTTGTCGGCGGAAGTGAAAACGCGAGACCGCTATTTAACATTTCCATTTGAGCATCCGTAAATTCGACCGACGATTTATTAACGACGTAGTTCGGAATGTTCGCGACGTTATTCTTAGTTACCGGCGGGGAATGTTCGTTTTTTAAAGCGGACCATTTTTTGTTTGAAACAAAAAATGGTCCGGGATCAAATTCTTAGACAACGACACGAAAGACGATATCAGATCGGGAGTTAGTAGAATCATTCGGAACAGCATGCCGCCAAAAATAAGCCAACGCGGAAAAAACGGTTTTACGCGAATTACGGGAGAAGCCAGTATATTTCCTCAAAGCCGACAAAGGAAACAACGTGGTAGTGATGGATCGAGAGGCCTACGACGACGCTGTGGTCAACAAACTCTCCAATGGTAACTACTTCGAGTTAAGGAAGGACCCGTTGCCCGATTCGATCAAAAGGGTGGACCGTGCCTTGAAGGAAGCCAGTACCGTGTTCAAAAATGCTTCGCGACTACGCATGCCGAACCCAGCGTTACCCAGAATACGGTGCCAACCCAAAATCCACAAGGAAGGAGACGAGATGCGGGAGATCATAGCAGATTCCAATTCGCCGACTTACAACATCGCCAAGTGGCTAATTAAGGAGTGCCAGGCCCTAGGAAACGTCAACAGCAAGCACTCGGTGAAAAACACGCACGAGTTGATCGAGAAGTTGCAGACCATTGAGAAGATTAACGAAGACGAGGTAATGGTGTCGTTTGATGTCAAGGCGTTATTCCCTAACACCCCGGTTAAGCAAGCAATTTTCGAGTACGAGCGATGGCTGAACCAGTTTGGAACTACCCCGGAATGGAGGAAGAAAGTTCGAATTTATACAAATCTTGCGAGCCTTTGTATGAACGAAAACTATTTCACATCCCGGGGTAAGTTCTACAAAACTACTTCTGGGGTAGCGATGGGAAACCCTCTCTCACCGCTGCTCACGGAGCGGTTCATGGCGTCGATTGAGGAGGAGATTGAAGCTAAGGGAGTAATGCCTAAAGTTTGGTTTAGGTATGTGGACGACATATTCGCGGTTGTTAGAAGGGATGATATCGACCGAGTCCTCTCCGTGATAAATAAGATTCATCACAGAATCGAGTTTACCATCGAGATGGAAAAAGATGGGGCCATCCCATTCTTGGACCTTATCATCACGAAAAACAACGGCGAATTGGAGTTCGAGATCTACCGTAAGCCAACCACAACGCAACGGACGATACCATCCACCTCGAATCACACGTTTGCACAGAAAATGGCGGCCTATAATTGTATGGTACACCGATTGATCACGTACCCTTTGACGATAGACGGATTCAACAAGGAACGCGAATTCATTGTTGACACCGCTATCAAAAATGGATACAATTCTTATGACATCGAGAAACTGATCAGGAGGAAAACCCGACAACATGACAGGTTAAAGTATACAACGCTGTTTACGCAGCCCATGGAAAACATTCCAAGGCGTATAAGTATCCCTAACTCCCACTTG
Organism: Chloromyia formosa; assembly: GCA_964017055.1. NCBI lineage: Eukaryota > Metazoa > Arthropoda > Insecta > Diptera > Stratiomyidae > Chloromyia > Chloromyia formosa. The sequence goes on from OZ024813.1 coordinate 137,712,774, forward strand.
TTTCCTAAAATTAAAAACTTATTAAAGCATTTTAATTTACAGGTAGTCGGATCGAGCAGAAACACCACCCTGAGGAATATACTAGGCAGCGTGAAGGACCCACTAAAACTCGAGGAGAAAAGCGGCATATATCGGATAACGTGTAGCGATTGCGACAAAGTTTATATAGGACAGACGAAGCGGTTAGTAACGACGCGATTCAACGAACACATCAGAGAAGCCGTTAACAGCATCCGGAAAGCGAATTCATCAGTACGATCAACAGTAGCGGCCCATATCATCGAAGAAGGACACACTGTTCAGCGCGAGAACCTAGAACTATTGCGATATACGAACCGGACGAATACGTTAGATCCCTGGGAGAGCTTGGAGATCATTCGAGAAGACACGACGCGAATATTGAATACGGACCAAGGAAACTGCCCTTCAAAATTAGTTAGATTAATTGCGAAGAATCGTAAAAGAGCAGGTAGAGAAGCGCCATAAACCGATAGGTGATGCAATAAAATGAGTTTCTGGTCTGATCTACCTGTCCTTAAAAGTAAGTAATTAGTAACGTATATTATGACCTGTATCTTGCCATTATATTTAGTAGCTTTTGTACTGAAGAAGGGGGTAAGTCGCTCCCGAAATATATATATACATATAAATAAAATTTGTAGTTTGGGAAAGCTGCGTCTCCTTTGATTTAGTTGACAACTACAAACGTCGGACGACACCTAACATACTTTGAAAGTACGTATAAAGAAAAGAGGGTAATGGACCAAGCTCCATTATAGTTCTAGGTAATGCGCATAGTTCTAGGTAATGCCTAGTACTTAACTTTTCTTTTCGTGCGAAATTTTTCGTCTTTTTGACAGTATAATGATGAATTCATGTAAACAGAAAGTTTGATATTAAAACGGCCGTGAAAGTGAAAATGAAATTCGAGCTAGTTTTTTTGAACTCGAGATCTATGTGTAAACATCACATCGCATTACGAATCGACGCCCAACTGGAAATACTGTGTGAATATTACTATGTTGCTAACTATGCCAACGTGACATATCGTTTCCTGTGTACGGTCATATTACATATTTCAACTCAAGGACGTCCTGATCCATTGTCTTGGAGAGTATGTACGCATATTCCAGAAACCAATACTTGCAATTAAACGATATCCAAAAGTCATAACCGAGTGTAAATTATAATATTAGTTGATAAATATGTATTTAGAAAAAATGAGCAGGCTGAAAAAGTCGCTCGAGGCAAATTCGAACCAAAGATCCGTTGATTGGTAGACCTGCTCCCGACCGATTGATCTACACCACCCGTTCTGTTGTGGAGAGACACTGCAAGAAACTGACCAAATTTATCAAGATGAAACAAAAAAAACACCACCGAGCGTGTATTGTAAGAAGGGATGCGGAAATTCATACAATATCTTCAGAGAATGATGATTATGACGTTAAACCCGTTCTTTTCATTCGAACAAAAATTGAGAGTGAAAAGATCACGGAACATACGAACGAACTCAAACAGCCATCATCCAGATGATTCGCCGCGTGGGGGCGAATTGCGGAAGATATTGGGGCGAATTGCGGAAGGTATTGGGGCGAATACTTCACTTTCACTTTACGAGTACGTAATACACAGGTCAAACTGTAGAAATCAACTCGCCTGTAAACATAGGAATTTTGCCTTGGTTGCCTACATCATTGATAATGTGTATAAAGTTAGACAGTGGTAGTGCAGTGGTACTTCACACTACACTGTGCCCTTCACGATGTTTACAATTGGAATTGTGTCTGACGTCAGGCAGTGGTGTTTGCCAGCTTCGAGTTTCCTTTCGGGGTTTCTTTTGTTTAGAGCAGTTTAGAGTCTTTGTAATCTTTTTTTTTTCGGGGTTTCTTTTGTTTAGAGCAGTCTTTGTCCTCTTTTTTTTATTGTATATATTTATAATATTATTAGATGATTGCATTTAGTGATCGGAAACATCAATATGTCCGCAATGAAAATGTGATGTGTGGTATTAGACGACCAAAACACATTTTTGGGACACTAGCAGTCATTTAGTCGAAGCCGCAGCAGTGAAGATTAGTCGCACTATATCGGCGAACGTTTTACAAACTTTTTAGCCAAACCTATTTTACGATACGGTAAACAAGAGCTTTGGTATTTTATTTTTTCGCACTTTTGAAAAAATGCATCTTTTGGCCGCATACACCACAACACTCATCGCGGACATGTTTGTTTCCTCAGATCACTAGATGCAATAAATAAACACTGAACGCGGAAAACGAAAACTAAATACGAAACGCATTAAACCCGGACTCGCCGCCATCAGTCGCCGACCGCTGGATTCCTCTTCACAGACTCTATGACAAAACAGACGAAGGCAGTAATGACATCAGTCATCATCACTCAAAATCAGCTGATAGCCGGCCTGTATAATCAAGATGGCAGTGCTTTCAACCAATTTACTTTCAACTCTGATGCAGATGTGATCTAATTCGAGACCTGGATCATCGACGGTCAATCGTTTTGAGTGAGAATATAATTTGATCCGGTAAAAAGAACGCGGATATACATAGATACGTATGTATGTACATGAAACTAATAGAGATAAAAAAGAAGAAAATGTAAATCGAAACGGTGATATATGTAGTCGTATAGGACGGAGTCAGTGGCGGAAAGTTACGAACTGTCGATGTTGTTGCGTAAAGTAGCGTTATCACGGCGCAGTGCGGTGCGACTTTTGCTCAACAACAAAAGTCGCGCAACAAAGCTCTAACGAATCTCTTTTCAGCCGAACAAACTTTAGTCGTTCGACTAGGGACAACCGCTTCAATGAAGCATGCTATCTCGTTGACTCAGTCTGTGTTTGTTTTGCATATGGTGGCCGGTGGTGCAATTTAAAATTGTCATTCTCTTTCAGTGGCGTATGTTCTGTTTAAAAGTGATGGTGCCAACAGAAGTAATTTTATCAATAATATTATTTGTAAATGCTTCGAATCGGCAGCACTATAATCCTTTCCACTTGCATTTGGCGGGCGGGCGGTGCAACTGTCTCTTTCAGTAGTGCGTGAACTAACGATTTTTGTTGAAACGTGTTGTTGAACGAATTTTGTTGAAACGTGAGAACGAAATCTGTTTTTGTTGCATTCGGCTTTTGTCGTCGAACTTTTGTGGTTCAACAAAAGTCGCACCATAAGAACGCTACTTAGCAGTATATGCACACCAGACTCTTAAATTTTGATAGATTTGCAAATCCCGAAACCCATGCACACCATCCGTTCTTCTTCCGCCACTAGATTAGATTAGATTAGATGGAGGGCAGTTGTCCCAGAGGGCCAACAAGCACTGCGACCCGGAAGTCTATTGTGCTACACCCTGAAGTCTACGCAGATTAGTGATCTGACTAATTCTCGAGACCAATCATCCCAACAAATCTGCTCAGCTGTTCGAATGTTAGTGAGGCAATCGTTTCCGCTTCAGGGAATGCATCGCCGAAGCACTTCAAGCGTCGGAGATGAAGTGCATCACAGTCACAGAGAATGTGCTGGGAAGTCTCATCTTCGCTCTCACAGAAGCGACAGCTTGGGTCAGAGACAATTCCCATTCTATGCAGATGACCCCTCAGGGTAAAGTGACCCGTAAGGAGCCCACAAATAGTTCTAACCCGGTTTCTGCGTAGTCTCAGCAGTTCGTGGGTACGGTTGCGTGAGTGGCCAGCTATAAACAGCTTGGCCTGTCTAAGACCAGGGGTATTATCCCAGTGCGCGATGGTTACTGAGTGTTCCCATTCCCTGATGTGCCGTCTTGCACTACACAAGGGAATTCCACAGTATGGCTCCGGACCGACGAGTAGGGTTGCAGATGCTCCCCTGGCCAACTCGTCCGCTGTTTCGTTTCCTGGGATACCAGCGTGTCCGGGGACCCAGTAAATGGTAACCTTATTTACGGAGCCTAATCTCTGCAGGGCTTCACGACCACTAAGCACCACTTTCGACGAGACTAAGATTAAGTTGACAGTTGTGCTGCACATGTACATTTTTTTCACTAGAACTCACCGCGTAGAGTGTGGGGAAATGTGGGAGGCATAAGGGGAAAAAAGATCATTTCATCAAGATTTCAGTAAGATTTGTTTTTAATCTCGGTCGAAATCTAGATTAATAAATGTATGGTAAATGTTGGAGGATTGGGGGGTTCATTTGTTAAAATCGCGAGATTTATCCAAATCTCCTGTGGTATACAAAGCACATAACGCGATAAGAGCTCCTCTACCATCTGACTTTCCAATCACATCATGGACATCAATTACGATCACAGCTAAAAATCTGGTAGTTATCCAGCTAAGTCATACCTGTGAAACATATTTAATTCCAATTACTAAATTAAATTCAATTTATTTACTATTATTATAAATAATTCAGATTCAGAATGGATTTAGGAAGTCCAGTTACCCAATTTTTTACTTTTCCTTCTATTCAAAGTACCTACATATTTTAAGTATGAGAGGTACTACGCTCAATTAGCTAATGATTTATTTACTATATTTATAGTAGGCAATGTTTGCGGTCATTTCATGCTATGAATTTAAGGAAACATCAAAGACGAAGCGTCATTTCATAACAAATTAAGTACTTCACAATTATTTTATTATTTCTTTATTGTTTACGTTCTCATTTTCACTTCATTAATAATGTTATGATAATCAAGTTAACACGCTTCATCTTTGATGTTTCCTCAAATTTATAGAATGTCATGACCGCAAACACTGTCTACTATAAATGTTGTAAATAAATTATTAGCTAATTGAAAATAATTTCATTGTGTAGCCCTTATCAGACCACTTACACTATGTAAGTTCAAACGCCATCCACCGTCATCATGAATATTTGCCTACCATTGCTTTCTTACATATTAGCTGCGTTTCTTTGCTCCTGAGCAGAGCAGAACTGATTAGAACAGCAAAAGGTCAATTCCCGTAGAAAATGAAGTATTACTGCAGTTGGGTGTGTGTCCTGGTTTAGTAGTTAGCCTTCAAACCCCAACTCATATTTAAAGAGAAAATTTAAATTCCAATATGTTCTTAGTGCAAATACAATTTCCCAATTTTTATTTGGGCAGCAGACTCATTTGGTTTGTTTGCTATTCCATTATTATACAAAATCCACATTTTATTCACAGGAAATAAATTCTATGAGCTTCTCAAACTGGATAAGTGAACTCATTGCTCACGGCGAACTCGACTTGGTTGAAGTATTCGGAGTTCGCCTTAAGAACTAATTTCGTAAACCAGCCGCTCATCCAGCACAATCCAGAACAATGTTGTTAGTATAGCACGTAGACTTAATCCAGAACATTTACCAATACCAATTTTCTTTTCGATGAAAGTTATCTCAGCGTGTCGGAAAAACTCCTATTTATTAAGTAATCAATAAAAAATCAAGAAGTATTTTCAATTTTTCAAACTTTTTCCAATAACAATAAAGCCCAAACTGGTATCTGTCAAATGTCACTTATAAGGTCTAATCGAGGATAATGAAATATGTAGTAATTTGAGGACCGTAGTATATGGCAGCCAATAACTAGGTCACTCTGTATTAGGCGTTATCTAATATAGAATGACTTATTTATTGGCTGCCATATTAACTGACCCCCTGATCTATGCTGATTGAAAAATTCTCATCAAAAGATATTATTACAAGCAAAGGAAGACACTGGCACCTTGACCGTGACACTGCTTTATCTTCAGCTCCGTCCCTGAGACGATGGTTGTAGTTGGGGACGTTATAGAGTTATTGGTTACACTGACAGGTATCTGCAGAGAGAAAAACCTGTACTTTTTAAATCCGGGAATTTTTTTTTATACGATGAGTTCAACGGTTGCGGAAACATCCTTTTCTTGCATGCTATGGGCCGCTGTGATACAATATTAGCACTATTCGTTCAAGGGAAAATGATGATGAATTCCTGAAGACTCTTGTGAAAAATTCTAAATGTTGCTGACGTTGTTGAAGTGTTCACAGATTGAAGCGCTACACAGGAAATGGCTGCAGCAGCTGGGCAACGTTTCCTTGTGTAACTGTACGGCTATGGTGGGAAGAATGTCCTTCGCTAAACCATGTAAGGTACATTTCGTGCAAGTAGTTTCAATGGATCAGTCGCAGGATGAGGGATGGGAAGTGGGCGTGAAAGCCGTAGGTCACCCAGGGTGCCAAAAATCAAACCCTCTCCAAACCAAATAGCACAAATGCAATGCTATTGTCATTTAAATTGTTATAATAGCGTTGTTTAAACGTTTGTCAAATGGTAAATTTACCGTGTTACCGCGGGCTTTTGCTTAAAGGCTTTTTTTTAAGTTACGGTAGTGAAAACTTTTTTCGTTTTTTCAGTCAAAAACTATTTATAGCGTTTAGTGGTAATTTAGCACAAGGGACAAAAATTTATTAAGGTGTTAGTTCCAAGGCCGCAACTGAGAGACTGACTTGCGTTTACGACAGTAAAGAAAAACTATCATAACGGAGCACTCTTCTTGTGTATTTCAAAGCTTAGGGGATCGTCGAATGCAGGCTGTATTTGTACGACTGTACTTTCACCTCAAATACACACGAAGAGTGGTCCGTTATGATAGTTTTTTTCACAGTCACAAACGCGAGTCGCTCAGTCGCTGCCTTGGAACTCACACTTTTACACTTGTTTTTCAAAAGCTGCGGTAGTGTCTGCTTAAGACTTAAGCTGGCAGACAACTGAAAACAAGACAACAATTACTTGTTGTAATTAGTGCTAACTTCATACATTCGAATAAAATTAGTTACACTTTTTTTTTCAAATGTTACGATACTGTCTGCAAGCTTAAATCTTAAGCTGGCAGACAACGCAAAATTTTTCCTTGCTTTCAGTCAAAATGACCTTGTTGTAGTTAGTGCTAATTTAGTACAGCCTTCCCACTCGGAAAAATACTCGGAAGTCGTGTTTTTCGCGAATCAGAGCTATGCACGTGACTATCAATTACATTGTGAATCAACGGTCTCTTGTGTTGGCTTTGTTTGCTACGCTCGCTCCGCGCTTAAGGGATTACAACCCCCAGTTTCGCACAAACATGAACTCTCGCTTCGCTCGCTCTGCATCCAATAGCGTCAACCCCACTACTGTTTAATTTGGATAATGTCACGTGCATGACAAAAACACGGCTTCGGGGTGTTTTTCGGAGTGGGAAGGCTGTACTAAATTATAACTAAATACAAAAAGGTGATTTTGAATGAAAAGAAGGAAAAATTTTCGGTTATCTGCCAGCTTAAAACTTAAGCTGGTAGACACTACCGTAGCTTTTTTTAAAAAAAAAGTGTAATAAAAAATTTTTTAGCACTAAACATAACAAGTACATAATTTTTGACGAAAAAAAGCGATGTTTTTTTTTTCTATTCTCTGCGAGTTGAAGTCTTAAGCTGGTAGACACTACCGTAACTTTTTATATTAGAAAAAGATGTAATTAAATTTTTTCGACTGTATAAATCAGCACTAAATATAACGAGCAGTAGTCCGGATGGCGCAACGGTTAGCACGTTCGCCTTCTACACACTAGGCCCCGGTTCGATTTTCGATAAAAAAAGGGATTTACGTGTCGGACTATGAGCCCACTCAGCTGTTAAATGAGTACCCATCTATGGATTTATGGCGTAAATAACTCGGTTGAGCGTGTTGCTGATCACACACCTCTGCACAAGACCGCCACGATCTAGAAAATGAGATGATGCTAACTCATCTCGAGGCCATGGTTCAAATTGGACTGTTGTGCCAGTTATATTATTTATTTTATTTATAACAAGCAGTGACAAAAAAAAAATGTGTCTACGGTAGTGTCTGCCAGCTTAAGTCTTAAGCTGGCAGACACTACCGTAACTTTTAAAAGTAAAGTGTAATAAATTTTGTTTTTCCACTGTTCGAAATTAGCACTAAATAGGCCCGAATTTAGTACACTTCTTTCAATTATGACCGCTACTTTTGCTCTGCCGGCTTACATTTCCCTTAGCATAATCTATGTATATATCTGATCCGTACATCCGTATTGGCATTGACAAATGATAATAACTTTAGGACAAATGGCCGAATAAAGCAGAAGCAGGTTGAAAAGTCGGCTTTTAGGTACTATACAAACATTGTCGCTTTATCACCATCAGCAGCTGCAGCACAACAGCACTATTTAAGAGTTTATTACCAAGTTCAGCAATGGTTGGGGTTTGAAAAAAAAAGAACGGGGATGGACAACAGGAAATTATGGCCTTGAGCCTGTTACCACTCTACTACTACCTGCTCTTCAGTTTTGTTGAATCTTGTGTTCTACAAAGAACTGCCAGCACATTTGTGGATGCAAGAAGACAGGGCTTTATTGCTCTAACATGTGTCTTAATTGTAAGGGAAGCTGTTGCAACAACGCAGTGATGAGTCAGAACGAGGAATACGAATTAGTCCTCGAAACCGAGCTGGTAAACCGAGTGATGCTTACGGTCTCCCCTTTGGTAAATGATGTCCGCTCTTTCAAGTGAGTTCGTCCCATCACAACGAATCCGAAAATATCCACATGGGCTAGGTTTGATTTTTATTTCACTTCTTGTTCAAGAAGGTTCTATTGTCCTGACATGGACCTGCAATAGCAGCAAGACGACATAGATCCTAAAAACCATCTATGAGGTCACCTTGAAATTTAAAAAAAGCTCAACATTTCCGGAAAATGGATAGCTTTAATGTCACATTGACGTGCAGTGTGGTAATTCACTTTTTTTTTTTGTGGTTTCAGTTCCCATTATTGCGACACCTCACGGCTTAACCGTTGATCAGAGAAAGAAAACCTCCATTCCATAAATGCAGGAAATTTTACCCTCTTTAATTTTATCATAACAATCTTTTGCGTAAGATGCAAAGTTTTCGAGTTATATTGAAAAAATAAAAATAAGAAAAAATAAGATTTTCTGCTCTTTTTTTTTTGCAGAAAAAAAAAACATATTTTCCGTAAATTTTTGGTATGAAAACCTCAGATTCGTGTTCAGGGACCCCTAAAACTGCACCAAAACTTTCCTTAATTTTCTACCTAGCTCTACCGTCGCGCTACCACTACTCGGGTTAAGAAATTAGGGTGGAATGATCAAAGCAACAATTTGGCCGTAAGAAAATTGAGATTTAATTTTTGAAATAAAACTTGTACATTATTTGTACGAAAAGTCGAGAAAAACTGATAAAATTTCAAGATTTTAAAAATAAAAACAAAAATTTGCATTTTTTAGAGGTACATCCAAACAAACTTATCCTCTGATTTTTATGGGATCAATTCCAAAAATAAAAATAAGATATTAGTTGAGACTGAGTATTTATTTGATAGTTCTAGGTTGCGTGATTTACCAGTTTTTGTGTTTTTAGTAATGTATTGTAAAATCGACATAGTGCTCAACATTACAACGCACAAAAAAGCCTGTATTCCTATATTTAAAGGGCTATGTTGTTAATTTCCTTGACTCCTCCAGGGTCATGGGTACGTCAACATTTTTAGCATTTCTATGCCTTGTTGACGTTTCGATAGCATATCTACTTTTCGGAAGTGCAATTGCTAGCTTGCACCTCCTATCCACACCGTCTTTATGCTGACAAGCTCGGAACACTGTGAAAGTTCTAGTGGTACCCACAGCCAGTTTTTGACTGCGTCGAGGTTTGAACTCTAGACTATTATAGTAGAGTGGTGAGCGACCGACCACGGCGACCGAGCGCGATAAAGGGCTATAACTGCCAGAAATTAGGAAAATAGGATGAAATGATGTTAACACGATTTTGTCATAATATTGTACAATAGAATAATAATTATTAAAACAAAACGAGATCATTACGTATGCAAAAATTCAAATAAATGATGGAGATGTTTTTTTTTGTTTTTAATCTAAACAAAAATTTTGAATTTACAAATCTATGACAATTAAGCCGCTTGTCTAAATTCGGCGAAATAAATTTTGTATTTTAAGGTAACGTGTTGGATGCGATTAATGTTTAGCGTAGTTTTCCAGATTTTGTGGTTTTTGTGAGGCAGGTAATTTTCATAAAAAAATTAAAAGCCTGTATTAGCTAAAGAGTTAAGATTTCGAAACATTGTCCTTAATTTTTTGTGCTGAAAATTGTATGGAGAATCATGTAGCAACGCGTTTATGCGCCAATTTCCGGACACCCTCTATGGCCGTATTCATAAATAGTTGTCCGACTCCTAGTCTACATTATTTTTGGGAATTAGAAAACTTGAATTTTTCAACTATGTTCCAACCAATAGAAATTGAAAATTCCGATACTTCCCTAATTAATATAACTATGTATTAATAACAAATTAACTGAACTGTAAAATAAAAAATTCGGTTATACTAGTGGTATTGAATTTTTCGCCCAAGTTTAGTAACATAAGCAAAGTTTTTTTTAATGTCATTATGCAGTTGCAAAGTTGAAATTATAAGTAGATTTTCACAAACCTTTACCAGGGGGGTGGCACTTCATACGATTTAAGCAAAAGCGCAGCGCCAATTGATTCGTAAATAATCAAATGAAAGTTGCCTTTAGAGGGATAGGGGCGGCAACATTTTAAAAAGCTCTCCAAATGCCAACTGCCTAGTACGTTTCATCGTATGAGTAACATACTTGCTATTCCGCATTACCCCTTTGTGTACTGATGGAATTCAACACATATGCAACTACTAGTCAGGCACTCTTAATTCGTATAGGGTCCCATTTCTTGTTAGCAATAACAAAGAATAGAGATAATTGCTAACAAGAAATGGGACTCTATACGAATTAAGAGTGCCTGCCTAGTAGTTGCATATGTGTTGGATTCTGTCAGTACACGAAGGGGTAATGCGGAATAGCAAGTATGTTACTCATACGATGAAACGTACTAGGCAGTTGGCATTAGAAGAGCTTTTTAAAATGTTGCCGTCCCTATCCCTCTAAAGACAACTTTCATTTGATTATTTGCGTATCAATTGGCACAGTGCTTTTGCTTAAATCGTATGAAGTGCCCCCCCCCCCCCCCCCACGGCAATAATCTCTATTCTTTGCCTTTACCAAAGAGGATTGATATTCTACAAGAGTGCTCACTCAATAGAACTTTCCCCTCTGCCAGTAGATTTGTATAAATTGACAAATAGTAGTACACAGTATAGATACACAAGAGAATCAATACATACAAATCTACTGGCAGAGGCGAAAGTTCTTTGGAGTGATCACTCTAGTAGAATATCAATCCTCTTTGAATTTACCAAGTTCCATGTCATTTGTTTCCTACTATCCAAACATCTACCTACGAACTAGAAATCTAAGCCCTCTCATTTTCTTGTACAGTAAATAACAAACATCCTTCAACAAGGATCGAATGCGTCATTAGTATGCGTTTCATATCTGATGACCTAAATGTGACTACCTTTCCTACATGCAACGTGTTATACTTTGGAGCTTTCTGTCAAAGACCTTCTAGCTATTTGCTACGCTATATTTCACAGTTAACAGTCACATGTTTTTTCTACATAAAGGAAAAGCCATTCATTAAAAACGCAGAACTTTAATTTAACATTGTGTTTCATGTCTAAAGACACGTGAGATATACGTAAAATAGAAATCACTGGCTGAAATGAAATGAAATATTGGCTAACAAGTTACTCTTCATTTTAGCAATCAGCCGAACTTCAAAATAAAATTTTTTTAATTGGATTCTCACCGTGTCTCACATATTCACACAACATCTATGGACTTTTCGAACGAATGAATAATCCTCGATAAATATTTTTTTAGGTATGTGCTATGCCTGGTAGCTTCCTTTTTCGTTGCCTAGCATCTAGCAAATTCCCGAGAATAGCTAAATGAAGACACATATTACCATAACCAATTTCTCTTGACCCAGAAAATGTTCTCTTTGAACTCTCAGTTCGTCTGGCTCGAATGTGAAGTAAACGTAATATTATGTATCCCTTAACCAGACGCAAGATAGTCCTACAAATGTTGAGAGTGATATGTTGTACGAGTATGTAATGAATATATGATTTGATGCCTACTTATTTTACATGTGCAAATTACATGTTACCGACCGGGATAAATGAAGTTAAGGGAGTCGGACCATGACTGAAATTCTCGGTTACATTCCTTTGAAGGATACATAGTAGAGGGTGTCTGGTAGCTAAGTGAAGCGTACCATGGAATCAAACTTTTTAAATAGATTGTCTACGAAGCCTGAATAATTTGGATATTGACATACCTACTAGTACATATATACGTATTCATATATAGTCCGCAAAAAAGCAGTATACCACCTGCTTATTAAGTTTTACATGTTGCAGCTAATTGGAATACACGAAGAATATTTTGACATGGATATGTTTTACCACTGGGGGTCATCCTAAAAATTTGGGCGTGATGTAATATCACGATTTTGTTAAGAAAGTTTAACTCTACTAATTTTCATCCCACGAAAATCGTTCACCAGTTGTTGGAAATCTCTCAATTTAATTATCCCAACAGCTCGTGCTTCCCAAATCTCCCCTTCTTGACCTCATACTCCATAAAATTGAATTGAATTCGTATAATCACAAAACCACTGCCGTTCTTCCGATTCTCGTCACATTCACTTCTTGTACCACCGGTATTGTACGTCCAGTTTCTCATAACTTGAATGTTATGGAGAACGGGTGCCGTTCGATCCATTTCTTATAATTTTACACCCCGAAAACCACTACACCTGTTCACATTGTCTTGTTTCCGTCGGACCGGTTAAATTTCGTCCGGCTAGAAACCGGAAAATGGATGTTGTCACATTATCCGGCTAAAACCGGACCGGACCCAGCAAAAATATTTATGCTAGAGGTTTACGTGAGCATCTACACTTATCTGTTCCATTTTACTTGAGATAAGGAAATAATGCAATCAATTAATTTAAATTATGATGAATTCTCTGTAATATTTTATTTCACTTTATTGATTATATAAATTTGAAAATAATTAAATTAGAATAATACATGCAATTTGTATCTATGTATTAAATATTAACTAAAGCATCCATTGCACTTAATTAATAATATACATCTAATTATCAATCATCAAATCCCAAGCACTCCTTTTAGGAAAATTAATACACAAAATAATAAATTGTAATTAATATGTATTTATATAGGTACATATATCCTATTTTTATTGTGAATAAACTGAACTGAATTGAAAAAAAAACACGAGAACACGGCTATTCTACTGCAAATGGCAATTATATTGCAAATGGTAATTAATCGCCCGGCCTTTCCTTTTCCCGCGCATATTAGCGCCATTGTCGTACCCTTGCCCACGACAGTCCTCCACTTTCAAGCCATTCTCTAAAATTCCTTCAAGCAGCAGATCTGTAAGCCCTTTGCCAGTGGAGTCTGCCACGTTTTTGAACCCTACGAAGTGTTCTCATGGACCCCCATATCCTCGATCTCCACAAACCTCACCGTTATTGACATTTGTTCTGAATGGCTAATATCCGCAGTGCAATATAAAATAATATAATATAGTACTCGTAGTAGCGAGCTTTTTTAACTTTTTGAATGATATTTTTTAGGATGCTTCCATTGCTTTTCGTGAACAGCTTGTCGGACGAGCCTCGAAAAGCTTTGTTATGTTGACCCAAATACATTGTTATTGCCACGAATTTCTTCACTCATTAGTTTTTGGTTCTTAGAATCGATACCCTGGTGCGAAGAAAGCTTGACTCAAGTTCCGCCCATTTACAGGTTGCTTTTACGTGTCCCGATGATTTTTTGTGCTCTTCTAAGCGTTCATTGATGTGCTTCCAGTCTCGAAAACCAATTGTTCCTAACGCTGAAGGAGTTTTTATGGCGAATGTTTTGCAGCAAAAACAATACATTCGATTCACGCTCTTCGAATAAATGAACCATCTCCGATTCAATGATTCTCCATTATTCAATTTCCTTATCGCTTGTGTTTTCAAAAAATTCCGCTTCTGTTCATTCAAAGGAAACTGCATATCTTCAATTTCTGGAGGTCCTTTTGAAACGAGATGGATGCAGAAATGTTAGGACGAAAAGGATGCTGTTACATATAGAGCGAGTTAAGCGAGCGACGTAGGACTATATACTGGCGATGTCCACCCCTTGTGGGAAGCGAGCGCAGCTCGTTCCAAACCGAAATTCCCAAAAAGAAATAATCCATGCACACACACTTCGTGCTATACTGAGGATTGTGAATCAACAGTCCCTTGTGTGGGTTTCGCTCGCCACGCTCGCTCAGCACTTAACGGATCACAACCCTCAGTATCGCACAAACATAAAAATTCGCCTGGCTCGCTCTGCGTGCAACAGCCTCTTCTGTGGGCTCCGCTCGCAACGATCGCTCCACACTTAAGGGATCACAACCCTCAGTATCGCACAAATATGAGTGCCCGCTTGGCTTGATCTGGGTGCAACAGTCTATTGTGTGAGCTACACTCGTTCCATGATTAAGGAATCACAACCCTTCAGTATCGCATATTGCTAATTTTGGTGCCCCAGAAAAACGACCATTCCTAATATTTTTTCTACAGATCTTCGGTATAAATATCACGAAATACTGTACAAAATGTTAGCACGACTTGAGAGTTATTCCCATTAGAACATTTTTCAGGCCAAACAATCACCCTGTCTATTTTTCTCGATTAGGCATCTTCAAATTCAAATGACTTTACTGACTAGCTCATGTCTCTTCGCAGTTGAAACCTAGATATTAGTGGATCGTGCATGCGAGTATCTGTTACCCCTAGTCCACACTCATAGACAAGTTCCGCAACTCGTGTCTATAGACAGGGTTCTGCGATTTTTTAGAGACAAATCGGGAACAATTCGAGTGTTCTGCAACTGCATGTATAGGGTCTACCAATAGGGATGTCCGAACTTTAATATCACCCTGTGGCCATATTTATTTATCAATATTTGACATTTCACGTCATTTGTTTTCAGTAAGGTCTGCCATTTACCCATGAATAGGTTCACGTTCCCACAACGTTTGGAAATTGTTCAAACCTATTATTAAAATTCGTGTTCGATTGTCAAAACTCAAAGAGCTTATCGCATCAAGCATGGTCGCCATTCCGCGCCTAACGACCGAGCTATACACCGTTTAGTGGATAAGTTTGAATCGGAATTTACTCTTCACGACCAGAGGCCTCGAACCCGTGTACGAAATGCGCGCAGTGAAGAAAATATCGCAGCCGTTAAGGCAAGTGTTGAAGTGAACGACAATTTATCCGTTTCTCGCCGTTCTTCCGAACTCGGACTGTCTCCCATGACAACCTGGCGTATTTTACGTAATGATTTGCGTCTACACCCATATAAGATGGTATTGGCACAAGAAATCAAGCCCAATGACCATCGCTTGCGTCGGGAATTTGCGGATTGGGCCTTGGAAGAGATGGAAGCCGATCCTGATTTTCATCGAAAAATAATCTTCTCAGATGAGGCTCATTTTTGGCTTAATGGCTTTGTGCATAAGCAAAATTGCCGGTATTGGGGTGCTGAAAATTCACGAGTCGTTCATGAGTCGCCTTTGCATGACCTGGAAGCCAACATCCGCGATGTCATCGCGGGCATACCAGCCGAAATGTGTCACAGGGTGATCGAAAGTTGGAAGGAGAGGGTGGCACAGTGCAAGATTAGTCGAGGCGGACATTTGAACGATATTTTGTTTAAATCTTAAATGGCATAAAGTTATCCATCGAATAAAGGTTTCCGATTAAAATTTGGCCTAATACTTTTTGTTTTATTCAATTTCAAAGTTCGGACGTTCTTAATGGTAGACCCCATACATGTCTATGAGTTGTCTATCGTGTGTTTATGAGTTCCCATCAAGAATGGAAAACTTGAGACATTTTGTGCAACATTTCATCGTGTTCGCAAGAGCATATAGCGTGCGGTCAGATAATTATCGTTTATTAGAGTAGTATTTTTGAAATGTGGACAAAAGAGAAAACATATCAACTCTTTTATATTTTCTAACTTTAATAAATGTTTTCACTAAAATTATCACTTTTTTATTATTTGCACTTACCTGCACGAAGTTTTTTAACGAAGATATTACGGCTTCACAAACTTTCGGGACAAACGATGATATCATCTGCTTGGAAACCCTGAATGTATACAGAAGGCTAGTAAATGAATCGCCATTCGCCAGATAACAAAGCGTTACCACCTGAGGGCAGGTGGAATGCTTTCTCTAAATCTTGTGTCTTGTACTGAAATTTTACTTCAAACCATTTGTAGCAATACCTCAAAATCCGTAGCAGTTAATGTGGAAATATTTTGGAAGCCTAAGCCATCTTTCAATTTCAGCTTTTCTAATAGATTAAGCCCGAATTTAGGACCATCTACAAACAAGGTCCGTATAAACAAACGTTTACGGGCTTTCTTCCCTTTTTCATTAGCAAAGATAAAGGCTACACAAGTAGCAATTCCACAGGCCGCTATTTCAGTCGCCATGTCTCTCAGAAACTAAATGTAGATGTGGACGAGCAACAAAGTCCATAAAAATGTTCCGAATCGTTCGCGATTGTCTAAATACAAAATTCTCGATTTGTCTATAGACAATCGCACGATTTTGTCTATGAGTGTAGACTAGGGGTTAGGCTTATATCCGGTTCGATTTCACAATTGCATTTGTGCGTTCCGCTTGCCGATCGTGATACCAATTTTTCATTCCAAGAATTACATTTTTTAAATTTCAATATAATCTGCTCTTACGTTTCTGTTTTCTCCAGAGATACCTGGCAATGGTAAAATGTACAGAGTAATATCCAATTTTATGGAATAGCTTATTGTTTCGTTAATGTGCACTTACTTTTCCCTTCGTTCCCGATACTTCGTCTACAGCAAAGCAAAAAGAAGACAAAAAGCCATAACACGAACTTTTTTGAAAACATAATACATAATCTCATTGATGGAATAAGAAAATCAAACCTTATTGCTATCGAAGGAGGCCCCAAGGATGAAGAATGAATTTAAACCAGGAAATCTTCTTAGAAGTTTTTTTTTATATTCAGGCGAATTTGATTTGAGTTTTTCCTTTTAAAGTATTCCCACCCCTCGATTTTTATCGAAATTCGTAGAACAATTCCTTTTGCGGTAGTTTGTTCTATTTTACATGGTTTGGTTATTGTTCTTGATTACAGTGGTAGCAATCTTCTTCAGAGGGAAATGCGTTATACGAAAGAAAAATGTACTAAGGGGAAATATTCCATTCAGGCAGCTGGTAGGAATGTAGCGGAAATAATAACACCCTGACTGACTATCGTGACGAATTTCAATTTGGAAAATGTGTAACAGAGCTAGCTCTTAACATGGAAAATTAGGACTTCCATCTCCGCGATTCGTACCCATACGCGGTGAACGGAGGCGGACGGCTGTTGAATTTCATATAAATTTGCTGACAGGCGCCGGAAATTTTCAAGTTTAGTATTTCGGTCTTCATGACAGCATGTCTTGGTTTTGAAAGGCGTGTGTGATTGATATGGGTAATTGCTTCGAGAAATCAAATATATATTGATACTTGGGAATATTAATACAAAAAAAGTTTTAGTCATTGTTAATGGATTGATCTTCTATAGTATTTCCCGGTTGAATTAAACCTTATCCCAAATCGAAAGGTCTTTATCCCAAACGAAAACATCCTCGTCCCAAACGGACATTTTTTTTTCCCTAACGAATGAATGAATAAAAAATATTTTGAAATGCAAAGTCCTTTTCTCAAGTAAAAGCAATTCATTCCAATATGAGTTTCTGTATTCAATAAATATAATAAATACACTAAAAATTCAATTCTGCAGTTACGTAAATAAAAAAGTTTAATGATTCGGTTGACCGGCATTTCGGCAATTGGTGTGGAAAGTTTTAAAAGTAAATCCATCATAAAATTGGTAGCATCAGTCCAAGCTTATATTATCTGGTCTATCTGTAAATTTCCGGCAATAAGTGCCCGCGCAGAATATTGGATTTTGGAAAAAGCCCGCTCGATAGGATTTAGTGTAGGCGAATCATCATCGTTGCGCGACAGCCTGACGTTGGGCTTTGGCCGCCTGGATCGCTGTCCTCCAATTATCCCGGTCATGTGACCGAGTCCTCCAATTTTGGAAGTTCAATAGAGCTCTCGGTCGTCCTCGCAGTCTCGATCCGTCGACTCGTCGAGCGTTCATTACTCTCTTTGGCATGCAATCATCGTCCATTCGTTGCACATGCCCTGCCCATTGAAGTCGTTGTAGTTTGACGATTTTCGAAGAGAAACGTCGACTATATAAGCGAATCAAATATAAATTTCATCTGGCACGGAATGTACTGCTTCATCCCGCATAGCTTTAAGAACATCAAACCAACTACCACCTCTTGGCTTAACAGAGATTGCAAAGAGGCTATTAGGAGAAAAGAAGCGGCATACCGTACACACAAACAACTATGTCGAACTGAGGTCTACAACCCTGCTCGGAACAGTTCGATAGTAAAATCAGACAAAAAGTTTTCGTTGAGCGAAAAGGTAGCAAAGGCTTCTGGTCACTTGTTAAATCTGTGAAGAATAACTTCCGCTCTTCTTCCATTGCACCACTTGTACATGATGGGAAACTATATAGTGAACCACTAGAAAAGACCAATTTGTTTGCTGAAATCTTTGGTGCAAACTGGCTACTGCCCACTACTCAAAATTCACCAGCTATGCCCTTATGCGATTCACACTACAGGCCTTTGCATTTTCGCAATAAAGTACTCTCAAAGCTCGATGTATCAAAATCGGCTGGACCTGATGACATCTCCCCTTTAGTTCTCAGACATTGCGCTTCCTTATTAGCGAGACCCCTTCGAAAACTATTCTATCTATCCTACTCGACAGAAGTCTTTCCATCAACATGGAAGCTAGCTCATGTCCAACCAATCCCCAGAAAAATGAAGCATGTGGTCTACCGACCAATAGCACTAACTTCGACCCTATCAAAAGTCTTCGAAACCCTGGTTAACAACAATGAGTTACCTTGACCCACACCATCTCATCAATAGGCGCGTTTTTTTCAAGATCCATACAGAGTAGAGCAGGTTAAGACCACACAATTACACTAACAATTTGATCTGAGTTACTCTCGATAGAACGTTAGTGCAGGATATCTACTCTGTTAAATAGTTCCACATTTGAAATGCAGGCGGCGCAGGCGTCGAAATTTTAGACCAGTTACAGTTTGGGAAGCACATAAAGATCATTCCCTGCCAATAAAATGTTCATTTTGTGTTATTATATGGAATAGTAAACATTCAAAATAATTTTGCTGCCTAAAGGAAATTTGTCCGATTGTGCTAAACAGGGTGGGCCAAATACAAGTTTCTTTTTAAAAATGCAATAAAATGAACAAAATTAATTTTTTTTCCATGTATTATGGCTTCATTAGTAAGAGCAAACATTCCCATTAATGATGAAACACAAGTTCGTTCAAGTGGCTGCCTCGGCTGGCTTCGCAGTAGCGCATTCTGTCATTCCAATTTTCCAAGACCATGTCGATGGTTTCGGGGTGTAGCTCACGGATTGCTTGGATGATATTGGCCTTAAGTGTTTGAATCGTTTCTGGATTGTTGGCATAACATCGGTCCTTCACGGTTCCCCAGAAAAAAAAAGTTCAAAGGGGTCAAATCGTAGCTCCAAGACGGCCAATTGACATCGCCAAGACGGGGCTCATAACACGATTTGGGAATTTGGTGCGTAAAAGATCGATTGTGGCATGGGCTGTGTGGCATGGCGCGCCATCCTGCATGCACCAGAGGTCGTCCAAACCCATGTCTTCAATTTCAGTAAAAAAAAATAAACGTTGTTCCTAGCCTCATTTTCGAAAAAAAATGGTCCAATGATACCACCACTCCACAATCCGCACCAAACTGTCACTCTCTGTGGATGCATTGGCTTCTCGACGATAACGTGTGGGTTTTCCGAGCCCCGTAGCCTCCGAAATGAAAATGCGCTTCGTCAGAAAAGATGATTTTTCGCCCAAAATCGTTGTCCAATTCAAGCTGCTCTAAGGCCCAAACTGCGAAGCGATAACGAAGCGGATGGTCGTGCGCCTTCAATTGCTGAGTCAATTGGACCTTGTAAGCGAATAATCGGAGATCTTTGTGCAGAATTCTTCTCAGGCTAGTGCGTGAAATGTTGAGCTGTTGAGATCGATGGCGAATTGATGTTCGTGGAGTGAGTCTCACACTCTCGGCTACAGCAGCCATATTCTCGTCTGTGCGCAACGTGCAACGACGGGGACTATGAGTGTTGTGCACTAGCATGCCAGTGTCACGAACTTTTTGCAAAAACTTGCGTACAGCAGGCGCGGTAGGTGCTTCATTTCGGCCAAAACTTCTTTTCAAAAAACGCACTGTTTGGACTACACAGCACTCACTTTGGAAATAAGTTTTCAATATTTCCCAACGTTGTTCAAGTGTAAAGCGACTCATTTCGTTCTGCGGAGGTATGATACTGACTTTCTGTCAAGATTTCGAGCGGGAAACAGCTTTCACTGTCAAAATAACCTATGATTTAAAAAGATAGTAGTTTCTAGATGGCCCACCCTGTATATGTACTAAGGATTTAAGTTTTCTCTTGAAATTTGAGTTGACATTTGAATTCTAACTAAACCAAGACACGCTCCCAGCAAAGACATGCCCCGATTTTGTGTTCTTTAGGCTAATTTGCTCTCGATCGTCTTTTTCGTCGCTTCACCTGCTCTACTCTACTCTGTACGGAAAAAACGCACCTAATGATCGCCAATATGGTTTCCGTTCTTCGCGCTCCACCGACGACCTAATGACATACCTCACCGAAAGATGGAATCGCTGTATCCATTAATTTGACGAAGGTAAAATCATTGCCCTCGACATTTCGAAAGACAGAGTTTGGCATCCGGCTCTTCTAGCTTAATTCCAATAACTTTTGAATGAGCTTATGCGCATGAAAAAACAGAACTTTAAAATAAAATTGGCTTTAAAGTTGGAGGTTTTTGTCACACTTGGTTTCATTCTGCACACCAACTTAGTATTCGTCTGTAGCTTAGCTCGGTAAACCACTAAAGCCAAAGTATTTGTCCCCTTGTGGGGCTTGAACCACAAACGACCGTGTTTCGAGTAGAAAAACAAAGCCCGGTTCGTTACCGAGCTAAGGTACAGACGAATACTAAGTTGGTGTGTGGAATGAATCCAATTGTCACAAAAATTCCAATTTCACTCAAAAAATAATTCGCACTTGCACATTGCAAGAACATTTAATACTTAATACATTAAGTATGAAGAAGTGTTCACATTTTTTATGTCATATTTTACGGAATAAATGAAAATTTTATAATTGAGTCAGAACTGATGAGAACTCGCTTAGTTATTATACAAGTATTTGCAAATGAAGATTGAATTATCTACCCGGGTAAATACTATGAAAACGAAGTTTAAGGTTTCGCAAAATAATATGACAGTTATTACATTTATCCTCGTTATTCTAGCTTAGTAAGGAATCCTAAATAAACCTCACATTTTAAGCAATTTTTCAATTTCTCATTCCATATTAATGATAAAAGGTAGAATACTGTGGCGTAGCTAAAGTATTTAGCGTCCGGGGCAAAACTTCTGTATGACACCCCCCGGTCCACAAATTTTTTAAAGGCAAACTATTCGGTTAATATATAGTGTATAAACAATGTAAATAATACTCGTACTACTCATCTCTTAAACACTACTTTTCTTAAGGAAAAGTGAAAATGATGTCCTTAATATGGAATAGTTTCTAAATCTTGCTTAAGGAAGCATTTAGTTACAGTAAAATCGTTCTTAAGGTCAACGATGGGTCAACACAATTTGTCAAATCTCTCGATTTTATCAATAGAAAGCGAAACTGCGGCCAGTTTAGAATATGACGACATAGTCGACAAATTTGCTTCCACGAAAACGAGAAAAGCGAGGTTTTAATGTCGTATTCGCCTTTTTTTTTAATTTTAATATCATGGAGAGATTATTTTCAGCTTATTTTGAAAAGTTGTTCAAGTACGAGGGTAGGGTGAAAAGTTCTCGGCTAACAATGAAAGGATGCGATTTTCAGTTAAAAATTGATTTAATTTTTTTTACATAATCTCCCTTGATTTCAACACACTTGGTCCAGCGTTTCGATACACCCCCCCTTAGCTACGCCACTGGTCGAATACATACGGAGATTCTCTTAGCACATGACCTTTTTACATTCATTAAGAAAATATGTACGTATTTTAAAAGCTTTCCCTCCTTCAGTGCTGAGTAGAATACTATAATAAATTTTGAAAATGAAAATCGTAAATACGAGTACCTACACCTCCATTCGAGATATCCATAAATTTATTTTAGTCGTTGTGTGTCGCACGAGAGTACATTCAGCGACGAAGACATCTATGAGAATAGAGAAAAATTGTTGATGTTGTTTAACACTGGTGAAAGAGTGGAGTCAAGTCAAATATGTTACACCAGTCTAGCAAACGTAGTCCTTAAACATGTGACTACACAATGTTCCTTAACTTAATTACACATCATTTTAACTTTCTTAATTAAGACAATCCCCTGAAAATTCGCGAGACATAAATTGCGTCGAAGAATGGGTTATGATTTTGACGTTCAATTTCATACGAAATTTAATTTTATTCTAATTAGAAGATTAGAACGGTTCATATATTAGCGGCATTATGGTAAGTAATGTGATTTGATGAATTCCAGGTAAGATAGGAGTACTCTGAATATTCGGCAGGATATGCATTACTGAAGACGTATTTTTTTGTCACCATATTCGATTTCAGCTTAAAGTTAGAAGGTAAGCATCCGATACTAAAATGTAATTCGAAAGTTCGCAATGACTTTTATTTTTTCTGAACATTTTTCTTCGGAGAAACGGTAACAGAGGACTACGTTGTCATATATGAGCATTTGAACTAATATATCTTTCCATATATAAAGTGATATGGGTAGTATTTTATAGGACGCGAAAATGTAATAATGTAATGTAATGTAAAATGGAGCTGAAGAAAATAGTTTTGCTTTATGTTTAACTTACCTCAAGAGTGTTCGCAGAATCGGAGATTTTCTCTTCAAAAGCGTACCTGATAAAGAAGAAAATTTGTTAGCTGAGTTATGCATAATTATGACCACTAATAATAACATTTTTTGGGAATGTAGTTATTTAATTAAACACTTAATAATCTTTGGCAGCTAATCTTTTACTAAAATCCCTCGAATCGTTAGAAATACGTATACGCCTATGCAGACAATGTCTTGCTCGTGATACTCGTATTAGGTAAACACATGAGAAAATTATCAGATCTTACAACTATGACTTTCAGTAAGCTCCTACGGTGGGCAAGCAGAAGAGGAGTGAGTGCATATCCTCAAAAAACTGAACTGGTTCTCTTCACAAAAAGAACCAAAATTCAGGAATTTAACCTCCCGAAAATGTATGACACCGAGTTAACTTTGTCAACCCATGCAAAGTACTTAGGGATGATCTAATTGACTTAAGTGAGGGCGTAGTGCTGAAGAACGAATCAGGAAAGCCTACGTCGCCTTCGGCACCTGCAAGACTTTGAAAAAGGGGCCTGAAACCGAAAATCAGCCAAAGGAAATACAAAGCTGTTGTATGACCGATACTAACATATGGAGCTGTGGTCTGGTGGACAGCAACTCAACACGAATAGCAACAGTCAGGAAATGGACAGTGTACAGAAATTATGTTGCCTGCAGATTATGGGTGCGTACCTTCCCTCCTTTTTAACACTCTTCTTAATCTGCCCCGATTGACAAATATCTAAAGAAATAATGCAGCTAAATGTGCCATATGGCTCAGCGAGGCAGGGCACAACTTAGAAAAAGACCATATGCCCGAGGCAGTATTAGGTTGCCATCTAATAATACAGACTATATAAAACCACAACAGGGTTTCAATAGAAATTTCAAAGTTAATATACCTGACAGAGATCATCTCCCCGTAGATGAGCACGGACGTTGAAAGACTCTGACCCTCTACACGGATGGCTGCGAAGTGGAAGCTGAAGGTAGTGCGGCAGTCTCTTCTTCAGAACTTCCATGCAATCTATCCTTTAGGTTGTCAGATGGATGCAGCATGTTCCAGGCGGAGGTCCACAATTCAGAAAGCAGCTAAAGCAGTAACATCGTTTCGCAGAAAGGATGGAATTGTTATACATTCGGACAGTCAGGCTGCGGCGCTTCAGTCCGTTACAGATAGTACATAACTTTCTAACGCGAAGCGTTGAGGATCGCTAGGACTGTGGAACCCCAGTAAGTTCTGGGCCACAGCGGGGTTCTACGTAATAAAGTCGCGGACGGACTAGCTATACAAGGGCTATCCTCGACCGAGGGACAGCTGAAAAGCTGCCGATGAAATACAAACATGCAAGAAGAATCTGGACGAAATGATGTGTAAGATGGCCAGCGCAAACTGTGCATAATTCCAAAGACCCTAGAATAGCGAAATATTCTGAAGCTCCTACCATAGAAGAAAGACCAAAAGCCTCTTAAAAGCTCTTATCGTTTGTCGAAGCTTCAACATAACCTTATGCATGCCCGTCATGGGACTTCTCTTTTGAGAAATTCGATGCTAACCGCTCTGCCTCATTGCTGTCATTGAATAGAAAGCACATTAGCAGGGTGGTGGATACTATCACAGGGCACTGCCCCATCGGCGCGCTCGCATGGAGGCTCCGTCTTCCTCATCATGACTACTGCAGGAGTTGAGAGGATGTAGATGAGGAAGAGAGTGTTTTGCACCTTCCATGTCGCTGTCCGGCACTGGCCATCAGGAGGAAGAAATTCCTAGGCTCCTGATTTTACTATGACCTGGAAGACCTCAAGGATATGAGCGTGTTACAGCTGAATCGTTACATTGCCAGCACAGGCTGGTTCGTAACCTAGGTTTCTTCAGCGAGGTGAATTGTAACTGTTATTGGTGGTATCACAATGGACCCATGAGAGGTCTAAGTTTGCTGTGTTGTATCATGGCAGCCCCTTAACCTAACCTAACCTAAGAAGGGAGAGGGGCTTCTTTTTATCGGGCATAGATATGTGGGGTGTCATATCGAAAGGCGCAATTAGTACGTTCTATTTCTGGTATTTGTTTTCCAAATTGGAGGAACCACAGCGGAGTGAGGAGGCTTAAGAAGTAGATTTTTTGTGCTCCCCCCCCCCCCCCCCTTTACTTTTCAAGACCGCTGAAGCCACAGAAATAAAAAAGTCAATACATTATATGTAGTATATTTCTATGATTTCAGTTGCTTTTCCTCGCACCTCCCTTAAGGGAAGTATTAATTCAGAATAATTAACAACATCATAGGAAGGGGACTTACCAAGCTTCATATCATTCGTTTAATATTTATGGTAATTATGTTCATTTAAAGTTTTGCATTTTTCCGTCAGAAATGCTCATACTTATCGCATTCATAAAGATTATTAGGCGTGTTTTTTTGTACTGCGGTGCAGGTTAATTGGGGGCTATCCGGGTTAACTTACACACATTACACAAACAACTAGGGTATGTTGTTTGTGTATTGTGTGTAAGTTAACCCGGATAGCCCCCAATTAACCTGCACCGCAGTACAAAAAAACACGCCTATTGTTATTCATAAAGTCTCTATGTATTTACTCGGAAATTACTAAACCTATAGTGATAGAAATACGGAAAATATGGACATACATACTTATGTATATAAGTATCTATCGACGCCCAAGTAGCACAAATGTTATTGTCATGTACAAAGTCATAATAGCGTTGTTTATGCATGGTTTATAACCATATGGCTATTTACATTTATAAAAATGGTAAATTTACCGCTTATGCCTGGTTTATAACCATATGGTTATAAACCAGGCAAAAGCGGTGAATTGGCCATTTGACGAACGTTTAAGCGACGCTATTGACTTTTTATATGACAGTATCGTTTGTGCTGCTTGGGACAGTACGACTTCCCGTTTTAAAATTCATACTCTAAGAGATAAGAGATGGTCTCCACTTCATAGAAAAAGGCAAAAGTTCACTTTTAACTCTTCTCCGAAATCTTGGTGGCCACCATAAAATACAAACATTTTTATCTGAAATGTAATCAGAGTCTAAATTGAATAAAATTGACCTCTTTTGCTGCTGATACTTTGAATTTATCCTCCTGAAATCAAATTTCCTTTAAACCTTTTAATCGTGTTAATGAAACGCACAACTTCATAAAAGCGTTTCATCCCCAGAAAAATGTTATCTCTGCTAAATGATAACATGAGAATTTCTATGACGACCATCAGACGACATCTGTATTTGCGATCCAATTTACTTCCACTATCCATCCGACAGGACCGTGTAGTACATATCTCGTAAAACTCTCGAATCAAAGCTGAATAAATTTACGGGTCCATGACAGCAAAGGCCTAGAAAAAAAAACATCGAAACCCTAGACCAACTTTCCCAAACAGTTCCCAATAGCATAATCTCTAAATTTTATCAAAGCTTCTAACTTAATTAAAACTTTCCTTTTTTTGTTAACTCTCTTTATACATTGATTGAGTTTCACTTAATTTAGACAACATGAAAACTCGATTCTGATTAGAGCCCGCAAAAAAAAAATTGGAAATGTGTTATCAACTAAGTCGATTAATCGATCGGGATGACGACTTCTAGCTATTAATTTCAAACAACAAATTCCTAGGTTTCAGTCAATTTTAAAAGCCTATAAAGAAATTGATAGAATTCGAATTTATCGACTCGTGCTTGAAGAGGGTTTACCGTACTTCGAAGTCTTTTTCCAAGGGAACCTGAAGGATTAATTTTCATTTCGACATTTATCTAATTGGATGGACACATCTTTCGATAGACATACTATTTTATAAAATGATGATCATTTGTCAATCAATTAGTTGTTATTATGTTTAATCACTAGATTTAAGGAGTGTTCAAAGATTACAAAGTTGAAGTGAATAGTCAATTTTAACTTTTGATAAAAAGCATGACTATAAATTCTGTGATTGGAAGGCGAAAAAACAGAAGTCTGATTGGTATATTCCTATTCCTATTTCACCGAGGCTAGCGCCTTGGCAAATAGTGGGTTTACCACAGTGAGAAATGGAGCGAGCGCTGTGAGCGTTCTAGCAAAGAGGATTGATATTTCTACAAGAGTTATCACTCCATATAACCTTCCCCTCTGCCAGGAGATTTGTATGTATTGCCAAATTGTATAGACTTCACAAGAAAGCTGACTCCGCCTCCGGCGGTAGATTTGTATGTATTGATTCTCTTGTGTATCTATACTGTGTAGTTTATACTATGTTTATACAATTTGCCAATACATAAAAATCTCCTGGCAGAGGCAAAACTTCTATGGAGTGATAACTCTTATGGAATCTATACTATTTGGTTCCAGGGGTTGCAACCATTTAAGCCCACGCAAGGGGAGTTAGAAATCCACTCAAATTAAAATAAAATCCACTATTGGTCAAAGATGCGAACCACTATGCTTCGCCCGGTCAAGTAGGAATTTATTATTTGGAAAAAAATATGTACAATTCGATAAGTATTTTGTTTTTGTTAAGAGTTGTAATTGTTTTAGCTGTATAATGACAAATTCAATATATACTCCTTTTAAGATACAGAGGATATATTGACGAATATTTTAACTTATGTGATGCCCCGAAAGAAGTCAAAGCGATTAACATCCTCCAGTACAACAATGAGGTACGAACTGTGCG
This sequence comes from Chloromyia formosa, assembly GCA_964017055.1. Taxonomy (NCBI): domain Eukaryota; kingdom Metazoa; phylum Arthropoda; class Insecta; order Diptera; family Stratiomyidae; genus Chloromyia; species Chloromyia formosa. The sequence goes on from OZ024813.1 coordinate 137,740,541, forward strand.
ATGAGCTTTAAGTTTCGCGATCGTCAAACTACAACGTTTTCAATGGGCAGGGCATGTACGTCGAATGGACAATAACCGCATGCCTAAGAAAGTATTGAAAGCACGCATCGTCGGAGCAAGGCTACGAGGAACACCGAGTGCTCGTTGGGAAGACTCAATAGATGCTAACGCCGATCAACTACTGGACTTTCAAAATTGGAGGACACGATCACCTTACCATGATAATTAGAGGTGCATGCTGGTAACGTGCATCGTCCGAAATTAGATTATGCCAACGAAACGTCAGCTAAGCCACATAGCTGATGGGCTATGTCCCACTCGGGGTTAGGGCAAATGAGTATCCAGGTGGCGAAGCCCGACGGCGGGTTGTAGCGCCACGATGATGAGATGAGTTGTAGGCGTATTGATGGTATGTCTTTCAGCATTTTTATGGGTGAGGGGGCGAGAAGCAAAATCTTTAAACACACGATCCAGTATGTCTCTCATATGCCCTAACTCCTAGTGGACAAAAAATTAAATGCGTGCTAAGACTACCGTGCGACAAAAGTGTAACTTACTAAAAAAGGTTTTTAAGGCTGCCTACACACTGGATAACGGGGCGACGGGTACCTCACGTCTGATTACGGTTGTTACGGGTTCAAGTCCCGTCCATCGCACCATGGACGGGCAGCCTTAAACATATTTTTTATACCCTTTACCAGGGCCGTCGAGAGGGGGGGGGGGGGGGCGGAAGGGGCGAAACGCCCCGGGCCCGTGTTTTTCTCGGGGGCCCGAAAATTTGAAAAATCGAAAAAAGAAGAGAAAAAAACGTATCTACGCACTAACCTTTTTTTTGCTCCTTGCTCTTTCATACCACTCTGACGCACACCATATATTGCGACCGGTAGCTACAAAAAACATACGCTTTGACTTTTTTTTTTGGTCATCGAGCTACCGGTCGCCATATATGGGCCCCTCCCTACAAAAGTTGAGTACCGGGCCCGGAATTTCTCTCGACGGCCCTGCCCTTCACGGATATGATAGGATATATTAACTTTGTCATGAAGTTTGCAACGCACAGAAGGAAGCATCTCCGCCGACGAGTCGATTAAGCTTTGTCCGTCTGTCTATCCGGTTCTATGTAAACTAGTCCCTCAGTTTTAAAGCTATCGAGCTGAAATTTTGTACGAAGATTTCTTTCTATTGCACGCTGAAAATATGTCGCAACCAATGAAATCGGACCACTACGTCATACAGCTGCCATAGGAACGACCGGTCCAAAAATTAGTCTTTGTGAGAAAAACTTTTTTATTTCTACAGCTACCTTTTCCAAATTTCAGACTAATCAATAAACTCTCTAGTTAAACCATATTTCTGAATTTGGTTGAAATTGGACTACTCTATCATATAGCTGCCATAGGAACGACGTTCCGAAAACAGGTTTTTGTTAGGAAAACTTTTTTATTTCTGAAGATATCTTTACCAAATTTCAAATTATTCCATCGCATTGACTGCCAAATTACGTCTCTGAATTTTGGTTGAAATTGACCCACCACAGTGAAATCGGAACAAGTTTTACTACTAATTTCAAAGTGGCAGATGCAAGTGGCAAGTCACAACGAAGGCATGATACGTTTCGCGTGAAGGGTATCATACCTTCGGCAAGTTTTAAGTTACACTTTTGTCACACGGTAGTCTTAGGCTGAAAACACACCGCATAAGACAAAACGTTGGTTTCTGTCTCAAGAAACAACCGACCACTGCTTGTTATCAGGCAGCACACACCAGAAGAAATGAAACAAAACAAACATCTTTGTCTCGATGCGTTTTGTGACTGGTATTATCAACACACACCGAATGAAACAAACATGCTTCAGACAAACGTCGTTGTCGATAATTGCATACCTTGCAATAGGCGCAACACACACCGCATGAAACGAAACAAAAAGACAAGAAAAGACAGAAAGACATGTTTCGTTGCCACTAGACGGCCAGTTGTCTTTCAGAAACAAAAATTCGTTTCCGCTTAATAGCTGGTCATTTTATGTAAAATGTCGCAAATTATGGACGTCGACGCCGAAAAATTATTGTTTTTAATTGAGGCAAGAAGCCTCATAGAGAAAAGGAGCATGCAAATAAAATTGAAATTGATGAGCTATGGGTAGAAATAGCAACCGAAATGAATTGTGAAAGTAAGTTTATTGTATAGTATTTCATTTTATTAAACATAGGTACTACTAAAGCAAGTTACAAGTTCGATTTTGTCTCATCTCAACACACACCAAACGAAACAAGACAAAAAAACGTTTTGTTTTGTCTCTTGGTGTGTGCTGCAATGAAACAGGTTTTTTTTTGTCTTAAAAGACAAAAACGTTTTGTCTGATGCAGTGTGTTTTCACGCTTAGCACGCATTTCATTTTTACATACATATATAGTATGATATATATGTATAGTATAATGAGGATGAATCACCAAAGTGATTGAGGTTAGTATGAAAATGTGACCAGAAAAGTAGACTAGATGAGAGAGTGAGCTAAGCGGTCTCTCTCTGCTGGTACTCGTGTATTAGAAATGGTTACCTTAAAAGCTCACACTTTCGGCATGCATCTTTAACGACAATTTATGCGACAGATGCAATACACTCGAGTATTGTTCAATTCGCACCACCGTCTTTCTAAACGTCGAGGATGTAACTTCATCAAAGTCATACCGTCGTCGGGGCATGGCAAATCCTTCAAGCCAACATAACATTTTATTGAAAATTGATTACAAAGATTTTCAATGAAAACCTACCCCACACCATCGCGTCGCACAAGCAATATCGTTTCAAAAAGGTTTCAGCAATTTTCAGTTGACATTAGACATAAATCGATTTTTGTTCTATGAACGGTCGCGCCAGCCACTAGTGGTTTCAATCAAGGCAAAATAATTGATTCTTCGGATATCAAGCGAAAAATTAAAATCGATGATTTACATAATTTACCATTTCAAAAGTTTAATAAGCAAATGATTGACCTAAAACATCTGCTTCAGAAAGCCCGCTTTCAGCATCCTTCAGCACAGTGCCATGTCATTTTTCACAAGGACTTTTTTCAATGAACTGGCGGGAAATATTCGGGAATACACTTATCGCAATGCTTGCCATCAACATGGAAAGTACTTAACAAGGAGAGCCTCACCACCTTTCTGCGAGTTTTGTGTTCGGTTAATAATATTGATGAGAATTTTGCCTTCATCGCGACCACACTCCTTTTCTATGTGTGCTTGTGTGTGTTCATTGTTGCTTTACGTCAGATTTTACGAGACGCGATTGAAAACTAAAACCCAATTTCATCGCTTTCATGGTAAAAAGCATAAACGTTTTGATCCTGACTGCGTCGATATACGAACGTTGGGATTGGAATAGGATGTTAGAAGAACATCAAGGAAAGGAAATGTAAACACGTGCTTCAAATCGATGGATTGGATCAGCAAACATCCTTTGGTGATATAATACGCTTGGAATGTCATGGATATGACAAATTTTGCTGATATATTCAGCGTGTTATCGAACGCATTTCCAATCAATTTACCAATATTCGTTGTTGATTTCCAGCCAAAGTTATAAACTTTAAGAATGAACGGAGGTTTTTTTAGTTGCGTCCTAGGTTTCACTTCATATGCATTATATAATCGCTTCCAGGGCACAGGTGATAGTCCATAAACCAAGAAATCTACGGATTGTCGCATATATTTACGTATCATCACTTGCCGTTCGGTCACTTGCGATTATAGGAGCGGCCATCGCAAGAAAAGGTAAATCCAGTCCCTTATACGAGTATTTATATCAAGAAAAAAAAACTTGTGTGTACCAAATTTTGTTTACTTCCAACTGGAGAAAGCAAAAGTCCTCTTCCATAGTCCCCGCCGCGGGCGCCCCTGGAACGGCTAACCTAGCCAACCGAATTTTGCAAAGCAAAACATTTGGTTGAGGCAACACAGCTGTAGCCTGATTGGCTGAGTAACACCTAAGCGTCTCAGGCTATTAGGGTGGAATGAATTACGTAGTAATTAATAAGTAATTACAGACACGTTACGAACCACCTGAAGCAGCTATCGCCGAGGTTATCCATGAATAGGGTTGAGCGATGGGCCGACAACCCATCCTTGCCCAAATTACTCCTTGTCAGTAAATCTAGGAAAAAACAGCCTCGGATCGGACGGATCAACGGAAACGACCGCGCGAACGTAAATTTTCTCTAGGTTCGTTTTCCCAAAAAGGTGGTGCCTACTGTGTCTGGTCGACTGTCGATTAGTGTTGCGGCAAACTTTTAGTTTCCGGGGCCCCGGCTGAGGAAATCACTTTTCACTCGGATTTTTGTCCACTTTTCACTCGCGTCACTCTAAAAGTCAAGGATTTGCAAAAAAATTGTATATTTTTTTTTTTATTTTTTTTTTTATTTTTTTTTCATAATTTATACTGAATGTTTGGTATATTGAAGGCATGGAAAATTGAAATATTCGCAAATCCCCTTGCTTGGGCTCCGCTCGTCACGCTCGCTCCGCGCTTAAGGGATCGCAACCCTCAGTATCGCACAAATATTAATGCTCGTTTCGCTCGCTCTGCGTGCAACAGCATTTTGATCAGTTTTAAACACACCAAGCATTCAGTATAAATCATTGGAACAAAAAAAATAAGGAAGAAGAAAGAAATAAAAAATTAAGACTAAAAATAAAAAAAATAAAAAAAAATAAAAAAAAAATTTTTTGGGCAAATTTGAGAGTCTTGGGCGACGCAAGTGATAACTGACAAAAAAATCCGAGTGAAAAGTGATTTTTTCGTCCCGGGCCCCGGAAACTAAAAATATCCCACAAATGCTAATGGGTTTGCAAGGGCGACACGTCCATAGACGTTGCATTGGTATTAGACTGCAGTACCCTTACTCTCGTCTACCCTCAATGTGTTGTGACTGTAGAACTCTTTCGTATGCATCTACTACTAGGTACAAGACCTTGAATTGTATTATATTTGATCGCAAATAACGACGTCTATGGACATTGAGTCACAACCTCTAAGTTCTAAACGACGTTTATAGACGTGTGCCGCATTGCATCGTTAGAAATTAGATGCCCATAGACGTCCTGTCCGTCAACGTGTTAACATTTCGTAACCAACCCCCATGCGGGGGCTATCACCCAACGTAGTTAGCCACGCTTTTTGCTGGGCTGTCAGTTGCCCAGATTGTTCTCGTGCGCTGTCAGAAAATATTAGTAATAGTTGATTTGAAGTTCTTTTCATAAAACTAGCCACCTGATCTGACGAGAGATCAAAGTTATCTATAGATAGTTCCATTAAATTTCCGCAAGTAAAAATCATAATAAAATGACGCCAATTCATTGCTATACTATTTTCTTTTTGCTGATAACA